>OX608080.1:26362676-27646814 GCA_951509765.1 Sphenella marginata | reverse complement strand
AGAAAGTTATACTTACCTGTGAAAAAATTATACTTATCTCTGAGAAAATTTTACTTACAAAAAAAAAAAAACAAAATCTGAAAAAAATAAATAAAAATATTCAAAACACAAAAGTTATCACTTGAAAAAGAGAGAAAATATATTACATGCAAAACATAATAAAATAGTGTTAAAGTGATCAAAATAAACGCCACCATTAAAAATCAGCCAAAAATAAAGTAAAAATTGTTGGCAAAATTTTTTTGTGCAAAATTGGGTGCTCTAAT
The DNA here is from genome assembly GCA_951509765.1 of Sphenella marginata. NCBI lineage: Eukaryota > Metazoa > Arthropoda > Insecta > Diptera > Tephritidae > Sphenella > Sphenella marginata. The sequence continues at coordinate 27,646,548 of OX608080.1, read as the reverse complement.
ATCGAAAGGCATAAGTACATAAGAATATACGTGTATTAGAGGGTGCCAAAAATAGAATAATTTATAAGTGATAGAAAGTTCATAGCAAATATTTTGTATCACTAGCAGTAGACCTGCAAGCGGTGTTACATAAAACATTACAAAACAACAACAACATCACGGTACAGTACCCAAAAAAGGTAAACTCTGGTGGTAGCCGAACAAGCGGTAAGTGCACATATATTACGTGTGTAGTTCTCATAGCGGTCTCTACGGTTTTCAAGTTCACTGAACCTAATCTCTCAAATATCAAATCTCATGTTAACAACTTTATAAGTTACCGTTCGTTCTTGGTATATACATAAGTACCGCATACATTTCTTTCCCGCTCCTTAAATAAACCGCTACATAAAAATACATACGTAATATACAATACCATAAACTAAACGCCACTCTCATCTCAGATAATATACCCAGTTTCAAAATTAATATTATTCAAACCTGGGAAAAAAAAGTAACCGCTACACATAGTATAAAACGGAGAAAAACGTTCCCAAATAAGCGGTAACTTATACTCGATAAGGCAGCAGAGACAGAAGTTTAAAAAACCACTATCATTAGGGTGTGTTCAGAGAATCCCAACATAAATTATACTTCTATACTAAAATTTTCCGCAACAGTAAAAATTTCATTATAGTTTGACATCGAAAAATTTTAATAAAAAATAAGCCCACCCTAATACAAAGTCTAGTAGTGACACACACACATATATCTATATATATATATAAGCTCCGCCCATTTACTCATCTTGATCTCTATTTAAGTTCCCGTTGCAACATTACTAACACTAGGGTGTGTCGGAAAATAAATACACAAAAAATTTGTTTGCTACAACTTACTATCAAATTTAATACTACTCGCATTCTCGAAACTAGCTAATTGGTACACCTTATCATATATTGCTCTCCTGGTATAACTAAACATAAAAAACAAAATGAGTAAAAAATCAAATGATAGTCTTGACGCAGGCGAACCCGACACAAGCCTCCAAACTTTTATTTTCGAAAGTAACCGAATAGAAGCGTTTTATTCAAAGTGGTCAGCAACCCTGATATCTGACCAAACTGAATCCCTGCTTAAGGTGAAAACCCAACAGCTCGAGCGCCTATGGGAATCGCTCGTAGATTCCTATAAAGAAGTATCCCTTTCCCCAAGCCACCAGGGCTCCACAGATTCAGTTGAGCAAAAATACCAAAAATGCTCTGAAAGTTATGAAAATTGCATGGCACAAATGATGGACGCAATGCAAATTTTAAGGCCCACTGCACAAACATCTCAGTCCCGTAGCTCTATAAATACTCCGACCTCCGCAGAAGGGTTTCTCAAGGTACCACCGTGCGACACCGAAATATTCCACGGTGGATACGAAGAATGGCCAGCCTTTAGGGACATGTTTACTGCGGTCTACGGGAATCATCCCAAATTAAGCCAGGCTCAGAAATTGTATCATCTACGACAAAAGACCAGAGGTCAAGCAGGCCAACTCGTAAAGCAGTACCCACTCACGGATGATAGTTTTCAGCTAGCATGGGACGCCCTAAAAGCTCGGTATGAAAACCGAAGAATATTAGTTGACAACCAACTGAAGACCCTCTTTAGTCTTCAGCAGATATACACTGAAAATGGTGAGCAAATTCAAAAATTGCAAACCGCAATAAACAACTGCTTATGCACTCTTGCAGCACAAGGTATTCCAACCTCTAATTGGGACCCCATCCTTGTGTATATATGCTCCTCGAAACTACCCAATGAATCGCTCTCCCTATGGGAACAATCTCTAAGTTCCCGGAAAGAATTGCCGCTATGGGCAGACATGGATAAATTTTTGACCTCAAGATATGAAGTAGTAGAGAGACTTTATACATATCGCCCTGGTAAACCGAAAATGTCTCCAACTAATTTTACTCCGAGGTCCACAAACAACAACTCCGCCCATAACTCCACATTCGTAAACAGAAACAGAACTAATAATTTCCATACAGACCCACATCAAGTCTCGTGTAAGCTCTGCAACTCAAACCACGCTATGAAGTTTTGCGTGAAATTCAAAGCTCTCTCAGTCTCCGACCGCCTCAAATACGTAAGAGACAACAACTACTGCGAAAATTGTTTGTCTTTCTCGCATCTCAAGAGTGATTGTCAAAGCAAGTTTACATGCGTTTACTGCCAAAAAAGACATCATTCTCTCCTACACTTCCAACCCCATCAAAGCACTTCTCGTGGGACCGGTTCCAGAAACCAGCAAACCACAGCCCACACAACAACACCAACCAAGGAAAATTCGGTGCAACCATCGACTTCAAGGCAGGCGGCGAATGAAGCAGCATCGCAGAAACCACAGGATACCACCACCCACACGGTGTCATCACATTTCTCCGGTAGCTGTGAAACAACACTACTCCCCACGGCACTAGTTCCCATACATCACGCGGGTGAATATCACCAAGTTCGTGCGCTCATTGACCAAGGTTCTCAAAAAACCTTTTTGGCATCCCGTATTCAAAAACTGTTAGGACTACCCACAAAGTCAGTACATTTTGAAATCTCAGGAATGGGAGGAATGGTAGTACAAAAGTCAAACAAAACCTGCGAGGTCACCTTATGCTCCTCTGATCTAAGCAAAAGGATTAGTACCAACGCCATTTTACTCCCTCAATTAACTCATTTTCTTCCAAGTAATAAAGTCTCAAAGGTTAGCCTAAATGAATTCCACTCCCTTAAACTTGCTGACCCTAACTGCCTTACCCCCTCAAAAATCGATATGGTTATAGGTAGCGATATTATTCCCCAAATTCTGCTCGAAGGGCTGCAACGAAATGCCCAAGAAACCCTGATAGCGCAAAACACGATTTTCGGATGGGTACTCAGCGGACCAGTCCGGGAACTAGTCTCGACTTTCTCCACCCAAGTCAGCGAGTCAACGGAACCGGATCTCAGCAGCCTGCTCAGGCGGTTTTGGGAACAAGAAGAAGTGCAAATAGAACAATCCACATCAGCGGAGGACCAGTTTTGTGAGACCCTCTACAGTAACACCACCACACGAAGAAAGGATGGCCGATACGTGGTAAAGCTTCCGTTTAAGCCTGATTTCCCACAATCACTCGCACTAGGGCATTCTCGTCCAGCGGCACAGCAGCAATATATTAGCGTGGAAAGAAGTCTGGAAAAGAAACCAGAACTACGGGATAAATACTCGGAAGTACTCACCGAGTACCTCCAAATGGACCACATGGAACCCGCACCGCCCACTGAGATAATAAAAAACGGAAAATATTTCACATTTTACCTGCCCCATCACGCTGTGTTGAAGCCCGACAGCAAAACGACAAAGGTTCGAGTCGTATTCAATGCGTCCAAGACATCACAGTCAGGAAACTCCCTGAACGATGCATTATATACAGGCCCAACACTCCAAAACGACTTGACGTCTGTAATCCTTAACTGGCGCCTCTACAAATTCGTTTTCAATGGCGACATAGAAAAGATGTACCGCCAAATTTTAGTCAAAGAAGAAGATCAAGATTTCCAACGAATACTCTTTAGGAAAGCCCCTCACCAGCCGATAGAAGATTTTAAATTAAAAACCGTCACTTTCGGGGTTAACTGCGCCCCATACCTCGCAATTCGCACACTCCATCAACTCGCTAAGGATTGCGAAGAAAATTACCCAATCGCCAAAAACATCATACTGCGAGAAACTTACGTAGATGATGTCCTATCTGGCGGGCACAATATACAGTCCACTCTCGAAGCAATGACCCAAATAATCGAAGCTTTAAAATCGGCGGGCTTCCCCCTAAAAAAAATAACGGCAAATCAGTCCAAATTACTCGAATCAATCCCAGATTCTGATGTCTTAGACGCCGATTTTCTCAAATTCCATGACACCAGTTCCACTAAAACTCTTGGAATCAGATGGAATGCACTAACTGATTGCTTTTCGTACTCATACGACCCGATACCCGAATCTAAGTCAAACACGAAACGACAAATACTCTCAGCGGTAGCGAAACTTTTCGACCCGGCAGGATGGCTATCGCCAATTATGATTCTTGCGAAGATTCTCCTCCAACAGCTCTGGTTAGAGGGAACCGACTGGGACGAACACGTCAAACCGGCTTCCTTTCACAAATGGAACACATTTCGTGAAAGCCTCTCAGCCATCAGCAACATAAGCATACCTCGATGGGTACAATTCTCCCCCCAAAAACGCATCCAAATTCATGGTTTCTCCGATGCATCCGAAAAGGCATTTGCGGCATGCGTTTACCTTAGAGTGCAGCATGATGATACCTCGTTTTCAACTCACCTCTTTGTCGCGAAAACTAAGGTCGCACCCCTGCAAACCGTAAGTTTGCCACGCCTAGAACTCTGCGGGGCGGTGCTACTCTCAAAACTTGTCGCCCAAACCCAATCCCAGTTGAAGGTGCCATCAAGCGAACTGACCCTCTGGTCCGATTCCAGCATCGTGTTGGCCTGGCTAGAAAAACCCCCACATACATGGAAGACTTATGTAGCGAACAGAATCACCCAAATTCTGCAAAACGTTAGTAACGCCTCTTGGCACCACGTACCCAGCGGCGATAATCCCGCAGACTTAGGAACTCGAGGCTGCAAGCCACACGATTTAATTGACTGCTCGTTATGGTGGAATGGACCTCAATGGCTCTCTAAACCCCCCTCGTTTTGGCCAAAGGAGGCCCAGCCCAATCCAACTCCTCCGGAGAAAAAGCGCATAGAGGCTTGGCATGCCATCGATCACTCCGAGATACTGGAACGGTTCTCATCATATCCGCGAGCGTTAAGAGTGGTCGCCTTCATGTACAGGTTCATCCACCACACACAGAAACACCCAATTCCCAGTACGCTCGTCCTTACGCAAGAAGAGCTGTACAACGCCAAAATGAAGCTGATAATGGTCACGCAGCGCCACCATTTCCCAGCAGAAACTACTCAGCTGGAAGCAGCAACCCCCATAGGCAAGAAAAGCTCATTGTTGTCCCTAAACCCCATGCTAGATAAAGCTGGCATCATGCGAGTTAATGGCCGCTTAGCCAATGCTGACCTCAGCTACAACGAACGATTCCCAATAATTCTCCCCGATAGCTCCCAGTTTTGCTCGCTGCTGTTAGATTTTCTCCACAAAGTTTTGCTCCATGCGGATAAGCAACTAATGATTCGAATGATACAGCAGGAGTACTATATCCCCCGACTCAAGCAGAAAGTGAAAAAGTGCATATTCCATTGCAAAACGTGCACGATATATAAGCAACAAATGCGGTCGCAAATAATGGCCGCTCTGCCACCCGAACGTGCAACTTACTCCGTACCCTTCCACGTGACAGGCGTTGACTTTGCTGGCCCATTCCTCGTAAAAACTTCCACTCTTCGACGAGCATCTTACGCCAAGGCATATGTGTGCGTGTTTGTATGCTTCTCTACCAAAGCCATACACTTGGAAGTCTGTTCGGATCTCACCACGGAAGCGTTCAAGGCGGCATTTGCCCGTTTTGCAGGCCGTCGTGGCATTCCAGCTAAAATAATGTCCGACAACGGCAAAACTTTCATTGGAGCCCAACGAAGCTTACATAAGGAATTTTCCGCGTTTCTCAAGGAGACCTCCGTCGACATAGCAAACAACTACGCAATCCACGGTCTCTCATGGCAGTTCATTCCTCCCTATGCGCCTCACATGGGAGGACTCTGGGAAGCCGCCGTGAAGAGCTTTAAAACACATTTCACGAAGGTCGCCGGAACACAAAAGTTCACCTATGAGGAGTTCAACACTCTGCTCATTCGCATCGAAGCGGTCTTGAACTCCAGACCGCTTTCCCCAATGTCGCAAGACCCCGATGATCTCCAAGTTCTAACACCAGGCCATTTTCTGCGCGGGGCTCCCCTGCTCGCCCTCCCAGAGCCAAACGCAGATGACCTCTCCCTCTCAAATAAATGGCAGCGATTAAAGGTGATCCATCATCAATTCAGCAAGCGATGGAAGACTGAATATTTGAAGGAGCTTCACAAACGCTGCAAATGGAAAAACCAGAAACCCAGCGTCCACGAAGGGGACCTAGTCGTCATCAAAGACGATCTTTTGCCTCCGAATGAATGGAGGCTAGGCCGCGTCGTCAACCTTTATCCAGCTTCAGACAAGAATGTGCGCGTAGTAGATATTCGCACCCAAACGGGTACCGTCACCCGAAACATCAGTAAACTTTGCGTTCTCCCCTGTTAGGGTTACCATCACGATCAACCTCTTCAGCTCCCTACTCACAAATCAACCGAAACCATGCCCTCTCTAATTTTTCATGTTTTTCTTCTCTTACCTGGTTCTTTCACAGGTCATGGATTACAACAGATGTCGCCTCTGCTGTCGCCACCACAGCTTACGTTTTTGTCCCGCCTTCTTGGTAATGGTTCCGGCTGAACGGTACGAGTCCGCCCGCGCTCACAATTACTGTCTCAACTGTTTAGCCACGTCGCATCGCACCAACGCTTGTACCTCGCAGAGTGGGTGTCGCCGGTGCGGGAGAGCCCACCATACATTACTACATCGCCCAACTACTACCAGAACGGCCCTCAACGATCCCCAACGAGTGCCAACTCAGGCACGGTCAGGACAGCAACGAGGTTCAACTCCGTCAAGTACAAGACGAGACAGCACCCGTACGCTTAACAGGCGGGTAATTCAACGACCCACCGTTCGCGTGGAGCGAAGCCAAAGGGAGCTACGACAGCTTCAAAACTTGGTTAACCAAGCCAAGGGAACCCTAGAGGAACTGAAGGAACTGCTATATCTGTCAGCTCCGCAGGCCGGCCGCCATGTTGAAGACATGAGCGCAAATCTGATCGAATTCGAGGACTAGGAGAATCATAGAGTTTCAAATATACATATGTACATATAAACATACACACATGAAAAACTTGAATTTTGCATTAATACTTACCCTTTACTTACCTACCTTGAATGAATTCCTAACATGCACCCTGTAACAATTTATTAACTTACCAATACTTCAAATATTAATATCTATAAATACATACATACTTACGTGTATACTTACCACTCTCCCTAAATAATAAATACTTACCGTTACAACATATTTGCAGCTTGGTAGGCTGTAACAAGCTGTAGTTTAGTTTAGTTCTAATTTTGATCTTCACCCGACTCGCACGTTCAGTTTATACGAGAACCCCGTGTTTATTAAGTGAAATAAAACAGAAGTAATTGAATGTGAACATAATCCAAGTGTGTTTTTTCTTAACCAAAGAAGATAGAGACTCAAAAGGTGAATTTTTATACACCATTAAATCAGATATTGTTACATTCTTAACCTCATGATCAATTATTTCATTTATTTCATCCAAATCTAATATAATTGGGTTTACAATCCCTTTTTTTGATATAGTAATTGTTTGCAATAAATTTTCCAATTCATTTATAATAAATTTATTTCTTTGTTTCTCTATTGTTGTCCTGCTTATACTACCCTGTAAGTCATTTATTATACGTGTTAAGTCTGTTATTGTCTTAAATATTTGGGAGTTTGTAGTAAATTGTCGGTTATTATTCTCTATTATGTCGTTAAGTTTGTCCGTTATCCTTAAAAAGTCATCATGATCAGGTGTGCTTGAAATCCATTTCCATAATGTCCCTATTTCATTAATTCCTCTTTTTTGTCTATTTGAATTTTGCATTACTTGTCCTAAAAGTGTTGTACTGTATCTTCATCTAATAGAACAAAATCATATGGTTTTTTATAACTTTCTATTACTTCTCGAAAAACTGATAAATTGGTTAAATGAAAAATTGATTGATACTCCTCAAATAATTTTCCCTAGTGTAGTCAATCAATTCTGAATTCACTCCCCATACAACCGTAAGTAACATTATTGAAAATACCATTTTTTATAAAAATTAAACCTTAATATTATCTTTGTGTATGATTCTATTCCTACTTTTTATTTTAACCTTATCCCCTAAGTCCTCACAAACTTTTTGTTTCCTATATCTTGGCTTAAGTTTATTTCTTTCTCCAAAAATTTTTTCGTATATTATTTCACCTGGATGATAACTTTTATTTATTCTTTTTTTATTATGAAAGTTCAAAAGCCTTTCTTGCGCAATCTCCAATTTATTTTTTACATCAGAATGGTTTTCTTTATTAAATAAAATATTATACGGCTGCTTCCCCGTTACCGAGTGAATTGATGTATTGTATTGTTGTACCGCTCTTATGATTGCCTCCAAATCACCTATCAAGTTATGCTCCTGTTTCAAACATCGAGCTATTTCAACTATTGTTGAATGAACTCGCTCCACTTGTCCATTTGTAGTACTATGCCTTGGTGTGCAAAAGAAAATCTGGACATTTAATCTATTCATTAATGATTTAAATTGTGCGGAACAAAAACTAGGCTCATTATCCAAAACCATACTTCTGACATTAGGAAACATCTGCAGAATCTCAAGAATCTTTCCATTCATATCCAACTTATTCTCTATAGATTTTATAACTGTGAATTTTGAGTAAGCATCTATACAAGTAATAAACTTTAATCCTTGCGCAAAAAATATATCTACGTGTAATTGCTCTCCCTCCCTACTAGGTATTGGTGCTTGACCTATCGGTATTAATTTTGGGTGTCTCTCGTACTTGTTACTATTACAGATATTGCAATTCTTGACATATTGTTTAAATTGTTTTACCATCTGCGGCCAATAATACTGTTCTCGAATCTGTATTATATTTTCTCTATAATTACGATGAGCTCTGTTATGTGTCTGCTCTATAATAATTGCTTGGTCTTCCCTATTAGTAATATCATTAGCAAAACAGCCAGCATGCAAAAATTTGGTAGTTGGGTAGGCGTTTTTTAACACCGTTTTAATTTCATAAATTACTTCTGGTGTGCAATAGATGCCTGTAACAATTCTAGGGTTCAAACACTCAGAGAGAACGGGAATAATATTTTGTGGTGTATCATATTCGATCAAATACCTGTTGTTACCAAAATATGAAATTCTTTCCTGAGTGGTAATTCTTGCCCCCTTATCTATTAATATCTGTTGCGTAAAATGATTCAATGGCTTTTTCGTTCTCTCAACATGATATTCATCGCTACTCTCAGCCGAATGCTGTGTACCTGTAAGTGAACCATCTGAACCCGAATCCTCATTATTCGTATCTGTTAAATTATTCAAATGTTGCCTAGATAATGCATCAGCAACAACATTCGTTGCTCCCGGTTTATAAACTATCCTGGGTGAAAACTCCTCAATAAAAGCTCTCCATCTTTTCATTTTTACATTGGGATTCCTTTCAGACATTGCAAATGACAATGGCTGATGATCCGTGTGAATTTCCAAATCTTTCACGGCATAAAGGTAATGGCGTAATGCCTTTAATGCCCAAACGATCGCAAATAACTCTTTTTCGTTTGTTGCATAATTCTGTTCAGTGGAGTTAAGAGTTTTTGATATAAATGTTATAGGTCTTCCCTCCTGGGTAGTTAAAATTAATTTCTTTTGAAAGTCTGGTTGAGCTAATTCAACTTGTTCCCTTAACGCATTTTTTAAAGTTTCACAAGCCGCTACTCCTTCCTGGTCAAGATAAATGTTTGTTTTCTTTGACATATACTGTGATATTTTACCATTTTCTCCTTTCAAGTGCCTTGTTATTGGTTTAGCTATCTTTGCATAATCCCTTATAAATTTCCTATAATACCCCGTTAGTCCCAAAAATCCTCTTATTTGTCGTAAAGTTTTGGGGATTGGGTAGTTTTTTATCGTTTCTATCTTTCTGGGATCTGTTTTTAAAACCTTGTGGGACACAACATAGCCAAGAAATTCGACTTCCTCTTCTATAAATCTTGATTTTTCCACAGATATTTTCATATGAACCCTTCCAAGTGTTTGCACTATATGCTTTAAATGATTCATATGTTCCTTTAATGTTTTTGAATATATTATAATGTCATCAACATAAACATGACAGAATCTACCAATATACTCATGCAGAATATCATTCATTGCTCTCTGAAATATGCTCGGGGCATTTTTTAACCCGAATGGCATTCTCAGATATTCATATTTTCCATTATTTACCGAAAACGCTGTTTTTTCTATATCTTCCTTTTTCATTGGTATCTGATGAAATCCAGACTCCAAATCGATTGTTGAAAAATATTTTGCCTCCCCCAAATTGAAAAGTATAACCTCGCATTTGTATAACCTCGGATTTGGCATTGGATACCTATCAGATATAGTTTTCTCGTTTAACTTTTTGAAATCTATGACCATCCTTAATTTAGGACTTCCATCCTTATTTATTCCCTTTTTGGGAACGACCCAAACCGGTGAATTATATGGGCTTTTGCTGTGCCTTATTATATTTTTTTCCAATAAAACCTTAATTTCTTCATTAACAAAAGCATTTGCAGACATAGAATATGGATATTGTTTTGACCATACCGGTCTGTCATCCTCAGTTCTTATCTCCGCTTCAACATCAGTTCTGAAGGGCAGATCCATATTTACGTCCCTATGGGCTTTTTCTATTATTTTAACAACGTCCCGTCTCAACAACGGAATATTGACTGTTTCTTTATTTATATATTTATCAGCAAATTCACCATTGCTAATACTTTTTTCAAATTCTATATTATTTATTCCCAATATGTTATTGGTAAAGGCTTCAGGGATCTCTTTTCCCGAAGTAAGTTTTTTAAATTTTTTGTTTTGGACTGGTATGACTCATCAGTTGGCGTTGTAGAACCCTTTTGTTCCACAATATATTTTTTATTTGAATTGCCGGAATTCTCTTCGGCGGGCACCCTAGGATTTTTTAATCCCAAGGGGTTTGAATTATTTTCAAAACTTTCCTCCATATATTCATTTTGAACCTTTACTTTCACGTTGCCGGTATTATCGTCAGCTGGCGCCTTAGGACTCTTATGTCCCAAGGGGTTTAATTTATACATTTCATCATGGTTAGTTTCTTCCATGTTCACAAAACATAACTTCTCCTTATTGTTATCTCCATATATAAGTTCTGCTTTTTCCATATCTATTTTTGCCTTAATCATTCTCAAAAAATTGACTCCTACTAGAAAGTCACTTTCTAAGTTATCTATTTCGTAAAATCTTTCCTTAAATCCAAACAAGTGTACGTCATGGTACAAGGTGATGATGGTCGAACCATGAAGGGTTCTTACCCTCTTCTTAATTGCTAATTCCTTACCGTTGTTATATATACCCTTCCTGATGTAACAACTCGTCGCACCAGTATCTATCAATATTCTAATTTTTACTCCGCTATGTCTATCTGTTCGGAAGATGTAGGGCAGGTGGAGGCCTGATCTAAAAAATGATTTTCATTTAAATTGTTTATTCGTGGCTCCTTTGACCTAGGTTGACCACTAAAATTCATACCCCTTTTTACTGGCTGGTTAAATTGCCATTTCTGTGAATTATCATTTTGTTGTTGACCCTGAAACATTTTTGGTTGGGATGATTGAATATAACCGACCGTTCTCTGCTGACCAAGTGGCAGATTGTCGGATGATGTATCCATCGGTTCTGGTTTTGGGAAATTCATATTATTGAGCGCAGTGATTTCAATAAAAGTTAAATGGACGAATATTATTGTAATTTGATCTTTATTCAGTGAGCTTGAATTCAGTACTAATTTCATATAGTTGTACAAAGTATTAAAAGAGGGAAATACAAAAGAGACTAAAAATATGCAAAAACAAAAACTATGCAAAAATGTATGTATAAAGAAGATATCGTAAATTCCAACACTCCCTCTCGATATCTTCTAAACACAAATAATTAGTTATCTTTTGACATCCCAAAATTGAATATTAAATTTGTATGCTTCTCGACTGATAACGGCTTAGTTAATTGATCTGCAAGCTGCTCATCAGTATGTATATACTGAACATTAATTTTGTTTTGTGCCTGCATATCGCATGTATAAAAATATTGTGTATCAATATGTCGCGTACGCTTTGATGAATGTGGATTCAATACTCAAGTGATTGCTTGCTGGTTGTCGCAAAAAATCGTTGTTGGCTGACGCTGCGCTATACCCAAATCTGACATGAGCTTCCTTAAGCAAATAGTAGTTTTAGCTGCTGTGTATAAAGCCATTTTGTTATTTCTCACTTGTGGGTATCTCAAATGGTTCTGGAATTGATTTCCCCCCCCTTTGTGTATTATTCTTAGGACTCCGCAAATTATTATTAAACGTTTTATTTTCCGGAAGGTAAGCCTTTGAAAAATTCAGAGCAAATTCTGAACGCATTTGATTTGAATGAAGCTCCTGTGCTTTCGCCAGAGCATTTGGCAAATCGGCAGGAGCCAGTGTGAAAAGTACTTGGTTTAAAGGAGGATTTAATCCCGTTATAAATGTTCTTAGAGCGGTTTCGCGATTTTTAATATTTAATTGCTTTGTAATTTCAGAATTTGTACCGTGGGTCATAATGGTTTTGTTTATTAATAGTGTTAATTTCTGATTCACTTCATTGTAATAATCAATCAAGGATTTCGATCCTTGTCTTAATATACTCATTTCTTGATCAATCACATGGATTGGTCGTTTGTCTGCATAGGCAAAGTCTAGCCTGGCAAATATAGCTTCTAAGTTTAATACTGTGACATGATTGGTAAGGGTATCATTGGCATTTCCTACTATTTTATTTCGAAGTATGGTTAATGCCCCGAAATACTTCCTGCTTCCTTCGATATACAAACTCATCGAATTTTTTGCAGCCTCCCTCCAACTAACATAAGATTTACCAGAGAATTCTGGCAGCTACTTAATTATATCTAAACCTTCAGTACAAACTACTCCGTCATCAATAGTTTGTGTACGGTATTCCGTCACTTGCGTAGCTTTAGTCAATGTCTTAATTTGATTAGTCAGTTGATTAATTTCATCCCTAAGATTAGCAGTTTGTGTAGCTATTATTCTAGCGATATCTTCTGCAGAAATATTGCTAACTGCCATTTTGGAAAATTGGTTAGTTAGCTCGTCCACTGTGATTTTATTAATTTTTAAAGTTAATTCTCTTTTTCCTGAAAGGACAATTGACGTTGTCGTGCCTACCACTTTGACAATAATCACAATAAAAAAGCCTTTCGTAATTAATTTTCGTGGGATAATTTCCCATTAATTATTTTTTACATTTCCTTAATATTATTTATTAACTTAACTTACAGTCAGCCCTCCTGTTGGTTTGGTTGTCCTCTTATGCTGTTGTTACTAGAGTCGATTATGGTCCCACGTTGGCAGCGTCCCGGCTTGACGTGCAATACCTCTATTTAATTTTTTATTTTGATTTCTTTTAACTTATAGTTTTTCTTATTTTTTCACTACACTTTATCCTTGTTTGTAGGACATGTGTATTTTATTAGAAAAAAGTTAGCACGAAAAGTTTTGTTTAGATTTTCTCCCTTTCTAGTGGGATACCTGATTTTTTTAATTTAGGCAAACTTATCATTTCCTTTCGCACAAGGATAGTTCATATGTTAAGCTTTTTTTCCTTTTTTTTTTAAGTTTTTTTTATTAAAATTTTTTCAAACTTAGGTACCTAGGTACACTTTTTTTATAACTTGTTTTGTCCAACTTTTCTCCCTTTCTAGTGGGATACTTGATTTACATATTTTATTTAGGACGGGCTTAACATTTCCTTTCGCACAAGGATTTGTTATGTTAAGCACTCCTGGCAGGATCGCCAATTAAGAACACTGTAAACACATTAGTGTTTTTAAAAAAGTTTATTTATTACTCAGGCAGCTGAGTTCACTCAACAGTGCTCCGCTCAGAACTAACTTAACTCCTAATTTACTTTTATTTATAAGATATAAAATTGCTTATACTCTAATGCCAGCATCCGACTTAGTAAACAAAATACGGATGTTTTTGTTATTATAATTCAGTAACTTGAGTCATTGATTCAAGTTCAAATTACTGGGATAATAAAGAAGAATGAATTCATTGGAAAGATCGATTTGTTTACATTTGCAGTTATGCGACTCAATGAATTTTTGTAACTTATTGAGTACCATTTAGGTACTTGAATTCTTCAACATTTGTTTATATTTGCCGTTAGGCGGCCTAGTGAAGCTGGGTGTTAACTTGCATGTATGTATGTCAATTTGCTTTTGATCGCAACAAACTTCCCAAGAATATGAAACTCAAGCTGTCTGTGCAGCTGCATATTTTTGAATATGCCAATAGATACGTGGGAAGCTCTTCCTGCAGCCAACAAAGTTAATCGTCAGCATTTTTGATGGGAAACTGTCGCATTCCTTAACTTACCGTTTACGACGCTTGGGACTCAGGCATTCCCTAAGGATTGGAATAATGTTTGTGCTGTTAATATTTGGCAAGGAAATTAAATATCTGCAGTAACCATAGTGCGGTTGGCATCGAGTTTCTTGACCTATCCTGAATATAACCTGGTTCCTAAAGACATTTATGGGGCCTTCCACATGAAAATTGTACTGTGAAGTACAAACCAACTTTTTTAAAAACGAAAACGAGTTTTTACCGAGATATTGAACTTTCGCTCACAATGGTCACAACAAGACCGTCTTTATTTAGTATTATTAATTAATATGAAAGTTTACTATTTGTTTTACCTACTTATTATATTTGCTGATTTATGCTGTATTTTAATTGACCTACTTATAGAATTTTGTTGATTATTGCTTTATTGCAGTTGACCTATTTATTTTAACTTGCTGGCTTTTGCAACAATGCATTATTTCGCAATTGGACAGGAAGTCGTTTTTTGGCTTCCTGTTTTTGTTATTGAATTTATGAACTTATCTATGTCATCATTAAATGAAACGTATGAACTCATTGACTTTATATGAACTATGTTTCGCCCTTCTTGTTGGAGGATATTGTTAACTATCCCCGTGATTACCGCTGTTCAATCGTCCGTGGAGAACGAATTTAGGGAAGGACCGGGTGGGTTATTTTGCGGGGTTTGTTTGGGGTACGTTCAGGATAGGGGCCGAACAAGATTGGAAGGATTCACTGGCATTATGTGTTTGGTTTTTTAAAAGGAAATTAAATAAAATTTACTATCTGTCGTATTTTTCCTCAATGGGGAATTTGGTTTCACTAAAAAATTTTTATTACACTTATTTTTTCTCAGCAGGAAATTCGATTTCAAATTATTTTTTATCTTCCACCCATGGCGAAATAAATAAGGTGAACGCACGGCGAAAAGCGAAAAACTCCTCATGTGTTTGCTTTTGTTTTTGGTAATGAGATTGTCAAAATCTTCTGACACAGTCGAATTTAAAAATGAAAAATCAAAACATGTAAATGGTTGTTTACAAACAAAAAAATTATAAATTGCACAACCACAATGCGTGATTTGTGCAGCTTGAACGAAAAAGAATTCATACTTCGGACAAACAGATCAAAAGAGGGATAATAAAATCAATCAGGTGGAATAAAAAGGATTTGTTTTGATCTACTTGTGCGGAGTATCGGGTTGATTTCGTTTGGTGTTGTATTAGTATCCTAATATTGCATTTAAATGGTGAATTACCAACAGTGAATTGATGGCTTATTGTTCTCACTTTTCGTCGCATTGAACCTTCTTGTGGTTATACGTTCCTTGCTATTTATCTAATATGGCAATCAAAATGTCTCTAACTTTAAAGACTGTCACCCCTATTGTGAGTGTCGCAGAAGAATAGATAATCGACTACTAAGCGATTAGCGAGGAATTGCGAGCGTCGAACGGATCGCTTAATGAACGACTGTGAATCGATCATCTTTCTACTACAATTTTGTAGACGCTAGCATGTCGATTTGATTAAAAAGTGCTAATAAAATAGATAAAAACCATTAAAAAAAAAACATTACAAATATGTAGAAAATCATTAAAGATGTTGGGTTTTCCTTCCATCAAGTTTCACAATACCAAAATAAAATACGAGCGACTTAATCGAAGAAAGTTTATTCTACTGCAAATCGACACTCGCATTAGAGGTGTTCGTTTGTTTTGATTGCGCTAAATGGAGCTAACTGTTTATACCGCTATAACTATTTCAGGGCAATTTCTACAATTTCTGGCATTGCACAGCGCTTACTAACATACTAACATTTCTCTTTCTAGCTCTATAAATTTAAAAGAAACTGTTGGTTGGATGGCAGAACTTCTTTGTAGCAATATTCAATAATATCTCCTAATATTAATGCACCCTCTGTTATAAATGTACATATATTTATTAATATGATCTTAATAATTGTCTAACACAATATGTTCAATAAGAATTTATTTACTGTCTAATATTTTCCTTTTAATCATGACAATTTTATTTACATGCATAGATTTATTTACATAAAAGTTTCGAAGCCTTTATAAATATGAATTTGAAAATGTTTTCGTTACACTGCATAGCAGATACAGCATCAAGTTTTAATGAAAAATTTTACATTTTTCTGTGTGATTTTTAAGGGGTCCTGTTAGTTAAGGTCTGACATATAACACTCCACACTTGTTCCGATACACTATTAAGCAAATATTGTGCTTTGTTTTGAATTTGTCTAGCTTATTGTAGAACTATTACACCTATGAGTTTACATATTGCATATTTGTACTTTAGGGTGTCTTAACTTAAGTTTAATTGAGAGAACACAATAAAAATAATAAATAATAAATGTACAGGCAAAGTAAACTTAAACTAGAAACTAGCAGGAGAACAAAAATGTTTTGGAAAGCAAAATAATCACATACCTTTTTTAACTTTGTTCTATACTTAAAAGTAGTTTTCAGTCGAAAATTTTTTTATTAGTCTTAGCTAACCTACAACAAAGCTGAAATTTAAATGAGCCGAATTATTGGCAAACAACTTAAAATACATTAAAAACGTGCAGTTTTTGTTCGATCAAGTTACACAATACCAAAATAAAATACGATCGACTCAATCCAAAAATTTGTATTCTACTGCAAATAGAAACTCGCAATAGGAGTGATATACTATATATAAGATGGACATCTAGCGAAACAAAGGTAAAAATTGCATTAAATTTGATTTTATGCATTTTTTCCTCAATATGCATAATGAGCCTGTAACAATTTTAAAACAAAAAAATGGCAACTGCAAGTTAAGCAACCTAATGTGCAAACGTGGTCTTTATGTAAAGGTGTTAACCTTTTTACACTTAAAAATAAAAAGCGATCTTTACACTGTTTGCGTAAACTAGCAAAAGAAAACCTTTAATCTAAATAACTTCATAAGTATGTATGTCCAAGTGGATAAGGAATGGCTATGAACTGTCAATAATGATAATAAGAATTGAATTTCAATGAAAGTCTGTGATGAAAAAAAATGTAATAAAATATATTTCACTTAATCTTAATCGTGCATGCAAAAATCCCAAAAAAAAAATATTCATATGAACAAATTGAATGCACATATGAACAATATATAATCACAAAAAAATTACATGTTACAATAACCTACATATTTTAAATGAATGTATTGGAATATCTTTAACATTCAAAATTCAAATAATGTACTATATTTAAATGTTAAAATTTATTAGAACAAATGTAAAAAAGCAAAACATTAATATTATAGTCGCAATGTGATTACTATAAGTGTTTAACTTAATATTGTAGATATACATACATATGTATAAAATAAATATGTATATAAGTTTAATGAAAGTAAGTAAAAAAATTGTAAATTTGACAAAAGTTCGCTTAACCCTTTGCAGCTGATGTGATCAAATTTTAACAATATAATACCTGACGTCGGGTCTAGCAGACCTTTTTTTATGTGTCAATGATTTTGTTTGGAGTTTTCTTTGTTATATTTTTTTAAACTATACATATTTGTTAAGCTAGCCTGTGAATTAAATTTTAAATCAAACTACATATTTGTCAACAAATATGTTTTTAAAAAATTATAAATTATTGCCAAAACACGCTCTAAGTTTTGTTTGGCAGTGGCTGTCAGACTACGACGTTAGTTGCAGAAGGTCTAATTCGTAAATACCGCGCAAAATAAATTAATCTTACAAATTTACGAGATTTACGAAGCATTAACAAGGCTTAAGGAATTGCCCTTTAATTTTTTTTATTTTGAATTTTTAAATACATGTACCATTATTTGAGTCAAGTTCGTTGAAGCTAGCAATAGGGACCCTGAAATCGACTAATCGAACAATCTATGAGTAGAATAACTACCATGGCGAAAGTAGTAAGGTGGAAGCCTATTAATGTACATCCCCAACAGCAACTTGGTTTTGGCATTCCCAAAATATTCACTGAAAATAATAAAATGTTGAGGATGAACAGCATCACAATGTAGGCGTTTAACGCTTAGAACGAAAAGAGAGCACTGTTTTCTTTTGCACTTTACGATTTCATTACACAAATATACTGTACATATGTACATATGTACGTAACTTATCTAGTGCAAAAATTTGTACGTACATATTACATACATACTTTTATTTAACTCCAAGATCTTGTACAAAAATGTATACTCTTCTGATAATAACAAAGTCTAACTACCTAGCATAATCTAAGCGAACGCTCAGAAAAGTTGGAAATTAAATGTGAGCAATCACTGAAATAACTTTAAGGTTATGTTTGAGAAGAAATAAAAAAATTAAGCTAAAGAATAAAACTTAAATTCATTTTTAAGGATGTTGTTTCAATAATAATACTGTTTACATCCCAGCATAAATGTTACACACACAGATACGTTCACACAAAAATATAGTGCTTAAGCAAATACACAAATCCATATAAAAATATAGCTAAAAATAAGCAAAAGCAGAAATGCAAAATAATCCCAAACAAAGCTAAATTGTTAAATTGTTTGTAATATTAGTGCAAAACGCAACAGGACAACAAACAAAAAAAATTGCAATTACCTATTAATCAAAATAAACGCAAAAGGCACAAATTGTTTAATTTTACTTAAAAAATTTATCTTACATTTTATTAATAGTCACTTACCTTATAACAACATACATACATACATCATAGTATTAATCGAAAGTAGAAATGTACAATTGTTCAACAATAGCAGCTCTTTATGTTTAAATCAACAACTATCTAAAAACAAATAAAAAATAAAAAAATTAGTTGAAAACAATGCTTGTTTACTTTATGAAAGGTTGTGGTAAGTAGTTAACTCACTTCAATTTGAGGGCGTGGCGCCTACCATACAAATGAAATTTTCCATAGTCCATAACCCTGGAAGTATTTAGATTCGACCACTGAAATTTGGTTAGTGGTTATACAAGATTAATCCCTAAAACCTGTATGAAAACTAGGGATAACGAAAAAGAGGAGCGTGGCACCTCCCATAAGAATGGAATTATTCATAGCTCATATTTCTGGAAGTATTTGGGCTAAACCACTGAAAATCGGTAAGGGGTTATATAAGGTTAAAATAATGTAATTTGTTTTATTTGCATTGCACATCTATTTAGAAACCCACGGGTATAAGCTAGTAAATAATATTTGAAGGGTTTAGAACCAAATGGATCTAAGTGACTCCGAAATTTATTTGAGATATTCAAGTTTAAAGTTTACTGCCTTTTGAAAATGCTATGTAAAATCTGGGTAGGGTGTTTATTGTATGGGCAATAAATGGCACTACAATGTCCGAACTGACTCGGATCTCTTTGCCAATATATAAACACCATATTTCACTATACAAATATGGGTATAACTAACTTTCAAAAAAAATGTCACTTAGATCCTTTTGGCTCTGATCCCTTCATTTATAAAAGAACGCCCAGTGGTTGAAACTTTATTTAATTACACATTTGCTGTTCTTTTCATTCACCTTTATTTAGTTTTTTAATTTCATTTCACTCTTTCCTCTGTTGGTCCCCTTTCTTTCATGTTCATCTCCTTTAACATATTTTCAATTTCCTTTACTTTTTTCTTCCTTGTGGTATTTCTTTCCTTATGTTTCTACAAAATTTATCACTAAACTTTCTCTTTATACTTTTATTCTTTTTTACCGTTTCCTTCCCCCTAGTAGGTATACTAACCTTTATATATCTTCCCAGTCTATGGACTTCTAAACCTCTGTGGTGGCTAAAGTAATGGGCAGTTCACTTTTTTTCGGAGGATGCAATACCTTTTCGCCGAAGGCGATAGATATTTTGTCAAAAGATTCAGGAGCTTGGATGCTCCTCCCATTTGAAGTGTTTGTGTCCACCAGCCAGCAGTTTAATTTCCGCGTTAAGATTCTGGCACAATTTTTCGAGACTCTTTTGGAAGCGTCCATGTTCACCAAGTATGTCGTCGAAACGTCGATTTACTCAGCCAGCTTCTGTAATCTACTATTTACTTTACTGTAGGCTTGAGGCGGTGGTCTTCGAAGATTACACGATGCAGGACTTTGAATGTCGGGCTCAAATATATGTACATACCATATTGCGGTGATTGATCGGTAATGTCTGTTAGTCCACCGCCAATACCTCTCTCTATCGCGACTATGGATGCTGTAGCCGTCATAGGTCCCAAGAAGTCTCTTGTCTCAAAATGGCCGCAATACAGGACACCAATCTAGCTGACCGATCAGATCTTCGGCAACTAATATGCACTAAGGTAATGACGGGCAACTCGAGGGATGATCTACGGATATTATGACGCCTCTCATCTCTCATTACACATCCTCCGTAAGGAAGAAGGGCTGACCGAACCTTCGGCGAGTGTTTTTGTGGTTAAAACCACAACGAGGAATTGCGTCATGCTAGCGCAACTTCGTTCTGGATATGGTAACAGGTTAAACTCTTACTTATCCAGACTGAACCCCACCATACCAAGCACTTGACCTACATGTGGTAAATCTTCTGTTAAATTAAACCTGTTCTCTTGACATCAATATCACTTTCGTCGAACACTTTTAGAACTGTGCGTTTCTTATGACTGAAGAGCCCGATGACAATTCTCAGAGTGGGCGTGCCCAATAGGCAGGATGAAGCAATGTTAATAACAACGAGAAATCGTGACAAGGGTCAAAGACTGGAAGCAGACTATGCTGCATGCGTCGTCTCAGTCTAGAGTTAAATAGGATTACATCGAAATAGCAGCCCGTTCTGGATTAAAGTCATTCCAGTGCTTAGAACCAGCCTTGTGGGAACAACCGTATAACGCAATGTACGTATAAGTCCATAAGTTTATGGTTCTGAGTTTAAAGCATATTAGCAAATGAAGCTGGTGGCCTTGGCCTAGCTAAGTAAATGGGGCAAGGCTGTTGTTGTTGTTGTTGTAGCGCTACTTAGCCCTACCTAGGTAGTCAGTATCTTACCCAGTAGTATCATCAAACTCTTCTAACGGAAGTCGTAGAAACCTAGCGGCTTCGAGAGGGGTGGACCAGAGGGATATGGGTGTTAGAAGGGTAGGCTCGGTTGAGCAGACAAAAAGGTGGTTAGTATTATGAGGGGACAAGCCGCATGCCGGACAAACATTAGGCAAGTCGGGGTTCAGTCTAGATAAGTAAGAGTTTAACCTATTACAGTATCCCTATCTCCCTAGGCAGTTCGCGCTCCTCTTCGGCAACGGGTGGTGTTCTTGCCTGAAGAACGGCGTTCACTGGGAGAGAGCTGACAAAAGAATTTACCGAATCGGATCTAAATGTTTGCGTAGACTGCTTATTATGCTCTTGGGGGCGTCTGTTCGTATGCTGTGGTTTGCAGCACTTGAACAGGAATTGCCTGGTCAACATCTCACTATGCTCTTTAACGCCTAGCATTTTTGCTTCATTGTGGAGATGGTGCTCAGGAGACATAAGAAGACACCCAGTGGCGGTTCGAAGGGCGGTGTTCTGGCAGACCTGAAGCCTCGTCCAGTGGGTGTCAGCAAGCCCCGGCGACCATATTGGCGTCGCGTAGCTCAGCACCCGCTGACCAATTGCTTTGTGTGTAGCTAGTAACGTTTCTTTGTCTTTACCCCAAGAGCCTCTCACCTCTCATTACCATCCTCTCTTTCCTTTCGGAAGGAGGGATGACATGACCTAGAAGGTTCCACTGGTCATAATAAATCTCTACATTCAGGCAGTACCGCAAGGGAGTACCGGAGCGTACCGGATTCATATCCGGCCAAGGACTGTTAATTCGACAACACTCCCCAAAACCTTCGGGGGGTGATTTTGTTGCTACAACAACAACAACAGCGACAATTGCGGTTACATGAGCGCCGTATTTGAACATGTTATCAAACGTCACCCCTAAGATTTTGGGGTGTGGGACAGTTGGTAGCTTGACACTATCAATGCAGACGTGGAATTCCATGTTCACTTGCGTTGTCCACGTCGTAAATAAGGTAGCCGAGGACTTATTCGGTGACAATGCCAGGTTTCTACCAGCGAAAAATTCCGACACGGCTGGGAGGTAAGAGTTTATACGAGAGCAGAGTTCTTCAACGGAGGGGCCCGTTGCCAGTATTGTACAATCATCGGCGTATGAGACGATCGATACACCCTCTGGTGGGGTTCGTGGTTCGTGTGGTTCGATATATAATAGTTAAACAGAAACGGGGATAGGACACCACCCTGTGGCACCCCTTGATTAACTATTCTGGGTTTTGATCGGGCGCCTCTGAATTCAACCGACGATTGACGGCCACTCAAATAGTTGGCAGTCCAACGTTTAAGACAGAGGGGAAGGGACGAATCTTCCAGGTCTTTCAATAGTTGCGCATGGTCGACCGTGTCAAAAGCTAAAGTTAGCCAAGTCAAGCGCAACTAGCACTGTCCTGTGGTTTGGACGCTTTTGGTTTAGTCCGTCCCCTATCTGAGTGGTGATGGCGTTCAGCGCGGTGGTAGTGCTGTGGTTTTTGCGAAAATCATGCTGATGTTCGGCCAGCCGCAGGTTTGCGGTGAAATACGGTAGTAAGATGGATTCCAACACCTTCACTACTGGCGAGAGGAGTGATATCGGGCGATATGACTCCCCTACGGCAGCTGGCTTGCCAGGCTTTAGGGGTGGGACCACCTTTGCCTGTCTCCATCTTTCAGGAATGGCAAAGGTGGACAGGGAAAGGTTGAAAATGTGTGTTAGGTATTTTATACCTTCGTCGACGAGGGGTTTCAGCATCAGCATGGAAATACCATCGGGGCCTATATATTTGGTATTTTTAGATCTACGAATTGCCTCTTGAACTTCTGTTGTGGAGATGGCTATGCCGCATCGCTGTTTTTGGGTTTATGCGCTTCCCTGGTGGCTGGGTAGATCTCTTTGTTCAACGGAGGATGCATTACAAATTGTCGGCAGAAAGCGCTCACGCATCTTTTAGGCTTCGACTGAACCTTATCACCGAAGGTGATGGATATTTTGTCGTTAGGTTTAGTCGGGTTGGACAAAGATTTCACCGTCGACCATAATTTGCCAACTCCAGCCGAGAGGTTGCAAGATTTTGGTGCTCTTCCCACTTAGCGCGTTTGTGTTTATCTACTAAGCGTCTGATTTCCGCATTAAGATCCTTTATTTGAGGATCGGTAGGGTCCAGGCGTCTAATATGGTCACGTTCATTTGCCAGGGCCGCTGCTTCTGCGGGGAAGAATGGACGCACTTCCTTTATTCTACCTGACAGAATGTGTTGAAGGGAGGCTGAAATCAGGGCCATACGAAACGCCTTTTCCCCTTCTCGTACGTCAGACGGGGTGGGGAGAGCAGCGAAGGCGCTCTCTGTGGTGGTGAGAAAACCCTCCCAGTCGGCTTTATTGAAGTTGGTGTATGTGCGATTCTCAGCGGTGACAAAGTCGGTGGGGCGATCGATAGAGAGCACTATGGGTAGGTGGTCTGAAGCAAGCGTCAGCATCGGTCGCCATTCAACGCAGTTTGTAAGGCCTGCGCTGACTATGGTGATGTCTGGCGAGCTAGAGCAGTTTACCGCCGCTCTAGCACTGCTAACAACAACAACAACCGCCGCTCTAGTCTAGACATCCCCATTTACCGTGAAGAACGTCGAATCGTCTATTTGGTGAGCCAGCTTCTGCCCCCTACCATCAGCCTGCAAGCTAGAGTGCCACAGGTCGTGGTGTGCGTTGAAGTCACCAAGTATAACACGATTCTCGCCGCTGAGTAACGCACGAATGTCGGGGTGGTAATCCCTGGGACAGCAGGTGACAGGAGGTATGTATATGTTTATGATTTCAAGGTGGACATCGCCTGACCGGACAACCATACCTTGACGTTCTAAGGAGGTGTCCCTCGGGTAGATGTCAGGCTCAAATAGACGATACTGCACAGATTGATGCGTGATGAATGCCAGACCACCCCCAAGCCCTCTCTCACGATCGCAACGGTGTACGTTGTAACCGTTGCAGGTCTGAAGAGTCGACCTTCCACCGAGCTTTGTCTCCTGACCAGATAAGCCGTTGCAGTTAAATTGCAGGATACCGAAATGCGAAGGGGGAGCAGAGTTGATGCTGGGGGTCAGGGACTAGTGCGTATGCCTAGGTGGTAGTAGGCTGGGTCGCGCACTACGGCGCACTCTTGAAGTCAAAGGAATCGCGTTATCAGAAGGTAGAGGCGAATCAGACGACGGAGGTTGCGTAGCTCGACAGCAAGGCGCAACGTACATACGTATCAGTCCATAAGTTCCTTTTGCGAGTCCAGAGCATATAAGCAGGTGACACAGGACAATGCAGTTATTGCACTTGACTGATGCCGCAGGCGTGTATAATCTTAACTGACAAACAGTGCACGTACTATAAGGGACCAGGAGCTGATGGTTACGACTTATACTCGTGCTGATGCTGGAAGAGGGGCTGACTGAGGGGGTGGGGGAGAGCGGACGCTCAGCATTGCTCAAATCCACTTGGGAAGTGCTACGTAGGGAGTAGCCGTGAGCTGCTGTGTGAGATGTTGACGCCTGGGGGCGTGAGCGGCCGCTAGGATAGTCTACTTGCTGATGTGCATTGGTAATGCTAGTCGTGGAGACTGAGGTGACAGAGTCAGACATATATGGCGGACCGATACTTCATCGACGACGGCCACAGGACGTCCTAGGACGTGAACAGTAAGTAGGGAGCCACAAAAGTTCTATAAAAACTAGCGGACGGTTTAGGCAGGGGGGTAGCGAAATAACAGCCCTTGGTCGGGGAAACCACCGAGTCATTCCGGTTAGTAGAACCGGCTGTCGAGGGAATGATGGGGCAAAGCTGTCGCTCAGCAACGCTTACATCAAGGAGACGTGCTGCGCAGAAAGTAGCTGTAAGCTTGTGGCGCCGGCAGAAGCGCATTTAGTTAACATGCCTCTATTCTGGACCGACTCCTCTGAATTTTATTGAGCCTACTATTAAATGATCATCTCTGTAAGCAAAATCGCTGGTAAATCTGTGATCATAACCAATAAAAGCTTAAGTCGACATCTCACAATAGCACATGAGGGAATATTTCCTAGAGTTAAATCAACGTCTTTTCTCTGTAGCTATCTTTTGGAATAGTTATCTTAAGAAGAACTCAAAATTTTTTGTTGGATCATAAATTCGCTCGAAAAATTAGGTCAAAGTACCCACTTTAATGTAAGTACCTATATGAAAATTTTTATTTAAATATAAAAACTGTACCCTATTTTAACAAATAAGTTTAGTGACACAAAAATATTTAATCTGGGCATTTGAATCCTCGTCGTTGTCTGTTCGAAGAGCCTGCATAAATTCACTGGATTAAATACCTACAAAATCAAAAGAGAAAAATCATTAACTAACAGAAGTTCAAGAATAACTTTTATTTTAGGATAGGTATCAAGTGCTTTCATCAACTGTGTTTATGAAGGCCGTCATGATTTTATCATCACAAAACCACCCCGCACAAACATAATTTTTTAACTTAAATACTAACCTAGAATTGAATTTCTGCTGACGAATTTCCTTATGCTGACGCTGCCCTCTCGCCGCACGAAATCGGGATATCCCTGAATTAATGCTTCGCAGCCATTAGTTTTTGATTGGATACTTATTGTTTCAGTTTATTTCCGCCCACGTAATCCAACCTTGTTATGAGTTGTTTTAGCTGGTCATGAGGGAACCCTACCCCCCTCTCGTTACAAGAAATTTTTCAAAGCATATACTCCTCCTTGTCGAGGATATTGTTAATAAAGTCAACAATGTGTGAAGGCCAAGACAAAACGTCACTCTTGAAAAAAGCTATATATACATATGTATATTATTGGTATAACAAAAATTCATGCATTACAAAAACTTTTAATTAAACTCTTCTTTTTAACAACCTAAATAGTTCCATATTCGTGTTTTAATTAAATACTCAGACAATATACATGCATATATTACTCGAAAACTCCGCAACCTTTTTAAACATGCCGTTTAACAATTTGTGTTTTCAATCATTTTCAATTGGAATGTATTTTAATCACCCCTATTCTGCATTACAATTACGTTCCCGCTCTACGCTCCGCTTGGATCGTAAATATGCATTCTGAGTTACGCTTGGATCGAAAGAAAAAGAGGAAGAGCTATAAGTTTTTCGAAGTCAGCTGTTTGCCTTGGAATGTGTGAAATTGAAACATAACAAAGCAATTTAAATTACACAAATTATTACTTTTGAAATAAAAGTAAAGCTTTATTATGATTTATAGACTTAATTGTATATGTTTGAGCATTATTGAATAAATTGAGTGAAATTTTATAGATCAATTGATTGATTGTAGCAGACAACGAAGGACCAACAAAAAGCAAGAGGAGAAAGTTGGTGGATGTTACCACATCGTCAGTAGGTAGCTGCTATTTTCCATAGAGCTAGTGCTAGAAGAGTGCGCTTTGTCGACCAGGTACACAGATGGTTGGCGTCGCATCGTGGGGCCACACCATACGCCGAGCAAACATTAGACATGTCAGGTTTAAGTCTGACCGCAGGTGGCACTTTTCGCTGGAGGAAGACATTGGCCGCCCCGGAACTGACAAAGAAGTTTACCGAGTATGAGTGGGCGCTGTGGAGTGGCCGCCGGTGCACGTTTGGATATATGTAATGGCAAAGTCAAATCCATTACCTTAGATTTAATTTCAGTAGAAATATTGTGAGATTGGTGTTTTGAATGCTAGTCCAATTTGTAATTGCTTACAACCGGTACCGATGCTAATGCACGTCCAAAAGTATTAGATCTCCGTAGGCGGATTCACATTCCCGGCATCGGGAACGCGTCTTTTGATACCCCTCCCTACATTTTTGGACAAATATTTGCACTTGGCACTGGTAGAAAACAATTACCCTGCAAACATATCAAAAAACATCATAAGAGCACAAAAACAAAATATAGCGAGCGTTTTACAACTTTTACATACGAGTTTTACTTAAATTTTAAGAATTTCAACAAAAAATCGCGGAAATTAATCGTAAATTGTTTGCAAAATAAAAAACAAGCACTTATCCGCCAACAAAATTCCAACGTAGAAAAACGGAGCTACGATCGAAGTGCAGAATGAGCAGAATTGGAAGTTTCGAAGTTGAACGTAGCGGAATTGAAACGCAGAATACCAAAGTTGCCAAGCGGAGAAATTTTCGATCCAAGTCGAAATGCAGAATAGGGGTGAATATCTGCAAATAATAAAAGTGAAGTTAGCATACAAGTGGACTTCACTTGGCGTTTCGTTTCTTTTTTAATGCAGATCACATACTCCTCGAAGTGAGATGCCATTCCAGGCGCATGTCTAAAACTTTTAGTCTTACCATGGCCAGAGCATACGCATTTACAATGGCCTAAGTCGAAGGATATGCCATGCTTAAGTCGGCTTGGTTATGGGTTTAGAAAATGCCCGAGGTAGGCATACCGTAAGTTTCATTTGCTCTAGACTACTTTTGTAATTGGCTATGTTATGTTAATCATTAGGGGAACTGATTGGGAACTAGCTTTAAGGATTACAAAGAGATAAATCTGACTTGTTGTTGTTTTAACACTACTTTGCCCTGCCTAGGTAGTCAGTATCAACCTTACCCAATATTGTCATCGAGCTCTTCTAACGGAAGTCCTAAAAACCTAGCGGCTTCAACAGGGGAGGACCAGAGGGATATGGGTGTTAGAAGAGTAGGCTCAGATGAGCAGACAAAAAGATGGTTAGTGGTATGGGGGGACAAGCCGCATGCCGGACAGACATTAGGCAAGTCGGGGTTCAGTCTGGATAGGTAAGAGTTTAACCTATTACAGTATCCAGAACGGAGTTGGGCCAGCATCACCCTAGTCTCCCTAGGCAGCTCGCGCTCCTCTTCGGCAACGGGTGGTGTTGCTGCCTGAAGAAATCTGACTTCTTTATTTTTAATTCCGGCTGCAATCTATCTTGAAAATAAAATAACAAAGTTGTTTATAAAGATTTAAGAACGATGGATGTTTTTCACGTCATTTCCTATTTGGAGAGCTTGAATTTTTATATTTTACATTCGTATAATTGTAATGAAAACCTGTGGAAGGAAATGTAAAAAAGTTAATTAGCAATCACGTTTTAAAGATGAATGATTACTTAAAAAATAAGTATGTATGAATCAGTTTTATATTAGGATATCAAGTGTCTTCAGCAATATGTTTATGAAGACCGTCATGATTTTATCATCATGAAAACAACTTCACACAAACATGTAAATTTAGATTTTATTACTTACCTAAAGTTATAAAATGTAATCAAGTTCGAACAGGAATATTTATACTAGCTTGTGACTAATAATGCGCTGTCTATCTTTTTTCTATTCGAATTTTGCGAAATATACCACCATGGCAGGTGTTTTAAGAGCCCTGTTTTTTGTAGTGCGAAAAAATTACATAGTCGTAGTATTCTTTACCACCGATATAAATGTCTATATTTTTTAAAGAATTTTCACATAAAATCGACGGGTGTAGTATATTTTCATTAGATAGAAAAATTGCGAATAGAACGATCTTCCACCAGCAGTTGGAATGCAATTCTATTCATAGTCGAACAAAAGCATTGGAATTCTTTTCCCTTAAGTATTTATTTTATTTCAAAAGAATCGAGTTGAAAATATTTAATCTTAAAACTTTTTGAAGCTCTTCTTCGAACCTTGACCTTTAGAAACTTTGAGAACGTTGAAGCGCACTGTTTTGGAAAGTGGGCGACATTCACCAATTGTAACAATATCACCTATTTCCACATCCCTACAAAAGAAAAACAATATTTATTTAGTAAAAATTCATCAGTATCGGTAATCAATAGTAGTCTTAAGAAATGTATCAGTGTGTTTCATTGAATATCAAGTCTTTTCAGCAATTATGTTTATGAAGACCGTCATGATTTTTTCATCATTATTACTATAACTAATAAAATCACCTATTTGTAACTATTTATTTGATGAAAACTTAATAACTATATTGCCCAGTCGTTGAATGGCAATGTTAAATATTAAAACACATACTACATTGATAAGTAAAAATCTCGAATTATTCCGATATATTGATTAACGTCTAAAGAAAACAAATACTAAATTACAAGTGCTCAGAAAAAGACTAAGGGCCAAAAAAGAGAACATTACTGATTTTTTGTTTATTTAGCATGGGTATATAACTTCTTTTAGCCCAACCCTTCTTTTCACTCACCATTTCTGTGAGCGACAAGAGTCAGCAAAAATATCCCTGAATCTCAACCAAATTAGAAAAACAGACTCTGTTCTGTTGGTTGAGGCATGAACCTTATATTCCTTGCGGTCTCTCAATAAGTTTTTTTGTTAGACTAACACGTACTAGCTAAAAAACTCAGATATGTATTATTGTAACCAAATACTTTTACTACTTTGGAATATAAAAGGTATATGAGGATCTAAGCATCCCAACCATAGAGATTAAAAAAAAAAAATATGATAGGGGTATCAAAAGCAACGTGCCACGGTATGCACACTTTTTCACTTTTTTGGCTCAGCCTAATGTGCCATTACAACAACCACATGAAAATGACAGAAAATTGTGAACTTTGAAATCAGACCACAAGCTGTATATATCCGACGTTTCCCTTGCAAAAGCTGTTTTCCTGGTACCACGGTAATGATATTATTACGAAATTAGATTTAATTTATTTTAGTGTTATTACCTGAAGCATGGTGAGCAATGCACACTCATATTTCGGTGACGTTTTTCAAAACGGCTGTATTTACGAACGAAATGCAAATAATCACGTCGAATAACTATGGTACGTTGCATTTTAGTTTTTCGTACTGCACCAGTTAAAATTCGGCCACGAATCCGTACATTTCCGGTGAAAGGGCATTTCTTGTCAATGTAAGTTCCATCAATCGCCTGCATAGTAACAAAATAGCTATTAGCATTTTCGAAATAATACGTTTACTCGTTTTCGGTAGGGTACACAGCAAAACGAAATAAAGAACTTACTTCACGGGGTGTTTTAAAACCCAAACCAATATCACGGTAGCGGCGAAGAACTTTCTTCTTCGTCACTCCAGGTTTGATTTTTCTGTTTAGGTTGATGCCAAATTGTTTTTGGAACGCTCTTTCGTTCTATATTGTTAGTGCGATTATTTGGGTTCACAATTATAAACATCAGGATCAAACAGTAGGTAGCGAGGGATCACATGCAAATAAAAGAAAAAAACATTAGTCATGTTGGGATCATAGTTTACCTCAAGAGGAGTTCGAAATCCTAAGCCTATATTGCGATACATTCTTAATTTCTTCTTAGCATTAGGTGCCTTTTTCCGCACCACCGGGATTGAGAACTCCTTGCGAAAGGAACGCTCCGTTTGCTACACATAAAATATTGGCACGTACCCATTGAAGAAAAAAAGGTTTTGTAATCCAAAAGTATCAACTTAGACACATCCGAAGAATATATGCATAACCACCATATACTTTGGTACATATATTCTACAGAAGTTGTCACACGAGCAACACATGGCAAACAACATTTTCACATTTTCAACACGCTGTTGGTAAACTTCCGACTTTTCAGCTCATATACAATTTGCTTTTAAGAAATGGCTTCTAACTATATAAGTACATCTCCAAGTCTGTTCACATTCACTTTAAATTTATTTTAAACAAAAATATCGAAACAGTCGACATCTTACCTGATCAGCCATCTTGATGCAAAAGAAAACAACGAGAGGAAGTCAGTACAACGAGTAAAAAAATTAAACACACTCGCTGTAATAACTCGTTACAAATGACAGCTTTATAGGGACTCGTGACTATACACAAGATTGACAGATAATTTTTAAGTGTCAGTGGTGCGTAGTCCCATTTTACACCAGGAAATTCTTGAATTCAACTCTGCTATCGATCTCTTTTGTGTTTTCTATTCGTGTCCACACTTGTCAATTTGGTAATGGTGCAGTTTATGGGGCCCACCCAAAACTAGACCAAAAAAGTCGAGTGGGCTGTCGAAAGACGCGTATTCACGTCTAAAAAAAATCTCATTTCAGATTCTAAATCAAGACGTGAATACGCGTCTTTTGACACCCTACTCGGCTTTTTTGGTCTAGTTTTGGGTGGGCCCCGTAAACGGCACAGTACCGTCAATTTTTCTTGAAAGCAATTATATACATATATATATATGGCGCGATATACAACAGTTATATAATCAACCTCCTAGGAGATTTTTACGCCGAGCTTCTCTTCCAATTTGTGTTGTGCTGCTTTGAAATTTTTCCTACAAATTGGCGGGACCTACGGTTTTTCGCCGACTCCGAACGGCATCTACAAAGCAGATGAATTTTTGCTGAGAAGCCTTTCATGGCAGAAATACACTCGGAGAGTTTGCCAAACCACTGCCGAGGGGCGACCCCGTTTTGAAAAAACTTTTTCAAACCACTTTTTGATGTAACCTGTACCAGGGCTCGAGCCCGGTCCTTTGGTGTGGTAGGCCAACAACACTACCTCCACACCACGGTTGCCGCCATGAAAGCAATTATGAAATAAAATATGGGCGCACAAGGAGGAGCGAAAGAGATAGCTAAAAAAACTTGAAACGAGTTGACGGTACGCTTTCAAGTGTACTCTACCCCTCTCTTCCCAACTCCTTCGCCTATGTAGCGGCAGACTTGAATTCAAGAATTGCCTGGTGTAAAGGGGCACGTACGGCGGTCCTCGCATGACACCTACTTTCGTTCGACGCTCGTCTTGTCTTAGCCTGCGTTGGTTGACAAAAATGTAATAATTTTAATTTTTTACATTACTTATATTTACATACGTCTGATCATGAATGACGAGCAGGGTACTTTACTAGACAAGTGCCAGTTACACATATTGTAAGGGCCGCTTTCATAAAAGCCGGTAACCGCTAACCAGAGTTTAATTGACGTATTTTGTATGGTTAGCTGTCAAATTAATCGCCGATTAGGCTTAACCGGCTTTTATGAAAGTGGCCCTAAGTCGTATAACCTCTCGGCCTGACGCATAGTCATTGTATGAGTGTGGGTACACGCTCAATATTATTGACGCGATATCACGTATCGTGATACGTATTGAGCGTGTACCATGAAATATTGATGGATCGTGATATATATTGAAATCCAAATTCTGTATCGCAATATTGTCAATATTGTATTGACTGTGTACCATCTGATTCATCAATATCTGAACGCGCGTTAAAGCCAAATTTTTGATTTTTATTCATAATTATTCACCCCTATTCTGCATTTCGACTTGAATCGAAAATTTCTCCGCTTGGCAACTTTGGTATTCTGCGTTTCAATTCCGCTACGTTCAACTTCGAAACTTCCAATTCTGCTTATTCTGCACTTCGATTGTAGCTCCGTTTTTCTACGTTGGAGTATTGTTGGCGGATAACTGCTTGTTTTTTATTTTGCAAACAATTTACGATTAATTTCCGCGATTTTTTGTTGAAATTCTTAAAATTTAAGTAAAACTCGTATGTAAAAGTTGTAAAACGATCGCTATATTTTGTTTTTGTGCTCTAATGATGTTTTTTTGATAGGTTTGTAGGGTAATTGTTTTCTACCGGTGCCAAGTGCAAATATTTGTCCAAAAATGTAGGGAGGGGTATCAAAACGCGTTTCGATGCCAGGAATGTGAATCCGCCTACGGAGATCTAATATTTTTGGACGCGAATTAGCATCGGCACCGGTTGTAAACAATTACAAATTGGACTAGCATTCAAAACACCAATCTCACAATATTTCTACTGACATTAAATCTAAGGTAATGGATTTGACTTTGCCATTATATCCAAACGTGCACCGGCGGCCACTCCACAGCACCCACTCATACTCGGTAAACTTCTTTGTCTTTTCCGGGGCGACCAATGTCTTCCTCCAGCGAAAAGTACCACCTGCAGTCAGACTTAACCCTGACATGTCTAATGTTTGCTCGGAGTATGGTGTGGCCTCACGATGCAACGCCAACCATCTGTGTACCTGGTCGACAAAGCGCACTCTTCTAGCACTAACTCTATGGAAAATACCTTCGTTGTCTGCTACAATCAGTCAATTGATCTATAAAATTTCACTCAATTTATTCAATAATGCTCAAACATATACAATTAAGTTAATAAATCATAATAAAGCTTTACTTTTATTTCAAAAGTAATAATTTGTGTAATATAAATTGCTTTGTTATGTTTCAATTTCACACATTCCAAGGCAAACAGCTGACTTCGAAAAACTTATAGCTCTTCCTCTTTTTCTTTCGATCCAAGCGTAACTCAGAATGCATATTTACGATCCAAGCGGAGCGTAGAGCGGGAACGTCATTGTAATGCAGAATAGGGGTGATTAATGAAAAAGCTATTAATATAGCCAAGCACGCCCGGTTTCTGGAGCCATTTTTAAGTATATATTGTATATTGGGAACCACAAGCCATGAAAACTACCGAAATATTGACGCAATATTATTATGTGTGTACCATCGCTTTGTTATCCATCAATACTTCAATCTTCAATATGGATCACGATATCAATATCACGATAAATATTGAGCATGTGCCCGCACCCTATATAAGCTCGGCGAAACCATCCAACATGAATGACATTGACTTTATATGTGTGCGTTTCATGCAACGCAACTTCCTCAGAATCTGCACCCCCGCACAAACGCATTGTGTACCATGTCAAGTGTGATATCTTAAGCATAGACGTCAAAATTTTAAAAAAAATTTAACACCTGTTTTTTTATATTCTATATTGGTTTCATCCTGCATCTCGTTCTATCATTCATTAGAAGATAGGAGCAGCGGATGCGCCGCCATGATGCCTCAGATGTAAGCAAAAAACTGTCAAAAACTTCATTTTGAAGTGCCTGTCAAACGTTTGACAGATAACATATCACACTTGTACTGATAAACAATGCACAAACGACACAGGGTGCGTTGTATGAAATCTTAAAACCACCTAACTAAAATACTACAATTTTGTACTCCTAAATTATTGAGCAGGAAGTTATTATAACACTTTCACAATTTCAGTTTTTATTACAATTTCTAGTTGTAATTTTGGTACTGGTGCAGTTTAGGGGACCCACCCAAAACTTGACCAAAAAAGCCGAGTGAGGTGTCAAAAGACGCGTATTCACGTCTAGATTTAGAATCTGAAATGAGATTTTTGTTTTTTTCAACCGTTCAAAAGTTATTTGCAGTTAAAGTTCACAATTTTCTGTCATTTTCATGTGGTTGTTGTAATGGCATATTAGGCTGAGCCAAAAAAGTGAAAAAGAGTGGAAACGTGGGACGCGGAAGGACATCACCGTGGCGGTAGCCACGGCTATGGCACACACCCGGAGTTGGAATGGCGTAGCCCAGGGTTATTTTTTTGAAGCGCGGCCGAAGGCCGCCTACGCGGAAAGGTGTTCTGTACATAAAAAACATGGATCACGCCTCATAACTTTTGAACGGTTGAAAAAAACAAAAATCTCATTTCAGATTCTAAATCTAGACGTAAATACGCGTCTTTTGACACCCCACTCGACTTTTTTGGTCTAGTTTTGGGTGGGCCCCCTAAACTGCACCATTACCGTAATTTTTAATTTGAAGCAAATTTGAAGGCCATTTCCTTTATTCCACTTCAATCTGACGACTTATACTGACATTCGCAAGTGACCTTTTACCCCATACCTATACACATAAATCTGATAACTGACGGTTTAGGCAGGAGGGTACTGATTTCCACGCCGTTTGATCCACACCGATTCGGTAAATTCTTTTGTCAGCTCTTTACCAGCGAACGCCGTCCTTCAAGCAATAACACCACCCGTTGCTGAAGAGGAGCGCGAACTGCCTAGGGAAACAAGGGTGATGCTGGCCCAACTCCGATCTGGATACTGTAATAGGTTAAACTCTTACCTATCCAGACGGAACCCCGACTTGCCGAATGTCTGTCCGGCTTGCGGATTGTCCCCCCATAACACTAATCATCTTCACCGAGCCCACTCTTCTGACACCCATATCCCTCTGGTTCACCCCTGTCGAAGCCGCTAGGTTTCTAGGACTTCCGTTAGAAGAGTTTGATGACACTACTGGGTAAGATACTGACGACCTAGGTAGGGCTACAACAACAATAACAACAACGACGTGGAAGGGAGTAAGTCTACCTTTTGCCAACTATCCCAAAATCTTGACTCCGGTTTACCTTCGCTAAAGTCATGCCACCGCAATAGCCCCAGGGTACAGAGCCGCGATAGTTAAAGAAACTTTTCTTGCTTCATATAACGCTATTAGTCGCCGTCAGAACTGACATGGGATGTCCTCTTGTGTCATCTGAGTTTCATCTTCAACAGGCGATTAAAATTCTAGCACAACTTCATTCTGGATATTTATGAGATTACAGTCTTACTTATCCAGACTCAGCTCCACTATACCAAATACTTACGATATTAAACTCAACTTTACTTGTTCATTTTAACCTATTCTTCCAGCATCAATATGACTCTGGTCCAACCCTTGCGTGTGTCCTTTGACTTTCTTTAGAAAGCTGG
Organism: Sphenella marginata; assembly: GCA_951509765.1. NCBI lineage: Eukaryota > Metazoa > Arthropoda > Insecta > Diptera > Tephritidae > Sphenella > Sphenella marginata. Next base: position 27,610,593 of record OX608080.1, on the reverse strand, counting down.
ATAATGACTTGTAGACCGATTGTGCAAATTGCGGGGCAGGGCGAACGCCGTCCTTCGTGCAACAACTCCACCCGTTGCCTAAGAGCGTGAACTGCCCAGAGAGACAAGGGTGATGCTGGCCCAACTCCGCTCTGGATGTTGTAATAGGTTAAACTCTTATTTATGCAGACTGAATCTCGACATGCGGAATGTCTGTCCGGCATGCGGCCTCTCCCGACATGATCTATTTATCTGCTCAACAGAGCCTACTCTTTCAACACCCATTTCCCTCTGGTCCACCCCAAAGTAACGTTACAACAACAAGAACTAATACATTTCTGTAAAGGTGTAGGTAAATACGCGCCTTTTGATTTTGGGTTAATTATCGCTTAAACTACACCAGAATTTAAATTTTTGGTGTTTTTTTTTAAATTAAACGGGTAAAACCTTATATTCTTTACTATTTTAGTTCTATACAATAAAAATCAACAACTTAACGAACTAATATACTAAATCATTTATCATAATGCTCTTGAAGCCGTCTATTTTTCACCGTCTTTACATTTTTTTTGGAACTCGAAATGCTTTGGTTTGTCTCTTTGTGAGTTATTCAATTAAATATAGAAGCCCCGTATGAACAGCATGATTATTGGGTTTTTTTGGCAGTTTCTGTTATAGAAGCTGTTATTTGTTTAGGCTTTTTTAACGGATTTTCGACACATTCTTTATAAAGTTGATTTAACCCAAATGCTGCACGAACATTGTCCGATGAAAAAAAGAACTTTTGTAATTTTCCTCGAGCATCTCCACACGGTCTCCGTTCCAATTCTTTACCGTTTTTGAAGAGTATAACCGTTGGTAATTGGCGTGAAAAACTGCTATCCGAAATTCTATACTTTTGTGCTACATCGGGAAAGCGACCAATGTCAACTTTGCCAAATTTTAAGTTTTCTAAGTTATACTCCGACGAAAGTTCAGCAAATATGGGAGCAAAATTTACGCAACTCGGGTTCCAAACAGTGTAGAAGCAAATTAACCAATTGATTCGTTTGTCGCGCACCAGTTCTTCTTCAAATATTTGCATGTTTCGAAAATATGTTATGTGTTCTGGACCACGATAAGACGGCTCTGGCAATATAGTGCTTACCAAGATGCAGATCAATAGAAATGCAATGGCATATCGAAAATCACTGTATGCCCATAAAATTACATTAGCCACTTTGGTATATAAAAAGGATGCTGACAGATAATTGACCATCGTCACACTACCCGTCTTCCGTGAGCGTATCATAACCACAATTAGAAGAAAAAATAAAATTTCTGTTTCTCGACTATCTAGCTCACACATTTCATCCCCACGTTGGGAAAATAGTCTTGTACACAATGGAATACATTTTTTAGCAACTACATACGAGATTGACAGCAAAATGTTCATCCAATAATAGGGCTTTGCAAGCTCGTTCAACTGTTTTTGCAACGACATGTTTTCCTTGTTATGTAAAATCTAGATGGGCGTATTATGTATATCTTCAAATTAGCAGTTTAATTAATAACTTCCGCTCAGCGCAATTCATTAAATTCTTAGGACACCCGGAGTTGGAATGGCGTAGCCCAGGGTTATTTTTTTGAAGCGCGGCCGAAGGCCGCCTACGCGGAAAGGTGTTCTGTACATAAAAAACATGGATCACGCCTCATAACTTTTGAACGGTTGAAAAAAACAAAAATCTCATTTCAGATTCTAAATCTAGACGTAAATACGCGTCTTTTGACACCCCACTCGACTTTTTTGGTCTAGTTTTGGGTGGGCCCCCTAAACTGCACCATTACCGTAATTTTTAATTTGAAGCAAATTTGAAGGCCATTTCCTTTATTCCACTTCAATCTGACGACTTATACTGACATTCGCAAGTGACCTTTTACCCCATACCTATACACATAAATCTGATAACTGACGGTTTAGGCAGGAGGGTACTGATTTCCACGCCGTTTGATCCACACCGATTCGGTAAATTCTTTTGTCAGCTCTTTACCAGCGAACGCCGTCCTTCAAGCAATAACACCACCCGTTGCTGAAGAGGAGCGCGAACTGCCTAGGGAAACAAGGGTGATGCTGGCCCAACTCCGATCTGGATACTGTAATAGGTTAAACTCTTACCTATCCAGACGGAACCCCGACTTGCCGAATGTCTGTCCGGCTTGCGGATTGTCCCCCCATAACACTAATCATCTTCACCGAGCCCACTCTTCTGACACCCATATCCCTCTGGTTCACCCCTGTCGAAGCCGCTAGGTTTCTAGGACTTCCGTTAGAAGAGTTTGATGACACTACTGGGTAAGATACTGACGACCTAGGTAGGGCTACAACAACAATAACAACAACGACGTGGAAGGGAGTAAGTCTACCTTTTGCCAACTATCCCAAAATCTTGACTCCGGTTTACCTTCGCTAAAGTCATGCCACCGCAATAGCCCCAGGGTACAGAGCCGCGATAGTTAAAGAAACTTTTCTTGCTTCATATAACGCTATTAGTCGCCGTCAGAACTGACATGGGATGTCCTCTTGTGTCATCTGAGTTTCATCTTCAACAGGCGATTAAAATTCTAGCACAACTTCATTCTGGATATTTATGAGATTACAGTCTTACTTATCCAGACTCAGCTCCACTATACCAAATACTTACGATATTAAACTCAACTTTACTTGTTCATTTTAACCTATTCTTCCAGCATCAATATGACTCTGGTCCAACCCTTGCGTGTGTCCTTTGACTTTCTTTAGAAAGCTGGATAATGACTTGTAGACCGATTGTGCAAATTGCGGGGCAGGGCGAACGCCGTCCTTCGTGCAACAACTCCACCCGTTGCCTAAGAGCGTGAACTGCCCAGAGAGACAAGGGTGATGCTGGCCCAACTCCGCTCTGGATGTTGTAATAGGTTAAACTCTTATTTATGCAGACTGAATCTCGACATGCGGAATGTCTGTCCGGCATGCGGCCTCTCCCGACATGATCTATTTATCTGCTCAACAGAGCCTACTCTTTCAACACCCATTTCCCTCTGGTCCACCCCAAAGTAACGTTACAACAACAAGAACTAATACATTTCTGTAAAGGTGTAGGTAAATACGCGCCTTTTGATTTTGGGTTAATTATCGCTTAAACTACACCAGAATTTAAATTTTTGGTGTTTTTTTTTAAATTAAACGGGTAAAACCTTATATTCTTTACTATTTTAGTTCTATACAATAAAAATCAACAACTTAACGAACTAATATACTAAATCATTTATCATAATGCTCTTGAAGCCGTCTATTTTTCACCGTCTTTACATTTTTTTTGGAACTCGAAATGCTTTGGTTTGTCTCTTTGTGAGTTATTCAATTAAATATAGAAGCCCCGTATGAACTGCATGATTATTGGGTTTTTTTGGCAGTTTCTGTTATAGAAGCTGTTATTTGTTTAGGCTTTTTTAACGGATTTTCGACACATTCTTTATAAAGTTGATTTAACCCAAATGCTGCACGAACATTGTCCGATGAAAAAAAGAACTTTTGTAATTTTCCTCGAGCATCTCCACACGGTCTCCGTTCCAATTCTTTACCGTTTTTGAAGAGTATAACCGTTGGTAATTGGCGTGAAAAACTGCTATCCGAAATTCTATACTTTTGTGCTACATCGGGAAAGCGACCAATGTCAACTTTGCCAAATTTTAAGTTTTCTAAGTTATACTCCGACGAAAGTTCAGCAAATATGGGAGCAAAATTTACGCAACTCGGGTTCCAAACAGTGTAGAAGCAAATTAACCAATTGATTCGTTTGTCGCGCACCAGTTCTTCTTCAAATATTTGCATGTTTCGAAAATATGTTATGTGTTCTGGACCACGATAAGACGGCTCTGGCAATATAGTGCTTACCAAGATGCAGATCAATAGAAATGCAATGGCATATCGAAAATCACTGTATGCCCATAAAATTACATTAGCCACTTTGGTATATAAAAAGGATGCTGACAGATAATTGACCATCGTCACACTACCCGTCTTCCGTGAGCGTATCATAACCACAATTAGAAGAAAAAATAAAATTTCTGTTTCTCGACTATCTAGCTCACACATTTCATCCCCACGTTGGGAAAATAGTCTTGTACACAATGGAATACATTTTTTAGCAACTACATACGAGATTGACAGCAAAATGTTCATCCAATAATAGGGCTTTGCAAGCTCGTTCAACTGTTTTTGCAACGACATGTTTTCCTTGTTATGTAAAATCTAGATGGGCGTATTATGTATATCTTCAAATTAGCAGTTTAATTAATAACTTCCGCTCAGCGCAATTCATTAAATTCTTAGGATATTTTGTTTTCCATTTTGATCAGAAATGACATCTTTATTCCCCACAAGAAAATAATTGGTATGTTCCCCTTCTACAAAACTACCCGGACCAAATTCATTAGCACTGTTCCTTTTTGTGTTGCGCACAAATTTCAATAAAATTTTAAAGGCTGAAACAGAGGCCCTACCGGTTGCTGTTTGATCAGTGACAACTCAGCTGATACTCATGTCTTAGGTAGTGAGACATCAGAATTGTGGCGTTGGTGCAAAATCCTATCATAACGTTTGTGTACGTTGGAGCCGTTTGCGTATGTTGCAGCTGTGCATAACACCTTGTAAAAAACGTTGGAACATCAGAGTACTCTAACACTTTACCTCATTCTTAAAAAAACGGTGGTCCAATTTATATGGCGAAGTCCGCTGATTGGATCACCTAACCCATCTCGGGAAACCCTTGTCTTCTGAATAATCCATGGAGCACATACGTTGGATTACTATGCTGCCTGAATATTATTCTATAGTTTTCTTCAGTAAAGTGAGGGGCGAAGTAGGCCTTTTTTTGAGGACCATCTTCCTTTCCTCGCTTTGCTAATATTTGTCAGATTTTTTCTAGCGGTCTATCAGAAGATGCGTCTCGACCCCGGTAACTTTCGGAGATGGGTTAAGTGATCCAATCACCGGATATCACCATTTAAATTGGACCACCTTTTTTATATGAATGACGATAAGTGTTAGAGTACTCCGATACTTCTTACGTGATATATCAATTATAAAGATATGATAGGTAAAAAGCTTCACCAAAATGGCATGTTTTTTTAGTTAGAAGCTGTGTGCAATCGGTAACTTTTTACTCAGGCTGTTTGTCAATCGGTAACTTTTTACTCAGAAGAAAAATGAGGTGAACAAAACCTCACAGCTCGCCAGACATCTCCATTTCAAGTGCGGGCCTTATCAACCACGTAAACTGGCAACCAATGCTTACATTGGCATCAGACCACCTACCCATCCTACTAAACATCGAACGACCGTCAGACTTCATGACGATAGAAAAACGAACGTACATTAAATTTAGCAAAGCGGACTGGGACCGCTTCACGGACTTTACAGAGCACTCCTTCGCTGACCTACCCACACCGACGGACGTACGCAAAGGTGAGAAAGAGTTTCGCAAAGTCATCGATTCAGCCTCCGGCCGCTTCATCCCTGCTGGCAGTGTCTAAGCTTTCGAGAAGGCGAGTTGTTTTTTAAGTTATTATTTTTTATTTTATTTTATTATTTGGCTCAGGTGCTATGTGACCGTTTTGCTCAAATTGTATTTATTCATTTGGCTCAGGTTCTGACGACTAAATGTTAAAAATTGTTGTTCTTTAGAGAACGGGAGGTGCGGGACACCTGTGACACCCTGTATGTATTTATTGGTGGCGAGCACTGTTAGCTCTGAGGCATGGCGCGATTAGCTTCCTCATTTTCGCTTGGAAAAACCACCCTTTGGTTTTCCAAACCATAAACTATATCTTCGAAATATTTTATAAGCTTATTGCGAATTACAATAGCATGCAAAGCAAATAAAACAAACGAATGAATTAACCGTATCTAATGTCGCCTAAACAGGCAGAATCCCGGAAATTCGGCCGAACTTCCCTACGGAAGCAGCGGCAATGGCCAAGGCCGCCGAGAGGAAATACTGGCCCATGGTAAAAAGGGTGGGGCCCCTATTCTACATAAAAGTTTCGAATACTGCATCAATTTTTAAACTTTAAAAATATTTTTCCACGATTTCTGATAATAAATACTAAACAAATGTTGTTATAGTGCCCTAAAATTTCTTTGCATTTAATATTCGCGACTGCCGGTGCGATTTTCAAACCGAAACTATAACAATTTGAATTTGACAGGTTACCTTCGTAGGGTTGCGTAATCGACTAATCAGGACGTAAGTAAGTGTAGCTGGTTATTGAATGTGACAAACAGGTGTCGCCGCTTTTAGCATCTACAGTCGACTCGGTAATTTTATCCTCCATTAATATTATAAGAAACATTCTGTTTATCGATATTTCTTGCTCTTATTACATTGCTTTGCCAGTTTTTGCAAATGTACCTACCTTTTTTTTGTACACGCACTCATGAACGTGCTTTATCGGTTATTAAAACTTTCAAATAAATGTTTAAATTAATCGACTTTCATAAGAATTCTAATTTAACCATTCACTTAATTTCTTGAAAAATACGGGCCCTTCGAAAACTCCGGGCCCGGGGAAAATACCACCGACCCCCGCCCCCTCTGTTGTTGTTGTTGTTGTTAGCAGTGCTTCGTCGGGCTCTTCTAACGGAAGTCCAAGGAAACGCGCTGTTTCAACAGGGTTGGACCAAAGTGATAAGGGAGTTAAGCCGTGGTTTCCTCGAAAAGCGGTGCCGCTATGTAGCGGTCGCTATATAGCGGTCGTTATGCTTGCCGTCATGAGCGGCACCGCTTTTCTGTAAACTTACATGAACGTATTTCCTACATTCTGCCGATTTGATTTTCTGTATTTCGATGTTTTTTGTTTGTTTTTGTGCTTTTATTTTCTGTAAATAATTATTTTTCAAACATTGAAATGTCTTAAAATATTGTTTTTGTAAAAATATTTCAAGAATTTGATAGAATTCACACCGCTATGACAATAGCGGTGAGAAAAAACGGTGAAGAACTAGTTTTCACCGTCATGACGGCCGTAATATATCATGCTTGCCGCTATATTACATTACCGTGAACTTCACCGTCTTCTAACTTTACACCTAATTACTTTTACATTGAATTGTTTTTGACAACGTACTCTACCGCTATGTAACGGCCGCTATATAGCGGCACCGCTTTCGAGGAAACCAAAGCTTTAGAAGAGTATGTTCCGAAGAACACGAAAAGAGATGTTGCGTGTCGTGGGGGGCCATACCGCATGCAGGGCATGTGTTTGGTATGGTAGGGTTCAGTCTGGACAAATAGGAGTTCAGCCTATTGCAATATCCAGACCGAAGTTGAGCCAGCATGACTCTAGTCTCCCTCGGAAGGACACGTTCTTCCTCAGCAAGAACGGGTGGTTGGGCACCAATAACGCGGTTCACAGGCCGGGATCTGAGGGATCTGTCCACCGACTCAGTGTGGAGGTCCTTTAGGGCCCGCCTATGGTCCCGCAGATCAAACGGCAAAGAGATGTGATGCCGGATCTCATCATAATGCTTCCGGAGATGCTTCCTTATGTCTCTAGGGGGCGGAGTTTCATCCAATAGCTGTCGATTTGGATGACTGGGACGGTGGCAGTTCAGAAGGAACTGCCTACTTAAAAGTTCCGCATGCTCGCGAACGTTGAGCATTTGAGCCTCCTGGTGGAGATGAGACTCAGGAGACATAAGCAAACAACCCGCCGCAGTTCTGATGGCGGTGTTTTGGCAGACCTGCAATTTCCTCCAGTTGGTGTCGTGAAGGTTAGGCGACCATATGGGCGCAGCATAATCAATAACCGGTCGGCCAATAGCCTTATAGGTGACCAGCAACGTTTCTTTTTCTTTGCCCCAAGCACTGCCGGCCAGTGACTTGAGGATCTTGTTGCGGCTTTGTAACTTTGAAGCTATTGCGGTGGCATGATTAGCGAAGGTGAGGCTATTGTCGAATGTAACCCCTAGAATTTTGGGGTGGTTGACAGTAGGTAGTGGAACACCATCTACGTGGACATTCAACTCCTGCCCCATCTGCGCAGTCCACGTGGTGAACAACGTCGCCGTAGATTTAGTCGGGGAAAGAGTCAGGTTCCGCTCTGTGAAGAAGCAGGAAAGGTCGCGCAGGTAGTCGTTCAGTCTAGTACAAAGTTCGTCTGTCGAAGGTCCTTTGCCCGTGGCCATCACAGTGCAGTCGTCAGGGTACGAAACGATGGAGACCCCCTCTGGTGGGGGAGGGAGGCTCGAGATGTAGAAGTTAAACAGAAGGGGTGAAAGAACACCACCCTGCGGAACCCCTTGTCTAATTCTTCTAGGTCTACATCTCTCGTTTCGAAACTGCACTGACGCCAGCCGACCGTTCAAGTAATTGGCGGTCCACCTTTTTAGGCCGGCAGGAAGCAGTGTCTCCTCCAGGTCTTCAAGGAGTGTGGCGTGGTTGACCGTGTCGAAGGCTTTCGACAGGTCAAGTGCCACGAGAACCGTCCTGTGGTTTGGTTGGTGTTGGTTCAAACCGAAGTTAATCTTCGTTATACCAGATATCTGGAAACATGGGACCACAGTCGCATGTTTCCAGATATCTGGTATAACGAAGGTGGACAGTGAGAGGTTGAATAGAGCCGCCAAGTACTTGTGCCCCTCGTGGCCTAGGTGTTTCAGCATCTTCATGGCAATTCCGTCGGGTCCGAGTGATCTTGAAGGTTTGGCCTTCCTTATAGCTTCCTTGACCTCTGCAGCGGAGACGACAATGGGCGCGGCTGTGTGTTTGTGTTTGTGCGCGCGTCGGATGGCTTTTCTCTTAGCACTATCCGCAGGAGAATGCAGTATAAATTGGGGTCCGACTTGACGTTATCGCCGAAAGCAATGGCGACCTTGTCATTGTATTTGGTCGGGTTGGATAGGGCCTTGACTGTCGACCATAATTTGCCGACCCCGCCGGAGAGGTTGCATGACTCTAGGTGTTCTTTCCACTTCTTCAATTTATGATCATTGATAGTCCGACGGATTTCTGCGTTGAGATCCTTTATTCTTGGATCTGCGGGGTTCAAGAGTCTCACTTGGTCACGTTCTCTTGCCATTGCCGCTGCTTCCGCAGGGAAATTCGGCCGAATTTCCGGGATTCTGCCAGCAGGGATGAAGCGGCCAGAGGCTGAAACGATGACTTTGCGAAACTCTTTCTCACCTTTGCATACGTCCGTCGGTGTGGGTAGGTCAGCGAAGGAGTGCTCTGTAAAGTCCGTGAAGCGGTCCCAGTCCGCTTTACTAAAGTTGATGTACGTTCGTTTTTCTGTCGTTATGAAGTCGGACGGTCGTTCGATGTCTAGTAGGATGGGTAGGTGGTCAGATGCCAGTGTAAGCATAGGTTGCCAGTTAACGTGGTTGATAAGGCCCGCACTTGAAATGGAGATGTCTGGCGAACTGTGGCAGTTACCTGCCACCCTAGTGGGGGCATCTCCATTCAATGTACAGAATGCCGAATTATCTATTTGCTCTGCGAGTGCGTGCCCTCTGCTATCTGCTGGCAAGTTGGAGTGCCAGAGATCGTGATGTGCGTTGAAATCACCTAAGATGAGGCAGTTATCGCCCCTTAGCAACGCACTAATATCAGGGCTATAATCACGGGGACAGCACGTAACAGGGGGAATGTATATATTTAACACTCGCAGGTCGACGTCGCCTGTCCGGACTGCTATGCCCTGGCATTCAAGGGTAGAGTCCCTGGGGTCAACGTCAGGGGCAAACAGATTATATTGTACAGTATGGTGTGCAATGAATGCGAGGCCGCCCCCATGACCGCTGGGACGGTCTTTCCTATGTACATTGTACCCATCACGAGTACGTAAGTCCGAGTTAGCATTCAGTTTGGTCTCCTGAATGGCGGCCAGTTTAATGTTGTTCGACTTCATAAAGTCTGTTATCTCCGCGATCTTACCAGCTAACCCGTTGCAGTTCAGCTGTAGGATTTTGAAGTGTGTCGGGAGGGAGGATGGAGGCATGCTGGGGGTAAGGGACGGATGCGGTTGCCTAGGTGGAGGTGGGCATAGTCCCAAGCTGTGACGTAGTCTAGGGTTCAGCGCGTCTTGGCCGATGTTGTGTGGCGTGGAGGGCGGCTGAGTACTGCAGCAAGGGGCAATAAATGCATCCCTCCAAAGGGTCCTGTTTGCGAGCCCAGAGCACATATGGATGTGGCACAGGCCAAGGCAGTTATTGCACTTAACCGATGCCGCAGGCGTATATAGTCTTTGCCGACAAACAGTGCACGTGGTGAAAGGTACGAGGAGGTTATGTTCCTGACCCACGTGCATGCTGGAAGTAGGGGGGGACGAGAGTGGGGACTGAGGTGAGGCGGGAGCAGCAAGGCTGCAGGTCGTGAAGACCGGGGCACTGTCGTGGCCATTTGATGATGGTAGGTGCGGTGTGTGTGCGCCGGAGCGACGAGAACCGCGGGACGCGGGTGTGCGCGAACAACATGGTGCCTCAAAAGTACTGAAAAAAGTACGGGTTCTGGGGATGGCAGGGTTAAGCCCTGAGCATCCAGATCTATGCAACCATCTCTTGCATTTACTGCATTGAACGGAATGTGAACGTTTAACATATATTTTCTTCCAGCAGACGCAGCAGATCCAGTCTCTCGGTCCGGGGTTGGATTCGATACCAGCCCGCAAGAGACATTGGAGCAACCCTGCTGCAAGGGATTGCTCAGAGGATGACAATTTAGGAGTGGGATTGGACAAATTGGACAGGGTTACACTGAAATAACAGCCCTTGGCCGGGTAAAACCCGGGTCATTCCGGTACGTAGAACCGGCCCCCTCTCGTCGGGCCTGCCTGGAGGAGACCCCGCTTCCTGCAGGCCTAAAACGATGGACCGCCAACTATTTAAACGGTCGGGTGGCGTCAGTGAAGTTTCGAAACGAGAGATGTAGACCTAGAAGAATTAGACAAGGGGTTCCGCAGGGTGGTGTCCTTTCACCCCTTCTGTTTAACTTCTACATCTCGAGCCTCCCTCCTCCACCAAAGGGGGTCTCCATCGTTTCGTACGCTGACGACTGCACCGTGATGGCCACGGGCAAAGGACCTTCCACGGACGAACTATGTACGAGACTGAACCACTACTTGCGCGATCTTTCCAGCTTCTTCACAGAGCGGAACCTGACACTGTCCCCGACTAAATCGACAGCGACCCTATTCACTACGTGGAATGCGCAGATGGGGCAGGAGTTGAATGTCCACGTAGATGGTGTCCCACTACCTACAGTCAACCACCCCAAAATACTAGGAGTTACATTCGACAATAGCCTCACCTTCGCTAATCATGCCACCGCAATAGCTTCAACGGTACAAAGCCGCAACAAGATCCTCAAGTCACTGGCCGGCAGTACTTGGGACAAAGACAAAGAAACGTTGTTGGCCACCTATAAGGCTATTGACCGACCGGTTATTGAATATGCTGCGCCGATATGGTCGCCAAACCTTCACGACACCAACTGGAGGAAATTGCAGGTCTGCCAAAACACCGCAATCAGAACCGCGACGGGCTGTTTGCTTATGTCACCTGAGTCTCACCTTCACCAGGAGGCTAAAATGCTCAACGTTCGCGAGCATGCGGAACTTTTAAGTAGGCAGTTCCTTCTGAACTGTCATAAACCCAGCTATCCAAATCGACAACTATTGGAGGAACGTCGCCCCCCAGGGACATAAGGAAACATCTCCGATAGCATTATGATGAGATCCGGCATCACATATCGTTGCCGTTTGATCTGCGGGACCATAGGCGGGCCCTAAGGGACCTCCACACCGAGTCGGTTGGCAGATCCCGGCCTGTGAACTCCGTTATTGGTACCCAACCACCTGTTCTTGCTGAGGAAGAACGTGTCCTTCCGAGGGAGACGAGTCATGCTGGCACAACTACGGTCTGGATATTGCAATAGGCTGAACTCATATTTATCCAGACTGAACCCCACCATACCGAACACATGCCCTGCATGCGGTATGGTCCCCCATGACACGCATCATTTCTTTTCCTGTTCTTCTGAACACACTCTTCTAACACCCCTATCACTTTGGTTCAACCCTGTTGAAACAGCGCGTTTCCTTGGACTTCCTTTGGGCAGGGCGAAGCACTGCTAACAACAACAACAGCGCTACTTTGATTGCAAATATCTCAATAAAATGGAAATACTTCGCATCCCACGTCAAAAAATATCGGGAGACTTAACAAAAGATGCGTTTTATAAATTACGAAAGGTAAGAGGCGACTAATATGCACAAAGGTAATGATGTGCAACTCGATGGTTGATCTACGGATATGATGCCTCTCCCCTCTCATTACCCATCTCCTCTTTCCTTTCGGAAGGAGGGTTGACATGACCTAGAAGGTTACACTGGTCATACAAAATCGCTACCACGGTAGTCGGGCAGTACCGGAACGTATCGAATTCACATCCGGCCAAGGACTGTCATTTCGACAACACTCCCCAAAACCTTCAGGGAGTGATTTTGTTGCTAAAACAACAACAGGCAATCCCTCATTGTCCATCTTGACTTTCCTTACGGAAGGAGGGATGACATGACCTAGAAGGTTAGATACACTGGTCATACCAAATCGCTACCACGACAGTCACCACAAGGGAATACGGGATTTATGTATATCCGGCAGCGGAAACAAAGATAATGGAGGTATTAAATATCAAAAATAGACCATGGAGTTGACGGCTTTCAAACTTAACAAAGAGCAAGTATCTTTTATGCGAGGGGTTTATAGGTACAGGCAATTCTAGTAGTTTGTCAAACCAGCAAAACTATAATCTGTAGAATATTTATAAAAAGTTAATTTCTTCTTTTCTAATAATATTTTTGACTGAGTTTTACAACTGATTTCATAAATCTTTTAATTCTTTTTGTAGGAAACTTTTTAACATTAAACCATAAACTTAGATAGATCTAATACATATTCGTAAAAACATCTTTCAAAGAAAGGTTAGCTTTTTATCGTGACAATTGTATGAATCTGAGTTCTTTGTAAATAACCACTTTGTTATTGTATTGTCCTCCAGAAAAAGTTAGTGTGATTATTCCAATAAGAAATTTTATTTGAAATGAAGGGTTGTTGCTATTATGATAGCTGCAATGTTGCACTATCTCAGACTAGTACGAATAAGTTCAGCTAATGCACTAGATTGTTTACTAACCAGGTTGGCAGTTGACTGCAGGGCACTTACACTTTTCACAGACGGTGTGTAATTTACCAAAAAAATTTGCCTTGATTGTACATAATATGAACAAATTTTATTTTTAAATAGATGTTAACATTCTAATCTTGGCGTTGAGCTATGATTCTAATGTGTACATTTTGTATAACTCGAAAACAGCGTGTGATTGCATTATGTAAAAGGAAAAGAGCCCATGCTTCATCCGAAAAAAAATGTAACTATCTTAAAGGAGCTTTATCTTGTTTGCTTCAAAAATCTTCTTTGGATAATATCTATTAAATGCATACATCGTTCATACAGCTCTGGGGAATTGTAAACTATCTTGTCCTGCACTATAAATTTAGACAATATATATATGCTCTTTAAATCATAATGTATATGGAAATCGTCCTTCTGCATGCTAGTTGTTAAAATATTATCCATAGGTTCAGTAGAACGAATACGTTTCATATACGAGGCCAAACGACACTTTGCTATGAAAAAGAGAATATCTAGGAAATACGAAATATTCAATCCAAAGTTGCATTGAAGGATTTTCTGACAATCTTGTTGAAAATCAGCATAATTTCTGAATTCAAGTATCTCGTTCATAACCTTACGAAGATTTTCCGTCATATTACACCATATATACTTAATATTAGTTCCATTAAACCAGTTATGGTTGACTGATATAGTATCTGTAACATTCACCACTTGATGATACCATCCGCTTGGCACGAACAACGTTTCATTTTCATGTTGGTATATAATGTGAAAACTCACTTCTTTGTCAGTTAATATTTTCTCATTAATACTAAAGGGAAGGTTTCCGTTTTTATCAACCAGTTTATTTTGTTCCCCAGGCGGCAGAAGTATCCACTTTTTTCTTCCATATATATTTGATGACCAGCTATAGGATCCAAACACATCTATATGCAAAGGAGTCCTGCTCTATAAACAAGAGTTAAACTGATAAAAAAAATATTTGACATACATATACTTTACCAGGAATTTTTAGGGCCCATGTATACGAATCGATAGTCGTCCAGCTTGTGCTGTTCAAGATACTCATTTAACCAATCTGAGCTAAAATATTGAGGAACTTTATAAAACTCATAGCTCGGCATTTGTGATTTTAAATGCCAGTCTTTTAAGTATAGTATTTTGGCTGTAGGGACACTGTTTACATCGGCTTTGAAAACCGCAATTTGGTCGCGCCAATAATTTAAGAAGTCATGGAATTGCATCTTAAACGTGGTGGTGTTTCCATCAGTGGTGGAACATTTTGTTACAACTACAAGCCGATCTCCGATGTTTTGCTTAAGGTAATCAAAATTGATTTCACTTGAACATGTTTTGCCCTCCTGAGGAATTTTTTCTATCCACTTTTTACACTCCCATTTACTGGATATATCAGTTACGATTACGGGAGTGTTAGTTTGTATAAATGTCAGGTAAAAGTTTTTGTACGATATTGAATCTTCTCTCAGTCGCCTGATGCTGACGGATTCCTCTGAACCCATTGTATAAATCTAATTTGATAAAATGGTTGGAAACATATTTTATAATGATGATGTTAAATCACAAGAATAGTGATCATAGCATAGATAGTGATATTCCGATAGAAAATAAGTACGAGCTCGATGACTTCTTCCTGAAAGCGATCACTATCATTTGACGTGTTCCAGTTATGGTTCAGTTATGCTTGCATAGCATAGCAATAGATTGCATGGGTTCTGTCATTTTCGATATCTGTTGAATTGGTTTTGCATGTATTCGATTATATAACGCATGGCAACCCAGAGCTTGGCATAGAAGTCTGTTGAAGTTTGATCTCTATGTAACTTAACATACCTACTGTCAAAACTTTTACTTTCGAAGTTTCAGTTTGACACAAGGCGATAAAAAGACTGGGAAAATTATTATTATAAATTTTAGCAAAAACAAATAAAAGCGTTGTAATGGAAGAAGAAAAGCTGAAAGAATGTGTGCGAGCCCATGAAATTCTGTATGTTTCGCGAACATCTGATTTCGAAGGGCTGTGCGTTGGGCGAAGTATAATCAAGGCTTTCTTTTACGTGCTGTGTATTGGTATGCTATGCCCTGCTATACAAGCATAACTGAACCATTAAACACAAACCCAGACCTGTATAAAATTTTGCATGTCAATGCAACAACAACGCTGCGATCTTGATATTTTTCTGGGTCAATTTCGGATCCGTAGTAGTAGATTTTTTGTAGTAGATTTTTTGACAGCCAACCCTTATTTGCTTAGTAGCACAAACATGCATATGTATACACACTTATTTACACAAACAACTCCCATGCAGCCGACCCGCATCGTTCCTGTTATATTATGACCGTGATCCGATCCAGGTCAGCAAACTGGCTACGCGCTGTAACTGCAACTAATCCGAAGGCATTAGTTGCGTTCCAGTTTGCTGACCTGGGTCGGGTCACGGTCATAATTTAATAGGAACGATGCGGGTCAGCTGCATGAGAGTTGTTTTTGTAAATAAGTGTGTATACATATGCATGTTTGTGCCACTAAGCAAATAAGGGTTGGCTGTCAAAAAATCTACTACAAAAAAAATCTACTACTACGGATCAGAAACTGACCCAGAAAAATATCAAGATCACAGCGTTGTTGTTGCATTTACATGCAAAATTTTATACAGGTCTGGGTTTGTGTTTAACTGGAACACGCCAATTGTTTTTGCCAAGTGAAAAAACATGTCGGGCTTTCTGTGATAAAAAATTTAAATGTTTAAAGCGGTTATTCTCGCAAAACTCGGGCAAAAAACAGTGCGGGACTGTGTGGAAGGGGGTTTTTGTGTAATGTAATATAGTTTTGTGTGTATAGTGTTATCAAAGTGTTTTAAATTTTACACATTTTGGTTGAGAAAATTCGAATCTTCAAATTCATTTTGCATTTTCTTCGCATTTTAGCATTTAACCCAAAATGCAGCATTTATTTTAGCATATTCCATACAAATTTTGACAACAAAATACAACTTTATTTTTGCATTAGCATTATAAATGCAGAAATCAACCCTGTAACCTTCGAAGAAAATCGTGATTCGAATTGAAAAGAGTGGCAATATTGGTTGTTTTTACGGAGCAAATGCAGAATACCGCAACCTCTGGAACATAGATGTTAAGTAATGATTAGATAATGCTAATGATTGCTAATTAACCTTCTTTGGGAAAATTCTCTAATTGATTAAATAATTAGAATTAGTTCAACTAATTCCCATTAGATAATTGAAATTTTTTTTCTAATGGTAAATCTAATTGCAATTAGTTGCCATTAGCAAAAAGAATTGGGTTACCTTTACAATTAGAAATCTAATTGACTTCTGCTAATGCAATTAGATATTCAATTAGCTACAATTAGAATCAATTATTTTGAAAATATGAAAATAATTGATTCTAATTGGAGCTAATTGAATATCTAATTGCATTAGCAGAAGTCAATTAGATTTCTAATTGTAAAGGTAACCCAATTCTTTTTGCTAATGGCAACTAATTGCAATTAGATTTACCATTAGAAAAAAAATCTCAATTATCTAATGGGAATTAGTTGAACTATTTCTAATTGTTTAATGAATTAGAAAATATAAACCAATTGCATCAATTGCTAATGCTAATGGGAATTTAACATGTCTGCTCTGGAATAAAAAAAAAACAAATATTGGGATCGATAGGTATTTTTGCACTGAACATAACGGTATATTTTTTTTTGGGGCAAACAACAACAAAAGTTATTAAGTGTCAAAGTTCATTTAAAACATTTTTTTTAATCAAAATATCTTCAATACCATATAACCGATTTTTAAAATTTTGTATGCATTGGATAGGTAACTAAATTACCTTTCATTTAAGATATCACATCTTTGGGTGCAAAACCGCGTATGGCAACATGCCACCGTTCCCACTCTATGGGCGGGATCCATGGTATTTTTGTACAGAACACCTTTCTGAATTGGCAATAAAGATAACATAAAGGGAATAAAAATACCTATCAAACGCTGAAACAATTTTCAAAATCAACGCGGTGGTTCTGAGTATTTTCAATTTGAAAGAATACTTCAAATGAAATTTAACCCTTACTTTAAATTTTGCACTTACACGGTTTTGCACCCAAAAGAGTAATACATCATATTAAAGGTTATTCAATTACCTACCCAACTGAAAAAAAATTTTGAAAATCAGTTCATGGATTTTTGGGAAATTTTAATTTAAAGAAATGCTTCAAATAAACTTTGACCCTAAATAACTTTCGTTGTTGTTGTTTGCACCGAAAAAAATTAACATATTTATACTCACGTTACTTATAACTTTCGATCCCACTACTTCAATTTTTAATTCTAGAGGTTGCGGTATTCTGCATTTATGCCGGTTTTACTTGGCGTTCTCTCATTCTCTGTCTTTGGTAAACATACAGCAAATTTGTACCGATTTTAAATTTGTAATTTAGGGCGCGTGTTGTGTGATATTGTTAAAATAAATCAATCTACAAATTAATCTGATGTTTACATTTAGGTTTACATTTTTTCAAACGTGGCATAACCTCAAAAAAATGTTCGAACTTGCTAAATGTGCATTTGCTTAATGCGCCAGCATGAACGCTTTTTCGAAACCAATGTCCGAAAATGCTAAATGTTGCATTTTAAATGCAGCATGAACACGATATACATAACCCTCTAAAAAAAAACATTCATAGGCACGGTGCACTCAATGAAACCCAACCCCTTTTCCCCCTTCGGATTGTTGTTACAGAGGTCAAGACGAGTCTTTTGATACCTCTCTCGAGATTTTTGGACGTGTATTAACACTTGACGTTCGATGGAAAGTATTACCCAAAATAGAAGCGAAGCGTTACACCGCCTTCGTAAAATACAACTGCAATAAGAAAACTCTGTGTAACGTTACCCAGAACTGCTGTAATTCTTATTCGATAGCCGGTCATTAACCTTCGTTGATAAATATTATTGTTTTGTGTTGTGATTCATTTTTCATATTTGACTTTTTGTTGAACTAAATGTCAAATCATTTTTAGTATTATTTACAAAATTAAAAGAAATTCAGGTGCTTTTGTTATTTGCAAATTCGAAAGAAAATTGAAAATGCCTGTAACTCGGCGGGGTAGAGCATCTTATGAAAGTATTCAATCGGAAATTGATGATGGAGAGGACGACGTGGATAGTTATGGTTATGATTACCAAGATTCACAATTTATATCTGCATATGAACAAAAACTACCATGGAAGACAATTTCATTCGTAATATTTTTTCTGATAGTAGGGGTGGTAAGATGATCTTATTTATCAAAACGATTTCTTAAAAACAATTATTACATGTTAACATTTAAATCTTTAGATTTGCATGGCAACCGCTGGACTAATTTTCACGGAAGTAATAGATCAAACATATGTCGATCGGGCATCCCCCTTGCTTATTCTAGGCTCTCTAATGATAATCCCAGGTGGCTACTACAGTTACATATTGGCATCTATTGCAATGCAGCGAGAGGGTTACTCATGGGAAGATGTCCCTGAACTTTAAATAAAATAAGTACTTTACAAATTTTATTTTTGGCATTTAACTTAAATTGACTTTTGACCTATTTATAAAAATGTGATATTATTTAGAACCGCTTGTGTACTAAGTTCCTAACATATTTTTTTAACTCTATAAGACAAAACAAAAAAATATACTTAAAATAAGCTATTTGTTACAGTATTTATCGGTATTTTATTTGACTTTACAGTGCTGGAACGCAGTATAAATGATCGAGGACTGTTGTTGTTGAATGTTGTCGAATTGACAGTCCTTGGCGGATATGAATCTGGTACGCTCCGGTACTGCCCGACTGTCGTGGTAGCGATTTTGTATGACTAGTGAAACCTTCTAGGTCATGTCATCTCTGGTTCCTAAAGGAAAGAGAAGATGGTTAATGAGAGGTGAGAGGCATCATATCCGTAGATCAACCATCGAGTTGCACTTCATTACCTTTGTACATATTAGTCGCCTCTTACGACCGGTATGCCTACCGTGGGCATATTCTAGACCCCTAGGTTAGGTTATGTTGCGAGGGCTGAGCTGAGACCCAAAGGTAACTGCTCAATACGTAGGCCACCAATTTGCCCATTGTAATACCCCATACGGTCCCGAAAAAGGACCGTTTTTAGCTTTTACTTCACAAATAGAGACCTCCGCAAAGTCAAGTAGGAAAGGTTTACCCAGGATAGCCAACCTACGCCAGCCTTTTGTAATAGTGCTTGTTGTTGTTGTTGTTGTTGTTTTAACAACAAAATCACTCCCCGATGGTTTTGGGGAGTGTTGTCGAAATAACAGTCCTTGGCCGGATATGAATCCGGTACGCTCCGGTACTCCCTTGCGGTACTGCCCGACTGTCGTGGGAGCGATTTGGTATGACCAGTGCAACCTTCTAGGTCATGTCATTCCTTCTTCCGAAAGGAAAGAGAAGATGGGTAATGAGAGGTGGGAGGCATCATATCCGTAGATCGACCATCGAGTTGCACATCATTACCTCTGTGCATATTGGTCGCCTCTTACGACCGGTATGCCTACCGCGGGCATATTCTAAGCCCCAACCCGCAGGGGTGATGTGGTCGGTGATTTAGTCAGTATCTTACCCAGTAGTTTCATCGAACTCTTCTATCGGAATCTTGCGGTTACGACAGGGGTGAACCAGAGGGAAATGGGTGTTAGAAGAGTAGGATCTGTTGAGCAGACAAAAAGATGGTTAGGATCGTGTGGCGGCAGGCCGCATGCCGCAGTCTGGATAAGTAAGAGTTTAACCTATTACAATATCCAGAGCGGAGTTGGGCCAGCATCATCCTAGTCTCTCTAGGCAGTTCACGCTCCCCTTCGGCAACTGGTGGAGTTGTTGCCTGAAGAACGGCGTTCGCTGGGGGAGAGCTGAGATAGGCGTTTATCGATTCTGTGTGGATGAGGTAAGGGCCTGTGGGTGCACCTTAGGATCAAACGGCGTGGAAATCAGGTGCCGGATCTCGTCAAAGTGCTTGCGAAGATGGCTCCTTATTCTCATGGAGGAGGATTTTCGTTGACCAGGCGTCTGTTTGGATGCTGTGGCTTAGAGCAGTTGAACAGGAATGGCCTGGTCAACATCTCACTGTGCTCTTTAACGACGAGCATTTTCGCTTCGTTGTGGAGATGATGCTCAGGAGACATAAGAAGGAATCCAGCGGCGGCTCTAAGGCCGGTGTTCTGACAGACCTGAAGCCTCGTCCAGTGTGTATCTGCCTGTTGAGAGATCTGCGGCATTCAGAGACCGACTTTGTGTTGTAAAAATGCGGTTTGACCTCGGTATCAATAATCCGATGGTGGGAATGAATATTTATTTCAGTGAAAAGTTATTAGTAAAAAACTGGTGGTGAAAACTAGAAAGTCCTACCCATAGTATATAATAGGGGTAAACAATGGTCCTACCTTGCTTAGAAGTGTACTAAAAATTTAGATGCCACTTTGCATTGTTTATCTTTAACAGTTGTTTCTCGCAATTTATTTTTTGAGTCATAAGCCACCTTTTCAAAGGCCGGGTCACAAATATTATTGACACGGAGGTCAAAACTCGTCTACCTCTCCCGACCTTTTTGGACGTATATTAGCAGTTAACGTTCAATGAATAGCATTACCAAGAAATTTTCCATATCTTTAAACACGGATATTTCGAAATACTAACGTTTTGCACATATATTTTCAATTCCGATTTGACTCTGGCGCAGAAATTAGAAGTAGGTAGTGGTAGTATGCATATTCATGGGGAAAGTCGTTGGGGATGTGTTTATGGCATTAATGAAATGAAATCTTTGACAGCAAACTTGAAACGTCATCTGACGTGCAATTGGTCTTGTTCTTAATTGTGATCGCCGGTAAAGTGCATTAATTTGGATAATTAAAAACCAATCCACTTACAGTAACATTATAAATTGAATAATAAGGAACATATCATGTCTTCAAATCAGTGGGAAGTTGTAACAAAATCAAGAAAAGCAAAAAATCTTGATAAAAAGGTCGAGGCACATTCAGAGAAAAAACGTTTGGCGGCTTTAGGACCGAAGCTAGAAGAAATTCGTAAGTACTATCTCGGTTACATATATTAATTAGGATTTATTTGAAAGCTCTTTAATATAGTGCCAACTCACGAATTTCGAAATTTGCTATCTGGAAAAAAGGGAAAGGAGAACCTGTCGCCCACAAAGTCTGTCAGCTCCTCAACAAAATCGAAACAGTCTCCTAACAAAAAGAGTAACTTACTATCCAGGGATAAGGGCTTCAAAAAAGATCAACCATCTCAGCAATCAACGAAATCAAAGACGACAACGTGCAAGCCTAAAAGTATAGACTCTGCTTTACGTAATATAGAGGCAAATGACTTCACAACTCAATTGGAACAATTACAAATTATTTATCCTGGTTCGGAATTGTTGTGGCTAAAAGGGGTAGGAATATTTTGAAAGTTAAAAATATTATTTAAAGCACTATTATATATTCCCACTCTAGGTCGCAAGTTTCTTCAACGAACAATTGCCTTTCGAATGTGATCCAACCTTTTCAGGAAAATCAATTTACTACCCCAGCAATTTAGCAAGCCCATCTCTTTCTGCTGTTGTGGTAAATTTTTTGGAGTCAGTTGGAGAGGAAAATTTATCATATTTTTATCACACGCTACTGATCAATATGTCCACGGAATTGTCCAAAAATATGCCAATTGTAGGCTATAAGGTTTGATTATTTTAAATTTGGAAACAATTTTATAAATACATATACATATGTGCATGTATCTAGACATAATTCGCGCCAAAACGATATCACACTTCTATTTATCTAATAACAAGACTACGAAAATTAGCTAGTATGATCTGTTGAACAATACCAAGTTAAAACTTAAGAAAAACTATTTTTATATGGTGTTGTTTGAAATCACAACAACATTCTATGGGGCTTAGGGACACATTAATAATTGGGACAGTTCCGTGGGTTGTAAGGCGCCATATCAGTCGATCAGACAACGTTCTTTGGTGCAGATCTGATATCTTTCTACATAGCTTCTTGTACAAATTCTGCTCATCACTTGCCGTTTAATAGTCCTTCCAAGTTGGTCAGCTTTTAAATTCTTAGAAAAGAATAAAGACAAAACATTTTATATAAATATACGATGGCATAGTACCCTTTTATTTTAAAAGGGTGATAATATCTAAATATATAAATAAATGTATGGCGCGACATACAACAGTTAGTTATACCATTAACCTCTCTTCCAATTTGTGGTGTGCCGCTTTTGAATTTTTTTGTATAAATTGGCGGGGCCTATGGTTTTTGTCGACTCCGAACGGCAATTTTTTTTTAATGAAATAGAACAAAATACTTGTTTCACAATTTTTTCGAAACTCGAACTATTTTCTAGGTGAAAGCTATATTTTCGAAGCTACACAGATTTCGTTTAATCAAACAGATTTGACTAATTTTTGAAATATATAAAAGTAATTATTGTCGGGCATCAATTTTTTTAAGCTAAAAGCGAAGTAGTGCCCACGGCAATGACGTTGTTGCCCCTGCGGGTTGGGGCCTAGAATATGCCCGCGGTAGGCATACCGGTCGTAAGAGGCGACCAATATGCACAAAGGTAATGATGTGCAACTCGATGGTTGATCTACGGATATGATGCCTCCCACCTCTCATTACCCATCTTCTCTTTCTTTTCGGAAGGAGGGATGACATGACCTAGAAGGTTGCACTGGTCATAACAAATCGCTCCCACGACAGTCGGGCAGTACGTGTACCGGAGCGTACCGGATTCATATCCGGCCAAGGACTGTTATTTCGACAACACTCCCCAAAACCTTCGGGGAGTGATTTTGTTGTTAAAACAACAACAGCAATGACGTTGTTATTGTTGTTGTTGTTAGCAGTGCTTCTCCCTGCCCAAAGGGCCAGTTCACTCTTAATTGTCATCAAGCTCTTCTAACGGGAGTCCCAGGAAACGCGCTGTTTCGACAGGGTTGGACCAGAGTGATAAAGGGGTTAGAAGAGTGTGTTCAGTAGAACAGGAGAAGAGATGTTGTGTGTCATGAGGGGCCATACCGCATGCAGGGCATGTGTTCGGTATGTTGGGGTTCTGTCTGGATAAATATGAGTTCAGCCTATTGCAATATCCAGACCGTAGTTGTGCCAGCATGACTCTAGTTTCCGTCGGAAGGATACGTTCTTCCTCAGCAAGAACAGGTGGTTGGGTATCAATAACGGAGTTCACAGGACGAGATTTGAGGGATCTGTCCACCGACTCGGTGTGGAGGTCCTTTAGGGCCTGCCTGAGGTCCCGCAGATCAAACGGCAACGAGATGTGATGCCGGATCTCATTATAATGCTTTCTGAGATGTTTCCTTATGTCTCTGGGGGGCGGAGTTTCATCCAATAGTTGTCGGTTTGGATGACTAGGTCTATGACAGTTCAGAAGGAACTGCCTACTTAAAAGTTCGCTCTCGAATGTTGAGCATTATAGCCTCCGGGTGGAGGTGAGACCCAGGTGACATAAGCAAACAGTCCGTCGCGGTTCTGATTGCGGTGTTTTGGCAGACCTGCAATTTCTTCCAGTTGGTGTCGTAAAGGTTTGGCGACCATATGGGCGCAGCATAGTCAATAACCGGTCGGTCAATAGCGTTATATGTGGCAAGCAACGTTTCTTTGTCTTTGCCCCAATTACTGCCGGTCAGTGACTTGAGGATATTGTTGCGGCTTTGTACCTTTGAAGCTATTGCGGTGGCATGGCCAGCGAAGGTGAGGCTATTGTCGAATGTAACCCCTAAGATTTTGGGGTGGTTGACTGGAGGTAGTGGAACACCATCTACGTGGACATTCAATTCCTGCCCTATCTGCGCAGTCCACGTGGAGAACAATGTCGCTGTCGATTTAGTCGGGGACAGTGCCAGGTTCCGCTCGGTGAAGATGCTGGAATCGGAGGTGAAGAAGCTGCGGCATCGGTTAAGTGCAATAACTGCCTTGGCCTGTGCCACATCCATATGTGCTCTGGGCTTGCAAACAGGAACCTATGGACGGATACATTTTTAGCCCCTTTCTGCAGGCCCAAGGCACGCTGAACCTCAGACTGCGACATAGCTTGGGACTAAGCCTACCTACGGCAATGACGTGCCACTTGATGGTTGATCTTCGGATGTGAAAGGGAGTGTTTTTGTCGTTACAAACAACAACAAGGACAATACTATCTACACAAATCTAAGTCGATTGTCATGTTATCAAATGCTGTTTGTTTATGACAGACATGTTAAATTCCCATTAGCATTAGCAATTGATGCAATTGGTTTATATTTTCTAATTCATTAAACAATTAGAAATAGTTCAACTAATGTCCATTAGATAATTGAGATTTTTTTTCTAATGGTAAATCTAATTGCAATTAGTTGCCATTAGCAAAAAGAATTGGGTTACCTTTACAATTAGAAATCTAATTGACTTCTGCTAATGCAATTAGATATTCAATTATCTCCAATAATTGATTCTAATTGTAGCTAATTGAATATCTAATTGCATTAGCAGAAGTCAATTAGATTTCTAATTGTAAAGGTAACCCAATTCTTTTTGCTAATGGCAACTAATTGCAATTAGATTTACCATTAGAAAAAAATTTCAATTATCTAATGGGAATTAGTTGAACTAATTCTAATTATTTAATCAATTAGAGAATTTTCCCAAAGAAGGTTAATTAGCAATCATTAGCATTATCTAATCATTACTTAACATCTATGGTTTATGAATTATTTATTCTAACTAGTAGTCTATTTTTCAGCTTATACTACAACTTATAGGACAACATTGGCCACATATTGCATCTAATAACTTAGCGAAAATAGCCTTATTGCGCAATTCTTATCAAAACAGAAGCAATATTTGTTTAAGTATTTTATGGGCGATTGGACAGGGTGGTTTTAAGGAGATAACAGAGGGTATAAAAGGTAAGACGTTTTAAAAAAATGTGTGGTTTTCTCTCAAAATTGTTCCTTTCCCTTTATATTCAATATTTGATATCCAATATTTTATAAATATCTCATTTACTAACATGAAAAATACCTTCCCTTTTTTTTCCGAGCCTGTCGTATATACATATGTATTGCTTTCTTATATTTACAGTGTGGCAAAATTTGATGTTACCGAGCCTGGAACTAAAAAGCTATACAAAATATGTTACGGAATATTTAGAAAAAGTGTTATCTGCAGCTGGAGAAGAGTGCGTTAAATATAAATCATGTTCGATGTACAAATTTTTAGTAATACTTTGTATTTATTTTAGCTGCACGATAGCATTAAATCAAAATGTTTTCTTTTCATTTTACAATGCTTTGAAAACAAATTATCCTATTCCGAAAGACAATCAAGAGACTTTAGCAAAATGTGCGCATGGTTTTATGGTAAGTGAATTTAAACTTATTACTTTAATATAACTTAATTTTTTTCTTTTCGTGTAGATTAAGTATATTTTATGCAGCAGCAAGCATGCAAATATATTTCTTATGCTCTTCCGTAATATTGAAGATGCAAAGAAAAATCGGAGTGAGTTGGAGGCCTGTATTTGTTGTCTTATAAATGGTGAAGATAGCTTTAAAGTATGGAAGATGAATTACAAAAAGCAATTGTTACCATCTGTTCTACTCTTTAAAGACATTGGTGAGTTTTGCTGCAATTAAGTTATTATTTATTTAGAGTTCTCCTGAAATTCTCTCGGAAGCAACTTTCTAGACAATTTGTAAAATATCAGCGTGTTAACGATTCGATTCGGTTCGATTTTTCGAGATTATCAATAGCGATTCGGTGGCTTGCACTATCGAATATGCGATTCACTAACTTATCTATAACGATGCGGGCCAGATATTTCTCATCTCGCTATAAAACATACTCTATGTTCTCAAATGCCATTTTTTAATAATAATAATACGGATATATTATTATTATATCAATTTTTAATAACAATTCAAATTATGTGCATTTTATTTAACGACATAGAAAACAACTGCAAATTGTGTGTGTCGTTGTCTATTATATTTGCCATTGACACTTCAAAAAAACTTTTATATAATGCCGACGTGGTGCTTAACAGAGGTCTTCCATTTTTCTCCGCAATAATCTTTGTAAACGAGTGATATTATTACGCACGGCATAATCTCTTTGATAAGTAGAAAATGCGATTCATCGTTAAGAAAGCGCGAAAGATCAACTTCGCTTTGGCTTCAATGTTGTTGTTGTTATTAACAGTGCTTCGACACTCTTCACGACCCGATCACTTTGAAAATTGTCATATGGTTCTTCTAACAGAAGTCCAAGGAAACGCATAGGGTTCAGATGGTCAGATATCAATAACCGGTGACACATACCGATCTGTGGGATCTGTGTACCGACTCTATGTGAAGTTTATTCAGAGCCCGCCTATGGTTATGCAGATCAAACGGCAAGGTAATGTGCCGAATCTCATGGTAGTGCTTACGAATATGTTTCCTTATGTCTCTAAGGAGCGGGGCTTCATCCAATAGATGCAAATTTGGATGACTAGGTTTATGACAGTTCAGTAAAAAGTGTCTCCTCAAGAGTTCCGCACGGGCAGTTCTGATGGCGGTTTTTTAGGCAGACTTGGTTTCGCAAGCACCTGGTTTTTTAGATTCTATGAGTTCAACTCGGGAGTTTATTCATACTAACAGTGAAGGTTAAATTTTCTACCTCTTAAGTTACCCACATCGATATAAACTTACGCAGTTTGTATGAAACCAATTTATTACAAATTTTAAACAAAATTTTACCTTGCAGAACACCACCTAGATATGGCTGATAAGGATGGTATGAAATTGGCAACTTCTAATGCATTCCATACATTTTTACAAAATGCTCAAACACTAAATGAAGAACTTGATTTATCAAAGAAAAAAGATGAAAATTTGGACGAGCTGATTTATCTTGTCAAGGTACGTTTAATGATAACTACGTGTTTACAGGAAACTTTTAATTGAATGTGATCTTTTCTCTAATGCCATATGCTAAATACGGTCCGTGGCCAGCCACACCACTCAATAGCGCACTGCTAACAATCAGATACAGCTAGAATAGGAAATCAGAAAACATTTGAAATGTATGTATGTAAAGGTGCCATCTCCCATACTAACTGTATTTTTCACCTCTCCGGAACTACTCATGGTAATAATACTAAAAAGAGGAAAAAGTTGTATTAGGTTAATTCAACACTCCCCAACCATTTTACGATTTAGTATTTTTATAAAGATACTTTATATAAAATAGGAAAAGAGGGATAAGCGAGATAGACTGAGGTGCAGGGATAAGAAAAAGAAAAAGGAGAAACAAAACAAGTAAGGAAGTCTAAGTTCGGGTGAACCGAACATTAAATACCCAGCGTTAGTTTTCAGAAAAAGGGGGCGTAGTTTTCATCCGATTTCGCCCATTTTAAAAACCAATCTATTCCGAGCCTAAACAATAGCGAATTTGGTGGGCGCGGCCACGCTCCTTGCTTATAAAGCTTTAACCGCTTACATGAGCCAAAAGTACTGAATCGATCTTTACAAGGGTTATACCATGTCCTATATATAACTTTGGAAAAGAAGGCGTGCCATGCCCATAACTTTTAACGTATTTTGTGAAATTTTTTCATATACGGATATATGTGTCCATTAATCAATATTTACCTAATTTTAAAAGAGTGGGTGTTTATTATGTTGTTTGTCCCTATTTGAAGATCAGTTTTCATTGCAGATCTTTATGATACTTTCACAGTGGCTTGTTAATAGTGAAATGTTGATATTTTGTTTATTCACTTGTGGGCGGTGCCACGCCCATTTTCCAAAATATTACCAAAAAACCTTTAAACATCACTAATAACATCATCAGGTGAATGAGTGTACTAAATTTTAGCATTATATCTTTATCAGTTAAACAGATATTGCAAATTCCGGTTTCCTAACTCTCGTTTAGAAAACTTTAGTCCAAAAAGGGGCGTGGTCGTTCACCGATTTTTCTTATTTTCTGTGGTAGTACTCTACATAAACATAACATGCCTGGTACCTAGTTTCGTAAACCTATCTCACACCGTTCTGAAGTTATTAGCAGTCGAATTTGAAAATTGCCTGACTCATAAGTGGGCGGTGCCACGCCCACTTTCCAAAATTTTGCAAAAATAATGTTAAGAATATAAAAATTGATGTATGTACCAAATTATATTATTATAGCGGTATCAGAATTAGATATGGACTTTTCAATATTTCCTTTCAATATAACTTTTATAAAAAAGAAGGCGTGGTCGCCAAGCGATTTCGTTTATTTTCTATATCTGAATTTAACACAACAATAGTATGCCCTCTACAAAATTTCGTTATACTAGCATAAACTGTTCTCAAGTTATTAAGAGTCAAAATTTTAAAATTTCTTCAAATATATGTGGGCGGTGCCACGCCCCTTTTCAAAAAATTTGATAAAATCCGCCTTAGAACATATAAATCAATACATATTGCAAATTTTATCATTGTAGCTGCTTCTGATATGGAATTAACCCGTTTTATACGTTTTTCGAAATTTTCGATATCGAAAAAGGGGGCGTGGTTATCATCCGATTTCGCCCATTTTCAATAGCAACCTACCTTGACCAGAAAGTAACCTGTATGCAATTTCATGCAAATATCTAAATTTTTACTCAAGTTATCGTGTACACGGACGAACAGACGGACAGACGGACGGACATGCCTTAATCAATTCCTCTTTTCAACCTAAGAACTTTCATATATGGAACCCCATATCTAACTCGATTATTTTGCGCCGTTACATAGTACCGTTATGTGGACAAAATTAATATACCCTTGTACTAGTACTAGTACGCTGGGTATAAAAACGGTAGCAGAAAAATTGACAAGCAAGAGAAAGATAAAGCATTCGACTAGGAAACGATACCCTGCGGGTAGGGGTTTAGAATATGCCCGCAGTAGGCATACCGGTCGTAAGAGGCGGCTAATATGCACTAAGGTAATGATGTGCAACTCGATGGTGATGTCTCTCACCTCTCATTACCCATCTTCTCTTTCATTTCGGAAGGAGTGATGACATGACCTAGGAGGTTGCACTGGTCATACAAAATCGCTACCACGACAGTCGGGCAGTACCGCAAGGGAGCACCGGAGAGTACCGGATTCGTATCCGGCCAAGGACTGTTATTTCGACAGCACTCCCCAAAACCTTCGGGGAGTGATTTTTGTTGCTACAACAACAACAACAACAACAACAACAACTAGGAAACGATAAGTGAGGAATAAATGGTCTCAGAGTCATGCAATGATCGTACGACATTTTTGCTTAATTTGAAGCTAAATTTTATATAGTCTAATAAATGCATAGTAAGAAAAAATTAGGTTTTTTAACACACCCAAATTAAATTTGATCTAGGCCTGGAATTTATAAGTGGATATGCGATATCAATACATAACATGCTCACGGAAAACAAATTGGTGTTATCAGGAGTGCCCCCATTACATTCCCTATAGAAACTAAACTATTCTTACTCCATGTTTGTAAACGTATTTGTCGCAGAATATCAAAGCTTGGTGGAGGATACACGAATTCAAGCAGTATCACTCCCGATAATGTGGCCTTGAGAAATTGTCAATATTGATAAATAATCAACAAAAAGAACAACAATGTATGTTTGTATTTGTATCATGTTTTTGAACTATTCATCGAAAACAGCAAAAAAAAAATTATTTTGAAGCAGAATCAAATAAAAAAACACTTGATACTAATATTTTTTTCTGGAGTATTAATACATATTGATAATTTTTCAAGAAAACATAATCCGTGGCTTAATCTATGAAATTGTGAACAATCGCTAATTTTCGACTTCCAAAAAATACGGGTGTAGATAATCTAAAAATTTTTAGAAAACTCAATATAAAATCCATTTTGGGCAGAACAAATTTAGTTGCTTAGAAACGCCGAATTCATAGTTATTTTAAAACGATTTGCAGCCAACTCTCATCAGTGAGCAATGGAGTTTTTTCAACATCTCACATCTTTCATAATCGTGGAATGAAATAAAAACAAAAATAAAAAGTAAGAAGATAAAATTAAAGGAAAAAATATTATGCGAAACGGACGGAAAGCGACAGCGGTGAAAGGAAGGTCAACTGAAAGAAAAGAACCACCTACCACACCATGAGTTACACGGATAACATCGAAATTGATCCCGCTAAGTTCCGGGACTTTCGTAAGAAGATGTTGACGACAATGACAAGTAAAAAAGTATGACGACTAGGTAGGGCGAAGCCTTGTTAATACAACTACAATAACCAGTTTACTAATTTCACTTAAAGGTTTATCAACAATTTTTTCAAAACGACCTCTACCGATTTCACCTCTTTTCATACTAAACACATACTATTATAGATTTCAAAAATTCTACCAAATTTCGTTGCAACAAATAAATTTTTGTTTTGTAGATAACAGAGCCGACATTTATTTTTCACAGAGAATATTACCTATTATCTTTTGTTAGCTTAAACGGTTTTTAATTTATGTTTCATAATAGATGTAAAATTGCCTTGATCAAAAGTACGCGGTGCTACGCCCATTTTCGAAAATTTCCATAAAAATCAGTTGGATGCCTTAATTTTAAAGTCATACAATTATAATTGCCAACTTATAGCTTAAAAAACATATCATAATTTTTCAAATGAATAAAACACTATATATATTTCGAAAGTGTCGACAATTCTCTACCAAAAGCCGTTGCGAATTTTGAAATCGGTTGAAAATTGGATTTTTACTGAATTTTTTTTACGAAGAAACTGAAAAAACGGTTTTTTTTGCCTTACAACCAGATTTTGGGGGTGTCACAAATCTTTTGAAGGGTGTTTCGTTTATAACTCGACCAGATGAACAATCTCTGCTAGGTCGCTTCAAAAGTGGACTCCATTTTTTTTTGTGGCACTTGGCGTGTTCCAGTTAAACACAAACCCAGACCTGTATAAAATTTTACATGTAAATGCAACAACAACGCTGTGATCTTGATATTTTTCTGGGTCAATTTCGGACCCGTAGTAGTAGATTTTTTTGTAGTAGATTTTTTGGCAGCCAACCCTTATTTGCTTGGCAGCACAAACATGGATATGTATACACACTTATTTACACAAACAACTCTCATGCAGCTGACCCGCATCGTTCCTGTTAAATTATGACCGTGACCCGACCCAGGTCAGCAAACTGGAACGCAAGTACTGTGTTATCAATCAAAAGTTGCGTTCCAGTTTGCTGACCTGGGTCGGATCACGGTCATAATTTAACAGGAACGATTCGGGTCAGCTGCATGAGAGTTGTTTGTGTACATAAGTGTGTATACATATGCATGTTTGTACTACTAAGCAAATAAGGGTTGGCTGTCAAAAAATCTACTACAAAAAAATCTACTACTACGGATCTGAAACTGACCCAGAAAAATATCAAGATCACAGCGTTGTTGTTGCATTTACATGCAAAATTTTATACAGGTCTGGGTTTGTGTTTAACTGGAACACGCCAAAAGACTCTAACATCATTTCTCGATGACAGAAATCGAATGACGGTGGAACTTTAAGGCGCAAATGGTGGGAGAAAGGAAAGAAAACACAAAAACTGTTTGGACTTCCAGATACCTTGTAACAATTTTTTATAGAATAAAAAAGTGAAAAATGTCGACAATATTTATGTTTCCGTATAAACAGACTGTTTCTCCGAGACTTAAGAACATCAAATAATAATTTATGGATTTGTAAACTACATAAATGACTGTATCGAAGGGGAAAACAGTCACCTTTGTTTTTCTGACAAGGAGCTTAAATATACATATGTTTCGTGACATATGAGCAATCTCATGCTTATTTATACTCTAAGGGCCACTTACATAAAAGCCAGTTAAGCTTAGTCGGTGGTTAATTTGAAAACTAATCGTATAAAATACGCCAATCAACATATGGTTAGTGGTTACCAGCTTTCATGAAAGCAGCCCTGAAAGTATTAATTCTTCCCTTTCTATCTGGCAATGCTGTATTTTCGGAAATGTGTGTTCATTTCCCATCAGTGCGAATTCATTTCCCATTAGTCCGAATTAGTCTCCACTGTAGGAGGGTGATCAGTGTATAAGCTAAGTTAATGAACGTTGATTTTAGATGAAATAGTGTACTTTAACAGTGAAATAATATAAAAAAGGAACAATAAATAGTTAATTTTACTGAATAATAAGTATAGGTACATTGAGTTTATAATGATTTGATTGTTTATTATGATTTAATTGTTTATAACAGAAATGTATGAGGAAAAATCGATTGTGAATTTGCAATTGGAAATGTATACTTGGGCGGGTAGGGCTGAGGGTCATAGATATGTTCGATGTGCCCTCCTATCATTTCCTTTAATTCTATAATCGAATATAAACTTCATTATGATCCTGTGAAAAACTGAAATTGCATTAATTCATCAAAATAGACTTATACATACTACATATGTTTGTATGTACTTGGGTATATGAATAATACTTGAAGCAAATAGGGAAAGTCGGTGGATGAAACGCATAAAGTGAGCGACGTGGAATGGTGTTTTTTTCTTTATATGAGATGGATGATTATTCTAGCGGCTTGTTGTGTGTGTGTATACTCTTTTTTTTTTTTGCTGGATGGTTAGCTGTGGCATTTAGATACAAGGTCTTTGAAAATAGCGCTTTTTTGAGATCCACATACCTATAGGTAGTAACACTTATATAAGTCATATAAAGTATGAATTTAGTTTTATAAATTTATATGTACATATGTATGTATGTACATACAAAAATATACATATATATGTATATACTAACATTCGCTTCATACAATACCGCACACAAACAAACATACATACATACATATAATTTTGTTTCATTTAAACTTGTTTTATGTTAACCTCTGCATATGCCATCATATACCGGCTTCATTGTTTACACGTGGCTGTTGCTATTCTTCTTTTAGTGACTTTCTTGGGTTGTACTAGATAATGTGCATAGCTTGACAGTAATGAGAAATTAAGTAAATAATAGTTGATTATTTTACCTTTAGATATGTAGTTTTTATACCGTAGGCATTTGTACATATGTAAGGGTTCATTAACCTTCATAATCGTACTTTAGTAGGTAATAATTTGTTCATGGATTTTTGCGTATATGACGTGGCTAAGCCAGAAGCTTATCAAAAGTATTTAGATTTTGTTAATGGCGGTCGAATCTTTAATATATGTTCATATCCGAAAGTATTCGTGTCGTTGATTTGGAATCTGTTTACAGATTTCCTAAATAAATACTATCCCTTTGAAACTATATTCAAAGCACATATATTGAGAATATTGTTTTAGTTTGAATGTGGCTTCTTGGATGTGAATGTGTGCACTTGTCCTTTAAATAAGATAAGGTTTTTTGATATTTTGTACATATGTACATAAAACTGAAAGAACTCTCGAAATGTTGTGTTAAGTAACGACTAAATTAGAATAAATCATATTTGATACCGCGTCTGTTGTACAACTACAAACCTAATATTTCAAAGCATGCCTAAAAGTATGCTAGAAATATAGCACTTGATCGAGAGGCAAACATACACAACATCCGAAAAAGGGAAAATACATAAGGCAAAGGCCAAATACGACTCGGTTCTAGTTCTTAGTTTGAATTGATCAATGGTTACGAGCGTAGGTGAGAACCAAAAAGAGGCAGCAGAAAAGTAGCTTTTTTCAAAACAAATAGGAGAATCTGACTAAATATTCACATTTACCGACATCCTTCGGAAAAGTATAGTAGGCGTTGTATCGACAGTCCAACAAAGACATTCGATTCCTATGAATCAAATTCGAAAAATCTTATTTCGCATCCGGTAAACACACTCCCGACAAAACGCCAAGGTTAAGTTAAGATCAATTTGAAGTGTAACTAAAATTCGGAAACTGGGCATAAGTGTAATGGCCCTGCCTAGTCGTCAGGTGTTAGAAGCGTCGGCTCTACTGAGCAAACGAATATACGATATTTGTTATGCCGGGCAGGCTGTTTGGTTAGGATTTAGCCTGTTACAATATCCAGAACGAAGTTGGGCCAGGTTGACTCGTGTTTTCCTAGCCAGCTCGCATTTCTCGTCGGCATATGTAGTAACTGAACGAGAGCAACACACATAGCATGATGAATTCGCAATAATGAGATTCACGAAGATACAAGTTGTTATAGATCATGGTATATGAGAATGATAAAGACATTTGTTCATGCAAATAAATTGTTTATTGTCAAGAGAACCTTTATCAGCACTGGAACAATGTTTTATAGTTGATCTTTGACACTGGGTACATATGTATGTAGTATAATACTGAAAATATATGACGAATGCACGTACATACATATGTATGTACTTGCTCTTAGTAAATGTGTATCGTTAAAAATCAAAGAGTAGGTGCTAATAAGTGCTTCAATAAGCGATGTGATGCAGCTCGTCGTCTCAACTGGTTTCGCAGATGTAATGATTAAGCTCGGACTCAGCTAATTATAAGTTCTGTGACGCAACAGATTGTGGCCAGGTTTTCTAGTCATATCTACATACATACATACATGGCGATAGATCACAGGTGATAAATTATTGTTGTCAATTACATTTCAATAACATACTTGTATGTACATACCGCACATATAGATTTATACAGTGACAAAAATATTTACGTTCACATATGGGAAAAGAAGACCAGCGATAAAAAAATCTTTTAGTCTAGTATAGTTTCCTGTTAATTGAACGAGTATTAATTGACGAAAGCGTTTGCTAAACTGTCAAATTAAACGCCAATTAGCGTTAACCGGCTTTTATCCAATCGTCCCATAAAAATACGAGACCAAAATTTGTTTATGAAACTTCGCGGACGTAAACTTTAAACTTTATATATGAACTAAGATTGAAACATACCGACGTCAGTACATTCCAGATATTACTTAAAAATGAACTGAGTAGCCTTAATTAGAGCAAATATAGCCACGTCTAACCATACCTTCATGTTTAAAATTGCAAATTTTCAATCGATTCATTCCTACGATAAATCTGACATGCATAGGATATCAAAATAAAAATTACAGTTCTTTGTAGTAAAGCGTTTTCAAAATATTTAAAATAAGTTGACAGCAAAATGGCACAAAATAATAAAGGCAATAAAAGTAAACAACCCAAACAGCAACAGTCTGCTAAAAAGGTAATCTAAATTTGAATTTTACACATATTTTTATCCGATCATAAATCAAATGTTTATTCAAATTCTTTCCTAAGCTTGATTTTCTTTCTAATTATTTCGTAACTTTCTTACATTGCAGGTTATACAAGAAAAGGCCACACTACAAAAGAAGAAACAAATTGCCAGCGATCAAAAAAAATGTGGTTGCGGCACTTGGATTCTGGGAAGCTTTGTATTGATCGCATTGATTGCCGGCGTTTTAATCTACGATACAAATGTCAATGGCAAAGGCATATTCGAACATTCCGCTATTGGCAAGTCTCTAAAGAATGCAGGCGTTCTGCCACATGTACAAAAAGCATGGTACACATCCATGAGTGCTGCGGCACGAGGCTACAAATTAGCCGAACATTATGTGCCGCCTTATGCGAAGCCTGCAGGACAGCTAGCTTTGGATCTCTATAAATTGGCGCGTAATGCAATCATTAACATCTCTGGTGTGATTTCAGATTTTGTTGCGTCTAAACTGCCAGTGGTTGCGAACTTTGTGAGTAAATTATTGAGAATCAACATAATACTTCATAATATTTATATTTCCACACACATTTTTGTTGGATTAGTTCTGTTCAACAAACAAACATTTACTTTGTTACAAAAGAGGTATTTTGATTATCTATAAAAACCATTACGCAAATCAACTTGCTTGCAGTGAGAGTGGATCTACATAGTTGGAGAACTGCTGCTTTTGCAAAAAAACGTATTAAGAATTTATTTTTAATTTCGTGAAAAAAAAATCTTGGCAAAAATTTTCCTATGTAGCAAAGTATGTGCTTCATATTTTTTTTTGATTATTTTTTTAACATTCTCCACATAAAAATCTATCTAGCATGAAATTATGAAATTTATCCTTTATCAAGTTCTATGTCGGAATATTTGTAAAAAAAAAATGGTTTTGTTTAAATTTATCTCTTTGAAAATATCAGGTTTGCAAGAGTTTTTGGGTGTAGCATCTTATATGAAAGCCCTAAGCATGTTACCACCACAAACAGATGTTGACATCACCGTCAACTAGCGTTGAGTTGATTTGTGTATGTATTGGTTTTGTTTAAGCTTTCTTTATTTTAGCGATGACTGTCTAATTTGCTTGAACAAAGCAATGCATATAAGTCTAATAGTATAATATTCGCGAAAACTCAGTAACAGATTGCGTTTGGATAGTATAATAGAAAAATAGTTTTCCAGTTGTAAATGAGGCCTTTTCCAGTTTCTCCCTCTTCGTCATCTTTGCAACTCGTGCGTGCCAGCCAATTAGGCAATGCTCAGTTAGTACTACTATTAACTTATGGATTTGACGAAATCCCACTGAATCACTTTTTGGCTAGGTTCACTTGGATATCCCACACCTAGGGGTTTGTTGACATCTTTAGTTGGCTTCGTTTAACATTAGCCTGCACGTGGCGAAAGGTATACATACCTGACCGCTACTTGTCTAAAAGAACTTACTTGGTCGCGCTCTGCCTAACAAGCTCAGCTGCCTACAGTTTTTCTCATTTGGTAATATAACTTTGGTCCGATGCTTGTAAGTATGAGAAGAAGAAGAGATAGATCCACTATTAAGCATACCGAAATGATCCGGACGATGAGCTGAGTTGATTTAACCATGTCCGTCTGTCCGTCCGTCTGTCTGTTTGAACGCAAACTAGTCCCTCAGTTTTAGAGATATCTCGCTAAAATTTTGCAAGCAGGCGCAAGATCGGACCGATACAAGGCATAGCTCCTATACAATCGATTGTTCCGATAAGCGGGTTTTGACCTATAACTGTTGGAATTAAAAAGGTAGGAACGTAAAATTTCTCAGGTTTGGTACACATTATATATTTAACGTATGTAGTGAAAATCAGCCAGATCGGACCAACATAACATATGGTTCCAATATAATCGATAAATTCAATAAATGGGGTTTGGCCTATAAATTTTGCAGTTAAAAAGTTAGGGACGTTAATTTTTGGGAGTTTGGTACTTATTATACATATATGTACATATGTACATATGTGATGTGTGATGTGTATAGTGAAAATCAGCCAGATCGGACCAACATAACAAATAGCTCAGATACAATCGATTGTTCCGATAAATGTGGTTTGGGTTATGTACATATATTTAAATTAAGTTTTAAAGAGTTTGTACTAATTATATTCATGAAAGGTACATATAAAGTCTTCGGCACACGGAAGACAGCCCTTTCCTTACTTGTTTTTTTGTCATATGATAACCTGCCTCTTGCCACTGCTATTACTTCGTGGCATAGAGGGTATGTTTCGTAAATAATTAACACATTTCCCAAAGAGATAGTTGCCAAACATTCAATTGATGGTAATATTTATATTTCTTTCTATATATTACAGATCGAGCAGTATATTCCCGGTTTACCCAAAAAAATCGAAGACACATTTGTGGTTGTCAAAGCTGTGACCGTTGATTTAATTGAAAAAACACTGGTATTCTTTAAGACACAGGTTTTTATGTAAGAACAGATTTGTTATGAATTACATTTTCATTCTCTTATTGATTTTTTCCAAACTTTTATTGCAGTGGATCGCTATCTCCCGAAAACCTTAACAAAGTGCTGAATGAGACCCGGAATGCTGCAGTGGACTACTATAATCTGTTCCATAAAAAGGTCGATGTGTATTCGAAACTGAAATGATTTTAATAAAAACCACATTTCGAATTAACTGTGTCGACAGTAATCACCAATTTAAACCAATTTCACGATTCATATAAACATCTTTGGCAGAAATGCCAAACACCAAACAGCGTATAAAAATTGCATGGCAAAGTAGTCTTGTTACATCTGAATTTAAGTTGCGGTATATAAATTTACATGGAACTTATTGAGTGCTGTTAAAAATACTATTTTTCCTAAAAAGGAAATACAGAAAATTTCGAACTGCATACATTCGAAAAATATACCTACATAACATAAAAATTTAAAAAATAGAACATGTAAACCTACCTTTTAGTTAAGCTCAAATTTTGAAGGGGAGTTGAAGTAGTTAAAAGATATCATACATATGTAACATGAAATTTAAATTAAAGTATTTTGGAAAATTTTCAAAGGACAAAAAAGGAGATTCATCTACATATTATGTAGCAAAGGAATTCTCATATTTTACTTAGTTTAAAGTACATTCAAAATTTTTTTGCATTTTAAAGTTTTAGAATTTTTTTGCAAAGTACCCGGAGCTTTTTATATATAAAATTACGACGCTTGCGTTAAATTTATATTCCACACAGTAAAAATCTGTAATTTTTTAAAAATTTTGTGCATTTAAGTAAATTTTGCATTAACTAGTGTGTATACCATTGTGGCATAATATTCCAATTTATATCAACTTTTAGTGCATTGATATAAAATTCGTGAATGCATTTCTCTTAGTTCATATTGTGAATTGTGAATGATAAACTCTTTTATAAATAAATATATTTAAAAGTTGTAAATATTATGGTTTTTTAGTAAAGATTTTTACTTTGGTTGGCTCTTTCATCTCATAATATGGTGTGGACAGCAGATCTTCGCTCTTCCTAATGGGAATGATCATACCGATATTCCTTGTCAAATTCTGAGTAAGCTGGGCCAGAGCGAGAGAAATGTAGGCTCTATTTAACAGTTAAAAAGATGTTTGGTATTATGAGGGGGAAATACCACATTCAGGGAAAGCATTTGATATGGTTGGATAGACTCTGGTTAGGTAAGATTTAATCCTGATACAATAGTCAGATCGAAGTGGGGCAAACATGATTTTAGCCTCCCTCAGGAGGACGCCTGCCACTTAAACTAGTTATTAACTGGATCCACCAACCGAGATCTGAGGGAGGTATCTACAGGTTCGGGGTGGATGTGAGTTGGATATCCGATATTTAAAGAAGTTTGCGAGATTATTTTAGTTAAAGTTCACAATTTTCTGTCATTTTCATGTGGTTGTTGTAATGGCACATTAGGCACATTTGAATGGGAAATAACGCCCATGGACGTTATTTCCTTGGGCGTTATTTCAGTGCATCGCAAAAGATGGGTACTGAGGGGGAATCCGACTTAATTTTCCCCGGTATATTCATTGCCCTAGCCCGGAAACATGATCAGGTGATTCTCACAATAGCCGGTTCTACGTACCGAAATGACTTGGGTTTTTACCCGGCCAAGGGCTGTTATTTCAGTGTAACCCTGAATAATTTGTCCAGTCCCACTCCTAAATTGTCATCCCCTTAGCAATTCCTTGCAGCAGGGTTGCTCCAA
Organism: Sphenella marginata; assembly: GCA_951509765.1. Lineage (NCBI taxonomy): Eukaryota > Metazoa > Arthropoda > Insecta > Diptera > Tephritidae > Sphenella > Sphenella marginata. The sequence goes on along the minus strand of OX608080.1, from coordinate 27,570,813 downwards.
TGTCTCTTGCAGTAATGCACAGATCTGGATGCTCGGGGCTTAACCCTGCCATCCCCAGAACCCGTACTTTCTTTAGTGCTTATGAGGCACCATGTTGTTCACCCTCAAGTGCGTCCCGCGGTTCTCGTCGCCGCGGCGCACTGCACCGGCCATCATCAGATGGCCACAATAGTGGCCCAGTCTCCACGACTAGCAGCTCTGCTGCTTCCGACTGTAGCTCGCACACACTAGCGCTTCCAACTCGCACGTCCACCCAACACACCTATTCCCTTCGGAATAGCGTCAGTCCCCACATTTCCTGACACTGTCTTCGATTAAATCTACAGCGACCTTATTCACTACGTGGACTGTGCAGATGGGGAAAGAGTTGAATGTACACGTAGATGGAGTACCTCTCAACCACCCCAAAATAATAGGAGTTACATTCGACAATAGCCTCACCTTCGCTAGTCATGCCATCGCAATAGCCCCAAAGTTGCAAAACCGCAACAAGATCCTGGCTGGCAGTACTTGGGACAAAGACAAAGAAACGTTGCTTGCCACATATACGGCTATTGGCCTTCCGGTTATTGACTATGCTGAGCTCATATGGTCGCCAAACCTTCACGATACCAACTGGAGGAAATTGCAGGTCTGCCAAAAAACCGACATAACAATTGCAACTGGCTGTTTGCTTATGTCACCTGAGTCTCACCTCCACCAAGAGGCTAAAATGCTCAACGTTCGTGAGCATGCGGAACTTTTATGTAGGCAGTTCCTTCTGAACTGTCATAGACCTAGTGATCCAAACCGACAACTATTGGATAAAACTCCGCCCCCCAGAGACATTTATGATGAGATCCGGCATCACATATCGTTGCCGTTTGATCTGCGGGACCTCAGGCAGGCCCTAAACGATCTCCACACCGATTCTGTTGACATATCCCTCAGATCTCGGCCTGTGAACCCTGTTATTGACAACTGCGGTCTGAATATTGTAACAGGCTAAACTCTTAGTTATCCATACTGGACCCCACCATACCGAACACATGCCCTGCATGCGGTATGGTCCCCCATGACACGCATCATCTCTTTTCCTGTTCTTCTGAACACACTCTTCTAACACCATTATCACTCTGTTGAAGAGCTTGATGACAATTTAGAGTGAACTGGCTCCTTGGGCAGGGCGAAGAACTGCTAACAACAACAACAAAAACATGTAGATCTGACAAGAGCTAGGCAGATGCATACGCCAAACACCTGGGAAAAAGAGTTTTCACCCTACACAACTAGTAATGGCAACGAATCCACGAAATTGTCGTTGCCAATCAAAAAATTCGTATTTAAATCGAAAAGCTAAAGTAGCCAAGTGTTAACAAAAATAAGCTATTCATGCCTATTCCGATATCTGACGGATGCCATTCGCGGGGACTGGGGATCGATTCGCCAAAAATCAGTTGCGGATCTGAGTTAGAAAACTTTGAAACATTCCATTTTTATCGATTTCCTTTAAATCTACTAGAATAGTCAACACTATAAATAGGAGAAAAATGTATCTTGACAATGTCGTTTTTTTAGTTTTAAAGGTTAAATCCGCAACAGTTTTCGGCGACATCACACCTAAGCAATGCCACCGAGTTGCCAATTTCGTTGTTGACTCTTTTGAACGAAAAGACTACTATTCAGCTGTACTGTTGGATCTAAAACAACCGTTTGATAAAGTTTGGCACCATGGTTTGCTATATTAAAATAAACAAAATTTACTGTCATGAATGCATCTAATACTGAAGTCATATCTTGTTAATAGATCCTATTATGTGAATGTAAATGATGAAACATCGACCATAACATATGTACATCACTAGTAATTTACAGGGCTGAAAAATAACGTTATTTTTATTAATAAACGAAAAAAACTTTTGATTTCGTTTTGTTTTTTAATAATAATAACGTTAAAAGCTCAACAAAAAAATATATCGTTGCGTTGAAAATCAAAAAATAATTATCAAAATAAATTTCGTTTCGGTTTTTATCAAAACAATTCACAAAAAAATATTTGAATATTTCAAAATAATATTGGTTAATATGGGTCGCAAAAGAAAGGGGAAATCAGTGCGGTCGTGCTTTAATTTTGTAATTGCAAAATACCACAAAAAAAGCCGTTTGTTTATAAAGCACGAAAACCAATTTCTTGCGCTCTCAGAACAGAATCCACCAAAAGACGAAGAGGGGGTTGAAAAAAAAAAATTAAAAGCATGACTTTTCGATGGAGCCTAATGTATGTAGATGCGCCCATTTGGTACTTAGTAACTATCTTTTTTTGTTGTGTTCTTTGATTTATTAATTTTTGTACTTGACAAATAAATTCAAATAACGTGGATTTCCGACCCAGCCTAATTTGCAAAATGAATAAACGATAACGAAACAATTTTTTTTGTTATTTTTTGATTTGATATTCAACGAAAAACTTTTTTTTTTTGATATTTATCAAAACGAAATATATTTTTGATACTTGTTTTTGATAATTAACAAAACGAAATTTTTTCGTTTATATCGTTGTGCAGCCCTGGTAATTTACAGACATGCCATCAATCGAAAACGTATTCATTGCTACATACGCCGACGATACTAGCGTCAAACCCATCTATAATCGAAGCATCCAACCTAGTCCAGAAAGAACTGAATGAGATTCTACTCTGGTTAGATCACTGGAAAATGAAGGTCAATACAAATAAACCTGTATATGAGCATTTCTGTAGAATAGTCAACCAGAGCAAAAATTTTAAATGTTAATAAAAATAAATTATTTTTTAACCCTGTTATATAAAATTACCCAAATTTTTATTAAAATAAAGGTTTGGAAGTTAATTTAAATTTTTCTTATGAAAAATTTGGCTTGAAACCTGAAAAAAAAAATTTTCATTTCCAGCAAGTTTTAAAGGCCTGTTTCTTTTAAATTTTTTCACATGTACGACTTATAGTAGCGATCCTTTTTTGCAACAAAATACCCCCATGAATATCAATTAAGACTATAAAATTGAAAGAAGAGTGAACGACGATGTATTAACAGCAAATTTTTATTGAAACTTTTACCTCTGCGTGGATCGTACGTTCGCGACCAAAAAAATACATTTTTTGTTACCACTTCTCAAGGAGTGTAAGAAAATGTCTAGAACTACATTTCTAAAGCCAGTTGAGTGCACTTAATTGAGAAACACAACTACTTTTCTTGAAGGGTTTACCAAACCTTTTTTTTTTAATCTCAAAGTTGCGTACGTTCGCGACCGTTTTGCATTTTGATATATTTTTCACTACCAAAAACTGAAGCAAGAAAAAAAGAGGTTGTTAATATACTTTATTTCCGTGGTTAATAATGGATCATAGGGTTTTGAATAATTTTAATGATGTTATTCATAAATTTTACAACCATACATTATAGTGAGTATACTTTATACTATGCAAGCAACTTTCGAGCCTTTCGGTGTGAGCCGCGGGATTTCAGTACATTCTAATAATTTATGCTATCTTCTTTCTTTATAAATACAACATATACGATTTAAACTTGTGAACTAAGAGTTCCAATTCACATAATTTGTAAAACATTATGCCGAAAATGGGAAAAAAAGTGTATGGAAAAATCGTACGTTCGCGACCCGTACGTTCGCGACCGGTATTTAAGCGTATATATAAAAATGTACGGACGATATTTTAACGCGAAATAAACGTAAAGAAAGTCACTTTACGCCACTTCAATATGTTATCAACCGTTTTAAAAAAATCCATTCCATTTCTCTGAATTTTGAATTTTTCTAGTTGCACAAAAAAGTCACTTCCATTTTGCGTACGTTCGCGACCACATGTTTATTGCACCCACAGTCTAAACTAAAAATCGAACAAACCTGCCTCTTGCACCTAAAATTGACCTTCCAAAATGCTATCGAAGTAGCAAACAAAAAACAACAAAAACCTATGTCTACTTTGTTTTTTGGCCCACAAAAGCGTACGAACGTACTATTCGCGGCCGTGGAAACACCCATATGTATGTCCTATTCACATTAAGGTGAAAGGACTGCCCTCCTTGTCATATATGTATATGGCAACACGATTCCAAATGATCAAATACCTAGGCTTGCACGCGACTAACATAGAAACTTCATATTCAAGTCAAAAAAGGCTAAAAACTTTTACTGGTTACTTGAACCTCAGTAATACCTCGAAACTAAACTTTTATTATATAAAGCTCTATTAAAACCAGTATGGACATACCGCTTCGGGGCGCCACATACAATTCGAATATAGCAATACTACAAAGATATCAAGCTAAAACTTTAAGACTAATCACAAATGCCCCCTGGTTTATCACAAATAAAGCCATCCATACCGATATAAACATTCCTATGTATTTCGAGGTCTGCGTAAAGCTCGTACAACCTATCATTAAATCTTCTTCGGTACTCATGTTTTTGTTGCAAAGAACCTTTATGATGCCGATGATGTAATGAATATTGATATTTAAGTTAAGTTCAAAATCACAAGAGTTTATGCAGTGCTATGGCAAAAAAAAATGTTTGCCCAAATATGAATTTTAAAAATAGTCGTGGCAGCCGGAAACAAAATAAAAGATGAAAAAGAAAAAAGTACCTCCATGCAGGTTTGACACTTTTAAAAAAGAATGTGCCCTTATAATCTTACAGTCCAGAACTTAGAAACGGCAATAAGTAGGTGCTGTTCCTGCTACATCGCCTGAAAGGAAAAAAGTTATTAAACAAAACCGTGGCTTAATTCCTAATTACAGAAACAATTTGTTAGAACAGAGGTATTTTCGAATTGTACAAAAAGGACCTACATAAGTCGTTAGCAAAGAGCATACGATTTGAACATTTAAAACGCTCTTGAAAAGCTTACGAAAATGACTGGTAGTTTCGCCAAAGAATTGGAGCTTGAAAATGTTAAAAATTTAAAAGTTCTCTTGTGTTTATATTCAGCAACTAAGCTTTGAGTACAACATCAGTATAACACAAACGCGACAATTGCTTTTTGGGACAGCTGCTTGTATATAACGAGTTATGGGATCTTCAGCATAATAGAATAATGTTGGACATATGTATGTACATATGTATGCATTATATCCAGTTTATAGGAAGATTGTTTTTGGATTTACTATATTTTCAAGTTGATTGCCGTTAAGCGATTTAGAACTGTAAAGCAACAGCCCAGCCCCTGTATTGTATTACATTTGAAGGGAACAGTTACTGCTGTGAAAGTGAAAGTAACTGTAAACAACCTACCCTTCCTTGTGAGCGGCTGGGTTTATCGGCACGCTGCACAACAGAATGTACGGCGAGTTTTCGGAGTAAAAAGCAATACAAAGAAGAAAAACAACAATATAGTAAGAGCTGTTACATCTGTATGAAATGTGGCGAGAAGCAAATTGTAAATGGTTCGTTTGTTTTGTATGGGCCGAAAGGATGTTGGCTTTGGTCTCGTTTGAACGGACTAGACCAAAAATGTCAGTGGTTATGCTAGCGAGGCAGTGTAACGGTCGCGTTCATTACAAATAGCGGAAAAGTTCTGTTTACGGGAGGTGAATCACGTGTCAGATATGTACATATGTGCTTCGTTTGTACGAAGAGAAGCACGTTTGTGATAAGCGTCTAATACAAGTGTAGAACAAGAACAAAGTGAATCGTAAATAAATCGCAAATAAATTACAACATTGTGTGTGTTATGTGAAGAAGATTATTACATACATAGTAAATACGCATACAAATGTACATTTGTATGTTGAGATTCTCATGAAAAAAGAGTTTTAATAAGAAAAAAAAATAATAAAATAAATCAATTTAAATATAATCTTATTATCGTGAGTGCAATTGAGCGCCGATTCCACACATATTTTTGAAATCTTTAATCGTTTAATTTTTACAAGTGCGCATACACCTAAACATATGTACATACATACATATGTACATATGTATGTACCGTTTTTGAAAAACTAATACCTAATACTGAAGGCTGTGATCTAATGAAATGGTTATTAAATATGTATGTACCTACATACAAATGTATTTTTAAGCAAAACAAGTAAAATGAAAAATTCAAAACCGGTATGCCCCTCGGTGGAAAATTGGATATCGGGTTTAATTGTTATTATACAATTTTTCTATAAAATTCTTGTATAACTTTTTTTAAGTTCATTTTGGGCTGGCACTTCCACATACACAGAAAATGTTAATAATAATAATAACAATAACAATAATAATAATAGTGGCAATATAATAATAGTGTCAATAGTAATAATAGAAATAATACTAACAATAATAGCAATAATAATAATACTAATAAAAATAATAATAATCAGGTGGGGAGGTAGAGGAACGCTCCACCGAAAAAGATGGGTAGTACTGAGGAAATAAAACACTCACACACTCTTTGAATCTCGATGAAGGGGCGAGTGGATGATGCCTTTACACTCTAACTAAGCATCTACAGGATTGAGTCCGGTAAGATCGGGAAGAGCGAAACCGAAAACAAGATTATGAAAATTATATCATGGGCTGGCGATGTCGATAGTGTGCCACTTCAGTAACCCAAGGAGATCTTCAATGCCTGCTCAGTCAAATGTCATTTTCCTTAGTTGTTCACAGCGTGCTGTAGAGAGGGAAAACCCCAAGCCGGAGCTTTTGGAACAAACGAAACGGACTTGCGAGCAATGCAGACAGAATAACGTGCCCATGGACATTTAAAACTGCATGAAGAAGTCGTGAGCTTTATGGGCTCGCTGAAACACAACCAAATCAAGCATTCCTGAAGATCAAGGCAGCTTAAATTCAGTGTGAGAGATTTTCCAAGTGTTGGACAATTTTTCAAAAGTCTCATAGATAGTCCATCCACGTCCGTCTGTGACAAATACCGAAACTTCATTAACTCCTCGATAACATCGTGCTCTGATAGCTGCAATGAACACACAGCTAAAGAAAAGCACGAGATATCGTTAAGTCTAAGAAAAATCGGCCATCGTCAATAAAATTGTCATTTAGAAGAAATTGGATGAAAAGAACAGACCATTGAAAAAAATGAAACGGAATTTTTCGAATCGCTTTTCTTTGAACTCACATAAAAAATATTGAAATAATTTTGTCCCTTGACAACTCAATAAACCGTGATAAATGGTATTGTTGGAACATGCTCAAGATGGTTCTCAAATGTACTGCAAAGGAGTACTATGGCACTACCGCGCTCAGGCGGTTAGACGGCCATTTTAAGAATAGAAAGAACACGCGATCCAACGATTATATGTACACTCTATGACTAATCACTCTTCAGGCGTACCTGACTTTCGATTTTTTTGGTGTGTAAATAATGTGAACATTTCAGTTTCGGAAAAGTAAGGGAATGTTTAAAGGTTACAAGCAAAATCAACAAAGCATTCATTTCGATGCTAGATACAATTTTTTCTACTTACCAAAAGAAATGTTTGAATTGAAAGAAAAGAAAAAAAAACAGCAAAATTTGGTTGCTTTCTTCAAGCGAAAAGCTTACATTTGGTATTCAAAGGAAATTTTAAATTTTGGGGGGATAAATGATTGCGATATTTCGATAATTGCTTACGAAAGAAATGGGCTAGTGTCAAGTGGTTTCAAATTCAGAATAATCTTGAAAATTGGAAAGTGGTCTCGGCCTTAGATACGTCAGAGTTAATCTATTGACAGATCCTGACAATTACCGTTATTGCTCTATATAGTATATATTTACCTTAATAGGTTTTTGGTAATTACATATAACATTTGAGCTTTATTGCCACAAAAGTAATTAAAACAATAAAACAAATACATAAACTTTGTTTCATATAGCCAAACTAAAAAATTATTCTAATTTAACTAGAATTTTAATATAAAATCACACACAAAAAAATGTATATTCAAACAACAAATAAATTCACAATGAAATAAAATAAAGAGCATTCATTGAAAAGTCGTTAGTTTTTACAACTGATCGATCCGACCGATTAACAAGAATTTCATAGGGAAATATGTATGCGAAAACCATTAAATAAAAATTAGAGTTCAATTAAAAAAAAAAGTCAAATGAATGACGTTCAAAACCATTTAAATATGTCATCTGAAACAAAAACTACTTTACATACAAAGAAGTACAAACAAGTAGAAACAATCACAACATTTGAAAAAGTTGGTTAAATTAACAGCAAAAAAAGGTCGACAACAAAAAATAAAAAACAACAACATCACATCAAGTCAAAATAATTGATTATCCAAAGTGTCAGCGACAGTGTCAATCGTCATGTCGCTCACAAATGATTTGACGACAATATTGTTATTGTTGCTCACATTTTTCTTCACAACATTGACACCAACAATAACAAAAACAATAAATGGAGGAAAACATCAAACAAATGCGATGCAACAACACCAACATAATGAGCGTATTAAATCATTAGGTGAGTACAATTTGTTAAGATGATTTATAACATTAGGATTTGTACACTACTGGGGTTAATTATACAATCTAAATACATACATATTTTCAACGATTTTAAAAATCTTGAACTTGGTGTTACAATCAATCAAACTGAAATTAATTTTATAGTGACTTTCGATAATTTTTAGTAAATATTACTTCAAAGTTACACATTGTTAGTTGCTGTCATTTAGCAAATGCAAACTAGCAAGCTCGAGTCGTGTGTTTTTTGTTTCCAAATATTTTTTTGAGTTTATGACACGTATAGGAAAATGTACACATTTTTATTAAATCTTTTCATTAATTCCATCGCAACTTAAACATGTCGTTGGCATTAACAGTCCTGAGTTACTCTGGCTTTGGCTAATTCTGAACTGGGTTCATTTTGTACAGTTTGGGGCTAGTTCTGCTTGTGGATGAGTGATTATCGATATCCTATACTTCATAGTGTCTGTTAACTATCACTTTTGTAACCGGTATGGAACGTGTCACGAAGTAGATAGTTCAAGACTGTCCATTTTGGGAACTGGTTCGAAATTTTACTGAAGTGAGGTTATTCATATAGGTATGCATGTATGTATGTAGGTATCAAATTAAAGAAACGGATGTTGCGCATCCGCCACGTGGTATCTAGTGCATGCAAATTTTCAAAGTTAAATACTTATGCGTTGATTATGTAGCTCATATTTTTGTCATTTCTGTTGCTCCCCCCTAGTTACTTGAATATAGTTAGTAGCTCATTTAAGAGGTGCATTGAAAATATTCAAAATAACAAGGTATTTCTAAAATTTGCATACGCAGCATTGAACAAGTTTACATTACCATGGGTTTGCTTCTTGCTAGATCTTGTTGTCTCTTGGAGAGCTAGCAGCAACAGAGCACAAGAGTTTTATAAAGGACCATAATTAAAAATGGATGCATATGCGTATTAGTCCCAGAAACTCGGAGAGTCAGGGAGTTGAACAGATTGAAATTGCGATATGTCAGGTAAATAAAGCTGTTCCAAAGCTCAATTCAGCTTTATAATTTGCAATGTCGCATAAAATTTGTCGGTAGTCACGATCAAGAATAGTTTCTCAGTTTGTGCTTGCTTTATGTCCACTCCGGGGAGATCATTCAATTATGTCGGGATTAGTTTCAGTTATCTGAGATCAACTACTTTGAAGCAAAATTAAAAAAAAAAATTTACTGAAGGAAAATATGTAATATTATGTAGTCAGCATCATTTCAGATAAAAACCAACCAAAAATGTGGGAAATACGTTCGTGTAAGTTTACAGAAAAGCGGTGCCACTCATGACGGCAAGCATAGCGACCGCTACATAGCGGCACCGCTTTTCGAGGAAGCCACAGCTTGAACAGTGTAGCGATTCTTTATGTGATCGCAATAAGTTCGAGTCTAGAGAAATAACCTTATTTATTAAGGAAAATATCATTTGTATCAGCATACCGAATTTCGTTCCCTTTTAAAAGATATTGCAATAAGGCTGAGTCCCTGTGATTTAAAAGATACTACTTTATTGAGCAGTTAAAGATATGATTATTTGTATCATGGGGAGTCCCACCACATCGCGGGTGTACATTTGTTATGTTGATCAATATCTTCTTGCACTCTCCTTATCAGTCCTGAGTGCGATTTTGGTAGGCCACTTCCTGCAGTGTGCGTCTACGCGCGAGACCGTATAGGTGAAGCTAAGCTTAAAATTGCCTGGTCGATTACCTTGTACCGTCAGACTTTCAGTTTGGAGTTTTTAAAATGGCTTTGTACTTAATAATGTCCATCAGCTTGTTGACGCACATCATGACAAATTGTTGCACAAAACTCTGTATAGAAGATGTGATATTTACTATAAAATCCATCATAGTTAAGTGAAAGACACACGTGTTTTATGTCGGAATTCATATGCGTACTAAACATAGATATAGGAGAAATAATGTACACATTAAGGCGGTCCTTAAATATTTTTTAGTTTCACCTCTTCAATCAGCTATGCCACCAATAGCATTCTAGTAGCATTCCAGCATTGGCCTCATTTGGAGAGTATTCTAGGAAGACTCAAAAAATGGGAACTAATTTTGGGTTAATGTAAATCAAATCACAGTAACGCTATAGTCGAAGATGGATGAGCCAAACTTTCAAAAAAAGGGTAGATGCTTTGGAAATCTAGTGTACACATTGTGACCCAAATTTATGGACCACCCTTACGTACATACATACATATATAAGTACACTGTTTGCAGCTGCACATGAACTAGAGATGGTAGCCATGGCTACCGGAACGCTCGGCGACACAACGAGTAAATAATAATAATAATAATAATTTATTTATGTAATTTGTACAAGTAAGACAGAGTGTTTTGATAGTACATCAATCTGAGCAACACATTAAGTAATTACAATGAAAAATTACCTTTAAACCATAAAACAGTAATAAAGATAACAAAGAAAATAACTTAAAGCTATACAATTGAAACATCTTAAGAAACTTAAATAAGTAGGTCGATAAAACAAAGATAGGACCATAATTTGAAATGACAGTTATGGGTTGAGAAAATATAATACGGCTAGCTTGAAACACCCTGCTTTGCTTTTCTTTACATTTTAAACGAAATTTTTATTTAATAGAAAATAATTTGATTTTATTAGCTTTTTATAATCTAAGCGCAATTCATTTTTTGAAAACTAATTTGAAATGCTACCTATGTGAACTTGTTTAGTATTACATACTGTAGTGGAATTTACTAATTTATAACGATGCGATTTTTAGAGATTTTATATAACGATTTAGTCGCTAGCACTAAATATACTCTAAGTACTCAAATGCCGTTTTTTTAATAATAATATTGATATACTATTTTTATATAAATTTTTAATAAAAACTTATTATTATATTTTCTTTTATTAACGAAACAGATCACAACACCAAATTGAGTGCTGTTTACTTTGCGAGACAGCTGATCGCGAATAAGCGAATATCGCTAAAAAAAAGTTAGTAAATACCAATATTGTTTTAATATCGTTATAGGCTTCGTTGCGACAAAATGTCGGTTACGAATTTCGCTGTGGAAGTTAGGGAATTCCGCCACTGAGGAATATTAATTTGAGCGAGTATCAGTTTCGTGCCTTGAAACTTTCAGGAATGGACGGCGTCCGGATTAAACATCTAGTTCTGTGCCCATCTCTAATTTGAGCAAACGCTCAGTTTATATGCATCTGAGCTACAGCTTTGAGCACTTAAGTTGTTCCAACATAAATGGATGAATAAATTAATGCGCAACGGAATTTACTGGCCAGAGTAGTTTGCAAGCAACTGCACACTGTCATATACTAAAAGAGATGAAATTAAAAAAAACCAGCTATTACATTCATAGCTTAACATAACATATGCATGTATATATATAAAAAACATCCTTATCTATGCACATATGTATGTATAGGTATACTATGTATGAATATATTTATACAACTTACAGGGAAATCTATCACCCCTATTGCGAGTGTCGAACACGAATAGATAATCGACTATTAAGCGGTTAGCGATCATCGAGCAATTACGTGTGTCGACCCGATCGATCAACGAGCGACTGTGAATGCTCCATCGATCATCTTTCTACCGCATTTTTGCGGTCATTTGTGTGTCGATTGGTTTGAAAAGTGGTAATAAAATGAATAAAAAGTAAATTATTTGCAAAAAATGTAAAATACATTAAAAACGTGCAGTTTTTGATCGATCCAAGTTACACAATGCCAAAAAAAATTACGATCGACTCAATCGAAAAATTTATATTCTACTGCAAATCGACACTCTCAATAGGGGTGTATACATACATATATCTATTGGTAGACAATTTTTGGTAGGGAAGTAGAAAACAAGAATTAATTCTTTCCAACTCAGAGATTCACCAGTTCGAACACATGCAATAATGTGAGAATTAATAAATATTTTTAATTTTATTTGCGGATCCAGGATTTTGGAAATTCAACGAAAACGATTGGCAATACACAGAAGTATAGGGAGTAATCCTAATACTCGCAAGGGAGTACTCCAGGATTAAAAAACCATGATCCCTGGTTCTACTGGGTTACTATAAATGGGCTCAATGCCAAGAATAATAATTTTTTATGACAATTATTACTGTTTTATTTTTTTAATAATTTACTTCAGTATTATAAGATTTTAATTGAACAGAAAAGTAAAATTTTAGTGAGGACCACCATAGCTTTTCTTATAAATCCATTTCGGAAACTGCTGGACTTCTACCGGAGCGCTTGTTTTCTGTCAGCTAAACTCTTATTTCTATTTACCATATCTATGAGCAACCCCCGCCATCTGGTTGTCACTAGCTATGAATGGTTATTTCTGCAGAGAACATTCATAAATGGCCGAGGTTATTCATAACCCACTACCTTGATATCTAACTTGCGAAGTTTCAGTGCATTTGAGTGCAGTGCATAGCAGTCTTCCAAAAGCATAATTATACTAATCGATTTTCCTTTGTATTAAATTTTTTACTTAAATATAGGTACACACACATATATATGTATATAACCGAAATTGCACATACATATGTATGTATTATAAATCTTTATAATATTTTTAATATACATACATATCCCGATCACATACACTTTACTCCTTTTAGTAAATTTTAAATAACAATCTTTCTAATAACATTGTTATTGAAACGCTGTTAATTAATTTCTTTCGCTTCATAAACTTTTATGTGAGCCGTGTTTTAATATCATAGCATCGTGCTGCGCTGGGTATAATATGTATATTAGAGATGCCAATCCCGGAATAACGTACTTTAGCACATTTCGATAAGCACGGGATTGCAAACAAAACTCCGTAATGGAGACTCTGAATAGCCTGAGACTAGTTTCAAAAGGTTTTAACTATTTCTTGCTTCATTTGCATAGAAAATTGTAGAGTGTGATAAATTTAAGTAATTTAATTTTAATTTTTTAGTTTCCATGGCATACTTATAGGAGTTAAAAATACCCGTTTGGGGAAGAAGTGAATTAGTCATATCCTACCCTTTCGGGTATACATGGGTACAATTGGTGTCTCCAAAGGACATGTTCGAACAAATGTGAACAGTTCAACTCATGCAAAGTGAATAGAACTTTAATTAGTTGCATGTTCCTTTGTCACTCATTCCGGCTGCATCTTAGACTAATCGCATTCTTTGCAGGGCTATGAAATACAAATTTTTTTGATCGCTAACTTGCTTTGATTTTTTTTGTTAAATTTTTCCAAGGTAAACTGTTTGAGAATAATAAATTTCAAAGCCCCAGGACTAATCCCGAGACTGTTAAATTAGATTCCACAAATCCCTGGATTGCAACAATTGGCATCACTATTATGAACATACCAATTGTGGGAACATGGCGGAGGTGAAGGACGTAAGAGCTTTGTGCGCTTCCTAAAAAGTCATTGCGTGTGGCTTTGCGTCTGGCATTCCAATGATCTACGACGTGAGTTGCAAACTTAGTATAAGTGGGCCATTCATAGATGTGCACTTTGGTATTTTTATGATATTACAGTAGTTGAAAGTTTATGTATGAATAAGTCCAAAGATAAAGTTCTGTATTTATATATATATCAGTATATTCATATGTATGTATATACTTCATTGTATGCATATCGGCAAATCCATAACAGTTTTAACAATTTTGGTCTATATGAAAATTTTAAAGGCTTATAGAAAAAATAATTCGTTTCTGAAAAACTTTCAACATTTAAATCTTCGATATGCACTCCGTTTTAAATTGGAAATGAATATAAAAAATGTTTCATATGCAAGCAAATGAGCTAGTTTCACTTAAATCAGTTATTCACAAATATCCTCCTTCTGTTACAACATATGTTCTGTAATTTCGGCGTACATAGGTATGTATGTATGTCAAATTTAAGGTCTTTAGCACACCAGGATGTTACAGCGATTTTAATTTGCCAAGATCAGTTAACTTTCCTGAACTTTGTGTAAATTTTGAAATTTCTCTGTATATGGTTTTTGTTATAGAACTTACTATATGTGAAATGAAAATTATTAAAAACACACCTTCTTTTTATTTCGATAATTTTCATGAAAGAATTATTTTGCCATATCACGAATTTCTCCTGGGGGCTTACTCTGTATCGCGATTTGAATGAAATTTTTTTTTGCATTTGAAAGAAGTGTAAATTGACAGCTGACGCCTCTGGACAAAATAATCGGAAATTAAAAAAAAAACACATTGAATTCACTTTTTGGTCATCAATGCTACTCTGAGAAACCACCTAGCTTACCAAAGTCGGAGCGCTCCGAAAAAAGTATCCAAAAAGAGTCCGTAATTGGAGCCTTTTTGGAGTAAACACCGAAGAACCACTTTTTAATGAAGATTTACGGAGCGTTGAGAGAAGAAATGAATATTGTAGAGCAAATGAACTGCAAGGCTCAATTATATGAGCAATCTTGAGCATTTTCTGACCCTTTTTGTTGTAGGTGTATAGAGAATTGTGAGAAAATAAACCTTAGAGAGCAGATGAGCGGCAACGTTCAAATATGTGAATGTTTGCGAGCATTTTCTGAGTTTTTTTTTGCTTTACCTAACAGAAGGTAAAGATCACATATTTCATGATGCTTATTAGTAGGCGACTGAACAAACATTTTAAAATAGCATTTTTTATGTTTTCAGATTTGTGTCAATAAATCTGCATAAAATTTTAAAAGGTATCTTTCCTCTTCATCTATATATATAAAATTCAAATTATGTAAATATATATGTATGTATGTAGGTATAGATCGACTTGCGTCCTAAACTTATAAACCGATCGTAACCAAATTTTACCACTGTACATCTTCCAGGGATGGTCACAGGCTAAAAAATATTTTGATATATATAGGGGGCGTGGCACCTCCCATACAAATGGAATTTTCCATTGTTCGCATCTCTGGAAGTATTTAGGTTAGATCATTGAAACTTGGTTAGGGGTTATATGGAATCGATCCCTACCACCTCCAAAAAAAACTGGGGATAACGGAAAAGTGGGCGTGGCACCTCCCATACGAATGAAATACTTATTAGTCGATATCTCTGGAACTATTTAGGTTAGACCACTGAAATTTGGTGAGAGATTATATTAGATCGATGCCTACCACCTCCAAAAAATGGGGACATTGACAAAGTGGGCGTGGCACCTCCCATACGAATGAAATATTTCTTAGTCGATACCTCTGGAAGTATTTTTGTTAGATCATTGAAACTCGGTAAGGGGTTATATGGGATCGATCCCTACCACCTCCAAAACAACTGGGTGTAACGAAAAAGTGGGGGTGGCACCTCCCATACAAATGGAATTTTTCATTGTCCGTATCTCTCTAAGTATTCGGGTTACACCACTGGAATTTGGTGAGGGGTTATACGATTAATTAATTTAATTTTTCAAGCTAAATATCTCTAAAAGTATTTAAGGCAGGAACCTGGAAATTGGTATAGAGCTAAATGATATCAAAACAATTTTTGCGCATAAAAGTGGGGTTATCGTAAAAGCGTTTAAAGTTAGGACCTGAAAATTGATCAGGAGATTAATGATATCAATAGTTCCCGTGTAGGAAAAATTTTTTTGCTATTTACTTACGCTCCGGGACAGAAAACTAAAAATGTTGTGTATCGTGTAGCCTTAAACGGAATACTAAAATTTTATATATTTGAAGTTGTATGCACAATGAAGTAGTGAAAAATTAATAAAAAAAAATCTATTTTGGGAAGAAAGAAGTTTGCCGGGTCAGCTATTATTATATAAATATGAAATCTTAAAGTATATTATTGATTTTGAAAGGCCCCCTAACTACTTACATCCCGAGCAACGCCGGGTACCCTGCTACTTATTTATAAAGTTTCATAAAAATGTCGATAGGAACCTCCAAAATGACCCAAAAGGAGTAAAAAATAACCCCAAGTGAGCTTCAGAAAATCATCAATAAAATTCTCCGAAAAAAGTCCAGAAAGGCTCCAAAAACCCTCTGAATGGACGAATAAAAGGCTCCGCAAAGAGTCCAAAGAGGCTCCGAAGTTCATTTAAAAAGAGTCATACAACGCTCCAAATTCATCGGAATCGGACTCATTTCGGACTCTTTTTTATGACTCCGTTTGGGGTGCCCGTGTAGAACGATTTTACGCTCATTTGGGCTCCGAAAGGAGCTCATTTCGGAGGGTAAAGCTCTGAGAAATGTGCGTTTTATGGCTCCGAAAGGAGTCTTTTTTTGCACTTTTGGTTAGCTGGGCAGTCTCTTCGTCCCTGTTGACGAAGGGGAACTAATGTCAGTGAAGTTAATTCCATGGACGTTTTTACCTACCATGAAATGATGAGTTAGTTAGGTTATGTTGACAAAAAAAGCTCTGCCCAGTAGTTGTTTCTTGTAGCCAAGACGGTTACGCGTCGTTTAGTGATGATTGCATGAGTATGTTTGGTGCATAACATTTGTAATTAATTCAAGCAGTAGCATTTTTTGGTGTTGCTGTAGTAGCAACCGAATTTTCAATAGTTTGTAAGTATGCATGCATTTTCTAGTTCAACGTAATAAATGGGCATAGATGCATAAGAATGGGGTTTCGCAACAGTAAACTTACCATAAATCAAATAGTTTACCTCAAATTTTCAAACAAATAATAAATAAACATCCCAGCCGACAATGTCCGCTAAACATATGTTTGCATGTATGTATGTATGTATGGATTTGCTTATGGCTTTCGAATTGCAGGTGCAAATGCTAAGCTTTCAGCCAGCCCTTGGTGACGTTATGGGCTTCTCCGGTACATATGTACATACATATGTACATACATAATCGTATACTCTGCATATGCATTAACTTGTGCAAATTTAATTATTGTCTATTTCTGCTTAGGAATTGTGCGCCTGTAATTCCAATTAAATTTAACCAACACACATGTTGATCTGGATGTGGCATAGATTTGAATAATGCATTTTGTGGTTTTGTGTCAATTTCAGTTGCAACAAATGAACGCCGGCTTAGAGACAAATTCATATACATAAATACATGTGTATATACACTCAGAAAAAAACTTCTCTGGGTTGAAGAAAAATAGCAATTAAAACAAAGAAAAATGGTAACGAAACAGCACTAAAGACAACTTGTCCTCATTTGCATATCATACGTTTCTTTAAAATTAAGAAAAAATACTTGTTTGTTTCAGATAAAAATTTGCTTAAAATATATAACCTTTTATTAAGTTAAAGTAAATTTTGTATTCGAAATAAGTAATACTTTTCTTTGAACTAAATATATAGTTTCTAAAAATAGATACAAAATTTGTTTAGTTTATATATATTTTGTATATAATTTGATTAAATATTTTATTCAAAACAAGTACTGTTTTCCTAGTAAAATATAATATTTTCTTCTTATTGTAGATAACATTATATTTATAAGTACATATATGTATTGAAAAAAACTCAAAAAGTATCATAACTATCTGCAATGAAAACTGATCTTCAATAGGGACAAACAACATAATAAAATCCGTGGGCGTGCCACCACCCACTTTTTTAAAATTATGTAAATATTGATTAATGGACACATATATCCGTACATCGAAAAATTTCACAAAATACGTTAAAAGTTATGGGCATGGCACGCCTTCTTTTCCAAAGTTATATATAGGACATGGTATCACCATTGAAAAGATCGATTCAGTACTTTTGGCTCATGTAAGCGGTTAAAGCTTTGGGTGAGGCCATCTCAAGTGAGCATTGCATTTACCAAGTGTTCGAATAACCAAAAAAAAAAATTTTCACATTAAAGCCTTATAGAAGGATAGGAAATCCTGTTAATTTTTTTCTCAAAATTTG
Organism: Sphenella marginata; assembly: GCA_951509765.1. Lineage (NCBI taxonomy): Eukaryota > Metazoa > Arthropoda > Insecta > Diptera > Tephritidae > Sphenella > Sphenella marginata. The sequence goes on along the minus strand of OX608080.1, from coordinate 27,552,500 downwards.
TTACCGTTAAATATTTATAACCAATTGAATTTTGTCGCATTAAATCGGTCAAAAATTGTTTTCTCAGAAACTACTGAACCGATTTTAATAATTTTTTTTTTGACATTTATAAAACAATGCACTTTAATTTTGAATTTATTTTTAATATACAAATAAATTTTTTTTTGTTAAATAACATTAATTGTTATAAACAAATTATTATATAACTAGCTTGTGCGCCTCTGAAAAAAAATTAAATAACATTAAATTATGTGGTATTCAATTATATTTTTATTTCTGAAAAAAAAAATGGGGGCCCAGCAATAGTTTCCTTATAATAACGTTATATGTGCAAGTGCATTCGCTGCTTCTCATACTACACTTCGCATATTATGAAATTTTTTTTTTTTTTTTTTTTTTTTAATATATATATATTATTTATAGTCATCAAAAAAATAACATGTAAGCAATCACCATATTTCAGCTACTGACAAGATAAACGTAATAAGTAGTATAGAAAAATTTTGATAATATGCGAAGTGTAGTATGGGAAGCAGCGAATGCACTTGCCCATATAACGTTATTATAAGGAAACTATTGCTGGGCCCCCATTTTTTTTTTCAGAAATAAAAATATAATTGAATACCACATAATTTAATGTTATTTAATTTTTTTTCAGAGGCGCACAAGTTAGTTATATAATAATTTGTTTATAACAATTAATGTTATTTAACAAAAAAAAATTTGATTGTATATAAAAAAAAAAATTCAAAATTAAAGTGCATTGTTTTACAAATGTCAAAAAAAAAATTATTAAAATCGGTTCAGTAGTTTCTGAGAAAACATTTTTTGACCGATTTAATGCGACAAAATTCAATTGGTTATAAATATTTAACGGTAACAAATTTTGAAAAAAAAATTAACAGGATTTCCTATCCTTTTATAAGGCTTTAATGTGAAAATTTTTTTTTTGGTTATTCGAACACTTGGTAAATGCGAGCTCACTTGAGATGGCCTCACCCCTTTATGAGCAAGGAGGGTGGCCGCGCCCACCAAATTCGCTATTGTTTAGGTTCGGCATAGATTGGTTTTTAAAATGGGCGAAATCGGATGAAAACCACGCCCCCTTTTTCTGAAAACTAACGCTGGGTATTTAATGTTCGGTTCACCCGAACTTAGACTTCCTTACTTGTTTTCTACTGGTTTTGATACAGGAATAACTGTTTTTTGTTAGTGTTAATACATGAATAAACCGATTTTGGAGCATATTGTTCACATATACATATGTATGTATATATGGCCCAACGTTAAAAAAACACAAAAATATTCAATAATTTTTGTTTCAATTTCCAGCAAATTAATATGTGTTCTCATCAGGGGTTAATAGTTTAAGTATGAAACTGAATAATTTACTTGCGTTCAAAGCAGTTAATGCCATGGTTATAGCAAAACTATATATTTTCGATATTTAGAATGCATTTTTTCGATATTTGAATAAGTATGGGTACAGTGGGCGTTAAAGGGTTAAGTTGTAGCGCAATGCGAAACAGTGGCTATTTCTTACACAATGTATACACTTTCAAAAGTCATCTATCGTAACATTGACATTTCACAAAAAGTCGATGTGAAATATATCAGTTTCCAAGGAATCAGCCATATATGTATGTATACAATAAGACATTCTAAGTGCAGATGGAAACGAACATTGTATACCCAGCCAGTCGTCGGTCGGCGTACTTTATACAATCGTCATAAGCAAGTTCCGTCATGCTAACTAAAATTATTAACAATTCAAATTTTTTAAATTGTTCAACTTTACGTATTAATATCACAGTGCAACATCAGTTTTGGGGATGGAAAGATTGTAACTCAGAATGAAAGCTCTAAGGTCACATATTTTTGTATTCCCAGGTCAACATATGTATTTTTACAGTTACTTTAGATAATTGTTTGAAAGAGTGTTTTTAGAGAAAGTGGAAATAAGTGTTAGCATTCATGGCGGGTGCATAAAATAAAATTACCTTCATAAATTTGTAGAATATGTTAACTAGATGGCGCTCTTATAAAAGGGTTCCTGGTGCCTACTTTTCGAAAATTTCGGCTAAAATAATATTTATGAAGTCGTAAGACGGTTAAAATGTGCTAGGAAGTTGTTGCCCGGAAAATTTCATTTAAAAAACAGTTCAGATTTTATTTGACAAAAAAAAGCATTGAAACAAACCAACAACAAACAATCAGTAAGAAAAATTAATAACAAACGAAGATGAGTCTGTATTACATTTAACAAATACAACGCGCAAAGCAACAAAGCGAGGAAACAACGTAGTAGGTCGAATGTGCACGATATTCTTATTCGGATCTGGCGCCTTCTTAGCCCATGCCGGAAATGTATTCAAGTCAGGATAAATAAGTAAACCCCATGTTTGAAAGAAGGCAAAAAATGAAATGATTACAACCGTAGTTGGTATGATCCCTCCAGTAGCCTATAAAGGAAATCAAATAGAAAGTTTTTGAAAACTGAAAGCGAACAATTATGTATATCGAGTCATATTTGCGAAAATAACGTAGGCGCCAAAAAGCAATTTTTACTGGAAGCAGTATTTTCTAGTTATTTTCGGTTTCGTTAGGTGAATTGTGTTGCTTACGTTATAATTGGCAGGGCGATATCTTCGTAAATATATACAATTAACTTTTGAAATTTTTGGTGCAGATGCGGTTGGTGTTTCTCTACTCATTTGCACAAAAAAACAAAAATCCAGAAAATTTCGCTTACGTTATTTTCGCAAATAGCGCTCGATATATGAATCATTGAGCAATATATCGACAGCCACACTGCAAAACCCTGTATGTTCAAAACCAAAAAGTTCTCAGGAGAGGGAAAAAACTGTGATAATTATAACGTATGTATATGAGCGACGGTTATTTCATTTCACCACTGCAAAGAAACGGGAAGTTGTAACCCGATTTTGACTGAATTTTAATCTGCGAAATATCACGATCTATGGGAAAGGCTCATAACCTTATTTTTGGAAAAATAGTGACTTACTGGGTTTTGCAGTGTGGCTGTCGATATGTAGATCATGGCCCAATTATTCTGGTCGTCTCGTTAGGCCAACAACAACTATTCCCATGTGTTTTGTTAGTGTTTTTTGGTACTTGTTTGTCATATTTTACTGTCAAAATCACTATTCGCTGTATTCGCCTTGCCAGGCGCGGATCCAGAAAATATTTTCGGTGGGGATCCAAATTTTTCCCGTTTTGAGTGTAATCTAGAAATTACAAAATTGAAATTTCATTTGTCTCCGGTGGGGACGCAAAATAAATTTATCAAAACCTAGGAAAAAATACCAAAAATAAGAACCTTTTCTTTTGAAAGAACACCACGTTTTTTATGCCAATAATAGTGAGAACTTAAATAGTAATAAAAGAAAAATGATTTAGGTTTATTTAATTTATTATTATTCAATAAAGAAACAAAAAGTTTATCACATACAGACCAAGCCTAGGTAACCGACCCCCGGGCCGTCTCCCCCTCTATACCCGCCTTGCTCAAAAGTTGAATTCGCCAGCTAACGTAACAACCCAACAACCATTTCTGTAAATGTTTTAAAAAATATTTTAAACTAAACCATGGTACAAGAAAATCAAGGTATTTCCACTATGGCATAAATATTTAGCTTTATATTACTGAAAACTATAGATCCCGACAACTGACAAGAATAAATTAAAAGCAAAATCCCACAAATTGGATCCGTTATTTAGATCAAATTGTTTTAAGTTTTAAGTTTTAACAATTAACAAATACGTTACCCGGACGCAATCTGACACAATATTATATAACTGCAACAACTTCAATTTATTTAATTGCAATTAGTTTCCAAATCAATTAAAAATTTAATAGATTAACATAATCTGCCATGTCACCTGGTATGGTGTTGCGATCCGATTGGGAAAGTCGGCTACGAAGCTTAAAGTTTTCAGCGGAAAAGTGGTCTTAACATTCAAACTGCTTATAAAGCACGACTATGGCTACATTCACGAAAATATAAAAACTAAAAAATTTGAATTAACAAAAATTAGTTCGTTTTTGGTTAAAGAATAGGTTTATGTTAAGTCATGACAATTGCGGCGAAGAAGAAGAAGTGGAACTATCTTTATATATTTGTACCATGAAGTAAACTTGCTGCAATAAGCGATATGTTGGCTGCATCTAAAACAATTTTTGCAATGTGCAATTTACATATTTTGTTGCAAAAGCGAACAAATATGGTTGGAATAATGTTTTGGGAAAAAGGCTTATAAAAAGTTTTTTTTGAAAATTTCTTGAAGGCTTACACTAATAAGTTTTTTATCAACGTGCCGTTTCAATTAAAAAACCTTTAATTTCGAACGTTTTATAAAAATTTTGTAAGCTTAATATTTTGGAAAGTTTTTAAAACACTTAATTTAAGGTATTTAAGTATATTTTTGAAATGTAATTTTTAGTTGACAAATAATTTTTAAAAACAAATAATTTGACAAACAGTTCCGCTGCGGCGAAAAAAAATACAAATCAGCTGATGGCTCGATATCATCATAGTAATTACGCCATGATTTATTACAAAGTCAAAGATTACTTCTTAATTCAATAAGTTTTTCGTTATCTCGACCACAGCATAATTTCGAAAAAAATGGAACCCTTTCTATTTTTGGACCTAAAGTAGTTAGTAGTGCCTGGACAAGGCAAATTCATTCTTATGGTAATGTTAAGTGAACAGCTGACTTCTTCTTCTTCACGTTTTTAACTCGCAGTGTAATGTAGAATGTCATAAAAAGAAAAAATTGACTGTTGACTTTGAATTTTGTATTTGGTATTTATTTTCAGAAAACCATCGGAACTTACCAAAAGGGTACGATGGCGATGGTTTTAACTAAATTTTATGCACGCATGATTTGTCCAAACACGTATTTATTGTTCCAGACACCATTAGTTCAATTAAATTTTTATGAAATATAAAAAAACAATCGATGGTTGTCATTTAAAATTTTTTTTCACTATGACATTCTAGGTTACAAAAACTTGAAGCGAATAGAGGCGAGTATTGCCGAATTCGCTCTGCCATTACCATAACAATCAATTTGCCTTGTGCCTGGATCATGGCAAAATTAGTAAGGTGGATGTATTATGACATATATTCATCTATACATAAACTTTGCTTGTATTTTGTTTTGTAATTTGTGAATTAAATGCCAACATAACATTGAGATTTGAGTGTACTGTCACAGTTCGAAAAAAAAAAATCCGCTGGTCCAATAACACGATCTTTATTATTGGCCCATGGTATTGCTCAAATATAAAAAGATTTCTTAATCTATGCAACTGTTAAGAAACTCGTTTCGCTTTCTACAATATCCTTATCAGAAAAGCTTACAGAGACTCGAACATCATGATCAAGCCAAATTACCCCATTCAGTGATGCATCAGATATCATAAGTTTACCATCTGTCAAATAATCGTAGAAGTGTTTTTCTTCTTCGGATTTCGAGTTTCCTTAGTTGTGTTAAGAGATACAAGTTCGGCTACCGAGATATGTAAATTTATGTGATTTTCGATATCGAAAAAGCGGGCGTGGTTATCATCCGATTTCGCCCATTTTCAATAGCAAGCTAACTTGGCCAGAAAGTAACCTGTATGCAATTTCATGCAAATATCTAAATTTTTACTCAAGTTATCGTGTACACGGACGGACAGACTGACGGACATGCCTTAATTAGTTCTTCTTTTCAACCCAAGAACTTTCATACCTGGAACTCTATATCTATTCATTCATCATTATTTTGCGCCATTACGTAGTACCGTTATGTGGACAAAATTATAATACCCTTGTACTAGTACTAGTACGCTGGATATAAAAACTTTATATCTTGAGACTTTACTTCTCAACTACATACACAGCTTGAAGTGGCACTAGAAATGTGTAATATTAGACTCTTGATGTATTCTGATATATTTGCTTAGTTGATTCCTCTTTGGTCTCCATTCCCTTTTGGTATCCATAGTTTGCAGCTTTGTCATCGTTTTCGTTTCGTTTCATTCGTGTATGCCTCTTATGATAGAGTTTTTCTTCGGCATTGCTAGGTTAGTTATTACAAACAATTTAAGCGCTACAATGTGGTTGGCGAAAAGGTGTGTGAAACTCCTAAGAGTCAAGATTGTTTACAAAGGCTTATGCTAATATTAGCGGTCAAGATTTATTCTTATGCTGTTGTGCTTGTTGAAAAAGTTTTGTTGTTTTACTAATCGTCTGTTTTTGAGTGTGTCAAAATACCGGTATGAGCAGTAATTTCACTACGACTGCCCAATACGAAGTTTTGCTTGACGAAATGTTTACCTATTCACTTAACAGAGAATTTCATGGACAATATGTTATCAAACAATATCCTTCCAATGGCCAGCAGGCTTGACTTGCAGTCAAATAGCACTATACCAATATGTTTTGGTAACGGTGCGGGCTGACCATATCATTTATCACAATAGTTTGATATACAAATATAAGTCCATGTGCATGCGTGTCCATGCCCTGTAGAGAAAATCTTGAACCACTATGCGGCAGTTTTAACCACTTCATAAATATATATCTGACTCATGTATAAAAATGTTAAAAGCCCGCTGTGTACAATACATATAATGACATATTTTAAGATGTATTGCAAGATATTTAATTTAAAGAAAAGAACCCCTTTTTACTTGGAAATAAATAACACAGTGCTACAAAAAAAAAAAAAAAAAAAAAAATACACTCATTAAGCGACCTAGCAGAGATTGTTCATCTGGTCGAGTTATACACGAAACGCCCTTTGAAATGTTTCTAACACCCCCGAAATCTGGTTTATAGTCCAAAAAATCGTTTTTTCAATTTCTACTTAAAAAAAGTTAATTGAAAAACCAATTTTCAACCGATTTCAAAATTCTAAACGGTTTTAGGTAGAGGATTGTTGACACTTTCGAAATATATGTATATAGTGTTTTATTCAAAAGTATGATATGTTTTTTAAGCCAGAAGTTGAAATTTTTGGAAATTTCATCCGGCTTTCCGGTTTCGACGTCATTTTTTTGGCACTAATTAATTGAAAATCGCACGGGTAAAGCAATACAAATAAAAGACACACGTCAATTCCATCATTTTCAACCCATGTTTGACAAAATGATTCGAAGTAAGATTTTCTCAAGTATTGAATCCAGTGTGGAAAATATAATATGTAGGTAACGTAAAATATAAAATTACATTGACAAATTTAAAAAACTTTTCGTATTTTACGTATTTTTTTATTTTGCAACAAACATATTGTGAAACAATTTTTTTTTCAACAAATTTTCCTTATATGTACTCTGTAATATCATAAAACCAATAAAAATATAAAAAAAAATACTAAAAAGCTTTACCCCTTTTTTATTAATTATGTTAATACATTCTGTTAAATGTAGATATGTTTGTAATAATTAAAAATAACTTGATAACAACTAACCTTCATAAGAACATTATTGTTTAGCGCGCCTCGAACGGTCTATGTGAGGTGCGTTGGGAGGACGCAAGGGGTGATAAAATATGCAATATCTTTTTAATGGTTTGAAAGAACAAACAATTTTTTTTTGATTATTGAAGGTAACCGTTTTTCGGGTAATTTAAAAATTGCATTATTTAAAAAAAAAATTTGTTTAAATATCATTTATTAAACAATTAGATCGCATAAAATTACTTATAATATAGTAAAAACAGATATGTATCTGTAAGTGAAAAAATATCATGGATTTATCTGCAGTAGTTCATGAGAAAATAATTTTCCAATAGTATCAAAAGGCACTCTATTCTAAGGACTCCCAGAAAATATTTCGAAAAAATATTAAGATTTACTGGAGCTAAACCGCGTTAAAAAGACGCTAAAAATATCCTTTTTTATGTATAAAAGGAGTATGAAAAAATATTTGTTAATAAAAAGCATCTGAGATGATAGAGTGCAAAAGGTAAGCATAAAAAAGTTTAAAAATTTTATCAATACTATTATTGTGTACCTGTGTGCTAATATTCGCAATGTGAAAAATTGGACCAAAACGGGTTAAATTTTGCAGAAATGACAAAGTCTCGAAAATACCTTTCAAATGATACCCTAATCGTCCAAATACGTCAATAATTGGCTGAGTTATTAAAGTTTTCCACAAACCTACCCCTCGAAATATGACCAAAAACAGCATCATACATTTCAATATTTGGATTGTGTTTATAAAAATTTCAAACTGTTTTATGCTTACCTTTTGTACTCCAGCTCAGGTGCTTTTTATTGCAAAATATTTTTTCATACTCCTTTTATACATAAAAAAGGATATTTTTAGTGTTTTTTTAATGCGGTTTAGCTCCAGTAAATCTTAACATTTTTTCGAAATATTTTGACCAAGGTCTTAGAATACATTGAAGTTTATAATTCCGATGGAAACAGGCTGTCCATTTTTTTTGTATGCAGCGTGAGGAGCCTTAATGTATATATACATATACTATCAGGGGCGGATCGGGGATTATCCGAAGGGGGGGGAGTTGCCCAATTATTTTTGTTGAAATTTTGAGGACATCTTTTATTCAGAGTTCCTAATATGTTTGACTTTTTGGATTCCAAAGGGAGAGCGGTAGCTGGTAGGGTAGCGAATTAAAGCTAAACATATCCTGCAAAAAATTTGCTCCGCGTTCGAAATTATTTAAAAAAGTATAAACAATAGTTTAAAATAATTTAACATAACTAAAAGCTGCTGAACCCGCATATAAGGTGAATACCAATCACAGAAAGTGGAGTGCAGAATATTCCAGCGTTTGGTGTGACTGCAAATCAACAACTGCCCAGCTGCTACCATCACGTCCACTGCGCTGCTGAAAATCACAAAGCAAACAACACAGGTGGTTGCTGATACGAGTACACGGGTGAGAGCAACAATAACTTGTGTGACTGCTTTGTTGCTGTACTGTAGCTGCTGATTAGCTAGGCTGCTGGGCTTTTCTATTTCTATTTCGTTTGTGCTTTTCGTTTTGTTTCTCTGCCCGTGACAGTGCGAATAATATTTTCGCTCTGCTAGCGTCGCTACTGCTTATCAGTGGTGAGTGGCAGATCACAGAAGGTGAAGGGCAGGGAAAGGTAGAAAAGTGTAGGCAGATTAGCTTAATTACAGTGCTGCCACCACGTTTGAAAGCGCAAGTGGTACCATTTAAGTTTAGAAATATTTATACTTTGTGATTATAAAATTCTAGTTAGCTATACTTTTTAGTATTCTTTTTTGAAACTGCGAATGCATAATTCCGACATAGTTTAGTGCGACTATATCCATAATGCCTTCGGAATGTAAGGAATGCACTGCGAAACTTGTGCAAGTAGATGATATGATAGCATGCTCTGGTGGGTGTGGTTGTATCTTCTGCGTTACATGCAGTAAAATTAAAAGAGCTGAGATTAAAATAATAAATGAAAATATAAATTTTAAATGGTTCTGCAATCAATGCACATTATCGGATACAAACACCAAGTTTATAGAGATAAAACATTTAATAAAAAAGTATGAAGAAACGAAAATGAAAACTAAAGATGTGAAGGATATAGTTGAGCAAATATTTAATAATAAATTTTCTCAAATAAAGGCTAGTATTATTACAGACTTTAACTCCCTTCTGGAGCACAATATTCAAGTAAAGTTGAACACAATGAAAGGTGAGATAGTAAAGGACATATCTGAGCACATGAAAATAAGTACTGAATTACTAACCAGCTTAAAAATCGCAAATGATGCAGTTACTACGAAAATGTCATATGCCGATGTAGCTGCACCGAATGAGAACAAAGTAGTTATTAAACCGATAAATAAAACTAAAAAAGCAAAAGAAACAAAAGCGGCACTGAAAAAAGTAGTTGAGCCTACGGAAGGTCTTGTTAGAAATATAAAAGAGACAAATAGTGGAGCTATTGTGGTGGAATGCAAAAATAAAGCCGCTTGTGAAAAAATACAGCAAAAAGTCAGGGATACCATAGGAAACGAGTACCAAGCAGAACAGAGTAAGGGTAAAAGCGAACTAAAAAAGATTATGAAAATAGTTGGGTTAACAGAGAAAATAAGTAGTGAGCGTTTGGTAGAATGTCTCACGAAACAGAACGATGTCTGCATTGGAAAGGACTTCAAAGTCCTAAAAATGTATGAAAATACTAATCACAGAGCTGTAAGCTATATTGCTTTAGTAGAAACAGATGCTGTTACTCATGAGAATATCTTGCTACAAAAAAAATTATACATTGAGTGGGATTCCTGTATTGTTTACGAGCATGTAACTGTTTTAAGGTGCTTCAAATGCTCAGGATATAAGCATAAGGCCAGTGAGTGTACAAATAAACAAGCTTGTAACAAATGTGCTGGCTCACACGATAGCAAAGAGTGTACCTCAAATATAATTAAATGTGTAAATTGTAGTGAATTGGTAAAGAAAAAAGTAATTGATGTCGACATAAACCACTGCGCTTACAGCAAAGATTGCCCAGCATATAAAAAGCATGCACAATCAAGGCAGAAAACGCGCATATAGCAACAAAAAATTAGTGAACTAAACTGTATCTATTTAAACATCAGTAGTATTGTCGCGAACAAATGTGAGCTAGAACGCCTTATAGAATTACGGAGACCCCATTTGGTTTTATGTTCAGAGGCGTGCACCACTGAGGAAATAGCAAACCAAGAGCTACGGGTTGAAACATATAAAGTTTTACGGTGTGATTCCCATAGTAGACACACTGGTGGGGTGCTAATATACATACATGACTCCATTCAATACAAAACCATTTATAACTATACTTTCAACAAAAACATATGGTGCATGATAATTAAGATAAAAAATGTTTTCCCGCAATACCAAATAGGCCTGATATATCATTCGCCCAGCTCGAGCGATTCAGAATTTATTGCATGCATGCAAGATATTTTGAGTAACAGGTGCTTAACACATGACAAGATCATATTTGTTGGTGATTTCAATATAAATCTATACAAAAATACAACTTATAGTAAACAGTTACTTGACTTGTTTCAATCTTTTGCTATGGACCAAAAAATTGACTTTTATACACGAAAAGCAATCAACACTGAAACATTGATTGATCTTTTATTTACAAACAGTGAGTCCACCTCGTGTAAAAGACTGGATGAACACCGTATAACAGATCACGAAACCATTTACTTTAGTGTCAAATTAGATAAGATGTATCAAATGAGAGATAAACGAATCTTAACGTCTTGGGAAAACTATACAAGTGATAATCTCCTTAACCAATTGCGACAGTGTAATTATATTGAGTTTGAAAACCTGAGTATTGAAAATAAGGTTGTCTTGTTACAAAACAATATAACAAGTGCTATGAGCTGTCTGACATACCCGAAAGAAGTCTGCGTTAAGCTTATGAATAAGTGGTATGACGCAGAACTGGCAAATCTTAATAAACTGAAGCTAAGGCTCTATAACATCGCTCTAGAGGCCAAATACATGGAGCATAAAATTACAAATAATATAGGGGACAGCAGGGAAATGTGGAAGAACTTAAAAAATTGCATATCATTGTCTAAAGAGTCCAATATTATTAGCAAAATATGGATCAAAGATCGACTTTTCACACGTGAGAATGAAATAGCGGAGTCATTAAATAACTATTTCATTGACAGTATCATAGAAATTAGCCTAAGTATTACTGCTAGTAGTGATGTCAGTTTGGACATTGAACATAGTAGTCTCGCATTTCAGTTTCGAAAAGTCACTACAACCGATATACTGGATATAGTTAAAAAATTCAAAAATAAAATAGGAGGGAAGAAACTGTTATCTGAAGGAGTTGTCAAAGACTCCATTACATATACTGGATACTTTTATACTCAAATAGTCAATGAAAGCCTAGAGAAAGGTATAGTTCCAGACTCCTGGAAAACTTCTGTAGTAGTGCCCATTGAGAAAGTAAAAAATACTATGAGAGCTGAGGAGATTAGGCCCATTAATACGCTACCATGTGACGAAAAGATACTTGAAACAGTGGTAAAAAATCAACTTGTAAAGTACTTAGAAGATAGTAAAATTATTATACCACAGCAATCTGGATTCCGGAAAAAACATTCCTGTGAAAGTGCTCTAAACTTGGTTATTGCTAACTGGAAGGAAGACTTGAGCAGGAACAAACATATAATAGCAGTATTCCTAGATTTAAAGCGAGCCTTTGAGACAATTGATCAAGATCTGCTTTTGGGAAAATTGAACAACATAGGTATTACGGGAAATGAACTTAAATGGTTTGAAGACTTTATTAAGAATAGATACCAAAGGACAGTAATTGGATCATCTATATCAGAAAAAAGGCAGGTACCGGTTGGACTACCGCAAGGCTCCGTATTGGCTCCTATATTGTTTAACCTTTATATCAATGATATCGCTAAATGCATTCAGTATAGTGACATTAAGCTATTCGCAGATGATACATTATTGATGATAAGTGGCGATAATGTCGGTGTAATGTACGAGAAGTTGCAAAACGACTTAAATAGAGTGAACAATTGGTTAGGCTTAAACAAACTGAAGTTAAACGTTAAGAAGACAAAATTCATGGTTATATCAACGCGAAATTTTAGTAACAGTGACTTGCAACCATTAAGTATAAGCAATGAACCTATAGAAAGAGTCGACCAGTTCAAATACTTAGGAATAATTATCGATGAAAAACTAAGTTTTAATGAGCACGTTGATTACACTGTGGGGAAAATAGCCAAAAAATTGTACTTCACACAAAGAACCTGTAAATACTTAAACAAAAGATACAAAGTTATGGTATACAGATCCATTATCGAGCCTCACTTTATCTACTGCCCAACTATATTTTTTATTATGAGAGATAGTCAAATCTACAAAACTGCAGAAGCAACAAAACCGGGCAATGAGATTTATTCTTAATAGACGCAACGATACACCTATACGAGATATGCTTGCAGCCCTAAACTGGTTAAGCATTAAACAACAGCTATTTTACTACACCATGAAGTTCATTAAGAATATAATAGAAGGCAACTTGCCTGATTATTTGAAAAGTAACATTAAATATGTCAGAAATATGCATTCCGTAAACACTCGAAATAGAAATGATTTCAATTTACCTACTTATAGAACAGATTCCGATAAATGTAACTTATATTATAAAGGCTTAAAATGTTACAACGAACTACCTAATGATGTAAAATTGTGTAATATGAATCAATTCAAACAAAAGCTGTACGATTACTGTAAAACACTACCATTTTAGTGCAGAGTGGGCAGCCATTCAGAATAAATACCTTTCAAAGTGCGTGTGAATCAAGTACAGATACATACCCACATGCTCACGTACAGAGAGTTGCCGAAACTTATACTGAAACGCATCACTATTCCATCAGTGCTTCGCCGTTCAGATATTGTCTTCGCGCTTTACTTGCGTAGACGGCCTATTATCTGTAGCCAACTGGTTCTACCCCTATATTGGTATGGTCTGAAAGACTGTCCATGCTTAGCACTACAAATTGGCAACTTAACTGTTTCTATAATGTTCTCCATATATAATCTAAGTTAGGTTATAAATGATATACTATAAATAGGTATAAGCTAGGCTAAGTTTAAGCTGTAAGAAATAAATAAATAAATAAATAAAAAATGGTATTAGTCTAGTAGCTGTATTCTGTAAGTCTGTTTCATCTCAAGTCACTAAATTTGAGATTTTTCATTAGAGACAATTTTTGTGACTTCCGCTGATTTCGGTATTCTGTAAGAGAAAATCACAAAAAGTTCACCATTGATGTGTGGTAAAAACAGATATGCATAAATCTGAAGTGCAACATTTGACAGCGCTCAAATAAATGGTGCAGTAGCACAGGTAGTAAGTGTCTCGGGGTACAACGTGAGCGGTGCTTGTTCGAACCCAACATCGGGGACAGTTTATTATTTTTGTTTCTTCTTTTTTTTATTCATTAATTATTTTTTTTAAATATTCAGTACCTGGGTGACGGTATTTTCAAACGTATTCTGCAAACGTTGAGTACGTTGCTCCGAAGATTCGCTGGCTAATATTCGCGCTTTCCGTAAACGGCTTTGCTCCCTAGAAACATTTACATCAAAGGAATTTTCTTCAATTACAATCTGTGTTATATTTTCTAAACATCTCGTTTTTGCAGCACGGGTGGGGCGATGCATTGGCATCGTTTCTTCACTCGTCGATTGATTTTTGAACATTTTCTTACCAATATCACAGTAATTGTAACTGTTTAAAAATTTCACGAATAACAATACTTTTTGACAACTTTTAAATGTCAATCATAATTAGCTGTCAAACTAAGGGCATAGCGCGATCTGTTTGTGAAATAGCAAGGCGAATATATAAAGGTGAGCGAAAATGAACTGACGTCTTTGTTTTTTTTTTGTTTTATGGTTGTCAAATTGTTGTCAAAACTTGTTTTTGTTTACAAAAATTAATTCCGTTAATTAGAAATTCAGTTGTTTTCACAAAGTTTTCAAATTGTAATTGTTTAATTGTAATTAAATATCGTAATGGTGAAGTGCGCATTGTGTTGTAAAAAAGTTGGACGAGGAAATGGATCGTTTTTCCATTTACCGAACGACAATATCCGGAGGATGCAATGGAGCAGAGCCTGCCAAACAAATCTCACGATAATATGTTTACTTTCAACCTTTTGCTCTAATTCTTGGTAGCTTAACACTCAGGTTTTTTATATGCGTTGTAACATATCGACATTCTTATTTACCAATACAAAACCATGGTTTTTTATGCTAAAACAATTGTTATTTGGAATTCTATTTCTCTGTTTTTTATACTTAGTTCATCTTATGAACCAGAAATAAATATTGGAAAATAACATGAATTAGCGGTGGTATCACGCCAGAATACGGTCATTTAATATATCACATCACAGTTGTTAAAAAGAAGACATAAATATAAATAAATTTTTAAGCGTTCTTCTTATTGAACTGCTAAAAAAAATTTGTGTTTTATTCCTATTGCAACTGAGTTGCGCCGACCGCAACAGGAATGCACGGCTCTAAAAACAACAGACGCGTGCATTGGCAAATCTGTTTGATTTCTGTAGACCCATTGACCACATGTACATACATGGATGGAGGTGAATGGTTAACATGAAAAGCCGGGAAAGTCTCTTGCGACATATTGCACGGAATTAATAGCTTTCATTTAGTCTGAATTTTTGTGCATTGTCCTGTAAACCACATACACCTACAAATTTCAATTTTTATTTAGTCAGGAATTTCGGTTACTGTAATTTACATGCTAACTCACCATAAAGTTCTGTGCAATTGCAATTTTTCGCATATTTGAACTCTTTTCCGAGCCGAAAGCGTTTTTATTTTTACTATTCATTTGTAAACAAACTGATGGGATATGACAACCATTTGACAACCATAAAACATTCAACAACAAAAGCAAACACACGAGATTTTTTCCGAATTCGCCGTGCGACCACCTTTCTTATTTCGCCATGTGAAATAGGTAACTCACATACTATGGCTACACCTGTTGTGTATTAGTCGAATCCATAGTCAACACAAAATAGGGTATGGGGCATATCATTTTTATCGTGTCGTCTGGTGCTGTTACATGTAGATTCAGCTTAAAGCATCATTTTAAGTTTTTGAGTGATGTTTGCTATGTTGTTTTTATTTATTCAAGTACCTCGGGATGCCATGAAATTTTGCCCACATGCGCACTCCAAATTTGACCCAAATCAGTTAAACCGTTCCCGAGATAGGGGTCGATATAAGAAGGAATTATCAAAATGCAGTCATTTGGCAATCCTCTGGTTGGTATACAGCGTCAAATACCTTCCATTTGATACCCAAATTGCCATATACTGCTTAATATTTCCAAAAAATTTGGGAAGGTGGCAACCCTCTAAGCTCATACTATCCATCTACCGAATTTCATCGAAATCGGTTAAGCCTTTCCCGAGATAGTGGTCGATATCGGAAGGAATAAATAAAATGCGTTCCGGTGGCAACCCTAGGTGGCAATCATATTCGAAAATATTTTGGTTGGTATACGGCCTAAAATACCTTTCATTTGCTACCCATATTGCCATATATTGCTTAATATTTAAAAAAAAATTATATAGGTGAGAACCCTGTGAACCACTCTAAGTGGCAACATTAAAGTAGAAAATCTTAAAACAAAGCATAGTACCTATGTACCAAATTTCATTAAAATCGGTGAAGTCGTTCGTGAGAGAAATAGTAGTGGATATACAAAGATACAAATATACAAGAATAAGTCGTTTAAAGTTATAAGATAAATGATTTCAAACTTAAATAAATAAAATAAATTTTAATTGCATGATTAATGTAAAAACTTCTGATCAGTTTTGTAATTTTTTTTTCATACCGTTTATTTGATTAGCATAATTAAATAGTTAATTTTGATTAATGATTATTTTTGATTAATTATAGTTATTTCCTGTTTTTTTATCATTTGAACTCTTTGATGTTTTACATGGTGATACGAAATATTTTATTCATAATTTAAGTATTTAATTTTTTAGTTATGTTTGATTTATTATAATTCTTTCATGAATTTTAATTGATCGACTAATTTTAATTGTATAATTGACTTTAGTTTAAAATATTGGACATTTTTTTAATTATTTTAGATATTTGTTTTTAATTACAAATATCACAAAATTATGCGTGAGTCTGTAGAGTCAGTGGAGAGAGTAGGCCCTGAAGCTAGAGAGTTGGATAACAAAGAGCCTCTGATGTCGAATATGGAAGAGAGTTTGAAACAAAAGAATATTTAGAGTGTGGCTATTCTCAAATATTTTTTAGTTTTCATACATTTCAAAGACTAATTAAGAAGACATGAGGCCGAAATTAAAGTTTTTAAATCTGCATACAATAGCTCGTTTCTGAAACATGTTTGCCTTTTATGAAATACACTGTGAAAAGTTGTAGCTTCTTTATTAAGTCTAAAATTCTTTAGGTTAAAATTGTCCAGAGGTCTTAATTGCAGTAAAAAAATATAGTATGTATGTATGTATGCCTCCAGCTCCTTGAACAGACTTGTTTGTTGGACTTTTATAAACCAAATGGGCATTGTAATCCAAGAGCCTATTGAAAAAGTCATGCTCGGCCATACAAAGCTGTATGCTGAAAATACACAAGCACATATACATACATATGTATTCGTAAACTTTGCCTCGGTTGCATGTTTCATTGTGCGCCCTACATGTCGTATGAGTACTTCATTTTAGTTTTATCAACAATTTGACAAGAGTGAAGCATAATGTCCGTTGAAGAGAGCACACCTTGTGGCCTGACATGTAAATTGTGTATACAAATACAGATAGTTTTATTGTTGTCTAATGTGTTGACGATTGTGCTGAGTTACAGCTGTGATTGGGTCGTTCGCTTTCCTTTTTGTTGGTTTTGTGCCGCTGTGTTTTTCGCGACGTGGAGTAAAATGTACATAGTAGGACTTCAAATTGGACTTTATTCTAATAACTTGTAGAGATGTACAGATTTTTTTGAATACTATTCTTTTCACATCAGGCTAGAGGGAGATTTGTAATGCTCTGAAATTATTCCTGAAAATAAGAACGGAGTGGGAGCGTGGAAATTTTAAAAACAAGGAGTATTGACTGGTGTACTAAAACCGGAGAGGAGAGAAAAAGTAAGAGAGTAAATGCCGCTCTGCTAATATGGAATACTTGAGCGCCCCTTATGTGCTTCCAAAAGATTGAACATATGTATTTCACTTTCCTTGTGTTAACATATGAAATATATGTACCAAAGATTGTAAATGAATAATGTAAAAGTGGCATGGAAGAAAATTTCTTTGTGATCTTGAAGGGAATCATAGTTCGTTAGAGCATTTGTTTTAATAGCAGCTGTAATGTAAACAATTGGGTTCGATTCCCAGTCTCCGAAGAGTCTATTGAGAAGTTGGTGACTTTGAAACATACTATCCCACAACGATGGCTTGGGATGACTGTAATATTTCTCTAATATTACTTAACGAATAAAAGGTAATTGACCAAAATTAGCCCGTGCCAGCAAAGTGTTGAAATAATAAAACAAATCTCATATCTCGGGCACGAATGTTTGACATAGGCTGTTTTCAGCAAACAACGGTTTAAAAATGATATACAAAATAAACAAACAACGTTTCATTGGGAGGGGGAGTCTTGCAAATGTAAAACAGCTGATCTTGACTTGGCAAAATAACTTTAAACTTCGAGTTATAGACCAAAGAAAACAGCAACAAGTTATTACAAACTCTTGTCCTAGTCAAACACTCCCTCATTATAATCAAACTTTGCAATGATTGGCGATGCCGTGGCGTATACGTAATATTTTTCGATATAAAAGTAACCATAAAAATTATAATGACCGAATTAGTTAGTCTGACTTAGAATTAATTCGATTTTAAAATAATTGAAAGTCAACTATTCAATGTGTGAGCCAAGAAAACAGTTTACTTCGCAAATAACAGAGAATTCGATAACTTTGTTAAACCATATACATATCTATATGGATTGAGTGTCCAAATATTGAACAAACAAAGAAAAAAAAAACAAGAAAACGTGTAACTTTTTTGAGTGTCCGATCTTTACTTACAATTGGTACAAACTCTTCAGAACTGTTAATTTATAGAAACATTTCACGAGCCTAGCTTTTTAAATGTAAAATTTATAGCCCAAAACAAATTTATCGAAACTATCGATTATATGGGAGCTATATCTTATGTTAATATGCACTAAACCTGCAAAATTTGCGATCCTACACTGAGGGAAAAACAGCTTTGTAAAATTAGCTCCGGACGTTGACACTGTTACATTTTGCAATGTTGAGTAATTTCGAGTTGAATTGAAATGTTTGCAGCTTAAAGTGACAATTTTTTCGTTGGGCTGAAAATAATATCGTCAATTTAACAATAATTCATTGTGGAAATAACGCAACAAGACAAACGAATTCATTTCAACATCAACTTTTTTAATTTGATATGGCCACATTGTAAAATCAAAGTGGGCATTGTTGATCTGCCATTGAAAGTATACATCTCATTGCAAAGCAACAACAAAATACATACACGGCTAACGGTTCTCATTTTTCTGCTTTTATTTGTCTTTTCATTGTCGGCTTCGTTATATCGCTTATTAAAAGTTTATTTGGGGAAGAAAATATTAAAGAGTTTATTTGCAATATTAAAGAATTTTAATAATTTTAATTGTGCATGTTCAAAAATGGAAAGTGTTCCTCTTTTCGGTGAGGTGATTTACACCATAGAAGGTGAATTCGTTAATGTTACTAACGCGCAAACTTTGAGTGAAGAGGAAAAAAGTGATGAAAAGTTGAAATCTTTATTGAAAGACTTTGAATTGGAAGCTGTTTTCGACCATTTGAAAAGTATGTAGGTAAATGTGCAATTTATATTGTTTGTAGCTATTTAATTTTTTACTCAATATGGCAGGTTCACAAGTGACTTATGAAAGTTTGCAATATTTAAAAAACGAAGACCTAAAAGAAGCTGTTCCAACATTAGGATTAAGAGTCCAATTTAGGGATAAGCTGTTTAAGTGGCAAAAGCAAACGGTAAGCCGAAAACCAACTAAAATTAATGACTTTTATGGTAATTTTATACGACCGCACTCAACTGCAAATACTCCAAAAATATCGGGAGAGGTATCAAAATGCACGCTTTTACCTCTGTAACAAGAACATTTCTAATAGTTTTTTATCAAAGTTGAAAATTTTCTGTATTTTGATGTGGTTGTTGCAATCACAGATACAGGGAGTTCGGAAATATACAGAAGTGACTTCTTTGCATAAATACTTTGGACCGCGTAGCCGGTGTTGGACCAGTTAAGGGTCGTATGAAATTACCATTTTATCAATAAGCGTTTCTTGATTAAATTTAGTTATGTTCCTATACAAGTTCAGTTTTCGTAATTGCAACTTGAATTTGTTTTTATAGAAAAATGTTCGGCACAAGGTATGAAACCGATTTAAACAACCATACGTTATCATATTGCGATTTCGAGTCTGTTTACAGATTTAAAACTTTTCCTACCTAACATACATATGTAATAATAATTCTCTTTCCATATTATAGCAATGTTCTTGTTTTAGAATATGTAGTTTATCGAGGTACAAAATATAAAAGTGGTTATTATTTAGCTTATAATGACAATAGACAACCTGTGCAAAATAAAAAACATTATATGTATATGTATCTTCATGCCTTTATGTTTTATGTAACCCAATTACCTTAAAGTCATTTAGTTCACATTTTCAAGCATACGAAGTGGGTAAAAAAATTGAGGAATTACGAATTATAAAAATTTCTTCATTTACAAGCAAGCCGTTTCATCTGTACTCAATAAACAATGGTAAAACTTATTGTAGAATTAAACAGATTTAACTCATTTTCATACTGATTAAAGTACTAGTTTTATGAAACAAGTTTATCAAATTTATTCTTAATGTATACTTTCTAAGCTATGTACCCAATTTTTGGTCAAATTTAATGCATAGTATATGAACTGAACTACTTTTTAATAAATATATTACTAAAATTTTTAAGTTTTCATTCCATTTTTATTACAATGTTACTAAACATTAATTGAAAAAATTTAAAATAACCCAAAGTGGCCAAAATGTAAATAACTTGTTTAGATAGCTACTTGTGCCTATACATGCGAATATGTACGTCTTATGTGGAATAAGTTTTGGAAACTAAAACTTTCCTTATTTTAAGTTATTTTTATATGTGGAATGTCTTTATTTAAAAATAAATATGTGCTCATTAAAAAGTATTATTTACCAACACAAATAATCTGCAGTTTTAATACAAAGTGGGATTTAATTTCAAATTCAAGCTTAAAAGTCAAATATGGATATGTAATGTTGTTGAAATAACAATAAAAACGCGTTTACTTGACATCCAAGTATTTTCAAATAGAAATAATTTCAATTTAGAATCAACCCGCCTTTAATATCAAATCTACTCTATACAATGTTCAGTTGAAAAGAGTTTAGGTTAAAATAACCATTTTGTGTTGTTGCTTCATCATGAAATATGCTTAAAACAAATATCGCAAAGCTTTGAATTAACAATATTCCGACGTCTAACCTACTCAGAGAAAATGTTAAATTGACAAATGGCAACGTCATATACCACGCAATGACTTCAAGCTTAAAATAACATTTTTATAATTGATGCAACAATTTTCAAGGTAGGCTGACTATCATTAACATTTTTTGTCGATTTGACCTCGTTTTTGTTGAATATGCACTGTTTTTTCCCTCAGTGTAGCTTTTTAATTGCATGAGTTATAGGCCAGGTTTATCGGTTATTCAATTGGTCCGATCTTGCTGGTTCCAACAAATGTTTAATTCTATACAAAATGGTGCCAGCTTGCAAGAGATATCTCTGGAGCTGAGGGACTAGTTTACGTTCAAACAGACGGACGGACAGACGGACGGGCATTATGGCTACTTTTCTTTTATGTTGCCTGTCCCGCTACTTGAACTTGGGGAATTTTTGTAGTTCTGGGAATTCGCGTTAATTAGTTGCAGCGGAAACAATTTTAATGCAACCACCAAACTCATTTTGTGCAGGGACCGTAACTAAACTTATAACATTTAGTTATAGAACTCAACATTTGATCATTATTTTCTGATTTTTTTCAATAAAAATCAAAAATAATAGTTACGCTTAAGTTTTATTTTTTTCATTAAGCGTAATGATCACTTTTTAAGTTTTATTTATTTTAGAGGAAATAAAACTTATGCTTGAGTTTTATATTTTTGCTCGACAGTAAGCGTTATTCTTTGAATGATATTTTATCGTTCAAGGATAAAAATTAAGTTCCGAGTTTAAAGTTTTTTCGTAGATCAAATAACTCAAAAAGCCGCTTCGCCTTTATGGCAAGTGTATGTATGTGACTAAAACTATGTTTAAATAATTGAGTACATATGTCGACGAGATTATACCAACCAATATTTATGACCAAATACTAAATTATCATTAAAAGCATTTGTTGAAAATTTGCTTGCAGTGCCTTCTCATTATTGCCGTAAACATTAAAAGAGCATCAACCAAGAATCAACTTAAGTTTTTTTAGATGTATTTTTTTTTACTTTGTAAACTGGTTGAAAATAATAAAATAAAAATAACTGCCAAATACTAACAATTAGGGCTGTGCCTTTATTCGATTAATCGAGTAAGTTGATTGATCAAATTTTAAGTTAATCGATTACTTGATTAGTCAAAATTATGAGTAATCAAAACGAGCGTTACTCGAGTATTTTCAAAAATGTTTCATCAAAAACTGATTAACTTACTCATTTTCTTATGTGAAAGTTTGCCTTGAAATAGCTAAAAATAAAAAAAAATAAAATAAAAACCAAACATGCTTCAAAATATTAAAAAATTAAAAAGAAATTAAGAAAATTTTGAGGTGTTGTCCGATCGCGAATATGAAAAATGTCTAAGATGCAGCAAATGGTTGGAGTATCAAGGAACTTCTAAATTAAAATAATTATACAAATAGATTTTCCTTTATATTAAATTTTTTACTAAAATATGAACACAAATATATATGTATATGACCGAAATTGCACATATGTATGTATGTATTATAAATCTTTATAATATTTTTTACTCCTTTTGGTAAATTCTAAATAACAATCTTTCTAATAACATTGTTATTGAAACGCTGCTAATTAATTTCTTTCGCTTCATAAACTTTTATGTGAGCCGTGTTTTAATATCATAGCATCGTGCTGCGCTGGGTATAATATGTATATTAGGGACGCTAAGCCCGGAATATTTATTTATTTATTTATTTCTTACAGCTTAAACTAAGCCTAACTTATGTCTATTTACAATATTTCATTTACAACCTAATTAAGATTAAATTATATATGAAAAATATTACAATACTAATCCTATTGCTGCCATTTTGCAGTGTCAAACATTTGCAGTCTTTCAGAGCATACCTGTACAAGGAATGAACCAGTTGGCTGATGATGACAAACCGTTTACGCAAGTAAAGCGCGAAGACAATATCTGAACGGCGAAGCACTGATGGAATAGTGATGCGTTTTAAGATAAGTTTCGGCAACTTTCTGTGCGTGAGGATGTGGCTGTATATCTTGAGTTACTTGGTTCGCACGCAATGTGAAAGATAGTTTTTCTGAAAGGCTGCTCATTTTGCACTAAAATGGTAGTGTTTTACAGTAATCGTACAGCTTTTGTTTGAATTGATTCATATTACACAATTTTACATCATTAGGTAGTTCGTTGTAACATTTTAAGCCTTTATAATATAAGTTACATTTATCTGATTCTGTTCTGTAAGCGGGTAAATTGAAATTATTTCTACTTCGAGTGTTAACGGAATGTATATTTCTGACATATTTAATGTTATTTTCCAAATATTCAGGTAGGTTGCCCTCTATAATATTCTTAATGAACTTCATGGTGTGGTAAAAAAGCTGTTGTTTAACGCTTAGCCAGTTTAAAGCTGAGAGCATATCTCGTATAGGTGTATCGTTGCGCTTACTAAGAATAAACCTCATTGCTCTGTTTTGTTGCTTTTGCAGTTTGTAAATTTGTCTGTCCCTCATAATAAAGAATACCGTACTTTAGCACATTTCGATAAGCACGGGGTTGCAAACAAAACTCAGTAATGAAGACTCTGAATAGTCTGAGCCTAGTTTCCAACGGTTTTAACTATTTCTTATAATTTTTCCATTTTCTATATTAAGAGGGTAAGCTGCTTCAGTTGCATAGAAAATTGTAGAGTGTCATCAATTTAAGTAATTTAACTTAAATTTTTTAGTTTCCATGGCATACTTATAGGAGTTAAATTTACCCGTTTGGGGAAGAAGTGAACACGGCGTTCTGGAATGAAAAAAAAGATGACCTAGAACGACGCAAAAAACTAATGATGCCATCTTTTTTCTGACGTCTCTGATGTACCGAAAATGATAGTCGGAGAGTCTGAGTTGCTCGGCTTTTCATTTTATCCTTAAATATCCTTTTTTTAGGATAATATAAATAGCGTGTTAAACTATAATTGCACTGTTGATTTGGAATTTACTGAAACCAAAGAAAATTGATGGCATTAGATGCCAATAGTACACGACTTTTAGTTTTTTTCGATTTAAGCTCAAATGAAGAGAAAAATCCTTCATAGAGTCCTTGAATTTTATAGTATAATTTATCGAATACAACTTTTTTAAATACCAATTTATCTGTTTTTGGATACGAGGAACTCATTTCTGAGGTCCATTTAATGCTATTTCTACGCTAGATGGCTCTACCGAAGTTCCAAAAAGAATTTTTGCACTCGAAAATGAGAAAGCGTGGGAAGCGTCTATCCTTTTTCAAAAGTAAATTGAAAAAATTTCAACTAGACTAAATAATTTTATATTCAGTAATAAAAATAGCTAAATTAATTTTAAAATTATGTGCTAAGTTTTTTTGAAAAATTTATATGGGAAACCATGGACACAAAATACAATATACAACGATACGACGAATACGAGACTCTTGTGAATTGCTCAAATGTTTTAATAGACTACAAATATAAAGATGTACAGAAACTAGATCTTATATATGAACTGATGAAAATTCTACAACTGATTCTCTTAATTTCTTTGAATATGACGGATGAGAGAGCATTGTTATTTTCCTCTTCTCCCAATACTTAAGAAATTCATGGAGTGCAGATTCTCCGGCTTGTTCAGACCACAAACCTAAACCATGTGATGTTTGACACTGTTTGGTGTGTTTTAATAAAACATGTAATTTCAAGGTGTGTGAAGTCTCTGTAGCTATTAATTCATTTGACAATTTTTAGATTAATTCATCAATTTCATGATGCATGATGATGATGATGCATATTCTTTGACACGACGATCAAATTTTCCTATTTAGTTTCAAATCGTTTGGGTGTAATCGCGTTTTATTTATAAGAATAATCACAGCTCAAGTGAATTAAACATTGTATGCTACACGCGGCGGAAGTTAAAAATATGTATACGATAAGTTGGATGCGGTTCCTTCCCCATAATTTTTAGAACACCAGAGATGTCAAAGAAAGATCCCATCACTATATTTCGACAGCATTTTAGATCATCTTTTTTTCATTCCGGAACACTGTGTGCAAAAATTCTTTTTGGAAATTTGATAGAGCCATCTAGCGTAGAAATAGCATTTAATGGACCTCAGAAATGAGTTCGTCGTACCCAAAAACCCACAAATTGGTATTTAAAAAGTTTTATTCGATAAATTATACTATAAAGGATATTCAAGGACTCTATGAAGGATTGTTTTGTTCATTTGAGCTTAAATCGAAAAAAACTAATAGTCGTGTACTATTGGCATCTAATGCCATCAATTTTCTTTGGTTTCAGTAAATTCCAAATCAACAGTGCAATTATAGTTTAACACGCTATTTATATTATCCTAAAAAAAGGATATTTAAGGATAAAATGAAAAGCCGAGCAACTCAGACTCTCCGACTATCATTTTCGGTACATCAGAGACGTCAGAAAAAAGATGGCATCATTAGTTTTTTGCGTCGTTCTAGGTCATCTTTTTTTTCATTCCAGAACGCCGTGTGAATTAGTCATATCCTACCCTTTCGGGTATACATGGGTTTTTTTGTTCGCTAGCTTGCTTTGATTTTTTTTGTTACATTTTTACAAGGAATAATAAATTTCAAAGCCCCAGGACTAATCCCGAGACTGTTAAA
The DNA here is from genome assembly GCA_951509765.1 of Sphenella marginata. Lineage (NCBI taxonomy): Eukaryota > Metazoa > Arthropoda > Insecta > Diptera > Tephritidae > Sphenella > Sphenella marginata. The sequence continues at coordinate 27,526,675 of OX608080.1, read as the reverse complement.
TTAGATTCCACAAATCTCTGGATTGCAAAAATTGGCATCACTATTATGAACATACCAATTGTGGGAACATGGCGGAGGTGAAGGATGTAAAGCTTTGTGCGCTTCCTACAAAGTCATTGCGTGTGGCTTTACGTCTGGCATTCCAATGATCTACGACGTTAGTTGCAAACATAGTATAAGTGGGCCATTCATAGATGTGCACGTTGGTTTTTTTATGGTATCACAGTAGTTGAAAGTTTATGTATGAATAAGTCAAAAGATAAAGTTCTGTATTTATATATCAGTATATTCATATGTATGTATGTATATACTTCAATGTATGCATATCGGCAAATCCATAACAGTTTTAAAAATTTGGTCCATGTGAAAAATTCAAAGCCTTATAGAAAAAATAATTCGTTTCTGAAAAACTTTCAACAGTTAAATCTTCGATGTGCACTCCGTTTTAAATTGGAAATAAATATAAAAAATGTTTCATAGGCAAGCAAATGAGCTAGTTTCTGAATTTGATATTCAGAAGATATTCAAGGACAATGGTCACTTAAATCAGTTATTCAGAAATATCCTCCTTCTGTTATAACATTTAAAAAACTAGCCCCCCGTTCTCCCTTGTTTTTTGGTATTTTAATTTGCCAAGATCAGAAGAAGATCCGCTCCATCAGGGTTGTGGGTCTTTGAGTAAAGTCTCAATGCTTCAGCAATATATCAAATCTTAAATCAAGTTCCCGTATATCTTGGCCGTGCGCCACCTAGCGAATATTTTCTCCGTTAATATTTCATTGTCACGGAGCTTGACACTATGTTACAAGTTTCAACGGAAAGTTCCCTACAAAAACATTGTAAGATTCCGAAATTTCGTAACAAACAATGGAAGTAGTAAAATGTTTTTCTTTAATAACTATACGTTTTTATTATTATACTATGCACATATGTACATATATTTTACTAGTTTATATATTCAAAGAAATACTTTTAATCATGATCCAATAATACAGGTCGTGTTGATAGATCAGCTTATTTTTATTTTTTTCTCGAATTTTGACAGTCTCCACATTTTTCAGTGTGATTTTGCATATAAACTCACAATTTACCAAAACAAAATACCTGGAAAATTTGTATGTGTTATCATGATTTTAACTAATAAAAATAAATCAAAGACAAAAGCGATAATTTTCATAAAATAATTATTTTGTCATATCACGAATTTCGCTTGGGGGCTTATTCTGTATGACGATTTGAATGAAATTTTTTACACATTTGAAAAAAATGTAAATTGACATCTGTTGAATAGCATTGGTTTTCGCACATACAGAGTAACCCCTCTGGACAAAATAATCGCAAAATAAAAAAAAATTACTTTGAACTCACTTTTTGGTCATGAATGCTACACTGAGAAACCCCTCTCTTCGTCCCTTTTGGCCGGAGAGTTAACCCCATGGACACAAGCGAAAATTATGGCTAACAATTGATTAAAGAACCGATGCTACAAAACATGAAAAAACCTTTATTTCAAGCGTTTTGTAAATGAGAAATCGGAATTTCGTAAGTTTGATATTTGTTTCGAAAAGCTTTTTAAACATTTAATGTATGTTTACTTTGCTCGTTGGCCATGTATGCATTTTCTAGTTTAACATAATAAATTTTGTATGGTCAGTTTAGATAATTGTTTAAAGAAGTGTTCTTAGAGAAGGTGGAAAAAAGGGTTAAAATTCATAGCATATGCATGAAATAAAATAACCTTAATAAATAGTAGAATTTTAGTAGAATATCCCTGCAGTCAATTCCACTAGTATTATACTAGTCAAATACTAGTTTGTCCAACTGGCTCAACTAGTTCGAGTTCTGTAATTTTTTCATATTACCACCTGGTATTTTTAACACGGCGATTGGCTTCAAAATGGCAATTGTACGCTTCTCCATCAGAATCATACCACTTGACATACTGGCCATTACATACATCAATATTATACCATTCAACATACTAGTTCGTATAAACACCAGGATCATATCAGTTGGCATTCTAGTTCATAAATGCATCAGAATCATATCAGTTGATCTACTCGTCGGCCTATGCATCAGCATCATACCAATTAATGTACTGGTTTATGCTTCGCTCCTCGAACTCGGGTTGAAAACTCCACGAAATAAGTTTCAAAATAGTTTATTGTAAATTCAAACATGGAATACATATCTATAAAAATATTTATGAACATAAAAGTAATTCAGTACATTAATCCATGGCATGAAATGCATTCGAAAGAAATTTTCTGTAACAAAATTTTACACGAACATAATATGTAATATATTATATGATTTCGTTGCAGTTTCAATAAAAGAATAGTAATCGTAATAGAACTGAGCTAAACCCAGGAGATGGTAAATATATCACTTTTATATGCAAATCTAACCCCTTATTACTTGAAATACAATTTTTTGGGTTTCATCTTTCTTTTTCCAACTGGTTAAAAGCTAGATAGTAATGAACTAGTATCAATTCGTCCACAAAATGTATAGTCAATGAACTAGAAAGTTCTGATTTTATTTCACAAAAATAAAACATTGAAACAAACAACAAACAATCAGTAAGAAAAATTAATAACAAACGAAGATGAGTCTGTATTACATTTAACAAACACAACGCGCAAAGCAACAAAGCGAGGAAGGAACGTAGGTCGAATGTGCACGATATTCTTATTCGGATCTGGCGCCTTTCTCAGCCCATGCCGGAAATTTATTCAAGTCAGGATAAATGAGTAAACCCCATGTTTGAAAGAAGGCAAAAAATGAAATGATTACAACCGTAGTTGGTATGATCCCTCCAGTAGCCTATAAAGGAAATCAAATAGAAATGCAAGTTTTTGAAATCTCAAAGTGAATAATTATGTATGTACATATGTATGTACATTAAGGTTCCTCACGGTCCATACAAAAAAAATGGACACCCTGTTTCCATCGGAATTATAAACTTCAATGTATTCTAAGACCTTGGTCAAAATATTTCGAAAAATTATTAAGATTTACTGGAGCTAAACCGCGTTAAAAAACGCTAAAAATATCATTTTTTTATGTATAAAAGGAGTATGAAAAAATATTTTTTAATAAAAAGCACCTGAGATGATGAATTAGCTGGAGTGCAAAAGGTAAGCATAAAAAAGTTTGAATATGTTATCAATACTATTATTGTGTACCTGTGTGCTAATATTCGCAATGTGAAAAATTGGACCAAAAAGGGTTAAATTATGCAGAAATGACAACGTCTCGAAAATACCTTTCAAATGATACCCTATCGTCCACATCCGTCAATAATTGGCTGAGTTATTAAAGTTTTCCACTAACCTACCCCTCGAAATATGACCAAAAACAGCATCATACATCTCAATATTTGGATTGCTTTGATATAATTTTCAAACTGTTTTATGCTTACCTTTTGTACTCCAGCTAATTCATCATCTCAGGTGCTTTTTATTAAAAAATATTTTTTCATACTCCTTTTATACATAAAAAAATGATATTTTTAGCGTTTTTTAACGCGGTTTAGCTCCAGTAAATCTTAATAATTTTTCGAAATATTTTGACCAAGGTCTTAGAATACATTGAAGTTTATAATTCCGATGGAAACAGGGTGTCCATTTTTTTTTATGGAGCGTGAGGCGCCTTAATGTACATATGTATGTACATATATGTAAATCACTGATTAAAAAATAATGCATACATATGTGGATTAATTATACTGCTGAGTGGAAGATCTCCCAAAATCAAAATATTTCTATCCCAGAATTTGTTTGAAAAAAGCTCTTTCTCAAAATGAGTTTCTTCAGAGATAGGTCGTTTTTTTTAATTTTTTGAAATAGGCGATCTTCCACTCAGCCGACGAGTTGTAATATCTAGTAATTGTTATGGTTATTCAGTCAATTGAGCAAATATTACCTAATTAATCAAAAAAACGAAATAAACAATGTTTTTTTGACTAAGCTGAATAATTTTTTACTAAATTAACCACTCTCAGGCAAAAGCTTAAACTTGCACTACATTCACGATAATACTTTTTGTCTGTTCTTCGGGTTTCTATAAATATCTTACCATATCCTTTGTAGAAATATTACCATAAGCAGCTACTATGGCATTTGGTGGTGTGCTCACTGGTAAATGGAAAGCCATACTAAGACACAATGCGGCTGGTAGGCAAATATAAGTGGGATTAACCTTAACTTCTAATGCCTGTAATTATATACGTAATTAGTTTCTTCTAACGCGTTATACCTCGAAAAATTATTTACGAAAGTTACACTTACTAAATTCATAAGAATTGGCATGAGAATATTACACATAGCTACATTAGAGGTGAACGCAGTTGTTATTATAGCTATAATGATGCACGTCAATTGCAATGCCCAATTGGGAAGTGCGCCCAATGCAGATAGCGATTTGCCCATATATGCAGCAAAATGTGATTTATCTGCGCCTTCCGATAATGCGAAACCACCAGCAAGTAAATAAAGTAGACCCCACGAGTGACGCAATGAAAACCAATTCCAATCGAGCAGTGGCGGGTTGGTACGCTCTTCGACCGGTTCTAGAAATCAAAGATGGCGGATTCAGTTATGTGTTTATTAAACTGACCAAAAACTATAAAATCACCCCCATATTCTTAAAAAATTAAAAAGCTTTATAAATCTTTTACAAGTCAAAATTTGTATGGAAATATCATTTTATGGGTGAAAATACGAAGTTGGTGCTTATTTTGAAAATATAATTTTTAACACATTTTACATAAATATACGCTGCGCGGTATGCACTCTTCTTATTATACTATCCTGTGCAGGGCCGGTTACTTTTTTTTGAGTTTTTGCATCACAAACCTTAACCCCTCCTAGATAAATACCCTATTGTTTTGACGACAACTTTATTAACCTCTTAATGGATTGTGACTTGCCAGGAGACTGACGCTACGAGGATCTACATATACCATAATTTTACAAACTAGCTTACAAAATATATAATTGAAATTGAGGGGATATATAAATAGGGTTCTAAATTTTCATAAACTGTTGTATTATATCAAGTCACTTTAAAACAGTGGTCGTCGTTTTTTTTAAATTTATTATTCACTAGCCTGTCCTGCCCAAACACTAACTTGTTTGCATTTAAAATATGTGAGTCGCACTCCTAATTTCAGCTCCACATCCTTCTCTCCGTCCATCCTCTTTATATGCTTTTGTCTTTTCATATTGCTTTTTAATTGTCATCCATTTACCTATATCTTTCTCAATCCCAATCCCAAATGGACTTAAAATTATTCCATTTTAAAACTCGGTCCAGCCGTTCTCAAAATATTTAGATGTTTCCATAAATGAAGCAAAGTCCAAATTAAACCTGTGGCCTTCCCCTTTCTTTTTATACCAATTTTGTGCGAATATTCCTAAGATTACCCGAAACAATTTTTTTTACCGATAACTCTATTATCGATAAATATATCGAAGTGAACCACTTTCTTCCACTTTCGTTTGATACCAATTTTCTGCGAATAGTCTAAAGTTTACGTAAAACTACATTTTGACCGATAACTCTGTTATCGATAAATATTCAAAATATAATTATGCCTGTTATCTATTCTGTACTCCAAGGAATTAAATTTCGCATTTTTTACCGTGGAAAGCTTTGAAATAAAGAATTTTTCGTTCAATTAACTTTGTACCAATTTATGACCAACAACGCCATCTGGTGGTAAGAATTTTTCGTTTGTAGCACTCTCTGTCGACGATAAATAAACAAAAAAAATAGCAACAAACACAGCCAAAATTACGATATGAGATATAAATATATCGTGGAATAAAAGCCAAAGGAAGTATATAATTTGGTTCAGCCGTTTTCGTTTTATAGATAACGGTTCACTTACTGCGGCATATAAAATACTTCATAAATATATAGTTGACAGGCAATACGAAAAGTAGAAACGATATCGCCATGAGACCGCAGGAAGATTTGATTTTTCTGCAAAAAAAAAAGTTTAAAATTTAAATGAAATTTTGCTTCGAATTATAGTCCCAAACCAACATAAGATAATAAATTTGATATACAGTGGCTACAAATGCGGATCCACGAGGGGTTTCGTGTCCAGACCCCCGCTCACAATCCCAAACATCATATTTTTCAGGAACTGTGGATAAAAGATGTCCTCGACATTTAATACAAAAAAAAATGGAGTCCCCCCTTTCCAAAATCGTGGATCCGCCACTGCATATGTACATACATGTAATTCAAAGAACTTACTTTTCTTTTAATACATCTGCATAACCCTTTAGGCCACCCATGCCGGGCTTCATTGTGAGAAAACTTATTATCATCACAATGAACAGGATACCAACTTGAAGTTCATGGCATGAAAATTTGCCTAATTCTTTTGATTTTTCCTTAATTACTTGACGTGCAGCTTCTTCAGACTCTTTCGATGATGAAATCTTTTTGTCGCTTGATCTAAATAAACCCATGTACTGCCATTGCAGTCCCAAAGCTACTAGAGTTGTATTAACTAACATTGGTGGTACGTTAAATGCCATAAATGGCAAGAACGCTATGTCATTGGTTTTTGGGAATTTTTTCTCGAAAATGCCCTTGAAAGCAATATTTGTACCGGTACCAATTAAGGTACCCAATCCGCCAATAGATGCCGCATATGATACACCAAGATAAAATGCAATCGCTACTGGAGCAGGTGGTGGCAATCTGAAAAAAATTGACGAAGTAAAAGCAAAGTAAGTTTTTAAAAAGCTTCCTAAATTAATGAAGCTTTTGATTTATAAAACGTAAGCGTTATGAATGTAAATCAGACCTGTTAAATTTGTTTAGAAATTGATTAGACAGATTTATTAATTGGTAAGATTATTTTAATTGGTTTCAAGAAAAGGCAATTATGAATTGATTACAATCAAAAAAAATTAAAAATAAATCATGATTGTAATTGGAAAATAATCATTAAAAATTTAAAGTAATGGTAATCAATCATTGAATGGATTTCCAGGAAAATGATGGATCAAACCGACAATCATTACGAATAGTAATCATTATTTAACAGGTCTGATGTAAATATATAATATAAAAAACTACATTTCCGTATTATTATATTATGATAAATAAATGACATACTCATCGGGCGCAACAACTTTGGTCTGATCATACATTTCAAGAACCCCTTGCTGCAGTGTACGTGTTAATAAATGAAGAAAATATTAAAAAAGAGTTTTGAAATTGTGTACTTAATTAATTTTTTTACTCACAGCTGACATCTCAGTTAAAATGCCCTTTATTACTGGGCACATCATTGCAGCTGCAGCCGAATTCGATATCCACATTGATATAAACATTGTGATGAATATCATACTGAAATGTAATCTGGAAAATTTCAAAGCTATATTGTATATTTTGGAGCTAATAAAATAAAATGCAATAGGTCTATTCGCTGGGCATCATTTCACAAATAATAAATGCCGTGCTTCAATGGGATGATCTAGAGCCGGATAAAAATTTAACATACAAATGCAACAACAACGAATATCTGGATCACAATTTTTTTGGTTCATATCCATGTTAAATTTTTATGCTGCTTTGCATCCTAAACCATTGGAACGCGCCTTAAATTCGATTACAATGCTTTATCTCAACCAGAAATGAAGGTGTTGCGGTTCGAAATTTGATTATAATCGAATTTAATATGCGATTCAAGTTAATATACTCATTTTGTAAAACTATACGATTGGTTCTTTGACTTAACTTCAAAACAAATAGAAATGCCATAAAATTAAAAAAAAAAAAACTTATATTCGAAGAAAGAAATTATTTCGATAATAGCCTATTTAACTTTTTTGTAATTCGTCGTTAAGCCTTGGTTTCCTCGAAAAGCGGTGCCGCAATGTAACCTTCGTTATATAGCGCCGGCTATGCTTGCCGTCATGATCGGCACCGCTTTTCTGTAAACTTACATGATCACCGCTCCCTCATTTTTAGATTTGATTTGCTTTATTTACATTTTTTTGTTTTCTTTTTTGAATTCAAAATACGTTAATATTTATTTTGAAAAAATTTACATGTTTCTATTATTGCATTTGGAGAAAAATTTTGAAGCATTTGATAGAATTCACACCGCTATGACCAGAGCTAGGGTAGTAATCATTACTTTAGGCATTAAATTACTCTCAATTCCCAATTACATGTAATGGGAAAAGTAATCAATTCCTTTGCCCCACACAAAATGGATTCATTATATTTCAATTCCTCAAAAAAAAAAAAAAAAATACAAAATGTAATTTCCTCGTTTTGAGGCTCAAGTACAAAAAATGGTTAATCTTACTGGTGTTGTTGTAAACTATGCAGTTGAAATGATAATTGATGTCATGATGGGACATACCACACACAGGGAGTGTATTGATACTAGTCTTCCTGGTAAGCGCGCTCTCTCCTTCATCTTTTTTGAATTTGGAAGGCTGATCTTCGACCAAAAGAGACTAAATATAACAATTCTTTAATATTTCTTGGTGGAGGTGGGACATAAGCACAGCTAGAAAATACCCGTAACAACTTTCAGTCATTTAGGTCGTGTCATTTTCATTCGGCGACCACATATCTGGCTTGGAAGGCTTGTCAGCAAATGTTCATCTATATTGCAGGTGTCTTTCGGAGTGGACAAGAGACTATGTTGGCCAAATTTGGAGAAATAAATTAGAAGCAGCACAGCACAAATTGGTAGAGAAGCTCATTTCTTAACTATGGCCCTGGAGCTTTGTTGCAGACTACCATTGTTTGGTCGCAGTCTCCTCCCGTTGGAAGTTTTTAGGTGTTGAAGGCGTCAAGCAAAAGATATCAAAATATCAAGGCGTGGTCAGCACTTATTTGCTTTATATCTTTTGTCATAGGACTTCCTGTACTCGTATTTCTTCCGGTCCGTCAGCGCAAGGACGCGAATAAATCTTATATTGAAGAGCTTGCCCCTCTCTCTCGATGTATAAAGGTCACGTTCTATAAATCGTTCTTCAATCCCTCCATGACATACTTGCAAGAAATGGTGGACGCTTGCAATATCATATGAGCTTCTAGTGATAAGGATAAAGGTTCTCATGTTTTTGTTGTTTAAATGATGAATTCAAAGTAAATTTACTCATCAGGTAAAACCCTTCACATGTATTGCTACAAAGGGAAGAGGGTAGCTCTACTTCGCTGGCAAAATCAGGACAACTTTTTGACAACGTACTCTACCGCTATGTAACGGCCGCTATATAGCGGCACCGCTTCCGAGGAAACCAAAGCTTTAGCTATGTATTTAGGTACTTGAATACCGCAGGACGAATATAAATTTCGAACTTTACTTTTTGGTGTATAGGAATAGTTTATATAGTTTATATTATAGTTAGTATATGGAAATAATATGGGCTTTTACGCAAAAGTCTGGTGACAGTTTTGTGGTGAGAGAGGCTTCTTTAAAAAGAACTTTCGCTATGATGCTTTTGTCGATAGCCAAGTTCGAAAGCCGCAATGTGTACGTCATTACTACCCTAAGACCTCTAGCTCAAAAATATATTTGCATAAATTGAAATCATCGATGATTGGAGGTATGTACTTCATAATAAATTCGATTTAATGGGAAGCTTATTTTCATACCAGAGGCTATTGGTGGGAATGAAAGTTGCAAATCGAAAATCCAGCAATCACTTTAAAGAAATCCAAAATTTTTGCCAGAGAGAATATATGTAACTGGGGCCCAACACGGCTGGCAGTCAGTTATTTTTATGATGCATTTATTATTATTATTATTAGTTTCCTAGACGTTAGTTACCTGTATGGACTGCAACCAACCACACCTAATATACCGTATGCAATACGCTTATGCAAATTTGAATATTCGATTGCCAATGCTACAACCAGACTACCGAAGAATAAAATTATCGCGTTCGGAAAATATGCGTTGACTGTCTGTTCGGTGCTCTATATTTAAGGAGAAAGGGAGTGAGAAGTACGCTAAGAACATCTTATTATTTGAATTGAAAACATTAATAAAACACGTACCAAAACGCCCATTAAGGGGAAAAATGCAATGGGCAACATAGAAGTAATACCCAACGGGACTAGTTCAAAGATCCAGAAAGTAGCCATCAGACAAACCACATAGCAACAATGCATTTCCTAGAATTAGAGTGCTTAAGTTTAAATGGTTTATTATTGATTTTCATTTTAATTTACCATTGAAGGTTCTAAGAATAGCATTGGCAAAAACAGGACTGGAAATAAGACCGAGAGAAAACCTCTCCAATGATAGGTGAAGAAGTATTTCAGACGCTGGCCAACACTTAGATTTTCTTCGTCTATGCTGTAAATAAGGAGAGATAATAAAAGCAAATAATAACAGATACTAATTTGACCCTGAGACAGACATAAAATACGCAAATGGTATGAATAAAATATTCAAAAAAAAAAAAAAACTTACTCCATTTTGTAATATTTTTGCTATCGTTTAAAAAGTTGAGTTTGATTTATTTGAATTTCCAATTTATTACAAAGTCAATGATTACTTCTTAATTCAATAAGTTTTTCGTTATTTCGACCACAGCATAAATTTCGAAAAAAAAAGAGTTCCATTGTTATTTTTTGATCTAAAGTAGTTAGTAGTGTCTGGCTCAGTTCCATTGTTATATTTTGATCTAAAGTGATTAGTAGTGTCTGGTTCATCGCAAAATTAGTAAGGTGGAAGTATTATTACATATGTACATACATCCATACAAAACAATTGACTCTCATCATATTTCTCAACTTCCAGCGAGCTTAACCAATGTGAAATTATATTATTAAAACCAACTATTATCTGTCGATATCGTAAAAGGAAACCAACTAAAAAAACTGTATTACTTGAGACTTTTCTTCTGAACTACCTACAGAGCTTGAAGTGGCACTAGAAATGTGTAATATTAGACTCTTGATGTATTCTGATACCTTTGCTTAGTTGATTCCTCTTTGGTCTCCATTCCCTTTTGGTATCCATAGTTTGCAGCTTTGTCATCGTTACCCGCGCCTAAATAATCAATTCAGAATTGCTGGGTTACTTATTGCAAACAATTTAAGCGCTGCAATGTGGTTGGCGAAAAGGTGTGTGAAACTCTTAAGAGTCAAGATTGTTTACAAACTCTTATGCTAATATTAGCGGTCAAGATTTCTTCTTATGCTGTTGTGCTTGGGAAAAAGTTGTTTTATTTATCGTCAGTGTGTCAAAATACCGGCATGAGCAGTAATTTCACTACGACTGCCCAATACGAAGTTTTGCTTGACGAAATGTTTACCTATTCACTTAACAGAGAATTTCATGGACAATATGTTATCAAACAATATCCTTCCAATGGCCAGCAGGCATATATGTACATATGTATGCCATTGACTTGCAGTCAAATAGCAGTATACGAATATGTTTTGGTAACGGTGCGGGCTGACCATATCATTTATCACAATAGTTTGATATACAAATATAAGTCCATGTGCATGCCTGTCCATACCCTGTAGAGAAAATCTTGATAAATATATACTTGACTTATGTATAAACAAGTTCATAGCAGGTTTTACTGAAAGCTATGTAGGTTAAAAATTCACTCCACTTTTAGTTTAGTTTGCACTCGCATCAATCAAAGCCCGCTGTGTACAATAGAATGAAATATTTTAAGATGTATTGCAAGATATTTAATTTAAAGAAAAGAACCCCTTTTTACTTGGAAATAAATAATTTCTGCTTTATACAACAAAAACAAAACTTGTGAAAACCTTGATACTATGGAACTAGTTCTTATTTGGCACTTCAGATCAGACCTGTTAAATTTCCATTAGAATTGAGTAATCTATTGATTGAATAGCTTTTTCAATCATTAATGATTATTTTAATGGTTAGAAGCTTCCAATTACTAATTGGTTAGAATTAGGAAATAATAAAAAAAATCATAAAAAATCAAAACTAACCAAAAGTAATCGGAATACAATTTTTTGATTGTTTTAAACTACTTTTGATTATTTTATTTTATTTTTTTTATTTTTTTGTTTCTTTTTTTTATTATTTTGCAGTTTGTTGTAAAAAATACGTACATGCACTTGTGGTCATAAGCAAAGCATATACATATGTATGTATTTACGTATAAAGAAAAAATTGTATAAGTGATTATATGAGGGTCACTTAGAACTCAAAAGATATTTGATTAAATATAATGCAGTACAATTTCAACATAGTTTAATGTCGTAATTTGGCGGGCGAACTTTATACATCGCTTATGCATGTTTCCATGTATCAAACAATACAAAATATAATCGAAAACAATCAAAAATAAGCAAAAGTAAACAAATAATCAAAAACCATTAAAAATAATCAAAAGTAATCAAAATTATTATTATTATTATTTTTGATTACTTTTGATTATATTTAATTTTTTTTAAATCATAAAAAATCATTATTGTTTTTAAAATAATCATTAAAACAATCATTGAAACCCGTAAATAATGTATAATCCATCATTACTATGCTTTTTCATAAAATAATCAATCAAACCGGTAATCATTATGATTATTAATCATTATTTAACAGGTCTGCTTCAGACCTAGCTGTACACTAGCTTTCCTTCAGGGTATATTTTATTGTAATAATTACTTCTAAGAATTTCCACATCAATTTCCTCAAATTAAAGGGCCAAGGGACAAAGTCTATAGGCCATTAGCGTCACAACAAAGGGTTGATATGCAGAGGTTTATAACCAAACAAATTTGGGCTTAAGAAAATCATAACGGCATCTCATCCACTGATCACACGTGGCTGTGTATGTGCCTTTTTGTCTAACAAATATTTATGGTTGCTACGTTTGACAAAACCAAGATGGACACAGATGCTGATATTGGCAGTGCCTATCTGCCGCCTTGACATTGAATTTTGAATTACGGACAAAAGGGAAATGATTTAGAAATATTAGATACCGGTGAAGAGATTTTCATATGTACATAAATACTATTACTGGCGTATCAAGGATTTTCGGAAGGGGGGTGTCCAATTGTTTATGTTGAAATTTCGCTGACACCTTTTATCCACAGTTCCCTTTTGGGAAGGGAAGGGAAGGGACGGGAAGGGAAGGGAAGGGAAGGGAAGGGAAGGGAAGGGAAGGGAAGGGAAGGGAAGGGAAGGGAAGGGAAGGGAAGGGAAGGGAAGGGAAGGGAAGGGAAGGGAAGGGAAGGGAAGGGAAGGGAAGGGAAGGAAGGGAAGGGAAGGGAAGGGAAGGGAAGGGAAGGGAAGGGAAGGGAAGGGAAGGGAAGGGAAGGGAAGGGAAGGGAAGGGAAGGGAAGGGAAGGGAAGGGAAGGGAAGGGAAGGGAAGGGAAGGGAAGGGAAGGGAAGGGAAGGGAAGGGAAGGGAAGGGAAGGGAAGGGAAGGGAAGGGAAGGGAAGGGAAGGGAAGGGAAGGGAAGGGAAGGGAAGGGAAGGGAAGGGAAGGGAAGGGAAGGGAAGGGAAGGGAAGGGAAGGGAAGGGAAGGGAAGGGAAGGGAAGGGAAGGGAAGGGAAGGGAAGGGAAGGGAAGGGAAGGGAAGGGAAGGGAAGGGAAGGGAAGGGAATCTCTCGAACATCTCTCGTATCTTCGGTTTATTTATTCAACAATTATCACTTTTTACCTCTTATTAGTTATAACTTCACGCTAAGGTAAAAGTTCCAAAGTTTAAATAATTTTTAAATTTTTTTAAATCTCATTTCGAAACAAAAGAATATTTAGTGTGGCTATTCTCAAATATTTTTTAGTTTTCTTACATTTCAATGACTAATTAACAAGACATGAGGCCGAAATTAAAGCTTGTTGTGCAACAAAGTTTATAAAACTGCTATTGTATTTTGGCTCGTTTCTGAAACATGTTTGCCTTTTATGAAATACACTGGGAAAAGTTGTAGCCTCTTTATCAAATCTAGAATCCTTTAGGTTAAAATTGTCCAGAGTTCTTAATTGCAGCTTCTTGAACAAGTCTGAAATTTTATAAACCAAATGGGCATTGTAATCCAAGAGCCTATTGAAAAAGTCATGCTCGGTCATACAAAGCTGTATGCTGAAAATACACAAGCACATATACATATGTATGTACATATGTATGTATGTAAAAGATTTCTCCCCAAAGCTAACATTCGTAAACTTTGCCTCGGTTGCATGTTTCATTGTGCGTCCTACATGTCGTATGAGTACTTCATTTTAGTTTTATCAACAAGTGAGATATATTTGACAAGAGTGAAGCATAATGTCCGTAGAAAAGAGCACACCTTGTGGCCTGAAATGTAAATTGTGTATACAAATACAGATAGTTTTATTGTTGTATAATGTTTTGACGATTGTGCTGAGTTACAGCTGGGATTGGATCGTTCCCTTTCCTTTTGTTGGTCATTTTGTGCCGCTGTGTTTTTCACGATGTGGAGTAAAATGTACATAGTAGGACTTCAAATTGGACTTTATTCTAATAATACTATTCCTTTCACATCAGACTAGAGGGAGATTTCAAATTTCGTCGTGATGTTGAAGTAAATCATAGCTGATTTGTTAAAGCATTTGTTTTAACGTTTCATTGGGAGGGGGAATCTTGCAAATGTAAAACAGCTGATCTTGACTTGGCAAAATAACTTTTAACTTCGAGTTATGGACCAAAGAAAATAGCAACAAGTTATTACAAACTCTTGTTCTATGCAAACACTCCCTGATTATAATCAAACTTTGCAATGTTTGGGGATGCCGTGACGTATACGTAATATTTTTCGATATAAAAGTAACGATGAAAATTATAATGGCCGAATTAGTTAGTCTGACTTAGAATTAACTCGACTTGACTTAGTTTTTAAAATAATTGAAAGTCAACTATTTAATGTGTGAGTCAAGAAAATAATTTACTACGCAAATAAAAGAGAATTTGATAACCTAAGCCAAATTTGATGTATTATATGGGAGCTATATATTAGAATGGTCCGATCTTGCTGATTTTTAGTACATACATTGCATGCATGTAATGTAGCAAACCTGCAAAGTTATACGTTCCCAGCAATTTATCGGAACAATCTATTGCATGGAGCTATGCGATGTGTTGGTGCGATCTTGCTGGTTATGACAAATTATCCTAAACAAAATGGGGCTCGCTTTACATCCTAGAGATATGGCTAAAACTGAGAAACTAGTTTGGGTTCAAACAGAAGCACGGGGAGACGGACAGACAGACGGACGGACATGGCTAAATTAACTTAGCTCATCACACTGTTCATTTCGATATACATATGTATGTACTTATTGCGCCTGGGGAAATAATTGTAGTAGGCCAGTATAACCCATGTGGGGCGAGAAGCTTTCTATCATCCTCTAGATAAATTAAAATTATTTTCACTAAACAATAACCAGCATCATAAAGATATATGTAACTTTTTTTTGAACTACTCTGAATTAGTTGCAGATGGTGATATAGTTAACACAATCTTACTAGTTTGATAAGAAAGCATACTAGTTGGGAATTGTCTGCAACATAAGCACCATTTATTGTCATATCTACATATGTACGATGTCACCTTCATCTGTGCCAATGTTTTTGTTTTGAAGCTTGACAATGCAACACAAAAACTTTAAAAAATTATTTTGACAAGAAATCATGATTTCGAATTGGTAATAAAAAACAAAACCGGCTCGTAAAGTGGAATGCAATTTTCAACACGATTTCAGCATTAAGCCGTCCACAAATCCGGTGAATGAGCGACATGCAGCCAAAAATCACGCGCCTTGTTGTAGACAGACGAGAATGCCGCGTGATTGCCCCATACACCACACATGCAGACATGTTTTTCATGGCTGCCAGAAACGTTTGCTACATTCTGTTTTGGGTGATAAACTAAAGTTGAAACAAAACATAAAAAGTTTGGTGTTTGTTTTTGCACAAAATGACTGCAATGCAGCAGGCGCATCAACAGCCGACCGTGCAAATGACAACAGTTCCAGGCACCGTATAAGCAACACTCTTGACGTCAACAACCCTATGACACAAACATAGCATACATATGTACATATGTATGTACGCACACATTTGAAAAAAAAAAAAAAGATAAAATTTGAAGCAACAAAACCGGAACAAATGACAAACGGGATGCTGCCCCATATACCACACACAAATGCTAGGCTAAGTAAATATGCCAGCTGTACACACATATACATATAAACAAAATAACATTTGCTACTAAATATAGTAAGCTAAAGCGAAATTGCGCAAACACAGTCATTTAGACAAGTTCGAAAAAATATATGACCAACCACAAAAAACGCAGCTACTCGTACTAAGGGCAGTGGCCGCCGTCATTGGCATCCAACTAGTTTTAGCTTTTAGCAGCTTCCGAAGAAAAAAATAAAACGCGGGGTTGCATGCTAGGCATTTCATAATTTTGGTTGGTAGTTTGCCAGTTGGTGTATGGCGCGTTTAGTCAATATATGCAAGTATACATGAAGAGAAATACAAATGCATATGCAGTCAAAGAGAAACTAGTTGTAAATTGCTCCGAAAGTAGTACAAAGCTAAGTCTACACCTTTTTCAAGTGTACTTCAGAAAACGTAAAATGAATTTCAGAATAGTCAATTGTACTTCAGAAATTGTAAAATGTATTTCAGAATAGTGATTTGTACTTTAGAAATGGTAAAATTAATTACAGGATAGTCAATTGTACTTCAGAAATTTTAAAATGTACTTCAGAAGCTGGAAATTGTACTTCAGAAACCGTCCGTGATAGCGACTTATGGCTAGTGAAACATTCTAGGTTCCTAAGGGAGGTAACATGGGTATTGATAGGTAAGAGGCATCATATCGGTAGATCAACCATAGAGTACAATTTGCGATTTCTGAAGTATAATTGACTATTCTGAAGTACATTTTACAGCTTCTGAAGTACAATTTATGGCTTCTGAAGTACAATTGATTATTCTGAAGTACATTTTACCATTTCTGAAGTACACGTGACTATTCTAAAATTAATTTTACAGTTTATGAAATACAAATGACTATTCTGAAATTCATTTAACCATTTCTGAAGTACAAATTATTATTCTGAAGTACATTTTACGGTTTCTGAAAAACATTTTACGTTTTCTGAAGTACAATTGGAAAAGGTGTAGTTAAACTAGTTACTAGCTAAAAATGTTTAAAAATTACAACACTATCACAATTGTTGTGACTAAAACCTTCAGTTACTTAATCAAACCTTGCAGGCAGAAATATTTAATATTTAAATTCAGAAATATACCGTTCTCTCTAATCTATAATATAAGTGCTCAAGTTAAATCAGATTGTCTCCCTTTACGGCCAAACTAAACATCTAAGATATAAACGGTTATATATGTATGAATAGGTCTTAAACAGCTGAAATGCAGTCAATCTAAAAATTGAAAAAACAAAATTTGTTCTAATTCTATTGAAAACATTTATGTACCACTTTGCTACCATGCGGGAAATTCCAGTTGTAGAGCGGCTAGCTTCATGACTAGTTTGATGTTTGACTGCAGGGTACGTGGTTGCCTGGAAAAAAGTTTGATATCAATTATTTGGCAACAGCTGTGGCTTTTACGCGAACAACCTTGCTGCGGGCTATAAAATGTATATTCGTACAGTTCAAATACAATACAAAAACAAAAATGATAGCTTGAAAGCCAGTTTAAAATTTTATTGTTTTGCAGTTCAAAAAAATGATAGCTTAGATTTAGTTTTGGTGCTGCCGAATTTGAACTTTTGTCTCTTTAATTGAGTAATATTACTCCACAACTTTGTCCATTTCATATTTTTTATTTGGTTGCATGGTTCATACATTTTTGAGGTTTTTTGATATTTATTAGCTTAGAAACGTAAAGGTTTCTTAGAAAATTTGTCTAAGTTGGTTGGTTGGTGGGACTTACATTATTAAAGGCGTGGTCAATATTCAAGAATGCAACCAGAATGAACTGTTTAGTCTCAATAGATGCTGCCGTCTTCGTTGAGCTTCCCTTGAGATATGCTTGCTGAGCTGTTGACAATGCTGAGTTGCCAAAGGAGTAACGAGTCTGGAGTCCTTGGGTTTTTCATGACTTCTCTTATCCACGTTTGGGATGAAAACCACCCTCGTCGCTCCAATTTAGTTGTTCGTGATTTAGCCGAATACATGCAATGCATTGCAGGCAATGAACTTCTATTTGGTAACATGGCTGGGAAAATTGCATTCCATCGTCTTTCAAAAGACGGGTCGGATTTTTCTTTGTTTCACCAATTGGAGAATCTGACCCCATGACAACTAGCTTTTTCCTCAACACTCCAGCGAACCTCCTTTGAGTACGGCGAGAATTAAAAATGTTCACCTTTAAAGAGATATCGTATATAATTATAATCATTCTGTGATCAGAGAAAGATTGTCTTTCTGATAACCTCCAATTTTCTACCCGTATTTTGTTATTACCAGTGCTAGGGAAAACAAAGGTAGAGGTGCTGGAAAGAGGTATTGGAATTACCTTTGCTTCGGTGCACCACAGATACTTATTTCTTTCACTAGCCGGGTAGCACTGATTGGAAGTGAATCTTGACGCGGCACCCTGTTGCTTTTATCCTATCCAAAAGTAGTGTTGTCTACAGCTCTGTCACTGACCTCTATCATCTCTTGGCTGAGGGGGGGGGAACTTCTCATTCGATGTGAGATCTCTCAACTGATGCCCATCTGTCTTTTTGTTGCTCGTTCATTGTGAAGTTGTCCCTTTTTTGTCCGGGTCAGCCTGTTCTCGCTTTTTGCCTTCGAAATGTGTAGAGAAGGCAGTTAGATATACCTCCGAACTTGTGCGAGCATCAAAGAGGATTGTGCGTGGTCAGCTACTCAAGTCATCCTCTGACCATTCAGCTATCGACACTTGTACCTTAAACCCCTCCCTCTCCTCTCCATGACCTTCTCCCTTTCTATGCTTCGATTTTCTGGCGAAATTCAAACTTCATATTCAAAGAATCGCTCCATAACGCATCTTACTTTGTATATTTCCTCGAGTCGGTTTTTTATTACACATTTTACTGAGTTAATACAAAATATGCACATACAAATACATTTGTAGAGTTTCTTCGACTTACACAAAAAAATAAAACGAAATTCTCCTCAGACTTCAATAAATTCCAGAAATGATGCCATACCTCATATTAGATAAGCAATCAAAGTTTGCCTTTGTAAGTATATAGCAAACTAATAAAACCTAATAAAAATCTCTTTAACCACTGAGGAAAGGATATTTATTTGTGAATTTTCGAATTTACATGGAAGTTCATTTTTTATTACTCCGGCCATATAAACGCCATTATGCACAGATAAAATGATTCGAACCCTTTATAACCGCTTGGCATAGTTAAAAAATCAAATCATTTCAAAATTATTTGTATGTGTTTTTATTGTGAGTTTTAGCTTTTTCGAGGTTTCGGTTACACATTGAGGTTTGTGTTGTGTGAAGACGAGTTTGGGGGAGGGGGGGAGCTTTGAATTTCACGCAACAATGAAATATAAACATTCAAAGAAATGAATATGAAATACAATTGTTTGGTTCAAATACGCACACAAAAACATGAAAAATAAATCAAGTCAAAGGGTTATATCTAACAACGAATTATTCTAAGAAAGTTCGAATCAGTGATGGAGATCAATAAGCACACAAACCCATCATCTATATACGTCTATTTATTTATTAGACTGGACCAAATAAATAAAAAAAAAATTATCATATTGATATTAACGAAATAATTCCGATGAGTTTAATTTCTTTATTATAATACAATGTTAAGTTTTTCTGTACCCGTACGCGGTAGTTCTATTCGAAATACGGTTATACTTCATGATGAAGGCATCACTGTTTCACAGATATAACTGATTTTTTTGATAAATAAAAAACACTTATTGTGTTATTACAGCCATTAGAAAATACATTTTTGTGAATTTCCGTGAGCTAAACTGTTGTCGAATAGAATTTTCTAACTTTCGCCCACTTTCCGATATGCTTTCGAAATAGTGAGTACCAAATTTTCTGCAATCGAAAGTGGCAGAAATAATACCCGAAGGGAACAAAATGGAACTCGAACAAAGTATACGACCAAATTCGATGGCTTATTTTAGTTTTCATTTAGTTTAGAGTAAAGTGTGTGCCATAAAATGGCGAACTCCCTGAATATTATACAGAGTATCACCATTATTTTGATTATAAGTCCTAAAGTAAAAGTGGCTCGGAAAATTTTTTTGTGGATTTGACATTATTGGATGTGTGCTGCCATAATACATATTTTTTGAAATTTTTATAAGGGGCAGAACAGAAAAAAAAAATTCTTTTTAAATAATTATATTTAAAAATAATAGCAATAATAAGAAAAATAAGAATTTAAGTTTAGTCATCTAAAGCCTGATTCATTCCCTACAATATCCCAAATTTTCGTCCAAATCGGTCAATCGGCTTGAAAGTTACAACGGTTTGTATAAAAAGTTATCGAAATTTTCACATCACTAGAACTTCGATGAGAAGAAAAAATTATAAAATCGAAAAATGGTGAAAAATTATTGAGATGAGAAAGAATCATATTTACTACATAATGATACAAAATTAAGACATCCATTTTTTTTGCCAAAAAAAAAAAACGATTTTAAAAGTTTTAGAGCTTAATATAAATTGTATTATTGCTGTTTTGGATTTATTAGAACTCACCTCATTTCAGCGCTAAAACTAATAAACCATTCGAGTCAAAAAATTGGGTTCATAATAAAATTCTTAATGAATATTTTCGATAATTAGGTAGATAATTTTAAACGGTTGTCTGCTGATTTCACTTTTACTATCGAAATTTACTTAAACACAACCCTAAAAAATGAGAGGTCCAGTTTGCTAATATTTTTGAGGTTAGAGAAATCATTTCTTAAAAAAAACATATAAACTAACTATGATAGACCTCTAAAATCAATTTTAAACTTTGATATTCGTTTTTTTTTTCTGCCCAGGCTAATATATATGTACATAAATGTATGTACATGTGAACGAGGGCAGTTTCAAAAGTACAAAGAAATTCAGTTTGGTTTATTTCTTACAAGAAATAGGATGTTTCAAGGCAGTGAGTAGAACTTCAAATTACTTGTGTAAAATGTTACGGACTCACAAGCAAACCTCGTATTCATCATCAGGAAATATTAAAATTACCATGTAAAATGGGTAGGAATAGCCGGTATGAATATGCTCTTTTCAACCGTAAAGTTGTGGGAAAGAAACCAATGAATTTATGAATATGAATTCAGTTAAAAAGTCATAATTCAATTCAGTTATGGTAACTAAAAGTATAATCAATGCCAATAAATATAAATACATACATATATGTGTGGCAAGGACTGAAACCGTTTCAACATAACAGCTTTTGATTCCGGGTTCCGCACTTTCAGTTCAAACCATGGAGGGGGAATCAGTAAATTGTGAGTGAGGTGTAAAAGACGTTTGAAGCCTAGTCCGTCGAGCGAGTGGTGAATCGTTTCAATAGAAGGCACACCGGTATTGATGAGGCGGCAGTGTTTTGGCGGCTATGAATCACCTCCAGGTACTTGACTTTTTGTTGCGGGGGCGATTTCATCTGACCAAGTCAAACCTTTAAGCTCTCATTCGTATGGAAACAGCATCGGTTTAGCTATTGATTAGGACCATCCTCATACGCCATGTATGCGAAACCACTATCTCTGTTTCACAGCTGGCTCCGCTCCACTCTACCGAGCAGAAGATTTTCTAAGTTTAAGTTTCAATGTTTGAAACGGCTACGGTTCAGGTCTTAGTATTGGTTTGATGCCTCAATATATAAAATATATATATTCACTGTTATATCAGTCATACATTTGCAATTCAAGCGGTTTTATGGGAAACACACAAAAAAGCAAAAAAAAGTAAATGATATTATTGAACAAGTAAACATTGAATTAAGCAGATAAGCATCAGAAATATTATGGCAGGAAGCAGCAACGTTATTTTGTATGTGTGTAGCTGGTTGTGGAGTTTGTAGATCGGTTTGCACATCAAGCTGTTATTGGTCGGAAGGGCAATTGATGGCAGGGGTGGATGCAACTGTGGATAAAAGATGTGCTCAATATTTCTTTAAAAAAATTTAAAACTCCTCCCTTTCCAAAACCCTGAACGCGCCACTGGTCGATGGCATTCATTTATGAAGCTTTAATGTATGTATTTGCATTTCGATTACTCATTCTTCACGTATACAAACTGTGATTATTGAGTGGCAAAAAGTATATTCGCATCGAACAATGTGATCGTAGTATGCACTTCACTACTTGGAATTGCCAAAAACATCTGCATGTATGTATGTATGTACATATGTATGAGCTTACATTCCTTACTAACAAAATACTGTTCAATTCTTGCCTCTCTTCAAATGGAAAAGCTTTACATAAGCCTTCGAATTTATGATTTTCATAGCTGGAAATACCAATAGCACGAACCAGAGCATTTGACTTGATGGTAGGGCAGTGCGTGTGAGTGCCTTGCATCTTCATGGGTTTTTGATTGTCGGCCCGCAAAAAGGCAAATGCGTTTATATGTTGTGCATCACCATTTGTAGCTAAATTTCAGTATATGATAGCTTTTTGATACGGTTTATATGCACATTCCCTTTTATATGCACATTAGGGTTCACTTGTTTAACTTTGGGGTTGGTGGGATTTAGATCTGCTAAAACTTGCGCCTTGATTGCAAATTGGGTAAACGGTTTAGGGGTATTTCAAAATAGAAAAAATTCAAAATCAGTTTTATTTAGCTTCTTTTGTAAATATTTTCGGGTATGTTTTCTTTTTAAAACTAATTTAAATTTTTTGAAACTTCATAGGGCACTCTGGTTTTCGATACGCTTTGACCAAAACTCATTTGTAATTTCTTTGGCTACTATAGTTTCGATGCATGCGTTAGAAGATTTGGTGTGTCTCTTTACATATAAGGATCACCCCAATGTGCATATTTCAACTCCAAAAATTTTTAGCCAAAATTGGTATTGGCCAAATAATCCCGGCTTGCAAAACTACACCACAAGAAATTTTTGTTTGTTATTTGAGGAATAAAAAAAAAATTTTAAATTGAGTTCATCAATACGAGTATGACTCAAACCAGGCATACCACAAAAAAAAAAAATGCTAAACTCTTTTCAACTTTATCGATGTCAATGACGAGTATAAGAGCGATAAATTCAATGTGACAAAAACATGAATTTGGTAAAGCCTGAATCCGAAAAGGAGGGATATAAGAAATATACCAAGAATCTAAAATCAGAAATGCTCTTCAGCGCAACAGATGCGCAGCTAGCTTCGCATTACATAAGTTTATCGAAGAAGAAGATTGCGTTGTAATAGGAATTGGCATCATAGATTGGTTGGGGCGTGACTTGCCGCGGAGTGTGATATGGATGATAATTTAGTCTCATTTGAATTGATAAAAATGCATTTGACGAAATGCATAGAGAGGAAAACGCAAATGCCAAACTTGAATTCAAATTTATTCAGTGCAAAACGACTCAAATTGGAATTTGAATAAATGGTGGAGCCTTTGTATTTATGCATATTGAACTCATTGCAATATTTGTTATGCTCTTTAAATCTTTAAAATACCTTTTTATGCAGCACCATGACCTATGACATTTGCAGCGCCATATTTATGACGGGTTCTATAATCATTCCGTTTTTTGGACATGCATGTGTACTTTAAGGTTCCCCCCAAGAATACAGAAAACAAAAATTCAGAACCCTTATTTCAGAAAGCCAAAATTAAATAAGAAGTCAAAACTCAGAAGTCAAAATTCAGAAGTCAAAATTCAGACGTTAAAATTCAGAAATCAAATATTCAGAAGTAAAAATTCCGAAGTAAAAATTCAGAAGTCAAAATTGGGAAAGTAACCAGACGGCAGAAAAAACATTAAATTTTGCGCAGATCACCAAGTCGGGGCCCGATCCACGTTTTTTATGTGCAGAACACCTTTCCGCGTAGGCGGCCTTCGGAGGCGCTTCTAAAAATAACCCTGGGCTACGCCATTCCAACTCCGGTGATGTCCTTCCGCGTGCCACTCTTTTCTCACAGGGTAATGTGATTACAACAACCACATGAAAATTACAGAAAAATTGTGAACTTTAACTGCAAATATCTCGCAAAATTCTAAAAATATCGGATTTCCCCCTCCAGATTATTGTTACTGAGGAGTACAAAGATTTTGTGAATTTTTCATTCATTTTTCTGTTAAGTGATTTCTGAATTTTTCATTCTGATTTGTTGTTTCTGAAAAAAGTTTTCTGATTTTTCCATTCTGACTTTTTGTTTCTGAAAAGCTTTTCCGACTTTTTCATTCTGACTTTTTGTTTCTGAAAAGTGTTTTCTGAATAAATGTTTCTGAAAAACAGTATTTCTGAATTTTTTCTTTCTGAATTTATGGGGGGCACCGTACTTTAAAGTACGTAAAAGGTTATAGAAGGCCTCAGATCACAGGTATCTACTCGTACTTTAAACGCTCATATTGACGTTATTCGTCAGCTTACCGAAAGCGACTGAAAAATTGATTTTTTTCCCTTCTTTTTCTCAGTTAAGCAGCTTGGTTGCTATCATGAGACGAACATACCTCGTGCATATTCGAAGTAACAAATGCGAATACTTGGTGGTGCAAGACATTTTTTATGTTTTGCAAGGTCACACGATTTTATTCACACACCATAGCACAGCTGTGGCAATAAGCCAAAAAAAGTCAAACTTCAGTTTGAAGTAAGAGTTGTGACACCGAACAACCGTAGACACAAACCGTAATTTTAAAATGTTAAAATGATGATTTCGCCGGAATTGTAAGAAAGAAATCGGCACCTAAAAAGTCAGGCATCTACATATGTTACAGTTTTGCTACTCAATACGAATAATTTCATTGAAAAGTCCGGTATATGTATACATACTTGTATATGATTTCGAATAGGCGCCAAAGACAAAATTTCGTACACTTACATAAGTGTTAAATAACCAGCACATAAAAGTCTAAATGAATGCTTTGCTACTTCCGACGACTTGTTAATCATTACTAAGCAACTTCTATCGATGATAATCCGTGAAGATAAAATCTGTTTTTCAAGTTTTATCGATGACAGCGTAGGATCACGTAATCTGCTTAGTCAGCAAGTAGTCGCGTATTCAAGTGTTGCTGCTTTGAGTTTCATGCGTCTTCATTTCGCAAGCAGCGAGTAGCTTTCATAAGATTGACTTATGATGGTGGTGGTTGCATTCGGTCATTGTGATTTTTGTTATCGGATTAAAGCTCAGAAAATTGTTGTTTATCTTTGCTGCAAAGTGTAGTAAAAAAATTTCATGTTCAAGAAAATATTAGTTTTGTCAAACAAAAATGTATTCTCTTTGTACTTTACTAAATCATTATGAACTATTTGTATTTATACACTTTTTACTTTATTTATTTTAAGTATTAATAATAAAATTATTTTATAAAGCTTTTACAAGTATGTTTCTCTGTTTATTGGCGGATAAAGTTTTACCGCTGCCTTGTCAACAGATGCTTATGATATTAAACAGATTGGTTGTAGTAAAGTCTCAGTATCTAGTTTCCTCTGAGAGAATATGTAGATATTGATTGAATTTCATAATTACTCTGGTTATACGAGTGCTACCTATTTAATCCCTTGGGTTATTTAAATGCTCAATACAATCTCGATAATACGCGTTATAATTAAAATCTTAACTGGATATATCCTGGTTCGGTACGAGCTATAGACCTATTAATAATTTTTTCTGCAGCGAAAAATTATTGTTGTTTTTGGGTTTCTTAATAATATAGAAAAAAAAACATTTAAAATGTTGGTAAATTAAAGAAAGAATTAAGCTAAAATGAAAAGTAACAGGGTCCCCTTATGAAAAATATTAAGTTGGTTGATAGCAAAAAACAATTGTTTATGTTTTGCAAGGTCACCCTGTGCAAAATATTTTATTCACAAACCATAACATATGCAACCATAGATATGTACCGTGATTTTAAAATATTAAAAGGACATGAAATGATGTCTATTTTAGAATTATGTTTTAGTAGATAAAACTCTATTTTAATGTATTATAGGCGGTAGGGTTTTCAATGAAAAAGAACAGCTTTCATAGTTATTATAAATCGTAATTAAGGTGCTCAGCATTCTCCTTGGCGGGTTTTACAGAACGCATCCTAGACTAATAGCATTTTTTGCAGGGATATGTCAGAGGCAAAGAATTTTAATTTAGGCCAGCAACCAAATTTAATCAAAATTATTTCAATTCAACGGAACGGCTGGGAGTAAAAAGGAAACGTATTTTTGATGTAAGTAAAAGGGAAATTTGTAAAATTTTTGGTAAAAAGGGCTCAAAAAAACTTGTTCTGTTAAAAGCAACTGCTTGGTGGGGTTCGCCGTTACATTATTAGTTGATAAACATTGGCCACAAGCATTTCTATTTTTCTACAACTTCTCAAGAAATATTTACATCAATGTAAAGAAAGTAATTTTGATTAAGTCGCGTTTATCGCCGTCTAAAACTTTTACAAATGCACAGAAAAAAATTGTTATAGCTTTCGCTTACCACTCTTAACGTTGGCATGTACTTTCCGAATTTTATGGTGGCTCTTTCAATCTAATCAAAAAGTCTTTATTTTGTGTGCTGCGTAGTTACTATTTTCTTTCTTTTGCCGGGTTATCTAACAATGATGTCTTTAGTTTTACCCAATAAGCACAAGATAATATATACTCCAAGATTGCAGACTAAATTTTTAAGATCCATGCCATTTATTATTAGATTTTTTATCCACGCATATTTCTTCACTTGTACAAAATTTGAGAAATTGCTAACAGTGTTCGGTCAGTACTTTTGGGTATTTATTTGTTAATCTACGAGAACCGCAGACGAAGAACCACGAAAAAAAATATTTATTATAAAATAGCTACATTGGCCCATAATCACAGTCGTTGCGTAACACACGTTTAAATTAAAATCTTTAAAAAGACATTTACAATGTTGCTTAATCAAACAAATATTTTAGCGACAATGAAAAGTAACATACTCACCTTAAGAAAAAAAAAAAATACTATGTTCATAAATTTGTATGAAAGAAAATACGAAAGCTCTTCAGAAAAAAAATCGCCAAAAATCAGGAAAATTTCTTACAGACTTGAGACCAACACTTTATCAGACTAAAATTGAATGCGCTACAAATCTGCATTTTCAAAAAAATTCTGAGAAAACGGTTGAAAATTTTGATGAAAATTTGTCCAATTTTTGCGAATTTCCCATACATATTTAAAATATAATTTATAGTTTTTGTATTAGATCTTGATAAGTTCTCTTACAGGAAAATAGTTAAAATGAATTTTCTGAAGCCGAAGTTGGTGAAAACATACAAAAAAAGGGGGTATGCATAGTTTTGTCGGCCACTGTATATACAATGTAAAATGTAATTTTCGTCATTTTAAATTTAAAACTCCGTCTTAAGTATAAAATGTATGTTATGTTGACTATGACAGACATGAAATGATGTTTTTTTAAATCATGTTTCAGCAGGCCCGGATTAAGATATTTGCCGCCCCTAGGCAGTTGCGAAAATTGCCGCCCCCCCTATGAAACTTTTTTAATGGTGGAATAAGTATGTACCTTTCTGAGAGCGAATTTTTTATTTCATTATAGTCAGTTTATCAAAATCAATTAACAATTAGCATTATGTAAGCGATTATTGATTATTGGTTGAAACTTTTACGTCTCGATTTTCGGACGGCAAACTCATCGATAATGGAATCAAAATCTAGAGACATGAGCAAATCTGACTCTATAGTCAACAAAGCGAGTGCGTTTAATCGTTCTGCAACCAGTTTTGATCTCAAGTAGTTTTTCACTCGCCGCAGTACGGATAATGATCGTTCAGCGCTACAATTTGATACGGGTGTGCAAACGAGCATTCGGTACGCTATATCAACATTTGGATAAACTGTGTGGAGCTCATTGCTTCTTAGTAATTTGAGCAGATCCATAGGAGAATTTTTCTCAATAACTTTTAAATAAAATCATCTCATTTGCGAAAGATGCTTCGATATCTTGATCGTAGAAATTTATCAATTGAGCAGATATTTCACTGATCTTTTCCTATAAAATCTAGTTTTGCCAAAATTCTTTTTCGGGAGTAATAAATATAATAGAATAAATGTACAAAAAATTCCCAAAATTTGCCGCCCTTCAATTCCTGCCGCCCGAGGCAACTGCCTACTGTCCCTATATGGTTAATCCGGGCCTGTGTTTAAGTTGATACAACTCTATTTTAATTTGACTATGATTATGGGCCATTGTTTTTAGCTGATTACTTTTGCCGGACCGAAAATGTGAAGTAGTTTTCGGAGAGCAAGACGTTGGCATTCTTTCATAATATATGTAGAATTAAGAGGCTTTCGATAGCCATACTTATTTCCTTTAATTAATATACATATGTATAATTTCAAAAAAATTTTAATGTGGATCATATGTATGTTTCTATAACTAAGGTTCCTTGGTTCCAGTACCGGGATACCTAATATAAAACCTTGATAAATAGAATTCTCGTGCTTCTAATTGAGGGAAAGCAGCATATGCCGAAACATTATTACTACTTATTCTTAAAAATTCGTTTGAGAAATTAATTCGAGGTCAAGTTGAAAATTGGTTTCTCAACTTGAATCAGTAACTTCTAAACTTGTTAAAAATCGTATTATTCAATTGGGAATCAACTTTTTAGATGTGTGCAAAATTTGAAATTGTTTGCTGGGTATCCATACACATATGTAGATGCATACATACCCTGCAGTGAAACACCAAACTAGTCAGACAACATACTAGTATACAACTACAATTTTCTGGTTGAAATCATACTAGTCTTAAAAAGTCTATTCCATACTAGTATTCAACTACAATTTTCATGTTCAAATTGTTCTAGTTTGAAAAAGTTCAAACTCTAATTTGAAGTTATTAAAACAAAGTTTGCTTTTAGTTTTTATTTATTTTTATAGCTATTATGTGCATTTTTCAGTTGCATTGACCTTTTTCAATATTTTAAAATATCCTTCCAATTCTGCTTTAACCTCGTAACGACACTGTATGAGAATATTCCTTCTAATGTGAAAATGCAACGGGAATCTTGAATTGGGAATTAGAATGCAAAACTGAACTATCTAAGTGGTTTTTTTTAAGATACAAGGTTACAGCAGAAATGAGACGAAATGCATTGAAAGGTTTAATCTTTTTCGAAATAGTTTGATACTAGTCCCACTGGGCTGAAATTTTACAAGTTCATTTCATTCCATTTTGAACTACTATGAAACTGGTATATTTCAACTATATGCAAACTAGTATGTATATACCTACTAGTAGATGACTGGTATGTTCTGGTCGAAATCTGACAATTGAAATGTCGTAGGACATCAACATTGTAAAAATACCAGTTGCTTATATGAAAATATGACAGTTGGCTGACTAGTTGGGCTTAGTGCACATACTAGTTGTAAAGTAGTTTTCAACTAGTTGGTTTGTTTGCAGGGTATATCTGGGTACACAAACATACATTCATATTAGTACATATACATGATTTATACGGCACTATGGAAAGGCAAGTCGTATTGGGCGCAAAAAGCATTAATCAGACTTCATTCATTAGGCCATAGAAATAAATAGGCAAATGCTGAGTTGGGTGAGGAAATAAGGTCAGAAACTTGAAAGAATAAACAAACAGAAAGTAATGTGATAACAGTAGTATTAGTTATGTAACCAGAACGACCATAGATTTGAAATAATTGCTCGTGTGATTAAGATGAGAATGGAAAATGGCAATCTGTTAGTTTATGGTGACTAAAATGGTAATGGCAAAGACATCAGTAATAATGATAGTGTGTGTGTGTGTGTGTGTATCTGTGTGTGTGGCGATGATGAAAGTTAATGATTAATTCGTGTGTGCGCATAAATTTGACGCCGGCTGGCTTAAGTATTAATGTTAACATATTTTCAGGCGTTTACACATGTCTATGCAGATAAATTAATGTTAAAGGGTGAATTCTTCCATTAAATTACAGTACTAGCTCGATAATCCGGACACCCTTAATGTTAGGGGTCGTCCGGATTATGGGGGTGCCCGGATTATAGATGATTTTTTTTTTCAACTAAAATTCGTTGTTTTATTGAAATGAACATAACGCAATTCAGATATATTTATGTACATAAATTGCTTTATTAAACACAGTACTATCATTCTTACATATGTAATAATATGTACATCTGTACATAATCAAACATTTTTTTTATTTTTGTACGTACTATTTCAAAAAAATTATTAATTTTGGTCTGCTGCGAGTTCGCCAGCAACATTTTATCTGCAGTTTCTTTAAATCGTCTTAAAACTAAAATATCCATAGCCGAAGCGTCAACATGGCACCATATTCTTTTTCAAACCATCATAATGATTTTCCTTTATCAAGGAGATCTAAAATTTCAAATTTTTTCTGAAGAGTAAGGGTTTTATGAGCCATTTTTTTAAATTTTCCACTGCTCATAATAATAATGTTCACTCAATTCAGTTTGTCACTAAAGAATAAACACAAAGCGTGATTTAAGTCGGATTCAGAGGTGACGTATCGGTAACCTTATAAAACAGCTGATTCGACAAACCTTATGAGAAACAATGTAATCGATTATTGGTGCTACTATCTGTAACGTAACCTTACCGACCAAATGCATGTTGGTTTTTCTCTTACGTTAAGGATACGACTACAGCGATACGACTACTGCACCAATGAATCGGCCTTTATGCTGTTGCATTCCGTATACATATGTACATATATTGTTGTTAAAGTACCCCTATTTTACGAAAAACTCAAGAAGCAAACTAAAAATTAAAATACATATGTATGTACATACATATGTATTGCGAAGCAAATTTGAAAAATGTCCGGATTATAGAGTAAAAAATGTTAAACTGTCCGAATTATAGTGTTGTCCGGATTATAGATGTGACCGGACTACCGCGTGTCCGGATTATCGAGATAGTACTTACTACAATTTGTAATTACATACATACGTATTGTTGAATGCGAAAGTCACACTTGTCAACTGATATCATTAAAATAATAGTCGTTATAGCCATGGCAAATGTGTGGAGTATCCTTCAGGATTATTAGCATGTCTAACACTATTTAAGTAGTTATAATATTTGGGTTGCTTACTGCTTTAAGTATTTCTAAGTTAGGTGTTTTAAATACTTTCAGATGTTTTAATAGACGCACATATTCAACACATTTAGTGATAGAATAAGCACTTTAGATCAGTGGTGGGCATAAAGAGAGTAGTAGTCAATATGAGAATATGTAATGGGTTGCTATGTAAAAAAGTGCATTCGCTAGTAGCGAATCAACAAACACGACTGATTGCGTGCTTTGGAAAGCCGAGCATAGTTCGTCTCGTAGGAAAGTAAATGGGGACCATTGCTTAAGATATACTTTTATGTGCATGCGTCATTATTATGAAAAAGGAAGTGCGTGCATATGTGAGTTTCTCTCTAATTCAGGATATTATAAATAGATGTCATGCAACTGAACGATAACATATGTATGTATGTAACATATACATAAGACGTCCTACGTTAAGATGCTTATGAATGTGCCACCGTCGTGAATTATGTAATTTGTCACATCGGTGGGTTTTTAGAACAGCTACTTGAAGTGGATTCCGCTGTTACTTCAGTTCATGAATTGTGCATTAAAGGGAAGTGAATTTACTGGAAAAATTCATATGACTTCCAACAAATTGGGTAAGAAATATAATTGGCTTAAATCTAGCTAATTATTTGGAATATTTAACACATTTTGAGAAACGAAAGATTATTATGTGAAATACACGTAGATGGGTACTTTAGCGAACAGCTACTAGCTGCCACTCATGTATGACTTTGTGGTAGTATACAACTTGTTCCATGAATGGAAAGTACTGGCGCGGTAGTTCCTAGAACTAGTGATTTCTAGAAAGCTTTTTAGCAGACCTGATAAATAATGATAACTCATAGTAATGATTGCCGGTTTGTTTTCCTGAGAATTCACTTAATCCCAAAAATAACTAACAAAAAGGACAAGTGAAGATTGCACCTCCCATACAAATGATATTATTTGTACTGCTTCTTTCGGGAAGTATTCGTGGTAGATTTCTGTAAATATGCAAAGATTTGTATGAAGTTGAGTTCTATTTCCTCGAGAAAAACTTGGGTAAGAGAGAAGGGGGCATGGTACCTCACATGCAAATCGGATTGGGATTTCTCTTACTGCATTTGGTTGAATGTTGAAACTCGCTCAGAGTAATATGAGGTTCATCTCTACCACCTTAAGAAAAAAAGGTGGGTTAATAAATATTACTCCGCGACTATTTGTACGAGTGATGTAATTAATAATCGCATTCAATTTCGCAAAAGGAAAGGAACTTTTTTGTAACGTAGAGAAGTTTCATGTAAATTCTTATGAAAACTTGACTACATACATTTGATACCAATCATGTATACCTACAACAACAGAAATCAGCACAATATCTCTCGACTGGGTTTGAAATATTTGGCTGCTTCTGAAGTTATACTTTTCGGAATATTTTTACGGAATACTAATTTCCTATTAAGTGACGGAAATTATTTTTGCAATTGAATGAAATATTTATATTTTATATGTTGAAGCTAAATAATATAATGTAATAAAACATGGTTAGTGCTAAAAATGTCAAGGGTAGCTGATATTTTTTCAAAATTGAATTTTCTATCGTTGTCTCGTCGAAATCATGTGAAAACAGTTGTGGAAATTTTACTACAGCTTTGTTACGGTCGTTTGTATTTGATTTACTGCCATTGCAGCACCAATATGACGCATTTACTTAATTGAAACTCGCTCTGACGACATTGACGTCAAAGCCACAAAATGAAGCTATAAAAGTGTGAGTAACAAATTCAAACCACCATATACATACATACATATTTGAATACATAAGCATGGACAAGTACAAGACAAATACTTGAAATAATTTAAAGATGTTAAAATATTCACCGTCTTCACTGGTTGTTCAAAAACGGATAAATACATTTGGAAACATAACGAAAACATAAAAACAAAATAAAATTATTTGCGAAAGCAGCAGTACACAGCGGACCATTAATATTTAGTCATGCATACATTTGACGTACACATTTTATAAAACCGAAACAATTTCAAATGAAAACAATAAAAGTAATCAGTAAGGAGAAGCATACTTCAAGGCTAAATTGAATGAAAACATTTAAGGAAGCCCAAGTTCGGGTATAACAACACTTTATATACATAGCTGTGAGTTTAAGCACCAAATGGGGTAATTATTTCCTTCATACGAGCTACGTCCTCAAAAAGCTTATTCGGCAATGCTAAACACTGTGGCCCATACTCATTGTCGTTGCTTAGTACGCATTTTAATTTTTACCTTTACTTAACTTAAAAAAACATTTAAAACGTTGGTTAATCGTGGTAATATTACAAAAAAAATGTTAGCTTGTAGAAAAGTTACAGGGCACCCTTATGAAAAAAAAATTTAGTTGGCTGGTGGTATGAAGAAATTGTTTATGTTTTGCAAGGTCACCCTGTGTTAACTATTTTATTCACAAATCATAGCTGTGACAGTAAGCGAAAAAGGCAAACTCAAGTTTGGAGTAAATTTTGTGACAAAAAAACCATAGGCACAAACCGTGATTTCAAATTCTTAAAATTACATTTTCGTCTTTTTAAAATTCAAACTCCGTTTTAGATATAAAATGTATTTTAAGTTGACTATGACAGACATGAAATATTATCTATGTTAAAACCATATTTAAGTAGATAAAATACTTTTTTAATTTGACTACAATTGTTGGCCATTGAGATCTATTTTGACTGTGTTCATCTCTAATTCAGAGTCTTATTAATATAACTGTATATGTATGCAATTTTTCTGAAAGTGTATACATAACTTACGGAATAATCATCGGCAATAATGGAAAGAAAAATAATGATTGTTTTTTCAAATGCAAACGATACCAGACCCACTTACAATTTACTTAAATATGGTTGAACTTGGTTTACTTAGGTTATTATACCTTTCATGAACATGAAATGGTATTATAACTTTGGTCCGATGTTTGTAAGTGTGAGAAGAAGAAGAGATAGACCCACCATTAAGTATACCGAAATGATCAGGGCGACGAGATGAGTTGATTTAGCCATGTCCGTCTGTCCGTCTGTCCGTCCGTCTGTTTGAACGCAAACTAGTCCCTCAGTTTTAGAGATATCTTGATGAAATTTTGCAAGCAGGCGCCATTTTGCATAGGATTAATCATTTGTCGGAACCAGCAAGATCGGACCGATACAAGGTATAGCTCCCATACAATCGATTGTTCCGATAAACGGGTTTTGGGCTATAAATGTTGCAAATAGAAACCTAGAAACGTAAAATTTTGCAGGTTTGGTACTTATTATATATGTGATGTGTGTAGTGAAAATCATACAGATCGGACTTACATAACGCATAGCACCCATACAATCGATAGTTCCGATAAATGGGTTTTGGCCTATAACTCGTGCAATCAAAAAG
The DNA here is from genome assembly GCA_951509765.1 of Sphenella marginata. Classification (NCBI taxonomy): domain Eukaryota; kingdom Metazoa; phylum Arthropoda; class Insecta; order Diptera; family Tephritidae; genus Sphenella; species Sphenella marginata. The sequence continues at coordinate 27,491,995 of OX608080.1, read as the reverse complement.
CTATGAGAGCGAAATTTTGCAGGTTTAGTACATATTATATTTGTAACTTGTGTAGTGAAAATCACCCAGATCGGACACACAAAACATATAGCTCCCATATAATCGATAGTTTCGATAAATGGGTTTTGGTCTATAAATGTTGCAAATAGAAAGCTAGAAACGTAAAATTTTGCAGGTTTGGTACTTATTATATATGTGATCATACAGATCGGACTTACATAACATATAGCTCCCATATTACCGATTGCTACGATAAATGTGGTTTGGCTATGTCTTTTTAAATTAACAGTTTTGGAGAGTTTGTAAGTAATTGTAAGTAAGGATCGGACACTTAGAAAAATTGTGCGTATTCATGAAAGGTATAAAGCCTTCGGCACAGCCGAAGACAGCCCTTTCCTTACTTGTTTTTTTTTGTAAATTTCAATAATGCTACTATTTTGTTGGCGAATAAGTCGGCTTTCCTGAATTAACTTAGCTCCTGCTATCATAAGTAGGCATGGTTATAAACAAAAATATTTGAAGTTTATTATACACGGCCATAGATGAGACCAAGGCCCAGAATAATAATTTTACAAAATTAGTATTGTTTACATTTTTAATACATAGCTGTTGTGAATTACAGAAAGTTTTTATATCAATAGCAATGAGAGAAGAATTAGGCTGTGCAACGCTGTGTGCCATTACGCAATTGCGTTGATATCGATGGTGACGCCACTGTAGCGGCAAAGCACCCGCAGTGCCAGAAACACTAGGTTAGGGCCAATAAACTAGTACAATACTCCATCTCTAAATTCTTTATACAAGCATGGATATGCGTCTTCAGATACCCCATCGGACCGTTATCTGATGATACCTCCTGAACTACTATTTTTTGCACATTATTTTTCAATGTGTAAACAAAATAAGGCTCAGCGATTTTATTCTCCTGCGTTAACAGATATGGCGTGCGTTGGCTTCAAGGTATCAGAGTCTAAAAATTGGCTTCAATATCCAGCATTCAACCACAGAAATTTAAATTCAACCAAATTAAATTCTTTACGACCGCAACAATTAGAATGTACTAGAATATCCTTCAGTGAATACAGCAAATTGCATTTCATTCTCAAATTTAAGAAGTCTATAAATATGCGCATTTTATGTTGCATGGAAAATGTGTTCCTAAAGTAGGCAACTTTTTTTTTTACTTTTTATTTGTTATAAGTACGCACTGTACGTACTAAACACCAACAAGGTTCAATTGATTTCCCCGAAATTTTTATTGAAATATTTACACAGAAGTTTGAATATGCCTGGTAAGTATGTACATACATACAAACATACATATGTGTCCCCTAAGTACATCATAAATATACATAGGTATTAGTGGTTATTAATTATTTATGGTAGTCTCTTGAATTCCCGCAAAGTTCATGAAATGAATGAGTTTGCTTCAAGTAAATTCCACCATAATAAAATGAATGACAGCTGTTGTCTGCATATTGTGCCAGCTGAGCAGCTATTCAATTTGTTTCTCATATCAAGCATGTATGATAGCTACATGTCACTTATCATTGAACTGAGAGTTTCTTCGAATATCACAAGTATTCATTAGAATTCGTTACCCTGGTTTTTTGTATATCAAAGGTAGTCAAGACCAAGAAGTTCGTTCCTTGCATGAATACTTTTCTACCCTCTCCTTGTATTTTTTTCCATTCTCTTCTTTACTGTCATAACATTACACTGGTTTTCCTCCAAATGGTTAAAGTCCAGTCCAAAACGGACTGGTTTGAACAAACTCACAAAATTCTACTCCATGCATATCTATTGGATGACTAATTCGCTTTTCGCTGCATACATTTAAAGGGGGGAGGGCGTGGGTTGTCATTGGTTTTTCTCAATAAAAACATAATTAAGTTTCGCCTTCATGGCTGATTCTTACACTTCATGAATAACAAAGTAAGACTATGGCTACAACAACATGGCAAATATACATAATGGTTTAACTTTGGAAAATGGTTTAACTTTCGTTTGAAAAGAAGTTTTTAATATTTCGGTGCCTGGTTCACTTCTCGGAATAATGAAAAATACATAGATAACGGCCGATTCTCAGACCTACTAAATACGCTCACAAAATTTCATGAGAATCGGTCAAACCGCTTCGGAGGAGTATGGAAACGAAAACTGTGACACGAGAATTTTACATATAAGATTACAATCAATGGCATTTTTATTGCTATTGTACAACTTGAATTAAAAGTAATAATGGTGGAAAAACCAGGCAGGCTGGATTCCCTAGATTAGTATCATCCTGGTTGACTGCACGGATTTTAGAAATTTGTTTAAAATTAAAACAGCAACAACAAGAAGGAAAAAAATATAAGTAGAGACAGATTTATCGGGACGTCACAGGTCATCATAGCTTAGTTTTTAGCGGCTTTGGTGCAGACACTGGTTCGTATCCCAGTGTCCGGAAAAGGATCTGATAATAAGTGGGGACACTTTGAAGCATTTAATCCTATCCATCTGTCTGCATCCTTCATAAGACCTGGGACGCATTTGAGCTCAGCGCATTAAAATACTTGGAAATACATGTAGAGAGTTGCCAGATCCCTTAACTTTTTATATTAGTGGAAGTCACCTTAATGTGCTTGACACTTAAAGATCCGGCAAGATAGAACCAGAACCTTTTTAAGTCAACTTGCAGTTGATCCGTGTCATTGCTCAGATGTGTGGGTTTCGCATTTTTTTTAAAGTTGCCACTCCTAGTCTCATTCCAAATTAAACCATCCAACAATTCATTTGCTATGCGTTGCCTTTGACACATGGCGGTTTCATTATAGTGTTACATATGAGAGTTGAGATTGAAATGTTTCATTTCTTTACCACATCGTAGTTGATTCTTAGTACTACTCGCTTCTTCTTCTACTTGCGTTGTGCATTAACTATAACATAAAATTGAGTTGCGAAGAGAAGAAAACGTGGAAATAGCAACTTTTTTCCATAAAGTCGCCATGCACCAAACACATACATACATACATACATACATGCAAACGTATACACAACTTCCGGTTTTCTGAATGCAACACTTTCGTTATTTCGAGCCCTTTTAACACCCGCAATACAATTTAATTCATTCTACACGGTTTTCAATGACCCTCCTCCCACACATTTCATCATGCAACTCTTCTCTTCATTTATTTATGCTATTTTTTCCTGTTACTTTTCCACTTATTCTCCCTCTTTCTTATGCATGAGCACATCTTTTAAGCGATGCATATGCACCTTATGACTTTTGAATGTACAAATATTTAAAATTTTGCTTAACTACATACTTTCATGAAATAATTGAGGGGAGGAGGTGCAGTTGTTGTTTTTTTTGAAATTCTGCTGAACCGGTGGTGGTTCAATTCTTAAAACGCGATGTTTTAATTGAATGTTTTCTCACAGTAATTTTTATACAATATTAATATTTGATCATTGAATAAATTCTTGAGAATTTTTGCCTTGGTAAACATTTATTTCAACTACATACGAATATTTGTTCTCAAGCTGATTCATGAATTCGAGATAATAAATAAAGCCCACATATGTATGTACAGTGTGCGACAAAGCTAAAGCACGAAATTTCTCATACTGCCTAGGAGCGAAATTAAATTTGCAAGCGTTTATTAATTCAAATTTTTTCTATGCTATTTACAAGTGGATATATATGTTGTTGTGTTAATAAAATAAATAACATAAAACTTCAAGTTAAACAGAAATATTAGTTCAAAAAGTAAATAGTAATCTTAAATATAGTGCGACAAGTAATCTTAAATATAGTGCACATTGGTAACTAATTGGAAAAAGAAATTTCTAATTTAAATATTTAGTAGAATATCCGTTATTTTTCAATACTGTTGCACATCCTCGTAGCATAGACTCAATAAGTTCGCTGAAAACGTCCATGGAAATGCTTTCCTAAGCTCGTTATACCTGAACAAACCGGGTGTCCTTATTTTTGCAGTTTTCGCGTTCTATTTTCCGATCTACAATCTCCAATAGATTTTCTATGGGGTTAAGATCTAGAGACTGTGCAGGCCACCGCATTGCCTCTGTTTTATTGTCCACAAACCATTCCTGGACACATCTCGCCGTATGTTTAGGATCGTTGTCATGTTGGTAGATCCTCTTCAATGGCATTTCCTCCTCAGCGTGGGGCAACATAATAGTCTGAAGAATGTCTTTGTAAACAAATCTGTCCATTATACCATTAACTTGGTATATTGGACCCAATCCGTTGCCTGAACGCTGAGGAGAAAAAGCCACTAAGTTGGATATACCACCAGGACAGCGATCCTAAAAATACGGCGAGGTGTGTCCAGGAATAATTTTTGGACAATAAAATAGAGGTTTTGCAGTGGCCTGCACAATCACCCGATCTCAACCCCATAGAGAATCTGTGGGAGATTGTAGATCGGAAAATAGAACGCGAGAACTGCAAAAATAAGGACTCCCGGTTTGTTCAGGTATAACGAGCTTGGTAAAGCATTTCCATAGACGTTTTAAATAATTTGATTGTTTGTTGGAAAGTTTATTTTCTGGTCGTGGTGGTATGGGAAGTTTTGTGCTTTAGTTTTGTCGTACAGATTCACGGAAACAGTGTCGTGTCTTATAATCGCCAACAATACCGGCGCAGTAGATTTTGCTATCGACACCTGGGCGCTTACTCTGTAGTTCTATTCGAAAGAAAATTTGTTCGAATTCGAGTGTTTCGTAATCTGTATGAAATTTTCGAGTAGAATATGCATTTGTTGTTTGAGTTCCATTCAGATTTGAAGAACTCTCTGTTTTAAAAGCATATCCCAAAATGGTCGAAAGTTAGAAAATTCTATTCGATAACAGTTTAGCAAACGGAAATCCTCAAAAATGTAACTCAGCAACAAAATTAAAATTTTTAAATAATAAAAAAAAAATAACTAAGTAAAAATATTGAAAAAAAAAAAAAATTTTAAATTGTTGTTCGAACCTGCGCCCACACGCGTGGTAGTCAAGAGTGCTTATGTGTATTAGATTAAGAATCTTGAGAATCCCATTAAAATTTATTCTCAAAAAGGCACCATGAATTAATCATACAAGTTCGCCTAAGCAAACATCGTAGAAACAAAAGAAAGCAGTGGATTTGGTATTTTTTTTACTATCTGCAGATAATTAAATGTACATAAATAAGTGAATAATAAGCAGTACATAATATATATGATATTATCTGTATATAGGTATGTATTTCTATGTACACGTAAGCCTTGAAATAACATTAAAATTAAATAAGAAGAAGCAGAAGGGAAATAACAGTCAGTCACGTAAAAGGAAGACTAGAAGATGAGTATCATAGAGAACTGCCTCAACAAATTTTGAAAGGTGTTATAGAATCTGTTTATCCTACAAAGCTGAAGAAAAGTCAAAAAGTTTATATTGAACAAATTCACTATACATATTTCGTATCCAAAAAAAAAAAAATTAATTCGAATCATTATTTGTTTAAAAATCCATTGATGCACCTTAATTTGTTGACTCAAATATTTTCTTTGTCTAAAAAATAGAGCTAGAAAAAAAGAAGAAAGAATTCGCTTAGTGAAAACTAAATTTTTTCCAAGGCAGCCTAGAGTATACACACATACATATTAATTAGATATCTACCAATCAAATAAAAAGAGTCTGTCAAACATTGATGCTAAAGCGGGTAATGCTGCCTAGTAAAAATGTATTTCCTTCAATTATTTTTGTATCACTTTGCGTAAATAAATAAAAAAATATATATAAACCGCGTATGGTCCAATTAAACAAAGCTTACACGAATTACTGCACACGTGTAGCTATAAAGCAGAGGGCAAGGCGAATATATACATATATGCTGGTAGCAAAGCGAATTCAGCCATCTTGAGCTTAATTCTCCGTTCACTGGGATGTCAAAGTGAAAAAGAATATGAAGTGAAACCCATAAGGAATGTAAACAAACCTTTAAGGATTTTCTTTTGATGACATTTGTATGTACCCTATAAGTTCTACAGAACGGGAAGAACAAGCAATCAGTTGTTTGTATGCCATCACCAGGTATATAATTCGCCTTGGCAGAGGGAATAAGAAACTTTCTTAATTTGTAAGTTGTTTCATTAGCTGTGTTGGAAAATATGAGAAAAAAAGTTTAACTCTTTCACGGGTTGCCATTGAAGGCAAGTCAGACCCTAGCAAACCAGTTGTGAGAAATTAGGGCGTATATGATCACCAGTTTACTGGACTGCATAGGCAATCGAAAATTCAAGTCCTCTCGGCGAATAAAGATCAAGCTGAATAAGTATCTCGTCATGCTTGTCCAGATGTATGACTAGGAATCATGAGCCTATTAAAAAAAAAAAATTGTCTTTTGAAGTATGCGAGTGAAAAGCATTTCGGAAGATACATTTATGGCCCTCGTGATTTAATGAGGTGCTATACTTAGATATGAGCATCGCACGGTGCAGCTTTTCCAACTCTCACCTGAAATACTATGAAGTTCTTATATTTTTATATACATATGTACAGTGTCGGACAATACAATCGCACCCCCTTTTTGTCATCGAACTAAAACAAAGACGTCCAACAAATAAAGTTTCAGATAGTTTCATATAAAAGTTTGGCTTATGTTGTACCAAACGTCTTTCCAGGTTTTACTAAAAGCTTTGCACAAAATTCAAAATAATTTATCAAATTTTGACCTAATTTTTCAACTTTTTTCCTCGGCACTTTAGAAAAATTCTGAGTACGCAGTTTTGTAACCCATTCAATTTGACTCTGACAAAGTGCAAGTATTAAGTAGCTCCGACAGCGCCTTGATTTTTAATAAATTTTTTTCCGAACTAAGTTATGTATTTTCTCCATATAAAAAATAATGTTGTGATTTCGTTGTATGGAGAAAAAATACACATAAAAAATTATTAAAAATCAAGGCGCTTTCGGAGCTACTTAATACTTGCACTTTATCAGAGTCAAATTGAATGGGTTACAAAACTGCGTACTCAGAATTTTTCTAAAGTGCCGAGGAAAAAAGTTGAAAAATTAGGTCAAAATTTGAAGAGTTATTCTGAATTTTGTACAAAATGTTCAAGAATGGCTTTAGTGGTATTCATTACAATGTAAACGATGTTCGTAAATAAAATAAATCGAAATCGCATATGAAAGACGTTGTTGTTAAAGCTCGATGTTATATAGGGGGTGCTATAGTATCGTCCGACACTGTATATGCTTAGCCTCTAAAAGTAAGAGTCCATATAATTAAAATTTTTTTTTTTCATATTTAAAAACAATTCTTTTATGAAAAACTTTTTCTTCTTCTTTCAGGTAATTGGCATCAAATACTTGTATGTATGTAGAATGGCTATCTATTAAGGTAACATTACATAAAACACATACTGAACCTAATCTGGTAAGAACGTGTAATTTATGTAAATATGCGCATCGAAATCTCCGAGAAACACGCTGTTAGGACAAGGTTTGACCATAATGATATTGCGAGTAGATGCTTTCGTTCTGTTGAGCAGTTCGTGGTGCTTTGAGCTGGTTTGTCGTGCTCAAAATTCATTAGAGTCGAAATTCCTTTCAAGTCGTCTATAGTTAATTGCTTCTTCTAGGTTATTATATTATAATTTCCTGGGTTTTCCCTGTATGGCGTAGCAAATAGCTACGGTATTTACGTTATCGCTAATTGCCACAGCTATGCTATGGTTTGTGAAGAAAATAGTTGACACAGGGTGACTTTGCAAAACATAAAAAAATTCTTCATATCACCAGCCAAAATCATAAGGGACCCCGTTAATTGTCATTTTAATATGACTATTGACCAACATTTTAAATGTCTTTTTAAATTAATTAAAGATTTTAATTAAAATGTCGGCAAGCAACGACTATGATTATGGACCATTGTGTTCAACTAGTCCACCAACATTTTTATTTTCCATATAAGCATGTGATATTTTTGAGATGTAAATGTCCTATGAGATATCAATTATTAGATTTCTCAAAACAAGTTCAATACATTCCACTAATCTCATAGTTCCATTTTTAGGTAAATTTTTAGTAAAAATAAATTCAGTGCTTTCGGAATTGTCTAGAGATTTGAATTTTTGGTGGAAAAGTTTTGGTCGGTTGTTGTTCGTATTCCCTTTCGGTACTGTCGTGGTAACGATTTGCTATGAGCAGTGTAACTTCCTAGGTCAGGACATCCCTCCTTCAGAAAAGAAAGAGAAGTTGCGTCATGAGAGGTGTGAGGCATCATACCGTAGATCAACCATCGAGTTGCAAGTCAGAGTACCTTTGTGTATATTCGTCGCCTCTTACGAGCGGTATGCCTACCGCTGGCATATTCTAAAACTCCTATATTGCAGATTTGATCTCTTTAGTACTAGGTTGAGATTAGTTAGAACATGGTAACATTGTATTTTTTCTGACTAGTTTGTGTGTTTAGTGTGAGATACATTTGTAACTTTACGTATGTTCATATTTAAGAGTAAAAAAATGCAGTATCAATGGAATGCCAGCGTTTCGATACCTTATTATCTTCAGCATATCGCTTTTGCTACTTTTTTATTGTAAACCGAATGTGTTGACAGCTGTTTTTATGTTCAACGAAGCGATACGCACGAACACAACTGTATCGTCCATTGCGATTCTCACATACCTGACTACATGTAAGGTAAAGTGCCATGGGCGATCTGTGCAAGTATTGCTCCCCTCCCCCTTGTCCTCTTATGAAAAACTTAACCATCGCTTTAAAAATTTACTCAAAAGTTTTTGCATTTTAAGCTGTCATTCGCCTTGCATTTTCTCTCCTTCGTTAGGCCGTTGAACAATAAATTTGGCAGTTGGCAATAGTCTCGTTGACAGTCAAAATGATATTTATGTGCCATAGTGAGAATGGTGGGCATGGTTACAAATACACGCGTAAGTATGCATTAAGTATTAAAGTTTTCATACGCACTGTACTTAAGGCTATGCATGAACAGGGTGCTTCATTCAATGATTCTTTTTAAGAATTTCACAAAATTAAATTTTTTTCACAGAGGAAATCTACAAAATATTAAAAATACCTTTATATCTTCATATAGAATTTTAAAATATTTTTTTGTTGGTATCAAAAGTTTTACCTAACTTGAGAAATGCCTATACTTTGAAAAGCTCCACAAGTGGAATTGCAAAAAAAAAAAGGAAATTCAAATATTATTTAAGCAAATACAAGAAAGTGCCCCAAAACAATGCAATGCTGCTGTTTTTTGATTTTTTCTTTACAAATTTAAGTAAGTATATAGTTATATGTTTCTCTCTAGATTTTGAGTAATTAAAGTTGTAAAAAGCTTTCAAAAAAAGTGTTCGAAGTAGTCGACGCTTAAAATATCTTAGATATATCACTAAAGTGATAGAAGACCGAAGGTTTCCAGACGGTTAAGCCGTGGTTTCTTCGAAAAGCGGTGAGAAAAAACGGTGAAGAACTAGTTTTCACCGTCATGACGGCCGTAATATATCATGCTTGCCGCTATATTACATTACGGTGAACTTCACCGTCTTCTAACTTTACACCTAATTACTTTTACATTGAATTGTTTTTGACAACGTACTCTACCGCAATGTAACGGCCGCTATATAGCGGCACCGCTTTCGAGGAAACCAAAGCTTTACCTTCCAGCAATGTTTTCTTACCTTATAAAACAACAACAATAATATAGCATTCGGTCGAGTATGATTTAAAAAAAAATGTTCTATTAGAATCACCCTACATACGAACGCAAAACTTATTTAACAAATAAACTGACAGACAAATGAAGAAGAACGTGACTGTTATGTATGCAAACTACATACGAATTTATCATAATTTCATGCTGAAAAAGGCACAGATATTTCTCATAGGCATCTGCCGTAGCCAAGTTGCAATACCAAAGCCACGCGCAAAATGCGAAGCCGAGTGTGGCAGCAACAATAAACAACTGGAATAATAAGTAGCAACAGTAGTAATATTAATGTTGTATGTATGCATGTGTGTGTGAGCATAGCAATCACGGATGACAGCGGATGTGACACGATAAGTATACACAGTAAAAAATTTCTGTTTTTCAACTTTTTGTAGTAATTTAATGCACTACTGCGATTTTTTAATTATTTTCTTTTTGCTTTCAAGCTCAATTGAATAAGAGGCCTTAAACATTAAAATAATTTTAACAATAAAAAGAAGTAAATTTGCTGCAGATAAGAACAGAAGAAATAGTTTTTTGTTTTCTAAATGCTTTTGCAAGTCATTGAACTTTTTCTAAAAAAATTTTTACGTCGCAACTAAGTTTGCAGGGTACTCAACTCCTATCAACAGAAAAGGACGGAACTACATATGAACTAAAAGGTTGTAGTGCGCTTCCGCGACAGTCGAACATGCACCCTCGAAGAAGTATCGGAGCGTACAGGGCTCATATCCGGCAAAGGGCTTTGACTTTTGGCAACACTCTCCAAAACATTGTTGGGGAGTTTTTGTCGTTAAAAACAAAAATAGCACACCCACACTCGTTTTCTCAAAAACTTTTATAATTGTAAGGTTTAATATTTGAGTTAAATTTTTTTAACAGTTTACTATCATGTACAATGATAATGTTGCTGTTGTTGGTCATCATATCCTGCTGATTCTGTTGCTGTGAGTATTGCTGCTGTTGCAAATGTTGCTGGAATCTTAATTTATTGTGACTGCAAATGACGCGCCACTCACTCGTTTGAGTTATTTATGCGCCACAAGGACGGGTATTTATTGTTAACTTTTTACGAAACATCGATGACCGAATAGTGCAGGCCGAGATAGTCAGTATGGTAGAGGCATTAATGGTTCTGATATCGCTGATGTAACAACGAATGGCAGATTAATGAAATATTCTTAAAAATTAAAAGTATTGAATTGAGCTCTTTATTAAATAATTAAGTACCTGGGTGACCGAGACTTGCTCGGTATTTTTCAAATTTGACGCATCATCTTACTTACCAAGAGCATAAATTTCCAAAATAGATTTCCAAAATATCGAACACTAACCAAAAAAAGTCACTTAACATACATTAGCGACACCTGTTGTGTATTAAATATTCCGCCCTAAAATACCTTTCATTTGATACCCATATTGTCATCGAAATCGAAAAGGGGGCAACCCTCTAAGCTTCCATTGTGGCAACATTCAAGTAGAAAATCTAAGAAGGAAGCATACTATCCATCTACCAAATTTCATCAAAATCGGTTTAGCCGTTCCCGGGAAGTGGTCGATATCTGAAGGAATAAATAAAATGCGTTCAGGTGGCAACCCTAGGTGGCAATCCTACTGGAAAATATTTTGGTTGGTATACGGCCTAAAATACCTTTAATTTGATACCCATATTGCCATATATTGCTAAATATTTAAAAAAAAATCGGAAAGGTGGCAGCCCTCTAAGCTTCCTTTAGTGGCAACATCAATCTAAGAAGGAAGCATACTATCCATCTACCAAATTTTATCGAAATCGGTTTAGCCTTTCCCGAGATAGTGGTCGATATCTGAAGGAATAAATAAAATGCGTTCCGGTGCCAACCCTAGGTGGCAATTCTATTCGCAAATATTTTGGTTGGTATACGGCCTAAAATACCTTTCATTTGATACCCATATTGCCATATATTGCTTTATATTTAAAAAAGAAGTGATATAGGTGGCAACCCTGCGGACCACCCCAAGTGGCAACACCAAAGTAGAAAATCTTAAAACAAAGCATAGTTTCTGTGTACCAAATTTCATTAAAATCGGTGAAGTCGTTCGGGAGATAGTAGTGGATATACAAATATACAAGAATAAGTCGTTTAAAGTTATAAGATATTTTATGTATTTTTTTACAATCTTACATACAAGCATATGTAGATTTTCGAACACATTTAAGCGAAACTTTATTCTCATACCCGATTTTTGATTCTTTTGCTTTGCAAATGTTCTGATTAGTAAAACGCAAAAAATTTAAGATATGAGCAAACAAATATGTACGGTGAAGTATAAACAGAGCTTGTATAGGCTTAATCGGAACTTGGACCTTATCAGTACCATCAGATCTGGGAAGGCTAATATCGGTAGTTCTTCGCTTTTCACGTGATACATCCGTTTTGGAATTAAGAACGACCTCCACAAGCTACTCGCAATCGAACTAGGTTTCCAACAGGGCGACTTCAGTTCGTGAGATTTCCTTAACTTTTTGTTTGGGTATATAATTAGAGCACCTGCTTTGGCTAGTCTGAAAATTTCTTCGCAAAAAAAGTGCCAAAATGGAACTAGTTCGATGATAATTAGAATCAATGGAAAATCTAAATTATGTTCAATAATAAGGAATTATCATTTTTATTGTTCATCAAATATTAATGAATTATCAAAAAATAATTTATTGGTGTGGGTGCTGGTTCGCATGAATTAAAATTTATAGTCAGAGCGGTCTAGTTCTAATATGTTGATTTGTGGAGTGGTTCAGTTTTGCAACGAAAGAAACAGTGTCAATATTTATCCAAACTGTAGAATAGTAAACTAGCTTGGAACTATAAAAAGGCAATTAAAGGCATCTCGCCGTGATAATTTCGTCAGTTAATTGCATGTAAAAGAGACTGATAGTGAACTTTTTGTGACTCTGAATACAATAGCTCGCCATTTTAGAACTACAGATTCTCCCTGGCGCGTACACTCAAAGGTATTTCACCATTAGTTTGGCTTTCGCATTGTGAATTGCAATTAACTCTGATGATAATAACTTTTGGCAGTTGCATTATTAACGCACTACAACAAAGAAGAAGCAAGTTAAGCAAAAGTAGCCGCATATTAGAAACACCATCAATGTTGCAACTGTTGCCGTGAAATTAGTCTTAAAGCTAAAGTAACTGTCACAGTATTGACTTTTCACTTGAAACCAAACAGGATATACTGCGCTCTTGTATTACTTTGTAGAACGTGTCCTTATCCCTGTGAATTTTTGCCTTTCAACTTCATGCTATTATTACTTTTTAGAGGTCTTTTTGTTTGCTCGCCAATTCGCGAAAATCGTTATTACAATGAAAGCTTTTTTGTTTTCTTTGTTGGACTGCGCAAATTTGCATTTAACCTAAAAATGGTTTCCTCGGTCATAAAGAATGTTACAGTTTTGTTTTTTTGATGGTATGCTTCTTCTTCAATTTTCAAATGGTCACTGTATACCTCTACCATTTGTTCCATAGTTTTTGTTGTTGGCACTACAACCGATGTTGTTATTTCTCCACTGTCGTTTATCTAAGTACGTTTCGCTACTTCTAGGCTAGTTGCTTTATTTGTTGTTGTTGTTTAATCGTTATTGCACTACATACCCACTCTTACTTTATGACACTTTAATTATTCTTATTTGACTTTATGATGCTCTTGACTAACATCACGGCTAATGGACAGTAGATAAAACGGTTGCAACATGAAGATGCGCCAGTAGTGACGAGAATATTACTTCATTTATTAACTATCATATTTTGTTTTTTGGGTTTATGCTTCATCTATTTGTCAATTTGAAAGCACTTTTGACAACACGAAAACGTATTGCCTGTGTGCTGCTATTTGACTTTAACGCAAAGCTTATGCGTCTATGCCAAATGATTCGATTAGAAGAGGACAAGTTGGGCACGTATGCAATATGAGGGGTTATTGCAGAAGACCACAGATAAATTACCGAATTAAAGCATACAGATGGACGGAAGGACTGGCGTAAAGACGGACGGAGATGAGCGAAGGCGGAGAGACAGCAGTATGTACATATATAGCGTTTGAAACGAATTAGCTCATCGTGTTCATCTTAAGTTCGTGACATATTTTACTGTTTTTTGGGCAATTTTTTTTTGTTCTAAAAAAAATAAAACGCAGTTGTCTCATTGTCTCACCCTACCTGCTTTCAAAATTGAATATTTTATTAAGTTATCGCTGTAAAAATGTGGTAACTGTCTTTAAATATGATGTTTGGTACGATATCGCCATGTTGATAATACTTACCAGTTGCTTATATAGAGAAAATACGGTTGGCTTGGTATTAATACCAGCATCAGGCATGTTACCTAATTATGGAATAAGCAAATTTAAGCGGAAGAGTGCTTTGTGGAATCGTAGATTTCAGTGTGCGTATTGTTAATTCTATTACGTATGCGGCTGCCAAATGTATTGGTATTTGTGTGTGCACACCTGATAATAACTTTACGTTCCAATGCGCAAATAAGTTACTCGTAATGAAAAGAAATCTAGTTAAATCCAAGTTAATTTACTGAAGTGAGAAAGATAGGAGTGGGGCATGTACGAGAATATACCCAATAGATAATAGAGCTATAAGAAAAAAGAAACAGAAGAAAAGAATTAAGGAAGTTATGAAAAAACTAAACATGCATATCGACAGCCACACTGCAAAACCCCGTAAGTCACTATTTTTCCAAAAATATGGTTCTGAGCCTTTCCCATAGATCGTGATATTTCGCACATTAAAATTCAGTCAAAATCGGGTTACAACTTCCCGTCTCTTTCCAGTGGTGAAATGAAATAACCGTCGCCCATATACATACGTTATAATTATTACAGTTTTTTCCCTCTCCTGAAAACTTTTTGATTTTGGACATACAGGGTTTTGCAGTGTGGCTGTCGATATTATCTTATGAAAAAAAATAAAATAAAATAAAATAAAATAAAATAAAATAAATTAAAATAAAATAAAATGAAATAAAATAAAATAAAATAAAATAAAATAAAATAAAATAAAATAAAATAAAATAAAATATAATAAAATAAAATAAAATAAAATAAAATAAAATAAAATAAAATAAAATAAAATAAAATAAAATAAAATAAAATAAAATAAAATAAAATAAAATAAAATAAAATAAAATAAAATAAAATAAAATAAAATAAAAAAAATAAAGTGAAATAAAAGAAAATAAAGTAAAATAAAATAAAATTAAATAAAATAAAATAAAAAATAAAATAAAAAAAACAAAATAAAATAAAATAAAAGAAAATGAAATAAAATAAAATAAAATAGGATGAAATAAAATAAAAGAAAATGAAATAAAATAAAATAAAATAGGATGAAATAAAATAAAATAAAATAAAATAAAATAAAATAAAATAAAATAAAATAAAATAAAATAAAATAAAATAAAGCTTTGTGTTAATTATGATCATGACTATGCATCATGTGGAATTTTTTTGATGCGTTTCGCGTTTTACATATACGAGTAGATACATAATATATAGATACATATGTATGTCTATACTTATGTTCAGAAAGAAAAGCCATAACTCTCCTCTAATTAAGTTACGTGTATTCAAACCCTAAATATGTTCAAAACAGCTCGTTGCACACCAGCATCCACCCACCTTTGTAATTATTGTATTGTATTCGCACTTTGTACTGGATTAAATTTTTGTGTGTCACGTCCGAAATAGATACGAACACAAACCATACTGCAGTGACATTCTCATTACAGGAATATCGTTGATGACAAATTTAAGTCGTTGCTTATCCTTTCAATGTGTAGATGTGTGCACTTTCCATTGCCCTAATTTCAGCAGAAAGCAAAAGTTTGGTGTTGGTATTCGTATACCCATATGCGCTAAGTACACTGCTGATGTCCTTAGGGGCATTAAGGAATGGTTAAATAAAAATATTTTTTAAAAACGCCCTATACCGTAATTTTTTCGAAGAACTCAACATTTTTGAACCCGAAAACCCCCGTGGATCCGTCCCTGGAATATACATATGAATAGATCTGAATGGCATTAATTTTGACTCAAATGTATGTAGCTTAAGTAGTTTTACATTTGCGCGTTACGCGGTTTTGCAGGGGCAGTAATGATTCAGGTACGCCAGGGCGTATGAGTAACTTAAAATTGTATTGTGATATGGCTTCCCAGTATGTTTAAAGTGGATATTCATAGTAAGCTTCGAACACTCTACAGCTTGCCAGTTATTCAAAATGAATTTTATCATACGTCACACAATTTTAAAATTCTAGGAGTGTATTAGTAAATTAAAATGCGTATCCAAGAAAATAAATCAAAATAAAGTTTTTTTTTTGTTTGTGACGGAGAGAATTTTAGTTTATTTTGTTTCCAAATTTAAATGTAAATTCTTTACAGAGGTTTGCCCATGAAATGCCTACATATGTATATTTCGGCTTTTGGTATTCTACGTGCCAATTTCGTTCACGCCTTAGTGGCTATACTCCAAGCAGGAATGTAATCGGCTTTACACATTTTCGAATGCCTTTGTATTAGCTGCAAATAATATTGAAAGCAATTTGCCAATAATGATGAGCTAATGTTCTAGATGTGCTTTATATTCAGACCATATCTGTAATTACGCATGCACATATGTATATATATACGTATCTACTGTATGAATAGCCGTGATCGATAAACAAAGCAATTAGATAAACATACATTCGTACATATTGTTGTTGTTTTCAAAGGGGATAAACACATAGAAGACTGTATGGAAAGGGGAGGAACAAAAGTTCGTTTAGCTGCCGACTTGTATTTAATACTTTTAAGAAAAAAACTGGCAAGAGCTTTCGATTGTTTCTACGAGACTTATTTGAAAAGAGCTTTTTTTAGAGCTTTTAGTTTAGCTCGATGTCGCTGAACTAAGCTAAGAGATATTTTTTTAGTCTTCTGGGTAAGCTAAGAGTCTAACCCCCCGATTCTGTGACAAATTGACAAATTATCAAGAAAAAAAATTTGAATCAAGTCTTCTGAATCCTGCGTCAAAAAATTATTTAATTTTATTCGTTTTGGCGTAAAATTCAAAAAACATGATAAAAAGACTATCAAGTTGACGCCCCTTCAGACTTTCTACAGATAGTTCCACTGTTTCGAGATAATTTTCTGCTGAGGTTGATCCTGAAGCAGTTATATTTGATGACTTATCTCTGGTTCTTGGAAAGTCGAAAACTAATGAAAGTCTAACTATTGCTGGGGGGCAAAGTCATCTTCAAGTAAGATTTCCATTGATTTCGATTATATATGTACACTTTCAGGTTATGTAATATTTCGAAGTATTAAGGTCTCAGTATAAATAATATAGCATTCGATGTATTTTACTTAATTACTTATGGCGCTAATATTGACTTCCAAAAAACATTACGGTTAGAAAACGACTCGAATTCTATTGTTTTTATTTCGCTAAGGTAGAAGGTTTGAGAACGGTTTAAGAAACTTGAACCAAAAATTATATCGTTCTTTACTAAAGATGAGCTTACTTTTTCTAATGGCTATCTAATTGACTTCTAGTCTGCTTCTCTAACTTGATTTTTTTATAGATGCATTAGAGAACTACATTAGATTTTCAATGTGAAACAGCAATATTGCTCTAAGTTTTGAGAAAGCGTTTGCGAGGCTAATGCGTTGACGATGCATGCCTTGGAAGATTGTTCTGAGAAGAAGATGTAAAGCATTTCTAAAACTTTTGTTAGTCCCGTCGTCTCTATCTAAAAAGTGTAAATCTCAATTTCAAACGTTTTAGAACAAATGTAATCACAAGTGACTACTTATACATACATTCAAACACACGTACATACATACATGCTTATGAACAAATTCTGCGTTTTTTTTGTTAACTAAGTAGAAATTCACTTACTTGTATGTATGTAAATTAAGAAACGCTGAAAGGAAGATTATGATAAGAGTAGAAGAAACAATAAACATTATGGCTTTGGGATGCCACTGCCAACAAATCCTCCATTCACGCTTGGCTTCATCGTATAGCTTGCGGGTTATATCCAAATGTCAGGTGGAAACAGACGACAATAGGGCTCCTTGCGAAAATGTGTGTATGTATGAGTATGTGTCTACCCACATACATACATATGTAATGTGTGTAGCAAATGGAAGCGCGTAGAGATTTGTGGTAAATGCACATTGTAAAGGCATATTAAAATAATGCAAATTGTTGGTGTAGAGATGTGATGGTTGGATTATGCCTTTTAAGATCTGTCGCAATGTTAAGACACACACACGCACATTAGTGTGTCTGTGTGTGATCACATATACATATACACATATACATATCCATATATGTTTTGTCTTGCGATATCACGTAGCTGAAATAAAAAAATATCATTTGGGAATTGCGTTCGGTGAAAGCTTTTACGGCTAATGTTTGAGCTGCTTTGGCAAGTAACACTTTGACAAACCTACATACACAAACATAAACCCACCATTAACCCAGAATTCGAACACACACATCTGTATATAATTTCTCGTGAACACTTTTGTTCATAAGGTGAATCTATTTAAATGAGGCGGAAGCGCTTAGTTTAAAATAAGGTCGACGAACAATTTTCACATTGGAATTTATTTTAAAGAATTTTGCGCTATATTCGCTGAATATATATGTATATTCCTGCTGTTTGTACTCTTTATTTCATTACGCGTAATTACACCTACGACCGAGTTCAGTTACTTATACCATTCTGGTAATTTCGGCCACAAAATAATGTCTTTCATATGATACAAAATTTATTTAATTAACATAGATAAGCCAATTAACATTAACCATTTAAAATCACTTTTATTCTGTCTTTAAAAAAAGATCCCGCCAAAGATAATTTTTTATTGCTGGCGCGAAAAATCAAAAGTCCAGAATTTTAGGCTATTATCGCATTTTTTATTAATTCAGAAAAACTAATTGTGATTCTAGAAGTCTTACGATGACAGAAAAACTAATAAAAAAAATAATAACTTTTTTCAGGGACACTATCTAGCCGAGGACTTTTGTAGGATCAGCTTTAAAGTATAAATGTCGGACACAGCCAAATCAAAATTTTTTTTTTTTTAATTTTTGTCTGTCTGTATGTTTGGTCGCGCATCACTCAAAAACCGTTGAATGGAATTGAAAAAAAATGTATCATTGCATTACTAGAAGCCTAACTTAAGACTTCAAGTATCACTTGTTCCGACAGCTCAACCAGTTTCGAAGATATCGACGGTACATAGACCAATGTGACCGAAAATATGTATGTTTAATACAAAGTATCAAAGGTGATAATGAGCGCAGCAATAGATGATGTAATTAAGTTCCATATCGTTTCTGGTATTTGTTATAATAGTCAAAATCGGGCTCAGCCTAATATTAGCTCTGAGACGCAACGAAACGGGCCGGGATTTCTAGAATATATGTATATACATACATATTTTGTATCAAAATTAATTCCTGCATGAAGGCGTTCTTGTGTTTTCTTCTCTTTTTAAACACGTAGATATGTTTAAGCCTCACCAAGTTGTTGTTTTCCACTCCAATTTCACCGGCAACTTTTCTCTTCTTAAATAACGAATAAATTTGTGCCGCAGAGCATTAAGTATTACAAGTGTTGGCGGGTTTTTATTTACTTTTTTTTTTTGCTAAGCAAATAATGATTTCAAAAATTGCTCCAACGAATTTATTTCATCATGCATGTTTTATACTCTTTTTATGTTCTTATAAATATTAGATACATAAGCAAAGAAGATTGCCGCCAATGGGAATTAACTGCGTTTAACATGTCTGACATACTTTAAAACATAAAATTAATGGAAATGGGCATGTTAGGATTGTTAGAGTATGTGACAAAGGATTTTATTATATAAATCTTTAATGCTGAGTAGTGTCGCAGCTTGCATTTTTGGATTGGAGGATTATTCAAATTGTTTACGTTAATTTAAAGCTCATGCATTAAATGACTAGAGGCTGCGCACAATGGGACCGATAGAAAAATTTAATTTATATTATTTCAAGCATATTTTACTCAAGCCTGTAGGTTGACACAAATCGTCTGATCAAATCTCAGCGGTGGTTCTTAAAACCTTGTAAATCTATTATGGACGAGATTTAAGAATGCGCCAGAACTTGAGCAAAAACTTCTGCAAAAAGAAAAAAAAAATGCTGTGTCTCAGAGAGCAGTGTGAGATCATTTACAATTTATGCGTCCCACAAACACAAATTTTGCTTTAAAATCTTACGCAATACTTGCCGTGAACTCTAGATCGCTTTCGCTTTGTGTATCAATCTTGAATTATTAATTCCAAAGCAGCCACCGAAAAATTTTACTGCTCGTGGCATGCGTGTTTTATTTTAATTGAAAGCTGGCGCAATTCTCTGGCGACACTCATTTTTTATCTTTCTCGGTTCGTACGCAGTTTTCTTCTTTTAACATACATTTATACATACATACATATTCTTATATAGTCTGTAACCATTGTTGAAATAATAAAAAGTGATTTTATATCGCGTTATTCTTATTCTCATACTTGGCTATAATCGTGTTCATAAATATGTACTTCCGTTTGCTATTGAGCTCCTCATCTCTTTCTAATGCATTGGTCGGCAAACCTAACCCGTGCGGGTATTACGCTCTTCACATACATATATTCTTACACTCTTCTGATGAGAGTGAAAAAGCACTTGCGGCACAGTGGTACGTACTGTCGCTTTGTTGATTGCTTTATGTGATAGCAAATTATTCGCGATTTAAATTTTAAAATGAATGAAAGAGCAATTCTAAATAATTTTTCACTGTGAACCAAGCGAGTGAGAAAATCCGCAACATGAAATTTTTTTTATAATTTCACTAATTCTTTTACGATTTCAGATACTTTCGCTAAAATAAATAAAAAAGAAAACAAAGGCTAAGGAGGGAATTGCAAGGAAGGTAATACCTAAAAAACATAAAGTTGAAACAAAATCTGCTAAGCAGAGTTACATAATTAAGCAAAGGAAAAAAATTGTAGGCAATTTTTTGTAAAAGAAAATTTTTGGCGAAATTTTAGAATTTTTTTAATAGTTTTTTCAAGCGATGCACAGTGTTTTGACTATAGGGCGGCAGGTGGAAAAAAGTCATGTTGACAGATGTCTGTAAAAACCTGTTTATGTGAAAGAGAAAATATTAAAAGTCTTATATGCGAAATTGCGTATCATTTGCTTGTATAGTTTAGTGACAAACGGTGCATTTGTAAGACAATCTGTCTAAAAACCATAATTTGTACTTATCGGTTCAAGTACGTTTGGCGGTAAACTTGTGTAGAGAATTATTGTTTTTTTAACTGAATCAATTCACGAAAAACCATGGATAATTCACGTGGAGGTATTTATCATTTACGTTGAATTTTTTGATATTTTTTCTTAAAAAAAATAGGAAATATCTTAAAATTTTTAGTTTGGGAGAAAAAAAAAATTTAGTACCGGCTCGTCAGGTCTCAAAAGAAGATGTATTTTGTAGAGTATTTTTAGTTTCATATTGTGCAATTTCGAGAAAGGAATTTTGTCTGAAGTTATGAATTTATGAGTTATTTTTATTTTCTGTTTTTCCGACAGGGTGAATGCTAGATTTATTTTGGAACGATTTTCCGTCATCCCTTGTCAATTTTTGTTTGTTTACAAACCGGTTTCGGCGATCCGCCATCTTCAGTGTAAGTTCTCGTGAGAACGAAGTTTTCGTGTAAACAAACAAAAATTGACAAGGGATGACGGAAAATCGTTCCAATATAAATCTTATGAATTTATTAGTTTTGCCCGACTCACCATCACTATCTTCCGGGGATCAACAATGAAATATGTAAAAAACGTTAAAACAGTTATCTTCTTAAAGCTTGCAAAATATTTACATCTTGGCATTTATATATACATACATTATAAATAAATCTATAAATATGCACATTATATAGTCACATACTGTTACACCCATTGCTAACAACTCCTATACCTATTCACTTATTTTCCTTACTTCCTTTATTAATCTTCTTCCACCTTTCTTACGTTTCCCTTTTCGTTCACTTTACCTTTATTCCCCTTAATATTTCCTGTAACTTATTCTCTTTCTCTCCTATCACAATTAATAACAATAATACATTTTATACTTACCATTATAATGTTTTAAGTTCATCCTTGTTCACTTAGCTGTAAGCTTTTTTGTAACCTTGAATTCATTAATAAAGTTTCATTCGAAAAGAACGGACTTGCTTTTATATTAAAAAAACCAAATATTAGACGGATACATGAGATAAAACGAAAAAAAAAAATTTAAACACCCTAATGTATACACACATGAACATTTTGTAATAGCTATAAGCTTTTTATAAAATAACTTTACTAAATATTAGAGAGATACAAAGCATATTTAATTTGCCTTGCAGAGATACATGAAATGTAATCTAAAAAAAATTGAAGCACCCTAATGTATACAACACTCGCAAAATTTTTTGTTCTACCCACTTTAAGCTCTTGTATAAACCAAATTTAGCGTTTACGTTATAATTTGACAATATCTATATTGGTTTAGACTTTTTTCCACCTAGCTCCATACAGTCGAAACACTGTGCGATGTGCCTATCTCATCTATGTTTCGTGTTAAAGTTCTGGTTGATAAAGAAACTTTTTCGAAGAGAACGGTTAGAGGGCTGTGAAGTTGTTATAACATTCCTAAAACAATTTCGTTTATAAAAATGCTGTCTGAGAAAGGTCTTCCATTCCTTAGAATGCATGAGCTTATAAAACTAGAAAGGTCCCTTTTTAAAGTGGCTTCCGCAATTCCGAAACTTCCATTTTCATTTTGGGCAACCCACATACTTATACATATTTTTTTCCCCCTCAATAAGATTTTCTCTTTCCCCAACCTCATAAATGTCAAAATCTTTATGGAAAATATTATAATGCCTCTTAATGTTATACTCCCGGTTCACAATAGAAGCATAACATAAGAGGCATTGCATTTTTCCAAAGGCATCGGAAATCATGAAAATTTGGCATTCATTTTAAGACGCGCATAAATATTATCATTAAAATTTTGCATCAAAGCGACAGCGTTGTTACTTCCTTGCTGTCGGTTAAGCAACTGACACGAAAATTCTATTCTTAGCACGACTGTAGCAAAGTTACTCTCGAATTTACGAACACATACTCAAAAAAAAAAAAAACGCCGACCACTGTTCTAATGCCATGCGTTCACGCCATTATTGACGGCGATTGATTCCTTTTTTCAACACACCTAAATAGAGATAGCAGATATACTCTTGTTGTGGAACGCAGAACTACAGGAATGACAAAACCAAATTTTGTTACTCGAGACTTTATTGAGATAAGTACTGTTTCCTGAATTGTTATAACAAGTTGCGCTTAGCTTATAAGGCTATGTATATGTATCTGAATTTTTTTTACTTCAATGGTTTCACAATTTAAACTCAAAAATGGGAATTGTCCTAAAGAAGCTAAACCAGCAATAATATATTGTTACTTCCGTCTAAATTAATTGAAGCAAAGACATTTGGTCCGGAGTTACAAACAAAAATTTGTTAAAAGTCACAGTTGTGTATTTATGTGGCATGCATTGTTCCGTTTCTCACTTACTCTGACCCTCTTTGCTCACTTAAAAAAAAGTGAATCATATTTTTCTTTTGTCCTCAAAGCTGAAGTGTACGATATCACTTGAAGATAAAGATTTTTATCTATGAAAAATTGCCACTTGTCTGTTAAAAGCAAAATCTCTGTTTTCATGAAGAGACGAGCAAAAAACAAAAAAACTTGACCACTTGCTTTGAAATAATGCAAAATAAAATATGTACTTCTTTCGTGGTATAATGACTGTAATTAATTGAGAATATTACAAAATCTTTTCCATTGAACTTTAAAAAGAAGCTTAAATATCATAAAAGCAGCAAAGAAAAGCTAGGAAAGCTTATGTAAATTAAAAAATTACAAAAAAAGATAAAGAAATATGCCCAGAAAAGAATGTTAAAAAAAGAAATGGTCATGACAACACGACGCAAATTGAAATCATTTGTCAAGTGCAGGGTAAAATAGGCTATCACTGTGGCTGAACATGAGCATAAATACCATACATATGTACATATATACTTATATAAAAATGTCCTGTACTTAGAAGCAGGGCCGGATTAAGCAATTTTGTTGAATGCTACTTTCGTATAGTTGTAATAATAATAATAATAATAATAATAATAATAATAATAATAATAATAATAATAATAATAATAATATTAATAATAATAATAATAATAATAATACAGTAGAATCGCGAAAAAGTTAACCAAACCGTTCCAAGGGTGTTTTACTTTTCCGAAATATTAACTTTTCCAAAGGGTTCTCGAATTTGCAATGATTTTTTCTGCTTAGTTGACATTTTTTAACACACTAACTACAAACAACTCACAAGCTCAAACGTTCATGACAAACTACGTATGTACCAACCGACACCGACAATAATTTTTTACATACAAATTCGGGAATACATAGCAATAAGGGGAATACCCGAGCTTGTTTTTCTTGCCAAACAAACGGTTGGATTTGAAAAAATAGATAAGCTCGAAAAAGTTGACGAAAAGTTAACTTTTTAGAGCGGTACGTGGACGCTCAAAATCGGTCAACTTAGCCGAAGGTTTAACTTTCTCGCGAGTTAACTTTTGCGCGATTCTACTGTAATAATAATATTAATAATAATAATAATAATAATAATAATAATAATAATAATAATAATAATAACCATAATAATAATAATAACAATAATAATAATAACAATAATAATAATAATAATAATAATAATAATAATAATAATAATAATAATAATAATAATAATAATAATAATAATAATAATAATAATAATAATAATAATAATAATAATAATAATAATAATGATGATGATGATGATGATGATGATGATGATGATGATGATGATGATGATGATAATAATTATAATAATAATAATAATAACAAAAATAATAATAAAAGTGATAATAGTAATAATAATAATAAAAGTGATAATAGTAATAATAATAATAATAATAACAATAATAATAATAATAATAGTAATAACTAGAAGGACCCAACAGACGTTGTTCTGCCCAAATTTAGGAAAAAATCGCAAGATTAATAAAAAAGTTTGGAATATTTCGGTCCCTGGTCCACTTCCCGGAAAAAAAAATTACCTAAAATTTTAACAAAACGAAAAGACTACCTTTGTACAAAATTTGAAGAAAACAAAGACAGAGTAAAGTGGTACCTTTGTACCAAATTTTAAGAAAATCGTAGTATAAATAAAAAGTTTGGAATATTTCGGTCCCTTGTCCACTTCCCGGAATAAAAATTTACATAAACACTCTCCGGATTCCTACTGAGCTATCCTGTAAATATGAACAAAATCGGCGAGGTATTTCCGGAGCCTATAACATACATACACACATACATACATCCTATTTTATATATCTATATAGATAACAATAATAATAATAATAATAATAATAATAATAATAATAATAATAATAATAATAATAATAATAATAATAATAATAATAATAATAATAATAATAATAATAATAATAATAATAATAATAATAATAATAATAATAATAATAATAATAATAGTAATAATAATAATAATAATAATAATAATAATAATAATAATAATAATAATAATCCTGAAAAATATGACTTTTTGGATTGCGAATAGGGATGGAGCTGAACCGAATGGTTTGTCCTTAAAATATTCATAACGAAATCGCTTTAAAATTCGAGACTGAACTGTTTGACTAAGTTTACAAACAAAGAAATTACAGAAGTTTCTAGGTCTATATATCTAGGTTGTATATCGCTCCGTATATTTATTTTTTATTTAATAGAAGGGCCCTTCACCATGACTCGACTAGCCTTTTGTATTAGTCCATCACTGTTCACAAGAATACTTTGTACGGAATATATTTATTAGAATAGCAACGGAAACGGAAACACAAAAGGGATGTACGAACTTGTTTATGCATAACATTTTGTATATATGTATCTACTACATATGTAAATGAATACATACACAAAACATGTCCTATACGAGCAAAACCTACATACAAATACATATGTTCTTGTGCTTCCCAAGCATAACATTCGTAGATAGATTGCAATGTGTTGGCACAACCTTCAGACGAAAGTAGGCACCCGCATATGCAAATGAGCTACTATACCGTGTTACTGGCTAGCTGCCGAGTTGCCTAAAATAAGAACAAACATAAATATCTACACGTACAAGTGTTTTATGGTTATTAAATTATACCGATGTTGAGTTGGAAATAAGTTGGTGTGACCCTTTTCCAAGCTAACATATCCGCTTTTCACTTTCAACCTTCCGGCACATATCGCAAGCCAATCCGTTGATTCTACCTATGGTTTGTGGCTTACGTGTGGTGGCGAATGTGGCGCAAAGACCCTGGGTTACTGCGTTGACTATTTCTTTTAGCACTCTTGTGAGCCATTTTAATTGTAGGTACACTAAGCGACATCAAACAGTAACTTACTCTGTTACTTGTTTTGTTTGATGGCAGTTCAAAGGCTTTCGATTGGAGTTTCAAATTAGACATATGGCTCCATAAATGAAATCTCCCATCAATGAATCCCAGAAGCTACACAACTTCTATATTGAAGTCGTTGGGCTTTAAATGGCTGCTCTATTTTCCGATTTCAATGAAGTTCATACAGATTATAGTTGATTTTCCTGGTTGATATAATTCCAAATTACGAATTTTATACAGATCGAAAACACTTTTTTGACCCAGAGCGTATTTTCTGTTGCTCTTTTTGTTACATTGGTATTTGAGAGCATCTAACTCTTAGCGTCAAAGGGTTCAACATACATTTTTTTAACCACTTTCACGTACACATGATGAATGTTCCCTGCAGTCAACTGCCAAACTATTCAGCAAAAATTCTAGCTCATTAACTTAAATTTTGTGGGCTTATTCATGCCAGTCTGGGTGACTGGAACGTTGCCACTATCATGAGCAGTTTTGTGACGGCATTAAAAAAGAAGTAACCAAAATTAAAAAATTATTCAAGTTACCATAAAACTACTATTTATAAAAACGACCAAATAGAAGTTTATTGGAAACTACATACATGTAGGTACATATGTAAATCAAATAATGCAAAACTATTGCATGGAGTTGTAAAAATAATTTTTGCATCTCCATAATTGAAAAACGTCACAAGTTATATGTATGGACGTTTTTTTAAAATAACCAAAAGCATGGAAAAAGTGAAAGTGAAACGATCAGGCCATCATGATTAAACAATATATAGTTTCCGCAAATGACATAGCATCTTCTCCTTTCTCTTCCATACCTGGTCTTCGAATATTCTTCCCGAGTTCGATCACCGTAAACTCAAACAAACACACGCACAAATAATGTAATAGCTAGCTAGTTTTATTTACTAGTATAAGCGATGTACAAATTTAAGAGTTAGGTAACTTGAGACTGTACAACGCTTGAAAATAAACTGAATTAGGGCTGGTATGTGCTTGGAATATTCGCAACAATATTTTTGTTTAAATATTCTTTGCTTATATTTCTTGGGAAAGCTATTGAGTTCGTTCGTGCTACATTTCTTTTTAATAAAAATTCCTTCTGAATTGATATGAATTGATATTTAATAATTTATTGGTGATACAGTAGTCGCTCACAAATTAGAACTCTCAGTAATTAGAATTTCCAGAAATTAGAATCAACTTTTTGAATACATTACACGCTCTGAAATTAGAATCGAAAATTCTAATTTGCGAGCGTATTTTGTTTTTTGTTGCAAAATAAGATATAAAAGGGGGAATCCCCAATTTATTCTGTACAGTTTTTGTCAGTTTTTGTTTGAATTCGATACGCGTGCACGTGTTTCGGCATTGTTTGCTTGATATTTGACGATGATGTGCCACTAGCCCAGCTACTGCAAAATGATCAATATATTTACTGTAATTGGAGTTTTTGTTTTTTGAACCTTTTTTTGACTTAGCGCATAAATACATATATGTATATAGGATTTTTACCTTATGTTTTCTCGTTTTTATGAATAAAATTGAATAAGACAAAATTTCATTGAAGTTTTTCAATGCAAATTGACATACATTTTAAGGTTTTATTGATATAAAAAAACGTCCAGGAATTAGAATTTTTCAGAAATTAGAATCGCCCTAAAAACAAAGTGATTCTAATTTGTGAGCGTCTACTGTATTATTTTATAAAAATATGTGATTTATGTATATGTGTAATATACATATGTATGTGCAAAGTTCAGAAAATATGTGACGTTTCTCTCACACCTGCCTTTTGACATAAGGAGAAAATGGCTCCAAACGGTAATTTCGTGGTATTGCCCACTTGCGGCAACTATAAAAATCATTGGTTCATGTCAGACCATGTATCAGAATTTCATTGGCCAAATATTTATATTGAGAATACATGAAATAAATATTCTACTGTTGTTATTTTTATAGGTTTGACTGATTATGATTGTGAAATGCATAAATGAAATATGAAATCAAAAAATTGTTATGTAGTTGCCAGGATGCATCGTAAAGATAATATTATCGCTTACAATAGTTATCTGTTGAAACCATTAAGTTTTTATCGTTTAGGAAGTTATCAAAATTATGACAATACGTTGATTAACGAAAAGAAATTATTGCATTAATTTTATTTCGTTAATTAACGTAAACGAAATGTTTTTGATATCGTTAAAAATCTAAAATTTATGTTGTTATACTGCTGGCAATGCCATTAAGAACAGTCGGCTGAATTACATCCATGAAAAAAAGTAAACATTACATAAATGTGGAATGTGTGAGTTTGGGTAATTTTTCATTAAATTATTAATTATTAAATAATAATATTAATACCTTTATAGTCTTCTTATTTGCAGAATAATATCCATGACCAATTTGAATGCTTAAAATCAGGCAAACGAAGTAGAATCGTTTCGTTTGTTGAGAATGCCTGTATAGTTGTATTTACTATGAAACTTTTACTCGAACCGAAGAGCAGAGAAACATACGAAAACAAGCTGGGTGAAAAAAGAGTTTTCTTTAGTCATTATTATAATGATTTCCTTGAGTTTTCTTAACCTTCGTATACTCGCGCATTGGTCTCTGAGACCGACGAAACAAATTTTCGTGATTATTAAATCTGAAAACTAATTTGTGATAGACTGAAAGACTGGAAAATAATTAATATATGTAGTAAAGTATGAAAGAAAAATATGTTTTAGGGAATACTAACAATCCGTCAGTGAGACCGTGCCCGAGTTTAAACATATGTTACAATAATTGGCGTGAGTATAGGAAGGCTAATTTTACGTAAATATATTTTTATTGATTGTATTAACTTCTAAGACTTATGTTGTTTCTAGACTTTAAGAACTTCTAAAAACTAAAAAAAAAAAAAGTTAATATTCACACCTGTGAAATAAATTGTATATGGCAATAGTTGTATACAAAATCAACTAGTAGCTGCAGGGTTAATATGTATGTATGTACCCCTTTTGCAACAGCATGCAAGCGGATCTGACGCCGCTTTTTCATAACTAAAAGGGTGGCAAAATTGACATAAATATGGCAAAAGCGAAGTGGCAACTCAAACATCAAAGTGATTGTGTGGTCGTAAACGACTATGACTAACAGCAACAAAGGTGATGAAAGTGAAATTGTAAGTACATGCCGAGTGGAGTAATTGCGAATTTGTAGAGTTAGTTACAGTTAAACATACATATATTCACTCTTATGTTGCGTGCTATTAATCTCCCCGTTGCTCATGTTGTACTGACATTACTCACTTACTAAACTAAATATTAAACATTCTTTTATGTATTCGAAAGTGAAAGAGCAAATGTGACAACAAAGTAGTCTGAATATATTGCGTGAAATAAGGCGAACCTAAATAATAAATTAGTAATGACCTGGTGGGGAGTCACACGCAACATTGCCGGTAAGGCTGACAGACCTCATTTCGGATACTTCGCATACTTGCGCTGACAGGCTGTGCTGTCGCACAAAATCAAAATACCGTAATAACGGTATACAAATATTTTTAAACAAGTACGAAGTGAAAGGTGGCTGCGCTTAACTTCGTATAGCTAAAAGTATGCCACAAGTAAAGCGGCGGAAAATTCTTTGCGGCTTGAACTTAGCTTTGTCTGTAGATATTTTGTCTTTACAAGAATGTTAAATAATTTATGCGTGGCATCTCTTTATACATGCATAAGTATGTATGTATGTTGCAGTTGTTGTACTGCACGAGTCAAGGCGAAATATTTGCTGGAAGATCTATTACTACCCTACCATCTGTGGTGGAGTTTCTTACTCAGAGCAATACACTGAGTTAAACTAATATTAAATATTTAGATATGTTTGTTTGGCCCTTGTGGTTGCCAGATTAAGTGGTTGTACATAAGAATCCCAAAATTCAAGGCCAAATAACTTGTTTGTTCACTCAATGGGTGGTCTGAAATATTTATTCAAGTTGCAAGCATTTGTGTTGGCGTTGTTGAGTTGGTTCCATAGTGATAGGAAATTTATTGCTGAAATTTAAACTTTAAGGTTTGAGTACTAAATATGTTGTGATGGCAGTCAATAAGCCTAAATAGTTGTCATAAATCGTGATTGATGTCGCAATTATTTATGATTGAGGTCACTACGAGATGCGCTTGACTAAATGAAGTCTTAGTAAAATAGCACAGAAACAAAATGATTTGAAATTAAGAGTTCGTTGAAATGCCCTCCACAAAGGCACTTCATCTTAAAGGATTCCAAAGTGCTCATTTCTTGGTCCTTTTCCTTTGCTTCAATCAATGAGTGCTGTTAGAAACAAAAACGAACCTAGCGTTTTTAGTGGAATTGGACCAGAGGCTTCCCACTTGAGCATATGAAAAGAAATTTGGTGTCGTGGAGAGAGAGTTTTAGGCCGGATAGCTAGAAGTTTAATCTAATACGGTATCGAAATCGAACCTGGCTGGGGCAGGGTGAGCTTGCGCCTGAATAAGAGGATTCACTTGGCGAGGATTGACAAAGGAGTTTACCGATTCTTGAGCATGTGTGAGATAGTCGAAAGCTTCTTGGCGTCGACGGCACGTTTAATTCCATTTGTACTTGCCTTCTACATCGTAAATACAGTGGCCGACTGGCGATACTGCACGGATAATAAAATAATAGTTCTTGAGCAAAGCTCATTGATGGAAGGTAAGATAAGGTGTCGTTGTGGCCAAAGCCGTTTTGTCTGCCCAACTTGAAGTCTAAATTGTTAGGTGTAAATTAATAGGTGTAAGCTTGTTTAAGCGTAAAGGTTAGACAATTTATTATCTTAAATTTGAAATATAAAATATCGCTCTATACTTAAGCTTAGAAAAGTTGGAGGCATCAGTAGTTATGGGGTGATTTGTGTGCGAGAAAGTGTCAAAAACGCACAAGTTGTGTATACGTTTAGACACACAAGAAGATTTGAAGAGGGGTGATGATTTCAATCCGAGACGGGCATTTACAAAGCACAACAATTCATCTTTACATGAACATGATCTGATGGTATTTCTAAACCAACTCAGCTGCTGATGTCTATGCTGCTTCGTGTTTCGTCCTTTTTCGTAAGAAACAATAACAACGTCCAATAGCACTGTCGACATTGTTGGGCGTCAGCTGCTATTTACAACACATTTTTTGTCATACATTGTATTTGTCATTTTGCCCACACAGTTTTGCTTTGTCCATTGTAATTCAAAAAATGTTCCGCATCCCAATCCAGCAAAATTTATTGTATATTTGTAGTTTCTAAGACGACCGGCCACGCATAGTCGCTGTTGCGAATTTTTTCGTAACGTCGGAGCAACCCTGCAAGGAAATAAAACTTGTAGCGCACAGCGGGATTGATACAAATATTTAAACATTTAAAAGTCGAGCCGCTTGCTCCAAGACAGAAGGGCACTGCTAGCAGACTGATCCCTTAAGCTGAGTAATTTTGTTTTATAGATATCTGCTTAATGCAAAGCACGCAGGTCGGTATATTATATTTACAAAGTTCACTTTTTATTCATGGGAAATGTTCAATTTTATTTTGTAAATTTTAAAGAGTTGGGGTGCTACCGCCCACTTTTGATTTAAATGAGTAAGTTTGACTTTCAATCAAATCAAAAACTTTTTCAGACATTTCAGAATTCTGCTAAGAGATAAATTTTATTACAAGGAATCTGCCGAAGATATATGTATGTATGTATATGTGAAATTGGTTGACCAAGCCCACTTAATAACGCAAAATAAATTCGAGGAGGCTGATGTTTTTAAAGATATTGTGAACATAAAGTCGAATGCTGTAGGGAATGATGGCATATCTCTAAAATTTGTAAAACTGGTGTTACCCTTTGTTCTGGGAACTTTGACTCATATTATTAATCATTGTTTTACCACCGCGTACTTTCCTGTAGAGTGGAAAAAGGCTTTGATTATTCCAATTGCAAAAAAAAAACAAGTAAGGAAGTCTAAGTTCGGGTGAACCGAACATTAAATATCCAGCGTTAGTTTTCAGAACGAGATACAAATACCATGATTTGGCAATGATATAGGCCCTAGAATCTTATTTGAAATTTTCTGTATCGAAAAAGTGGGCGTGGTTATCATGCGATTTCGACAATTTTCACAGCAGCTCACCTTGGCCAGAAAGTAGCCTGCATAACAAATTCCATGCAAATATCTCAGTTTTTACGCAAGTTATGTCAATTTATGTGATTTTCGAAGTTTTCGATATTGAAAAAGGGGGCGTGGTTATCATCCGATTTCGTCCATTTTCAATAGAAACCTACCTTGGCCAGAAAGTAACCTGTATGCAATTTGCACGTCGCCACGGTTCAGGCAACCACCCGGAGTTGGCATGTCGTAGCCCAGGGTTTTCTTATTATTCCAATGCGGAAAGGTGTGCTGCTTTTGAAGTCAAAAAACTCCGGGCCTGAAAATGTTACCAAGCGAAACTCATCGAGGTTAAGTTGATCCCCAGGTCGCTAGCATGTCGATTCATGCATCTTTTTTATTTTTAGTACTTTTTCAAACACTCCGGGAATAATAATTCAATCCGTATTTTTTTAGGTTTTACTCCGGGGAAAAAAATTAAATCCGGCCATTTATATTTATGACTCCGGGAATAATAATTAAGTCTGGCCATTTATTTTATATGGCCGCTCTAATAAGAGAACTACCCAGCCGAATTCAATGAGTTCGGTGTCCATCGATTCCTCTGGTCATCAAGAATTCAAAAATATATATATTTATGACAATATATTAATTTACTAGCAGACCCGGCAGACGTTGTTCTGCCTGACCAGTGACTTCCCTAGAAATACAATTTCAAATATTTTTCTATTAATTTTCAACATTCCATTTATTGCAGTGCTTTAGGATATACAATGTTTCCGGTTTTAACGTCTTTGGTATAAACAAATAAATTTTTTGGATGTCCAACTCAAAAAACGGATCTTTTGAACTCAATGGGTATGAAAAAAACCATTATGCGCTGTTGACCCGATGTATAGTTAGTATTTATTTAATAATAACCTATACCTACCACTTAACGCCACTATTATGATTTTATGGAAATCCTATAATACTCTGGATATGTAAAAAATTTACAAATGTAGCCTATGTATGTCGTACCCAACGAAGATTTTAACGTATTGGAAAAGTGCGTGGCACCGCCCACTTTTCTCAAATTATATAAATCTTAGACGGTCAAAATCGCTCAGGCGGTTAGATGGCCATTTAAAGAAAGAAGAAGATATAAATCTTGACCAAAGGACACACATATCCAAAAATCATTAATTTGGACCAAATATGTTCAGAGTTATGAAGAATTGTAGTTTTATATAGCCTGGGGGCGTGGCACCGCCCACTTTTCCAAAAATTAATATAGCCTATGCTTTAACCCATGATCCCAAGAATATACTGTGAAAATTTCATAAAAATCGGTTGAGTACTTTGGACGCCTATAAAGGACACACCGACACACAGACACACATTAATTTTTATTTATAAGATTAATTAAATGTTTCAAACCTTCCTAAAAAGGCTGTTTAATTTTTAATTACCTATTCACTTTGTCACTAATTATTAGGAAATGACTAAATTGAGGCTTAGGCAGGGATGGCACTGAGCCACTCATATAATAGTAGTCCGAAATTGACTCTCTTTCATGGCCATTTATCCAACCTGTCATATTTGGCCGCTTCCCTGGTGTTCTGCACATAAATACCATGGATCACGCCCCTAATTAGGGATCTTCGGTTCGGTTCGGTTTTTCACTAATAACTTTTTCCTGCAAAACTGAATAATCCGCTTTTGGTGTCGTTGTTTCGGAAGTGCCGCAAGGTTCTGTCCTGGGTCCCCTTTCATTCAGTCTTTTTATCAATGATGTATTTTCTATGGTTATGCCGATGACATTCAATTGTATCTGTCGAGTTCCGTGGGTCTTGTGGAAGATTTTTGTTACAAAATTAACTGTTCCAACATCAGTTTCACGATGGGCTTCCGACAATTGTCTTATTCTCAATTCTGGTAATTCATATGTGTTACCCATAAGTAACAGCATAGTACATATATGCTGAAGATATTCCAAAATTGTCTATATCTATGTTTTAAACTTTGCTGACAAGATACGAAGCTTAGGTTTTATTTTGAATTCTACGTTGAGTTGTTCTGAACAAATAAATAGAGTTGTCCGCAATGTATGTATATGTTATATTACGTAGACTAAGAATGTCTGTTTCGTTCACGCCCTTAGATACAGGAAAAAAGTTAGCTATTCAACTCATTCTGTCCCACTTCACGTATTTTGAGCATGTCATGTTACACGTTATGTTTATGGACTGAAAAGGTATGATCATATTTCTTTATGGCGATCTAAAATTTTAGGATGCACCACTTCTGACTATTTGGCGGCAAGGAACTGTATATATGTACATGTACAAGAAGGCATCAACATCTGATAATTCCAAAATATTCCTACTTGTCATCGTAAAGGTTATTCTTCATTAATGCTTCATTCTTCAAAGCTGCTATGAAACGGAGTAACTACAAATCCACAATTATTTTTGTTGCAAATTTGAAGTTTTTTTTCCTTCTTTTTTTCCTATATGTCTTTATCTGCTTCTTCTTTCCTAAAATACGCCTCACTCTTTTAATTACAATCTCGAAAACTAACTAATGAATGTATTTAGAGTTACTGCATAATCTGTTAGACTTAATTATTATAATAGAATTAAGATACATTTTTATACCCAGCGTACTAGTACTAGTACAAGGGTATTATAATTTTGTCCACATAACGGTACTATGTAACGGCGCAAAATAATCGAGTTAGATATAGAGTTCCATATATGAAAGTTCTTAGGTTGAAAAGAGGAATTGATTAAGGCTTGTCCGTCCGTCTGTCCGTCCGTGTACACGATAACTTGAGTAAAAATTGAGATATTTGCATGAAATTTTGCATACAGTTTACTTTCTGGCCAAGGTAGATTGCTATTGAAAATGGTCGTTATCGGATGATAACCACGCCCCCATTTTCGATGTCGAAAATATCGAAAATCACATAAATTAACATAAGTTGAGTAAAACTTGAGATATTCAAATGAAATTTGGTACGCAGGGTACTTTCTTGCCAAGGCAGGTTGGTGTTTGAAATGGGCGAAATCGGATGATAACCACGCCCCCTTTTTTAATATATAGAAAATTTCAAATAAGATTCTAGGGCCTATATCATTGCCAAGTCATGGTATTTGTATCTCGTTCTGGAAACTAACGCTGGGTATTTAATGTTCGGTTCAACCGAACTTAGACTTCCTTACTACTTAGTTTTTATTTTTTATTAAAATTTTTTTATTCATTTCCCCACAAGTGAACAATTCCATGTGAGCAAGTGCAGACGTGAATAAAATTTTTACTCACCTTGCCGATGATTACCGTGTGTAATTGAAATATGTATATCGGTTTAAAATCAAATTAATAATACAATTTCGGACCTTGATCCAGCTTCAAAATACGTACTACATTATTTCTGCGCAATAAAATATCCATCAAATTGAATTTGTTTACGTTTTTCTACTGGTTTCGCATTGTTGATTCTCCTATTCTTTCTGGATTTTCCTTCCCCTTCAGGATTTATTTTCCTAATAAAATGTTACAATCTATTGTTGCTACCAGGATAATGCCATATTTTTTTCTTAAAGCAGATATTGTTTGCTGTGCTTCCACAAATTGGTGTATCTGGGGTACCAGCTGTTGCTGTCAATTCTTTTATCTTTTCGTCTTTCCAAAGCGTTACTAGAAATTTATAACATTTAAGCACGACAGTAATTGTTTAACATTATTCAAAACTCGTTTCCACACTTGATAACAGATTTAAATGCACACCAAGTAATATGTAGTTACCCTGCGAAAATTGCCGTTAGTTTAGGCTGCGTACGGGATGAGTCACCATGGAGGTTGCGACTAATGCCATTTTTGATCACATTGTATGGCTTGAACTGTTCACATTTGTTTGAGCATGTTCTATAGAGCGACCAATTGTAGCCGGTTATAAGCCAACGGGTACGAAAGGATTACTCCAGTTTCTACCTAAACGGGTACTTTTAACTCCTATAAGTATGCTACAGAAACTAAAAGTGCCTTATACCCCTATGAGTATGCCACCCAAATAAAAATTTACTTATTTATATTGAATACTGCCAACGGTAGACTAAAGGGATTAATCGTGGAGCGCTCTCTTTAGACTTAGTAACACTATTTTTGCGCTGGTTATACATCAATATGCAAGCTCATAAGATTGTGGCACGTTTTGTTTTTGGTCCTGGCCTGTGGCAGCATGCTGGAAGTGTACATAATTTTTCCATTTTTTTTTGTTTCGTGTCTATGTACATATTTTATATTCTACCACTTACATAAGTGTAGTTATTGTTGCTCATAATGACAGGTGGTAAAGAAATACTTTGTGTGTGGCTGCCTAACGCATACATATCAAAATAAACATACCCATATGACTACTATCTGAGTTTGGTAAATAAATAGAGTCAACTCATTTAAATATCTGCTAAGTCATTCATTTTTAGTAGAGGGAGATTTGTGTTCAGTTTAAGAGCTTCATAAATAGATGATGTTTATCGTATGAATAAGATATGTTATTGGGTTTGATAGCTTACAAAATTTATGTGCTATACAATAAGGAACGAAATACCTACAGCTAATTTATTGAAACAATATATTGACCTCATACAGTTATTTATTAAGTAGCTTACACGTACTATTATTTAATATTCCAAACTGGACTTCGTAAATGCTCTGCTTTTTGCAATATTGTTCCGAAAGTCAGATGAAAACAAAAACAATGAAAAGAAATGGATGAAATACGTATGTTGGTAGGTGAAGTTAAAAAATTTCATTATTCTATGAAGTTTTGCGTTTTTCACAACTTTCATGGAATTAAAAAATACCAAAATCTGTTTTCTGCAATGCCAAGTGTGCCTTTTCATCTACCAAATTAGCTAGTATTTCTGAAAGTTTTATGAAAATCCGCATGGTTTCAGAAGAAAAAGGTTTTAAACACGGTAGTGAAATTCGCCGTCTTTTTATACCTTTCATGAACATGAAATGGTATTATAACTTTGGTCCGATGTTTGTAAGTATGAGAAGAAGAAGAGATAGACCCACCATTAGGTATACATACCGAAATGGTCAGGGCGACGAGCTGAGTTGATTTAGCCTGGTCCGTCTGTCCGTCTGTCCGTCCGTCCGTCTGTCCGTCCGTCTGTTTGAACGCAAACAGATGGGGTCATTTTATTTTGCAGCATTTGTTCAGTAAGAGTTAAATACGAAAAGAAATATTATATCAAAAGTGAAAAACATACAAAAGCGAAGAAATTCACAAAAAAAAAACAACAAAAAAAGATGATAAAAAAATTGAATTTTCACAGGATCCAACTTTAATGATTATTGCAACCGATATTCCTTCATTCATTGAAAAAAGTGGACTCATCAACAATTTATCATCGCACCGCCACATGCTCTAGTCTATACTAGACTTGTGTAATGCCCACCCTCATATCAATAACTAATTTCCCTTCATCTTCCAGTACATGCAAGTCAAGACCACCAGCTCCAGGTCCCTTACACCACGTGAACTGTATGCCGGTTTAGAATTTACACCTGCAGCATCAGTTAAGTGCAATTTTTGCTTTGGGTTATAGTCTTTTTATTTCACAGGATCTGGGGAAATGTAAAATTATGCCTGACAAAACAAATTAATATTTTATGGGGGATGGGGTTCCATCTTTGAAATCGGCATTAATATCCAAATGATCTCGATTTCCAATTAATGCTATTAAGTTGTAGAAATATTAATTCCTGAATTATTTGTTTTTTTATTAAAATACAAATGACTTACTTTTCTATAAACCTGATGATGCCCACATCACAAATGAACGTTCCATCAACAAATTCGGCTATAATTTTTTCTTTCTTTGTTTCTTCTGTTTTTCCGACAGGGCGAACGCTAGATTTATATTGGAACGATTTTCCGTCATCCCTTGTCAATTTTTGTTTGTTTAAAAATGAAACTCCACAAAGTACTGCGAGCCAGGTTTTTGTTCGCCTGAAAATTGACTGAAAAACAGATAATCGTTTTTGTTGGCATGAGCGACGATATATTAAAAGTTATCGGTTAAAACGTTATTATGTTCCCGCTTCACGTCAAATAAACGTCAAAAGCCATAGCAAGTTATTTGCGGTGCTTTTGTTTGTTTGCTTTTAATGCTTGTAATATTCACTTATGGAGCTCTTGAAATCGAATGTCGTTTGTAGATTTTTAACTGCTCTTCACATTTTAAGCCAAATCCTCCCCAAGTTGCAAAAAATTGGCGTACTACGTATTGAACTGCCCACCGGAAAAGTTTAACATTTATGACGTAATTCCTTTAAACTTTTTCTGCAACGTAAGTAGGTCCAATCAAAGCTGCAACGATTTGTAAAAAAGTAGTTAATTTAATGCTTGCTGGCATCTTGGAGTTTTATGATAACCCGTCAATACCGTTTAATTGCGCAAAACGAAAAATAAACTCTTTTCAAAAGTTGCTTAAAACGTTCGTAAATTTTGTTGGATAAAAAGTTAAACTCAAGTTGTTTGCCATTGCTTGAAACTAGTTACCTACGGAATCATTAGTTGTAATGCTTAAATTGAAAACTACTTAGTTCGATAATCCTTGCAAAAGTGGTTATTACTTATGAATAAATGCGTGGGCAGCATTTAAGTCCAACTCGTTATTAGTTTCCACTTTTAATCTGCCCCGAATTTGGTTATATCGTTTAGCCGAGGGATATTGAAAAGTTGAAACTTTTCATATTCAAATATAATTTTGCAGTTTGATTGTATATTCGGGTAAAACTTCTTACACGCACGTATGTTTGTAGATATGCACTTGTGTGCTGGTGTGGAAAATTTTCCAACATTTATTAAATTAATTTAAGCATTTCACAATTTTAACAGACTACAATGGATATTCTCTTCAACTTTGTCAAGTTCTCAGGAGAATATTTTGGTTGTAATGGAACTTTGTTAGTAAGAATGTGGTTGCATAGAATACCAACTAAAAATTCACACCTTATATAAAGCTTATATTTTGTAGCAAACGGCTTATAACTTATTGGCCGCAGGTTGTAAAGAGTATCAGTCGTATGTAAATAAAATCCTTTAGTTGAGATACATCTTAGTTTTCTGCACTGATATTAATTATCTAACTCTCATTAGAATAAAATGAAAAAATTATTATTATGAAAGTTTTTGCTAAACTAGAAAATATATGTGTATGTACATATATTCATATGCAAAGAAGAACTGCAGTTAAGTAAAACGTACCATATACTGCATATATGTGTATTTCAAAAATGCGCAAAATGTAACTGGTCCATTGCGAAAAAGGACCAAAAACTGCAAATAGCATTTTGTCGACCGAGCGAAATCTTTCCAATCAAATGGATTTTTAATCATTTAGTCCAGTTTAGTTTGTTAGAAAAAGATAAGATTATGATCAGATTCTTAGGTGAAGACAGCAAATTTTTGGGGGAAAACTAATTTTGAAACCAATCTTTTAACATATCAATGCGACTCAAGATAGCATCACTTTTGGCAAAGATCTTCAAAAGTTTACTGGGCGACTTTGCCTTTTTTTAGACACATTCAACCAGAAAAATTTGTGAGTTTTCGCCACATGAGAACCTCTTATGAAGAGGTCTAGATGTTCCTTCAAAGCAAGCGGTCAGTACATGTTCAAGGTGAGATGAAATTCCGCAGACTTGAAGTTATTATCCACGTTTTGTTCGATGTGTTGCTTTCCTCAGGATTTATCGGAACATTAGCCACGCCCACCTATTCCAAATTAACAAATTTTTTAAAATGAGATAATTGCTTCGTCACAGCTGTTCTGGCATTCCTTACAATCACTTACCCAATTTTTTGCTAGGTAGTTTTAGCAAAAGTGATAAGCGATATTGTTAAGTGTAGTAAGGTCAGATTATGGGAAATTTATTTGGTGAAGTTTTTAGCAGTGGGATTTAGCAAAAACACACATACACACACACATAAATGCAAAACTGCTATATTTTTTCTATAAAAATTTGAAAAGGTAACAATATGGAATTGGGAATTAACGCTTACATTCTGCCCACATTTGCACCTTTGCATGTATGTACGTAAAGCCCGAAACTTTGCTAAAAGGGAATAAAAAGCATGCTTATCGTTTTGCTTTGCCTTTTATTGCACCCTCTTTTCTGCTAGGAAAGTTCACCCGAGCACAGATAATACACTGGTGATAAGAACTGCCATTTTGGTTTGCCTGAAAGTGTTAATAAATTGAAAAAAGGTGCGAAAAGATAAAGTGACCCTAAGAGCAACTTCAAAACTTGCTACTACATAAATAAATTTCCTTTGGTTTTGAGCTCCCCTACTTATATGTAGGCAGAGTAAGATTTGCATTGCATTCATTGGTGGTTAGTCCTAGCTCGTGGACTCGGTGAAACGTGAACAAAACTGAGAGAAAGACGCGAGAGCAAGAGGAGAGTGTGTTCAAGATTGTTATTTCTGCTTAACGATTACTGACTTAGAAGCATCAAGTCAGTTTTCAGTTCCTTCATGTAGTACAAAGTAGTACGCTAAGGAGCACTGATATTAATAAACTAGCTAGTTTTGTGAGTAATTAACCCTTTCTTATTCCCTCATACTGAACCGCAGGCTAACTGCATAACTAGACAATAAACAAGAAATTCTTTAATGAAATTGTGCTAGTTCGTTATACGTCAAGCCTTTAACAGCTGAAAAGACCAAGTTTTAAAGAAATCGTATCCTTGCCTAAAAACTGGTTGATGTGCATGTTAAGGGCAGCACCACAACTGAAAGACAAATTATATTTTGTATCGAGACGCGAGGCCTCGGATTCCAAAAAGTCATCTGTCTTAAAACATGACAGAATTACATAAGTATACCGAAACCTGAACTTGAAAGTATCAGGCATGTGCTAGAAATCGGTCGATTTCATTCCGGTTAAGTTCGAAACAGCTGTTCTCAAAGCAACAAACTTTAAATTTTAGCTTAAAGCACCACTTTTCTGTATAAAATGAGCGTGTTTGCTTTTTCTCCCTATTTGATAAGTCAAAGTAACTGAAAACGTAAAGAGAAGATAACGCGACATGTTCTAAGAGACCATTCCAATCCCTTGGACCTTCCAGAAGGTGTGTAAGTGCTTATATAAAACTGTTGGGTATAAACTTAAAATTTCAGCTTCATTTCATACTACCGAATACATAAAGAAGCTTTTCATAATATTGTAAAAGATATAAAGCCGTTAATAACCCTACATTCCGCACTGGAATCCTTTATTTGATAACCAACAACAACCACATGAAAATTACACAAAATGTTTAACTTTAATTGCAAATATCTCTTGAAATAAATAAAAAATCTAGTTTTCCCCTTTGGAGGCCAAAACGCCTTCCTTTAGGTATAGCTCTCCCGACATTGTTGGACGTGTGTTAGCAGTTGTCACCTAAAAGAAACGGTAATTGTACTTGTTAACACAGGTCCAAAAATATCTGACCCGGGTAATTTTTCGGTTTTTTGGTGATAACTTTTTACTGAAACAAAATATTTGATTTCCGGTTTCTCATTTTTGTTACAAAGGTCTCCCGATATTTTTGGACCTGTATTAGTAGTTACGTGCGGTCGTATACAATTACCAAGGAAACAAATGGAACCATCCAAACCAGCCATTTAGGTCCTTTTGCGGGCAACCCGGGCTGTTTAGCTGCTTGGCCAATTCTGACCAAAGCGCCTCCACGGCAACGCGGTCGACCTTGGCAAAGTTTTTGGCAATATCACTGTGCTGCTCCACAAAGTTTAAAAATGTATTCTCCTGACCCCTAATAAATAGAAAAAATGGAAGGGTTTATTTAAAAACAAAGAAGAAGCCACAAATATATACATTTTTTGAGTTTTTCTTTAGTTTAATATAAATTCACGACCGTACAATAAGACGATTTCAAAATGGCCAACATTTAGCGATTTCGATTTCAAGCACATGGCAGATTTTTGCGATTTTGATGTTCGAAAACGAAAGCGGAACACCGAAGTTCGGCACATGTTAGCATAATTTCGGTGAGATTGTAGCGCATGCCTGTATATTTTCAAATTTTCTTCATAGAATTTGGAGTCAGTGCCTTAAATGCAGACACGTACCTTGTACATGTGGCTAAGGCTTGGCGAAGCGAATGCCTGCCTTACGCTATTTCCTTATCGCTTTCTTAATTCATTTTCTATTCGACAGAATTTGACTAGTACACAGCCAAGCTAAATGTTTAAGCGACATACATACATAAGCTACGGTTATTTCATTCGTTTATTTTATTTGCATTGCACGCTATTGTAATTCGCAATCAGCTTATAAAATATTTCGAAGATATAAGTAGTTTATGTTTTGGAAAGCCAAGATGTGGTTTTTCATACAGAAAATGAGAAAGCCAATCGCGCCATGCCTCAGAGCCTGCTCGCCACCAATAATACATACATACCCTCTCGTTCTCCAAAGAACAATTTTGAACATTTAGGCAAACATGGTCGTCAGAACCTGAGCCAAATGAATAAATACAATTTGAGCAAAACGGTCACATAGCACCTGAGCCAAATAATAAAATAAAATAAAAAATAATAATAACTTAAAAAACAACTCGCCTTCTCTAAAGCTTAGACACTAAAGAATATTATACGAGTTGTATATCATAAATGATCGACGAAACTTTGCTCAGAATTTTTCATACTTGCCGTATTATTCAGTTCGTAGATTATTTACCACCAATGGCTTATCTAAATTGTTCGAGTTGTCTGCGAAGAAATAGCTGATATCTAAGCAATAAGTTGCAAGTTTAAGAATATTGT
Source organism: Sphenella marginata (assembly GCA_951509765.1). Lineage (NCBI taxonomy): Eukaryota > Metazoa > Arthropoda > Insecta > Diptera > Tephritidae > Sphenella > Sphenella marginata. The sequence goes on along the minus strand of OX608080.1, from coordinate 27,448,703 downwards.
AGCGATCTACTCACCGAATTTCATCCAAACTCGTTTGGTTTTAAAGATATCGGATCTACATATATGTATGTACATTCGATTTAAGCGAGGTTCGTCATAACACCGATTGCAAACTCCTGGGTGTTCCGGCTTCGCGTGACAAAAAGTGAAAATATTAAATGCAAACGAAAAATCAAAAAAAAAAAATACAAAAAATACAAAAATTAATTAGAACTTACTCAGTGCTTCCTGTATTATGCGCTGCAGACAATTACTGCGAATTCTTCCTTTTGGAATAGCGAAAATTCGTTAAAGATAATAGCAAATCTGAATAACTATGTAGCATAGTAAAACCGGAAGTTTTTGCAGTTAATACGCAATCTCGCTGTTGTATCCCATGCGCCACAAAAACATGCAGCAAACAATTGTCGCCCAGATTTAGCTGGACCAACTTAATTTCAACTAAACTTTATCCAGTAAATCTAACGAAACTTCCATTTTATTTGAGCTTCTACTTTTACCGCTATTTTGTTGTACAATTACAACTGTTGCTTGGTTTTTGTGTGGTCTTTACCTTTTGGGGACATTTTGATTTTAATTAAATACAAACAGACAAAACTAAAGAGACCTCAAAACATTGTCCACAAAGTTGATGTAAAAATCTTTTGTTAGGATTTTGACTAGATAATTTGTTGTTTCAGGTTAGTTTTATGTGTGTATGTGTATGTATCTATGAAAAAATGTTTATGAAGCTTAAGTCGTTAGGGGGAAAAATTTTAAGGCTACGCTTATGTTGGTTTAAGAAGAAAACAAGTAAGGAAAGGGCTGTCTTCGGCTGTGACGAAGGCTTTATACCTTTCATGAATGCCAAACCACACTTATCGAAACAATCGATTGTATGGGAGCTATACGTTATGTTGGTCCGATCTGGCTGATTTTGCCTACATATGTTACATATATAATATGTAGCAAACGTGCAAAGTTTAACGTTCTTAGCTTTTTAACTGCAAAATTTATAGCCCAAACCCCATTTATCGAAACTATCGATTATATGGGAGCTATATGTCATGTTGGTCCGATCTGAATCATTTTCACTACACACGTTACAAATATAATATGTACTAAACTTGCAAAATTTTACGTTCCTAGCTTTTGAATTGCAAGAGTTATAGGCCAAAACCCATTTATCGGAACAATCGATTGTATGGGAGCTATACCTTGTATCGGTCCGATATTGCTGGTTCCGACAAATGATTAATCCTATGCCAAATGGCGCAAAATTTCATCGAGATATCTCTAAAACTGAGGGACTAGTTTGCGTTCAAACAGACGGACGGACGGACGGACATGGCTAAATCAACTCGCCTCATCGCCCTGATCATTTCCGTATACTTAATAGTGGGTCTATCTCTTCTTCTTCTCATACTTACAAACATCGGACCAAAGTTATAATACCATTTCATGTTCATGAAAGGTATAAAAAACGCAGAGTTTGGTGTGTTAATGAATATTTTTTTAGAAGTCATTATTATTTTTAAATTTGTATGGGTTATTTTTCAACGTTCTACCATCAACTACGATGAAATCAGTTAATTATAATAATATTTTTACCTTTCATGAACATGAAATGGTATTATAAGTTTGGTGCGATGTTTCTAAGTAAGAGAAGAAGGAGGGATGGAGCCACCAATAAGTATACTAAAACCATAAGGACGATGAGTTGAGTCGGTTTATCCATGTCTATTTGTCCGTCCGTCTGCCTGTTTGTCTGTTTAAACGCATACTTGCCAATCAGTTTTAGAGATAACTCGCTGAAATTTGGCATGGGCCGCCATTTTGTAGGAGAAATTACCCATATCAGACCTAAATACATATAACTCGCAAACAATCGACAGTCTTTTACATTAAATATTTTGTGACGAATTATTGGCCACTGTTTTATCAAATAATTTTTTCTTAAAAGTATTGCAAAACCAACCGTTATAGCTTTTTTTGAAGTTTAAAAAAAACTATTTTTTGTGTAAATTTTTGTACATATGTATATTTGTCCCTATCCACAGTAGGAAAAGAGGGTTGATTGTAGTTATCGATCAATGCGTGAATATGGTTTAATGTTGGTTACGTTTATGCAGCACCTAACTGATAACTTAGCCTTCATACCCCGCTGGTTGTTATAGACAGATCCATCCGTTCATAAGTGGGCATGATAAGCTGAGTAAAAACTGAGATATTTTAATGAAACTTTCACACATATTACTTTCCGTCCAAGGTATATTTGCTGTTTAAAAGGGATGAAATCGGATTATAGTCACGCCCCTTCTTTCTATATCGACAATTTCGCGAAACGTATTAGTGAACAACAATTTACCCATTCGCCACGACCACTTTAACGCAGCTGGGTAGGGGCAGTGAAATAACGCCCAAGGAAATAACGCCCATGGACGTTATTTCCCATTCAAAAAGGAAATAAGCTAAATATCGCCCATCTGCAAAAAGAAATAAAGCCCATGGCTCTTATTTCCTTTTTAAAAGAGAAATAACGCCCATAGGATTTTACGCGAGCGACACGAACTTTTGATTAGCATTTTTTTCACAAATTACCCTGTGAGAAAAGAGTGGGAAACGTGGCACGCGGAAGGACATCACCGTGGCGGTAGCCACGGCTATGGCACACACCCGGAGTTGGAATGGCGTAGCCCAGGGTTATTTTTTAAAGCGCGGCCGAAGGCCGCCTACGCGGAAAAAAATAAAAAACGTGGATGGGGCCCCGAATTGGGGATCTGACCCGGGTCAATTTTCGGGTTTTCACTAATAACTTTAGAAACAAAATATTGCTTTTCCCCCTTCGGATTATAGTTACGGAGCCCCGATCCACGATTTTTAAGTGCGTTATTTCCTTGGGCGTAATTTCACTGCACCAGCTGGGTATTTTATATTCTATTGTTTGTGTTGTAAAGAAGTTGCTCACCAATGACACGCTTACTACTTCCGTACTCGTTCATATTTTATTCGTTAACATTTTTAAGATGTGCTTTTTTATTTTGTTTATGATATCAGTTTCGCAGAGCTTGGCATAAAATGAGCACGTTAAGCTCGGTTTTTGTTTTTGGTTGAGTTTGCGTGACTAACTGCCGGCGATATATTTTTGAAACAAATTTTGATTGTGCCTCTACATATATTCAGTGCAGGTACGAGAGTGAGCGTAGCTTTTGGTACGTGATTGCTATGGGCAGAAAAAGAAAAAGGAAAAAAAAGTACATATTACAAAATACGGAGACCATAAGGGTGGCTAGAGGCCTTATTTAAGTTGAAATAAAACGCTTTCTAATAATTTTTCCGATTTAAATAAGCGTGCATTTAATTTGGAAAATATTTCATTCGTTAACACTCATGAAATGCGCTTTTTTATTTTCTTTATTACTTCAATTTTTCAGAATTTGGCTTTTGTCTCTTTTTGAGTTTGTGTGACTAAATGTGGGAGCTCTATTTTTAGAACATTTTTATGGGAACCTATTCAAATAAGAGAAAACAGACCTACAAAAATAAAGAATAGGGCTGTCTTGTCTCAACTTGATACGCTTAATTATAAGATGCCTTCAGGAGAGAGTTCTAAAAAAAATATTAGTTCTCGGAAATTCCGGTCCCACTTATTTACATTGCAAAGCATTTAAAGATTGCTCTTCATGATGCCTGGCTCGCGTAATATGAGACAACTTTTTGCATAAATAGTATGCCTGTAAAATATGCGTTGGCAGTAGCTTGTTTTGATAGTCCACAACAATGTTGAAGTAATAATTTTTTCAATGTGAAAAGTTTGCAAACACAACAAAATTGTATTTAAATTGGTTTTAAATTGTTTTCATTACATTCATTAACTTATTATCAAAATGATTTTGGCAGACATTTTAGTGCCATCTGGAAAATATTTGAGACTCCATAAAAATGTCTGCTGTATAGAGTATAAGTATGAAAAAGAGGAATGTATGTCTGTACATTATGATTGTATTACAATCATTTGTTGTACTTTACGACCTGCAATATTTGAGTGAGTGGGTCAAGTAAAAAAAATCCGCCATAATTTAATAACTTATATATATTTCAAATAACCTTGACTAAAGAAATAGCTAAAGATTAAACGGCTTATAGTTTGGTGCGATATACCTCCGAGGAGATTAGGGCATGGTTTCTCTATGAATTTATGATGTGCTGCATCTAATTTTTCACGAATCGGCGTTACCTACAGTTTTTTAACGTATAACTTTATAACATCGACTAGGCTATTTCTAAAAGAATCTGGAAATCTATACTAACTCTAACTACGAGTTCTTGGAATAAAAATAAGCTCAAACAAATTGTATATTCTTTTTTCAATTTCATAAAATTTGGTATCACTAAAGTGCTCGTAGTTTGGGTGGTTAAAGTTGCTAAGATCGGGCCCATATATGTATGTACATATCATAAAGCCCCCATACAACCAATTATTCTGCTAAGCCGAAATTGAATTTGAACTCTATTTATTTCAATTAAATGTGTAGTGCCTGGGTGACCGAGACTTGCTCGGTATTTTTCAAATTTGCCGCATAATCTTACTTACCAAGAGCATTAATTTCCAAAATATCGGACACTAACCACAAAAAGTCACTTAACATACATTGGCGACACCTGTTGTGTATTAAATATTCTGGTTGATATACGCCCTAAAATACCTTTCATTTGATACCCATATTGCCATATATTTAAAAAAAAATCGGAAAGGTGGCAACCCTCTAAGTTTCCATTAGTGGCAACATTCAAGTAGAAAATCTAAGAAGGAAGCATACTATCCATCTACCAATTTTTATCGAAATCGGTTTAGCCTTTCCCGAGATAGTGGTCGATATCTGAAGAAATAAAAAAAGCGTTCCGGTGGCAACCCTATGTGGCAATCCTACTCGGAAATATTTTGGTTGGTATACCGCCTCAAATACTTTTCATTTGATACCCATATTGCCATATATTGCTTAATATTTAAAAAAAAATTGATATAGGTGGCAACCCTAAGGACCACCCCAAGTGGCAACACCAAAGTAGAAAATCTTAAAACAAAGCATAGTTTCTGTGTACCAAATTTCATTAAAATCGGTGAAGTCGTTCGGGAGATAGTAGTGGATATACAAATATACAAGAATAAGTCGTTTAAAGTTATAAGATACTATTCACGGAAAATAGTGGCTTTAAAATAAAATTTAACTAAATTTATTTAGTCTTGTTCTTGCTAATAAACACTTCATATTATAACCATAATCTAATCTCTTCATTTAATATATTTCTACATACATACATTCACGTTCTTATTGCTTCGAGTATATACTAAAGTACATTCACCTTCACATGGTGTACATATGTACTTATTTATCTTCTTTCATGCTATTATTCCCTTGATTTCATTCCCTATTTGATTATGTATTATCATTTGATTTTACTCATTAAGTAGTCTTATGCATGTGTACAGCAACCTTCGATTTATGTAAGCCGATAAGTACATTCTATATTTATGTATGTGCACTCGTATAATGCTAATGTATACTTAGGCCTGGTTTTACGAACAGAGGATAATGCTTACCAGTGCTACTATTACTTATGGGAAAATAAATACGAATTTATATATTTTTGTGTTTTCCAAAGTATGGTGCATTTAACACTAGACATGGTAAATGTTATCCGCTTGAAAAGCTCGATGAGTTTAACAAAATCGAGACGAAAAATGATTTACCTCTATAAATTAGTTTAAAGAACAGATGTAACTTTTTCAGTATTTTATATACATATTTATGTATACACGATCGGCAAGGTTCGTTTTTTGCAAGGTACGAAATTTGTGTTCATTGATTATAAGCCTCCTATTAACAACCCCACTGTATGGGGTAACGTTTGCGATACGTTTATTCAAGGATTTTTCCGCCCATCGCCGGAGAACTGATTTGGACGATATTAATATATTATAACACTATTATATGTATGCCCGTATTCCCGTCTATGTCTTAAAAGGATCCAGTATATACGTGTGAACTATTACCTGATCGTCGTTCGGGTCCTGTTTCTTGGTAATTTTCGGGGTACATCGACGAAAGACTTGTGTTTTTGATAGATAATAAAATATTTTTGCGCGTAAGAGATTAAAATTTGCAAAAAAAAACTTGAATGATTTGCTCTTTGAAATATTATTTTTCCCTACAGTGGCTTAACTGTATGAGCACAAGTGTATAAATAAACAGCCAAGTTCGTCTGTCGCTTTTTTGACTGATTTTTCTGACACCGCATATGACATATCGCCGATACCGGCTTGTCTCTACAACATATTTAGAAAGGGGAGGCTCAAAGTGCTTTCAATATACATCAACTCCCCCAAACGGGGAGCTGGGCTGTTTTCGGTGATTACAACAACAACAACAATAACAAGAGACTCCAAAGTTCGCCATCACGTACATATCGCACTTGTTACGTTAAAGTGTAACAACTCAAAATTTAAACATTTTCAGTAGAGACGAAAAACTGTTTCCGTAAATATTAATTATATATTACAAAGAAAAAGAAACAATGTAATTGCACGAAAATATCATAAAAAATAAAATAACCGTTTTTTAATTTTTATTTTTTTAGTATTTGCACGAAAATAACAAAATTTTTGAGTTATTACTTTTTCCTGAAATTTTTTTATATACATAGTGGTATTATTTTCAGTTGTCTCTGTTTAACTGAAAATTCTCACTGGAATTGATAAATATGATTTGTTGGAAATAGGCACAATTAAAAATGTTACACTTTATGTGATACACTAACGAACCAATTTGATAAAACCCTAGGACACAACTAAAAATGTAACTCTTTAGGTGAGTCGAAAGAAGTCATTCTGAAAACAAAGAGAGAGTCATAACGGTTTTTTTAACGAAAGACTAGACAAATCACTGAACGATTTTTACAGTGGGTGGAAATTTTGAGTTGTTACACTTTAACGTAACAAGTGCGATATGTATGTATGTACATACATACATATGTTAACATGAAAAATTCATTTTGCCAGAATTTTGTTTCTAATTTTTTATAAACATCAGCATAATGTGAATTTCATTGTTTATCTTTGTAGGCGTTTCCATTATCTTATTTTTTCATTATTATTATTATATTTATATAATTTTTACTCTTGGTAACAGCTGTTACCGCCTATTGTCAACTGATATCTGCCGCTTTTAAGGTGCTTACGCACGTAGCAATCAACAAGTTATTGCTTTTGATATATTTACTCCTTCAAGAGTACACAAGCATACATATGTATGTATGTACATAAGGAAATGTCTCAAGGAGAGGAAAGTTTTGGGTTTTTGTGTACACGTGGCACGCTCATTATAAGTAGCGATATACACATGTCCGCATGCCAAATATCGAAGACTATTAGCTATTGAACCACTGATATAAAATGTAGGCATTTCCTGAGGTTACGGACGTTAGGGTCACTTTATTTGTTTTTCAATTTTTGCAGACAAAAAACATTAAAATTGAATCGTTTTAATATATAAAAAGAGACATTGCTAACAATTTGTTGCCAGTTTGAAAGTTTGCATAAAATTAAAACCGTTGCCTGCCACTAAAGATTTTTTATTGGTTTCTTAAAGCAAAATTGAAATTTTAAAGGAACACCGAATAAATTATAGGCGTTACTCTTTATAGCGATGTAAAAGGCATTGCAAATGAAAAGCGTAACATTACTTACTTTACCTTACTTTAGTTACTATTACACCGCTATTGGTAAATATATTACCGCTAGAGCGTATATACATATGTATATGTACATTAGACTGGGTCGGTCCCCATACAAAAAAAAAAAAGTTGCTTATGTCCGCCCCTAAATTTAAAGATTATGTTGAGAGGGTTCTGGAAAATTTTTTTTTTTTTTTTTAACCCTCCGAAATACAGCCGAAATGGTTTTTTCGTTGTAACTTGGTTATTTGACGGCCGATTTTTAAAATTGATATCTCATTATTTTTGTCTTGAGAAGCTTCACTTTTCGTTCTTATGTCTTTTTAAGCTTTGAAGTCGCGTTCGCATGATAAGGGCAGAAACAAAATTTTACCCCCCCCCTAAAGAATATTTTTTTCCTTACCAAACGAAAGTACTTAAAAATTCAAGAAAATGTTGCCTTCAAACTATATTACTAAAATAATAAACAAAGGAGTTGTAGCACTTACAATATTTATTGCAACTGTTATTTTTTTCACAAAATGTTGCTCATACGCCATGGTGTACACTATACAAGAGAACAAATGATTCAGGTAAAATAAGAGTTGCATTAATATTAAAAGTGCTATAACTCCTTTGTTTATTATTTTAGTAATATAGTTTGAAGGCAACATTTTCTTGAATTTTTAAGTACCTACTTTCGTTTGGTAAGGAAAAAAATTTACTTTAGGGGGGGTAAAATTTTGTTTCTGCCCTTATCATGAGAACGCGACTTCAAAGCTTAAAAAGACATACGAACGAAAAGTGAAGCTTCTCAAGACAAAAATAATGACATATCAATTTTAAAAATCGGCCGTCAAATAACCAAGTTATTATTAAGTATTTCGGATGTATTTCGGAGGGTTAAAAAAAAAAAAAATTTTTCCAGAACCCTCTCAACATAATCTTTAAATCTAGGGGCGGACATTAGCAACTTTTTTTTTCGACCCAGTCTAATGTACATACAACTTTCTTAAGTATGAGTTCCCTATGCGGATAGCATTGACGAAGAAAAGTTTTGCACGCAGATTGGGAGAATGCTAGCTTATTAGCTATAATATAAATGCGGAAGTTGAGAAGAGTTATCCCACATTACGACCAAACTATACATACGGAAATATATGTATCGATGAGTATGGCCAAGCTGAAGGGCAGCCAATCGAAAAAATTAAAAAAGTAAATTGTTTAAATTTAAGAAAATCAGTTTGAAAAATACACCACCACGGATGACAAAAACAAATTCACCTATATAGCCGTTGATGTGTGAGTAGACATGTTTTTGTATTACCTTGCAAAAAACCGAAATACGCCGTTCCATACTCCATAAAGTGCTTCTTAAGGAGTATCGGACTACTCCAACACTTATCCTCATTCGTATAAAAACTTTGGCCCAATATATATGGCAAATTGATGGGAAGTCACCATTAAGCTTGGTGTAGAATTCAGTTATCTGTCCGGGTGTTCTTAATATATGCAGCTGTATACCTATCATCAGGTATTAAATATGTTATTAATAAATAAACTAAACAATAAAGGTCCAAGTATATAGAGGCTTTGGGCACACCACATACCAACTACTTCAGACCAGAGAGCTTCGATCCTACTTTCACTCGCTGTGCTCTACCCCCCAAATAGAAAATCATGAGCCGTTGAGTCGAATCAACAAAGCCCAAAGTGAGATTTTTACTTCCTGAAAAGCAATTCATGTTTCATAGAGCCGAAAGCTTTAGAAAAGTCAAGCAGGCACAACAATGTAATTTGATTATAAAACTCGAATGTCATCCAAAATTTTAAGTACAGCTATGGGTTGCTATGAAGCCCAATTGAAATGGGAAAAGTAATTTGAATCAATCACAAGTATCAATGTACAAGTGAATCTTTTTTGGAAAAAATATCTCAAAGCCCTTTAAAAGAGCAGGAATACGAGGTATGATATGGACACATACAGTAAGCACACGCAAAATTGGTGGACGACCACGTACACTTTTGTACTAAATTTTTTTCAGAGGGAAATAGAAAAACAAAATCTCCTTCACTGACGGAGATCGAGTGCTAAAATTTTTAAGCTACAATGACCTGGTAATCTAATTAATATTTTTTTGATGTGGGAAATGGGCATGGTACAACCCACACCTAAATGAACATTTAATGTAAATATTATTTCTGTAAGGCCTTTTTGTGTTTGCTCCTAATTTGCTCTCATTTCGAAACAATATTAATAGAAAAGGTATCGTTTTAAAGGTGTGGGCTACCTTTACATGCGAAACTATATATTAATTACAGCAGTGCTTTTGTTTAAGCGTAGTTTATAAAAATTAATTTGTTTAAATAAACCATTGTGTATATAATAGATGCAATAGAAAATGCATTGTATAATTGAATAAAAACAAAGACGTGTTAACCGAAAATGGTAATTTCCATTATTGAGAGAAAATTACTAAAAAATTTTCATAAAATTGAATAGCGTGTTGGTGGCAATAATAAAAGACAACATCTATTGTGAATTCGCATGGTACTGAGGCAGTGGAAAAAGCTTTACATGATGCTAATTTAGGCCAATTTTATCAACGGAATCCAAATATTGAGAGTATGATGCTGTTTTTGGTCATATTTCGAGGCGTAGGTTTGTGGAAAAATTTTAATAAATCAGCCAATTTTTGATGGGTTTGGACAATTAGGGTATCATTTGAAATGTATTTTCGAGACGTTGCCATTTCTTTTTGGTCCAATTTTTCACATTGCGAATATTAGCACACATAATAATATAGATACAATTTTCAAACTTTTTATGCTTACCTTTTGCACTCCAGCTAATTCATTATCTCAGATGCTTTTTATTAAAAAATATTTTTTCATACTCTTTTTATACATTAAAAAGGATATTTTTTAGCGTTTTTTAACGCGGTTTAGCTCCAGTAAATCTTAATATTTTTTCGAAATATTTTGGGAGAGTCCTTAGAAAGAGTGAATTTTGAAATTCCGGTGGAAACAGTGCAACTTTTTTTGGCGAGGCACCTTAATGTACATATACATATGTATGTAAGTTATAATTTTAAACGAGCTATTCTTGTATATTTGTATATCCAGACTATCTCGACAAGAGCTCAACCGATTTGGATGAAATTTGATACGTAGACAGTTTACCACATTCTAAGAATTTTTACTTAGGTGCTGCCACATAGATTATTTTCTTTGGGGTGGCCACCTTTTTTTTTAATTAAATAAAATATGCCGATATGAGTATTAACAAAAAATATTTTCATTCGCACGCCATGTGCCAATGGGTTGAAAATTGTAAATTTTTACAGACCGAAAGAAAATTCTGACATTTGTCGCGGTGAATATGAATGTCACAATTTACCCTAGGCCATGGGGCTACATAGGTAAAATTTGACAACTGTGAATGTGGAGGTACACATACATAGTATGTATATGCATTCGGTATTGTCACTAATACTATTTCAAATGAATTTATATGCCAATACGTTATTAAACGGTAAAATATAGTTTAAGGCAAAAAATATCAAATATAATGGCAGAAAAAATACGTAAATTTACATTTCATTCACAGAATTTTTGCTTTCACATGTGCTTTTTCAGATGTCAAAATTTACAACTGTCAAAATTTCCCATATCATTTGTCACAGCAAAATGGAAAATATTTGTACACCATAGAAATTTTGTTCACCTCATTTTTTCTCTGAATAAAATGTTACCGATTAGCACACGGCCCTATTTGAAGAAAAATAATTCTAAGGGGGATTGCCATTTATTGAAATTTTTATATATATGTATGTATACACTGAAATAAAAAAGTTGAAAGTGCACATTGAAAGTAACATATCAAAACCACTTACAAGCGATTGATGGTAATACTGTAAATATTACAGTATTTACTGTAAAATTGGCAGTAAAAACATGTGATTTTTGCATAATGATATGAGTCCACTTTAAAATTTACAGTAATTCATGTCAATATGATAGTATATTCGAAGAATGATAGGGGCTCACTTTCAAAATTTATATTACCCACTGTTGGACGAAAAATGACAGGGTTTACTATCAATTTGACGGCCGTTTACTGTAGATTTTTTTTTCAGTGTATGTACATTTTTTGTTTAGGGGAACTATTTAATGATAGATATCGTGTTAGAAGGTCAACTGCGGTAACATTAGATGCCTTATAGCAGTCCATAGACGTTTCCTTGTAAAGGTGTTTAAATGTCAGAAGTGAGGCGCTTAAAGTGTAAAGATGCCGAGCAAAGCTCGATGTTCAAGGCACTCTTTCAACTAACAGGGTAAGACCGTTAAATTGTTGGACACTAAGTATCTAAGCTTTAGAGAGGGCGAGTTTTAAGTTATTTTTCAGGTTCTGACGGCCGTCTTGCTTGTATTTATTGGTGGCGCGAACTGTTGGCTCTGAGGCATGGCGCGTGATTGGCTTCCTCATTTTCGTTGTGAAAAACCACACATTGGCTTTACAAAACATAAACTATGTATATCTTCGGAATATTTCATAAGCTGATTGCGAATTACAATAGCATGCAATGCAAAGAAATAACCGTAATTTATGTCTCTTAAACACTCAGAACCGTGATGAATATTCATGAAAGTCCTTATACCTTCTTCATTGCCTAAGACCACTCTCTCCTTACTTTTTATTTACTAACTTTTCCCAAATGAGAATAAATTTTGCGGCCTTTTATATACACCTATTTTTCATTGATTAAAGTGACACCTCAGGTTTTCATTTTGCCTAGTACACATTAGTATGTAAGTTAGTTTGTTTGTGTTGTCTCATGAATTCAAAACTTTTAGGTACGCTTGTTGGGAGTAAACTTATCTGACTGGCGATGGTGAGCAGTTTGAAAACTCTTTACAAAAAGAAGATGCTCAAATGTCCCCAAGGTAGGCGAAAATTTAGGAAAGTTGGAACATATACATATGTACATATGTACATATATGTACTTGTGTGGGAGGAATATGCATTTATTCAATAGTTGAGAAAACGTTCGTGTAAGTGTGCACAAATGTCCAGTTTAAAAATCTCCATCATAATTAGTATGCTACACAAATATAAAAAATGTACTAAAATATAAATTTAAAATTGTATTATAGCCAACTGTAGACTAGGAGGGTTTAATCGCGGTTCGCTCTCTTTAGAGAGTACTCACACGACTTTCTGCTGGGTGTCTAGCATATATGTAATTTTAATTTAGATTCCATGTAAAACACTTTCCAAGTGACTCTTTACGCTGTGCCATATAATTCAAGGCAATTGTGTAATCAGTTACATCTGTCTTGTCTAATTAAAAAGATATATAAATTGACAAGCCGTGCTATAATAAACATCTGTCATAACATGTACGACACAAGAACATACTTATCATCAATAGGCTGACAGAACATATGAACATCAAAAATATTTTATTTGATGCGGTTGTAAAGGCGCTAAAATGCGTATTACGTCTTTAATTTAAGGTGTTAATACAAAGCCAACAGCCGCAATTCGACATTGGATTATAAAGTGCATAAAAGTGATGGTTGCTTCTAGTGGAGGATCCAGGTTTTTGGAACTTTGTATTATGAAATTTCGAGGACATCTTTTATCCAGTTCCTGAAAAATATGACTTTTTGGATGCCAAAGTGGTGGGTTTTGAAAATTTAGGTTACACTTCTACCATCTGTATCCAAACCGGTTTTTTTGTAATTTAAATCACGCTACCATTTTGGCTAAGCAGCTTTTTGTGCTGTGATGTAAAATATTGGTTCAAGTGAAGTAGTTGTGGTTCGGCTATATTCGGATAAAGCTTCAGTATGCTGGTTCAGTTTTAGAATATGGTCCGATGAAACGAATATTATAGGAAATGGACCAAAAAAATAAAAATAAGCTGATAAATAATTGGGTTGCCTCAAACAGAGTTGAGAACACGCGCAGGTCTACTCGTGAAAATCCAAAATGACTGAGAAAATTCTCTAATAAAATGAATCAGGAGCATTTTCCTTGCAAGCTTAAACATTATCAAATTTAATACAAAAGACAATGAATTAATACGAATTTCATTGTTTTATTTTTCGCGTATTGAAATTTCGGTTATACACACCGTTATCATATCCTTTGCTCCCACATATTTATATCAAATTCCATAAGACTAGCCCTTAAGGTTTGGTATTTTATTATGCAGATTATACAAGCCTAAACACCGCCTCATTTGAAAAAAAAAATTTTTTTTTCTTATGGGTACGCACTTTTTGTTCTACTATTTTTATATAAAGGTCCATCATCCTTCATTGATACTGAAGCAACGCCCCTACCAACCATGGCTAACCGTGGTGAAACATTGATTCGAAAAGTTCACAAATTTTTACTAACACCGACGCATATTTTCAGAACTTGTATGGAAAACGACAAGTGCCTAGAAGTATGGCACTCACACGTACACGGGAAAATCTTTTCAACATGGGTAAAAAGTGAAAGTCGCCCAACAAAATTGCCCACTTTTTTATCCACCCTTGTCGCTGGTTGGCAGGGGTAATGTACACATTTTCACTAATACACCTAAATTGACTATTGACTCAGACGCATCGTGTATAGACCCTATTATAAACAAATTTTATTTTGTATGAATAATGATATGAATATGAATCGAGAATTATCGTTATTAGTTATCTAATAGGTCAAGTCATAAATTTCTAAAGTTAGAGTCTAATTTTGTTGTTATCGAAATAAGGGTATTAAATTTTAAGTTGAACGTCTAGTAATGTAACGTTGGAAGTTCCATTCAATTTCCTTGAATTCTACAAACTGTTGCCTTGTATTCTATTGGCTCAACAATGGTCCCTCTTATAAATTTTTCTTGAACAGACAACGACCTGTTACCATTTTTCTTATGTATACTTAGAGATTTGGTGCAACTTTACATGCGAAATCACATACATACATAGGAGCCGCTTTAAAAGCGGCTTTCGAGTTCATTCAGCATAGAGATGAAAATTTCACTTCCTGTTTTATATTGTTTCATTTGCTTCGGGCTGTTCTTTTGATTGAATGTTAATAAAAACCATCTTTGCTTGAATGGGCTTAGTCGCGTAGTGCAATGCGGGCGAGCATGGATGAACTGTAAACGGAAACTGTGCCGCTTTTAATTTTGCATTCTGAATAAAACACCAAACATAAGTCATGCATGCGCAGTTAAAAGCCTCTCTGCATCGTGTGGTCATACAATCTATGCAACATCCCAGCAGCAAAAGGATTCATTAACTAAAAAGTAATGGAGTTGAAAAGTAAATGATCCGATAAGGAGTGTAACTGGACGAAATATACTCAAGTACGTATGCACATACACAAGTGAGTAATGAGAGTAAAATAGTCGGTTGATATCCCTGGACGAGGAAGTTGTATGTTACAATTCAGCGATGAGCTCAGCAGTGAGACTGCCACTTCAGCTAATACCATTCACACCTATTAACTTTTGGTATTGGAACATAAACTAAGGGTTGCTAATATACAATTTCTCCATTTATTCCTGAACTATTTTGAAGTTACATATGTGTCTGCTATATTGAGTGTTCTCCTTGCTATTCCCTAGCATCTCGTATGCATATCTTAAAGTTTTTAGTCTTTCAGCGTATTTCAATATACTGCATATGTTCATACATTCGTGTCATATAATCATTCATTAGGACTATTTCCGAACAGCGTTCTAGAGAATATTTGAGGATAAAAGTGTAAAATTCGAGCTTTAAAGTTTTGGTTGCTAAAATATGGCAGGATGTATGTACTAGGGTGCTTCGTTTAAAAATTTGTACTAAATTTTTTCTAAGAGGGAGGTTAGCAAATAGAACAAAGAAGAACAGTCCTCGAGGCGTGGGTCCATAGCTATGTAAATCGGCGGACGGAAGTGAAGTAGTAAGAAGTGTCGTGAGACGTGTGGGTTACATCACCACTCGATCTTTTAACAACTCTATTGAAGCGACACAGTTCCTAGGCGGATTTTGATGACAATGCTAGACAAAGCAAGTGTCAACCGGGCAGGGCGAAGCATTACCTTTAATTTAGGTAGTATAAACCTTAGCTTTGGGTTTTGTCTTTGTTTAATTGTAAGAAGCTTTCGTTTTAGACTCAAATTAATAGTGGTTGTTCGTGTCGAATGTTATATCGGCGGCGTACCGCTGATCGATGAAAAGTACTGGTCCCAACCATCAATTAAATACGCGGAATGTCACCATGGTGTTACACTGGAGGTATATTATCTTTCTGTCTGGGCCCTGGGAAGCCTTGAAGCTGCAAAGGAGCTCTCCATATATGACCGAGGGCTCTGACGTGACCTAATTAAATAAGTATATAAAAAACAGGTGCGACCTCAAGGTTGAGGATCAGAGAGGATTTAGCTGGGTGTAAGAATAAACGGTTTTGTCTCTTATTATCTCATCTTGAATATCCTCGCTTCTCCAGCAGCTGATCAGTTGGCTAGGAGACCCACTGAAGAAATAACGCTTATTCTTAAGCTTCTAAAGTGCAATTCGAAAGCCACTTGTACCTCTGGCTTTAAATGGAAGATGACAACATTTAGTTTTCAATAACACAACAAAAAATATATTTCTGAAAACTACATACCCTCATGCACATACATACATATGTATGTATGTATGTATGTATATATTTCCATGTTCCAATCAATAACGAATGCAACTCTTTCACTTTCATGCTCTAAATCGAAGAAGGATCCTTTTGATTTCCACACACCAAGCTGCTGGTGCGTAACGAGGTCAATAACTAAACGGAAAAACGTCAGCAAACAGATGATGAAGTGTCGTGAAGCAAGCAAAAACTAACAAAAATGAAAAATTTCACACATTTGGTAGTAGGAAATTGATTTAATAGCGCAGACGGATGTAGGCAATAAAAGAAATAACAAAGTTGCAAATCTCAAGGAAGCAAGCAGAAGAAAAGTGGTGGAATGAGAAATAAAAGTAAAGCAATTAAAACAACGGCACTGTAACAAAAACAACTTTACGCTGCTGTTAAAAAATGTTGTTACGCTTGTGCCAATTTTGTAATTTCGGCGATGTTTTTTTTTATTGTTTTATAAGAATCGTAATCACTGAATTTTGTGATTACTTCAACTAACGAAGTGGGGATGACAGATTTTTATGACCTCGCTAAAAATTGTTGCTTTTAAATCCGCTGTATTAGTGGTGATAAATCTGGTCTTTTGATAGGTCCAATTTCAAATTCACCGTTTCAGCTCATTTCATAGCGGTGCTTTGATGGCATCTTGGCTCTGAAATTAATGGAGACTTGTAAAATCCAGGAAGCATTTTAAGGAAAGTGAAGGCGTAAGAAATAATGAGAAATTAGCAAAGCAGTGGTATTTAATTGTCTTGAGGCGAACTAGACACACGCACAAATACTCTAACAAAAAGACAGTATTATAAATTGAAGAGTTAGGTGACTTCACAGTAGTTCACTGTACGACACTCTAAAATAAACTGATCAATCTGAATTGCTTGGTCATTACCTTTTGTAGTCCATTTAAGTGCTTCCTTAAGCACCTAGAAGTTTCTAGTTAGCGAGTGGTATTGAGTTAGGGATGGTACATATATACATATTTGGGGTATTCGAAGCAATGTTTATGTAGCTACGATAGGTTCATAGTCATTACCCTGAAACTATGTATGTACTAGGTAAAATAATATCAAATAGAAATGCTTTCAAGCAAACAGAGAAACATTCACTTTTATTTATATACACTTATGGACAAAATAATATTTGTAAGCTAGTTCAGTTCCATAATATTACAACACATGCTATTAAAACAAAGTTTTTTTTGGTCAAATAAATAACTTCCTTTATTAAAACGAAATATGCAAAAAAATTTTATTACAGTCAATTAAAAGAAAATTTGATAAAAAAACAAAAAATTCATGGGTCAAAATAATAGGTGTATTTATATTTTCTTCAAAATAAAGCAAAAAAATAAGACTTATTAATTATTTATTTCTTGGTTTTTAATAACCCGTATGTGCCCCATTATTTTGTACAAGTTTGCCTATTATAGTGGGCATAGATTGGATTAATTTTTGGCAGGTCTCCAGTGGAGTAGAATTACAAAGCTCCTGATCTTTCTGCCATAGCTGATTCTTATTCTGGAAAGAAAACTGTGATAATCTTCTCTTGAGGTCACTCCACAAGTTCTCAATCGGGTTGAGATCAGGGGATTGACTTGGCCATTGAATACAGGTCACATTTGCAGCCCTGAACCACTCCGACACCAATCTCGAAGTGTGCTTCGGATCGTTATCTTGTTGATAACACCATCTTAGAGGCATGTTTTCTTCGGCATATGGCAACATTACATTTTGCAAAATATCCCTGTATTCCACAGCGGTCATTGTGTCGTTTATCCAAAATAAAGGACCAACACCTTGCCAGGAAAAACAACCCCACACCATAATGTTTCCACCTCCATGTTTTATGGTCTTTTTTGTGTACCGTGGTAGAAATTCTTTGCCTTTCGGGCGACGTACAGAGTTTTGGGAATCATTTCCGAAATGATTAATCTTTACTTCATCACTAAATAAAATATTTCGCCACTTTTTCTCTCCAATAGGACCACACCAGCTTCTATGCTCAGTGGCAAAAGCTTTTCTCTTCTGGATATGAACTTTTTTCAACAGAGGAACTTTTCTGAGAAACATTCACTTTTATTTATATATTTATGTACAGGCTGTATAAAGAAGATACTTACATATATACAATGTATGTACGTACCAATTAATAATCCAGGGTATCCCCCTATGGATTCGCATTTATTACATATGTACATACATACATATGTACATATCTACATATTTATTTATTCACAATGAGTTCCAATTTATAAAATTGTTTGAACAACATAATTATCTTGAATAACTCGTCACTATATTTTTCTCTGCCTTTTTCTAGCTTCTCTACAACCATCAGCAATGGAGTTAACTTCCACTGGCACTAATTATCTGTTGCCTCACAATTCCATATTCGTTAATCATGATTATGCTTCAATTAACGCTGACAATCGAAGTCACCGCAGCACTCAATACTACCAACAACAACAAATCCATTCAAATCATCAACAACAGCAATCAAACAATATTAATACGCTGGACTTTAGTGGTCCATTTGTGGAAGCAACGTCCATTGATCAAGGTGAACATTTAGATGAGACTACATATCCACCGCCAACTTTTGATTTTGGTATGCCACGAAATATAACAGCGCGCTCGGGTCAAACGGCAGCGATAAATTGTCGGGTGGATAATTTGAGCGATAAATCGGTGAGTTTGTGTGGAAGAGAGTAGTTTATGTTAACGCACAAACGGTTTTCAGTAAGTTTCAGTTCCAGATATTTGGCTGTTTCGTAGGCTTTATACCGTTCATCATTACGCACTACTTTTTTAAGTGTCTGATCACTCCTTAAAATTGTTGCAAACTCTTTAAAACTGTTATATCAAAGATACATGATCATTTCGGTATACTTACTGGTGGGCCCATCTCTTCTTCTTCTCATACTTACAAACATTGAACCAGAGTTATAATGACATTTCATTTGCATGAAAGGTAAACAAATTTCAAATAGATGGCCACCATGATGCGATGCGATGCGAAAAAAAGGCATCCAGTGACTGTTGGTAAATGAGAGGTTATATGCGAATTTGGTTTAATATTACAAAAAGCTGAAAGTGAATGTGAATGAAAGCAAAACAAAGTCCTATGATCACTTATGTACATAACTACAAAATTAAATTTTTGCTGGTTTTCGATTCCTAAAAACTCCTTTGAAATTCAAATATCTTGCCTTCCATGAACTAACAACTTGAGGTTTTGTACTTGTGTTTACAAATATCTTAAGTTTCCGATTACATGGAAGCAGACACTGCTACAATTTTAATCGCAGCTGTAGGTGCATAATCATTAAATTTTTGACTTCAAGGCTACTTCGTTTTGTGAGTTTTTAATTTCAAACTTGGTTAAATATTTATTTATTAGCACCCACCTTTATTTGGTTTGTTAAGCCAAAGATTAATAAATTTTATTTTGAAGAAGTAATTTGTTTTTCCACAAAGCCCTAAAGCAATGCATTTTAATTTGTTTCTTGTGTGTGCAAATTGAATAAATAAGAATATTATTGGCATTTTATACAGAAATATTTGATTTCCTATTCGATGAGCACGAAGAAGGGAAATAATAAAGAATTTCGTTGATACGCTCTGCGTCAAAAAAGAAAGGAAGATATACATACATACATACATAAGGCACAGGTTGAAAATTCAGTGAAATTTTTTGTAAAAAAATATTTTTACGGTACAAACGCCTTTTGTTTGCCAGCACAATCTTTTAGATCGAGACATTTAGTGCAGCGTTTTTTGCACTCCTTTCAGTTGTTATAGACTCGATTTCTAGAAAGAGCCAATTTCGTTTGTCAGTATTCTCTCACATCCCAGCCATTTCTTAGGCCATGGGAACTTACAACATTGAAATTGAAATCAAAATGATAATTTTTAATTCCGGATATACATATACAGTATTGGACGATACTATAGCACCCCCTATATAACATCGAGCTATAACAACAACGTCTTTCATATGCGATTTCGATTCATTTTATTTTCAAACATCGTTTATGTTGTAATGAATACCACTAAAGCCATTCTTGATCATTTTGTACAAAATTCAGAATAACTCTGCAAATTTTGACCTAATTTTTCAACTTTTTTCCTCGGCACTTTAGAAAAATTCTGAGTACGCAGTTTTGTAGCCCATTCAATTTGACTCTGACAAAGTGCAAGTCTTAAGTAGCTCCGAAAGCGCCTTGATTTTTAATAATTTTTTATGTGTATTTTTTCTCCATACAACGAAATCACAACATTATTTTTTATATGGAGAAAATACATAACTTAGTTCGGAAAAAAATTTATTAAAAATCAAGGCGCTGTCGGAGCTACTTAATACTTACACTTTGTCAGAGTCAAATTGAATGGGCTACAAAACTGCGTACTCAGAATTTTTCTAAAGTGCCGAGGAAAAAAGTTGAAAAATTAGGTCAAAATTTGTTAAATTATTTTGAATTTGGTGCAAAGCTTTTAGTAAAACCTTGAACGAAGTTTGCTAGAACATAAGTCAAACTTTTATACGAAATTATCTGAAACTTTATTTGTAGGACGTCTTTGTTTTAGTTCGATGACAAAAAGGGGGTGCGATTGTATTGTCCAATACTGTAAGTTGGTACTCGTATTGGAGATTATAAAGATTTTAATTGAATTTGTGTAATAATTTACCCCAAAAGCTGATTCAACGCTGTCAAAATTTGGGAAACGATTTGAGGGACCTAGTTATGGTTTGTAATTTTTCGGTTGAAGAGAAATTGGCAAAACGTTCCGTTGCGGGAGTAGCAGGTTTTGTGTCTAGGACGCTGCTACTCTGATACAAACACCTTGGAGACTGTAATATAAAATGTACTATGACTGGGCGGGGTTGTGCATATGAACCGTATAATATCACCTTCTCATACTTGTCATGCGAATTAAAATCTATGCACGCATAAATATATATTTATAAAAACTTTGCTTTCTAATAATCACTTCATAAAAGTCGCTTAATACTTTTAGTAACAGAAGCATGATAAAACCTCGGCATTACTTGACCTTTACAGCACGCCTTAAGCTCTTTACTACATCAAACCAATTTCGATGTGCTAACAACAGTGTTGAATTTAAATAGTTTGTGCGGCTTAAAGCTTTACATCCTCTTGCTTGTTTATATTCAGAATCTTTGTGATTAAAGAAAAATATTGACTACCTCTTTTCCTTGCAGCCCATAGCTTGATTTTGTGGTGTTGCTATTTTGTGTATTGAGTTTTGTATTTTGCTTCTTTCCCTTTGTGGTATCAACAACTGGTTACAAGTTCCTAAGAGTAATAGCTTGCTTGTTTTCCATTCTCACTTTAGCTGATCTGTGTCAATTTATCATTTAACTCCCTCAAGCAATAAAGGTTTCTCGTCCATCATCGATAGTTTACTTATTTCGATTTCTTGTACGCCTTGTTTGTTTTGCTGTTGTTGTTGTGAAAATTGATTGATTTGTTACTTGCACTTTTGCGTTATGTTAATCTAGGTTAAAGCAGTAAAGGAGTAATGATTGATTTCATGCATTAATGGAGTTAGTTTTCAGGACATATTGCACTTGTTAACAATAAATCTGAGGCGTTGCGTAGCATTGCATTGTCTTAAGTTGGTCAATTTCAGTCAGTATTTTATTATTGGACCTGTGATTCGAATAGAAGATGGGCCCATGTATCCTTTCCTACCAGTTAATGCTTACTTCTAATCAATTCTTCACTTCGCCATTTGAGCAGCTGTGCCAAAACGCACTTTCAATCGACGAGGGCTGGGCTATCGAGTTCGTCTATTCCCAAGAAATTTAGAAGTGATGAGAAGTGCTCTAAACAAAGCTCAAGTACTCATACATGCTGTACGTCGGTTACAAATTGTCATTATAGTCCTATTATTTGGTATGGTTTTCTGGCAGTATTCCTATCCTAGAATCTCAAGCTACTCCTGCTTTCGGTTTCACGCTCATTTTTTTAATAAGCGTTTTACTTAACTCTTCTCCTCTTCAATATGTTGGATAATAATAAAACTTGTAGTTGTCGACGGCTGAGTGGAGTATCACTCTATGCAGTTTCTTGGTTTTTAATCTCTCATCTCTCTCAGAACTTCGCACTCTCTTTAAACTAATTCAAAAACAGAAAGTGTTCCAGCAACTTTTGTTCATCATTTTAAATAAGCTTTCAATTACTATAAAATATTTGTTTTTTTGTTATTTGTTTAGGTTTCATGGATTCGGAAACGTGATTTACATATCCTTACGGCTGGTATTTTAACCTATACGTCCGACGAGCGGTTTCAAGTAAGTAAATCTTTAATGAAACTCTATATGTAGATTTCTATTACATTTCACCTTTATACATGGCAAAAAAGGTTTTGTGATTTCATCAAAACTAGCTGACTTTGAAATAATTGTGCCACTACTAGAATTTTAATTTTTTAACTATGTGCACAAAGTTTGGAAATCAGATTTTTATGGTTCGGTATATGTGACCCGGTCTATGAGAAGGTGGCTTATGACTCCAAAAAGAGGTGTACTAGAAATTTTTCCTCCATTTCGACATTTCTGTGTAAGCATATGGCATTGTTTATCTTTAACAGCTGTTTCTCGCAATTGTTTCTTTGAGTCATAAGCCACCTTTTCATAGACCGGGTCACATATAGTCGTTCATACAAATTGACTTTAATGTTGTTATTTTGGTTTCTTGTTCAAATTTTCATTGGCTTCCAGTATAATTTTTTCAATATTTACTATAAATATTTAATATGCACAAATAGTACACAAAATAAACAAATTGGCTTAAACAGCTGTTAAGCGACTTGTATATAAATATAAATTTAATGCCTCCCCAAAGCATTCAAATATTTTAAAATTTAAATTTTCTTAATTGGGCATATTATGTGAAGGGCAACTCCACCAAACTTCACCTCTATTAAAATATATGGACTTTATTATATGATTGCTTGTATAAGGGAAAAGCTCATGGAGCATTCTAAAATCAAAGTTAATGTCAACCTTGTCCTGCTGCAAAATTTACCTTCCCGCATTTCAAATTTTTAAGTTCTGCTCTACATATTTCGATTCTTTTTAATCTTCGCGATTCTACTCTTCACTACCCAGCAAACATTAAGGTTAGAGGACGATTACAAAACGACTCTAATGTTATTCTCTAAGGTAGATGGTTAGAGAACGATTTGTGAAACTGTCGCGAATTATAGCATTCTCGACAAAAAGGGGACTTAGTTCTCGATATCGAGAAAAAGGTTAGTTATCGATTCGAATTCTAACGTGAAATTCTAATGGGATTCTAATGAGAAATTTCTAACTGAAATGAAATGAAATCCAATTGTTCTTGTTAATTTCTATTTCGATAAATTTATTGCTTTAATCGTCCTCTAGCCTAGTTCTCTAACGTGATTTTCGATTAGAGATACATTAGAGAACTACATTAGAATTCTAATGTAAAACTACAGTATTTCTCTAACGTTAGAGGCTGTGTTTGCTGGGTAGCCACTAACTTCATCTCTTCCCCTGCTCTTTTATTTTCCACTTTTTCTGACTTTTCCTATTCCAAGTTCGATGTCCTTACCCTATGCATATCTTTATACTTCTTTCCGCTCTCTCTTCCTCATGAGGCATGATTATAAATGACCTCAATACCAAGAAGATAGCTATTGTGCTTAATAAATTATGGAATAACAACATGCATGTAGCTAAATTTAACTTTTTATAAAGTTGCTATTTAGTTGCCTAACGACCATTTGCAAATCGATTGTTCGATGTGTCCTTCCATTAAACACCGTTGTATATTTTCTAAGAAATCTCAAGAAATAATATCTACAATAGGTACGCTTTTTTGCTTACCATTGAGTTTTTAGTTACAGTGAAGGTTTCGGTGAAAATGCCCTTTTAGTTAATAAAATATGTATATATTAGCGATGTGAATTTTATTATTTACTCTTGCAGAATTCCCGAAATTTCTAGTTTACTAAAATTGATAAAAAAAAAAACAATTAAAGGAAGGAACAATTAAAGGAATATTGAAGTAGAGAAGAATGCATAGTGACGTCTTGGGGGATCATAGCTTAGTTGTTAGAACTCCAACATCGGCTTTGGTGCAGACACTGGTTCGCATACCAGTGTCCGAAAAGTGATCTGATAATAAATGGGCACACTTTGAAACTAGTAATCCTATCCACTCTGTGTGTAAAAATCTTTGTAACTTTTCTCTAATATCAATTTTTCACAAGAATCGTAAAATAGTAATTAACTAATTAACTAAGAATTATTATTGACTGGTCTTGAGCTCACAAAACTTACAAATAAAAAAAATAGTGTTATTTTATAAACATTAATTGAAATTCGCATAAATATTGCCGTTAATTTATGGAGACCTATCAGCCCAAATCCCATTATCTAAATTTCGGCAATTCCGGGTTCATTAAATTCAAAAAACTTTGCTTCCCTAGTATGTATGTATGTAATACCCAGCTAGCTTATTATACCCAGCGTACTAGTACAAGGGTATTATAATTTTGTCCACATAACGGTACTATGTAACGGCGCAAAATAATCGAGTTAGATATAGAGTTCCAGGTATGAAAGTTCTTAGGTTGAAAAGAGGAATTGATTAAGGCATGTCCGTCCGTCTGTCCGTCCGTGTACACGATAACTTTCGTCAAAACTGAGATATTTGCATGAAATTTTGCATACAGGTTACTTTCTGGCCAAGGTGGGCTGCTATTGAAAATGGGTGAAATCGGATGATAACCACGCCCCCTTTTTCGATATCGAAAATTTTGAAAATCACATAAATTAACATAACTTGAGTAAAAATGTAGATCCTTGCAGGAAATTTGTTATACGCTGGGTATTTAATGTTCGGTTCACCTGAACTTAGACTTCCTTACTTGTTTTTATCCACTTTGTTTAATTGCATTAAATTGAAAACCAGAAGTTATCGGTTTTATTATTTTTATTTTTATTTATTGAGGTTTTTGCGTTAGCTTACACATGTTTTTTTAACTAGATAATGTATTATTCACTTAATTAACACTTTTATGTTATTTCGGCGATACACTAAATTAGTTGGAAATACGAGTAACATAAAGCTTTCTTTAACGAGTTTTATTCACAATAATACTAAAAATATAAGCTCATACATATGTACATACATATGCTCTGTACATACACTGAAAAAAAAATCTACAGTAAACGGCCGTCAAATTGATATTAAACCCTGTCATTTTTCGTCCAACAGTGGGTAATATAAATTTTGAAAGTGAGCCCCTATCATTCTTCGAATATACTATCATATTGACATGAATTACTGTAAATTTTAAAGTGGACTCATATCATTATGCAAAAATCACATGTTTTTACTGCCAAATTTACAGTAAATACTGTAATATTTACAGTATTACCATCAATCGCTTGAAAGTGGTTTTGATATGTTACTTTCAGTGTGAACTTTCAACTTTTTTATTTCAGTGTACATACATACATATTATGTACAATTTTTGCTGTGCATAGTTTGTGTTCATTTCTTAATAAATCAAATCCTATTAAAGTTCCAAACTCGAATTTATACATGATTTAATTAATTGTTAAAACTAGCTAGCTCTTTGATTTTATTTCTGTGCATGACTTTTACCGTAACAACTTTCCAGCTAGAAAGTAACTAATTCAATGTGAAAATATGTGCTTAAATACTTCGAATTGCACATCAAAATTGATTAGAAACTTTTGAAAGGAGTTAGTTAACAACTTGCACACACACAGGCACGTACATTTAATTAGTGCACACAAATTCAAATTCATCACTAACCATTTCGGCAAACGTTCAGTTCATGTCAAACTCGTAACTATGTGCCAACGTGCATAAATTGAAACAAATTAATACCCTTACCTACATACCTAGCCATGTAGACATGAGGTGCTTCTCTAGAAAATAGAATAGAAAGGTACCCAACGCAGAATTTTCATGGGATATGCTACTTGTGTGAGCTTACACCCGTTAGCTGAAATTAGAAAACTGGAAACTGATTGGGTACAGTCATTCAATAGTGCTTTCTACCTATATATTGTTGCGGATTATTGAAGGCTTCACGACCGGGCTGAATCCCTACAGGTGCAATAATCATGATCATTTCTGATTGAGGAATTTTGTGCATATTTCACAACAAAATTACCAACACAATTACCTGTTACAATTCTGTTATATGGAGAAACTTGGTCATAGGTATCACACATACATACATTAGGCTGGAGCGTGAACATATGGAAAAAAATTTGTTTCACCTTTCAGAGTTCTAACAGAGGAGGATAGGTGCCTTATAGTAACAAAAAAATCCCCCCTTTTTTTTTTGAAATCGGTCAATGACTTCTGCCTCCGCAGTGCCTTCAAAATTTATAAGAACGCTAAAATGTATATGGTGAAATATTCATATAATATATAACACTACTCGACAACAAAAATCTCTCCAAGAATGAAAGTACAATTTCCTAATGTAAAATCGTCTCCTGATTCCGAATATCACATGTATTTTTCTGTGGCTGATGTAGTTTCCGAGATATCCGCGAAAGTAATTTCGGAAAATTTCTTGGGTAAAAACAGAAAATTTTTGATTGAAGTCTTTCAATATAGCAGGACTTATAAAGTCAATGGCACATCATAATGTTGTACTAGTACGCTTAAAATTTTCATAATTAAATTTACTACAACATAGAAGGGCTAACTTTTTTTTCATCCATAGACTTTTTCTGATTTTAAAGTGGTTAAATCTGAAATTAAAAAAAAAAAATCGTTATTTTTTCAAAGTTTTTTGAACGTTTTTGGCATAGTGGCCAAACTACTGAAGATACTTAAAGAGATAAAGGCAACAAATATTTATAGTAATTAGTATAATGTATTATTCGACAGTTTGAATCGAAAAAATGAAAAATGCAAATTTTTTACGTACCTAATGAAGTAGTGTTTTGCAAAATTGGAAACTTTCATATTTTCACCGATGCGGAGGCAGTTACTCTAATCCGAATTGGACACAATTTTGCCAGACGTAATTTAAGCCCAAAAGGCACCAGAATTTCACTATTAGCATGCAGTCTGATGAAAAAACAATTGTCACTCCACCCTAACATATGTACATTCAAATATCTGTCCTCTAAATCAAGTATACCGGACAACGTGTAGCTTATACATACATTAAAATTGAAATTTAAAAATGATTCCTCTACCAAGGAACATCTTTATTATTTGGAAATTTTGGAATTTATTAACATTTTTTTTCTGATATTTTGACTTCAAAGCTTGGCAACCCTAATCCTTGAACGGATTTTTCAAGGCAACCCGATATCATTGGTTTCGCAACGAAGTTCTCTTTACAATGATATAGAATTTGTTCATATACGCCGTGTGTGAAGCCACCATAAAAAATAGCCTTTTCAAAAATTATTTAAAAATATCCTTGAACGGGGTTTTCCAGGCAACCCACATACAAAAAGTTTCATAACATAACTACGTAATTTCAGATAAGGTGCATTTCATTCAGATATTTACATTAAACAATATTTTGCGTCAATATTTTCAGTCCCTGATAAAAATTTTAAATTTTCTAACATTGGACTCGATATGATTTTTGTATTGTCTGCTAAAATAGATTTTTAACTACTTGAACATGATTCTTTACTACTTAAAATACATTTTATGTCTAAGAGGGAGTTTCAATTTAAAATGACGAAAATGTCAATTTAACATCACAGATTGTGTCGATGAGTGTTGGGTTTGGGTTTTTCGCTTATTGCCACAGCTATGATATGGTTTGTGAGTGAAACAGTTGATACAGGATGACCTTGTAAAACATAAAATATTTCTTCATACCACCAACTAACTTAATTGTTTTTCATAAAGGGAACCTTTTACTTTTCCTTTTTAAAATCTTTGCTTAATATGACTATGATTGACCAACATTTTCGATGTCTTTTTAAGTTAAATGAAGATTTTAATTAAAACGTGTGCTAAGCCAAGGGTGGTAGTATTTATTTGATGGCATTCGGATCTAAATCATTTCCGACATTGGAGTGCTATTTATTGGGCGGCCCATAAGTCATTTCAGTGTCTTATAATTTTCATATACAATGCAAGTTAATCACTATAAATTATTGTTAGATGATCAAAGTTTTATACCAAGCGCAACTATGAATAAGAAAAAGGTTTGTGGAAATATTATGTGACTTAAACTACCGCTTTTTGTGCATTTTCGTTTACATATTTTTTGAGAAACTTCTTCCGGTTATGTCCATGGCAAGAGCCAAAAGTGATGTATAGTTGAGAGCTTTAAGAATGATACTACTAAAAGCCTCCTTAAGTACAAGCCATCGGGTTGTTAAGATTTACCACACGCACAAAAAGTTTTCCTCGTGCATAGTCACGAATGCTTCATTATGAGCTTTTGCAATCTAAGGTTTCAAGTATACACTAGACTGGCCCAAAAAAAAATTTTTTCTTGAGAATTATATATATGTATATGTATGTACATATAATATATACATAAATAATATTGAGTTGTATTTTGGGAGAGCTATCATTGTTAGACATTTTGTTGCTTATACAATATTAAGGTGTCAGAAAAGCAAGGATTATAGAGGCGTCCAGATTTATTTCGCCGATGAGATAGTTAATAAGTTCTTGTACCAGAATCCATATTTGCCTATTGTCGAACAGGGAAACCGCAACGCGATTGATTACCCTCCCATCAAAATATTTATCAGTTGCTGGCTAAAATATTTATTACGTAACTAAGTTTTCAAGTACCATGTATTTAGATAAAAAATACCCCAGTCTAATGCACCTACGCATACACCCTAGTTATGTTTCACACATCGTTACGTAAGTCCTTGATTGCTTAAACTTCACTTCGTTTTTGTATTCGCAGGTAGTACGCACACCAGATTTCAAAGATTGGACGCTGCAGGTAAAGTACGCACAACCGCGTGATAGTGGCATCTATGAATGTCAGGTGAATACGGAACCAAAAATTTCGATGGCGTTTCGGCTTAATGTCGTAGGTAAGTTTAGTTTAAGTAAATGCAAAAAAATAAATAAAGTTGCTTGAATGCCATTTATCTTTTAATACATATTTTTGCTTGTAAGTGAGCAGAATTCATGAATAATATTAAAGCTGAACAACTAAATTAGCACACATTTATTAACTATTTCTAACATAATTGATACCATATAGTCAATTGCAATCTAATGTGTCTTATATGTTGGTCTCAGAATCCTGGATAATTCATATTCAAGTGATGTTGGCCGACGATCGAACTGAAGCCATTCTTGTGGCAATATCGGAAATTTAATACCATATTTCTAGATGTTCCTCTAGGCTCCTGGTCAAAATTTACTATAGGTCATTCCAAAATATATTATAAAATTTATTATATACAGAACTATATGTAATAGCCAGCCATTTTTCGAATGTTAAAATAAAAATACAACTGGTTTTGGTATTCGAACAAGTGCCGCATGTGATACACTTGTACGTGCTCCAAATCCACAGTGTCAATTTCGTACCAAGTCTCATCAGTAGCGCACAGTCTGTACTCTTCACGTGCCAATGTAAAATTTTTTTGAATATTTTCTAATCGTAATATCTATCTACTTTGCGCTCTAACTATGAACATATCACATTGTTCACAATTGATTTTTAATAGAGCGAAAAGTAGCTCATCGATTTTTCTTACAGGACAAATCCCCTTTGAGCGCTGCAGTGGCTTTCTGCGTCAGCACATCATCCTTTTTTCTTTGTCCTTGAATTGATGTTACTCGTACTACTTCTTGCGTCTAATACTACTTGCATAGAATTGTACCTCTGAATTTAATTTTCATAAAGTGCTTGGGGAGTAAGTAACATCCATCTGTGCACTGACGTTTACACAGTTCGGCCATTCTTGGATTTTGGTTTTGTAAAAGTATGCGTGTGTGTGTGTGTGTTTATGTGTCTGCCTCTAATCGCGGTAGTTGGCAAGCAGCCTGAAAATGAGCATTCCAATTTACGTCATTGACTTTATTTATGAGCCAAGTTGAATCGGTCACAGGGAAACGTTTTATGAATTTGGTCCTCTGTGAAGTTAGTACAGATGTGTGAAAGAATTGACGCTGAGTTGTCATTGTATTTCCAATCGTGGGTATGTCGAATTGTGCTCCACATACAAACATATCCATACATACATACATATCTATGAAGGTGGAAAGGGTAAAAACGGCTGTTGATAGATTTAGCTAGTTTTTCATGATGTTCTAACTCTAGGTTCCTCCAGTTGTATTCGAACATTTGATTTAAGAGACTTCAGCGAACATTATTAATAATACAAATGTTAACGAAATTGTAGTTGTAGCAATATGAAATTACGACGCTTAGTCGATTTGGCTGTGCTAAACAAGGCGTATGAGTTTTCCTATTTGTTGTTGTTGTTAACAGTGCTTCTCATTCATTCTGAAAACTATCATCAGGCTCTTCTAACTAAGTAATTTGATGGAATTTCCTAACGTGAGTGTCAACTTGGTTGGGCGACTATGCGGGCATTGCATAATAAATAACCGGTCGGCCGTGTGAGATAAGCTCAACATTCGTTCGATGAAAAAGCTGGAAAAGTCTGGGAGGTAACTGTTGATTCTAGTACAAAGCTTGTCAATGGAGGGTCCCTTGCCCGAAGCTATTTTCGTGCAGTCGTTGATTTCTTCTCCCCAAAACTATTTTTGAATTATGTTGTTTGGCATGCCACTAGTCAAAAACATGTACATACATACATATGTACATATTAATCGAGCCGATAAATTTAAAAATGACTTCAGAAGTACTTTTGTTAAATTAAAATCAGGGCCACCAATATTTATGAAAAGTGGGCACACAGGTTACAGAATAAGCTATACATAATAGTTTTGGAAATTGGGACGTTGCCACGCTTCCAGACTATATAAAGCTTCAATTCATCATAAATATGAACTTGTTTGGTTTAAAATAATGATATTTCTATATACATATAGTCAAGATGAAAATAATTTTTTTAAAGGTGTGAGGTGCTACGCCCACATATTTGGTGCTTTGTTTAAGCTTTATTAACATCTATAGTTTGTTGCCGATATCTTTACGACTTCGCTGGGTACGACACTGGCTGCACATATCTTTTTTTTTGAAAGATGGGCTTGCCACGCCCCATGCTATATAAAATTTTAATTCGTCAATATATATATCGCACCCTAAATACAAAAGGGTCACAGCTCAAAATTAGTGGTTCTTTGCTTTGAACGCTTCTAGATAGCGCTAGCTTAGCTCTATTTTTTTTAAAACCAAGCAGGACGGTAGCCGTTTAGTTGAAGATGATAATCATTAAGAAAAAAATCGGCTGTTATAGTTGATCAAGCGTTTGTGAAAGGATAAATGTCGAAAAAACCACCTGAAATTTTTTCGAGTTGTGACCCTTTTGTATTTAGGGTGCGATATAATTTCGAAATAGTTGACGGCGTCATGGCCTCTTATTTTGTGTTTCATTAAAATTCATAGTTTTTGTAGATGTCTTTAAAACTTCCTCGAAGGGTTGAGGAGCTCGCTTGGCACGGAACTGGCTGTACATAGTTTTTTGGAAAAGTCCCCAGTTTATATAGTTAAAGTTGCAGTTCGGTTAGCTGAAGAACTTATTTGGTTGAAGCTAGTTATATTTTATATTTCATGTCACTTAATATCAAAAAATTAAAAAAAAGCGAGGGAATAGAGTACCTACAATTTTTTAGATGCAAGCCATGCTTAGCTTACTGCATAGAACTAACAAATTTTTACCTTTACTTTCAATAAACGCTACTTTGATTTTTTTCGCTTTTCCGAAATACCGCTTTCTTTTATTTTCTTGGCACTTAAAACTAAAATGTTTTCAGCTCACGAAACTAAGCTTTGAATAAATGTTCAACACATTCATATATATACATATTTGTATGTTAGTACAATGAGTGTACCCAACAAGTAGTACCAGAAAAAGTTTTGAAATTGTATGAATTAAAAGAGTTTGACCCCACATTGACGGCCAGCACTGTATATAGTTGGAATACAAAAAAAAAAAAAGGTTTGCAGTGAAATTGTTCTAACCCAAAAAAAGTTGGAAAATTTAAGCAAAAGTACGGATAACATACCAATTATTAAAAACACATGGAATAAATATTTGATGAACCAATTATTTACTTTTTCTTCAAAAAAAAGGTCCGTACACATATTACTTTGTCTATCCGTTTTTTTATTTTACTAAAATTTTCGTTCAAAGAAATAATTTATAGACATTCTCCCACTTTTAGTTTCAACCAAAGCAATTCTTCATATTACTAAAAGAAACTTTGTTGTACTCGTAGTTGTGTATAAGTGTTGTAATGTTGTGGAATAAAATTTGAATACACATCCTTGCAAAAAATCGTGTGACTAATCTCTAAACCGAGCGATCCGCGATTAATCCCTTTAGTCTGCAGTTACCTACAATTCAATATGCAAAGGTAAATTTTTATTTGTGTAGCATACTCATAGGGGTGTAAAATTGTATGTTTTGTAGCATACTTATTGGAGTTTGAGATCCCATTTGGGTGGAATGTGGATTAGTTCCTTCATACCCGTTCTGGAATAAACGGGTATACTTAGTCTTTCCATAGGACATGCTCAAACAAATATAACCCCATTACAAAGTGATCAGAACTGGTATTGATCGCATCTTCTTTTGCGACTCGTCCCGGACTGACCCTAGACTAAGCGCATTTTTTGTAGGTAGTTTAAATACATATAGATATGTATGTGGCCCAGTGTGCGTAAACTTTTGTATTTTCACTTTTTGGGAGCTTAAATATACAACAAAGATTTTTGCACCTCTTCATTTTAAGTATTTACTACATTATTTACTACCCAAAATTTTCCAAGAGTACACTCAAGAAATGGAAACTTCAAGTGAAAAGAAAAAGAACAATATAAACTTCGTATTTGTCATCCGTACTAAAAGCAGCAAGGTGATGGTAATTTCTTTTGTCTATTACCGAAATATACAAAGACGCTGTATCCGATGTAGAATGGTATTCAAATAAGAAGACAAAGACGTCTATATTTACATTGAAGTGTTAAAACATTAAGAAAAAGTTTTTGGATTTCCGTGTTACCTGGGCATTTCGAATACTTGATTTATTTTCATGGAGTAATATAAGATGACCGCCAAAAACCTAATTTTTCGAAGTTCTTTGTGGATTAGAAGTTCTTACTTAGCACCAGAGGCAGATACGAGACTCGTGGTCAAATAACTTCGTTTTGTCCACATGGCTTTAAAAATACCATGGCGACCCTGATCCATCAGTTAAATCGTGGTTTATGTCCACTTCGCCCAAAAGAAAAAAAAATATTATCTAAAGATTCAGTACTCCAGGATTATTTAATGTTTTTAGCCTGCAGAGATTGCTGTAACAGGTTAGACACAGATACTCATAACTCTTTTAAAAAATAATTCACAGAAATGCTTGTTGGGTACTACGAAACATGGCATGTCTGACAGTTCTGGTTCGCTTACTAAGGCTTTTCAGGTGCATTGCACCTAAAGCTGGGGAATGCGGGAATTCGAGTGGGCTTAGTTGAGTGCAGTGATGTATTTGCAGCAGCAGCCAGCTCAAGCAGCGAAGCGTGTAGTTCATTCACTGATGCTTCAGACGTTCGGCGCTACCGATATCATTTATTAAGGCACTTTGTAGGTGATGACGGTGTGGCTGCTACTAAAACAACACCGCTTACTTGCCTTTATTATTACTGAACGAGCCTTTTTTTTATGGCAGCGTGGATGCAAAGTGAAATGTGTAAGAGTTTTTGCATTTTCTTGATGTTCGAACGGAATAACGACCGTCTGCCACGGCTAATGAAAACACTGCCAGTTCGTTTATTTCTTTAACAAGGACTAGTACTTGATTTCTTCGTTGATATTTTGTTTTCCAATTGATTGCACTTCAATTTCATTGCACCTATGAATGTAGCGAATGGCGAAAGTAATGATAAATATTAAAAACCGGCACAATAGAAACATTTTTAAATTTTACCAGACATTTCTACTTCTAAATTTTCATTGTTTTCTTTTATTGCAAAGGAATTAAGTTTGCCACCAAACAAAGAAATTAATGAAGATTCGGCGCCAAAGTTTTGATAAATTAAACATTTGCACCAGCGAAGCCTTCTTGCGAGCCATAATTGAGCGTACGGCAGTAAATTTCCAGTGCCCTGGACATTCTACACTTGTCTGTAGTGCTTCATGAAAAAAGTGAAGATATTTTGTATGTACGTAAAAGGCAAACTTGTAAAATGTTTAAACAAAAAGTGTACAAAAAGTTGTTGAGTAAAAGGTAGACAAATCGTTTTTTCCATTAAGAGGTAGAGATATCGCTTATTTTGCCTTTTAATGGAAAAAACAATTTGTCTACCTTTTACTCAAAAACTTTTTGTACGCTTTTTTATTAAACATTTTATTAGTTTCCCTTTTACTTGCTTGAAAAATATGTGTATTTTTTACTCCCAGCCTTTTATTTGGTAAAATTGGTGTGTGTGATCCACCTACAATTTAATCAAAGGTCATGCAATTAACCTAAATTGGTGTGGTGAGGCTCAAAACGATTAAAACTATATCCATGCCGTTGAGTCCAATAATTTTAGAATTTCCTCAAGCTTCATATCGCTGAGCTCGGAAAGACTTTCGAACAAGGGTTTCCCAGAAATTTTGTTCTGCTCCTGCAGTGCGTCGGACAGCTGGTTAATTATGTTAATTTCTGAGATATATATTCATTTATTGTATTTAAAAGTTTAGTTGCCGATGTTAGAAAAATCCAATATACATAAATAAAAAATTCTAAACTGAAGTATGAAAAGCGATTTTGAAAAGCTTAGTTATAAAAAATGGTGCAGTGAAATAACGCCCATGGGCGTTATTTCCCACTCAAAAAGGAAATTACGACCATGGGCCTTATTTCCTTTTTAAAAAGGAAATAAAGCCCATGGGTGTTATCACCTTTTGCTGATGGGTGTTATTTCCTTTTTCGAAGAGAAATAAAGCCCACGGACGTTAAAAACGAATTAAAACAAGCTGATTCAAGAATTAAGTATATGGTTTTCTTTATTTCAATAAATTTTAACATATTTGTTATGTTTTTATAAGGTGGGGTGCAATAGCGCCTTGTGAAATAAGCCCTTTAAGGCCTTATTACACTATTGAAAGTGAAATAAGGCCTTTATTTAAAAAAAGGCTTTATTACACTTCGAAAGAGTAATAAAGTCTTTAAGGCCTTATTGCTCTTTCATTTTTTTAATGAAACAATAATATTCTAATTCTTTTTGTATTTTATTGAATAGTTACACACAAATTTCACGTTAACCAAAGTGGGAAACGTGGCACGCGGAAGGACATCACCGTGGCGGTAGCCACGGCTATGGCACACACCCCGAGTTGGAATGGCGTAGCCCAGGGTTATTTTTTTAAGCGCGGCCGAAGGCCGCCTACGCGGAAAGGTATTCTGCACTTAAAAATTGTGGATCGGGCCTCCGTAACTATAATCCGAAGGGGGAAAAGCAATATTTTGTTTCTGTGAAAAGTTATTAGTGAAAAACCGAAAATTGACCCGGGTCAGATCCCAAATTCGGGGCCCCATTCACGTTTTTTATGTGCAGGACACCTTTCCGCGTAGGCGGCCTTCGGCCGCGCTTTAAAAAATAACCCTGGGCTACGCCATTCCAACTCCTGGTGTGTGCCATAGCCGTGGCTACCGCCACGGTGATGTCCTTCCGCGTGCCACGTTTCCCACTCTTTTCTCACAGGGTAATTTGTGAAAAAATTCTAATCAACAGTTCGTGTTGCTCGCGTAAAATCCTATGGGCGTTATTTCTCTTTTAAAAAGGAAATAAGAGCCATGGGCTTTATTTCTTTTTGCAGATGGGCGATATTTCCATTTAAAAAGGAAATAAGGCCCATGGGCGTTATTTCCTTTTTGAATGGGAAATAACGTCCATGGGCGTTATTTCCTTGGGCGTTATTTCACTGCACCATAAAAAATCATTGATTAGCTATATATATTAGATACTAGCAGACCCGGCAGACGTTGTTCTGCCTGACCAGTGACTTCCCTAGAAATACATTTTCAAATATTTTTCTTTAACTTTTAACATTCCATTTATTGCAGTGCTTTAGGATATACAATGTGTGTGGCTTTAAAGTCTTTGGTATAAACAAATAAATTTTTTGGATGTCCAACTCAAAAAACGGATCTTTTGAACTCAATGGGTATGACAATTAATTATTATTTATATCCTATATCTACCTATAATACTCTGGATATGTATGAACGGCAATAACAAACAAAAAAAATTAAGTGCGTTGATTAAGACTTAAGAACGTTAAAATGTCACTAAAGCAAATACATACATTCAGGGATATAACGAATTGAAATATTACTTAGCTTGTGGTCTTGGAACTGCCCACTTTTCCAAAGAATTTACAAATGTAGCCTATGTACATATGTCGTACCCAACGAAGATTTTAACGTATTGGAAAAGTTTAAAACAGATCAACAGGTGCCACGCCCACATTTCCCAAATTGTATAATTCTTGACCAAGGGACACACATATCCAAAAATCATTAGTTTAGACCAAAAATATTCAAAGTTATAATGATTTAAATTTTATATAGCCTGGGGGCGTGGCACAACAATCTTCTGAACCAATCTGGAAATTTAGAGAAGATCGACCATAAACTTTGAACTTATTGAAGTACAAACAAAACACAAAACATGTGGGCGTGGCACCGCCCACTTTTCCAAAATTATATACATCTTGACTCAAGGATACACATATCCAAAAATCTTTAAAATAGACCCAATATGTTCAGAGTTATGAAGAATTTAAATTTTATATAGCCTGGGAGCGTGGCACCGCCTACTTTTCCAAAAATTGATATAGCCTGAATCGTACACAACAATCTTCTGAACCAATCTTGAAAGTTTAAAAGAGATCGACCATAAACTTTGGACATTATTGAAGTACAAACAAAACACAAAAAATGTGGGCGTGGCACCGCCCACTTTTCCAAAACTATATACATCTTGACTAAAGGACACACATATCCAAAAATCTTTAATTTAGACCAAATATGTTCAGAGTTATGAAGAATTTAAATTTTATATAGCCTGGGAGCGTGGCACTGGCTACTTTTCCAAAAATTGATATAGCCTGAATCGTACAAAACAATTTTCTTAACCAATCTTGAAAGTTTAAAAGAGATCGACCATAGACTTTGGACATTATTGAAGTACAGACAAAACACAAAAAATGTGGGCGTGGCACCACCCACTTTTCCAAAATTACATAAATCTTGACCAAAGGACACACATATCCAGAAATCATTAATTTAGACCAAATATGTTCAGAGCTATGAAGAATTTAAATTTTATATAGCCTGGGGGCGTGGCACCGCCTACTTTTCCAAAAATTGATATAGCCTAAATCGTACACAACAATCTTCTGAACCAATCTTGAAAGTTTAAAAGAGATCGACCATAAACTTTGGACATTATTGAAGTACAAACAAAACACAAAAAATGTGGGCGTGGCACCGCCTACTTTTCCAAAAATTGATATGGCCTAAATCGTACACAACAATTTTCTTAACCAGTCTTGAAAGTTTAAAAGAGATCGACCATAAACTTTGGACATTATTGAAGTACAAACAAAACACAAAAAATGTGGGCGTGGCACCGCCCACTTTTCCAAAATTACATAAATCTTGACTAAAGGACACACATATCCAGAAATCATTAATTTAGACCAAATATGTTCAGAGCTATGAAGAATTTAAATTTTATATAGCCGGGGGGCGTGGCACCGCCTACTTTTCCAAAAATTGATATAGCCTAAATCGTACACAACAATCTTCTGAACCAATCTTGAAAGTTTAAAAGAGATCGACCATAAACTTTGGACATTATTGAAGTACAAACAAAACACAAAAAATGTGGGCGTGGCACCGCCCACTTTTCCAAAATTACATAAATCTTGACCAAAGGACACACATATCCAAAAATCATTAATTTAGACCAAATATGTTCAGAGTTATGAAGAGTTGTAGTTTTATATAGCCTGGGGGCGTGGCACTGCCCACTTTTCCAAAAATTAATACAGCCTATGCTTTAACCCATGATCCCAAGAATATACTGTGAAAATTTCATAAAAATCGGTTGAGTACTTTGGACGCCCATAAAGGACACACAGACACACAGACACACAGACACACAGACACGCAGACACACAGACACACAGACACACATTCATTTTTATTTATAAGATAAGCTCACACGCGGAATAGCTATAAACAGTTAATTGTGTGACAGAAACCACTTAACATGCCACTCTGAAAAATTTAGGAGATATTCTTTCAAGCTCAACGAACTTAAACTATCCCCATTTTAGTTATTTGTTATAAATTGTCTACCTGAAGAGTATGACTGTGACTTTTGTTTTTTTCTTCTTAGATTTCGTTGAGAAACTGGAATGCCTGAAAATATCTCGAACTTATGTTATATTTTCGTATCTCAAAAGTTTGAAAAATTATTCAGATCTCGTATTTTGTTCGCTGTTTCAATTTTGTTACTATCAACTTGGTAGCCAAGTAGTAAATGCCGAATTTTTTTTTGTGTCCTCTTTCACTGCAAGATCTATGCTCTTTCCTTCAAAACTTAGAACATACCTACTTTCTTGTTGAGGCCAAAGGCTCAAAGTTTGGAATCCTTAAAGACTACGCCCATTTTTATGGACTTTTTTAAGGGACTTGCTATAGAATTTGCAATATTTTCGTTGCTCTAAAACTCGCTATAAAAACAATACATAGCACAAATAACTTTTTCACAAGACTTTTTGATTGCAAAGGTACTTTTGATTCTAACAAAAATGAAGCTATCAACATGATACCTAGTAAAAGGTTAACTTTCTTTTCTTACCTATCTTCATTTGCATGTATCAAGGGCACATTTAAATTCTTCTGTTATCTAGCCATGCGGCGTTTGTGTCCACTAAATTGCTAAAAGGCTTAAGTCAAATATTAAATGAAATTAAAAAAATGCAATAAAAACAAAATGCTCTCACCTAAATAGCTGACAGACTTTCATCGTGTTTATTATAAACCTAATATAGTTCCATTGGGAATCAAAAAGGAACATTTGAAGTGTGTATTATGGAAGCCAACTTTTTGAATATAAGCAATCCCGAAATTTCCAGGATCACCTTTTACAATACCGAAATCGCCACAACTTTCAAGCAAAATCTTTCAAGTTGTAAGGAAGATCGCTACACATTTTAACTCCCCTCGCTTTATTTCAAGGAAATATAAAGCCAAATTAATAAATATTTAGGTCCGTAAAATAGTCTTTGCTTAACACACATTTTAATTGAAATCTTTACTTAACTTAAAACGATATTTAAAAATGTTGGTCGATCATATTCTTATGAAAAGAATTATGTTGGTTGGTGGTATGAAGACAGTTTTCAGGTTTTTTAAGGTCACACTGTGTCAGCTATTTTATTCACAAACCATAACAAAGCTGTGGCAATAAACAAGAAGGCCCAACTCAAGTTTTGAGCGTGACATCGCACAACCATTTTGATTTAAAAATACATATTTAAATACATAAATCTCCATCTTAGATATAAAATGTATTTTATTTTTAAGAAGTTGATCTACTTTTGTATGCTTTTTTCATAGTCAAATCAACAAATCTTACTAATATATAAAAACGTAAGTTTGTGAGTGACCGCGGATGTTTGTGGTTCTTTATCGTCTGAACAAATGGCCCGATCATTACGAAATTTTGCAGACAGCTTCTTAGGAGTGTAGAATAGGTAACAGGCATCATGAAATTTCGATAAATTTATCGATAATAGAGTTATCGAAAGGGGAAGACCACAGTTTTCATTTGGACTTTGGTTCGATTCGATATATTTATCGATAACAGAGTTATCGGTCAAAATGTGGTTTCGGGTAAACTTTGGAATATTCGCACAAAATTGGTATCAAACGAAAGGGGAAGACCACAGCTTTCATTTGGACTTTGGTTCATTTCGATATATTTATCGATAACAGAGTTATCGGTCAAAATGTGGTTTCGGGTAAACTTTGGAATATTCGCACAAAATTGGTATCCGACGAAAGGGGAAGACCACAGCTTTCGTTTAGACTTTGGTTCATTTCGATATATTTATCGATAACAGAGTTATCGGTCAAAATGTGGTTTCGGGTAAACTTTGGAATATTCGCACAAAGTTGGTATCAAACGAAAGGGGAAGACCACAGCTTTCATTTGGACTTTGGTTAATTTCGATATATTTATCGATAACAGAGTTATCGGTCAAAATGTGGTTTCGGGTAAACTTTGGAATATTCGCACAAAATTGGTATCAATCAAAAGGGGAAGACCACAGCTTTCATTTGGACTTTGGTTCATTTCGATATATTTATCGATAACAGAGTTATCGGTCAAAATGTGGTTTCGGGTAAAATTTGAAGTATTCGCACAAAATTGGTATCAATCGAAAGGGGAAGACCACAGATTTCATTTGGACTTTGGTTCATTTCGATATATTTATCGATAACAGAGTTATCGGTCAAAATGTGGTTTCGGGTAAACTTTGGAATATTCGCACAAAATTGGTATCCGACGAAAGGGGAAGACCACAGCTTTCGTTTGGACTTTGCTTCATTTATGGAAACATCTATTTTGAGAACGGCTGGACCTAATACACATAACTAAATTTGGAAGGTAGATTTTGTATCCGCTCGAGATGGTTATACGCTAAAAAAATAAAGGCATTTGGAAAGGTTTTGGTGATGTCCCTAAAAATGTTGACCAGGGTAACATTATAAAGTGTTCTTTCAATATGAGCCCGTTTTCGAGATATTTGTCAAAATGTCAACCAGGAGGGGCACTCAATCAAATGAAAGGTGTTGACAAATGATTTAACATGTTTTAGCTATTTTCCAATATAAAACGAAGGTTTTTAGATATTAACCAAAACGTATACCAAAATTGGAGGTAGAAGGTTTTTGTGAAGGAATGCGTCTAAAATGAAAGGTCTTGATGCGATTTTTAAAATGGAGTCATTTTAAATCCTTTTGGGATTGGGATTGATAAAGGGATAGGTATATGGATGACAATTAAAAAGCAATATGAAAAGACAAAAGCATATGAAGAGGATGGACGGAGAGAAGGAAGTGGAGCTGAAATTAGGAGGGCGAATCACATATTTTAAATGCAAACAAGTTAGTGTTTGGGCAGGACAACGTCTGCCGGGTTTGCTAGTATTAATATAATTTATTCAAATGGAGAAAGATAGTTTTAGTAACTTATTTCGAGTCCCGAAAATCCCGAAGTTGTAGTAACGAAGTTAATTAAGTACTAAATAGCGGAATTTTGGGGGCCCAGGATTGACAACCCTAGTACGTGTATATACTTTTATCAATTTTTTAATTTCAAGAAAATGTCATAATTTCCTCCAACCTGACCAGCAACAGCAAACTGCAAAACGACACTGAAAAATATGCTTTCCATTTAAGTTACGAACTAATTTTTTTAGGACCTTTAGCAATAACGACGCCAACTTGCTCCTATCACCACACCATTAGGCGTAGTAATGAGAAAGGCAAGAAATAACCGCAAAAAACCTTTTGACCTTCAAGCCACAACATGACCAACTGCCAACACCTTTAACACCTCAATGCATTTTCATTAGTGTTCATTATTTGTTGTTCGTATTACTCGCAGCTTCTGTTTTGCAAGCCAATTATAAGGCAGCTAAAACATTAAAAATAATAACCGCGCTTAAGTGAACTAAGCCCAAACATTTGACATAATTTTTTGCAGACTTTTTCTTATTTTTGTTATTAAAGGAAAAAACTCCACTTTGCAACCTTTCACACAGTTGATGTCCAAGTTCACAATTTGATTATGCTAACTTTTGAGAAGGCCACTTTGAAAGGGCTTAATTAGGTGCCAAAAAAATATATTGCCATTAGAAAGGATAACGAGAAGCAAATAAAAAAAAAAATGGATGGTAAAACTCAGCAAATATGAATTTTTAGAGAATACTGTTTTAGAACAGGACTGCCGCAGAATGTGTTGAATACGTTGCAGAGTTTTCTTTTTATTTAGAAATCTCTAATCGGAATAAATAATTGACTGCTTGCTGAATATGAAATAGAAGTTGCAAGTCTTCTTGACTTTTTCGATAAAATCTAAGTTTTTTCAATATAACCATTTTATTTTTTTATTTAATCTCTTTTAAGCTGCAGAAATTGAGTCATCGTTTTTCAAGTTTTTGTATTCTTTTTAAATAATAAAATTTCGTCTGGTTTCTATGATGATCCACACAGACATTTGTTCCGCTTTGTATATATGAAATCGAAGTAGAACTTATTTTTGAAATCTATCGGTTTCAGCTTGATCCCGCGACCATTCCCATGTTTGTCGAATATCTATTCACCATGACTGGCCGAAATGCTAGTACTGGTTTTAAAATAGCACTCTAGACTGCAAAGCATGTAAGCCTATTAAACCCATCTAACTTCTCTATTTTCATGCATCGCGTTCGGCTAATTTACTAACTGTCGGTTTCATGAAAAAAAAAAATTATATAGAAAAAACGTACATACTTAAACGATTTTTTTTTACTTTGAATTTATATGAAATCTGACAGCGAAAAAACAATTTTCACACAAATTTTTTCCTGAAAGCCACCAAACCTCCCATTCCCTTCCCAAAAGGGTCTTTTAGGCGAATCAGTTTTAAAAATCCTTGAGGCTGGTTCGACCCTCGTTGGTTCATGATGATGATTTCATAAAAGATAATTTAATATTTTATCTATTACAAAAAATCATCAGATACAAACTGCATTTATACCGTCTAGCAACAATAGTCAGTCATCACAAACTCTTCTTTGGAACTAAGCAGGACCTTGAGAATTAAAGAAAAAGTCCTCTTAGATTTAGTTATGCAAGAAAAATATTTCCGGAAAATGTATGAGCCTTCGGCGTGACAACAGCGAGTATTGAAGGAGATTTTGATTTGATTTGATTTACACTTGCAGATCTCGATATTTTCTTGTTTTTTTTTACTCTCAAATGTTTTTAGTGCTTGGATTGAAATGTCCACCGGTCTTTTGATTCGCTCAAACCAGTCTTTGCCAAATGTTCATCATACGACCTGTCACACCGACTTAACAAATTATATTTCTTCTTACTAACTTTTTTCCGCCAGTCTAATGTAGAACTTGTCTTTACTTAAGCTAAAATCTT
Source organism: Sphenella marginata (assembly GCA_951509765.1). Taxonomy (NCBI): domain Eukaryota; kingdom Metazoa; phylum Arthropoda; class Insecta; order Diptera; family Tephritidae; genus Sphenella; species Sphenella marginata. The sequence continues at coordinate 27,404,946 of OX608080.1, read as the reverse complement.
ATAAATAAAAATGAATGTGTGTCTGTGTGTCTGTGTGTCTGCGTGTCTGTGTGTCTGTGTGTCTGTGTGTCTGTGTGTCTGTGTGTCTGTGTGTCTGTGTGTCCTTTATGGGCGTCCAAAGTACTCAACCGATTTTTATGAAATTTTCACAGTATATTCTTGGGATCATGGGTTAAAGCATAGGCTGTATTAATTTTTGGAAAAGTGGGCAGTGCCACGCCCCCAGGCTATATAAAACTACAACTCTTCATAACTCTGAACATATTTGGTCTAAATTAATGATTTCTGGATATGTGTGTCCTTTGGTCAAGATTTATGTAATTTTGGAAAAGTGGGTGGTGCCACGCCCACATTTTTTGTGTTTTGTCTGTACTTCAATAATGTCCAAAGTCTATGGTCGATCTCTTTTAAACTTTCAAGATTGGTTAAGAAAATTGTTTTGTACGATTCAGGCTATATCAATTTTTGGAAAAGTAGCCAGTGCCACGCTCCCAGGCTATATAAAATTTAAATTCTTCATAACTCTGAACATATTTGGTCTAAATTAAAGATTTTTGGATATGTGTGTCCTTTAGTCAAGATGTATATAGTTTTGGAAAAGTGGGCGGTGCCACGCCCACATTTTTTGTGTTTTGTTTGTACTTCAATAATGTCCAAAGTTTATGGTCGATCTCTTTTAAACTTTCAAGATTGGTTCAGAAGATTGTTGTGTACGATTCAGGCTATATCAATTTTTGGAAAAGTAGGCGGTGCCACGCTCCCAGGCTATATAAAATTTAAATTCTTCATAACTCTGAACATATTGGGTCTATTTTAAAGATTTTTGGATATGTGTATCCTTGAGTCAAGATGTATATAATTTTGGAAAAGTGGGCGGTGCCACGCCCACATGTTTTGTGTTTTGTTTGTACTTCAATAAGTTCAAAGTTTATGGTCGATCTTCTCTAAATTTCCAGATTGGTTCAGAAGATTGTTGTGCCACGCCCCCAGGCTATATAAAATTTAAATCATTATAACTTTGAATATTTTTGGTCTAAACTAATGATTTTTGGATATGTGTGTCCCTTGGTCAAGAATTATACAATTTGGGAAATGTGGGCGTGGCACCTGTTGATCTGTTTTAAACTTTTCCAATACGTTAAAATCTTCGTTGGGTACGACATATGTACATAGGCTACATTTGTAAATTCTTTGGAAAAGTGGGCAGTTCCAAGACCACAAGCTAAGTAATATTTCAATTCGTTATATCCCTGAATGTATGTATTTGCTTTAGTGACATTTTAACGTTCTTAAGTCTTAATCAACGCACTTAATTTTTTTTGTTTGTTATTGCCGTTCATACATATCCAGAGTATTATAGGTAGATATAGGATATAAATAATAATTAATTGTCATACCCATTGAGTTCAAAAGATCCGTTTTTTGAGTTGGACATCCAAAAAATTTATTTGTTTATACCAAAGACTTTAAAGCCACACACATTGTATATCCTAAAGCACTGCAATAAATGGAATGTTAAAAGTTAAAGAAAAATATTTGAAAATGTATTTCTAGGGAAGTCACTGGTCAGGCAGAACAACGTCTGCCGGGTCTGCTAGTATGGAATAAATATTAAACTGAACCAAGCGTTGTGACTAATAAAGCGGTTAAGGACAGGAAATGTGTTGCAAAGGTAACCGGTTGTGAGCGCGTTGAACGTTTATGATCCACGCTTTTGTGTGCTGCTTAATCTTTTTGTGTGGTTACAAGCTGTCACTTCCTTCCTTGAGTAGTTTTTCTTTGAAAGAGCAACTCTTTGGTCAGCTGACATTTTGTGGCAACAAAGAGTGAAAGAAGTCGGCAGGAAGTAAAAAACGGCCCGAAGGTGCTAACTTTAACTTTCCAAAGCTTTGAATAGCACGCATAAAGTTTTGCTGAATAGTTTTCAGATTTTTACAAAGCGTAGACTTTTTCTTAATGGTTATAGATAAGAATATTTACATAAGCAGTTCATTATTCTAAACATAATGAAAGAAAAACAAGTAAGAAAAGGGCTGTCTTCGGCTGTGCCGAAGGCTTTATACCTTTCATGAATACGCATATCTTTTTTAAGTGTCCTACATGGCCAAACCACATTTATCGGAGCAATCGGTTATATGGAAGCTATATGTTATGTTACTCCGATCTGTATGATTTTCATTACACACATCACATTTATAATAAGTACCAACTTTGCAAATTTTTTACGTTCATAGCTTCTTAACTGCAAAATTTATAGCCCAAAACCCATTTATCGAAACTATCGATTGTATGGGAGCTATGCGTTGTATTGGTACGATCTTACTGGTTCCGACAAATGATTAATATAATACAAAATGGCGGCTCCATACCAAATTTCATCGAGATATCTCTAAAATTGAGGGACTAGTTTGCGTTTAAACAGACAGACGGACGGACAGACGGACAGACGGACATGGCTAAATCAACTCAGCTCGTCACCCTGACCATTTCGGCATACCTAATGGTGGGTCTATCTCTTCTTCTTCTCTTACTTAAAAACATCGGACCAAAGTTATAATACCATTTCATGTTCATGAAAGGTATAAAAACGTTTTTCACTATCAGGGACCATTATCCTACGCCCATCCATAAAAAAAAATACAAAATATTTCATTCAGTAATAAAAAATAATTTTGAAGCTTTTCATGCTCATAGAGCGTGAATAATAAAATAAAATAAAATAAAATAAAATAAAACAAAATAAAATAAAATAAAATAAAATAAAATAAAATAACATAAAATAAAATAAAATAAAATAAAATAAAATAAAATAAAATAAAATAAAATAAAATAAAATAAAATAAAATAAAATAAAATAAAATAAAATAAAATAAAATAAAATAAAATAAAATAAAATAAAATAAAATAATATAAAATGAAATAAAATAATATAAAATAAAAAATTAAATTTAATGAAATAAGTACAGAGCGGAACACATCTTGTTAACGCAGACTCAATTCTAGCGAACAGCTTTTTTGTCATTCACAATTCATCCCAGATTCATTCTTGACTCATAGCATTTTTACAGGATATGTTGCTGAGGAGGATTGTATATCTATACATTTCAGTTACAAAAAAAGCCCTCTTCTTCTCTATATACATATATAAAATTCTCCTGTCACGGTGTACGACGCCATACTCCTCCGAAACGGCTTGACCGATTTTAATGAAATTTTGTATGTATATTCGTTAGGTCTGCGAGATGGTTGTTATCTATTTTTTATGTTCCTAAGTGCTATAGATTGCTTATGTTCCTAAAGTCAATTCGTACATTTAATTCATGTTTTCCAATGACATCGTTCGGAGCAACAGAAATAGTTAGGAACAATGCTATAAATGGTCAGAAATTCAACTCAACATTCAAAATTAAAGGCCAAATTTATCATAAAGTAGGCTCATTGCTGCCAATGCCAAACGAATCACCCAAATTTTTATTTCAATTGCATAGGTACACTGGCGCCCTATGTGAGTATCAGCATATCTTTAATAAAACTCTAGAAGAGTTGTGACTGTATATTGGAAATTTCGTCTAAAAACTGACTGGGGATGACTTGGGAAATGTTTAGACACAGCTAAAGAGTCAAATAGAAAGGACATGACAAAAGGTCGAAGTTAGACTACCTATTAAGAAACGGTTTAGTTGGTTGCCGTAGACACAAACGGGATATAATGTGGGAAAATAAATATTGTTCTGAACCTTCTCTGCCTGTAAATTGTCTTCTCAAGTGAGGGTAGCAGAATTTTATGAACTACTTACATCCCGAGCAATGCCGGGCATCCTGCTAGTGTTATATAAAAAACACTAACTCTCTGTCGTTGGATATAGTGTTACTCCGTACATTTTGCCCACTTTCTCTTGTCAACCTGTCAGACTAATATTTATTGTGTGTTTTTGTTAACAAACATACAAACATGATTATCCTTCTATGTGCCGCTGTATTTGCGCTTCGATTGTATGACAGTTTTATTGCTCGATGCCTTGTATTCAGCCACAAATGCGGTTAGATTTGCTTTCAATAAAGTCCTTTCAATAAAGATTTGTATTTCTTTTTATTTTCACCCGACTGCACACCATGTTCGATGGATTTACTGAATGCTCGACTTAGTTTTGTTTGGCGATTGGCCTTTATGGCCTATTGTATTTTCGTATTTGTGTAAATGGCTTTTCAACTTTTATGTTTCTATTCATACATATAGATGTACATACATATACATACATATATGAATAAGTAAGTACATGGGTAAGAGCCTACGATGAGGCGTAGTGGTCGGCAATTTGTTTTCAATCTCATTTTGGATACCTATCAAAGTACACACGGTGCGGTAAGCTTTAATCAGAAATGCAAAGAAATTTGTTTCGTTAAATTAAATTGTGCAAAAATGTGGCTAAAGTAAAAGAATTGCTCTTTCTGTGGTAAGCTGAGTAATCAGAAAAAGTAAGACTTTAACTTCACGAATGCCTAAATGTATAATGCGTACGGTAGTTGTTTTTGAAAAACAATTCCAACAATTCCTAAAAAAAAAAAAATATAAATATATACACCATACACCATAGATTTATTTATTAAGAGCTGTTTTGGATTGCGTAGTCAAGAGCTTTGGATAATGAGTTCCGCCGAAATTGATTGACTGCTTTACCAACTGAAATGGGTTAGAAGATAGGATAGGAAGTAACACTAATATTACAGGCCTAAGACTTATCAAGTTGCTTCACAAACTCAGCTGGAACTTAATTTTTGGAAAGATTTCCATAGCCTAAGTGTACACACAAAAGACTGGGCATGAAAATAATTAAGAAAAGCAGAAAGACAGTTATTTTTGAAATTTCAATTGAGATAGAAAAGAAGTGGGTCAAAGGTAAAAGAAAATGGAGAAAAAGGATTCAGAGGAAATATGTGTTCCAAAATTTTGTTCTATCCGTGAAGCATCCGATTGTGTAGTATCTAGCGATATTGATATCGAAGAAATAGCGTCTGCTCTTGAGCATTAATATATTTTTCATAAAAAACTTAAATCGGCATACATACTAGTATGTATAACCTGAACTATGCGAAATTTCACCTTACAAATTAAGAGAGCAATGGAGGAAAGAATTTTTAAACATTGCCCAAACTTATTAGCAGTTTACCATAGCTCCGGTAAGTTCGAAGTAAAGTATCAACAGCTTAGTTTTGGTGTTGCTGTGAAGGTATAAATTCAATCAAATTTTCTTCACTAAATCCACTTCCATTACAATGAAGAAAAGTTCATTTCATTAAATCTGCAAACAAAAATACCAAACAAGTAAAGAGCTCTCTCAAGTGCAGTAAATAGGAAGTTACTATTCGAAAGAATTTGAACACTTTTAAAAATTATGATACAAAAACTGGAATAAATATTGTAACGAATTTTGATGCACCGAAGCTTAACCCCTTATGCACTTTAGATACTTAATGCATTATGTTTACTACAAAGCTATTATCTTAAATTGGTCAATAGCTTAAAGAAGAGGCCAACAGGGCAACAAAAGTTATATCAAAATAAATGCTTACAGATACGAGTATGTGTGTCGTGATTTGCAAGTGCTATATTCATGAATCATGATGCCTGCAGTCATTGTTGTTGTCGCTCGATAAGCAGAATCAAATGCACAAGTGCCCTAAACTTGTCTGTGCCATTTTTGTAAACAAAATTAAAAGGTATGCAGGTTAAATATAAAAAGCTGTTGAGTGTGTGAGTTTTTTAATTAATATGCATACATGAAGATTAAGATATCTTACCAGAAGAAGACATTTTAAAATTTATCATCTTCTAGATCCACAACGATGACTGCAATGAATTGCTTCGAAGTTTTCCAACCTACATAAGTGTTGCCTCTTAATGTGGAGTTGTTTGCAAGTTGAACATCCATCCGTGCAATAATTTGACCCAGGTGATGATTGCCATTTTAAATAAAAATATGTTGGTAAAATCAAAAATATTTTTTTTTAACATCACCGACAAGAAAAAGTAATTAGTTATATTTATTTTATTTTATTTTATTGTACAATTTGTTAGTTTTACGGCCTTTAAATTTTCAAGTATCCTGGAAACTATTTTATTTAATTTTATTTAATATTTGTAAGTTTTGCAAGCTCGAACCAGTGAACAATAATAATTGGTTTTAATTATTATATGCGATTTTGTGGAAAAATTGATATTTTATTTTTATTTTATTTTACTTTATTTTATTTTATTTTATTTTATTTTATTTTATTTTATTTTATTTTATTTTATTTTATTTTATTTTATTTTATTTTATTTTATTTTATTTTATTTTATTTTATTTTATTTTATTTTATTTTATTTTATCTTATTTTATCTTATTTTATTTTATTTTATTTTATTGTATTTTATTTTATTTTATTTTATTTTATTTTATTTTATTTTATTTTATTTTACTTTATATTATTTTATTTCATTTTATTTTATTTTATTTTATTTTATTTTATTTTATTTTATTTTATTTTATTTTATTTTATTTTATTTTATTTTATTTTATTTTATTTTATTTTATTTTATTTTATTTTATTTTATTTTATTTTATTTTATTTTATTTTATTTTATTTTATTTTATTTTATTTTATTTTATTTTATTTTATTTTACTTTATTTTATTTTATTTTATTTTATTTTATTTTATTTTATTTTATTTTATTTTATCATATTTTATTTTATTTTATTTTATTTTATTTCATTTTAGTTTACTAAATTTTTTATTTTACCGACATTTTTATATATCTCATGGGGCAGCCTAATGGCCAGACAAATATACAATCAGGTTGTTATAGGTATCTGCAACAACACCGCATTTATGTGTCATAAAAGCCAAACATGATTTGAACAATCTCTTTGAAACCAATAACTAAATAAGTATGGTAGTTCCATTTACATCAATATTGATTAAAAAAGAGATGAATGACGTTGTTTTTGTGTTTTGAGGTTTTGAAAAATTCTTCTTTACGGAAGATTACACGAAATCTTTCATTTAAAGAGGCAAATGTACAGTTTTTCTTTTGAAGCTTTACAAGAGGGATTTGAAAGATCTTGAATAACAAAACTGAATTTCTCGGTTTATAACTGTTGTTATTTATTTCAAAATACCTTCTATAGGTGCAAGCACTAAAATATTTACTGGACATGTTGTGGCCCCTTATTGACTCTCTTGTTGTAACAATAGTCCTCCCTGCTTCGTTTTGTGGCACCGCGGACAGGACGAATTAAGCACAGTTATACTTGTAAAGAGAAGCTCCTTTGTTGTCAAATAACAAAGGAAAAGGATGGCATACACACATACTTCGTATCCGGTTTGAATGAGTCATTAGAATCACTCTATGTCGGTAAGATCCATATTAAAATTAAAGTGTCCTTTGAGTTGACTATGTAAATATTGCATACATATTTAATTTGTTATTAAATAATCTGATCATATTTTATATTTTTTACTTCATTTTCATTGATATATGCAAAATTTTTCAACCTATACAATACTTCTGAAGCAAACAAATAAAACGACTCAACTTAGTTTTTTGAATAGAACTTTTAGCACAAAATGTCATAATCTCTTTAATTGTCAATAGAATTAGCTTCTTTTTATACCATCTTAATAACTATTTCGTTCTTGTTTAAAATTTATTTGCAAAATCTCACAGAACCATCGATTGAATTCTGGAGGTCTCTTACAGCATTTAATACTGATACTAGTCTTAAAAAAGTGGACGACACATGACTGGCGGCTGTGTTAAGTCTTAGTTAGTTATTAATCGGAATCTATTTTCTTCAGAGTAACTCCGAAAATATATACAAAGGTGACCTCTAAATCAATCTCTATAGGAAGAATCAACGGAATATATTTAGATATACATACATATGTAGGAGTAAGGAGTGGAACACCATAAGGAAGAGCCACATACATACATATATCAGAAAAGAATTAGGTGAATATGATAAAGAAAAAGAGGATCCTGGAAAACAAAAATTAGAAAGGCGAAAAAGAAGCAGAATTAGAAAAGGAATAGTGAGAATGAAGGACAGAGTAAATATACATATAAATACATTCAAATTAAAAGCATCATTTCCTAAACTTAATTCATATACATACATACATATGTATGGGCGTAGCATGTGTTTTATATACGTATATGCATAACTGTTTGTATGTGTTAGCAGTAATTGCATTTGAGTGCATTGAATGGAAATGTTTCCTGTAGGTACATGAACGAAGCAAAGCATTCATAAATGATTTTAGTTAAAAGCTTTTGTTTCATGATTTTCGTTTATGATTTCATTGACATTGGTTGAGTGCTTTTATAACCAGTTGAGTTAGCACACTTATAGTGTATTATAACATGTAATCAGGATTTTGTTTCAGAACAAGTAAATCGGGGTTACTTAGGTATGCATAATGAGGTGTGCAAGCTATCTAAGTGGTCCGCAAAATCCAAAAGGGATGCCACATGGAAGTGTCCCGTCACAGTTAATCTTTAAAATATAAAGCTTAGCAATCCAATGAAGAAATGCGCTTGTAACTTAAATGATAGTTAGCACTGGTTTAAGTACTCTCTCGATTAACGAAAAAAATACTCTATAGCTCACTTAAGCTCTGCATTACTTGAGAAGCAAAGTTTCTTTCAGTAGACAACTGCTTCATAACGCCGATTGGTTGTATGGTTTCTTCAACGCGCTTGTTATTGTCTGCAGCCAAATTCTCTCATTTATTATTATTTATTTTGTATCAAGCATGCTTCTAAAAAATTGCTTGTTGAACAGTTTCGCTTCCACAGCGCTCCCTTGAAAAACCAACATGTATATGTTCATCTTCTTCTTCTTTAAATGGCCATCTAACCGCCTGAGCGATTTTGACCGTCCAACATAGCCCGCCAGTCATTTTTTCGTTGCGCCAATTGGAGACCCCGCGAGATCGCAGGTCGGTCTCCACTTGGTCCTTTCATCGGAGTGGTGGTTTTCCTCTTCCTCTGCTTCCACCGGTGGGTTCTGATAAGTATACCTTCTGGGCCGGAGCGTCTACGTTCATTCGCACGACGTGACTATTTGCTTGATGACAGCATGTACTTCGCTCTTCCTCCTTCACCACCAAACCCATTTTTTCCGCTTCTTTTTCTAGTTTGGAGTACGCAGAGGTTACGGCGCGGTTGTTAAGGCCGATAATGCCAATGTCGTCAGCATATGCTAACAGTTGCACCCTTTTATAGAATATTGTTCATAGTTACATATATATTTAGGTGAACTCCTCTATTATCATCATGTATCCTTTCAGCTGCATATTTAACGTTTTACTGTCTAATTAAAATAAAACAATCAATAGCTAGAAGAACCATAATCGAAGTTTATTAACATTTTTTGGAACCCTCCCACTCGCTGAACAAATGAAGTGATGTTGAAAGACAGCAGCTCAAACATTTTTCGCTTCATTCCAATAACAGAAAGTTCTTCATTAAATTCCAATTAGAGAATTGATTGTACGACTTCATTTACTCGATCAGTGGGGACTCATATTGTGCGCTGTTTATGATTGGATTTCTATTTCAATTATTTTTTGTACCATTGAGTTTACATACCTGCATATACATACATACACACTTATATTAGATATGTTGCGAATATTCGTATTCGGAAGCGCAATTCAAGAGCATATTTTCAACAGGATGGTAGCTAAAGTCTTATTTGAATTAGAGCTTTCATGTGAATATGTATTTTTGGTAGAGATTTTTTCTATGAAAATATTCCACTCGACTGGGAGAATTCAATGTTTTATTATATTTTTAGCAGCTCGGCTTCGCTCAGGAGCAGTGCCTTCTATTGATAATAAATATTATATGAAAGATATTGATACATTTGACCAAATGAACAGGGTGTGGTTTGTCTAATTTTTTTTTTTTTTTTGATTTTCTGCTACAATGGAATGGGGTTAAGTTATTTTGTTTAGCTTTTATAAACATGACAAAATATTTGACGCCGATTGTATTAAATTACTACTATTGCTTTTGTTTTCTATTCATGTTTGCTCAGCATTCGCAAAAATTTGACGAATGGGAATATTTGCTACATCACCAATATTTATATATGTATAGATATATATATGGCGCGATATACAACAGTTATATCATCATCCTCCTAGGAGATTTTTGAGCCGAGCTTCTCTTCCAATTTGTGGTGTGCCGCTTTGAAATTTTTTCCTACAAATTTGCGGGACCTACGGTTTTTCGCCGACTCCGAACGGCACCTACAAAGCAGATGAATTTTTGCTGAGAAGCCTTCCATGGCAGAAATACACTCGGAGAGTTTGCCAAACCACTGCCGAGGGGCGACCCCGTTTTGAAAAGACTTTTTCAAACCACTTTTGATGTAAGCTGTACCAGGGCTCGAACCTTGGACCTTCGGTATGGTAGGCCGGCAAGACTACCACCACACCACGGCGGCCGCCATCACCAATATTTACTTTACATAAAATATTGCTATTTACCTTAACAGGAACATCAATATAAATCAAAAACAAGTTATTTAACAAGTTTAACAATCGATTTTTGCTCCGATCTGGGTTATTTTCACTATACACATTACATATATAAAATGTACCAAATGTGCGAAATTTTATTTTCCTTGGCTAAATCCACTCAATTCATTGCCCTGATCATTTCGGTATACTTAATGTCTTCTTCTTCTCATACTTTGAAACATCGGGCCAAAGTTATAATACCATGTAATGTTCATGGAAAGTATACAAAAATGGTTGATCTATACTACAAAATTTCCTAAAAATTGAGGAGAGCTGTCTTCGGCTTAGCGAATCACGATTCCCGCTGTCTGAACCTTGGCCCAACCTAAAATAAGTACAAAGTGTTCTTAATTTGACGTCTTATCTTGTTAATTGATAATGAAAATACATAGCCAAACTATCGTATTACGAATTTTATGGAATTATGGATTTCTGATTTTCATGAGTCATATATTTTATTACATACCGAAAGAATATAAAATGTTTAGCTTTATTCGTAGCTACTAAATTGGAAGAGCTATCGGTGAATCCCATTGAAAGTTATAGAAATACTTGGCATCCGCATTATCCCGGTTGGTTTTACGACCTGGCGGTCTACCGTTGTATAAAACTTCACATCCGTAGCATCTCCAATACATACTTGGATGTATTTTTCTTTTAGTCAAATTGTACAAGATTTTTCGAGCACACACTCAACAGTTCAATTAGAATTCATGCTCTTGTTTTCTGTTCAAACAACATGATTGAGAGTAGTAGCTTAAGCCGGATTTCAAACTATTCATTACACTGTCAATAGGAAGTCCAAAAAAATGTTTGATGTATACGCAAAAGAACGAAAAAATACTGACATTAAGGAAAATAATTGTTTAAAATGCCGCCAAGACTAACAGTTCTTTTTTTTTTGCCGCCTTACAGCAAACGTCGAAATTCATTTTTTAACCACGATATTTGACGCGTTTTGAAACATTGACGGAGCCCAAGTAAACATTAGGTATCCCTCCTTCGATACAATGAAGGACCCTTTCCCTTCCCATTTCTATATCTGCCCTAGGGGGTCCATTCAAGAGGGTGCAAGGTAAAACCCAGCTTTAAAGACGATTTGCTAAACTAAGTTCCTTTCGCGGAATATATTTTCATTAAATGCCAAATGCAATGGGAAATCCATAAGCTATTAGAAGTGTGAAAAGGATCAGCTGAATGAATAATAAAATAGTAGCTCCCTTTTAATTTTTTTTCAGCGTTTAAGTTTTATCTTGTTAACCAAAAAAATCAAAAAAACATTAGACACAATACATATATCCGACAAGGCGAGCTCATGGATAGAACAAGTTTATAAAGAGGAGCTTCTGCATACTTTGTCGGTACAATTTGGCTTGAGTTACACATTAGCTTTTCCCACTGGGATGTTAGCCTACCTATAGGCCACTAAATTCGTTTATATGTACATATGTCTTTATTTCCGTAAGGAATAAAAACGCCCTTCCACTTCCCTTGCACAGGTATCGTCAGACACAATCTATAACAATTTTGAGTACATCCTAACACATCAACATACAGACATATGTACATACATATATGTATGAACTCATTTTGTGTTATCATACCAAGTTGTCGTTAGCTGATGAACAAGCTCAAAGTGCAAATAGAAATAAGCACACACAAATGGTGTTTGAGTTGTTGACTCTTGATGAGTATAAAGTCCAATGCCTATAGAATGGAGACTTTATAGTACACAAAATACAAGTCCGTTAACCGACACAAAAAATTTCTGTAAAGAGAGAGTACGAGTATTGAGGCTTTTACATTTGTAGACGTCTAAATGGTCAGGTGAAAGAGCATGAAGTGTAAATGTTGTTGAGAAACAGTGTGAGATACAAAGTACGTGTCATAATAGCAGTCGAAACGTTGTGCTGTTTTAGGGAGCAAATAAATTTGACAATAGTACACAAAAGCGTCCGTTAATATTTCAATAGGAGATGGTATCTAACTTTTTGATTGAGTGACCTCCATTTCATGCACTAGCAGCGTTCATTTTTTTTTTTTTTTGATAATGAAATAAATCTAAAGCATTTCTGAGACGAGATGAAAAACTGAAAGCATCGCTTGCTATATTTCACAAAATATAAATGATACTCTTTTGTTTCTCAAAATACTATTTCGTTGAATTCTACCTTCCTATTTAACTTTCTTTTGAGAGTACTCATACTAGAGGATTACAGATATCATTACCTTTCGTACGATGAGTAATGGTATTACATATATGTATGTATCAACTCAAAAAGTGTCTCACATCTCTTCATTACTAAAAGTCAGACCGGGAGGTTTATTAAAATATACACAAATGCTTTTCTTAAGTCGTAATTTCCATGAAACTGTTGAATAGATTTTTGAAAAAAAAAGAAGAAAGTTTTCCAGAACAACTTATGTGAAAAGGTCGAACATAATCAGTACCAGTCAAAGACACAGAAATGTATAAAAAGACATACGAGATATGCCAAAAAATTTTGATTGCTTATTTTAAAACTTCTGATAGAAGCATAATATTTAGTAGAAGAGGGCGCACTGTGAAAATTTTGAAAAAAGTTGTCTCAGAATCCAGTTTTGCAACAAAATTAGGTATAAATGCAGAATAGCTCCAACTCCCAAATTAAAAAAAAAATGGTGAGGATTGGTAGATATCATTGAGATGAGTATAAATATATAAATTTTTTTTGGTGCAAACAACAACAACAAGAGTTATTAAGGGTCAAAGTTTATTTAAAGCCTGTGGTAGTAGTGGTCCAAAAGGGGAAAGTGGGGTATCAAAAGACGCGTATTGACGAGTAGATTAAGAATCCGAAAGCGGAAATTAAAAATTTTATTTCTCTGAAGAGATATTTGCAATCAAAGTTGCTAGTTTTCATGTGGTTGTTGTAATATTATTAGGCTGTACATGAAAACGCGCGATTCTTCTCTCGAATAAGCCCTTTTACGCAGAACGGGGCACATCTCACTTAGTGCCCTTTTTACACGCAACTTCAGAAAGGTGTTCTGCACAAAAATACCATGGATCCCGCCCATAGAGTCGGAACGGTGGCATGTTGCCACCGTTCAGGGCAACCACCCGGAGTTGGAATGGCGTAGCCCAGGGTTATTTTTTGAACCGCGGCCGAAGGCCGCCTACGCGGAAAGGTGTTCTGCACATAAAAAACATGGATCGGGCCCCTAAATCATTATTTGACTCGAAGGCTGCCTATGCAGAAGGACTTTGAATGTTGTATACCAGTTTTCGCACATACGCGGTTTCGCACCGGTTTTGATTGAACTAAGGATATTATACAGTATTTAAAATGAAAGCTTAAATTATTTCCCATGTTACTAAATTATCTTTACACATAGTTAATATAGCAACTAAATTAAAAAAAAATTAAGTTTTTTAAAAATTGGAGACATTTTTAAGAAAATTTTATTATTTTAGGAAATTCTTTGCAGTTACATATTTAAGACATATATCAAATAAAAGGTATTGTAATTACCTATCCAACGACGCCAATATTTTGGCAATCGGATTAGTACTTTAGGAGGAATTTAGATACAAAAAAGTTAGTTTTATGAACTTTGACCTTGAATAACTTTTGTTGTTGTTGTTTGCACCAAAAAAGAAATACACCGTTATGTTCGTTATAAAAATACCTATCGATCCCAATATTTTTTTTTTTTTTTTAGAGAGTTGGAGCTATTCTGCATTTGTTCCCAAAATTACAACCTAGATCGTTCAAACAGAAAGCGCCTGAAGGTTCAATTATGAAAAAGTTGGATATTGGAAAACATTTTAAAGCTAGGTATTGAAACATCATTTTGTATTAATTTGTCGTTTTTTATTAAAAAAAAATTTAAATGTCCTTTTTTTTAACATAAAATGTATTATAGATTTTTGCATATTGAACTGGAATATGCACAAATAAGTACAGCTTACAATAGAATTTTCACCTTAAACACCACCAAACCAGCTGCCATTTGGGTGCGGAACTATAAAAATAGAGATTATTTAGATCAGTAGTAAATTATTCTCTGAACTTTAAGCTCATACAAACTACATCACAACACATGTATAATATATATATACATATATGTACATATGTACATAAACATGCATAAAGTTGGATCACTTTTCGGTGTTAAAAGTTCTGTTTCACCATAACTTAGACACCCTTTACTGGCTAAATATTTGGAACAGTTTTTTTGCTAACTGCCAAGGATTTTAAGGCATCCATTAAGTAATTTCTCCTTCAGCATATTCCATCGATATGTGCCGACACCAACAATGCAGGCAGTCCGATGAAGCCTTCAACATTTTATTTTACATTTTTTCCTGTCTACATGTTTGACTTAAGTCATTTCTTTTTTTAGTTTAAGTATTTGACTTCTTTTTGCTTGGGTGTATGTGACTTCTTTTAAGCCATTCACGCCGACACGTGCTTAAACACAAACACATTTTCGAGTGAAAAGTGCTTTTGCCTCGTCACAAAGTGAATAATTTTTTGTGTAAACGCAATTTTTTTTTTTTTTTTTGCTATGGAAATGTCGTACTTTGCAACTGCATACCTTCACTGAAGCGTTTTCTAGGAATGCATATCGTAGGTGAAAGTGCAAACATTTGATTTTGTACGTAGACTTATTGGACATATGCTACAAAACACTTTCAAAGTCCATTAAAAAAAATCATAGAACTTTAACTAATCATATAGAACTTGTACTTCAAACTTTTTGAGTGAAATATTTCGAAGTGAATTTCAATGCTTTAATCCTGTCACACACAGCTGCGAAAGTTCATATGCCTCAGCAAGAAATTACTCGTTTGTAGTATCCATCTACAGTCAATAAAAGTTAAGATTTCCCATTGAAAAGTATAAAATTTGTTTTTTCTAATAAAAGAAGATATGTATTTACTTTAAGTTTGATTTATGATTTCAACTCAAATATTAGGGTAACCCAAATAAATTTTTTTTTTTTTTTTTTCAATACAGTAGTATTATTTTTCAGAATGTCGAAAAAATACAATTTTACATTTACAGACCTTACTATTAGGTTCTAGAAGTCCATCATTGTTGGTCTAGATTTTGGCGTAAAATTGTAAAACTTTTACAGTCAAAAATGAAGTTGCATATAGCGGTAAGATTTTCTGCTCGCAGGGTCGGGTATACGGGGTGTTTCGGGTCCAACCTCGAAATTTTTTTTAAACAAATTAGAAATTTAATATCTTAAAAATTTAAAACCATTTTGTTGTTTTTTTGAATTCGATGACAGATTGGGATTCAGATTCGAGATCCTCCCACTTGTTTGTGGCTGTGATACTTTAAGACACTAAACAATTCCGCATAAATAATAGTCTATAATATAAATGCGCAAGTCAAGGAAGATTGTCTAACTTTATGGCCAAACCAGGCATCCAAGAAACTAACTACACCACTAGGTATGTCAAAAACATATTCACCTTCATATAAAGTCGTTGTTGTATGAGTAGACCAGTCATGCATGTTATTGTATTACTCGTCTAATCGACTCTCACTGTGCATACGAAGAATTGGTAGTGAACGGGCGAGCTGTACTATCTTTAAAAGTGAAGAAGGAAACTTGTTCTCAGTCGAATGAATTCTGGTTTCACGCCACAAATAATGTCTCATTTTACTGATGGGCATTTCAATGTTGAGACGTGTCGATATCGGACTACAGTTTGCACAGAATCGGTATTTTAATAAGATTTTAAGCAATACCTCAAAAGTAACGATTTAATTTAGCAACAATAAAACTTTGTGTTATTTCTTGTTCATTACATCTTTGCAGTGCCTTTCATAGTTGATATACATATTGGTGACCCTCAGCCAAGGATGTTTCTTAAGTGCCAGCAGCAGCTGTGATTAAGTGCCATTTGGTGTGCTTTATAGTAACGCTGACTGGAAACTCTGAACTTTTTTCCTTTTTGGTTTTCCTAACGATCAATGACCTTTGGCATTTTCTGTGATTTTTTATGTGCAACACAAATGTTGTTGTTTTTCAAACGCGCCCACTCCAATTTGAAATGAACTCACTGTATAGGCGTGCCTTTATGCGGGTTTGGCTCCTGAGACTTACTGTTTTGTGGTTGTTAATTTGCTTTTTGTTTTTTGCCCGCATTTTGGGTCGATGGTAATTTTGTTTACTAATGACTTTGTTTATAGTAAACAGTGTACGTGCGTTTATTGTACTTTAAGCGTTAAATGATTGGTTTTGTGTTGGAAATAATATCTTTGTCGATTAAATTAATGAGTTTAAGTATGCTTAATTCTACTTAAGGTGTTGACGCAAACACTTTTGTGTTTGCGTTGTTGGTTGTTAAATAGCTTCACTGAAATGTCAATTAGAGTTGAAAATTTTTGGCAGAAACAAAGGGCACAGATTACTTTTATATGCGAAGCAATATTTTAGAATAATATTAACAAATTACAATACTCATTCATTTTTCATATTTCAAAGCAAACCACCGTATCTCGGCTTATAATCGAATTCTTTCTTGGAGTTACATTTATGCATTAATCATTTTCGAATAAGAACTATGCTCCGCGGACTTAAAGCGATTGTCAAGTTTGTGGTAATGACTTTGTTTGCCTAACCATCGCCATACTTAATTATCATTGGAGTTCTTTTCTTAAAGCTATCTACTGAGTCAACTAAACTGAAAGCCGTGAGCTACATTTCTAAGACTACTTTTGCTTGATGTATTTGTTGTGAAGTATTTCGCTTAGACAGTTTTTTAACCTTGGCTACTGCTTTAATGGTAGCATGAGATCGAATTTTTGTTGCTTATTTTCGATTTAGATTTAAATTAAGCTCTCAAATTTCGATATAACTTCTACCTATAATAAAATAAAGCGGATTTTAATCAACTCACCTGGCTTGAAGGCTTCTGGATTTTTCTCCACACAAGTTTAAGAATGCCAGATTTTTTATATAAATTTTAATAAAAAATTACCAAAAATCAACCGAAAGCTTCACGAACTTAAGATTAACACTGTCGTGCATTAAATTTAACGAAATACAAAACTGCGGTATCCAAAAAACTCTGAAATTTCTACAAAAAAAAATTTAAATTCAAAATATTATTATTATATTATATGATTAGTCTTTCTTAAAATAATTTTATTAAAGAGAAAATTTGGGAATATCGCAGAAAACGACTTTATGTATAGTTATGTAAGCCACTGTATGTTCTAAAAAAGATGTGCCTAGTTGAAAATATTCCGTAAAGTCACTACTTGCACTTTGACTAAGGAAAACCTACTTTCTTGATCACAAATTGATATCTGGACTTCCATTAAGAATTATGCCCTTTGAGGTTATCAAGCTGGAAATAATACTTCAATTGAGATTTACCCTCTACATGCTTTACCTTCACTGCAGAAGTTGAACGGAGAATCACTCTTGCCAATATAGAAATAATTAATAATAAATTTTAGCTGGGCAAGACTAGCCTCATATTGTTGTTTTTGTAAACCCCGAAAGGTCTGAAGAGTGCTGTAAATGGGCAGACAATTCTTATGTGGAATGAATCCTGTGCGCTCCTTACTAGCTCCTCCTAAGAATTGTGTAGGCTAGCTGCTTTCGAATATGGTCAAAATCAACACACTTCTTAAAATAGTGAAGAAATAATTTCGCGTAGATAAACTTCTAAAAAATTTTTACAAATAAATGTATTACTATTTACCATATTATTTTTCTTTCAGTGACTCCGCCAGGTGCCAGAGCAATTATTTCGGGTCCAACTGATCTTTATGTTAAAGTGGGTAGCGCTATTACACTCACTTGTCTCGTAAAGCAACTAACAGTGAAACTGGATATAGGTCCAATCTATTGGTATCGAGCACACTACGTACTAACGCCTTTTATTGTACATCCTAACGAAGCAGCAATTGATATGCAGCGTATCTCAATGGACACACAGCTGGGCATGGGTGACAAGCTGCAAAGCAGGTGAGTAAAACAATATACAATGGAACCACACAAATAAATGAGATTTTTTTTTGATACAAAATATAAGTGTACTGACACCACTTTACCATACCTGTAGGGAAAATATCAAGTTCGGAACTGACTACTAGTTTTTCCTTATCCTCTGGTGCAGCATGCAATCGGCGAACGAAATTTCTGCAAAGCGAAATCCTAGGTGGTGGAAATTGTCAATGAATTACATTTTCGACCTAGTCAAATGTTTTGCTGTTGTTGTAAATCTTTTTAGTAGTATTTCGTTGGTTTTCAACAGACTAAAATTCTAAACATTTCACTTAATATAGTTATTCGATAATTAATACATGAAAAAGTGTGTGTGTGTTAACTTATGCAAAACGGCTGGCACAAAAATACACAGAAACTATTTATTTACTTTTTTTAATATTTGTTGTTGGTTTTTGCGGTCTATTTTGTTTACAAATCAATTTTTCCCAAAAACTGACAATATTAATTCGCTTAGAATTATTGTTAACTGGTCTCGAGAAACTATTTATATGAATTTTAAAGCAAAATGCCTCAATAATTAATTGCTTCTAGGTAGCTATTAGATGATGCTTTTCATCTTTTATGACATAAAATTAACCTAAATTCCAATGAAAGTTGTTCCACCTACTGATCGCCATGGTATTACATCAGAACACAAGTGATTCCATTTAAAACTTGGATTCAAATTAAAATTTTGTTCACAATATCGCTCGTTACATTGTAAACAGAGTTAACTCGAAATTTTTATTTTTTGGAAAAGCGTAAATAAAGTTTTGGCTATTTAAACAGTTAACTTTTACGACTAATGTAGTTGGTACTAGAAGGGTCACGTTAATTTATAAAGTATGACAGCAAACTACAAGTACTAAGCTAGTATACTGATAAGCAAAATATTTATATTAATTTGAGGAAGATGCAAAATACCATCCAAACTTTTTTCATTCTGAGATAGTTCACTTTACAATAAAAAATGTATTCAGAAAAAAATATCTACATACATATGTACATACGGAAATTTTCTAAAACTACACTTTCATACAAAAAAGAAAATGGGTTTTTTGAAATAATGCGGTTTTATTTTCTAATAGAGTGAATCAACTCAAAATCAAACCACTTTTTGATCTAACAAAACCAGAGAACTTGTTTGTCTGTTGGTGGAATATAGATTTTTTTTTCGAATTGATTCACTTTACATTAAAAACCAAGGCAGATTGAATGAGCAGGGATGTTGTATCTCTGAACTCGATCAGTTTACTTTAAAACAGATAAGCTATGTACTAAAATTTATGATACACAGATACAAATACATCTATTTTCGTCATTATGTTCAATGACTATTTTATAGCGTTGAATATAATGTCCTTGGCTAGCTATTAAAATGCATCGTAATATCTAGAAAAAAATTAAAGTTTTGAGTTAACTCTGTTTACAATAGAACGAGCGATATGTGTTGTGATTCGATATAACAAATCACATAACTTAATCATCCTTATAAAAAAAATACTAGCTACTTGGAATTTCTATTTTTATACAATTTTATCGGGAAGCAATTAAAAGCGTATAAAAAGTCTTTGTTTTGGGTTAAGTGGTCTTTTAGAGGGAAATGAAACTATATTGTTAATAAAAACGAACAAAAATAACCATAGTAACATTTATTTCTTTAGCTTAGCTAGTGTACTGTGTCCGAACTCAAATGCATTTGGATGCTGATTCACTGGTTCAAAAGCCTTAATATTTCGTCACTTTTGACATAAGTTCATATCGGTCGCTTGTGCTTTAAGACATTTACATACTTCAAAAAAATTACAACTAATCGCTAATAGAAATATTTTTCTTTAAGTGATATTGTAGGAAGAATTATTTTTTTTTTTTTAAATTCGACCCACATTTCCCTGAGATGATTACTCAATGCTGGTGTGTAACTTTTAAATATCTAGTAAATATCGAACTAGTTCTTATTTGACACTTTAGATGTAGTTGTAAGCCAAAAGTTTGTCGCACTAGTTGCAGAGCTCCCTGCAGGGATATCAAAATCCCACAAAAATGCCCGCATAGCCACTGTTAAAAATTCACTATCAATTATTTTATGCGAGTGTACAATTGTTTGTATGTGGCTATGCTCCCTGGGAATGTGAAACATAATGCTTTGATCGATGGAGTTGAATTGATGTGGCATTTAACCGCCTGACTAAACTGTTACAAAGAGATTCCGGAAAGAGCAAATGCATTTTCCAGCCGCAGGTGTGGTCCTTTTTATGTAGCAAATTTGATTAAATGGTTTTTACTTGTGGAATTCGTTTAGCAAGAATTTTATTCACTACAAATAATTGTTCAAATAATTCATTACTATTTATAGTCTACTATAATTTATTTATAGCTGTTTGTTTTTTGTCGATTACAGATTACGCATAGCGAATGCTCAACCATCTGACTCTGGCAACTATACCTGCATGCCAACTACAGCTGAGGCCGCTAGTGTCAATGTGATTGTCATACATGGTAAGTTTTGTTGAAGTCAAAAAAATGTTTTTGCAAAATCGTTAATTTTATTTTAATATAAAAGAAAATTAGATAGGTGAAATTTTTATTCTAAGAACAATCAACTCAAATAATTTGCAAAATTAAGACTTTATTGTGATCGTAGAATGTCTGAAATGAAAATTCAAAAATTTGCTATTTAAATAGTTTTCTACTCAAAACTGGCATAGAAAACCAGCACAGTGGAGGTAATAAGGTCATACGAGTAGAACAAAATAGAATAGATAAAATCTTGAGTTACACCGTTGTCAATTTGAGTACTTAAACAAGGAAACGAAGTTAATGGAAACTTTTATTATAAAATAAAGAAAATAGTGAGTGGTGACCCAGGTCAAAACCCTCGCTTCTGAATCCAAAAGGTCATATTTCTTATTAACTGTGTATAAAATAGATACTCGAAATTTCATTAAAAAAATTTTGGACCACACCCATTTTCCAAAATCTTGTGTCCACTGATATTTACCAAATTTACCGTAGGAGTTTTACAAATTGTATAAATTTTCTTCCTATTTCGAAGAAAACTAGGTCCAATCCTGTATTTTAATCACTAAAACTAGTAAAACTTTTAATTTCTAAAAATTTTGCTAAGAGCTGGGTAACAAAATAAGCACGGGTTTGATTTATTGTAATACATGCGACTTCATGAATTTTTTACAGAAGAAGAGAACAAAAACGAAAAAAGAATAAATTTTCTACCTAAGCTTTGTAGAGGGCGAACAGTTTATTTAATTTTATTTTTTTGATATTATTTTCGTATTATTTGTTTAGAGAATAGGTAAACCCCCGTTTATATCTTTGGAATATTTCATGAGCTGGTTGGGAATTACAAGAAAGTGCAGCGTAAATGAAATAAACGAAAGAAATAATTACAGCTTATGTCGTTTAAACATTCAATTGTTTTTATTATTTTACAATAAATAAATTCGAAATACATATACAGTCGAACTTCCATAACTCGAATCGGCTTAATCCCACAAAAAAGTTCGAGTTACGGAGACTTCGAATTATAGAATTCTTTAATTTTTAGTAAAAAAAGTCAATTTCATACATGTTTGTATTTTTAAACTACATTTGAATGGCAATTTGTATTTTAAAACATTGTTTTACAAAAAACTATTAAAGAAAGTTACAATGCAGGGAAATATTCTGAAATTAATGACTGAAAGTTAACTTTTTTTTGGTTGTTTTCGGCAAAAAAGGACTCCAATGTGCTTAAGGCCTTGTAGTGTTCATCAGTAGTAGTGTCATTGGTTGTCAAATATAAACTCAATGTTCGAAAAGAGTTTTCTACATCAATTCTGGAAGGCTGATTAATAGTTTCTTCCTCCGAAGACTCTTCATCACTCTCGATTCCTGCTACGTCTACGTTTGCATCCTCCAATTCAGGGCAGTATTGCTCCACAATGTCATTTTCTGTAGGGAAGCCACTTGTGCAAAGCTCGCTATCTACTTCAAAATAATCTTGACTGGCATTGGTTGTTATATCTTTTGCTTTTAGCCACGATTCGTACATTCGATGTACAAAAAGGAATTCCCCGAACTACAAAGCAAACTTCCAAAGAAAGCATTTCATGTACAAAAATTGATTTCCCCGAATTGTGAAGCGAAATTCAAGTCAAATATGCGTTACTTCGAGTTATAGAAATGCTTTATATGGAATGTGTATGGATTTTCTTTCGAGTTATGGAGAACTTCGAGTTATGGAAGTTCGAGTTATGGAACAAAATTTGTATGCAAATTCTTTCTTAATGCTACTTGCCAACCATTTTCGTTCGAGTTATAGAAAATTCGAGTTATAGAAGTTCGAGTTATGGGAGTTCGACTGTAGTAATTTCCTTTCTTGCGTAACAGTTGATCGTTTGACAATTTTACCAGAAGTAGTGAACAAAAAGTTTTTCGATTGAAACATGCAACTTCCGATCAAGAGATATTCTTATTTGCTCTCTTTTTAAGCTCTCAGTAGTCAGACAGCCGAATACGGGATGCATTTTCCGTAACTTTTGACTCTTACGGAGTTTTAACTACTGTATCACATAACAACCAGAGACAGTATTATATTTTCTTGAAGAGCTTGAAAAAGTTATGCAACGGCGCCAAAGTTTCATCAAAATAACTGGTTGGGATATTAAATATTGACAGCAAAAGTATACAATTTCCACTACACTTAGTGGTACTTATGTATGTTGATATCGGATATGACTACAAATATTTGTTTTGTACCACAGCTCAGACATTAAATGACATTTTGTTTTCATATTTTTTATTTCAGATGAAAGTCCAGCGGCAATGCAAAAAAGTTCAGCTTCACACTTACAGCACTTTTGGGTTCTGCCTCTTCTTCTTTCCGGTTTATTAATACGATAGCGATTATCGTTTAACTCTTTAATCGCATCCTATTTTATGATTCGTCATCAGCGCTATGAACTGTTCAGTACAGCTCGTATACAGCCTAGAGCGGCTTACGAATCACAATCCTTCAATCATATCAAAAGCGAAATTAAATTGGCGAATACATTCCATTTGATGGCGTGATTTCTCGAAATCTCTTCAATAGTTTATAGGGTCACTAAATTTAAATCTACGTGCATACCACATAAATATATATGTACATATATGTATGTAAAGTAAAGTTAATGATGTAAATTATTTATTGAATTTAAAATATTAAAACGAACTTCCATGTATGTAAGTACAAAGATAGCAGAGAGCTTATGAAATTGTACATATTAACTAATTTAAGCGCATAAATAAATGGATTTTAATAGAAACGCATTAATATGTATATGTTATATAAATGTATGTATATGTAGTACCTTAAGACCTTCAAACGCGATTACATACATAAATTGTGACTGTTATCATGACTGCAGGTTGATTGTGCATATCGCACGTTTTATTGTGAACAAACTGTTACCACTTTAAAATATTCGAGAACACGCTGTGCGTAGAGGGCTACAGGATTTAATCATACTATTCAGAAGAAAATTATTATTTTATCTTTAGTACATTTAAATTAGTTCCGCCTTAGTTTACTTTATTATATAAAAATTATTCAGTCAATATAAACGAGAACTCCTGGTGAACTAGTTTTTCTTGTTCAACTAAATTATACCCCATTTGCTTGATTATTATTTTCACAATGGCAGCAGTTATCAAAGTGTTCCCTTCTACACTTTATTAACAACAAAAAAAAAATTCATTCAGCCGACTGTTCATGACGGCATTGTCAGCAGAATATCAACATGAAGTTTAAAGTTTTAACGCTATCAAGCACGCTTCGTTTTCGAATAATATTATTTCGATAGCTACCTAATAATGATCGAATACGATTTTTTAAATATCAATAGTTCTAAGCCAGTAATTTGGAATGACGTCATACGTGAGTAATTGGCTGAAACTACCAGTAGGTTCAATTATGCATTATTATTCCTTTAAAAAGTTTGAAAGATCATCGGATCATTAAGCTATAATATTATCGTTATGATACAATCTTATATAGGACAAGGTTCAAAAAATATTCTGGCACAGAAAAAATGTTTTCGCCACGTCACAATTAATTTGTAAAAGATTTGGTAGTTTTGCCCATTTTTTTCAAAACTTAACTCTTATGGCTTTTGGCTCGACTTTCGTTATATTTACCAGAAATATTGCAACTTTAAATCGTCAGAAAATTTCATTATTAGCACCTACCCATCGTTTTAAGCGACTCCAGAAACTATACTAAAAAGCTGAGAAATAATAATTTTATTTTCAAAAAACCGCTTATCTCGATATAGTCGTATATAAAATACTTACATATTTTAAATACAATGGTTCCTACGTAGATAAAAAATTTGTTTGAAAATGTAAGTTACTAGAAGATCAGCGATTATGCAATAAACGAAATCAACAGCGACCATTATAGCATCCTGAACTCTAGAAGAAGAGCTGCGCCTTTTTGCATCTATGTAGCTCCTCAATTCCGTGGAATTTTATTCTTTGTAAATGCTGAATGTTTGTGGAATTCGCTGATCCTTTCAAGGCTGCTTTAAGTTGAATTAGATATAAAAGAATGATTCTCGATAACTTCAGTTCTCTGCGAGTAATATTATTGCAACATAACTCTTAACGCTTCCTTTTCTAATAAAATCCTCCATACTACTTAGTACCGTATGGTTACCTAAGATATTTCATTATAAGGACTGGAATTCTCATTTGATTCTCCATAAATGTTATAGTACATGACTTACAAATAAGGAAAACCCTGTAAAAAACGTTGGAGTATCCGACTACTCCAACACTTATCCTCATTCGTATAACAACGGTGGGCCAGTCTATATGACGATGTACTTCTCTTCTGAATAGTCTATGCAGCACTTATATTGGAGTACTTTGAAAATGCTTCGAAAAGATTACTCTATAGAATAATCTACAGTAAAGCGAGAGTGTGAGTAGGTGTTTTTTTGACGGCGGCCTACTCCCTCTCTCACATGAGAGTTCTCTCATGTATGTAGGTGGTCTATAGACTCTATATATAGAGTATAGTATAGAATATCCAAAAGCGAAGACATTGAGAAATACTTCGTTTTATAATCCGAAGAGTACTACCGCTCACCTTTTTTCTATGAGTGAGAATAAGTGTTGGAATACTCCCATGCTTCTTAAGGAGTACTCTTCGGATTATAAAACGAAGTATTTCGGCTTTTGCTGGGAAGGAGAAGTACATACAAATAAACATGTTAATGTATGCTTGTACATATATGTATGTAAATATTGATGTAATACAGTGCACTCGCGATAATATGAACACCCTGAAATATGAACACTCCAAAATATGAACACTATTGATTTTCAAATTTCTAACGAATTACAAGAGCTTAATAAATTGGCAAATCCCCTAGTTATTGAAATATAAAATGTACATAACCGTCGAGCTTTTCAACGTACATAGTTATTTGGCCATGAACAAAAGAAACAACAAAAGCGGATTACTGATTTTTTTTCGACGTGAACTAAATTAAACACATACTTTTCATGTAACAATTTTTTATTGTTGTCATGTGAAAAAATGAATAAACGTTTAATTTGCGGTTTTTAATAAAAAAATAAATGTGCCTAAAACTAATTAAATAGAATGTTTTTCAGTTTAGTTGACTTTCGTAAATATGAACAATCTCGTAAAACTGAACAGGCCTGGTTTTAATTAGTTCATATTATCGCGAGTGCACTGTATAAATATGAGCATAACATTGAAGAGCCTACGCCGCTGCACCTTTATGTAGATTAGACTGATACAACAATTTTTTTTATTAAGTTTTATTGAATTTATTTTTCAGAGTAAAAACAAAATTTCAAGCTTGAAGCTTAATATAATTTTTTAAAGTCCATTGCTGCTAACTTAGTTGTAAGGCTGCCAAATCATTGAGAGAAAAAACATTTAGCCGCTAATATTTGTTTAGGATAGTGAGTATGAGTTTCCATTTTAACGTTGTAACTTTGGAAACGTCGACAAAAAAGCAGAAATCAATATAAAAATAATAATTTTTGTTGTTTGTTTTCACCATCTGTTTATAAAAAAGATAAATACAGCATCCTAAATATAAATGATAAAGAAAGATATTATTTAGATCCAGTATAATATACATATTTGAGAAACTTTTTTAAACTTATTGTTGTAGTGAATATGATATACAAATGTAAATAAATAAAAAAAAAAAAAAATTATAAACAAAAAGTAGGTTTTGTTAAATGATTATTAATAAATTCAATTAGTACTGATAAATAAAATAAAAAATAATAATTTTACGAAAACAAATTTCAATGGGTTTGGTTTCACACAGTTTTTTGTTGGTTAGCAAAAAAAGTTTTTTGGAATATTTAATGGAATCGGCTGTCGTTAAGCTACTTATTAGGATTCCAGTTGAAATCATAAGCACACAATACGATAAATTATAAAGTTTTTTCGTAGCAAAGTAATCAGGGTAAGTTTTTTTCTGAAACTGACACAGATTTAAATTGGTACTGGAAATTGTTTTATTTTAGATTTCATTTACAACCGTTCGACTCCGTCGACTTGTACATTAGAAAACTTAGTCAGAAGGTACAATTAGTTTCGCAATCGATTTTTATCCTCCTACTATTCAGATTTTTAGTCTTTAAATTTATTTAAATTCTAGCACCCATATTCATAAAAAATTAAAAAGCTTTATAAAGCTCTTATAATACAAAGTTTGTATGAAAATTTAGTATTAAAAAGCTTTATAAACCATTTTTATTTTTTATAAAAATTAGTTTTAATGCAATCATACCTACATACATAACTATGTACACTGATGGGCCCAATATCAACTCTGGAGTAGTCATGCGAGAATACTTATATACAAATCTGGTATGTATGTATATAAATAGTATACAAGGGGTACAAGAGCAGAGGGTATTGGATTGGATTGACTCATATAGGCTTATAGCAGAATGCACTGGTCGCTGGGCTTGGTTTATAGAGGCTGTGAAGAATTTTATGTACGAAATTATATATCTGCCAAGTTCAGTAGAAAACATACAATCGAAAAAAAATTACATCCAACACAAAAACACGATTTGAAACTGCAAGGATATCACTTGCAGAGCCACAATGCAGGGCAAAAAAAAATTTCAAAATATTTCATTATGTTTAAAGGAAATCATTTCACACTTTCACTATATTCCTCATATGGATTTTCTATTTTTTTTTTTTTCAATCAATGAATTTTGCTCTGAGCAAGGAAATTACTTTTCTTTGGTACTTGATGGAGTTATTAGTAAATACGGGCATATGTGCATATATGTACATAGATATATGTATGTACATATGTACATCTATACATACACATGTGCATGTGCTCAAAATGGTGATAAACAGTTAGAGAACAAAATTTCACAGCTATAATAACATTGCAAATGAGGAACTAGTCCCATCGTAACTAGATCTTTATGTGTTCAGAAATATGGAATCGAATAGTTCATTGGCGAAATTTCTATAGTAATAAAATTTCGATAATAACATAAATAAACTCAACTTTTGAAAATAAAAACCGTTACGTGATCTTCTAATTAATTAACAAACTCACCGTAACTATGTCAGTGTTGGCTTGCTAAAACTGCTTAAGGGCCTCATTCTCTATCACGAAACGAACTTTCGTTTCGCCTCAGAGACGAATCGTTCGCCTGTTTGCAATATGTAAGACGATCGAAGCAACAAAAAACAATTTTTTCAGAAAAATAAAATAAATTAGCTGTCAAAAACTCAAACGAAAATGATAGAGAATACGCTTGCTAGACGAATTTATTAGAAGATGAATCGTTCGTCTGAGCTTTCGTTCGCAATACAGAATGAGGCCTAAGTTGCAAATATAGATTTTGAAGTGAAGCCTTGACTTAAAATTTACCAAACTCAAATCATTTAAATTCTTCATTTTCAGAATATACATACATATGTATGTATTTAATATTTTATTATAGAACAAACCAGACAGATTGTCTTTTTCAAAAATTTAATTCTGAATTTTTTTAGCACAACTTAGAGAACTAGTATAGCCTGTGATCGAAAACTCGACCAATAAAATCTTTAGATAAACAGCCTGCAAATTTTAAACTAGTTGGGCCAGTTCCACGTCCTCCTTTCGAAAAATCAAGTTTTCTCTTAAGACGGCCTTTCTATGATCAAGTAGGAATGGTTAAGGGAGGAATTCGCCTCCCTATCGTAATACCTTTTACATTCGTCTCTTGATAAGTAATAAATCTAAGAACGAATTTCATGCCCTTAATAATCTTTAAATTTCGGGGACGTCCATGAAAATATACAGCCTATACCCCAGTTTTTTCAATTTCCTTTCCATCGGCGCATATTTCATTCAAATCGGTAAAACGGTTCGCTCACACGAGGTGGCGTATTTATATATTAATTAGATTGACCCGTGCGCGCCTTGCGCAAAGACTTGCACCACTATGATCAGCGACATCTACAACCGAGTAGAGAAAGTCTCTGATTCACAATGACGGTGCAGTACAAATTGATTGTTCTGTGCATTCACAATGGTTTATTTAAACAAATTAATTTTTATAAAATAAGCTTAAGCAAAAGCACTTCTGTAATTAATATACCTACAGTTTCGCATGTAGAGGTAACTCACACCTTTAAAACGATAACTGTTTTATTAATATTGGTATTGGTATATTGAAATATTTAAGAGCAGAAATTTAGGAGCAAACACAAAAAGACCTTATAGAAATAACATATATGTATGTACATATGATAGCTTAGTAAAAGCAAAATGTTTAGTATATTTATCTACTTAAGCATGATTTTAAACTAAACATCATTTGATGTGTGTCACGGCTTGTGAGTATAATAGTTGACAAAGTTGCAAAACATAAAAAATTTCTTCATACAACCAATAATTTTTTTTTTTTATAATGGGACCCTGTTACGAGTACCTTTCATTTCAGCTAATATCTTTGTTCAATTTATTTGTTTTAAATGTTAGGACTAGAACCAATGAATGATTTAAAATTTAGGCTCATATTTTCAGCCGTGTGTATGTTTGTGTGTTAATAGCATATATATAGATTTATCTGTCTTTTTCCTAATACTCTTATAACATTTTGTTTCTGTAAATTCTCCATGCGCTCAATTTCATTAGTTGGATCATAGCTTTCAAATCTTTTTACGAAAAAGCACACGACACAGTTCTCCCTCAAAACTAGTTATTTTTGCTACTGGGCACGTGTATGCAGTCCTTCGAGTCCAAAAACACAATTCACAGTTTTGCATCAAAACAAAGGAAATGACAAAATTTGTAATGAGGCCAGTGAAGTGAAAATACTCGTTACGAACTGTTTCTTGTGACAGTAGATATTGTTGTAATTTCTGTAAATAAAAGTACCAAATAATCAACACTTCAATGAAATCTACAGTCTGTTGAGATGAAATTGATGATAATGACTGCGCTTGTATGGGTTATTTGCCTTTTCGGAAGTCAGACAAATGTTTTCCAGTTGAAGATTGGATATCTTTTTTTGCAACACAAGCTCAATATATCGAATTGGCTTATGGTAATTCTCTTTATATGCAAAGCTTTACATTTTAGTAATTTCTCGCTGTTTGTAAAACATTTACTTACTTACGCACGCACAAAGAACAGTTAAATTGAACAGAATTACTCAAATTCGATGCCAATCACAAAATAAAGTTCATGTAAAAATTTATATTTGAGCCACTTAATCGAGGCTTCGTCACACACAGACACACACGAAACCGAGCAGGGAACCGTTATTTTTATTTGACAAATAATGTAACCGAGACTGTTTCAAATGTCGGAACCGGTTCCAAACGGTTTTTGTTTTTAGTTTTTTACTGAATTTTGTGGAGACATATTTTCTTTTACAAAATGACAACCTGGCTAATTTACGGCGGAGATTGCCGAGTAAGTTTACAAACGAAGCGGTCAAACTGGTAAGAAAAATCTTCTGAAGCGATTATTTATGTGAAGGTGGGAGCAATAAAATACATGGCTCCCAAACAATCGATAGTTTCGATAAACGGATTTTGGCCCATAAACCTTGAAATTAAGGATTGGACCTTTGATAAAACCGGCTTTCTAGTGGTAGTAAGGGCAAAGGAAACTCCACAATATATACCTACTCTTACAGTGAGTTTTAACAATAACTTTAGAGCTTTATTTCCTCTTTCTTTCCTATGTAAAATGGTTTGTCAATACTTAAAACATTTAGATCAACTTTAACCCTCCGATGAGTGACAGCTCTGAACTTCACGGCCGTGTGAAAGGTCCTTACGGACCTTTTTTGGAAATCATATAAAAAATGTTTGTTTTGATTTTTTGTTTGTTTTTATTGTTTATAACTAAATTCTACATACAAAAATAATAAAAAAATTATAATGATGCCCAAACATGCATTTATTAGTGAAATTCAGTACAAGGTCCATACGGACCTATTCACACGTCCGCGTACTATTCTCACTAAAACCTCAATAACTCCTAAAGTAATGATCCGATCGGCTTGATTTTTTTCCAAAAGATGCGAAACGAATTACTCTTGGAAGAGGGGGGGAGAGGGGGTAGTAGTAGCCGAAGTAGGGGTAATTTCAGTTTGAAAAGGCAAAAAGGTTCCTAGGGTCATCGGAGGGTTAACGAAGTGCTTCAATCACCCCTATTCTGCATTTCGACTTGGATCGAAAATTTCTCCGCTTGGCAACTTTGGTATTCTGCGTTTCAATTCCGCTACGTTCAACTTCGAAACTTCCAATTCTGCTAATTCTGCACTTCGATCGTAGCTCCGTTTTTCTACGTTGGAGTTTTGTTGGCGGATAACTACTTGTTTTCTATTTTGCAAACAATTTACGATTAATTTCCGCGATTTTTTGTTGAAATTCTTAAAATTTAAGTAAAACGCGTATGTAAAAGTTGTAAAACGCTCGCTATATTTTGTTTTTGTGCTCTAATGATGTTTTTTGATATGTTTGCAGGGTAACTGTTTTCGACCGGTGCCGAGTGCTAATATTTGTCCAAAAATGTAAGGAGGGAAATCAAAAGACGCGTTTCGATGCCAGGAATGTGAATCCGCCTACGGAGATCTAATATTTTTGGACGCGCATTAGCATCGGCACCGGTTGTAAACAATTACAAATTGGACTAGCATTCAAAACACCAAACAATATTACTAACGAAATTAAAACTAAGGTAATGGCTTTGACTTTGCCATTATATCCAAACGTGCACCGGCGGCCACTTCACAGCACCCACTCATACTCTGTAAAGTTCTTTGTCAGTTCCGGGTCGGCCAATGTCTTCCTACAGCGAAAAGTATCACCTGCGGTCAGACTTAACCCTGACATGTCTTATGTTTGCTCGGCGTATGGTGTTGCCCCACGACGGGACACCAACCATCTGTGTACCTGGTCGACAAAGCGCACTCTTCTAGCGCTAGCTCTATGGAAAATACCAGCTACCTACTGACGATGTGGTAACATCCACCAACAGTGTCCCCTTGCTTTTTGTTGTTCCTTCGTTGTCGGCTACAATCAGTCAATTGATCTACAAAATTTCACTCAATTTATTCAATAATGCTCAAACATATAAAATTAGGTTTATAAATCATAATAAAGCTTTATTTTTATATCAAAAGTAATAATTTGTGTAATTTAAATTGCTTTGTTATGTTTCAATTTCACACATTCCAAGGCAAACAGCTGACTTCGAAAAACTTATAGCTCTTCCTCTTTTTCTTTCGATCCAAGCGTAACTCAGAATGCATATTTACGATCCAAGCGGAGCGTAGAGCGGGAACGTAATTGTAATGCAGAATAGGGGTGAATGTATGTACACTTAAATCCTACATAGCTTTTAAGTGGCATTCAGTAAACATCATAAAATTATTTTAATTGAAATAATTCCATCCCGGTCATTTACGCCATGTGTGAGCTTTCAGCTTGGTCCCTTGAATTTTCGCAATAGTTGAAGTGCATGCGCCTATTTTATAAATTTCATACCAAAGAGCACAACCGTGTTGGGCGTGACTGACTGACTGACTACACCTTGCCAACATAAATCTATGCTAATAACTGCATGAACATTCATGCCTATAGCAATTGACAGTTGGAAATTCGCTAATCGCATAAATGGCCAAATGCCTCGCTATTGGCTTCCAACGATCTATGAAAATACCAGCGATGTTAAAATTGTTGCTTATCCGTTTTAATTAAGCAAATTATAATGATGTGCATTGGCCTGACTCACTACTCCGGCGATGATGTTGTGATCGACCTTCGAATATGTTGCTTGAAATGCGTTGGTTACATTCACTATTAAGTGTTACATTTGCTAATACGTTCAATTGCCTGCGGAATTGCAAATGCACCCATTTTAAAAGTATCTACATAAAGTACATTATGCATACAAATAAACATGCTTGCATAAATACGAGCATATGTATGTAGATCCAAGTAGGCTTTGCGAGCTTGCAGGTGACCGCAATGATTGGGCTTCTGGCGATGTTATGTTTTCAATGTGTTTGTGTTGTTTGTAATGTGAAACTTCGTTTGCTAAAAATATGAGCGAAAAATTATTTTTAACTAGATAACTTGATAATCTGTTTTCGATGGTGGTTCTACAAAACAGATGGTTGGGAAAATTATCGTGATTTCTAAAAAAAAATCCGTAAATTTCTTGACGATATTTGTTTTATTTCACGAATGACTATAGTTTTAGCATTTGTATCTGCCTTACCTACCTGACAATAGTGGTAACCAGAATGAAAACGGCAAACGACAAGCGGCATCTGTCAAATTATTTTTACACGTGTTCTTATGGGGAGGAATTTTTTGAACACGACGTTACAAAGCGGCAATCAATCACAGATGCCGCTGTCGCCAGATTAAATCTAATTCTATTTTGACAAGCGGCAGATGGTGGCGTTTGGTTTTTTTGACAATAAAAACGAAGGGAAGAGTAAATAACTTGTAAAATAAGTTCCAATTATTACAGAATATGTCTCTTTCACACTTTTTACAACATTTTTTGCTACTTTTCAAGATGATTCGCACCTGTCGCCCCTGCTCTCATTATAATCATGTCGCCAATGCTTGACGGCAAATATCGTCAAGCTTCAGTTTTTCGTCGTTGTCGTTCGCCGCCGTCGTCTTCATTGTGGACGGGCCTAATAGTCTTAATAACTTGACAAGCTGTCGTAAATCGCTCTCTACTTGGTCTTTCGAACGGAGTGGGAGTTTCGCGAAGCTCTGCCTCCATAAGTGCGGCTCGAGAAGAATACCTTACGGAGCGACGCATCTTCTTCTTTTCACATCACATAACCAAGCCAACGTAGCTGCTGGGGTTTAATTTGTTGGACAATGGACATCAAAGCGCTCATAGAAATCTCCATTATGTAAATCTTGTTTTGTAAACACAGGCGGCATTGCATAGAAGCCCCTAAATCTTTGGAAGAACTTTTTTCGGATTGTGCCAAGATAGTAAAAGTCTGGTCGTTGGTTGATTTACCTGGCCCTAAGCCACACTCATAATAATTAGTTTTCTCTGCGGATTCTATGGGGTTCAGTCTTTCTCATAATATGCTTAATAGAACTTGTAAGGAGGCTGATCCCACATCCGCATTTTACTGTTTTTCAACATTAATCCAACTGATGTAATGGGACTTCCTAAGCGGCACGGCCATTTCTGAAATGTTTCTTAACGGAGTTCCTAAGTTCCTGAGAATATTGAGATAACTAGTGAGTTGAAGAACTTCCATTGTGCGGGCTATCAATTTGTAACATCGGTGATGACTCTGTGATATTCTTTGGTGTGACTGAGATCTTCGAACAATTCACCAGTTATGAACCAATCACTTTAGCGGAAATGAAAAGTTGCCCTGCAGTCAAATCTACTAGTTTTATACTAGTCAAATACTGGTTTGTCTTACGGCTCAACTTAGTTCGAGTTCTGTAATACGAGCTAAAAACTTGAAGCGACCTGACGGTATGCATGCAAGTGTTCCATCCCCTCTCAGCATATCTCCTTCTCCCATGTCGCTGTAGACTTGAATTTAATAATTGAACAATGTAAATCGGCTTTTAGCTTAACTTAAAATTTTACTCAAACAAAAGTATTCTTCTCATTGAATTTTGTTGGTCTTTTTACAACTGGTTAAAAGCTAGTTAGTAATAAACTGGTATGAATTCGTTCACAAAGTGTATAGTAAAAGAACTAGAATGTTTGCTGAGTAGTTTGGCAGTTGACTGCAGGATAGGAACTATTTTTCGAAATTTTTTATATCGAAAACAGGGCGTAATTTCAATAGCAAATAGCTTTTATGCCAAACATGGACCGACATGACTCAATCCATTACTCTGTACGGTTACCAATGTCACTGTTTATAGAAATGCACTTGGTCATGCTCCGATTCGGACCAGCTTTGTTTCAAACTCATTATAATAACTTGTGTGCTTAGCACAATTGTAACCCTTAAAGCAACCAGTTTTTTTTTTAATTATCTCGTAACAATACCTTATATTTGGAGCAAACATTTTTTGTTTTCCTCCAATCACGCTCCAAAGGCTATCTAATAAATTATGCGAAAATGTATGTCCCCAAATATTTAGCTGATGTCATATTAAAAATATGTATGCAGACCATCTTTTGTACCTAATTTTTTTTTTTAATTGAAACATTAATTAAATTTTGTAAAAAGAAAAGAGCTTGGGCTACTTGAATTTAAATGGTTTAATCAGAATTCATTAAATGCAGTCAGCTACGCCACATGAAGATTAATAGAGAATGCAGCTCCTTCCATATCATTTTTGCTCTCTATTTTCGACGTTTCACATCAGCAATTTTTCAAATTTCATTATGCTAGTATTTCTTTTATTCACAAATTTCAGGACCACCGCTCCTTCAAAAAGGCCACAATAGCCAATTCGTTTGTTAACTGCTATCGCGTGGCACAAATAACGCTAATTTGAAATTAAGAAAAGGAAGGAACAAATAAAAAAAAATAACGATTCTATGTAAGTCTTTACAAAAGCGAAAAAAAACAAATTAAAGTTTACAGAGGGTGGGTGGTATAAATATGCGAAAATAAATAAAAAAGAATGGCGGCGGAACACAATGAAAGTGTCGTGGATTTATGAATTTGTTTATACAGAAAGCCTTCGGCTTGGACAGACAAAATAGACAAAAAACAAAAAATACAATGTAAATATAAAGAGAACATTCAATATGGCGAATAGGGAAAATCAGTGAATCAACTACTAACGGCTAGGTAACTCCCACTAGGACAAATTTGATATTGTTTTACTTTAGAGAACACTAACAGGCATTCCTTCTTTTTACATTTCGATTGTACAATCTTATTCCCCTGACAGGCTTGGGCCTTAATTACGTACCCATAGTCTGAGCATGCACGCTCAACTTGATTCAAACATCTTCGACGCACACATTGGTTAGGCGGAGTTGGCTAAAATTATTCGATTTACTAAAATTATATTATAATTTTTCTTTAAGATCAGATTCACCAGACTTGTATTATTCAAACTTAGCTTGAACAGTGTGGTGAAAAGTGTGCCTGCCTCTCTTTTCGAAACTCCCCGGATTGATTATTTAACACAATTTACTATCACAATGGGCCAGTCGGCCTAAGTGCGCTTCTCGGCACCGCAGAGAGGCAGCCACCTAACCTAACACAATTCATACAAGTAGCGCGCCCCACTAGGAAGAGTGTAAGTTCTATTTGTTTCCACAACTATTTGTACTGGCTTTCTAGCATTGTTGGTGCACGTTAAATTTACTTACTTTAAATTGTTCCAAATGTAAGCATGAAGCCAGTTCTGTCATCCTATTTATTAAATAATACCGACTGTGTTTTAATATGCACTAGCAGGGTACCCGGCGTTGCTCGGGATGTAAGTAGTTAGGGGGCCTTTCAAAATCAATAATATACTTTAAGATTTCATATTTATATACATAAAATATAGCTGACCCGGCAAACTTCGTTCTTCCCAAAATAGATTTTGTTATTAATTTTTCACTACTTCATTGTGCATACAACTTCAAAAATATAAAATTTTAGTATCCCGTTTAAGGCTACACGATACACAAAATTTTTAGTTTTCTGTCCCGGAGCATAAGTAAATAGCGAAAAAAATTTCCTACACGGGAACTATTGATATCATTAATCTCCTGATCAATTTTCAGGTCCTAACTTTAAACACTTTTACGATAACCCCACTTTTATGCGCGAAAATTGTTTTGATATCATTTAGCTCTATACCAATTTCCAGGTTCCTGTCTTAAATACTTTTGAAGATGTTTAGCTTGAAAAATTAGTATGGGAGGTGCCACGCCATTTTCGTTAACCCCAATTTTTTTGGAGGTGGTAGGGATCGATCTCGTATAACCCCTCACCAAATTTCAGTGGTGTAACCCGAATACTTCCACAGATACGGACAATGAAAAATTTTATTTGTGTGGGAGGTGCCACGCCCACACTGTCGTTATCCCTAGTTTTTTTTGGAGGTGGTAGGGATCGATTCCATATAACCCCTAACCAAGTTTCAATGATCTAACCTAAATACTTCCAGAGATATCGACTAAGAAGTATTTCATTCGTATGGGAGGTGCCACGCCCACACTGTCGTTATCCCCAGTTTTTTTGGAGGTGGTAGGGATCGATTCCATATAATCTCTCACCAAATTTCAGTGGTCTAACCTAAATACTTCCAAAGATATCGACTAAGAAGTATTTCATTCGTATGGGAGGTGCCACGCCCCCTTTTTCGTTATCCCCAGTTTTTTTTGATGGTGGTAGGGATCGATCTCATATAATCTCTCACCAAATTTCAGTGGTCTAACCTAAATAGTTCCAGAGATATCGACTAAGAAGTATTTCATTCGTATGGGAGGTGCCACGCCCACTTTTTCGTTATACCCAGTTGTTTTGGAGGTGGTAGGGATCGATCCCATATAACCCCTTACCGAGTTTCAATGGTCTAACATAAATACTTCCGGAGATACGGACAATGGAAAATTCCATTTGTATGGGAGGTGCCACGCCCCCTATATATATCAAAATATTTTTTAGCCTGTGACCATCCCTGGAAGATGTACAGTGGGTGTGTAAAATTTGGTTACGATCGGTTTATAAGTTTAGGACGCAAGTCGATCTATACCTACATACATATACATATGTATATTTACATAATTTGAATTTTATATATATAGATATTCGTATTTCTTCGATTACTAAAAAGCCAGGATTTGTGAAGAGGTGGGCTAAGGAGTTCGATCATCCGTTTCTCACAAAGGCCCTCTACATCCGCCCTATACTTGAGTATTGCTCGTTGTATATCAAAACCATATACAAAAAATCAAGTCAATACAAAAGCAATTCCTAATTCTTGCCTTAGACCGATTCAATTGGAACCCAAACATTCATTTACCCCCTTGCAGGAGCCGGCTACTTCTAATTAGTTTTACCCACTCTGGAAAATCGAAGAGCGGTAATGTTTCTCCATAAGCTGAATATTGATGAAATTGACAATACTGAACTACACCTTTTCCACCCAAAAATGAGAAAATGTAAACCAAAATGAGAAAACGTAAATTAAAATGAGAAAATAAAAATTATAATGAGAAAATATAAATTACAATGAGAAGAAGTAAATTGTATTGAGAAAAAATTATTTGTATTGAGAAAGCATAAATTGTAATGAGAATAAATAAACTTGTAATGAGAAACCGCAAATAAGAAATGAGAAAACGTAAATTTAATAAGAAAACATAAAATATAATGAGAAAGGGTAAAATAAAATAAGAAAACGTAAATTGCATTGAGAAAATGTATTTTATTTTGAGAAAATATAAATTTGTATTGAGAAAACATAAGTTGTATTGAGAATACGTAAGTTGTAATGAGAAACTATAAAATAGTAATGAGAAAACACAAATTTATATTGAGAATATGTTAATTTATGTTTGGAAAACATTAGGTAGACATGAAAAAACGTAACATTGTAAATAAAAACATTTCAAAAATAATCTTTTTTTGATTTATTGACCCACTGCCATGTCTTGGAGTGCAAGTGCATCTGCATGAAATGTTGTGGTATGCTGTGCAGCTCTTGCGCAGTCCCCTCCTGTCAATTTTGACTTGGCATCATCAATAGCTCTTTCTAAATATTGAAGTCGCTGTTCACCTACCCCTGATCCACTCACAACAGGTATGCGAAGAGTCGTCTTTACTTCTGTCTTTAATTTTGACCATATTATCTCTATGGGATTTAACATTGGGGAGTATGGACCCAAACGAAGCACTTCACCCAAGTTATTTGAATGCTGGGCTACCGCTGACTCGATGCCGGAGTGGCAGGGTGCGTTGTCACACACAATAACTAAGTCTTGCATGTTGTTCCCCAACTGGTGCCATTGTTGGACAAGTGCTGCAATCCAATCCCTACAGCTGATGGATGTGAATGAACCTCTCCTCCGATCCATTAATAAGATGCTTGACGTGGTAATGGCACCTATAACGTGTACATTCGGCCCACGCGCTGCTGGCAATGTTTGTACAGCACGTTGTCCCACTTTAGACCTTCCGCGTGTAAGTCGGCAGAAAAGGTTGAAGTTGGTTTCATCGATCCATACGATCTGCTTACCTTGTTGTATGTAATCGTTGAGCTTGCTAACATATTCTGCCCTTTTTGCTTTATTTGCATCGTTATTCATTGTTACAGGCTGTAAGTGCACTTTTTTAATAGAGTAGCACATACCTTCCAGATAATTTCCAATAGTTGTTGTGCACACGTTCACGCCGAAGTCTTGGAATAGTTTTTGCTTAATTTGAATCAGGGTTAGGCTGCAATCTTCCTCCAGCCATTCAGAAACACGGGCTAAGTGTTCATTCGAAATTGTTTTGGGTCGCTGTTGATTTTTTGATTTCATAATGGGACTTCCACTACTAACCCACCTATGTGCCGTCTTGTAGTTAACACCAAGGCTATTGGCTAGTCTAGGCCAGTCCTCCGCTCTTGACGCAGCGGTCAAAATCCGCTCCCTGTCTTGTTCGCTATTTTTGGTGTACCTCTTCCTTTGGCAAAGTTCAGTTCCTGGGAAGTTAAAGGTTAGGAATGTAAATAAAAACAAAAATTCGGGTAAAATGAAAAGTAATATTAACCATTAACATGGTTTCTGCATATCGGGCATGCTTCACTCCTCGATACAATTGGCGCTATACAGTTGGTGTGAAATAAATGCTTACAGTTTAGGACTCGCGAAACACTTTTATATTTCATAGTAGTTAAGCAAATCGCGCAATCGTCTTGGAACTGCATTTTTTCTTTGCATCGATAATCCTTGTTTTATTTCAAAAGGCAATGAACAAAAAATATGAATTGTTTTTTTTTCGTGAAAGCCTACTTACTATTTTCTAAAATTTAAATTATTAAAGCTACAGTGTTTTCACATTACAAATGAATATATTCATGTGGTCAAAATTAAAGACAAAAGTAAAGACTTCTTTTCGGATACCTTTTGTGAGTGGATCAAGGCTACATAGATGAACAGGGACTACAATATCTGGAAAAGGCTATTGATGATTACAAGTCAAAATTGACAGGAGAGCTGCGCAGCATACAACATTTCATGCAGATGCACTTGCACTCCAAGACATGGCAGTGGGTCAATAAACCAAAAAAAGATTATTTTTGAAATGTTTTTAATTACAATGTTACGTTTTTTCATTTCTACCTAATGTTTTCTAAACATAAATTAACATATTCTCAATATAAATTTGTGTTTTCTCATTACTATTTTATAGTTTCTCATTACAACTTACGTATTCTCAATACAACTTATGTTTTCTCAATACAAATTTATATTTTCTCAAAATAAAATACATTTTCTCAATGCAATTTACGTTTTCTTATTTATTTTACCCTTTCTCATTATATTTTATGTTTTCTTATTAAATTTACGTTTTCTCATTTCTTATTTGCGGTTTCTCATTACAAGTTTATTTATTCTCATTACAATTTATGCTTTCTCAATACAAATAATTTTTTCTCAATACAATTTACTTCTTCTCATTGTAATTTATATTTTCTCATTATAATTTTTATTTTCTCATTTTAATTTACGTTTTCTCATTTTGGTTTACATTTTCTCATTTTTGGGTGTTAGGCAAACTAAATTTTGCTGTACCTGTTAGAAGCTTCAGAGACTACGTCACAATTCATTTACGTCGTTGTCTATCAAACTTCGTCAAAAATAGTCCTCTGCTTATCTGGCATTCGCTTTGCGACTTGTTTTGCTGTATAAGCTTTGAAAGTACATTTGCCACTCTACGTAACGACATACCTGTATTCCCACAACAGCCGGTTCTACGTACCGGAATGACCCGGGTTTTACCCGGCCAAGGGCTGTTATTTCAGTGTAACCCTGTCCAATTTGTCCAATCCCACTCCTAAATTGTCATCCTCGGAGCAATCCCTTGCAGCAGGGTTGCTCCAATGTCTCTTGCTACGGGCTGGTATCGAATCCAACCCCGGACCGAGAGAATGGATCTGCTGCGTCTGCTGGAAGAAAATATATGTTAAACGTTCACATTCTGTTCAATGCAGTAAATGCAAGAGATGGTTGCATAGATCTGGATGCTCAGGGCTTAACCCTGCCATCCCCAGAACCCGTACTTTTTTCAGTACTTTTGAGGCACCATGTTGTTCGCGCACACGCGCGTCCCGCGGTTCTCGTCGCTCCGGCGCACACACACCGCACCTACCATCATCAAATGGCCACGACAGTGGCCCGGTCTTCACGACCTGCAGCGCTGCTGCTCCCGCCTCACCTCAGTCCCCACTCTCGTCCCCCCCTACTTCCAGCATGCACGTGGGTCAGGAACATAACCTCCTCGTACCTTTCACCACGTGCACTGTTTGTCGGCAAAGACTATATACGCCTGCGGCATCGGTTAAGTGCAATAACTGCCTTGGCCTGTGCCACATCCATATGTGCTCTGGGCTCGCAAACAGGAACCTTTGGACGGATGCATTTATTGCCCCTTGCTGCAGTACTCAGCCGCCCTCCACGCCACACAACATCGGCCAAGACGCGCTGAACCCTCGACTGCGTCACAGCTTGGGACTATGCCCACCTCCACCTAGGCAACCGCATCCGTCCCTTACCCCCAGCATGCCTCCACCCTCCCTCCCGACACACTTCAAAATCCTACAGCTGAACTGCAACGGGTTAGCTGGTAAGATCGCGGAGATAACAGACTTTATGAAGTCGAACAACATTAAACTGGCCGCCATTCAGGAGACCAAACTGAATGCTAACTCGGACTTACGTACTCGTGATGGGTACAACGTACATAGGAAAGACCGTCCCAGCGGTCATGGGGGCGGCCTCGCATTCATTACACACCATACTGTACAATATAATCTGTTTGCCCCTGACGTTGACCCCAGGGACTCTACCCTAGAATACCAGGGTATAGCAGTCCGGACAGGCGACGTCGACTTGCGAGTGTTAAATATATACATTCCCCCTGTTACGTGCTGTCCCCGTGATTATCGCCCTGATATTAGTGCGTTGCTAAGGGGCGATAACTGCCTCATCTTAGGCGATTTCAACGCACATCACGATCTCTGGCATTCCAACTTGCCAGCAGATAGCAGAGGGCACGCACTCGCAGAGCAAATAGATAATTCGGCATTCTGTACATTGAATGGAGATGCCCCCACTAGGGTGGCAGATAACTGCCACAGTTCGCCAGACATCTCCATTTCAAGTGCGGGCCTTATCAACCACGTTAACTGGCAACCTATGCTTACACTGGCATCTGACCACCTACCCATCCTACTAGACATCGAACGACCGTCCGACTTCATAACGACAGAAAAACGTACGTACATTAACTTTAGTAAAGCGGACTGGGACCGCTTCACGGACTTTACAGAGCACTCCTTCGCTGACCTACCCACACCGACGGACGTATGCAAAGGTGAGAAAGAGTTTCGCAAAGTCATCGATTCAGCCTCTGGCCGCTTCATCCCTGCTGGCAGAATCCCGGAAATTCGGCCGAATTTCCCTGCGGAAGCAGCGGCAATGGCAAGAGAACGTGACCAAGTGAGACTCTTGAACCCCGCAGATCCAAGAATAAAGGATCTCAACGCAGAAATCCGTCGGACTGTCAATGAACATAAATTGAAGAAGTGGAAAGAACACCTAGAGTCATGCAACCTCTCCGGCGGGGTCGGCAAATTATGGTCGACAGTCAAGGCCCTATCCAACCCGACCAAATACAATGACAAGGTCGCCATTGCTTTCGGCGATAACGTCAAGTCGGACCCCAGGAAATGCG
Source organism: Sphenella marginata (assembly GCA_951509765.1). NCBI lineage: Eukaryota > Metazoa > Arthropoda > Insecta > Diptera > Tephritidae > Sphenella > Sphenella marginata. The sequence goes on along the minus strand of OX608080.1, from coordinate 27,361,943 downwards.
CGAGCGCTTTCTGCCGGCAATTTATACTGCATTCTCCTGCGGATAGGGCTAAGAGAAAAGCCATCCGACGCGCGCACAAACACAAACACACAGCCGCGCCTATTGTCGTCTCCGCTGCAGAGGTCAAGGAAGCTATAAAGAAGGCCAAACCTTCAAGATCACTCGGACCCGACGGAATTGCCATGAAGATGCTGAAACACCTAGGCCACGAGGGGCACAAGTACTTGGCGGCTCTATTCAACCTCTCACTGTCCACCTTCGTTATACCAGATATCTGGAAACATGCGACTGTGGTCCCCCTACTAAAACCTGGGAAGCCGGCAAATCAAGGAGACTCTTATCGTCCGATATCTCTCCTTTCGCCGGTAGTGAAGTTGTTAGAGGCTATTCTGCTCCCATATTATACTGCAAACCTGCAGCTGGCCAATCATCAACATGGCTTCCGTAAAAACCATAGCACAACATCAGCTTTGAACGCCATCACGACGCAGATTAACTTCGGTTTAAACCAACACCAACCAAACCACAGGACGGTTCTCGTGGCACTTGACCTGTCGAAAGCCTTCGACACGGTCAACCACGCCACACTCCTTGAAGACCTGGAGGAGACACCGCTTCCTGCCGGCCTAAAAAGGTGGACCGCTAACTACCTGAACGGTCGGCTGGCGTCAGTGCAGTTTCGAAACGAGAGATGTAGACCTCGAAGAATTAGACAAGGGGTTCCGCAGGGTGGTGTTCTTTCACCCCTTCTGTTTAACTTCTACATCTCGAGCCTCCCTCCCCCACCAGAGGGGGTCTCCATCGTTTCGTACGCTGACGACTGCACCGTGATGGCCACGGGCAAAGGACCTTCGACAGACGAACTTTGTACGAGACTTAATGACTACCTGCGCGACCTTTCCTGCTTCTTCACAGAGCGGAACCTGACACTGTCCCCGACTAAATCGACCGCGACCCTATTCACTACGTGGAATGCGCAGATGGGGCAGGAGTTGAATGTCCACGTAGATGGTGTTCCACTACCTACTGTCAACCACCCCAAAATTCTAGGGGTTACATTCGACAATAGCCTCACCTTCGCTAATCATGCCACCGCAATAGCTTCAAAGGTACAAAGCCGCAACAAGATCCTCAAGTCACTCGCCGGCAGTACTTGGGGCAAAGACAAAGAAACGTTGCTGGTCACCTATAAGGCTATTGGCCGACCGGTTATTGATTATGCAGCGCCCATATGGTCGCCTAACCTTCACGACACCCACTGGAGGAAACTGCAGGTCTGCCAAAACACCGCCATCAGAACTGCAACGGGTTGTTTGCTTATGTCTCCTGAGTCTCATCTCCACCAGGAGGCTCAAATGCTCAACGTTCGCGAGCATGCGGAACTTTTAAGTAGGCAGTTCCTTCTGAACTGCCACCGTCCCAGTCATCCAAATCGACAGCTATTGGATGAAACTCCGCCCCCTAGAGACATAAGGAAGCATCTCCGGAAGCATTACGATGAGATCCGGCATCACATCTCGTTGCCGTTTGATCTGCGGGACCATAGGCGGGCCCTAAAGGACCTCCACACTGAGTCGGTGGACAGATCCCTCAGATCCCGGCCTGTGAACCCCGTTATTGGTGCCCAACCACCCGTTCTTGCTGAGGAAGAACGTGTCCTCCCGAGGGAGACTAGAGTCATGCTGGCTCAACTTCGGTCTGGATATTGCAATAGGCTGAACTCCTATTTGTCCAGACTGAACCCTACCATACCTAACACATGCCCTGCATGCGGTATGGCCCCCCATGACACGCAACATCTCTTTTCGTGTTCTTCGGAACATACTCTTCTAACTCCCTTATCACTTTGGTCCAACCCTGTTGAAACAGCGCGTTTCCTTGGACTTCCGTTAGAAGAGCCCGATGACAACTAGGAGTGTTCTGGCCCTTTGGGCAGGGCGAAGCACTGCTAACAACAACAACAACAACATACCTGTATATCTAGCCAGAATTTGAAGGAGGATTGAAAACTCGTTTTTTACACTTCTATTTAAACTCTACGCACAACTTTATACGAATTAATCGACCGAAAGGGAGGATGGATTGGAGACACGGCCTCTCCAACCATTCAGTGAAAAATCAAGATTAATGAGCATATCCTTGCTTGAATACATCGACCGAATGTCAGGGTGGATTGGAGACACGGCCTCTCCAACCATCCACTTTGTGCAATCTGTTAGACTTAAGTTTACTTTGTTTTGTTAATTTTCCTTTTGTTGGTGTCGACTTGCATTAAAATAAAATAAATAAATAAGAGGTTTCATAAATGAGGGCGCAATGGAGAAAATAGGATAGGCGAGGTGAGAGGTAGAGTAAGTACAACAGGGGAGAAAGAAGTACACGGAGTGCACATCTATAATACATATGTGAAGGTATCGACTCAAATTAAACCACGTTGATTATGTTTAATAATAATTGAATGTTTAATGAGTAAAGAATTTACGTATAATAGAAAAATATGAATATTGAAATACAAACTCAAATGTTACGTCTACTCGTGTTGGCTTCTCAAACGGAACTCCCTTTCGGTTACTCTCGATCATTTGAAGTAGCTTGCGTGGTTGCCATCGGCTGTTGTTAAGTGATTAAGTGGGCCGTTTTATAAGTGGGGTTGCCCATGAACTTGACAAATATAAACAATTCCCACTACTACACCTTTTCAAGTACAAAATGAGAATATATAAAGTATAATGAGAACATGTAACATTGTATTGAGAAAATGTAAATTGAAATGAGAAAAGGTAAATTCAAAATGAGAAAAGGTAAGTTCAAAATGAGAAAATGTAAATCAAAATGCGAAAGTATAATTTTTTATTGAGAATATATAAGTTGATATTGAGAAATATAAGTTCATATTGGGAATGCGTAAATTCAAAATGAGAAAAAGTAAATTAAAAATGGGAAAAGGTGAACTCAAAATGATAATGTGTAAAATCAAAATGAGACACTCCGTTTTTTGTTAAAAAAAAAAACAAAAAAAGCTCGAAGAATTAAACGTCTTCACTCGGTATAAAAATATGGACATTAATATTTGAGAATTTTAAAAAGCTTTGCGGTCTATATTCGGGGATAATTGCGAAATTTGTCGTTCGACCATGCGTTATAAGAGTGTGTCCAAACTTAAAAGTTGTTTACACATGTTTCACAGCCAATGCATAGAGAGTTTTGTGCCCGGAATGTCCCACTGTCCTATCTGCAGAGCAAATATTACTGGTAAGGATGGCGTAGTTGCAAAATATTGTATATGTATAGTAGTACACATACCTACATATGTTCATATACTTACGATTTCATATTTATTTATAATCGAAGCAAAAGAAGAATGTGTCCGGAAAACGTATAAAAAGAACACAGAGCAAGACATGGGAAGATTGGAAAGCGCTGCGTCTCAGGGAGGAGATTGGGTAGCTCTAGCTTTCTCGCTAGGTGTGCATTACAAAACTGCTCACCGTTGGATAACGAGTGGTACGCAAGCAATGCAGCCAAGAGGTGGCACAAGAAACAAGAAGCTCTCGGACATTCACGTAGAAGCTATTGTATCGTGGTTAGAGAAGGATTGCTCTCTAACTCTGAAACAAATGAGTCAGAGGGTGAATCGTGAACTACGTCCGGGGTTCTGCTGATTGAGCGTAGAATAGGCTCCTATACAAGGGAGGCGTGTGGCGAATTCCATAGGAAGCTGATTGAACGCTGGCAAAACTTGGGAAACAATTTAACATTCCGCAGGAGAAACAGCAGTTTTGCGCCTAGGCCCATATTCTCCGATGTTAACCCCTATTGAAACCATTTGGTCGAAAATAAAAACGGAAGTGAAATTGAGTCTCCCTGTGCCCGATGTGCATCCTCCCGGAATTTGTGAGCAGCGATTACAATATTTGGAAACAGCAATAGACAATGCTAAGAGGACTATAACAGGAGGGGATCGCGCAAGATCCGTATATCACACCACCACTTTTTATACTAATGCACTCGAGCTTGAAAATATGAATGTCGGAGTATAAAATACAACTCAAAACTGTGTTGGCTACATTAATTTGTAATAGTATTAAATTTTCTCAACATCTCATTTTGAATTTATATTATCTAATTTTTACATTACACATTATCATTTTGAGTTCACCTTTTCCCATTTTGAATTTACTTTTTCTCATTTTGAATTTACGCATTCCCAATATGAACTTATATTTCTCAATATCAACTTATATATTCTCAATAAAAAATTATACTTTCGCATTTTGATTTACATTTTCTCGTTTTGAACTTACCTTTTCTCATTTTGAATTTCCCTTTTCTCATTTCAATTTACACTTTCTCAATACAATGTTACAATTTCTCATTTTGCTCTTGAAAAGGTGTAGTGGTAGGAAACGCTCTGCAACTCAGCAAATCTCTTTTAAAATATTTTAAGTAATTTTTAATTGCTTTGAAATAATTTCTTTCACAAATATGTAAATCTTTGAAAACGCATAGAACTGTTTGAAAATTATTAAACAAACAGAAACGCAATAGTGGATGCAAAGAACCCACATGTATTACTCGTGTTATCAGCACCCACTGTAAGTGCGAAGAGTTGGTAGAAGAAGTATTTGCCCCATAGCGCCACTGTTGTGAGTAAACATGTCCTTTAGTTGTTGTTATTGCATTGATCAATAGTTAGGATTCTCAGTGCCGCTCTGCTTCGGATTACGTTCTACGATTTTTCTTTCGGTTTCGTTTCGATTTCGGCTTAGAACAAAAATATGAACAGAAGTATGTGAACAAAAAAAAAATAAATATTAAATCGACGCGCCATATGAAAACTAACACTTTAGACTTTTGGCTGACGAAAACGAGCACTTTCGTTTTGTGATTGTTTTGGGTCTCTAATACGTTTTAGAAAGAGCAGAGATAAATTGAAATGTGGTGTCGTAGCAGTGTTCAGCAAACTTGCAAGGTGATCACCCTGTGACAACTATTCTATTCACAACCCATAGCATAGCTGTGGCTATAAGCTAAGAAAGCCAAACTCATGTTTGGAGTAAACGATGTCACACGCACAACCATAGACACAAACTGTAATTTTAAAATGTTAAAATATATTATAAATATAAAAGCTTTCCTTGGTAAACATGTGTCTTTATGCTTCCTTAAGTACAAAACATCATTAAAAAAAAAGTTTAAAATTGCCTTAAATTCATTTTTAGAACAAAACTTAAGGAAGACTTGATTTTTTGTACCGAAATTTGGTTAATATGTTCATTTTATAATTCTTATTGTTCATTGTTCAAATGAGCAAAACCTGTAGAAAGCCATGTGTACCTTTTTTTGTACTTTCCAAAACGAATGATTCATAATATTAAGTGGAATATTCGTATTTAGCCTAAATTTTAAACCATTCATTGGTTTACGCACATTTTAAAACATTTACGTTATAACTTCCAAACCTTTGAATTAACTACAAAAATTCTCAATTTTTTGCGGTTTAGATTTAAAAACTTAACTGCGATAAACAAAAGTCGTACAGACAGCGAATATCTGTACTTTTCTCATAACATTCATGAGTGCGCCGAAGTTCAGTAGGTAGAATATTGCGCACTGATTTGGGGCACGTCGGCTCAAGTCCTAACATTTAAAAAAAAAATAAAAACTGTTAAAAACAACCGGCCAGAATTTCATAAAATTTTTAGCCGTGTACCAAAAACCCAGCAAAACGGATAGCAACTAAAAACAAGTAAGGAAAGGGCTGTCTTCGGCTGTGCCGAAGGCTTTATACCTTTCATGAATACGCACAACTTTTCTAAGTGTCCGATCCTTACTTACAATTACTTACAAACTCTCCAAAACTGTTAATTTAAAAATACATGGCCAAACCACACTTATCGGAGCAATCGGTAATATGGGAGCTATATGTTTTGTAAGTCCGATCTGTATGATTTTCACTACACACATCACATATATAATAAGTACCAAACCTGCAAAATTTTACGTTTCTAGCTTTCTATTTGCAACATTTATAGCCCAAAACCCATTTATCGAAACTATCGATTATATGGAAGCTATATGTTATGTTGATCCGATCTAGGTGATTTTCACTACACAGGTTACAAATATAATATGTACTAAGCCTGCGAAATTTCGCTCTAATAGCTTTTTAATTGCAAGAGTTATAGGCCAAAACCCGTTTATCGGAACAATCGATTGTATGGGAGCTATGCGTTGTATCGGTCCGATCTTGCTGGTTCCGACAAATGATTAATCCTATATACTTAATTACGCTTGCATAAGTGTTTTTTGTTTTGCTTTAATTTAGACTTATACGAGTACAGTACATCATTCCATAAAAGCACTTTGTAATCACTTTTCAATTAAACGTTTATAAGGTTAGATATTTCTACTTGTTCAATGAAGTGTCGAAAAGATTAGAAAAGTTTTGCTGCCTTCCACGAATCTCTTTATATCTACTTTATTGCTGTTTATTTTGGCAACCTTTAGCCTTTGATGTATTTCCACTTAACAATTTTTTGTTTGACAGCTCAAACCACTGATCAAACTTTAGCGCAAAACTTTAATACAAAATCTACTCCGCACCACTTTCTGCGTGTTGCCCACATAATTATAGTGTATTTTGTTTTTGTTTCAATTGAAAAGTCTCTGACTACTTTATGGCTCCCGAGGTGCTGGTTTACGCAGAATACATAGTTAAGAGGGAAAGAAAAGTTATGAAAACTTAGCAAGAAACTTTGTTTGATCCGCTACCAACTGTTGGCGCATTTTAATAAACTCGTTAAAAGACTAACGCGAAGTGAGAATGAAAAATGAAGAATTTAATTTAATTAGCCGTTATTACGTTTGATTAGGCGATGAAACAATGGATTCTTTAAAATAACTCTTAAGTTTATTACTAGTCCAAGAGGGAAATGGATTTTAATAAGATTGAAATAATATATTTTGTATACCTTTTATGAGTATGGAATGATATTACAACATTTATCCAAAGTTTATAAGTATGAGAAGTAGAAGAAAGGGATCAAAATGATCAGAACGCTGATGTGTTGTATATTTTAAATTAGGACCGGAAAATGAAAATTGTAATTTGTATTCATGTCGGGTGTAAAGCCTTCGTTACTTTTCTTACTGGTTTTATATTTCAAAGGTTCCAACCAGGCGCGGGTCTCGGGGGGTTTACTTAAATGAGAGTAGGCGATTTATAGAATGAAATAAAGCAAGCTAATCCAGCTGCACTTACATTGGAAAACCGGGGTTTCGACATCATTATATGCAAGCAGAGCAAGTGGACTCTGATAAGAAACGTTTTTGAACGCAACAATTACTCAATTCATATTAAATTATTAACGGCCAACAAACACAATCAATCGCAATAGGAAAATTCATTCTTACGAGGTATCCAAGGCAAAGGCTTATTTCCTAGTTCTAATGTAGTGACATCTACACTGAAATGCTTTAAATGCCATTTGTGATTTGTATTCATTCACAGAAGAAAATCATTAAAGTGAGCTTAGTGATTTAATATGCGCAGCGACACAAATCTCCCGGGCGCGTGATCAGAATTTAATTTCAGCAAAAAAGTCTTAAAAGATTGAATTCTCTTTCGTTGCATGCGATGCAGTTAAATGGTGCTCCAGTATTCCTCGTCTTCACTGCGTTGCGCTAGAGCTGCTTTGTTTAAATCTTTATTTGTTTGGTTTGCTGTGCGAAGTGGCGCATAAGCATCTGGGGAGTCTGTATTATGGTCAGCCAAACGGATTACCGAACAGGAAAACAGGGGAAACTGCGGGGAAATGCTCAGCTATTTAAATACTTAGATTAACTACTTACGCATTTCGTATTTGTTAATGATGGTAAGAAGTAATGTTACTTTAACCGTAACACAATGCCGTTTCTTTCTGTATGCATTTCGTAATTAAATGCTTCTGCTGCGGATGAAGAAATCAATTAGAGTAAATAGATTAAACGAAAAACTTTTTGTGGGATTCACTGAGCTCTTGTGCAATTCACTAGGGTGATTATAATTTGGGCCGATATACTTGTATATCTGAAAAGATTCTTATCTGACAAAACAACACCAAAATAAAACAAATAAAATAAAATAAAATAAAATAAACTAAAATAAAATAAAACAAAATAAAGTAAAATAAAATAAAATAAAATAAAATAAAATAAAATAAAATGAAATAAAATAAAATAAAATAAAATAAAATAAAATAAAATAAAATAAAATAAAATAAAATAAAATAAAAGAAAATAAAATAAAATAAAATAAAATAAAATAAAATAAAATAAAATAAAATAAAATAAAATAAAATAAAATAAAATAAAATAAAATAAAATAAAATAAAATAAAATAAAATAAAATAAAATAAAATAAAATAAAATAAAATAAAATAAAATAAAATAAACTAAAATAAAATAAAATAAAATAAAATAAAATAAACTAAAATAAAATAAAATACAACAAAATAAAATAAACTAAAATAAAATAAAATAAAATAAAATAAAATAAAATAAAACAAAATAAAATAAACTAAAATAAAATAAAATAAAACAAAATAAAATAAACTAAAATAAAATAAAATAAAACAAAATCAAATAAACTAAAATAAAATAAAATAAAACAAAATAAAATAAAATAAACTAAAATAAAATAAAATAAAATAAAACAAAATAAAATAAACTAAAATAAAATAAAATAAAATGAAATAAAATAAAATAACCTAAAATAAAATAAAATAAAATAAAACAAAATAAAGTAAAATAAAATAGCTTAAAATTGCAATTGAGTTATTAGATATAGGAAATTGAAATAAAGTTTAAGGAAAGATTAGCTTTATCTGATACTGTAGTGCTTTTATTTGTTTCAGGTTTAGTTACAACGATTAGTTTCTTTCGCTTATATTTATTTGTCTTGTCCTTTTGCTACTAACGCGTGGTGTATGATTGCCGGCTCGAGCATCGTATTTCCTACGTGGCATCAGTGCGGCCAAGTTGTACAATTCTGTCGTCCACTTTGTATGTTGGGCTAACAGATCAATGCTATACTAACATTGGTATTTTTGTGATCTACTACAACACTGTGGTAAATACAGTTGAAAAAAAGAGTTCAAAAGAAGATTTATTCGCTGCTTTGAATTTCAACCAGCTAACTTTTTTATATATTTTATACCTTTTAAATATTAACCAGGTACTAATTGTGCGGTTTATAGAATTTCCGCGGCCTTTTTCGAATTTGCTTGCATGCTCAACGTACGTATGGTTCATTGACCCTACTCTTACGTAACACAACTTTAACATTTTTAAAATTTCACGTACAATTTTAATGTTCAAAACTACTTGAATTTCCATATATGTATGTATGTAATGGGCTCACTACATTTTCATAGAGTTTATTAGCAGCTTGCGGCTATACCGATGGTCTCAGTGACATAGCAAGATACGTGATGCTCTTATTGACCAGACATCGCACATCCGAACCCTGGATGTATGCAATTGAATAAAGTGTGGCAATTTATTTGTTCGGCTTCTAGATTTCTTCCTTCCTACTGAAATGCGTTTTCGTAAAAATTTATTTGAAGTAGCTCATGGTTCGTATTAAATTGTTTGCTAAAGAAGTTCGGCCTCAAATTAGTCATCGCTTAGCTATGGCGCAATCGTAGAAAACGGTACCTGTTTAAACTTCAGAACACTTAGTGAGCGCTGGGCTCCCCCATAACATTACCGCACATTTTGCATAAGTGAGTGGCTTTCGGGACGTTCTCAAAGTTTCTTTTTAATGACTTTTAACGTTTACAATGGTGCTCTCATTAAAAATTATGTCGGCCTCAAATGCGTGCCTCGCAAGTATATGAACGTGTTGGCATGTGTTCGCTGCGTTGGCCACAGCTTGCAGTTATTAGAATGCAGGAAAAGCAATGCGTAAATTTGTCAACGTGCACAAGGGGCTGAGCGAGCTTTCTACCCCGTTTGCGTTGCCGTTTGTCAAGAAGGAAGTTCATCAACTTCATACAAAGCAAGTGCGGAAACAAAATTAAAATCATAAGATGCTGCAATGCAATTAAAATATTGGGGTTTTTATCGCGCTGTCGCCTTCAAGAGCGTACACGTGCTGAGCTTAAATTAAGTAAACTCGACAAATGATTTGCTTTAATTTTGGTTTGCCTTTAAGCTCTTTTGTCATTCTAATACGATGTCGTCTGATTGCAAAGGAGCTTATTAACTTATTAACTTAAGCATATAACATCTTTCATGTCATGATAATCAACTCAGCCAGTCATAGGCGTTCATAATTGCACAAAATTTAATTAAATAAATCCATTAAATGGGAACCTTCCTCACGTATGTTTTGTTTTTCGTTTTACTTGTCTTTAGCAATTCGAATGATAACATACTTTATGTGGCCCATAAAACGTACACCGCACCCCATCGCTTCAAATGTTGTGTAAGGTCGTTCGCATACATATTCTAAACGGACTTGCTATTCGCCATTAAAACATGTCCTAGGGTTGTCCTGACAATTTCGGTAAAATAAAGAAAAAACATAGACATATGTAGATGAAATGACATTGGAGTTATTGGAGCAAAAATTAATCCGGAATCATCACTAAAATTTGTAAGCAAAAATGTGGTGAAATTTCTTTAATTTTCAAGAAAAATGCTTTTGAAGTTCAGAAGGAAAACTCCACAACAACTTTGTGTCAGCATTACAGAGATTATTCATTTTGCGTGTACATATGTTAATTAAGTAAAATCAGACCGGTTAAATAATGATTATAATTCGGAATGCCAGCGATCGTGAATCAATGCACGAGACTCCATCTCCAAAGAGTATCGTAGTCTTGTCATTTAATGCCAGTACCAGCTCTGCCTCAAAGCTGAAACCACGCATTACATGAAAACTCACACTCAATCGGTTCCTGTGCCTACAGTTCTAAGGCAAATAGCACCGGTTTAGCTTATATTCAAGCGGTTCCTTTAATAACGGCTCAAGGCATCGAAAAGTAATTATCGATATCCCATATTTCAAAGTGAATATCGCAGCTCTAAGACTGCTTGCTTCTTTGAAACTTTTAAGGATAACCCTCGTTTTCACATTGATATACAAAATATGTCTGTATCTTCTCGCTATAAGAGCATAAAACATATAAAACAACAATTTATGTATGTATGTTCTGCACTTTGTATGTTAAAGCCATTAGTACTGGTGATTTTCTTGTTCCCAGTAGATTTATGTATGACAGCCCATTTGATTTAGAACCACAACAACAACAACTCATTCAATTTTTTGCCTAATGACTTGTGATGTGATTTTACTGTCAACAGGCGAGTGTCACTTAACACGAACGACTAAATTACTGTCGGCATGACTTTGTGTTCTCTCAGTTGTCTGCACGTTTAACTTATTAGGCAAATTACTTTGCTTTTTTATATGTAAGTACCGTTAAACATATTTACATTTATGAACGTATGTATATATGTATTTACATATGTATGTATATGTATGTAAAATTTATTTGAATTGTTTCGTCTACAACTTTTGCTAATCGTATTTTACTTTATGCGTAGGAGTGATGTGTGGAAGGTTTTATCAATAAACTGCACGTTAGGGATGCTGCGAATATTGGTATTCGTAACTAAGAGATTCTGCATTACTTGGCGTATACAAATTGTGTAAATTACTCAATAACTTTTTTTAACAGCTGTTTAATTTTCTAATACATTTTTAGTGATATCAGAAAATTATTATCACGATATAAAAATCGGTGGCTATAAGCAATCGTCTTTCTTCCTTAAGCAACTAAACGATGTTGAGCGTCTTCTTCCTGCCAACTGCCGCCAATTGAAAGCATTACCGGAACGCAAATCGTTCTCTGCTTGGTCCCTCCATCGAAGCGGTGGCCTCCCTCTTCTGCGCTAAATAAAAGCAGAAGCATACTTGATAAGAGATAGACATGCACCACCTCTGTTTTGGTTTTAAAGCGGTTTAATAAAACCCTAAAGTTATTTTCTGCGTCCTGCAAAGCTTATATGGGTACGAAAAATTAAATTCAGCAATATCAACATCGTAATAAAAATTGGTAAGGACCACTTCGAACTATTGGAAATGGTTTGTTTAATTTGATGGTGGATAATTCGACCAGCGGAGCTATACCACAATGGTGCAATTTCTAATTTATCTAATGATTTAACAGAGTGGATCTCACTACGTACCACCGCTGAAGATACTTCGGCTTGAAAAAAAAAATTCTAAAAAAAGTAAAAGTGTGGTTGAAAGATGGGAGCTGAAACCAAAACAGTTATTTCCAAATCAGTAATAAGCTCATTGGATTTTATTTTTTATTTTTATCTGCTTTGCTTTACTTGGACAAATTTATTTATTTATTTATTTATTGAGGTCTAGCAACGAAATATACGAAGCCGCAGTACATTCTAACATCAAATGAATAACTGAGGCGTTGGAGTTAGTAGTTTTCGTTGACAAATTCAAAACTGTGTAGAACTTCGGCTAACTGGAATTCATTGGTTACAGAATAACTCTGAACAAAGTGGGAGAAGTGAATAATACTCACGATGCTCCGAAGTCGCAATACACCATTTTCTAGACTGTTGAGAGCCAATTAAAATATATATACATTAAACCCGTAAAATGATGGGTCGCCTCAAATAATGTGGTATGTCGTTATGTATGTATATAATGTCGCTTACAACGTTATTTAAGGCGACCATTCAAATGTTGACCCTGTCTTGCGTATACAAGGAAATTCGTCTATACCTTATTTCTGACTATAATACTTTTTACAACGGCAAACATTATTGTAGTAACTAAAGTTAATAACTTTATCATTTTTATAACAAAACCATTAAACTCGGACAACAAAAGCGAACTATTTAATTATTCATAAACAAAAGACAGCTTATGAAAGCCACTTAGCTATTGCAATGTTCCATGTTACCAATCACATTTAATACATTTTTACGGCTACTTTGATTCAGCGAATTTTACCGCATAACAATAGAAATCGTTGCTTGACTACAAAACTACGAGTAAGGAGACTGCAAGTAAAAAGTATTTACTTCACCCAGTATCTGTACCGTAATATGCAACCAGCCCTGCAGGCCAATCAGAACTACTGCACGTATGGTGCCAAATGCGACCTAGTTGTGTTAAATATTTAACACTTAGAAATGGCTCTCTGAAATAAATCCCACGAAATAAGTCCCACTTTTAAAAACGAAATAAGTCCCACCAAAGATTGCTATTTTGAAAGTGGGAGTTATTTCGTTTTTAAAAGTGGGACTTATTTCGTCAATTGGTGGGACTTATTTCGTTACGCGTTTTTATTTTAAGTGGGACTTATTTCGTTTTGAATGGGAATAAATTCGTTTTGTAAAGTAGGAGTTATTTCATACCCCTAAATGTATGTTCCATGTTTCCTAATATCACCGTGGTACGCGGAAGGACATCACCGTGGCGGTAGCCACGGCTATGGCACACACCCGGAGTTGGAATGGCGTAGCCCAGGGTAATTTTTTGAAGCGCGGCCGAAGGCCGCCTACGCGGAAAGGTGTTCTGCACATAAAAAACGTGGATCGGGCCCCGAATTGGGGATCTGACCCGGGTCAATTTTCGGGTTTTCACTAATAATTTTTCATAGAAACAAAATATTGCTTTTACCCCTTCGGATTATTGTTACGGAGGCCCGACCCACGTTTTTTATGTGCAGCACACCTTTGCGCGTAGGCGGACTTCGGCCGCCCTTCAAAAAAAATAACCCTGGGCTACGCCATTCCAACTCCGGGTGTGTGCCATAGCCGTGGCTGCCGCCACGGTGATGTCCTTCCGCGTGCCACGTTTCCCACTTTGGTTAACGTGAAATTTGTGTGTAACTATTCAATAAAATACAAAAAGAATTAGAATATTATTGTTTCATTAAAAAAAATGAAAGGGCAAGAAGGCCTTTAAGGTTTTATTTCTCTTTCGAAGTGTAATAAAGCCTTTTTTGGAATAAAGGCTTTATTTCATTTTCAATAGTGTAATAAGGCCTTAAAGGCTTTATTTCACAAGGCGCTATTGCACCCTGCCTTATTCGACGTGTGTTTTTTTTTTCTAAGAGCTAAATACTTCTTATTTGAAATCGCATTAAACAGTGAAAAAGTGGGACTTATTTCGTTTTCAAAAGTGGGACTTATTTCGTGGGAGTTATTTCATTTTTTTAAGCAATTTTTGGTGGGACTTATTTTGATTTTAAAAGTGGGACTTATTTCGTGGGATTTATTTCAGGGAGCCTTAGAAATATTGTGTATGATAACGGATGAGAATTTCAATTCTTTAGAATCCACCATGTGTTGTTGTTTTTAACTACCAAAGCACTCCACGAAGGTTCCAGTACTCGTACGAGCTAAGAATGTACTTTCAAAGTATCAGCCCAAAAGTAGACATTTTTCCTACACGTAAAGATTGGTCCAGTGAACATACATACACACATGAGAGTCGTAAATACTATCGCTCATTGTCCTTTATTTCGTTTTGCACGTACAGTTGTAAGATTTCGCGTGGCCGTAAGAAAAAATGCTAACAAATGGCATATCCTTTTGTGCTCAAAAGCAAAGGTGGAATGACTTCAAAGCACTTTGCAAAATTTTGCAAATAGTCTGAGATGAGTCTGGGGTCACTCACAAATGCGCATGTAATGTTTAATTTACTCCCCAATGAGTACTGCCGCAAACGTCTGTTTGTACCTCTACGAGACCAACGACGCTGTGACTATATCACACAGATGTCAACTTTCAAATTTGATAAGCTTCACTAAATGAAAATATTTCACTTTAATTATCCAACGGTTCGCGAAAGATATGTTTTGTTTTTATTTAGATTGAGTAGACTTTTATCAAGTATTTGAATGAAGTCACAGGTAATATTAAGATAAAGGCATTAAGTTAGACAGAGGGTAGGTGTGACGAAAAAGTTAAAAGAACATTTGAACAAGCATCACATGGAATTAAATAAAATGCTTGCTAGATTTTTAACTTTTAGTTTAGGACACTCTTTGCAGAAAGAAACCAATTTTTTTGGGGTGCAATACAGTTATACGAGACGGTATAGTGGAATAGTCATAACAAATATTACGCAAATTAATTAAATATTACACTACCAAGATAATAGGACCAATAAATAAATAGCTCTAAATTCTATAATTTTACACTAGTTTAGAACTACAGAAAAACTAATGCAGCACGTTCGCAATTTTCACTGCAGCCATTTTAAATTCTTGATTATAAAGTGCATAGCCTGTTAGAAAATTTTCCTACCGGGTAATTTAAAATATTTGTAGAATAGATATACATAGGTATATAGTTTAAGAGTTTTTATATATTCAGTTTTAGAGAAATAGTTTTATTTATAAATTCGCAAATTATATTTTAGAAATTTTTTTAAAAGAGATATAGAGATATAGAATTTTCCCACAATGAAGAAAAGGTAAATTTTTTGACAAAAACTCTCCCCAAAACCGAAGAAATATATTTTTTTTTCAAAAAACTATTATCACCAACGTTTTTAGCGGACATTTTTGAGTCGGATAGCGTATAAATGAAAATTTTAGAATCAAATGAAATTTGTTTCAATAGGTCATGAAAAAAACCTTAAAAATCAAAGTCGAAAAGAAATCAAAAAAGTGAAATTTCGCAGGCTCGAAAATTGTTTTTTTTTGGGTAAACGTAGTGGACCTTTTTTCTCCTAAACACAAAACCTATCGAAAACTCGATGGTACGCTATGGGTTATAAAATCGACCCACCCTAATGTATACTACTTTGGTAAACCCAACGCAATTTATATTTTCGTCGCTTGGCTGTTTTAATATTTTATCATTTCACAGTGTGACCCCTAGTCGATTTGTCAAATATGAAATGTGAGAAAAATGAAATTCGATAAAACACAAATACGCAATAGAACTTATGTTACAGAATAGAATCAAAGTATGTTTTCGAGAATTGTATGTGTGCATAAAATTTAAGGTGTATGAAATTCCATTTTAAACTGGCGAGTCCATTGAAATTTTTCAGAAAAACTAAAATTTCCTTTCACTGCAAAGACAAAGCAATGCCTAAACACACAAAGATGACGAAGCGCTTAAAGTGAGTGAAATTGAATTTAAATTTAATAAAGCCGATAAGGCTCGAACTTGTTTGGAAGACTGCTGTAAGACAGCTGTCGCAAGAATGCTGGCAACTTACACACATTTACTCGACCTTTAAAGGCTTCCTCAGAAACAAAATCTATTACAAATATACCTACATACTATGATTACCCAAAGATATATGTATATGTATGTACATACATACATACGTATTACGATTTGTTTTGAAGGTTAAACTTATTTTTATGAAATGGGTTAATTACATGCCAGACAGTTTCGATCAATGCAAACAAGATTTATATGAAATTCTAGGCTTTCATTGAATGAGAATGCATGAATTTTTCTTTTGTTTACAATCTGAAAGGATTTCCGATTATTTATACCTTTCATGAACATGAAATGGTATTATAACATTGGTCCGATGTTTGTAAGTATGAGAAGAAGAAGATATAGACCCATCATTAAGTATACCGAAATGATCAGGGCGACGAGCTGAGTTGATTTAGCCTGGTCCGTCTGTCCGTCCGTCTGTTTGAACGCAAACTAGTCCCTCAGTTTTAGAGATATCTCGATGAAATTTTGCAAGCAGGCGCCATTTTGCATAGGATTAATCATTTGTCGGAACCAGCAAGATCGGACCGATACAACGCATAGCTCCCATACAATCTATTGTTCCGATAAACGGGTTTTGGCCTTTGACTCTTGCAATTAAAAAGCTGTTAGAGCGACATTTCGCAGGTTTAGTACATATTATATGCGCAATGTGTGTAGTGAAAATCACCTAGATCGGATCAACATAACATATAGCTCCCATATAATCGATAGTTTCGATAAATGGGTTTTGGGCTATAAATGTTGCAAATAGAAAGCTAGAAACGTAAAATTTTGCAGGTTTGGTACTTATTATATATGTGATGTGTGTAGTGAAAATCATACAGATCGGACTTACATAACATATAGCTCCCAGCAGGGGCGGATCCAGGAAAATTTTTCGGGGGGGTCCAGATTTGAAATCTCCAATACAACATTCGCAAGAAAAGTTGGAAGATAATAATCGGAGGTAAGAATAACAAAAACTCACTCACATATGTATACTTACACAGTAAAATTATTATATACTAGCAAACCCGGCAGACGTTGTCCTGCCCAAACACTAACTTGTTTGCATTTAAAATATGTGATTCGCCCTCCTAATTTCAGCTCCACATCCTTCTCTCCGTCCATCCTCTTCATATGCTTTTGTCTTTCCATATTGCTTTTTAATTGTCATCCATATACCTATCCCTTTCTCAATCCCAATCCCAAAAGGATTTAAAATGACTCCATTTTAAAAATCGCATCAAGACCTTTCATTTTAGACCCATTTTTTCACAAAAACCTTCTAGCTCCAATTTTGGTCTACGTTTTGGTTAATATCTAAAAACCTTCGTTTTATATTGGAAAATAGTTAAAACATGTTAAATCATTTGTCAACACCTTTCATTTGATACCCATATCATACCAATACCATCGAGGGCCCCTCCTGGTTGACATTTTGACCAATATCTCGAAAACGGACTAAAATTGAAATAACACTTTATAAGGTTATCCTGGTCAACATTTTGAGGGAAATCTCCAAAACCTTTCCAAATGCCTTTATTTTTTTAGCATATAACCATCTCGAGCGGATACAAAATTTACCTTCCAAATTTAGTTATGTGTATTAGGTCCAGCCGTTCTCAAAATAGATGTTTCCATAAATGAAGCAAAGTCCAAATGAAACCTGTGGCCTTTTCCTTTCGTTTGATACCAATTTTGTGCGAATATTCCAAAGTTTACCCGAAACCACATTTTGACCGATAACTTAGTTATCGATAAATATATCGAATTGAACCAAAGTCCAAATGAAAACTGTGCTCTTCCCCTTTCGATTGATACCAATTTTGGCGAATACTTCAAATTTTACGGAAAACAACATTTTGGCCGATAACTCTATTATGGATAAATTTATCGAAATTTCATGATGCCTGTTACCTATTCTACACTCCTAAGAAGCTGTCTGCAAAATTTCGTAATGATCGGGCCATTTGTTCAGACGATAAAGAACCACAAGCGGATGTTTGTCACTCACAAACTTACGTTTTTATATATTAGTAAGATTTGCAATGTATTCGTAAATTTTCCAATGACAGACGATATGTACATACATACATATAACGCTACGGACTTTTCTTTCTGGGAGTCAACCTAAGCTCTCCACAAAAATTTAGCTCTATCGAAATTTCGTTATACAAGATATCTAAATTTAAAGCACTATTACTTTTTGATATCACGAATGGAGCAAATTTGGCTCTAGCTAGGGAACTATAGGGTTTACAAAAATAACTATTTTCATTGTCAATGAGGAGCTTCGTGACGAACAAACGGTAAAAGAAAATGTTTCGATACATATAACCGTTTTCGAGAAAAATCCGGAAAAGTATATACGTGGCATTTATGTTCTTGTAATGTATAGAATTAGATTTGCAATCGCGATATCTCAGTACTGGTGACTCGTAGATAAAAACTGTTCACACCGTTTTTGTAGAGAATTTTCAGGTCTACAACTTTGTCTCAGGTAGTTTTAAGATAAAATTTAACGTTTTCCAGAAAAATTCAAAAAATCTCAAAATTTGGTATTTTACATTTTTAAAATGAGTTTTTTAAAAAAGAGCTCGGGGAAAAATGCTAAAAATCAACATATCATCTTATTTAATGCATATTGGAGCCCCTGGACCCCTCATCTGAATCCGTCCCTGGCTCCCATATTACCGATTGCTCCGATAAATGTGGTTTGGCTATGTATTTTTAAATTAACAGTTTTGGAGAGTTTGTAAGTAATTGTAAGTAAGGATCGGACACTTAGAAAAGTTGTGCGTATTCATGAAAGGTATAAAGCCTTCGGCACAGCCGAAGACAGCCCTTTCCTTTCTTGTTTTAAATTAAAATATTGCACCGACATGTAAATGACATTAGGAAGAATAATACAATTTTATAAATCTAAGAATATAAAAGCTATTTGACCTAACCTCTTTTGGTGAAGAACATTGCAAGAAATAGATTTTGAAATTGTTATTCCCCAACCCGACTATAACGAAGTGCAAACAGCAATACGCAAACGGAAAACCAATAAAGCAGCCCGGGTAGATTGATTGCATGCGTCGGGTTCTATGCCGGATAAGGCCAGATGAATGCATACCTGAGGACTGGAAACTAAGTGTTCTCTGCACAATCTAAGTGAGAATCTGCAAACTCCACTATCGTATAATCAGCCTTTCAAATAACCGCATGTAAGGTTCTATCAAGTATATTGTGCGAAAGACTAAGGCGTGGCTTCAACAGACTGATTTGGCATTTTAATAAACTCACCATCGACAACTTCTGCTAACTTCAAACTAGAAAAAGAACAGAAAGAAAGGTTTTGGTCATGAACGATAGGAAAACGAGGTACATTCTGTTAAAGACTTCGTTTACCTGGAAGCCAGAATTAGCACCAACAATAATGTCAGCAATACGGAACTTTTCAATAAACATTTCCATGCTTCGAAAAAATTTAAGTTTCAAGAAAAATTTATTTTAAAATGTTTAAATAATTTCAAGTTATTTAATTTCCTTCGCTCGAACCAAAGTCAATCAAAACTCAAACATAAAAGTTAATGCGTGATTCAGTGCTTGATGCATGCGATTCAAAAATGTTTTTTACTATTTGTAAATGTACATATTTGATTGCAACTGAAAACAAGACAAATCACCTTTTTCGGTGTTCCTTTATATGCTCATTCCAAATGATTAATTGTACACTAAATAAGTAAATATAATTAGTAAAAGTTGTGGTGTGAATTCGGGACACCGCTGTAAGTTGTTGTTTTAATTCTCAAAATTTTATCTAAATAAAGTTTACTTTTTCCTCTATATTTTTTGCTTAATTCAAAAGCTCTGTTAAAACTTTATTACGAGTTTCGCTTATTTGTAATCGAATGTAGCTTGAAGAAGTCCTTAACAAACCTACAGCATTAACGGGCGCATAATATAGATGGAAGGGTATGGATAACAGCTATTCAACATACTCCCAATCAGGGACGGATTCAGATGAGGGGTCCAGGGGGTCCGGACCCCCCCCGCCCCCCCCCCCCCGAAATGGATGACCAGTTACTTATTACAGATTCTGTTCGAACGTATCTGCAGAAAACCGGCCGAAAACCTTTATTGAAGCTCTGAACGTTTGTGATATATAGTTTTACAGAGAAATACATAGCTTTCTCACTATAGTGCTACACTGCCAGTTACGGTAGCTTCAAGCGAATGATCATTCTCTACTTTACGGAGAGTAAAAACCTATTTGCGAAATAAAACTGGAGTAGAACGTTTGAATGGATTGGCAATGTTAAATATTCACAGAGATTTCGAAGTTACTCATCACGGTGGGTTTTAAGCATGTTTTATTAAAAGGTTCACGTCCCTCCATTTTTTCTTTGGAATGCTCGAATATGCATTAAATAAGATGATATGTTGATTTTTAGAATTTTTCCCCGAGCTCTTTTTTAAAAAACTCATTTTAAAAATGTAAAATACCAAATTTTGAGATTTTTGGAATTTTTCTGGAAAACGTTAAGTTTTATCTTAAAACTACCTGAGACAAAGTTGTAGACCTGAAAATTGTCTACAAAAACGGTGTGAACAGTTTTTATCTACGAGTCACCAGTTCTGAGATATCGCGATTGCAAATCTAATTCTATACATTATAAGAACATAAATGCCACGTATAGACTTTTCCGGATTTTTCTTGAAAACGGTTATATGTATCGAAACATTTTCTTTTACCGTTTGTTCGTCACGAAGCTCCTCATTGACAATGAAAATAGTTATTTTTGTAAACAATATATTTCCCTAGCTAGAGCCAAATTTGCTCCATTCTTGATATCAAAAAGTAATAGTGGTTTAAATTTAAATATCTTGTATAACGAAATTTCGATAGAGCTAAATTTATGTGGAGAGCTTAGGTTGACTCCCAGAAAGAAAAGTCCGTATGTATGTCACTCGAAAATTTAAGAATACATTGCAAATATATAATAATTTTACTGTGTAAGTATACATATATGAGTGAGTTTTTGTTATTCTTACCTCCGATTATTATCTTCCAACTTTTCTTGCGAATCTTGTATTGGAGATTTCAAATCTCCATGTCTATGGATATGGAATTGATGGGTTCTTTATGTCCAACGATACTATCGTTCTGTTCTTTGTAAGTTCTACGGTCTCAAGTCGTTTGATTACTTTGATGTATTATTTAATTGTGTTCGCAGTCTAGTTTAATCGTGCCCTTTAAAATCGTCTTCTGGTGTTTGGACAGTTTATAAAATTTGTGTTCGAAATAATAGCAGTGGCCTTTGAAACTCAAGTCAAACGGGAAAGTTATTAATAATTTTAAGTGGTGCCTCCATTATTGAAACACATTCAGCATTACTTCGATATTAACACAAATTTATCCCACGAAGAAGAACGAAAACTTATTAAAATATTACTCTCTAAATGTAAAAGCTACAAATGTATAGAAGATTTGGTCGGATGTTCGGCTAAAATAATAGAAAATGCAAAAAAATAGATTCCAAATCCTGAAACAAGAGGACAAAAGGAAGCTCTTTCCCGGGCAGAGTTGAGAAAAGTATTGGCTTTGGCTCAAGTAAAGCCATTTTATACTTCACAAAAAATGTACAATAAGGTAGAAGTAGATAGTAAAATTGCCATTACTGCCACCCCAGCATGTGCAAGTCTGAGTTAAATTTGCTGAAGATCATATACAGTGGCCTGTAGAAAAATTGCGCAATATTTTATGGTCCCATCAAACAAAAATTGCATTGCTTGCCCCAAAAGGACAACGACAGTATGGACGTAGGGCAGAAAATGGAATTCACCCCAGACATGTTTCCCGGACGGTAAAACATGTGTGGAGTAGAAAATTTGGTGGAGTGGAAAAATTGTTTTACCCCAAATAAAAAGGGAGATCATGGGTTGGCCGGCTCACACCCCTGACCTCAATCCAATTGGTAATCTATGGGCAGAGGCCAAGGAATCGGTAGGGGAAGAAAATCCTACAAATACAAAACAGCTTCGAAGTAAGAAGGCGTGGAAAAACATTCCCGTCAGAAAATGCAGTCATTTAGTGTATTCTATGCCTAGAAGATGTGCAGGTGTATTATCCAATAATGGTTATTCGACGATGTAAAAGTAGTACTGAAGTAATTTTTTTAAATTTTTACGAAAATGGAAATACTGCTATTATTGATCACAGCTGAAATGCATTTACATATTCTTTTTTTACATATTTGTATTTTTAAAAAGAAAAAAAAAAGAATTTATTTTAAAAAAGCCATAGCTATTTCTTCTTCGAATATGATTTACGTAAACAAAATAATGGTAAATTTGAAATCTATAAAATTGTTAGTTTTTTTCTGCTATTATTAAGAACACAGTTGTATATACATACATACATATCTCATATAAGGTTAAACATGAAATTGTTAGTAACTCTATTTATCAAATAAACAAACACTAATATCTAAGCAACCACTTTTGTTGTTTTTAGCAACCATTACATAATTGGTTGTGGTAGTAATTAATATTGTTGTCGTCTGCTTCTAAATAACAAATAAAGTTACTATTTTGAATAGTATTGCAAATCCCTAGCGTTTTGTTACAACTTGATTTTATTTTACATTTCGAAGTTAATTAGCCATCCCGTACTCGTATTAACCGCCACTAGTCGGATGCTCCCACTCATCCCACACTGCTCCTTAACTTATCGCATTTGTGGATGCCGAAACTAAAAAGGATCTCTTGTAACAATTTTTTTTTTTTTGTTATTTAGTATCTTTTAAAAACCTAAAATATTGCTTAGCAGCACCTTACCCACGCACGAAACTTCAATTGAATTATTATAATAAATAAGATAAGGGGTCAAGTCCACCAAAGAATTAATTTCGAAAACATCTTAAAATACAAGCTTCTAATGCAACATACTATCTGTAACTATAATGTCATTCGAATCGCCTATTCCGTGTGCGAGAGTAGTTACATAAAAGTCTCACAGTGCGTTTATTTATTTATTTATAAAACCAACATATTGAACAAATTTAATAGACTACACATGGCAGATATAATATATGTAAAATTTCAACGTGTGTGCAAAGTTAATTAAAATGTGTGCTTACATATGTACATACATATGTACATACATAAATATGTGTATTATGGACAGATTATTATGGCTACAAAGAACAAAGCTTTATTTTATTTTATTTATTTGCAACTCTTCGTGCTCTCTCGAGAGCAGCTGACACGACGAATCGTATCGTGCGAACACGTCTTTTTAATTGGTCCACTACAAACTCTTCGCACTCACAGTAAGAGCCGATCCCGATAGCTGTTTATACCTTAGATGTACGAGGTCTGATCAAAAAATAAACGTTATTTTAATTTTTTTCAAAAAGTATTTATTTATTTTTTAATAACTATTTTGTCCCTTTCTAAGTAATCTCTTCGCGCTCTCTAGACATAATACACTTAAACCAGAGTTTTTACAATCCTCGAAACACTTCTGAAACGCGATTTTTGGTATCGCCAACAACTCCTGTTTCGATTTTTCTTTTCTCTCCTCATTTTATCTTCTGGACACTTCCATTGGTATGGTTGGGCTTTGGTTTCTATGTCATTGCCATACACCCATGATTCGTCATAAGTTATGCCCTTTTTGAGGAATTCTGGATAGTCGTTGACAATGTTCCACAGCTCCTGAGCGATGCCCATGCGATGTTGTTTATGCTCAAAATTTATCAATTTTGTAGTGACCTTTGCTGCACACGTTTCATGCCTAAAACAACCGTAAAAATTGCTTGGCATGAGCCGAACTATATGACAACATCATCAGTAGCCTCTCTGATAGTGATTCGACGATTATCCAAAATTATTTTCTTCACTGCTTTAATGTTTTCATCGGTTGTTGATTTCCTCGGGCGACCAGGACGAGCATCGTCATTGTCATCTTCTCAGCCTTCCTTAAACCAATTGAACTTGTGTTCTGCTCATAGTAGACTCGCCAAACGCCAAAGTCAGCACTTCAAATGTGCTTGCTCATTGAATTTTATTTTTTACCCAACACTTACTATAGTTTCTTTGATCCATTTTTTGAATTGTAGAGCACACCAAAACACGACTAACCTTTTTATCTGTCAAAAATAAACTGAAAATCCAAAATTACTGATATTGCCAACATATATAACAGACATATCTACCACCATTAAAATGGGAGATACTTTTCCTGAACTTGCGTATTTTAGATACTGGAAGGTTGGCAAAATAAATCACCCCAAAAGTATTATTTGGTGATTCACGAAAATGCAAAAAAAAAATATTCAGTACCAGATATGGTTCGATAACAGAGTTTTCTCGCAATACTTCCAATCCTCAACAACATATAAAAGCTTTTACTCTTAGTTTAATTTTAGAAGCATTTTAGTACTCGAAAGTCAAATTTTCCATCCGTAAAGCTTTCCATACTTTCTTTTATAATCAACACCTTGATAGTAACGTGGTTATCGTGGACCATTGAAACTGCTGCCGGTCTGTCCACCCGATTAACGTAGTTGTTTTTTGCGCTAAATTATCATAATTATCACTAAAATAATACAAATTATTAATGGTTGGTAAATATTGGTTTTAAAAATTTGACCCGCAATTGACAAGGGCATGTGTTTAGGATGAGTTATTTTGCAGGATTTGCGAGCGCATTCGCAACAACAAACTTTCCACATTCTAATCAGAATATTGTTTACTTAACACAACGCATTTTGAAAATTATCACAAATATATAAAATTGTTAGTTACTTAGTTATTCATAACCCAAATCATGTGACTGATTTGTTATAGAGCTGACAAGGGTACATCCACAAACACGCCAGGTTAAGGGTTAATTTGTTTTAACAACATTCAACGTGCTCAATATTCGTAAAAATTTAAACAATTATTTGATTTACGCTAAAAAAGGTCAAACAGCGTAAAAATAATGTTCTGACAACCGAACTCAGCAACAACAAAAACAACAACAACAACAACAGTATTCGGGATGCAAAACAAAAACGCAACGGTTTTTAAGATATTTAACCCTCCTTAAAAGGGCCAACAAAGACCTATTAAGCAGATTGGCAATTGTTAAACTAAATAAAGAAATATGTAAGTGGATTCAAATTACGCGAATAACATAAAAAAATTTATTTGCTGTTAAAATTGAGTGGATTGAAACGCAATCTTTTTTAGCAACCGTAAAATTAAAGTGCGAATCAAATCATTGTGTACTTTCGGATAAATTATAATAAAGAAGCTGAGAGCTCGGGCTAAAAAAAGGTCAAACGTGTTTGTAAAAAAAAAGCTTCAAATAACAATATTTTTCCAATTATGTGGGCTTGAAGTTGAAAATTACAAGTATTTTTATTGAAGCACGCAATAGAATTTATTGTACACAATTGAAATTATTTAGATATATAATCCTGAGAAATGTTTGTCATCTACCTTATCTTACTTTTATGGGTTTGAGGATTAATCTTAAGCGTTTTTAGAATTTTTTGCTGCTCTTGATCAAATTGTCAATTATGAGATATAACAGTCACCTATATTCTGCATTTCGACTTGGATCGGAATTTTCTCCGTTTGGCAACTTTTCCATTCTGCGTTTCAATTCCGTTCAGTTCAACTTCGAAATTTACGATTACACTTCGATCGTAGCTCCCTTTTTCTACGTTGCAATTTTGTTGGCTGATAGCTGCTTATTTTTTATTTTGAAAACAATAAAAGATTAATTTCCGCGATTTTTTGTTAAAATTCTTAAAATATAAATAAAACTTGTATTTAAAAGTTGTAAAACGCTCGTTTTTTTGGCTTTGTGCTCTAATGATGTTTTTTGATGTATTTACAGGGTAATTGTTTGCGACTGGTGCCAAGTGCTAATGCGCCTCCAAAAATGTCGGGAGAGAGATCAATCGATCCCAGGAATGTAAATCCGCCTCCGAAGATCTATATTTCAATATTTTGAAAAATATTTGCAAAAAACAAAAAAAGGGTGGAGCGGGGGATTGTGTGCTCCAAAAACCCTCGGACGGTCCAACACCGGCTACGCAATCTCCACTATTTCTGCATCGAACACACTTTTTGATTTTCATCGCAGGCCTTAATCTGTGATCACAACAACCGCATTTTGAATGAACTACTAAAATAATAGTTCTCCGGGGGCATATTCTTGTTATTGGGATGTAAACGCGTCTTTTGGTATCCCTCCCGACATTTTTGGACGCGCTTGGCACGGTTGTAAACAATGTACCTAAAATTAGATTAGCATTCAAAACACCAATCTAACAATTTTACACCAATCTACCATTAAAACTAAGGAAATTTCATCTATAAAATGTCACGTAATATATTTAATAATGCTTAATACAAATGTAATTAGTCAATTTATGTAATTAAGTTAGTAAATCAGTACCTGGGTGACCGAGACTTGCTCGGTATTTTTCGTATTTGCCGCATAATCTCACTTACCAAGAGCATAAATTTCCAAAATATCGAACACTAACCACAAAAAGTCACTTAACACACTTTGGCGACACCTGTTGTGTATTAAATATTCTGGTTGGTATACGCCCTAAAATACCTTTCATTTGATACCCATATTGCCATATATTGCTTAATAATTAAAAAAAAAAAACGGAGAGGTGGCAACCCTCTGAGCTTCCTTTAGTGGCAACATCCAAGTAGAAAATCTAAGAGGGAAGCATTCTATCCATCAAACGAATTTCATCGAAATCGGTTTAGCCTTTCCCGAGATAGTGGACGATATCTGAAGGAATAAATAAAATGCGTTCCGGTGGCAACCCTAGGTGGCAATCCTATTCAAAAATATTTTGGTTGGTACAAGGCCTAAAATACCTTTCATTTAATACCCATATTGCCATATATTGCTTAATATTTAAAAAAAATTGATATAGGTGGCAACCCTGTGAACCACCCCAAGTCGCAACACCAAAGTAGAAAATCTTAAAACAAAGCATAGTACCTATGTACCAAATTTCATTAAAATCGGTGAAGTCGTTCGTGAGATAGTATTGGGTATACAAATATACAAGAATAAGTCGTTTAAAGTTATAAGATAACAAAAAGTTACTTTTATTTCAACAGCATTTGTTTAGATTTGCTCTTCCTCTTCTTCTTTCGATTCAAGCGTAACCCATAATGCATATTTTCGATCCGAGCGGAGCGTAGAGCGGGAACGTAATTGTAATGCAGAATAGGGGTGAGTGTATATACATATGTATGTAGTATCTTAGTACCTGTATGTGTATGTATTGGCTATCTAATAATTTCGCAGCAAAATCTTTGTACATATATAAATATTCAATTCAAGAGAATTACCTATCAGTGATAAAAATAAGGTGACGTGTCATTAGGGGCTGATGGTACCATCGATTCCCTCTTTTATTTAAATAATTATATTCCCGACTCCCTTTCTAGTAATAACCACGTTACGCTCCTCTTCCTTCGCCTACATAGAAACCCATATTGTCTTAAGCTACCTCGGAAAATGGAAAGTAGGTTGTAACACATATAATTTCAGAAGATTCAACCTATCTCATAGAAAAATTCAAACTGCGATTTCGAATAGCCATTCATTAACCTTCCAATTCACAACCATACACAACACCCGACAAGCTTCTCCAATGACTGTAAGTCTTTTCATAAAAAACTACATAAAATGAGCTCATTATTCTCAGTAGATCATCAGTTTTATGCTGAAGACGTCTTAATATTTTCGAAAAATTTCAGTAGGTAAAGTAGACACCTTTACGACATGCTTTGAAATAACATCCCAAAATCTCGTCATATCACGATTATAATGAGATGAATATGTACCAGATATTCACAATAGTCTCGTGTCAAAAAAACAACAACCATGAACATTATGTGTGTTCCTTTGTTACTAGAACTGAAATCAAATAAAAGAAAGCAAAAAATCCTGCGCGCGTCCAAAAAAAACAGTTGCGTATACGCAGTGGTGACCCTACGGTCACCGTGTGATACGGCACGAATGATGTAGAAGTTTGGGTATCACAAATGTTTGCTGAAATTGTTAATGTAATTTGCCATATTTAACGTTCAAGTTGTAGGAGCTTCCGCCTAGGGCTAGCTATATAGGTGGAAAATAGCGTAACTACTCACCGATGTTCCTTTATTTATATATACATATATAGTTATATTTTAGTTTAGTAGTTGCAATACTTTGCCTCTGTAGGAGACTGTGTAGGCTTATTTCAATATACTATATCAACCTATATTAAACTAGAAAACCTGTGTGCAAAGGCTGCTCTTTCACACCTTCCAGTCGAATAAGGAAATATCTCTCCCGGCATCCTATTAAACAGCTATTCGGTCAGGCACTAGACTTTTCTTTTTTTATTTTTTTTTTAGTCTAAAAACATGATCTACTCATAATGTTCATCTTTGAGGCTAGTATATTGAACTGAAATATTTTGTGACTTGAATAAACTCAACTTAAAAATGCAGATCAAAACCGGCTAAGTTTCAACTTTGGAATCAGCAACTGTTATCAGAAAACATTATGTCTTTTCTTCACTTCTTAAAACCATTAGATCGTTATTTTTAAATTCTTCTGAACTAAACTCAAAATTTGAAAGCTGTTATAGATAGACGATACTATATCGACTCAGAGTAAACAATATGCAATAAATTCATTTGTTGTCAATGTGTTAAAATTGCGAGAAGAAGTTTAGCAAGAATTTTGAGAAATTCATCGCATACTAGATAAGAAAAAGAATTTAATTACCTCGCTTATCGCAGCACTCGATATTATCTTTCGTTTTATTCCCATATTGCACTAAACACATTTTGGGACACATTGGTTCACATATGGGACGATATCTCCGAAACTGGTTGAGATGTCGAAAAAATTGATATTTTAGATTTATGTTAAAGGTCTAGTGAAACAACGTTAAACGTTCCATTACATTCTATTTAGCAGTTTTTGAGTGATGCGCGCCCAAACGTACAGACAGGCAGACAAAAATTTGGCCTACATTGGCTGAATAATGATGACTGCTATCAATGTTTTTCTCAAATTTCTGCAAGATATCGACAATTTCTTTTACAATTTTGTTATATGTAGAGATGAACTTACATATTTTGCTTGAATGTGATTTTCAATTAAAAATATTAATTTTTCACTAACGCCCACATTGTTTGAAACTAAATATCTGATTGATTTTCTGGTAGTCTCCATTTCATTTGAAAACAACAACATGTGGCTGTTGCTTTGATACACATTAGACAAAATCGCTTAAACGCTAAGCCCCATGCAATTATGATGATGAAGATGTTAAATTTAATATAATATTTATTTATGTTGCTAGTTATTATTATTATCAGCGCTACGGTGCTTTGAACCTTACTATTTTAATAATTAAATATCTATATTTAAGTATTTGCCATAGGTAGTCATGGCGATAGACCGAAGCTGCACAAGCTTGTGTGTTGTTGTATGTCTGACATGTCTATGTTTGATGTTCGTTTGTATGTTTGCAAATGTAAATTATGTCAAACTTTTATGCATGAATCCGAATTCAATTAAAACTTTTCGTGATTTGCTATCGAACTTAAGCTATTCGTATTTTGCGTACTTATTTACATATACATTTACAAAAAACAAACACAGACAAACTAAAGTTTTTTCAATCAAACGGACAAGAGCTAAGCCGACTTTGAACCTTCTCCGCATATAAAGTACTTGCTGAGCTTCTATTGCTTATACTATGATGCTTCAAAATAATTTACTACAAAATGTTGTTGCTGTCTTGTTTTTGTGTTCATAAACATTTTCGCAAAATTTAAGAACTATTTACCTACATTTGTACATCTTCACATATAACAATTTTGGTTGTAAATATCATTGCTGTTGTTTGCATGCAATTTCATCAACTGTTGTTGCCTTTGTTGGTTTTCGTTAAACTTTTTTTTTTTGAAAGAACTTAGAAATTAACAAGTTTCTAGTGATCGGTGAAATCAGAACTTTCCATTTTAGATTTTCATGGCAATTAATTGAGGTTGAGTTCGAGTTGTGGGGGAGATTTTTTTTTTTTTTTTTTTTTTTTTTCAATTTAACTGCACTGTTTATTGATTCTTAACGTTTGTGTGCTATTTCAATTTGTGTTGCGAGAAATCATTATAGTTTTTATTCATTGGTCATAAGCGCATATTTGTAAAATTCCAATTTGTTGCTTGCTGTGGTGTATGGAGGGAAATTTATGAAATTACAACTTGTTCAAAAATATATTTTTTCAGTCATTGATACCGAATTCATTTTGCAGTTTCTGTCAATTCACAAAGTCATGCCTTTGGTGAGGTTTTTCAGCAAAATGTCTGCGCTGTGAAAAAAAAAGCGGTGGAAAAGCTGAGGTTCTCGTGATTTCATATAAAGTTAATTTTATTTCATCGTTCTCCGTTGAGCTCAAATAACATTACCGGCACTCTGCTAGATGGCAAAGGGAGCGAAAATTACAGACAAGCATCAGGCTTTCTATGGGTTTCACCTAGGGGCGGATCCATTGGAGAGGTTTTGGACTTCGAACTACTCTCCCTTTGGAATCCATAAAATCACATCTTTCAGTAATTGTGGGTAAAAGATGGCCTCGTCTTGTCCTACCACTGATTCCACCCCAGCAGACATCCATGGCTGTGTAAGGGAGAAATATGACTAAAAGACCTCCTTCCGGGTGCCTAAAATTTGAAAATTGTGTCTCAAGTGACTGAAACATTTACAACAATATGCTACTTTGTGGGTTTTCTGAAATTGTTTTGCACTCAGCTGTTCAATATATAATTTGTGTGTGAGCTATTTGCAAGTGTTATGCACTTCCACCAGCTAATCGTTTGTATATTTGTATTTATGTTCATATGTTTGAACCAGTTTGCGCGTACTTCAAATTCAAATTGCCCAATTTTTGGTCATTCACGGCACCTTAACTTACTCTGAAAGTTAATTAAAAGATTTTAGTATGCGTAAGTAATTCTCGCAACAATTTTTATTTCTTTTTTTTTTTTTGTTCATAATCACTCATTCATATCAAATTTAATCAAGGTGCAGTTATGCTGGCACATACTGTAACCGACATGCAAGCAAACGCATATGGGCAAATCTCTAGAGTTGGGAAATTTGTTTAAAATTTGATGAAAATCTTTTAAGAACTTTCGTGATAAATTCAAGTCTCGAAGCAGCCAAACTGGAGTGGTCTCTTTTAGCTTCTCTATTTCGCTCGCTGAGTAAGTTTAGCCCATTTTTTCTAAAATGAGCTTTGGCAAATTTTTATTTATAAATTTCAGATCGCAACTGTTTTATTGCTTCAAACATATTCTGAGATTCATCGTCTAAACAGATGTTCCTTTGTTTTGAGTGATATATTTTGGTAAGCGTTTAACCAAAGACATGGAGGACTTTGCGAGTGACAGATGCACCTTCATTAATTCTGAGTGCTGATAAATGAACTCGAGTAGAACGAAAGACTTACTAACACTTAGCAGGAATGGATTATTTTTACTAATGGAGCTCCGCGCGGACATCTTAAAAACTTTAGTATTCCTTCATTGACTTTTGTAGAAGCTCTAGACTGAAGAGAAGCTCGAGACCGTCAGCACTGTCACAATCTAGATTAAAGCCAAATGATACCCTCCTCTTTGCATCTCAACGTGTTTAACTGATGCACTTTGTACGGTTAACTGTCAAATTAAACGCTGATTAGGCTTAACCAGCTTTATGAAAATGGCCCTTAGAGAGGAAACAAAATAAAAATTTTTGATAATCTTATTCAATACAGACCTGTTGATTTGATAAGCAGGTCGTAATCAATTGATTAGTCGGATTTTTTAATTGGTGATCAGTGTTTTGTTTTAAATAAGAGGCAAATAGATTATGAATACGTAAAAATAAAATTAAAAAAAAAAAAGATTTTATACGGGTTTAAAAATAAAAATTTAACTAAAAATTAAAATATTAAAAAAAAAATTTTTTAAAATACTCAAAAAATTAAAAAAAAAAAAAATTTTTTAAATCAAAAATTATCCAAAAAACTCAAATTGAAACTTTTCTTATTACTATGGTTTTTATTTGTGTATATTTGTAATTTTTTTATTAGTATTTTTTAATTAATTGGTTAATAATCATTAACAATGTCAAGTAATGGTAATCAATAATTAACCCTGCAGTAGTCGCGCACCAAAACTGGCGTAATTTGGCTTGCGGCCTACATATGTAGACCATTTGAAAACTTAATTAAACAAAAGATAAATATTTATTTTTCCCGTTTGTTTTTATTTCAAATATTCTTATTAGTGTTCAATTCGTTAATATCGATCAAAAAATTACGTAAATAAACTTTCAGTGCCTACATAAAATAAATACAATCAATGCGCTATATTCATGAAAATTTGCAGTTCCCGAGTGATGGTCTACATATGTACATATCGCACCCTAAATCAAAAACAGTCACAACTCAAAATTTTTTTAGGTCGCTTTCTTGGCATAGATTGCCTAATAAAAAGTAGTGCAGCCAATACATACAATATTTTTCTTTTAGACTATTATCGTTACTCTTTAAAGAGCACAGTGATGTCAAGTTTTTAAAAATCAAATCACTTTTGTGCGATCTAGAAGCAATTAACTGAATGTTGCTCGGATTTTGAGTTGTGACTCTTTTTGATTTAGTGTGCGATGTGTATGCCGCGCGACTACTGTAGGTTTAAATATTTAGATTCTCATTAAAATAATCAATCAAATCGTACTCATTATTTAACAGTTCTGATTGAATGTAACTTTTACTAACAAAATTTTGCTTTTTAAGAATTTTGAGAATCCTGCTTTTGTAGATTTGCCCCTATTCCGGCATTGGTGATGCGCCACGGCGTATGAGCAATATTTTTTTAAAGGCCAAAATGTGGCCACATTTACAAATGCTTACACACACATCTAGTTACAAGCATACATACACATGTGTACTAGTTGTATAATGCACTTATGTGCGCTGTTAATATATGCGATATTTTACAGTTACTGACACTGCATAAACAAAAACAAACAAACATATGCAATTACATACTTCAATTTTTCACAGTTCGTATTGCCGCCAAGTGCTGAAGCACAAAAAAATAATATTTTTACAAGTTTTATAAATTTCCACAACACAGCACAAATACACTGCACAAAAAACACAACGTCATACTAGCACATTTCCACATTGCCACTGTGCCCCAGTGCTTATTAATGGTTTACACTTTTATAGCGGTTGAATTCTAAACAAAACGAAAAGTAAAATCTAGTTTACTATAACGGTATATAATATGTGTGTGTAAATATGTATGTATGTTTTTATTTCAGTGGAAATGTCTACTTTGTGCAAGTGGAAGAGGTTTGCTGTTTTTTACACACACACAAACACACACGAACACAAACATTACCACCTAACGACCACTCGAACAAAAAACTGCAGAAAGTTTTGTATTTTATTATTTTGTTGTTTTTGTTGTTAAGTAGTAGCAGTTGATGCGGTTTTGCGGTTGGTAGGGTATACACAAAATACTTTGTCGCATGACAGCGAATTTAAGAGCATAAGTCGCGCTAATGAGTAGGTGCCAAAACA
The DNA here is from genome assembly GCA_951509765.1 of Sphenella marginata. NCBI lineage: Eukaryota > Metazoa > Arthropoda > Insecta > Diptera > Tephritidae > Sphenella > Sphenella marginata. The sequence continues at coordinate 27,328,017 of OX608080.1, read as the reverse complement.
GGTAGACAGCATGAATGACGATTGCAGAAATAAGTGGAAATTATAAACAAGGAAGGAAGCGCATCAAGAAATCAACAACAATTCGTACGTGAATATCAAGGATGATGCAAGAAAATCTTTTTTTTTCAAGTTGTTTAATTATATGTCTCGTTGGCATTTGATTATTGAGCTCAAGGTCGAATCAGTATCTACATAGCATGCGAGCTTTTGCAGCAACAAAAATATTGTGAAAAGTTTAAAAATTGAAAAATTAATTAAATTAGTAGTTATACAGCCTACAGAAATATTCAACCATTTTTTGTCATGATTGCTAATGCTACCAATTTGGTTTATTTAAAAAGCGCGCACAAATGTACCACAATCAGAACAATAACTTGAAATGTTATACCCACAAATATATAAAAGCCGGCTTTCTATGACGACGCATTCTTTTATGTTCAGATGGCTAAGCACTAGCGTGTGTAGTTTTTTCTTCAAATTTTCCAAAGTATTTTGTTTCTATGCGCAACGGAACAGCAGCACGGAAGCATGCGTATGCCAGGCAAGGATATTAGCCGCTACAAGACACCGGACGACCATTTTGAAATACTTGTGTGAACACAGCAGTGATGGAAAATGTATCCTTGAAAAAATTACTTTCATAGCGACCCAAAGGATTTTGTGATTTTATCAGCACAGTTTAGCTCATAATACTTTCAACGTATGCCAACTTGTATAGCCTAAGCTGCTTAATTGAGGTCGTTATGTTACAAATCTTCTTATTTGAATATGTATTCAAATTGTTTATCTGTGATGTAAAATAAAATATATGATAGAAGAAAGCTGGCCAAATGGTTCTCGCAAACATTTTTAACGCTTAATAAATCGACGAGCTGTACCAGACCTATTAAAAGCATGAAAGGGAAGGGATGCCTTCGATTGTGCCGAAGCTTTTATAGCTTTCATGAATACGCAGAGCTTTCTTAAATGTCCGATCCTTACTTACAATTGGTACAAACTCTTCAAAACCGCTAATTTGATGATACATAGCCCAAACCCCATTTATCGAAACTATGGATGCTATATGTACATTGCATAGCTCCGACCTGGTTCCTAAAAATGATTAATCCAATACAAAATGGATGAACGGTTTTTGAGTCGTAACAAATTACGTATTTGCTAGTTTAATAATAAAAAACCTGAGTGACCGAGCCTTGCTCGGTATTTATTCTGGTTGGCGTCAAATAACTTCCGTTTGATACCCATATTAACATGCATTGCTTAACATTTTAAAAAAATTCGGAAAGGTGCTAACCCTCTTAGCTTCCTTTAGTGGCAACATACAAATATAACATCTTAGAAGAAAGCATATTATCCATATACTAAATTACCGTTCCCGAGATAGTGGTCGATATCTGAAGAAATAAATAAAATGCCATATATTGCTTAGTATTTAAAAATAGATATATATGGCAACACTGTGAACCACCCCAAGTGGCAACACTAAAGTAGAAAATCTTAAAACAAAGGTACTAATATAGCAAAAGTCGTTCCTGAGATAGTAGTGGATATACATACAACTACACAACTGTACAAATATGCAAGAATAATTCGTTTAAAGTTATAAGATAAGCCTCACTTTTTCGTAGAAGCTCAGAACGATGTTAATAGTTTGAATTATTCACAGAATTGTTTGGTATAATTTTCAGTCAGCTAACATCGCTGACTTCTTACATCAATCTTATACATAAGTAGGACACTCACCAAACCTTTATTGTCTATCTTTCCGCATTCAATTTTTGCCATCACAGCGTAGCTTCTATTGTGAAATTCTTTTGTCTTGCTGCACACGTGCTGATATAATGAGACGAATTGCACTTTCGGTCCCCTATTTGTTAACACCCACTTATGTAGATGTACGACATCCATCTTCAGTCAGCCCCAATCGTTTAGTACTTATCCCATTTATTAGCCAAAAAAATACACACAAACGCTAAACCAACAACGAACTCTGACTATTCACCCAGTTTAACAACACATTTGCACCCCAATTAGCATCGCGTTTAAATATTAAGGCTTTTGTTTTTTGGTTAGGAAAGTCATGAGCTTAAATGCGACTGCATGAAAATGTGGTTTGTACTCATATGTAGCTATGTGTATACATTTCAAATGTTGGTGCATTGTTTAAAAACACAATGGAAAATCGTGCCACATATGCAAATGCGAATAAGTTTGTATTATCTCGATATCACTGTGGTAAGGCAGATTCGGATGTAAAAAGGAAATGAAAAAATATATATCGACAGCCACACTGCAAAACCCCGTAAGTCACTATTTTTCCAAAAATAAGGTTCTGAGCCTTTTCAATAGATCGTGATATTTCGCGCATTAAAATGCAGTCATAATCGGGTTACAACTTCCCGTTTCTTTCCAGTGGTGAAATGTAATAACCGTCACTCACATACATATACCTATTGTAATTATCAGAATTTTTTCCCTCTCCTGAAAACTTTTTGATTTTGAACTTACAGTGTTTTGCAGTGTGGCTGCCGATATGTTCTAACACAATCCTAAGTCCGGTGAAGTAGTGCGAGTGGCATGGGCGTTTTTTCGCTGTCTTTAAAAAGTTTTGATCTGGGTATGTATGTATGTATAATGAAATTCGGCTTTTTTTGTCTTAGTTGGAATGAGACCCACATACTTTAAGCTAGAATCTCAAATAAATTTCTGTTTTAGTAACCACTTGATAGAGCTAGATAACATACATACATATCTATTAAAAAAGCTGATTCGGTGATAAATAATGTGTGAGTTATCACACTTTTTCTTAAGCAAGGTCAATAAGGTCGAAAACTCGTGTTGGGTTGTTATAACGCTACCACAAATGTATGTATATTGATCCGATTTAAATCGAAATGAATATCAAAATGTGTTGGAAGCTTATAACTTGAGAACGATTTCGTTGAATTTTTTTTTTTTTTTTTTCAGCTACCCATAGTTACCAAGAGACGGCCCTAACGGATGAAAATTTGGGCAGATGAAAAATTAAAAAACTTATTTTCTACCATACAAACTCAGTTTTTCAGGCGGCCACCGTGGTGTGGAGGTAGTGTTGTCGGCCCGAAGGTCCGGGTTCGAGCCCTGGTACAGGTTACATCAAAAAATGTTTTGAAAAGGTTTTTTCAAAACGGGGTCGCCCCTCGGCAGTGGTTTGGCAAACTCTCCGAGTGTATTTCTGCCATGAAAGGCTTCTCTGCAAAAATTCTTCTGCTTTGTAGATGCCGTTCGGAGTCGGTGAAAAACCGTAGGTCCCGCCAATTTGTAGGAAAAATTTCAAAGGAGGTTGATGATATAACTGTTGTATATCGCGCCATATATATGTATATATATAAAAACTTAGTTTTTCAAGCTGAATATCTCTAAAAGGGTTTCAGGTAAGACTCTGGAAATTGGTGTGGAGTTCAGGGATATCAATTCAATAGAAACGGAAAAAATTGGAGTTATGCGAAAAGGCTGAAAATACAGTGGCTGACATAACTATGAATACCCCTTAAAATACAGTGGCTGACATAACTATGAATAGCCCTTAAAGGAATATTTTGTTATGGAAATAAGTCCGTGTTCTGCTAATGAAATTTAACAACTTCCCCGTCCAATGAGTCATATGTGACTCGCGATAGTGTATTGGAATAAGTGCATGAGTCACATGTGACTCATTTTTCTATACAACTTACAGAAGAACTCATTGAAAGTGGTCAAAATTACGTTCATGAATCACATTTGACTCACAAAATTTTTATAAAAAAAATATTTTATAATATATGTTCCTATTATTCAGTTAAGCAATAAAAAAACTAGTGGACGTGGGGCATTCACAAAGCGCTTTGTATGGGGACAGGGAAGTTGTTAAGATTGTACACATTATTTTTTAAAGTGTGAGGTAGCAAACCAGCGCCGTTAAAAATGTACCTTTACCTTTTCACATGGTATTGAGTCATTTACATAACGGTATTACTATTACTAGGACGGTACAAGGGTACGCAAACTTTGACGCTACAAGCTTCCGGGCTTTTATAAAAAAACATGAAAATAAAATTTATAATTTTGAAATTGAAGTATTTTGACTTGTGTTGTCATAATGTTCCTATACTACAAATAAATTAAAAAGTGTATCGAAATTTGCTTCATACATAACGAATAAAGATAATATAAAAAAAAATATTTGTGTTCGAATTTTCGTTTAGGTAGAGAATGTATAGTTATGTTGGCCACTGTGTATAAAAGGGTTGGTGGTAGGGACCTGAAAATCATTGTGGAGATATAATACACCAGTACTTTTACTTACATATTTAGCTATCTTACCGACTATGCGGTAGCGGTAGCTTGTCTTGTTAAATAGTTTACATTTACGAAATAAATAAACTATTGGATGATCAGACAATATTAAGATTTTTGACATCAAAGATAAGCATTGATTGTAAAAAACATTCGTTATCGAGAATGTTTGGCAATTGCCAATAAAAATTAAAATGGTAACAAGAAGCAAATAATGAAAATCTTTTAATAGCAAAAAATTGCATAAATATTAACTTTTAAGTCGATAGAGAAATAGCAGAAAATTCCATAGTTATGGGCTATCTATCAACAAACGGACTCTTCGAAGTGCAGAAGAAATTCATCCAAAACCTCTGCGTCATCACTCTCGACATCTCGATGTACATTCAGCCCACGTAAAGTTGAGAAGAAACGTTCTTTCGCCGCCGAAGTTAGGGCAAAACTTCCATTATATGTAGAATTTGATGCACATTTGGAAAAGCCTCTGCATTAGATCAACGGATTATTCCATTTTTTATAGATTTGGCATCTCCAGTACCTAGTACGGTTGTTCGGGCAACGTCCAAAAACGCCCCCCCAAGGTCAACAAATAAAAAAACCCTGGGACCTCCAACTATTGCGATGGAGTCCGAACCGATTGTTAGAAAGCTGGTTGTGGTCCCTCAAAAAAAATCGATTTTTGTGTCTCGGTTCCATCCAGACACTACTGAAGATGATTTGAGGTACCATATTTCTTCTAAGATTAAGGATAAAACCTTCACTGTTAGAAAATTTAATTTCGGTTACCAACGGAATATGTCTTCGTTTAAAATTGACGTATCCGGAAAAGATTTTGACTCTCTTTTGGACAGTTCTTTTTGGCCTCCCGGGGCTCTTGTGCGGGAATTTGAGTACAGGCCGAACAGAAATGTTGACAACGTAGCTAAAATCTCTCGTAATGTTGAGTCAAAAAACTGAGTTCTAAGTCCGTGAATATCTTCTACCAAAATGTCAGAGGTTTAAATACCAAATTAAATGATCTGTGTTTGAAATCTTTCCATTGCAGTTATAACGTTATTGCTTTTACCGAAACTTGGCTAAAACCGCATGTTTTCAATTCCGAGTTTTTTTGTAACGAATATCAAGTTTATAGACATGATCGCTTGAACAAGGTCGGAGGTGGTGTTCTAATTGCCGTTCATTCCTCCATTCCTTCAGAGGAGGTTAATGTACCTAACACGGATTCCATTGAGTTTAAATGCGTCCGCATCCAGCTAGAGAACGTGTATATGTACTTATCTGTTTGCTACATCCCTCCAGCATCTGATCTTTCAATCTACATGCAGCATGTCTCTCTGCTCAAAACTGTTAACTTATTGACTAAAGCTTCTGACTCGATGATTGTTTTAGGTGATTTCAACCTACCGCATATATCGTGGAACATATCTGATGGAAACATTATTCCAAATCCATCCAAACTGGGCTTCAATGACTTTTTGGATGGAATTTCCGATCTCTGCCTTAGTCAAATAAATGTTACCGCTAACAAGTTTGGTAAAATCTTAGATTTAATTTATGTTGATGATAAAAACAAATTTTCTGTAAATCGTTGTGATCCGTTGGCTTTACCCGAAGACGTCTACCACCCTTCTATGGAAATATTGCACGAAACCTTAAGTAATGACCAATGTACACAATGCTGCTCAATTAGTAACTTTGATTTTAACTTCTCAAAAGCCAACTATAAGAAATTAAATAGAGAACTGTCTAAATTAACTTGGCCTGAGCTTTGTGGCGATATCGATTCAAATGTTTTACACTTTAATCAAACTATTTACTACTTATTTGAGAAGTTTGTTCCTAAACGTAAATTAACATATGATCATCCAACGCAAGCTTGGTTTACTAAAGAGCTTATGATGTTGAAAAATAGAAAAACGCGTTCTTTCAAATTATTTAAGAAATCGGGGTTAAACAAACATTACTTGTTGTATTCTGTTCTACGTAAGAGGTACATCGACTTGCATAAAAAGTGCTATAAAGCCTATATCTCTAAAACAAAAAGAGAGATTATTCGCAATCCATAGTAATTTTATGATTTCGTAAATTCGAAAGGAAAAGTAGTGGGATTTCCCTCAGCCATGAAATATAAAGACATTTTATCTAGCAATAATCAAGATATCGCAAATTTCTTTGCGCAGTTTTTCACTTCTAACTATTCTGCCGTCACCAATTCTGACTCTGTAAATTATCCCTATGAGCTACATGGGAACAATTTAATTAATTGTCCAACTATATGCGCCAATGATGTTCTTGTTTATCTGAAAACCTTGAAAGAATCTTTTAAATGTGGTCCTGATAGGATTCCTACATGCTTCTTGAAGAAGTGCGCTAACAATATTTATAAGCCCCTTACCAATTTGTTCAATCTGTCACTAAAGTGTGGTGTTTTTCCAACAGCATGGAAAGAGTCGTTTCTTCTACCGCTTCATAAAAGCGGAAGCAGGGCTTCTATAGAGAACTATCGTGGCATAACGAAGCTGTCTGCCATCCCAAAAATGTTTGAAGCTATTGTTACCAATCAGCTTACGAATCCTATCTCTACCTTGATTTCTGACTGTCAACACGGGTTCTGTAAGGGAAAGTCCACCGTTACAAATTTACTTGAATTTACAAATCATGTCTCAAATGGCTTTAGAAAAAATCTGCACACCGACGTTATTTATACTGATTTCAGCAAAGCTTTCGATAAAGTGTGTCACTCGCTACTTATTCATAAACTAGATCAGTTGGGTTTCCAGCCGGGTCTCAATCGCTGGATCTCTTCTTACCTTAGCGACAGAGTACAAAAAGTAGTGTTTAAAAATTGTGAATCCGATGTTATTTATGTCTCCTCTGGAGTTCCTCAAGGAAGCCATCTAGGCCCGATTCTGTTCTTGTTGTTTATAAATGATATTTCTACAGTAATAGAATTTTCGAAAATGTTAATGTATGCCGACGATGTAAAGCTTTTCTTGTCATTCGCATCACCCGAAGATAGCAATAAGCTTCAATCAGATCTAAATACACTAGTTACTTGGTGCGATTTAAATTATATGCCGCTTAATCTAAAGAAATGTAAATACATGCGTTTTTCGAGAGGAATTTCACAGCCAGCTTCCTATTCAATTAACAATTACAATCTTGAGCAAATATATGATTTTGTTGACCTTGGGGTTACTATGGATTACAAACTCAGTTTCAACTGCCACATTAACGTAACAGTCAATAAAGCTAGAGGCGTTTTAGCATTTGTTAAACGATGGTCTAAAGAATTTAGCGACCCTTATGTAACTAAAACTCTCTTTACTACATTAGTCAGACCGATACTTGAATACGGTTCTATTGTTTGGAACCCGCGTTACCAGGTCCACGTGGATCGCTTAGAATCAGTTCAAAAACAATTTTTACTATTTGCCTTAAGAGATCTTCACTGGGATCCCTCAGTTATGGCCAAACTATGCATCTAAGGTATAAATAGATATATATTTATGTATGGAATAGCATGGCCAAGCTGAAGGGCAGCCAATCAAAATATATGAAAAGCTACATAATTAATTTTAATTCAAGAAAATTTGTTAGAAAAATACACCAACACATATTCACCTACATAGCCGTTGTTGGGTGAGTAGCACGCGTCATGCATGTTACGGGGTACCTGTACATCAACTTTTTAGTTAAATTTTCCGCTTTCCGCTCATCTAATTTATTTCCGTTCTCACCCACACTTTGTAGAGGCGTGTATACAGCATAGTTGCTTATCGTTAAGAGGCTATTTCAGCACCAACTTCCCACTCAATTTAATTTTAAAGTAAGTATGTATGTTTTCCAATTATGCATTCATTCTTCTGGCTAAAGATATAAAAAAAATTACCTTCACAAATGGTCACGATCCATAATTTGCATCTATCTGCATATGCTGTCATATTATTACTATATTTTATAATCGTTATGTTGATGCACATATGCTATGTTTTATGTTATATACAGTGCATGGTTGGGGGGTAGCGTGAGAAATGCACTATATTGGTGGCAGCGTGCTTGCATAGAATAAATCTGTGGCTGTACACAATAAACATAGAAAAATCTTCATACGGCAGTATTTACATGAGCAACAGCAGCTAATTCAGTTGTTTTTAGAATTTTTATTCGTTTGTCTACATGTTTGTTCGCGCATCACTCAAAGCCCACTTAATGGAATTTTATATAATTTCAGCCCTTGTATTCTGTGAGGTCTAAATTTAACTTTGGGGTTCACTTTACTGCTAACGCGTGCTAACTTCAGTAACGTTAGTGGAAAATTTGGTACCATCAGTGACTTTTAGCAACAGCGGAGCATTACCCCTAACTCTGTCATATGTGGACTACATACATATCAGATGAGTAGATACAGATATGACTTACATAAATGTGAGCTAACAATTGCATACCAGCATGGCGTTGGTCATTTTCCCTTATTTTGCACTTGGCCGCATTTTTTTAATTATTCTTGAATTGTAAACATTTGCTCTATCTCTTTCTTTGCAATGAATATACATACATACATACATTCATAGATATTTGTATAATTGTAATTGTGTGTATTTATGATTTGTTCCTTTTGTTGCTGAAGCAACTGCAATTATGTATTGTGGTACAATTACTAGGTTGATTATTACTATAACTAGTAAGCACAATGCAGTATGACAGAGACATACATATTTATGTAAACAGAAATACCCTGAAGGAATAAACTACCAGTGAAGCCCACTCTATTTGTTATCATGTGAGAGATTTAGCAAAAGGAGTTTCCATCAAGATGATTTTTTATGCAACTATAGACGAAAAGTGTTAGTTGGGTCTACTGAGCTTCCCATATGTTCGCCATCGGCTAGAAGAAAATGTCTTAGCTGCAACAAGTCAGACCGATTTGTTTATTAAAATAATAGGGACTTCCATCGGCACCCTCCACAACAGATTCACAAGTACCGAACTTAGTCAAGTTATCCACACCACAGTAGTCCTTAATTTGTCTTTACCCCTAACCGTTTGAACCGCGATCCACCCCTGAACTGCTTCACCCGTCTAACGCGTCAAATTAATCCATAGCGGTATGCCCCTCCTGAAAGGCAGCAAGGAGGGCACACATAAGTAGAATGCAATCTGTTCGATCCAAGATAACTCTCTTTTCTACATGGTCATATTAATGCGTTGAGATAATCATGCATATATACATATCTGTGCTAATATAGGTCCCTAGATATATATGTAAATACGTGCTCGTACAACGCTATTGATGTCATTCACTATCACTTTAAGTACGTGACGTTGACTTGATGTTTAATGTCATGGATTGCCTCGTGTACGATGTGATTTGTGACAGTAGTATATGGAGCAAACACATATTCGGGGCAAGATGTTTTCAAATAAAATCGGAAAACTCCCATGGCAGCTCTTAACCATAGTACTCGTAGAAGAATTATAGAAACAGCTGAAAAGCAAATTTCTCCTGAACTAAATAATTTTAGATGGGTTTATTAAGGGGGCCTGAAAACTATTAAGTTAAGCCCGCATTTCGACCTGACTTTGTCTAACTAACTTGGTTTTTGTTTGTCTCTTTGTTCAACTCAATATCAGAACTTTGCGCCACAACCTGCCCTCAGAGCTGGAGTAACGCTTAGAAATACCCGGAGACCTATCTAATTCGCTTCATTAGATTTTGTTTCATTGTTAGGCATTGCACTTGCTCTGCATTTTTCAAGGTTGCTCTAGATAGGGATAACTATCACGAAAAAGTCGAATAGAGTACAAAAAGAAAAAAACGGTAAAAAATATTTTTGTATATATGTATTTCCTTTCAAAAAATTACATACAAGTGGCAACCCTGTAAATGTCAAGAGTATCGACATATGTATTTATAAAGTTTTGCTATTTTTCTCAAACCAATTACTGTTTGAACAAACATACCATAAAATCAATACTTATTTCTACACTCTAATTAATTATTAGTAGCTCCTGGCTATTATAGTCATTAGTATCATGAGCGGGCATCTTTTTCCCTCGCATTCCATTAAATTCTATACAATGACCCACTTTTTGCACTTTGACATTAATTTATTTTTACTGATTAATTTTTATTGACGGTTTGTATATTTCGCATTCGCTTGCTTACGCTTTTCATAAATTTATCGCATGATTTGTCTTCAAGCGTTAAGCTTTTCAAATGATGACAGACATTTTTCACATACCGACATTACTGAGCATACAAATAAAAATTTTGTATTTTTTAGTTAAATACTAAAACCGTAAGAGTGTATATAATATATACCATATTAATATTAGGTCATTTGGAGTCCAAACCACACCTTCAGAATCCAAAAAGTCATATTTTTCCAGAACTGTGTTGAAAAAATGTCCTCGAAATTTCATTAAAAAATTTGGACCAGCCCCCCTTTTAAAAAATTCTGGATATGCCACTGGTTTAGCCCCAACCGAATACATTCCTTAGAGGGAATTAAAAGGATTGGTTCGTACTTCCCCGCAGAAGCAGCGGCTTTGGCAAACGAACGTGATGAGGTGCGTCGCTGGTAGCCTACGGATTCTCAAATAAATGACCTCAATACAATAGTAAGACGGCTGGTTGATCAACACTAATGCTTGCGAGGAGCACTTTAGGTCCTGGCACTTCTCTGCTGGTGTTGGCATATTATAGTCCACTGACAAATCCTTCTCTAAACCGACTTAAGACTTACGACAACATTTCTATCGCCATCGATGGTGGAGCGCTTTCTACCATCAAATTAAAGCACACAAATGGAAAAGTAGTCAGGTGCCCATACCCAACACCACCACAAACGTCCAGGCTGCCATTCGGAGGTATAAAGGCATAGGCCCAGACGGAATACTTATTATGATGTTAATCTGTTTGACGAGCGAGGAAGATATTTTACAACTTTCTTCAACCTGTCCATGACAACCTTTATCTTTCCAGGAAAATGGAAACAGGCAAAGGAGATGCCATTGGGAAATCAGCTACCGTTGAGGAATCTATAGACCGATATTTCTCCCTTCGCCATCACTGAGTGGTCGCACCCAAAATCGTTCTAACAACGTGACTGTGCTGATTGCGCTTTATCTATCAAAATCCGTGGACACTAGCAATCCCTCGCGACTTATTATGGACCTTTAACATTCAACCCTTTCCCCCATCTAAAACGTTGGCGGACGATTATCTGAGTGCTCTGCAATCAACGGTGGAATTCAGAGGCGACGAATCACGTATAACTAAGCAAGGGGCGCCACAGGGGGGGTTCCTATGCCAGCTCTTTTTTAATTACTACATATCAAGGCTCCCTTCACTGCAAGAGGGTGTGTTGATCGTGTCTTATGCCGTTGATTGTACAGGCCCCTCCATGAGTGAGCGACGTCGACAGCTCAGGTGAACATGGAATGAGCTTCCGATTGTCACACATACCAAAATCTTAGGGATAATGTTTGATAACGACATATTCTCGCCCTTTGATCCAAAGGCGCATCTACAGGTCAGAACGTCATCCACAAAGGGTCTACCGACCCCTTTGTCAGCTCTACCCAGTAAATGCCGTCATTCAGCTGTACCTATTGCCGCAGTAGAGCGTGAACTACCTAGGGAGATAAGAGTGATTCTGGCCCAACTTCGTTTTGGATAATGTGATGTATTAAACCCTTACCTAGCAAGCCTAGACCACACGACACGAACCATGAATTTATCTGCTTAAATGAGCCGGCTTTTCCAACACAAATCTCACACTGGAGCAACCCTATTACAGACGCGAGGTTTCAGGGACTTTCGATAGAAGATTTTAATGACAATTCTAGTCAACAGACAGTGGTAGCTGAAGAAGAAAGCAACCTTCGATACCGTTAAACTTATACCTACCAGATGATGAGCTCCTCCGAAACTCCAACCATATTTTTCACTGATCAACAGAGAGCACCCTTTTAAGCGCTTTGTCCTAGGAATCTTGTTAAAAGAGAACGGAGGGCAGAACTTTTTAAGGGCTTTTGCCGAAGTCGGCGGAGCTGTTGGTATCTCATTTGGAGTAAGCCCTTTTAATGGGTATTCTCCAAGATTTAGCTCATCGTGAAGATCTGCAATGTAGAAGAGAACCTAAATCCACACTGGTAAGTCCAATCAACTGTGGGTTGTATTCAAGCCAACACACAGCCGGGCACAACAATATCTAATCTATGTTTTATCTTTTTTTTCCAACGACAACTAAAAACTATTGCAGCTTAAGTGAGTGTAAAAGTTTTTCGAATTCGTAAAAATAATTTTCGGAGATTGGTAAAACGATATGAAGCCTAAATTCAAACGCAGACTAACGGTTATGCAACAATGCACTCAATTAAACGCAAAGCTTTGGAAGAGCAAAAACAACAAATATAAAAGCTAACATTCAAATGAGTAAGCATGCTTCAGAGCCTGTGAAGAGATAAAAGCCCATAAAAATAAAATCCGGCCACATTAATGTTCACACCCAGACACACATTGATGCATTCAACAAAATTCAAAAGTGCCGCTACATACCCTGCAGGGAATCAATAACTTTATTTTCTAAATTTTTCATTCAGCTACAATAACAAATAGGAAATCTACGTATAATAACTAAAGCTCAGATCAGTTCAAAACCAAGCAGTTCTTTTTGATTTAAAGAGTGTTTATAAAATTTCGAACCTAAAGAAGAAATGAGTAGTCAGCTAAAAGAATGTTTATTGGAATAATCGGGAACTCAATAACAAGAAAGACAAATTTCTAGATATAAATTTCCAAATAATAACTAGTTCGTTAGTAACTAGTTCAAAACCATCAGTATGATTAGATGCTGTACACTTACTCAGCCATTTGATTTGCTTATCATATGCAGGCTCTAAATGACCTCCACACCTAGCCAGATTTAAGCCTGACTCCTTTATTGACATCAAACCACCTGAAGTAGCTAAAGAGGAGAGCATATTCCTAAGATTTATTACAGTCATTCTAGTACAACTGCGATGTGGATACTGTAATTGGTTAAAGTTTTACTTATCCAGACTCAACCCAACCATACCAAATTCTTGCCCCGTCAAAACATCTTTCTAACTGTTCAATTGAACCTACTCTTCTAACACCAATATCACTCTGGCCCAGCGGTGTTGAAAATGTTTGCATTAAATGATTTTGATGACGGTTCTCGGACTGGTTGTAGAAATTTGTGTATAGTTTGCATGGTCACCCTGTGTCAACTGTTTTATTCACAAACCATTTCATAGCTGTGGCCATGAGCGAAAAAAGCCAAACTAATGTTTGGAGTAAGCGTTTTGACATCGCACAACCAAAGACACAAACCGTGATTTCAAAATGTTTAAAATTAATGCTCCGTTTTGGACATAAAATGTATTTTGAGTTGACTATGACAGTATAAAATGATGTTTATGAGTTTCGAATGCACTAAACACTTTCACATGCAAATCAGTGTACAACTTCAGATTTTCCCTGCAGGTCATGTCTCCATGTATAGATAGTTATGTGAACAAAGCAGCATTGAGTTTTTGAGTTCACAAACAAACCGATGAGAAATCGTAGATAATATGAGCATAGCGTTAATCTGGCGTCGTTTAATTTTATTACTTGTTAGGGCTTTTTATAACAAACAAACAAAATGCATTGAATTCACGCACACACACTCAAACATGCAAGTTCAGCCGCCAACTCAAAACTCACCAACTGGTCAACAGCGCAGTTTTTGGTATTTCTCTGAATCGTTTTATTGCTTGAACTCTTTTCGCATTGAATCTAATAGTGAATGTTTTTGCAATTCCAAAACGTTTTTGAAATTTATAAATTTAAACCACCGTGCGAGGCAAGTTTGTGCGCAATGAACTGGCACATTCACGGCTAAGCTATTTCAAATAAATGTCTACAAATAATATTTTTATGAACTCGTACTTGAGAGCATTTAAAAAGAACTTTAAATGGGCAACTGAAGCTTATCAAAATAACTAACGCAATAACTAACTCTGGATATGAGCGTTTTTGCTGGTTTGGTAAAGTTTATGGCTTAAACGGGTAAGTCATAAATAAGCGATTTCGATTGGAGTAGCTGCTGGACCTAAGTTCATAGGCTATTGTCTAGATGCGGAGAAGCTCTAATAAAGTCCTTCCTTAAGATCGCCACTGTGATTGCTTCTTGAATTTTTTCCAAAATTTACAATTTTACTACAACACCATTACTTTGCCCTGACCAATTAAAGTGTTTAATTTTGTTTCTAAGTTTTCGGATCAACTTTGATTCCAGGGGCGGATCCACTGGGAGGTTTCCGGATTTATTATCCTCGCAGTTAAGCTCCACTTTTCTTAGCTTTCCCTTCTTATTTGTCGCTCCACTCTACAAAGTAGACGTCGCAAGGTACCTTAAAAAGAATTTTCTTCCCATAACTTGGCTAACCTTAGTGAGACCTGAATGTGGAACTAGTTGGAATGCTACTGTATCCTTCGCGATTGTACATATGCCCAATAGCGACTTCAAACCTTGCCGATAGAGTTGTGAACATCGGATCTAGACAGAACAGCTCTTTCAGACATTCGCATCAGCTTGCAAAATTTCCAAAAAAAAATAATACTTTAAATTTAGAGTGTGGGATATTGCAATTACTCGCCTGCAGACGTAAGTGGTATGCAAAAGTTGGTTTTAAATTCGATCAAGTTCTATTGGCTTCGTTTAACAGATTTTACATGCAATGCTCGTTTACGAATTTTATTTGCGAGTTCGTTTTTTTGCGCAGACGCGATTGCTACAAAGTGACTTAAATTCTATATATGTATGTACATACGTATACATATATATGTATATATACATATGTACAGTTTGTAAGCTTGTGTAGATGCAAGTACACTCATGCATACCTGAACCCGGCATTTAACTCAATCAACAAAATGATCTGAATTGTGCATATGGCTAGAATCAATAAACTGAATTTGGGACTTAATGTCATTTCTGATGATTGCCAAAAGTCAGAAAAATTGAATTGCAGCATAAAACTTACACAATTACATACAAACATTCGTGCATTAAGGGGTGGTGCGAGAAAAGCAACTTTCTGATAAGCAAAATAGAATGGTCTTAATCAGGGGCGAATCCGCGGTGGGTTTTGAGGTCCTCCTCTTTGGAATTAATTGTTTTTAGGAACTGTAGGTAAAAGATGTTCTCAATATTTCATACAAAAAATGTTAGCTCCTTCTTCCCGAAGTCTTGAACTCGCCACTGCTTTCTATTCATTCTATATCTAAAGAAGTACGTTCTCCCTTTCGCCCTGTTTTCATCAGTATCTAGCGGTTAGTTTTCAAACCCACTATCTTAGACCTTATAGTAATTCCGATTAATATAAAAATTTGTTTGCATGATGAATGAAGCAGCCTAATGTGCACTATTCATAAACATTCCTGAGCTCACATAGTTTACAGAAATAAAAAATGCAGTTGGTCCAACACCACGTAGACCAACAATGCCGGCCGTGCAAAAGCAATGGCAGCTATTAACCCACAAATAACGGAATTGGATTGCAATTTGAAGTTTGGAATGCAAAGTAAACGAAAAAAAAATTTAAAAAATTAGTTTTTGTAAAATACTGGGATTGGCTACAAATCCAATAAAATATTAAAATTCTTTCAATAAAATACAATTTGTACATAGTATATGCCATGGAAGAAGAATATAGAGGAAGTTCTACTTCTTCTCATTTGACATTAATCGTGCTAGTGACGTTTCCTTTTGGAAATGAGCTACCGTATTTTCATACCAAAAACGTTCCGATTTAAACTTCAAACGGAAAAAAATTTTGAAGTTCATTGAAAAAAATTTGTTTATTTCACAATTTTGTTCATGAAAGAAAATTTCCGAAAATAAAGCGAAAGGTAAGTAAAATAATATCTAAATTTTGCACAGATACAAATTTATTTCTTTTAATAGATGAGCTGCATATTTAGAAGCTGCAAGAACACAAAATTTTTATGCAGAAGCAGCAGCGTCAAATTTTTTCGCCTGCCGGCCGTGCCGTATATGAGGGAGAAGTGGCTTAGAGCATGTAGGGTATCTCCAAATGCAGTACCCCAGAATGCATTCGTTTGCTCAGACCACTTCTCCCCTAATGATTGAAAGGCAAAAAACCGACGCTGCCAAATAGACCGCAACGCTGTCCCAACTGTATCTGGGTAGGTATGAGTTCGGGGTTGATTTGGGCCATTTCGGGATTGTTTTTGGGACTATTAGACCATTACAAGAACTCGAGCCATTTCGGGACTGTTTTCGGAACCTATTTCGGGATCATTTTGAAACTTTTTAGAAATCAGATCGGAACAATTCCGGAACCATTTTAAAACATTTTAGGGCTCATTTTCGGATCATTTTAGGAGGGTTTCCGGTCCATTTAGAAGAGCCGATGGAGATCACATTCACTGGCCAATTCCGATCAAGTCGATTATCTATTACAGACTTCACAACATGTAATGGATTATCGCTGATTCAATCGATTTCATTGGAATTGGCAGAGAATTTCGACGAAGTGGATGTAATCTCCACAGCCGGATTCTCCATCGCAATAGCTGATAGACCCCAATGCCATCCAAAATCTTTTCAAAAAGTATTCAATAAGAGTTTTTGTTTATGGACTTAACTGCCTCTTAATTGTTGTAAACCCCGTATATCTGTGATTCATACAAGTTTACTAGGTTTACGCTGTCTACGAGCTTTACGAGGCATTTGGGAAATTAAACAAATACCCTTAATACAAGTTCATGTTAGTTAATTCGATTCGCTAATGTTTTTAGGGCGCAATGAAAATATTCTATGCACTGGGGCTAATGTTGAATCCACTGAGGACAAACTAGTCGCTTTGGCGACGAAATATTATCAGATGATGATGATTCCTGCAAATATGGGGCGGATGAGATACTATCTCAAAATATATTTAAAGAAGTTTTCGAAGATGAGGATTTATTAGAAGAAGATTTTGATTTTTGCCCTAGGATAAAATGTTCGGTTGTGTACTAATTTTTAATTGCAGCTTTCAGAACAGCAATATCACAAGGAACTTTTGGACGATATAGCAAAATTAAGCCAAGTGGAATGTGATGGTTTGGAAAATTTTGGGGGGTATTTAATTAATAAAATGAAGTTAAAAAATTTTGGGTATAGAACTGTGGATGAAAAAAATTAAAATTATAGTTATGTGGACTTGTTGTCTGAGGGGGGGTTTTGGAAACCCACTGATGAATTTTTACAAAATTTAAAAGTTTTAAATTCAATTTTTGTTAATTATAATAACAATGACCTAAACGATTCTCCAGGGTATATGAAAAATGTGATGTCACTTGCAAAAAAAAATTTAAATTTAGACGAAAAAATTATTAAGCGATTTTTTTTGGGTAGAACATATTTTAGGATTCGTTATTTGAATAGAAAACATAATGAAATGAAAAACGAAAATGTATCTAAAAAAATGAAAAAAATGACAACTTAATACTAAAAAATTGAACTTAAGTGTTATTATTTGGTGCTTTTACTGACGGTAAGCAATTTCCAAACTTGTTTTTGTTTACAGGTGTAAGAATATATCCATAGGGCCGATTTCACAATCTACGCTTAACGCAAACTGGAATTTAATTGACATATTTTTTACGGTTACTGTCAAATTATTTGCAATTAGCATTAAGCGGCTTTTATGAAAACGGCCCTCAACACTTAAATCGAAAAGATTTGTCGCATTAGTACGATGTAAAAAGTTCTTAAGCGTTATTTTTAGCTAAAATTTGCTTTCTAATACACACTTTTCATCTCGACTCGAAAATAAAGCTAAAAATCGCGTGAAAAAAGTCCTGTCGCTTCGTTGAAATCTTCTATAAGTTTTAAAAAATGCAAATATAATATTTAATTTGGAAGCAGAGATATATATATATTTTTTGAACCATTTACATATTTTAAAACAGCTGCATAGCTTATTTTATAAGTATTTTTACTTTACAAACTATATTTTTTCCTATATTAAAAAAATCCCCAAAGTTTAAAAAAAAATTACCAAAGAAATTATTTGTTGAGGTGGTAACGCTCTGTGTTCAATTAACAAAATATACGAATGACAACTAACACGTTTTATGTCATAGTGAAAATACCTTGATTTTCTTGTATCATGGTATATGCTGAGCTTTGTGTCGGCATAGAAAGCTGTTCAGCAACGGAATTAGAAGTGAAGCAAGGCGGATTTTAGGACCAGCATTAACAGTAAAAGCAGGCCAAGATATGCTGTGATATTTCCGAAATAATGTTTCGTAGTAAATTTATTAATAATATGGAATATTTGTGATCAGTCACTTTGATGGTAGATGAAGTACATACATATATTCTGTGAACTTTTCGCTTAAAACCGTTTGAGAGTACTTTGGTACAGTTGCGCTCATAAATTAGTACCACTTTGTTTTCAAGGAATTTGTTCTTAAGGTTCTAATATGAGAACATGCTCTGTAATATGAATTTACAGAACAAACCCAACAAATCGTAAAAGTCAACCTTCGAGATCACAGCAATTATTTGCTTTTACTACAACAAAGTATTAATTGCCCGCTTTCGTTTTATTGACACCGATGTCAAAACGCGTATTTTGATACGTCTCCAGATAATTTTGGACGTGTTTTAGCAGTTGATGTTGCATATAAACTATTACCATGACAACCTCTCCTTTAATAAAATACATGCCAATTGCTATATTTCTTGCAGAAACCTGTGTTGCCGCACCCAAATTTCATGAAAAAATAGTACAAAAGTTTGGTATTAAATTTCTTGAGAACTGCGCTCTACCCCAAGGAAATTTAACACACGAATTTGGGTGTTTTTTTATATAGTTTTTGTTTTTCTTGTGATCTTCTTACCATGCTTTTTTTTCAAAAGAATTTACAATTTGCCAACAAATTTGCAGAATGTTTGTTTATTCATACCCTTGCCGAGTGTTTACATATAAGACGAGACATTTATGTTTAACTGGAGTACCTGAGCTCAATATTGAAGTGCTTTTGCTTTTGATTTTTCATTTGAACTCTGGCGATTTCATGTGAATTGTGTTTATAATATCAAACTGTTGCCAGATACATACTACATGATTGTGCATGTTTCCCGATTTTGACTGTCTTATAGGTAATCATTGCCAAATATTTGAAAACTGCGCACTGCAAACTAGACTTCACAACATTTTTTTTATGACAAAACCTTTGACCCCTGCAGAATATGTGCTTTTCTAGCATGTTGCGCTTTCTTTACTTTCTTTCCACATTAAAATTGGGGATTGATGATTGTTTAAAAAGCAAAACACGTTCCTGAGCAATGTCCTAACAGTCGTATTAAATGCCATTTACTACACTTTCAAGTTTTTAACGTGGCTTGCAAGTTTTTGTTAACTGTTCCAACAACAGTAGGATAAAACTTTTAAAGTAGCGTATGAGTAATGATGGTCAGTGATTTTATCAAAGGCGTACACAAGAAAGTATACAAAAGAGAATATTTCGAAAAAACCTACAATAATAAAAACAAGCTATTGTAGGCATACGAGTATACAACAACATACAAACCCTGTAGGAAAAATTGTGCACAACTAATAAATTCGAAAGCAACATGAACCACTTTTACATACAATCAACTGATGAATTTAAGATGGTGATATTCTAAGCGGCACACCAACACAGATTTGCACATTTCAACAAATTCGAACAATTGCTTTCCTACTGCCTTCTTCAATAGTTCCGAGCTAGCACAATATTCTTTAACATTTTCTTAGTAGTTATTTTCTAAAGGTTTTCGATTTCCTGTGCTTTCTTTTGACATGCTCTAAGCAATTGGACTAAAATTTTAATTTTCTTAGGCATTTTCCAACGAGATGTAAGATGATCCACATAAGTCCTTGTATACAGATTATATTAAATAAAGAAAATCCTAAGAGCCACTACAGCTGGTAGCAACTGATATAAATAAAGATGAAATAATATGCACTGTCACTTAGTAGAAATCTCGTTATATCTGTTACGCTTGACAACGCACATTTTCGTTCAAAAAAGAATATATACAGGGTGATGCAAAGACAGATCATAGTCAAATTAAGTTAGAGTTCTTTCTACTCAAAAATGTTTCTTAAATAATTTTTATTTGATGTCTGTTATAGTCAACGCAACATACATACATTCTATATCTACAACAGAGTTTTAATTTTAAAATGACGAAAATGTCATTTTAGCATTTTCAAATTACGGTTTGTGTCTATTGTGTTTGTGCGTTGCCACAACGTTTTCTCCAAACTTGAGTTTGGCTTTTTTTGCTTATTGCCACAGCTATGATATGACTTATGTATGAATAATAAAGTTGACACAGAGCGACCTTGCAAAACATAAACAATTTCGTCATACCACCAACCAACTTAATTTTTTTCGTAAGGGCACCCTGTTACTTTCCCCTTTAGCCAAAATCTTTGCTTAGTATGACTATGATTGACCAACATTTTAAATATATTTTCAAGTTAAGTCAAGATTACTACTAAGACGATTGTTGGACAACAACTATGATTAAGGGCCATTAATTTTACCTGAAAATTAAGTAGAGCGCTAGCATTTTTTGTTCGCTATTTTAATGCTATTTAAATGTTACCAACAAATCAGCTGAGGTTTATTTCCTTATTAAATTGATTGAAAGAGTCATGGCACAAAATTCGTTCATCTGAGGGACTCTTGCACTCTGATGATATTCAGATTAAAATCACCCCCACCCTGTATATATTCCAATTATGCTCAAGCTCTATTTGTATTTGCTTGAATGAATGACCAACAGCAGAAAATACTGTTGCAATTAGCCAATGCCAATGGACGACAAATACGATGCACAAATATTGACCCAATTTCCAGAGTATTGTTGCAACAATGCACTTAGTTTTAATTAATGCCGCCTCACCAACATTTCTTAGCTCATTTATCAAGAACCTTTTTTTTTTTTCTTATGAACCTTCTACAATATTGTGTTTTTAGCTATTTGTCCTTGCAAAACTTTTGCCATTTGCGGTCAACGGTTATTCGGTTTCTCTGCTCCTTTGCTCTGTGGCTTGTCACGTTTCGTCCATCGATTTTTAATTGCAATTGAGTGACTCGACAATAGAATGCGATTGTTGTTGTGCAAATCATACCTAATAATAAATAAGTATATATATTTATCACATCCACTTAAATTGTTCAAGTGCATTCTTTTTCTATTCATTCTATTTTTGCTGTTTTTATTTATTTATTTATAGCACAAAAGTTTATTTTCTCGAACTGTTCTTGAAAAGACAAAAAAAAAATCACTTTCAATGTCACAGCTGCTTTTATTAAGGAAGTTTTTTTTTTGCTCAACAGCTTAGACAGCAAAGTTCAAAAGGGTGTGGGTAAAAAGTGAAAGTGTAAAGAAGAACAAAAAATACATTGCAATAAAAGTTTTCGATTCTTTCAGTTTAAAAGTTTTCTATTCTCTCTATTTGTTGAGTTGAGTTTGACATTTTTTTTCCTTTCAACTACTTAGCAATCAAAGCACCAGAAGCACACAACAATCGTGATTTTTGTTAATAGTTGCAAAATGCTTTCTGCTGCCTAACAAAGTGTGACGAACTTTTGTGTACCCAAAACTCCACAAAAATAAACAAACAATGCAAGATGTTGCAGTTGATTTTCTTTGCTTTTGCTATGTCAGTCCTTTGTCACCTTGGTATTTGTGTAAGGACTAGTGATTTTATATATTTTACGATGTATGCACATATGTATGGTCTGAAATACATCTATCTTGAAATTTCGATTTGCATAATGGAGCTCTCGATTCTCTCAAATTTTTGTCTGAGTATAAATGAATGAAAATGGATAGACCGTAAGAAAAAAGCTCTCTACATATGTATGTACATATGTATGTATGTATGTATATTAAATAAAAAAAAAATCGATAGCAGCAATCATTTTTAAGTTAACAGAAGCCAAATCAACCGCGTTTAGAATTTTTGTCTGTCTGTCTGAATGTTTGAGCGAGCATCACTCAAAACCTGCTTTACGGAATTGAATGGGACTTTCACCATTGTATTACTAGACTTGTAACTTTAAATTTAAGATATTTTTTATTTCGTTAGCTCGACCAGTTTCGGAGATAGTAGTCAGAAAAAAATTGATGATTGAAATTTAGCACCATGCGCCGAATTAAGGGTAGAGAAACGTTTGGGATGGCCTAACGAACGAAATTGAAAAAACGAGTTGTCTGATAAAATGTAAGCTTATTTACCATTGCTTGTTCCATATTTTTCTATTTGTTCTTACTTACTGCCGTCGAACCAACTAATATCAATTATCGAATTTCGCAGGGACCGTAACTGTTATAAGTTTAATTATAGAACTCGACATTTAATCATTATTTTCTAATTTTTTTTCAATAAAAATCAACAATAATCGTTACGCTCAAGTTTTATTTTTTTGATTAAGCGTAATGGTCACTTTTTGAGTTTTATTTTTTTGATCAAACATCAAACTTATTTCTTGAGTTTTATTATTTTGAGAGGAAATAAAACTTACCCTTGAGTTTTATATTTTTGCCCGACAGTAACCGTTATTCTTTGAGTGATATTTTATCGTTCAAGGATAAAAGTTAAGTTCCGAGTTTTAAGTTGTTTCGCCAATCAAAAAACTCAAAAGGCCACTGCGCCTTTATGGCAAGTATATGTATGTGGATAAAACTATGTTTAAATAATTGATTACATATGTTGACGAGATTATACCAACCAATATTTATGACCAAATACTTTGAGTTTTTTGATCCGCGAAAAAAACTTAAAACTTGAAACTTAAATTTTATCCTTGAACGATAAAATATCACACAAAGAATAACGGTTACTGTCGAGCAAAAATATAAAACTCAAAAGTAATGATTAAGTTGTAATTTATATAGGATTCACTCAAACTTAATTAATCATTATTGGGGGTCCCTGGGATTTCGGACTTAAATGAGCTTGTCTGAAATTAGCTAAAAGTAGTACAAAAGATTACAGTTCAATCAAGGCAAGTGAAAACGGTTTAAGTGAGGACAAACACAGTTCATGAGTACGTGAATTACATGGGAAAGGTATTGCGTTCGATCCCTGGTCACAGAAACAGAGAGGCTCTCCCCACTAACTAACTAACGACCACTAATCGGCTATGAGGGTGTTCAAGACCGTTTTTCGAAATTTGATTGATAACCTAGCAGATTTCAAATTTTTAAATTTTACCTTTCAACCACCAAAAAATCTTAAAACGTAGCTTCTGACAAACTAAAGTAGAAGTTCGCCCTTTAAACTCGTCTGTGTTCGGGCGAACTTTTATTTATTACTAAGGGAAAACACAAGCTGATGTATGTAAGTGTGTACAAAAATAGACATATGTAATTAGAATTCTCTGCGACTTCACTCAATTTGCCCAAAATTGTGAGGGATGGTGATTAATTGACTAATTAACACAGCCATCAACGGTCACAAAAGAAAAAAACGACCACACATTCATATTCGTTCATATTTATCTTTGCATGTGAAGCTACTTATCTTTAGGCTTGCTTGATGGACATTTACGCAAATAACTAATTATGTAAGTATATATGTATGTATGTATGTATGTGCAAACATCAAACAGCAAAGACTGATTTGGTGAGTATTTAATTGAATAATTAGATATGAGCCTCTAAGGACAATGGAAAAATAGTAATCAGCTGACTATCGAATGAAGACAGAAACGACTGTTGGGTCCCGTTAACAATAACTACCTACGAGGTTATTATACCTAGTAGTGCTTCGCACACAAGGTATATTAACTTCATTGGCCTAACGGTAGTATGTAACGGCATAAACGAATCGAGATAGATATTGACTTATATATATCAAAATGTTCAGGAGGAAAAGAGAAATTGATTGAGCCATGTCCGTCCGTCCGTCCGTCCGTCTGTGAACACGATAACTTGAGTAAATCTTGAGATATCTCAATGAAATTTGGTATGTAGGTTCCTTTTCACTTATCTCCGAGCGCTATTGAAAATAGGCAAAATCGATTAAAAGCCACGCCCTCTTTCTATATATATAATATTTTCGAAAATACAAAAAGAGTGATTATTCAGTACATAATACACCTATAAGGATAATATTTGGTATGCACTTTAGCGTTAAGGCAACAAATACATTTTTGAAAAAATTTTTAAAAAGGGGCGTGGTACCGCCCACTTTTGATATAGTCAAGTTTGGAAATATTATTAATCATAAATCAAAAACCGCTCAAGATAGCAAAACAAAATTCAGCACACATATTTATATTAATACAAGCAATATTTCGAAAAAAAATTATTGAAATCGGGTTAGGTCCACGCCCAGTTTTATACGAAAGATTTTGAAAAGGATCATAGATATATTGAATAAGCTATAACTTTGCTTAAACTACCTGTATATCATTTCTATTTCACCTCTGAAGTGTTCGTGGGCAAAGAAAGTCGAAAGCACAAAATTTTTGGAAAATGGGC
Organism: Sphenella marginata; assembly: GCA_951509765.1. Lineage (NCBI taxonomy): Eukaryota > Metazoa > Arthropoda > Insecta > Diptera > Tephritidae > Sphenella > Sphenella marginata. The sequence continues at coordinate 27,303,118 of OX608080.1, read as the reverse complement.
GTGGCCCCGCCCCTTTATGGGGGATTATTCCACAAAACTTTACATGCCATAACTCCGGTAAAAATTGACTTATTGGAACGATATTTAGAGAAAGTGTTCAACATATAAAGCTAACTCTTTGTTGTAAAAATAAACAAAATCGGTGAATGGACACGCCCACTTTTTGAACACAGTTCTAAAAAATTTCTTCGTAAAATTAAAATCGCGATATTTCCATAATTGTATAAGTTATTTAAATAAGATTTTACACACATAATAAGCTTTTTAACCAAAACTAAACTGTATACAAATTTTGTGGATTTTGGTAAAGTAGGCGTGGCGCCGCCCACTTTTTAGCATAAAAGCTCTGCTATTTTCAAAAGCGATTGCTTGGAATTTGAAGAATGCATTTCAATGAAATTTTGTGAGATACTTCCCAATAGTATGTAGTATACTCCTGCCAAAAATTACGCAAATCGAATAACAAACAAGCAAGATTTACGGGCAAGTAGTTAACACTCTACTGCCTTTTTTTTATTAATTTTTTTTATTTTCATACCTTTCATGAACATGAGGAAAGGTATTTATATTTTGTTATTTAGTAATAGTTTAATTTACCACTCACAACAGAAGTGTTTTTATCGAAAACAATCAGTTGCCTTTATAACAAATTTTCAGTTATTAAAATAGGCCTGAGTAAATTAGGATACCAAAACAGATCACTACTAGGTATTTAATGTTCGGTTACACCCGAACTTAGACTTCCTTACTAGTTTTTCGTTCGATTTCTTTTATTGGTGTATATCTTTTCACAGTTTTACCAGGTTTAACTTCAGCAGTTGGCTTTATTTACTCCAGTTCCATATTAAAGAATCGTAATTACGAAACGAAATTCTCAGATTCTTCCCTCAGTACTTGAAAAGTCTAGATTTGACCTGACCAAGTATTCTTTACTCAGTTTAAACTCGTCACTACATAAAAAATACATAAATACTCAAACCATAGAGCATAGTTATGGAGCTCCAGACCAACCTTGCATGAAACTAGGTCTCAACTTCTAATTATGACTAAGCTGGCAGTTTTGCTTAACGTCATTTTTCCCATACCTTCAAGTTGTGCGGGAAAATCAAATTCAATTGTGGCGCCATACAGGCTAGAGCTGCCATGGATTTTTCTAAGATTGCGATAGTAGAGGTAGAAAATCCGAAGGTACACAGATAAGGTCTAATTACTGGGTTTAAGTCAATCGATAGCTTTTCGTACAGTACGCTGGATAGATTAATTAGTCCCTTAATATCCGTTTTCATTCCAACGAGAGTACGCTTGTGCGGATTTGAAGCCTTTCCGTCCTTCATTTAACTTTAAGCTCCTATGCTCCCCCTTGCCTACTTACGGAATTTTCGATTGCAGGATAAGCTTGTAGCTTAATGAATCTGTTTATATATTGGATATAGTCATGTTTCGGGCATCGGTGGCAGTCTAATTCCTTTAGGTGAATCCTCTTCGTTGATGCAGAACTTTTCGACTAACCACCAAATCCACCTCTGCCTGCCCTTTCGTTCAACTGGGCGAGCATGATTTTGATATTAGCGGCAGTTATTCCGTAAGAATATTTCTTATAGGTGGCTAAGTCCTTATCTTCTTCTTTAAATGGCCATCTAACCGCCTGAGCGATTTTGACCGTCCAACATAGCTCGCCAGTCATTTCTTCGTTGCGTCAACTGGCGCCAATTGGAGACCCCACGAGATCGCAGGTCGGTCTCCACTTGGTCCTTCCATCGGAGTGGTTGTCTTCCTCTTCCTCTGCTCCCACCGGCGGGTGCCGATAAGTATACCTTCTGAGCTGGAGCGTCTTCTTCGGTACTCGCCGTCGCCAACGCGTAGAGGCCCACAAATCTTTCGCAGAACTTTTCTCTCGAATACTTCCAATGCCGCCTCGTCAGATGTTGTTAGTGTCCACGCCTCTGCACCATATAGCAGGACGGGAGCGATGAGTGATTTGTAGAGTGTGATTTTCGTGCGTCGAGAGAGGACATTACTTTTCAATTGCTTACTCAGTCCAAAGTAGCATTTATTTGCAAGAGCAATTCTTCGTTAGATTTCTAGGCTGACATTATTGTTGAAGTTAATGCTGGAGCCAAGGTAAACGCAGTCCTTCACTATTTCGAACTTTTTGCTGCCAGCAGTGGCGTGGGTGCCAAGGCGCGAACGCCCTGACTCTTTGCTCGATGACAGCATGTACTTCGTTTTGCCCTCGTTCACCACCAAACCCATTTTTAAGGGGTTTAGTCCTTATAGAGGATCGTTTAACCTCCCTGCAAAAATGCGTTTAGTTTAGGATCAATCCGGGACGACTCGCAAAGGAGGATGCGACTAATACCTGTTCCGATCACTTTGTATGGGCTATTTTAACTCCTATAAGTATGCTACAAAACCTAATATTGATTTACACCCCTAGGAGCATGCTACACAAATTGAATTATACCCAACTGTAGACTAAAGCGATCGATTCCGGAAGGCCTGATTTCTTTTTAGAATAGAAATACCACTCCTTATTTTATTTGTTTAAATTGTTTTGTTACAGTTTTGTAAAATTCATTGAATAATCCTACAAATGTAAATGTGTACATTATTCTAAGAGCGGTATGTATACGAGGCCTATTTGAAAATTTGCTCATTTTTTTAAGCAGACCTGTTAAATAATGAATACTAATCGTAATGATTACCGGTTTGATTGATTATTTTCCGAAAAATCCATTAAATGATTGATCACCATTACTTTAAATTAAACAAATATTGTTTTCTAATTGATAAAAAAAATCTTGATTTTTCATGAATATTAAAAATGATAAAAATGGAAAAGAACTTTTTTTCATTGCTCTTGATTATTTTTTTGACTATTTTTAATAATCGTAAAAAATCGGGTTTCTTTTTTATTTTTTTATCGTAATAAATAAAGTAATCATTACCAATTAAAAAATCGGTATAACAAATTGATTACTTTTTATTAATCAAATTTAACAGGTCTGTTTTAAATTTGTTTACCAGTAATTTTCTTCAAATTTGGATGAACACCCAGAAGAGGGCAATGCGTATATCCTTTCCGGAAAGATTGATTATCAAAAAACGTCTATATATAGAAAAATTTAATTTTTTATGTCGAAACAATTATTTTCATTTAAAAATTCAACGAATTTTCCAACAGCCCTCGTATATCTGTTTGAGTACTATAAGAAAAGCCCTCAAACCATACTTTGCAAAAAAAAATGTGATTTGATGGAGCGCACACTGGGACTTTATTATGCGTTCACACAATAGTTTATGGGTTCTATAGTGTATTACAACTTTCCTTATTGGGACGCGTTGTTGTCACTTTTAATGACACACATAAGTAAGCTATAAAATATATGTCGTTATTAGTGATGAACGTTTTTTTTTTCAGTTTCAATTTTAAAATTTCGGGATCTTATCTGGTACTCTTTAGCTTGAAACAAATAATGAAATTGTTCGAGAAACTTTAAAAAGTGTAACTAATGATTGGATGAGTTACATTGAATTTTTTTTTTTAAGAAAAATAATTAATTTATAATAAATATGTTTGCAAGTAATTAAATAATTTTTTTTTACAAAATTTTTAATCTCACACATTTCTTCACTTAAATTTTTTATCATGTGTATTATAGAGCTATATATTTCAAAATTGGAATGAATATCTGCTGATATCGGGTGCAATAGACCAAACATTTTTTGCCCGTTGCTTCTGTTACTCAAACTACAATACTCAATAAAACAAGTAAGGAAGTCTAAGTTCGGGTGAACCGAACATTAAATACCCAGCGTTAGTTTTCATGTAAATTTATGTGATTTTCGATATCGAAAAAGGGGGCTTGGTTATCATCCGATTTCGCCCATTTTAAACACCAACCTATCTTGGCCAGAAAGTAACCTGTGTACCAAATTTCATGCGAATATCTCAACTTATGTTAATTAATGTGATTTTCGAAACTTTCGATATCGAAAAAGGGGGCGTGGTTATCATCCGATTTCGACAGTTTTCAACAGCAGCTTACCCTGTCCAGAAAGTAGCCTGCATAACAAATTTCATGCAAATCCTCAGTCTTTACTCAAGTTATCGTGTACACGGACGGACGGACGGACATGCCTTAATCAATTCCTCTTTTCAACCTAAGAACTTTCATACCTGGAACTCTATATCTAGCTCGATTATTTTGCGCTGTTACATAGTACCGTTATGTGAACAAAATTATAATACCCTTGTACTAGTTACTACTACTAATGATAAAAAATATTGCATACCGAATAAGACATGATTCATAAAAAAATTACACATATTTGGCATTAAGAAGCATATTTCAAATCCCAAAAATACCGGGATTCTTGGGAAAACCCCATTTTCGACACCTAAAAAATGACACAATGCGTGGGTTTCGCATCAATAGCCGTTATGTATGTGTGTGTCTGTAAGCGTATAACTTAGTAGATACATTTAAATATTTGCATGGTAGCATTTTGTGTGGTAAATATCTTAAACCATAAAAAAGCGTGAGCTTCAAAGGATATAACTTGTCAGTCATAAGTTTCAAAATAAGAAAGAAAGCAAGATAATACATAGCCACAAAAGAAGTTCAAATCTTAAGCCAAAATGTCCCCATTCATCTGTTTTATGACGCCTTTATTTTTTTAATTTTGCATGACTACTCTTAGTTGAGAAAAGGTTTGCTTCCGCTTTACTTTCATCGCCTTTTTATTATATGTTTTTTTTTTCTTTTTTTTTAATTTCCAGTAGGTTTTGACACTATCTTTGTATGGTTGGGACATAATTTGCATTTGGTGACACCATTTCTTTTGTTTAGCAGCCACCGACCCTTTTGTATAATCAAAATTTAACAAATCGATTCGAAAGAAAAACTCATATTTTTTTATGCTACAGAGCCTTTTGTAGATACTGAAAAGCGGCACGCGCAAAATATAGTTATTATAATACATAAAACTTTTGTTTTTGTTTGCTGAAAAACTCACTCCCCTTTTTCATGCGACTTGAATGCTCGCTCAATAAAAATGCAAATTATGCAACCTGTCCCCCATCCTTACCCAAGCGATTCTGTAGCCCGTACTTAACCGTAATTAGTATAAGCAAGCCGACCCCTAATACCACACGCAAACAAATCTAACTCTTCTATCGTTATTTCGGATGTTGGCGGAATGCAGATTGTTTGGATTACCTTTAGTTCCTTTACTAGTCAGAATTTCGCCTGTTGTAACCTAAGCCAATTTGCATCAAAGGATTAAGTTCTTGGAAAAGTACAAATAGACACACATATGGATTCAACAGATTTTTATAGCCACATTGAAAGTGTGTAGCAATAAAACCATTTCCGTAGTGAATCCATTATAAATAATATCCAGTTTAAAACTAGATTTACTTCCATACATCAAATTTCGAAGCATGTTTGGCAAACGAAAATATCTATCTCCAGATTTTAAATGTTGTATGGAACTACGATTATCATGTGCATACAAATTTTCATGGAAAGAATTTGAAACTTTTTTTTTGAAATTGACAAAAGTTTTAAACACTTTATTTACCTAGATTTATCAATTGATTTTAGGCACAAGTAATTTTGTTTTGTGAACTAACGAAACGAAGTAAACTCTTTTAATTCATTAAGCATCGGTTCGGATTTTGTTGTTGTTGCACTCCAAACACTCCCTGCAGATTTTGTGATACTGCCTGGGGGAAGCTATTTGGTATGACCAGTGAAACCTTCTAGGTCAGGTTGCCCCACATTCCTTAAGAAACTTACTAAGTCAGCCGATCAACATTGATGGTTAAATATGGCGGTTGATGGTTTGCTACTGGATAGTTGATTTACGGATATGATGCCTCTCGTTACTCATCTTACGGAGGGAGGGATGACATGACCAATAAGGTTTCACTGGTCATAAATCGGTACCACGACAGTCGGGTAGTACCGCAAGGGAGTACCGGCTTTATATCCGGCTAAGGATTGTTAACTCGACAATACGCCCGAATACCTTCGCGGGTCTTTACTACAACAACAACAACAATCTATACTAAAGAACTTCTACTCCAGATTAAGAGAAAAGTCTTTCAAAATCGGATAATTATTACCTAGTACTATCCAGTGCCTAAGTTTCCAGGGAAAGGGTTGTATATCAATATTATACAGAATTTGCATTTTGGTCTTATACCAGAAGTCGCCTGCACTTGCCGCAACGGAAGAGGTACAATTTGATATCCGTATTAATCAGACCGTACGTTTTTATTTCTTAACACATAAACACAACCTTCTATATAACACAGATATTACGTTAATCCATTTACACTAAATACACATACATGTATCATTGCGCATATCTCCTCGATAATTCAACTTATTTGTGGTTATCAATTTTCATATTTAAGCATGAATAGAATATTTAAAATTTACCCTGCAAAAAAATCGTGTTACTAATATCTTAAGAGAACTATACACGATTAATACCTTTAGTCTACAGTTGGCTATAATTCAATGTACCTAAGAAAATTTTTATTTGTGTAGCATACTTATAGGGGTGTGAGTCAATTTCAATTTGTGCAGCATACTTACAGGAGTTACAAGTAGCCGTTCAGGGGGGTACAATTAGTCTGCCCATAGGACGTGCTCAAACAAATGTAAACAGTTCAACCCATCCAAAGTGATCAGAACTGGCATTAGTCGCATTCTAATTTGCGACTCATTCCGAAAGCATCCTAGACTTTTAGCATTTTTGCTGGGTAAATATCCATTTACGTTGATATGTGTATGTAGAAGGAAGTTTTCTTTGACCCTCATTAAGTTTTACCACAATGAAATCAGTCGGTGGCTTTTTTGCACAATTTAGTCTTTTGATATTTGATAAATTATGAGAATATTAAAGCTTTGTGGTTTGTACAGAGTGTGTGGAGCTGGGTAACTCATATCGGTATAGCAAGTTAAGTGGCTGGGAAAAAAGCTACAGTTTAGTAGGCCGATATTGTTTATTTGTTTATTTAATAATTAAGCCTTTAAATTAACAAATGCATACTGACTAAGTTAATATTAAAAAAAAAAGATATTAGAAGACTAATTATAGTTGCATAGGGGAAGGTGAAGTCAACACTTGTGGAATTGAAAAACATATTCAGATCGGCACATGCTCTAGAGATAGGAGCATAGTTGGTCCTCGCAAAAACAATTTTTAAGGTCCCAATCTGACGGAAATTCCTACAAGGGACATTGAACTGAATTTTGCTCAGAAGTGGTGAACAATCGTCAGCTCCAGAAATTATACCCATAACAAACGAACAAGATAGGCTGGATCTTCTACCTTGAAGTGTACTTAGTTCAATCAGAAGACATCTACATAGATTCATATGAAAGAAAACTTGCTGAACTCTCTCAATGCGTTTAGAAGGGCCAATTTGATAGGGCCTCCAAATAACAGCCGTATATTCCAATCTCAACCTGACAAGAGCACGATATAGCGTGCGGGTTAGTAAATGCGGAACAGTTTATACGTATGAACGCGAACGTTGCGTAAGACCGAGAAATGACGTAATTGAATTGGTTAGAGGAACTGAATTTGGAGTCAAAAAATATACACAGGTCTTTAATCTCCTTAACAGATTGCAGTACACAGCCAGAAATAGCATACGGGACGATTTAGGCGGCACCAGTTTTCAACATTAAGAAGGTCAGCTTGTAGCTGCCAGAGACACGGGAGCTCTTGATAACTGCGAATATTTTCATCGGCATACAACAAATATTCCGCAAAGGAAAAGCACGAACCAATATCATTTATAAATGAAATGAAAAAGAGAGGCCCCAAAATACTTCCTTTCGGGACACCTGACGATGCAAGGAAAGACCAAAATTCTCCAGGAAAGCTGATAATGATGGTTTTTCTCATATCTTTTCAAAAATTTTAGGATCTTTGCCCCGCCCTCTGCTTCTCATTTTCAACAAACTTCTTGAGAGCGGAGTGTTTATTGATGACTGCAATTACCCCGATTCACAAAAGTGGAAACAAGGCAAATGTAGCTAACTATCAAAAGATGTATTTTTCAGCTAAGCAACTTATCTCTACTAACCAACATGGCTTCATGGCTGGCAGATCCACTGTTTCTGACTTGGCGGTCTTTTCTGAGTATTGCATGTCTGCATTCAATGATCGACTTCAGGTCGATACAGTCTATACAGACTTCTTTACGGCTTTTGATAAAGTAAGCCATTTGATTTTATTGAATAAGCTGTCCAGCATAGGGTTTCATTCAACATTTCTGGCTTGGATCAAGTCATATCTATCTTCTCGTAAGTGTGTAGTCGTGGTTGATGATTGTATGTCCACTCCTTTTATTGCTTCTTCAGGAGTGCCGCAGTTCCCCTTCTATTTGTCATTTTTATAAATGATATATCAGCCTGCTTTTTGTCTTCTAATTTCCTTCTATATGCTGGTGATTTAAAAATCTTCTCTAAATCTTCTCTCGTGCCCTTCTGATGCAATGGTTCTTCAGCAAGATGTGAGAAATGTTGCTGAGTGGTGCCGACTAAATCACTTGAAACTGAATATTTATAAATGTTTTCATGCAACTTTTTCCAAATCCCGATCCTTTATCACTTCGTCCTACTATATCAATGAGTTTAGACTGTCCACTAGATCGGAAATAAGTGATTTAGGTGTAATTTTCTACTCAAAGTTCCTATTTCATGATCATTTAAGCCATGTTATTGCTAAATCATATTCAATGCTTGCTTTTATACGTCGTTGTAGCACAGATTTTTCGAATCCATACACTTTAAAGCTTCTCTACACTTCGCTAGTTCGTTCCAAACGAGAATATGGAATGTTTATATGGAGACCATATTACGATTGCCATATAAAGAGACTGGAAAGGGTACAAAAGTCTTTCGTATTTTTTGCTCTGCTTAGTTTAAGGTTTGAGAAATATATTCCTTCATATAATGCTAGATGTACGCTCATTAACTTGAAACCTGTAGATAAGAGAAGAACTATCCTATCCCTTAGTTTTGTTTTTGATAGCATTCAGGACGCAGTTGACCCGCCGATTCTTTTAGAACGTATTTATTTCCTGGCTCCTCGCAGAAACCTCAGAAGTAATGATGTCTTTTTCCTAGAATTTGTCAGAACTAATTACGCACAGCATGCTCCAGTTATTAGAACTTTGCGGGAGTACAATTTGTTCTCAAATTCTTCGAATATAGATTTTTCAATAAATAAGGCTTAGTTTAAGCTCCTACTAAATAGAGTTCTAAGCTAAATTACATTTGTTTAATATTTAAGTCTCTACGTAGTCTGTAAGAAACCTTGTATTTCATTTGATTACTAATTTGAAATAAATAAATAAAATATAATTTTTCATTGTAGAGAATGTTCCCAAGTATGTACCATCTCACAGTAAAACTCCCACCATTAGTTTAACGCAACAGTGAAATAGGATGAGTCTTTACGAATACGAGGTAAGGAGGCAATGCCAATACATAACACCGACCCTTCGAGGCACGAAGAGAGAAGAACCTAGAAACTTGTAGGAACGTAAGGTAGCACCCAGTCGGACTATAAAAGGAAGTAACCAAACAAGGATAGGTTTATTTTCAAGTGTCGTACAGTGAACTAATTTTGGAGTTATCATGCTAGTGAAATGGTATTGCTACTAGTAAATAAAACTAGCTACTTGTTACAGTAATTATTGAAGGAATAATCGAAGACTCATCGAATTCATCATAATTTATTCATTTTCGCTTAGGTCTTCGTGCAAACTCTCCCTTATATTAGAAGTCTATACATATATACATATTTCGATCCATTCATGCAGTTTAGCGCAACTAGGTATAAAATTGAACTTTGAGTGCTCTTTTCCTCTCCAAATTTAAATCAACAAAATCCGGAGATATTCCCATTTAATAAAGTTGTAGCTTTAACATTTAAATGCCATAACAAGCAGAATGCAATAAATTTTAAAAGTGAATTCCGCCAAATATGAAACTAAATCAACTTTATCTGTAGGCGTTGTATGGGCGTGCAGCCATCAGTATCGACATAAAAATAACCGCTGGCTAACAGGTCATCAGCTCGACACATTAGCGATATACGGTCGTGATTAAATTCACACTGGGCTACTTAATTTCCTGCCAGCTGCCAGTAGCCAGCAGGAGTAACACTTGCGCAAATTTATACAACGAACATTGCTAGGTTAACTACGACAGTTCTGCATTCCAGGATAATACAATCGGAGTAACACAAAGATAATAAACGCCTGCTTATGTATGTTCGTATGTACTATGTACGTATGTATATTATTGTTCATCTTAAATCTATTTTGAGGTAGAATTTCGCGGTTTATTTTTTAATATCTTCAGAGCTGCGGAGCTTCTATACTCAGATTTCAAAAGCTGCTTTCGGCAAAATTTATATTGGCAAGAAATTTTAAGCGGATATGAAGACGCTTAGGTGTAGAAAGAATTTATATTGGGTAGCCATCTGATGACAACTGGAATACAAAGTGTATTGCTTTCATACATTTCATACTTACATATGTACATTTAAAATTTATATTGCAGATAAAAATAATTGAAAATAATAAAATTTAAGTATTTATTTCTTTAATTAATTTTAACTATGTGATTAATTTAAATGATGTGATTAATTTTAATTATTTGCTTAGTTATAATTCTTTAATTCATTTAGTTGTTTGATTAATTTAAAAATTTGTATTCACAATGAGAATATTAATTAAAAACAAGTAAGGAAAGGGCTATCTTCGGCTGTGCCGAAGGCTTTATACCTTTCATGAATGCTAAACCACACTTATCGGAACAATCAATTGTATGGGAGCTATACGTTATGTTGGTCCGATCTGGCTGATTTTGCCTACATATGTTACATGTATAATATGTAGCAAACGTGCAAAGTTTAACGTTCCTAGCTTTTTAACTGCAAAAATTATAGCCCAAAACCCATTTATCGAAACTATCGATTATATGGGAGCTATATGTCATGTTGGTCCGATCTGAGTCATTTTCACTACACACGTTGGAAATACAATTTGTACTAAACTTGCAAAATTTTACGTTCCTAGCTTTTGAGTTGCAAGAGTTATAGGCCAAAACCCATTTATCGGAACAATCGATTGTATGGGAGCTATGCCTTCTATCGGTCCGATCTTGCTGGTTCCGACAAATGATTAATCCTATGCAAAATGGCGCCTGCTTGCAAAATTTCATCGAGATATCTCAAAAACTGAGGGACTAGTTTGCGTTCAAACAGACGGACGGACGGACGGACGGACGGACATGGCTAAATCAACTCGCCTCATCGCCCTGATCATTTCGGTATACTTAATAGTGGGTCTATCTCTTTTTCTTCTCATACTTACAAACATCGGACCAAAGTTATAATACCATTTCATGTTCATGAAAGGTATAATAATGGATAATCTTTTCTATTATTTTTTCAATTGCCGTTAATGGTGATTATTTTTTTACTTAATTAATCAATAATTTCTTATTACTAATCACAAAATTATTTAATCATTAAAATTAAAATAGCCACAGATATTAATAATTGTGAATGTTAATAGTAATTTACCGGTCTGCATACGATTAACACCTTACTACCTAAAATTTAATGAGCTACAAAACTGCATACTCCAAAAAAATCCTTTAAGAAAAGAGTTCAAAATTTTGAGAATTGTTTTTTTTCAATTTTCGCGAATTCTTTTATAAGACCTTGACACAGGGTTTTAAACAAGATTTATTTAGCAAAGAGACATTTTCACAATTTTAAATGATGTATTTTAGAAATTTCATGTGTCTCAAAATGTCTTAAATGTTGGAGATTTATTGAAGAATGGTGTGGGGTTTCAGCCATAAAAAGCAGCACACATCAATAACTTTTATATTTCAATCACTATGACAATCCAAAAAACATCTTGCAATGGAAAGAGCGCACTTTCAGAAGTTATTAATTTTAAGAACATATTTACTTAAACGAATGTGATAAGCATTTTTATTGAGCAGGATATTTGAGTTTTATAGAGTCGTTAAACATTTACAGTTAACCACAATAACAACTTAACACAATTAAATTGTATTGCCGCCTTTAAGTTTACGACTGCAGTGACAGTAAAAACAGACGCACGATGTACCAGTACATATGCTCTGAGTAGCGCAGATAATAGGGTCAAGATGTTTGGTGAAAGTGCAAAACTTCGTTTCTAGCTGCTGCAAAACTGAGCAACAGACGTTGGCACAAGGGAAATGTTGTTATACCCAGCGTACTAGTACTAGTACAAGGGTATTAGGGCTCTTGTTCAGAATCGATTATCTGGCTAATCGACTATTCGAATAGTCGAAAGCACTTTTGTTTTGGTTGAAAATCGAATAACAAGTAATCGACTTCATCATACAGCGCAATCGGTTAGCTGTCATTAATCGATTACTGATAGTTTTTTTTAATAAAATTTTTTAGTATTTTTATACCTTTCATGAACATGAAATGGTATTATAACTTTGGTCCGATGTTTGTAAGTATGAGAAGAAAAAGAGATAGACCCACTATTAAGTATACCGAAATGATCAGGGCGATGAGGCGAGTTGATTTAGCCATGTCCGTCTGTCCGTCCGTCCGTCCGTCTGTTTGAACGCAAACTAGTCCCTCAGTTTTTGAGATATCTCGATGAAATTTTGCAAGCAGGCGCCATTTTGCATAGGATTAATCATTTGTCGGAACCAGCAAGATCGGACCGATAGAAGGCATAGCTCCCATACAATCGATTGTTCCGATAAATGGGTTTTGACCTATAACTCTTGCAACTAAAAAGCTAGGAACGTAAAATTTTGCAAGTTTAGTACAAATTGTATTTGCAACGTGTGTAGTGAAAATGACTCAGATCGGACCAACATGACATATAGCTCCCATATAATCGATAGTTTCGATAAATGGGTTTTGGGCTATAATTTTTGCAGTTAAAAAGCTAGGAACGTTAAACTTTGCACGTTTGCTACATATTATACATGTAACATATGTAGGCAAAATCAGCCAGATCGGACCAACATAACGTATAGCTCCCATACAATTGATTGTTCCGATAAGTGTGGTTTAGCATTCATGAAAGGTATAAAGCCTTCGGCACAGCCGAAGACAGCCCTTTCCTTACTTGTTTTTTAGTATTTTTGTTAGTATTTGAATGGGTGAGAACGATTTGTTATTACCGTTGGAACCTTCGAGGTCTTTTAACACCCTCTTCGGCCACGAAATAGAAAGTCGGTAATGAGAGGTGAGTTTCTGTGACCAAAAACTGTTGTGTTACACAAATTCCTTTGATCGTGAAAAAATAACTAATCAAATATTCGATTCTGTCAAGTAGTCGAATGCAAACAGCTAATCGATTATGGACGAATAATCGATTATGGACGAAAAATCGATTAGTCGATTTTCAAGAGCTCTAAAGGGTATTATAACTTTGTTGGGATAACGGTTGGTTGTACAGGTATAAAGGAATCGAGATAGATATAGACTTCCATATATCAATATCATCAGGATCGAAAAAAAATGTGATTGAGCCATGTCCGTCCGTCTGTCCGTCTGTCCGTTAACACGATAACTTGAGCAAATAATGAGATATCTTCACCAAATTAGGCATGCGTACTTATTTGGGTTCAGAATAGATTGGTATTGAAAATGGGTAAAATCGGGCCATAACCACGCCCCTTTTTCGATATCGAAAATTTCGAAAAACGTATAAAACGGGTTAATTCAATATCAGAAGCAGCTACAATGATAAAATTTGCAATATGTATTGATTTAGATGTTCTAAGGCCGATTTTATCAAACTTTTTGAAAAGGGGCGTGGCACCGCCCACATATATTTGAAGAAATTTTCAAATTTTGACTCTCAATAACTTCAGAACAGTTAATGCTAGCATAACGAAATTTTGTAGAGTGCATACTATTGTTGTGTTAAATTCATATATAGAAAATAAACGAAATCGCTTGGCGACCACGCCTACTTTTTCATAAAAGTTATATTGAAAGGAGGTGGAAATATTGAAAAGTCCATATCTAACTAACTAATACCGCTATAATAATATAATTTGGTACATACATCAATTTTCATATTCTGTACATTATTTTTGCAAAATTTTGGAAAGTGGGAGTGGCACCGCCCACTTATGAGTCACGCAATTTTCAAATTCGACTGCTAATAACTTCAGAACGGTGTGAGATAGATTTACGAAACTAGGTACCAGGCATGTTATGTTTATGTAGAGTACTACCACAGAAAATAAGAAAAGTCGGTGAACGACCACGCCCACTTTTGGACTGAAGTTCTCTAAACGAGAGTTAGGAAACCGGAATATGCAATATCTGTTTAACTGATACAGATATAATGCTAAAATTTAGTACACTCATTCACCTGATGATGTTATTTGTGATGTTTACAGGTTTTATGGTAATATTTTGGAAAATGGGCGTGGCACCGCCCACAAGTGAATAAACAAAATATCAACATTTCACTATTAACAAGCCACTGTGAAAGTATCATAAAGATCTGCAATGAAAACTGATCTTCTAATAGGGACAAACAACGTAATAAAATCCGTGGTCGTGCCACCACCCACTTTTTAAAATTATATAAATATTGATTAATGGACACATATATCCGTATATCAAAAATTTCACAAAATACGTTAAAAGTTATGGGCATGGCACGCCTTCTTTTCCAAGGTTATATATAGGACATGGTATCACCATTGAAAAGATTGATTGAGTACTTTTGGCTCATGTAAGCGGTTAATGCTTATAATTCGCTACTGTTTAGGCTGGGAATAGATTGGTTTTTAAAAACGGCGAAATCGGATGCAAACCACGCCCCCTGTTTCTAGAAACTAACGCTGGGTATTTAATATTCGGTTCACCCGAACTTAGACTTCCTTACTTGTTTCTTCTTAGCTTTCTCTAAACTATATGTTAAGTACTTATGCGCTTTTCACTATCAAGCATTAAGGGTACGTAAAACATAAAACGATTGCGTAAGAACTTACGTCTAACCTTGTTTTGTGTAATTTATGAGCATTTCTGTCAACCAAGTAAGTAAGTAGCCAGCCACCCAGCCAGGTAGGCAAACAGTCTGATTGGCGCATGGCCAAGTAATAAACTTATTCACGACTTCTATTTGTTTTGTAAGATTTCCGCATTTTTTTATTCGGTCATTTATTCCTTTATTTTAACATAATTTTATACTTTATTGGTCGTTTTTATACTTGTTTACGAGCTCATAATGCTAATGACCAAACCAGCCTTGCCAATTCTAGCATTATCAACTTTGGGCACAAAGTCCACAGAGTCAACGCAGGGTGTAACCATTGCATTTTGGCAAATGAACAGCTTGCAGGTCATGGTCCCTCATTTCAGCTTTGCTTTCTTTCAATGGTGGATGAGTGTATTTAGCAACCAACCATTTGTCAGTTGAATTACATACCTTGTCCACTAGTCCATTATTAACTTTAGCTCATAAAATACCCTTCTTATGTAATAAAATGTTGATGTTCTAAATAAGTTAAACAACATTTTTGTGATTGGCAAGGCTCGGTGGAAGACACGTGCCAATTATCAAACGAGATACCCAATACCTCAATGTATGGACTTGGAAAAAACATACCACTACTCCGATAGGATGAAATAAAAATAGTAAAACGCCTGACATGACGGAATGTACGCCCAGGTTAGAAAAAAAGGGGTAAAGAGCTAATCAATATTATGGGCTTGGGACCGCTGGCACAGAGGTAAGATATACTGTTCATCCTGCAGCCGCAAAACCATTCACAAATCACTAATTTTATAGCGCAATGGTGAGAAACCCTTATGACCACAGTCAGCGAGCTGATTGAGCGTATCATTGTGGCATCGGACTAGGTAGAATTCGCTAAACTTCACAGGAAATTTTAGCCAATGCAAATAGAAACTGCATGGTTCTTTTTAATTTTGCATCCACGACAGTAATTACACGTCACATTATTCTAATTCGATGAGGGAAGAGAGCAGCTTTGTTAGAAAAGAGAAAACTAAATTTAAAACTACACTGGGCTACATAGTATATGGCCATACCTAATTTGGTTTAGAATTAAATTTACGCCGGTTGTCATAGAAATGCGCGTAATAAAAAATAATTTAAATTTTAAACAGAAAATATTTTTATTTAAAAAAAAAAAAATGTTAGGACTTGAACCGACGTGCCCCAAATCAGTGCGCAATGCTCTACCAACTGAGCTACGATGCACTCATGCATTTTGTGAGAAAAGTACACATATTCGCTGTCTATACGACTTTTGGTGTATTTTTTTTTATCCCAGTTTAGTTTTAAATCTAAACCACAAAAAATTGAGAATTTTTGTAGGTAATTGAATGTTTTGGAATTTTTTACAAAAAAGTTTTAAAATGTGCGTAAACCGATGAAAGGTTTAAAATTTAGGCTGAAATTTTTAGGCGTGCGGCACTTCGATTCCAGGGTAGAAAATGTGATAAATTTTATCTGGGACCTGACTACACCTTTTCCAAGTGTACTTCGGAATGCGTAAAATGATTTTCAGAAACCGTAAAATGTACTTCAGAATAATCAATTGTACTTCAGAAATGGTAAAATGAATTTCAGAATAGTCAATTGTATTTCAGAAACTGTAAAATGAATTTCAGAATAGTCAATTGTACTTCAGAAATGGTAAAATGTACTTCAGAGATCGAAAATTGTAAATACTATGGTTGATCAACCAATATGAGGCCTCTCACCCTTCAATACCTATCTTACTTTGCTTAAGATCCTAGAATGTGTCACTGCTCATTAAGCCAGTCGGGCAGTACCGGGGCGAACCGGGTTCATATCCAGCTAAGAACGGTCCCTGAAGTGCAATTGCCTATTTTAAAGAACATTTTATTTACAGCTTCTGAAGTACAATTTACAATTTCTGAAGTACAATTTACAGCTTCTGAAATACATTTCACAATTTCTGAAGTACAATTGACTATTCTGAAATTCATTTTACCATTTCTGAAGTACAATTGACTATTCTGAAGTACATTTTACTGTTTCTGAAGTACTCTTGGAAAAGGTGTAGTTTGAAACACGGGACCTGGGTAGTAACGAGCTGCCTATTTTGTTTCTGAAAAGAAAAAATAATCATTGAAGGCTGAGGGCAGTGAAATATTACAAACAAGGAAATCTTTTCGAGAGTTGCACAGCTTCAATTAAATGCAATAAGGCAGTTCCTGAATTGAAGAACTAGGTAGGGTCTTTACATTTAAACTAGGGTGCCCTTGCCAGAACTTTGCTAGATTTCTAATAAAGACGTTATTTGTGAAAATTGTCAGTCCGCCAATTTGGAAACAAACCCTTAGGTAGATGTGTCTATTGACTTAGGATCTTTGTTCGGCGAAGAAAGAAAACTTTGCTGCACTTGTTAACAAGATTTATTTCCGGTGCCAACGCTGGTTCCCAAGTAAAACGAGCTCCTAATAGTTTCAACCTTGTAACTAACAACAGAGATATTACAGAGAGGTTGCAGGTGCACCGATTTTTTATTTGATTATTGCGAATACTTCGTTTTGTGCTAGTTCACAGCACATTCTTCCCTTCAACATCCAGTAAAAAAAAGAAAAACCCTACCTCGCCACTAAATCACCAAAGTGGACAAAAATAATAATAAAATATTAATTCAAAGCAATTATTTGTGCTGCCCACTTTATACCAACGTGCGCCACTGACCTGCCCCAAGCATTTGCAGGCCAATTACTTCACCAATACTGATTAAGTGCCACTGTACGTACATACATACATAACCCACTTCACTCCAACAATTCACAATTTTAGTTCCTCTTTGGCATGGAATGCCGCCTATCGATTTGGCGAATTTTATTAATATTTGATTTTGTGTAATTTATAGCCCTTTTTTATGCTACTGCCCATGTGCTCAATGGCATCGTTACACTAATGCAAACCTACTTACATAGTCGAATGCCAAAAGAGATTTATACACCTCCAAGGTTTAATAAACCCTACTATTGCCCATCATATATTTACCCATACATATATTTAGCGTGCAACTTGACTTTAATCGGCTACTGACTTTGCCAATATATTTTGCGATTTCAACTCAACACGCTTCCTTTTTGTTAGGCGTCATTTATTTCCTGGCGTTTCTCGCTTCTTTGGTGCTACTTTAGGTTCTGCAAGCGCAGCCAACCCCCCAAACATTTTCAACTCTGCTTGGTAGAATGGTAGAATGATTGTGGTTTTGTGAGTTGGCGTATGTAAATTTATATTCGGCCAACCAGTATCACGGTCACTTGATCTGGTACTTTTGCACTTGGCTTACTCTATTTCAACAACGGCGCGCATTTAGGACAGAAGTGAGTGCTCAGTGTGTTGTCAACAAATTCAAATTCTGATGACTCATTTCTTACTTCAGCCAAATATGCAATTTCATCGTCTGATGATTGAGGCTGGAGAATGCCGTCGCAACCAGTAGTGGCCAGTGGTAGCCAGCAGCTTTAATCACCACAGGCGGAATAGATATCGGTCGAACTCTTGAGAAAAACGAGTAGAACTACAATACCTTGCCACACAAGCAAGACGAGTCCATTTATAATTTTTTGAGTTTTTTCACTTTGCAAATGTCCTTGGCCATCCTCGTTGTTTGTTTAACGGCTGTCTGTAGAAAGTAGGCTACAGTAAATTGGTAAAGCAGCTTGAAATATTTTAACTATATCCAAACTATTGACAGTATTGAAACGAAAAGAGAGCGGAATACTAAAAGGAGCAAGGTTAGCAAGAACAAGTAAGGAAGTGTAAGTTCGGGTGAACCGAACATTAAATACCCAGCGTTAGTTTTCAGAAAAAGGGGGCGTGGTTTTCATCCGATTTCGCCCATTTTAAAAACCAATCTATTCCGAGCCTAAACAATAGCGAATTTGGTGGACGCGGCCACGTCCCTTGCTTATAAAGCTTTAACCGCTTACATGAGCCAAAAGTACTCAATCGATCTATTCAAGGGTTATACCATGTCCTATATATAACTTTGGAAAAGAAGGCGTGCCATGCCCATAACTTTTAACGTATTTTGTGAAATTTTTTGATATACGGATATATGTCCATTAATCAATATATACATAATTTTAAAAAAGTGGGTGGTGGCACGCCCACGGATTTTATTATGTTGTATGTCCCTATTTGAAGATCAGTTTTCATTGCAGATCTTTATGATACTTTCACAGTGGCTTGTTAATAGTGAAATGTTGATATTTTGTTCATTCACTTGTGGGCGGTGCCACGCCCATTTTCCAAAATATTACCAAAAAACCTTTAAACAACACTAATAACATCATCAAGTGAATGAGTGTACTAAATTTTAGAATTATATCTTTATCAGTTAAACAGATATTGCATATTCCGGTTTCGTAACTCTCGTTTAGAGAACTTTAGTCCAAAAAGGGGCGTGGTCGTTCACCAGTTTTTCTTATTTTCTGTGTTCTCTCTACAAAATTTCATTATACTAGCATAAACTGTTCTGAAGTTATTAAGAGTCAAAATTTGAAAATTTCTTCAAATATATGTGGGCGGTTCCACGCCCCTTTTAAAAAAAAATTCATAAAATCGGCCTTGAAACATCTAAATCAATACATATTGCAAATTTTATCATTGTATCTGCTTCTGATATTGAATTAACCCGTTTTATACGTTTTTCGAAATTTTCGATATTGGAAAAGGGGCGTGGTTATGGTCCGATTTTACCCATTTTCAATACCAATCTTTTCTGAACCCAAATAAGTACGCATGCCGAATTTGGTGAAGATATCTCATTATTTGCTCAAGTTATCATGTTAACGGACAGACGGACGGACAGACGGACGGACATGGCTCAATCAATTTTTTTTTCGATCCTGATCATATTGATATATGGAAGTCTATAGCTATCTCGATGCCTTTATACCTGTACAACCAACCGTTATCCCAACAAAGTTATAATACCCTTGTACTAGTACTAGTACGCTGGGTATAAAAAGAGCAGAGAGATAGCTTTAATATGGAGGTCGACTTTAAGCAATTAAATCGGTATAAGTTGTGAGCCTGTCGAGTACCAATTAAAGAGGTATTTAAAGCACTTTTTTCAACATTCGTCCAAGCCCCATCCATGGCTGCAGAATAGTTCTATGCTTTTATGAAGAAACGCTGTTGGCTAAACTCCTTACTATCCAGTCTATACCGCGGCATGCCCACTGTATATTCAACTTATGAAACCAATCGTCTATGCAGTGGCTAAACAGATCCAAACCTTCTTTAAGAAATCACATGGCGTTCTCACCCTGCTGGAATTATTCGTTTCTGAGACCTTTCCGTAGAGGCTATTGATGATAATTCTTGTCGGTTGGGCAATACTAGGTACGTTTACCGCAATCAGAACCAATTTCATATATGTACTACAAAGACGTTATCGTGCATCAGCTGAAATGACTCTTGAAATATTCGAGAGAAAACCTTGCAAGAAGACATACTATTAATAAACTCAATGCAAATAAATCAAATCTAGCAGGCACAAGCTAGCACTTTGTTCATAAAAATTTCAATAACTAAATTAAGCACACAGCTTGATACATAATAAAATGGTTGACCAATTTTTGGAGGAGGGTTGTGGTACTTCAAAATTTAATGTAAACGTTCGGCTATGAAACTCAATTAATGTCACTCATACGCCGTGTAGGCAATTAAACAATCCCAAGTACACACATACATTTTTACTTATACTTACTTGTATACGTACATAGATATGTATTAAACTTATGCTCTGAAACGTGGACAATTTGTCGTGTTGTGGTTAACAATAAAGTGCTTGATATTTGCACTATGACCACAAATCATATGTAAGGCCTGTGCTTGTTATGCTCAAGTATGTACTAGAGTTCTCAAACTACCGATAACACTAACCATACTATCGATAGTAGTAAATTATCGCAACGATTGTTAGTGCATAATGGACTATTATTCGGACTTGAGTGCTAGAATAATTGTCATTATTTTTATTGCTAAAATAATATATTGTGACCCGTGGTGGTTTCAGGATTTTGGGAAGGTGGGGGTCGAAATTTTAATCATGAAATATTGAGGACATCTTTTATCGCCAGTTTCTGTAAAATATGACTTTTTGGTTTCCGAAAGGGTGGGAAGGAATTTGACCAGAAATCCCCCTTTGAACCTGCTCCTGCTTGGGGTCCAATTATAGTACCTAAAACGAACCTGACAGATTGCGTAATTTGTTTATTAGTAAGTCCTCAGATTGAAAAAATCTTACCGAGTACACTTGGGCGATTTCATTGAATTGAATGATCGAACGAATTAGTTTCAAAAATGGACTAGGTCGTTCACTTCGTTCAGCCGCTCGAACATTCAATCAAAGAGCAATGACAGCATCGGGCATCGAATGAAATAAAAAAAACAACGCATGAGCACATTAGATGATGAAAAGCTTCGACTTTTATTAGCTATAGCTAAGCGGGAGAAAATGGATTGATGGCTTCATAACACGATAAACTTTATGGCCCATAATCATAGTCGTTGCTTAACTCGTGTTTAAATCAATGATGCATCGTAACGATAATATTATCGTTTACCGAAAAACGATTGTTGTTGAAACGATTCAAACTTTTATCGTTTAGGCAATTATCAAAATAATAATATTTCGTTGATTAAATAAAAGAAATTATCGAAATAATTTCATTTCGTTAATTAACGTAAACGAAGCATGGTTAATAAAGTTAAAACTCTAAGGGCCACTTTCATAAAAGCCGGTAGCCGCTAACCGGAGTTTAATTGACGTATTTTGTACGGTTAGCTGTCAAATTAATCACCGATTAGGCTTAACCGGCTTTTATGAAAGTGGCCCTAAGCTTTATGTTGTTATTCTGTTGGCAATGCCATCATGAACAGTCGGCTGAATGATATTCACACAAACTTGGCGTACGAAAGAATTGTAAACATTACATTTTTGAAAATCGTGAGTTTGGGTAAGTTTTTCATTAGATTCCAACTTTTTAATAATAGATATATCCATCAAATCTACTTATTTGCATAATTATTGTACTGGCTAATGGTAATTTTTCAGTGCTCAAAAATCATGTTTATATTTGCACCAATTGATTTGATTGATCACAGGTATTGCCAGCACAGTTTAGTTAAGATATTTTTCGATGATTTATTTCGTCAGCGAAAATTAAATGTAACATGGTCCCCTTATGAAAAATTTTTATGTTGGTTGATGGTATGAAGAAATTTTAGTACGTTTTTCAAGGTCACCCTGTGTCAACTATATTATTTATATATGATTTTAAAACGTCTAGCGAAAACGTCATTTTAAATTTAAAACTCCGTCTTATGATTTTATGTCTATTTTAATTTGACTATTAATATGAGCATTCCTCTCGAAGTAAAAATAAGATACCCACCATCCCTCTTATTAATTTTACGATGAATAACCTACCAAAATATTTTAATGAAAGCCAGAACTCCCTTAGATCGATTTCCAAAAGTTTCAATATGGAATTAAAAGTCAAGTCAAGTCAAGAGGTCAAAAAAGGTAATGGCTCAATTTGATAGCCATTAATCGAAAAATTAGTTAGCATGGACTTTGCCATACTCCAGTTGCAACATTGGAATTGAGATAAGATATTTATGAAGATGATATTTTGTATCCTTTTTTTAATTAAGAGGAAATCCAACTCATTAGGGGGCCTAAAAGTGCCATATAATCTGGTTTAAAAATTAACATAGCTTGATTTATGTAGAAAACTTTACAATTGAATAGAAAACTCCAACAAGTTTATAAATCTCATAGTGTAAAAAAAGTGTTTAATAGTTTGGGAAGTGATATCTTTGTAGCCAAAATAGTTGACAGATTGAAACACCCTAGGCAAACTAACTTTAGCTGATTTAAAATAAATGTTAAGTGGGCGTGGCACAGCCATCGTTTTGTTTTAATTCCTACAGTTAAGAGTATAGATATACCTTCATGACGACTTTACAGTACACAACAAACCACTAAAAATACATACAATCAATCGGTTGATAGTCACCCCCACATTCCATGAGTAATGTCTGGTAAATGGCACGTACTAATAACTCCAACTTTGTTCCTAAAGCGCACAACGGAGTATATAATGTTGTCTTACACCAGCGGAAAGACTTTCTGACCTGTTTTGTTTGATTTGATTCATGTCCACTCCATGATCACAGGTATTGACACATCAAAAACCGTATTATCGAACGATAAAAGCAGCAACTATCGCTCACTATCATTGGAGGCTACTATCAATATTTTGCGAACTCTAACACATACAAACATATCATCCTACATGCTAAACATGAGCACTTTGTTTAGCTCGTTATTTAGTAGGTGGGAATGTGCATAAAAATCAGTTAAACATTGTGGGCATTTACTAATTTCATTTCATGTTAAACAACTTAATATGAGCAGATGGCTGTTTGAATGTGGGACTCTCTCTCTCACAAACTGTATTAGGCTGGCTGGTTTGGCTGCTATGGCAGTGGTCAATGCTGATTATTGACCGAACTACGGTTGGCAAATGTATGCAAATGCCATTGCAATCAAATTAAAATCGCATACAAAGCTAACACAACAAGAACAATAACAACAACAACATCAAGTACACTCAACTGTGTGTGTGCGTGTGCGTCTCTGTATGTTTGTATCAACGTGTGGCAACCATTGTTCTGACCACAACAAAAAAAAAAACCAAATGTTCGCCATATCACACAGTGGCAACGTAACAGCAGCAGCTGCGACAATTGAGGTCATTCACAATTTAACAATAATTTAGTGTATAACAATTTGTCGGTGCTGGTCATTTTGTTAGTTGAGCTTTTGTTTGATTTGGTTTGGTTTATTTCGGATGCATTTGATTTGGTTGGTGGACGGTGATTGCGTTCAAAATTCATGGGTCTACGATTTTGCGTGTAACAACATGTTTGTGTGTGTTGGCCTGTGTGTGTGTGTAATAATGTGTGTGCGTAAATTGAATGTAGAACGTTGAATATTTTCTGTAAGTACTTGCAAATTGCACACCATTAGCAGATTAATTGGCCCACAAACCGTTTATGTGGGTGAGTGGGTGGTTGCGTGGTGCAGTTAATAATGTGTCACCAGCAACCTGAATAAATAACTTCACTTGCGTAGTATAGGGGCATGTACATAGTTCATAGAAAATGTGCATTTAATTTCGATTGTTCATCAATGAGCCCAGTTCCTAAAACAATGATTCCACGTAGATTACAAAATGCTGGCGCGTGAGTCCTCCGTCATAGGAACAGTGTTTTATTTTGTTGGTTCGAGACATAAAAATATTTGAATTTTAAAATTAAAAAAGTTATTATGCTTTGGAGAGAACTTATCGGAAATATTGCGGCAAGACGGCTTTTGCTTATCTATTTTAGAAGGGCAGATCTTTTCGTATTGATCTAATTACTGCCATGTATTCCCTGCAGTAAAATTGCTACCCAGTCTCCAAAAGGGACAGTCTTGAGCTCTCCACTACGTGACGCGTTCCGCACCGCTTAAAAAATTGGCAGCTAAAATACACCATGAAGTATCGGATATCGATAATCACTCATCCACAAGCAGCACTAAACCTAAACTAGCCGAAATAGAACCAGTTCAGAACTAGCCAAAGCTATACCGCTTCAAGACGAGTTGCCAAGTAGTGCACTGGTTACAACTGCCGCCTCTATGACACCGTCATGTTAAAGTAGACAGTTGAATGCATTGCTTAGGGACGGATAGTCTCTCCAAACGATATAGCTCAGTGATACTTCTGAGCTAATCCAATATAATGAGCTAATCCAATAATCAGCTCCTCGAAGCTTCCCATTCTTCGCCTGGACAGATATTCACAAAGTTTCCAGCCATGTCTTGAATTTGGAATGTGGAAGAAGTAGAACTAGTTGAGGTCCCAGGAATTCTGCTCCAAAAATGTGTGTCTTTCCTATTTTTGAGATAAGCTGGTTGCCATTGCATTCAAGCAAAATAGCTGACTTAAAGATGGTTTACAAGCCCCGTGAAACAAATAATTAAATAACCAACTCAGCACTTACATTCCTTTTTTTTCCGGCTCAGTCAGGTCCAAAAGAAAGATCAATAAGTCTCTTTGAGTTAACCCAGATGTAAAAAGTCAGCTAACGTAGGAATGATCAAGTACAAAAATTTGTTCGGATATGAAAATTGAATCTGAAAATTACGTTCGTAGTGTCGAATGGATGCGAAAACTGAATTTTCATCTGTCATCTTACTAATATATAAAAACGTAAGTTTGTGAGTGACTGGGGATGTTTGTGGTTCTTTATCGTCTAAACAAATGGCCCGATCATTACGAAATTTTGCAGACAGGTCCTTAGGAGTGTAGAATAGGTAACAGGCATCATGAAATTTCGATAAATTTATCGATAACAGAGTTATCGGTCAAAATGTGGTTTCGGGTAAGCTTTGGAATATTCGCACAAAATTGGTATTAAACGAAAGGGGAAGACCACAGGTTTCATTTGGACTTTGGTTCATTTCGATATATTTATGGATACAGTCTTATCGGTCAAAATGTGGTTTCGGATAAACTTTGGAATATTCGCACAAAATTTGTATCAATCGAAAGGAGAAGACCACAGCTTTCATTTGGACTTTGGTTCATTTCGATATATTTATCGATAACAGTCTTATCGGTCAAAATGTGGTTTCGGGTAAACTTTGGAATATTCGCACAAAATTGGTATCAATCGAAAGGGGAAGACCACAGCTTTCATTTGAACTTTGGTTCATTTCGATATTTTTATCGATAACGGAGTGATCGGTCAAAATGTGGTTTCGGGTAAGCTTTGGAATATTCGCACAAAATTGGTATAAAAAGAAAGGGGAAGACCACAGGTCTCATTTGGACTTTGCTTCATTTATGGAAACATCTATTTTGAGAACGGCTGGACCTAATACACATAACTAAATATGGAAGGTAAATTTTGTATCCGCTTGAGATGGTTATACGCTAAAAAAATAAAGGCATTTGGAAAGGTTTTGGGGATGTCCCAAAATTGGAGCTAGAAGGTTTTTGTGAAAAAATGGGTCTAAAATAAAAGGTCTTGATTAGATTTTTAAAATGGAGTCATTTTAAATCCTTTTGGGATTGGGATTGAGAAAGGGATAGGTATATAGATGACAAACAAGTTAGTGTTTGGGCAGGACAACGTCTGCCGGGTTTGCTAGTATTTTATATGACATCAGACCGTCATGGTCGAGGTCTTCTTAACTAAACTTGGCTTCGAGGTAACATTCATTATAGCGCTAACTGTCACGAATCTGCTAATGGTTCCGGTTCCGGTGAACCTCTTGCCTTTAGTTTTTTAGTTCGACCGTGAATCGTAAGATTTCCCTGTAGCATCATAAAACATGTTTACAAATCGAAAGGTAATGAGGTAGGTCAATATTGAGCGGTTGTGTAACAGGCTTTTGCAAAAGATAATAAATAGATTACTAATTACCGAAAGGAGACAAGACTTAACCTAATTAAACATCTCTGCGAATAATATTGAGGTTTGCTAGCTGAAAAGATTAGAACGATTTGAGGTGAGCTGATAGGATGGTGAGAGTGTTGAGACTTTGTTCGTAGAACTCGCCTCTCATCTTGGATATGTATATTTAGATGTAGTTTAAGATGCAGGACTGCCGGATAGTACAGGATAGTATGACTGTCTAATAAAGTCATGGGCCAAGTTTTTAATTCCGCGACAGCTAACATCACAACACGTCAGAATATTTTTCAAAAATTGGGGTCTCCCTTGGGTAATATTGGGCAATCTCTACTAGGGTACTTCTGGCATGAAAAGAACTGACACCTCGGTTTGGCTTTAATACGTTGAGTAATAACTTTATTTATCTTTGGTCAACATTTTATGTCTTATTTTTTTTTATTTCGCACACAATGTTTACACTTTTGTACCACGTCATCACGATATCAGCTGCCCACCCACCACAACATTTTGATCGCCTACAGGCAAATACATACAAATATTTGTACATGAATAAGTATTATCGGTTATGTTATTGGTATTCTGTGTTAGCCTTTGGCAAGTATTAACATTCGTAATCAGGTATTAAATTTATGATAATTGCTTTTCGATCTAATATTATTTGCCTAAATGATTTTGCTCACATGGGCACATCCATGAAATCGTCCGCTTATGCTAATACATATATTCAAATATCAGTGTAACGCTAATGCCGTGTTGACAGCTTATTTAGTGTATTTAGCATTTCATTTATTTGTTTTAATTTCACAAAATTGTATTAATTGAGTGTAGCGCTTTGTATTCCAGCCCACTAATGCGATTAACTTCCGCTGTTTTTCAGCTTTATTTTACAAATGTTCATATGTATGTTTGTATATTAATTATGATTGGTACTAGCATAGGGATTGTGTTAGCCCATTTATGTACATTACTTTGTGTCGATTTATTAACCGATATCGCGCCATTTCAAA
This sequence comes from Sphenella marginata, assembly GCA_951509765.1. Classification (NCBI taxonomy): domain Eukaryota; kingdom Metazoa; phylum Arthropoda; class Insecta; order Diptera; family Tephritidae; genus Sphenella; species Sphenella marginata. The sequence goes on along the minus strand of OX608080.1, from coordinate 27,275,500 downwards.
AAGTTATACAAACCCTAATCAGCCATAACTAAGCGACGGCGCTTCGGATTTTTGAATTAATTCCAGACAACTTAAAATGTTGGGATATCGAAAGAGCCTAAAGCAGTCAATAGCAAAAACAAATTTTCGACAGAGTAGAAAATTCAAAATGCATTGTTGTTTCAGTCAGCTGTTCTCACTCGAAAATGTTTCTGAGTAAAATTTCTGTCATTTCCTTTATTTCTTATTATTTTTTTTTATTTTCTTTCTATTTAATTCATTTCTCAAGTGGTACAATAATAAAGCGACTTCCATTAATTTTTTGTGGGTACCTCGAACGCTTTCCATACGTTTGCGCTTTATTTTTTAACCTACAGTCGGTCCATTGATTCAAGACATAGAGGCCTATAATCATAGTCAATTTAAAATAGAATTTTATCTACATACTTAGACATAATTCTAAAATAAACACGATTTCATGTCTGTCATAGTCAACTCAAAATAGATTTTTCCTCTAAGACGGAGTTTTAACAAAAATGTAATTTCTAAATTTATCACGGTTTGTGTCCAAGGTATGCTATGTCACAACCTTTACTCCAAATTTGAATTTGGCTTTTTCGCTCATTGCAACAGCCATCATCTGGTTTGTGAATAAAATAGTTGACAAGGTGACCTTTAAAAACCAAAAAATTCTTCGTAGCATCAACTAACCTAATTTTTTTATTAGGGTTCCTCTGTTACTTTTCATTTTAGTGAAAATCTTTCTTCAATATATGTACATAACTATGATCAATCAAAATTTTAAATGTCTTTTTAATTTAGGTAAAGATCTTAACAATGCAACGCTGAGCCGACAGAAAGTAAATTACATAAATTTTTTGTAAATTTTCCGTTTGATAATAATGCAAAAATATTATAGATAATATCATTCAATAGACACAAATATAATACTCAAAGGACGTATGACAACGGCAATATAAATGCTATCACGCCAGGTGAAGCTGAAAGTTGCTCAAAAAGGATCCAAAGAACTATAGCGTAGGCTATGGAAGTAAACAACTGGTGGCTGGTGGCGTGAATGTCGCTATGATTTATTTATATAAGAAAAAATAAATGTTGGCTGTGGGCTTATGTCTACTAAAGTTTTGACTCCAAGCCAAATAGAAGGAGACAAAAGAAAGAGAGAAACAAATGTGTGCACAAATAACTAAAGTAAAGATAAAATATCAAAGAGTCACAACAGAGCAACTAAGCGGATGAAAAGGAAGGAGCCAATGAAAGTAATTCCGTTATGACATTCTACTTATATATTTAGAAAGAAAGAAGAAAAGAGCGTGAAAATATATATTTATTTAGATACGAATGTCTTTTCAACCAGGCCGCATACATGTACTAACTAGTTGAGATGGTTTTTTAAATGCTCTCTGTTAATTCGTTAGTCTGCTCACAAAGGATTCAAGACGCATTTGGGTGTTTGACTTAGGCAGCGAACATGTCAAACTTTTTCTTTACGTTCACCGGAAAATCAGTCAGAGTTATCTTTCTTTGGAGGAAAACAGATAAGCAGTTGTTTTGAACCGAAGCTTGGAGCGATGAAACTATTTGTTCCTGGAGAAGTCGGGAATTCCCAAACCACAGACTAAATTAATTTCGCAAAGCATTGTCTTTATCCATAACACTAACCAAAACAACCGAGGATAATGACCTGTTACAGTGGGTAGCCTTACCTTTCTTGAAAAAACTGTTGACTCACTGAAATTATTACCTTTTCCAAGGTAACTATGTGTCAACTATTTTATTCACAAACCTTAGCGTGTCTGTGGCACTACGCGCAAAAATTCAAACTCGAGTTTTGCGTAAGCGTTGGGACATTGCACACAGACCATGATTTCATAATGTTCAAATGCCAATTTCGTCATTTTAAAATTAAAGCTCCTTCTTAGACATGAAATGTATTTCAATTTGACTATGATTATGGACCATAGTCAGTAGAGAGTTTGTGAAAAAGTTTCTGTGTAAATACCCGATTCAAGATCATGTCCAAAGGCTTTTGCAAGCCCGAGAAGAGCTGATTGACTTGTTGACAGCACGAGAAATCATTAAGGAATTTTCAGAGACATATCGATTATTGGAACACTCAGTACGCTCGACCTTGGAAGGACGAAATTTGCATAGATACTTTGAAAAAACATAAATTAATACAAAACATCAAAATAATTTAAAAATTTCTTTCGTTTATTTCATTTGCATACCCTTTTTATAATTCCCAACCAGCTAATGGAATACTCTGAAGATATTGTTTATTTCTGCATAACCCAAAGGCGGTGTTTCCAAACGAAAATGAGGAAGCCAATGTCGTGCAATGCCTCAGAGCCAACAGTGCTTACCCCCAATGAATACATACAAGGTGTAACAGGTGCTCTGCACCCTCCCAGTTCTATATAGAACAAATAAATTAAATTAAATAATAAAATAATAACTTACTAAAGGTCGTCCCTATTAACCCGTGTTCTGCACACCCCCGACCTACTCGAAATAAATAACATAAATAATATAAAAATTAAATAAAATTAAAAAAACTACTTGCTCCCTCAAAGCTTAGACACCTTGCATATTCAATTTTATTTTTGTCTGAACGGAGAGAAACGTAAACACGTTTCAAGTTCCATAGCAATCCATTTGAAGCTCGCTCCTATAATCAGATCTTAAAGAATTAATTTTAGTTTTGTTTATCGGAAGGTATTGCCGTGATGGGCAGGCGATGTACGAAGAAAGCAGGCGGATGGCAAAGGATGTCAATTGTCAGACTATACCAGTCTCAAAATGCACAACAATAATAACTATGATATACCCCCAGAAGATAGAGACCGAGCTTTTCTAACAATTTGTGTTGATTGGAATTTTTCATACAAATTGCATTGAAACCAGCAGATAAATTAATCAACCCTATTCTGCATTTCGACTTGGATCGAAAATTTCTCCGCTTGGCAACTTTGGTATTCTGCGTTTCAATTCCGCTACGTTTAACTTCGAAACATCCAATTCTGCTAATTCTGCACTTCGATCGTAGCTCCGTTTTTCTACGTTGGAATTTTGTTGGCGGATAACTGCTTGTTTATTATTTTGCAAACAATTTACGATTAATTTCCGCGATTTTTTGTTGAACCTCTTAAAATTTAAGTAAAACTCGTGTGTAAAAGTTGTAAAACGCTCGCTATATTTTGTTTTTGTGCTCTAATGATTTTTTTTTGATATGTTTGCAGGGTAATTGTTTTCTACCAGTGCCAAGTGCAAATATTTGTCCAAAAATGTAGGGAGGGGTATCAAAAGACACGTTTCGATGCTAGGAATGTGAATCCGCCTACGGAGATCTAATATTTTTGGACGCGCATTAGCATCGGCACCGGTTGTAAACAATTACAAATTGGACTAGCATTCAAAACATCAATCTCACAATATTTCTACTGACATTAAAACTAAGGTAATGGATTTGACTTTGCCATTATATCCAAACGTGCACCGGCGGCCACTCCACAGCACCCACTCATACTCAGTAAACTTCTTTGTCAGTTCCGGGGCGGCCAATGTCTTCCTCCAGCGAAAAGTACCACCTGCGGTCAGACTTAGCCCTGACATGTCTAATGTTTGCTCGGCGTATGGTGTGGCCCCACGAAGCGACGCCAACCATCTGTGTACCTGGTCGACAAAGCGCACTCTTCTAGCACTAACTCTATGGAAAATACCAGCTACCTACTGACGATGTGGTAATATCCACCAACAGTGTCCTCTTGCTTTTTGTTGGTCCTTCGTTGTCTGCTACAATCAGTCTATTGATCTATAAAATTTCACTCAATTTATTCAATAATGCTCAAACATATACAATTAAGTTTATAAATCATAATAAAGCTTTACTTTTATTTCAAAAGTAATAATTTTTGTAATTTAAATTGCTTTGTTATGTTTCAATTTCACACATTCCAAGGCAAACAGCTGACTTCGAAAAACTTATAGCTCTTCCTCTTTTTCTTTCGATCCAAGCGTAACTCAGAATGCATATTTACGATCCAAGCGGAGCGTAGAGCGGGAACGTAATTGTAATGCAGAATAGGGGTGAATGCACTTAATTTACTCTTACAAGTTTAATCCTTTTCAGACTAGTTGGAATATTTCCTGATTAGTTTAGTGTTTCACTGTATGGTAGTTAGTTAAACGCTTTCTATTCAAAGAGAAGAAAAATTAGTAGAAATATAATCTGCAGTATTGAATGTCTTCTAAGAAGATGCTGTTGCTAAGCGAGAGAGTACATCTATAAAATTGAAATATGAGCTTGAAGTTGAATCCCTAAGTCGTTTGCATTCAACTTACAAACTCTCGTGCGATTTCTTCAGCTTGATGATTGCGAAGATAATTCAAGCTACAGAACTGTTGTTAGTTTGAAATTGTGAGGCTTTGGAAGCCCGTTTAAACAACGAAATTAATGTCAGTCGAGAAATTCTACGGAGGATCACTTCCCCCACAAGTGCTGCTTTGGACTGCAAAGACAAATAAGTAGTAAAGTCTTCTCTCGACGGAGAAAAATCCACCTGTCCTTATGTACGGCTCGAAATCATGGAAAGATGAGATGGCCGACGGGCTGTACCAGTTGCAGAACTAGTACTGCCGTAAAGTCATCAATGAGGACGTAAATGACTCCGCTTTCCTAAAATAGATTCAAATGGCTATTATTTTAAATATCATTGCATGTATTGGCAATAACTTCTTATACATATATATCAAAAATCTAGTAATGAAGTGATGACGGATATCGTCAAAGCTTTTTTACCGCAGTTTTGTAATTAACAGAAGCCAGTCTAGTCTAAAATACAAAAGAAGATTCTAGTAATTAACGCAATACCACAAAGGAAATGAATTCACGATTTTTAAAATGTTTTGTAATGAGTTTGTGAAAGGAATGCTTTATGATCGAATGATGGTAATTCAATTAATGACGTAGCAACTACGGGGACATACTTAACTTCTTAAATTACAAAAATATTTGCGAGACAACTTTTACAAACTTTTCAACAGTACTTGCCTTCACATATACATACACAAACACACATATAGATATGGTTTCCTATACAACGGGTTGCCGTCTCTCAATTTATTAAAAAGTTCAGCATTGCAAAGTTGACGATGCTGGCGTATTGGTAATCTAAAGACTTAAACCCTTTTTTTGAAATATTTGTATCATCAATTTATGCATCCTCACGTATATACCCTGCAAAATATGCGATTTGTTCTAGATTAATTCAGACTGAGACACAAAAGATCCTTCCACCCATGCCACAGTTTAGATTTTCTGATATGAGAGAGAATTGAGAATTACATATGTCCACAGAGTCCTCCTTTAGCATTAGAGATTCGAGAATTAGGTTGGTATTCTAATCTACTCCTAAGCGATATCTAACTTTAGTGTCTGTTCGGTAGATCATTCGATGGCTAACCAATCCAAAAAATATCGCCTTCATTCTTCTGGCAAAAGGTCAACGATACACTGAAAAAAAATCTACAGTAAACGGCCGTCAAATTGATGGTAAACCCTGTCATTTTTCGTCCAACAGTGGGTAATATAAATTTTGAAAGTGAGCCCCTATCATTCTTCAAATATACTATCATATTGACATGAATTACTGTAAATTTTAAAGTGGACTCATATCATTATGCAAAAATCACATGTTTTTACTGCCAATTTTAGAGTAAATACTGTAATATTTACAGTATTACCATCAATCGCTTGAAAGTGGTTTTGATATGTTACTTTCAATGTGCACTTTCAACTTTTTTATTTCAGTGTATGTATTATTTTGACGTGCTCCACTTTTCATGTGAGAAAACGCATTTTTGGCATCGGAATTTCAAAATTTAAATACTAAGCCAAACATCTCGAATTCTTGGAATAAAATTCCAAGGCTCTTTGAATTCACTATATCGTGGGTCCACTTTATCGAGATAACCATTCATCGATTTTAGAAATTTTTTAAACTTTTATGCAGAGCATTTCAAACACTTCAAAACCCTATTTCGATATTTTCAAACCAAAGCGAAAATGTTAAAAACAAAGCAGATATGGTCAGAATATTCCGAGTAATTGACTGTGTTTCAAAATAGAATATACATACATATGTATGTACATACATACATACATGGCACAAAATGTTTTTTTTTTTAAAGACGTTTCTGGTATATAATTAATACTTTTACAACACTTCCTATTACACATCATGTACGTATTAGTCCAAAATTTCCAATTTTTAAAAGATGAATTGGACTGTCTCTTTCTTGCCCGGTCTAATGCAAGGGTGGTGATGCACACTGCATGTCTCATATCAAATAAACGTTTTTTATGCAGTACAATGCCAGTTTTACCATTTGAATATTCATTATGGCAAGACTCGACAATTTACATAGCATTTTTATTTAATTAAACTGACACTTTAAGTTCATTTGAGTTGCGCACGAAAATTAAATATCTGCTATTGCAAGTTGAAAAAATATATATAGACACATACATACATATAAATTTATGTATTAATTCAGTGGTAGTTTTAAATTTGCATTTTGTGCTGTGAAAACTCAGCAAACTTGGCATCCATAGCCGATTTAACAAATGGTCACCCAACCGACAGAGATTCTTATGTACTTTCGCCCATTAAAACATATTTATGTCTGTGTGTGTGTTTGTGTGTCAATGTACAAATCTAATACAGAGAGTGGGAGAGCAGCGAAAATGTACAAGTAAAATCCGTTGTCTATGCTTAATTGCGCCAGTTGTATTTCAACCGTTTCATGTTTTAAACAAAAAAATCATGAAATTTTGCAACACCCGAAGAATCTATGTTACAACAACAACAAAATATTACAACACACATACATTCATACATCACGTTCTCTATGTATTAATTGTAGTGACTGAGCAAGCCGACAGCAGGCGTTAGTTTAGTTCGCTTCAGCTGATAGTCCATTGAGGTCGTGCGCCACCAGTGTGGCATTAGTCGACGTGGCAGAAGGACACTGAAAAGCAATTTGCAAATTATAATCGTCATTTGTCATAAGTTGTTGGAAGGACTGATGCACTTCTTAGTGCTCACAATTTCAAAATTTACAACATCCTAATGCCTCGCAGCTCTTTTCCTTGCTTTTCACTGTCCCTACGCTGCGCTTTTTTATTGCGCCCTCAGAGACTAATGCATAGTGCATAGGTACTTGTACAGCCTTAACCCACATATTCGGGTGCTCGTTCCATCTTAATTAAAATGGCCAAAAAATTTTGCACTAAATTTGCATGTTTTTACTTTTCTAGCCTTCCTTCCTTAGCATTCTTTTTTGTCTTTCTCCTTTTGTCAGTTATTCTTTTTTTGTCGCATTGTCGAAGTGCAGGCGCCAAATGTTGGTAAAATTGAGTTGATGGATATGCAATTAGGGGGGACGAATTATAACACATAAGTCGAATATAAGAAGTGAGTTTGAACTCAAATCGAAAGTGTCTGAAAGAAAAACATCCGTCTTCACGTAACCATAGTGTCAACAAATGATCATATAGGCACCATTTCCCGTTTCCGAGGAGTAGCATTGTAAGAGCTGTGAATTAAGCCCTGAAATATTTTAATTGGACGGACGTAGATATTGGTAAAAATACGTTTCCTATGTTCGGATAAATCAAAAGGTCTTATGTTGCTCTTAGAGAACTTCTCTCTTTGTTTAAAGGGCCTTGCCATGTGAACCGGGTTTTAATTCATAAAACTATGCAGTTAAATTCCCTCAGATGTTTTTTGTTTAAACGATTCCATGGTCTTAAATTTAAATTTAAAAAAAGCGGGAAAAATGCCAATTAAAAAACCAATCACAGTGAGGGGCGATCACACGAACAATACAATAAAATGCATGAGATGTCTACAACGGCTATAAAGGTGTATATGTATGTGTTTGGCATCTCTGGTGGTGTATTTTTCAAGCTGATTTTCTTGAACTGAAATTAATTTTTATACCCAGCGTACTAGTACTAGTACAAGGGTATATTAATTTTGTCCACATAACGGTACTATGTAACGGCACAAAATAATCGAGTTAGATATAGAGTTCCATATATGAAAGTTCTTAGGTTGAAAAGAGGAATTGATTAAGGCATGTCCGTCCGTCTGTCCGTCTGTCCGTCTGTCCGTCCGTGTACACGATAACTTGAGTATTTGAATTTTGACTCCTAATAACTTGAGAACAGTTTATGCTAGTAGAACGAAATTTCGTAGAGGGCATACTATTGTTGTGTTAAATTCAGATATAGAAAATAAACGAAATCGCTTGGCGACCACGCCTACTTTTTTATAAAAGTTATATTGAAAGGAGGTGGAAATATTGAAAAGTCCATATCTAATTAACTGATACCGCTATAATAATATAATTTGGTACATACATAAATTTTCATATTCTTTACATTATTTTTGCAAAATTTTGGAAGGTGGGCGTGGCACCGCCCACTTATGAGTCAAGCAATTTTCAAATTCGACTGCCAATAACTTCAGAACGGTGTGAGATAGGTTTACGAAACTAGGTTCCAGGCATGTTATGTTTATGTAGAGTACTACCACAGAAAATAAGAAAAATCGGTGAACGACCACGCCCCTTTTTGGACTAAAGTTCTGTAAACGAGAGTTAGGAAACCGGAATATGCAATATCTGTTTAACTGATAAAGATATAATGCTAAAATTTAGTACACTCATTCACCTGATGATGTTATTAGTGATGTTTAAAGGTTTTTTGGTAATATTTTGGAAAATGGGCGTGGCACCGCCCACAAGTGAATAAACAAAATATCAACATTTCACTATTAACAAGCCACTGTGAAAGTATCATAAAGATCTGCAATGAAAACTGATCTTCAATAGGGACAAACAACATAATAAAATCCGTGGGCGTGCCACCACCCACTTTTTTAAAATTAGGTAAATATTGATTAATGGACACATATATCCGTACATCGAAAAATTTCACAAAATACGTTAAAAGTTATGGGCATGGCACGCCTTCTTTTCCAAAGTTATATATAGGACATGGTATAACCCTTGAAAAGATCGATTCAGTACTTTTGGCTCATGTAAGCGGTTAAAGCTTTATAAGCAAGGAGCGTGGCCGCGCCCACCAAATTCGCTATTGTTTAGGCTCGGCATAGATTGGTTTTTAAAATGGGCGAAATCGGATGAAAACCACGCCCCCTTTTTCTGAAAACTAACGCTGGGTATTTAATGTTCGGTTCACCCGAACTTAGACTTCCTTACTTGTTTTGACTGTTTTTATACCCAGCGTACTAGTACTAGTACAAGGGTATATTAATTTTGTCCACATAACGGTACTATGTAACGGCACAAAATAAACCGCCCCCATATATTTGAAGAAATTTTAAAATTTTGACTCCTAATAACTTGAGAACAGTATAACGAAATTTTGTAGAGGGCATACTATTGTTGTGTTAAATTCAGATATAGAAAATAAACGAAATCGCTTGGCGACCACGCCTACTTTTTTATAAAAGTTATATTGAAAGGAGGTGGAAATATTGAAAAGTCCATATCTAATTAACTGATACCGCTATAATAATATAATTTTGTACATACATCAATTTTCATATTCTTTACATTATTTTTGCAAAATTTTGGAAAGTGGGCGTGGCACCGCCCACTTATGAGTCAAGCAATTTTCAAATATAATAACTTCAGAACGGTGTGAGATAGGTTTACGAAACTAGGTTCCAGGCATGTTATGTTTATGTAGAGTACTACCACAGAAAATAAGAAAAATCGTTGAACGACCACGCCCCTTTTTGGACTATAGTTCTCTAAACGAGAGTTAGGAAACCGGAATATGCAATATCTGTTTAACTGATACAGATATAATGCTAAAATTTAGTACACTCATTCACCTGATGATGTTATTAGTGATGTTTAAAGGTTTTTTGGTAATATTTTGGAAAATGGGCGTGGCACCGCCCACAAGTGAATAAACAAAATATCAACATTTCACTATTAACAAGCCACTGTGAAAGTATCATAAAGATCTGCAATGAAAACTGATCTTCAATAGGGACAAACAACATAATAAAATCCGTAGGCGTGCCACCACCCACTTTTTTAAAATTATGTAAATATTGATTAATGGACACATATATCCGTACATCGAAAAATTTCACAAAATACGTTAAAAGTTATGGGCATGGCACGCCTTCTTTTCCAAAGTTATATATAGGACATGGTATAACCCTTGAAAAGATCGATTCAGTACTTTTGGCTCATGTAAGCGGTTAAAGCTTTATAAGCAAGGAGCGTGGCCACGCCCACCAAATTCGCTATTGTTTAGGCTCGGCATAGATTGGTTTTTAAAATGGGCGAAATCGGATGAAAACCACGCCCCCTTTTTCTAAAAACTAACGCTGGGTATTTAATGTTCGGTTCACCCGAACTTAGACTTCCTTACTTGTTTTTTTTTTTTTTAGTTTATTGGCGGAGGAATTCGGCTTGCTCCAAAAGCTGTTAGCTAGGTAGGAATGGAAGGGAGTAATATTTTATTAATAACTAAAATAATAAATTGGCAATATCGAAGCACAGAGTCTAGAAATCTCTGTTATTGATCCGAAAGAATATTAAGAGGAGTAGTCTCATATTCATTGCTTGGGGATATATCTCCTTGTCCTCCACAAAGAGTACCATAAGAGCAGGAAACGAAAGGATATCAAAGAGAATGCTCTCTTGTTCATAGCTTAAGAAATTATGCGCCAGCAGTAAAGAAACAAGTGTTTATATATGTACAAAATAAACAAATTCTTTTAATAACTCCATGTCTAATTTTTTAATGTCCAATTTTAATAATGTCCAATTTTTTGCTATGAAATTTCGAGGACATCTTTTATCCACAGTTTAAACTTTTTTTTATATCGAAGGGGGCTTTGGAGCCCGCTCGTGGATCCGCCCCTGATGTATACTTACATACATATGTACATATGTATAGTGCAATAAAATATCGAACAAATGAGTCTGTATACTCCTATAAATAACACTTTTCACATTGAACTAATTCAATTATGCTAGTAGCTAAATTGTATGTATGTATATTTTACACTAGATATTCCGTCAGCAAAATACCAGGAAGATTCCATACCCAGGAGTGCAACTCATTCTTATTATTAAAATCATGTTAAACAGAACTTACGATTGCACCAATAATAATTTCACTGTTCCCACTCCCAACAATATCCAGAATTGATATTTATGTATGTACTTAGTATAGCCGTTTGCTATCAATAAATATCGAGTGGACTTAGGAAACATTCAGAGTAGAGCAGGTGTAATTCACCTCACGTTCTATTTACATTTATGTACATATTTAGCTCTCTCTCCACTTTGTTGTTCACACTAATCCCTGGCGCTCTCCAAACTAATTAAACGGAGTATATAAAAGGGATATTTATATGAAAGCTTAGGCATAAATACTATTCGTTATTGAATGAACTAGCAGCGCCATAGTAATTTTATTTGTTTTCTAGGTTAATAATAAATATATATATTTCTTCCAATTACCGATAGAAAAATCTCTTAAGACATCAATTATTATGAATGCCTCAAATTGAGTGGGCGGTGAATAACTCATAAAAATAAATAGATTAACTGGTAAATCGCTAATTTCCCTGCTGGAAATTGTAGCAGCACGTAACTAACTTAAAGCTGAACTTTTTGTCGACAGTACTAGTTCTAATTCGCTACCTGATCAATATTACCGAACACAGCTTATTTAAAATTGGACAGTTGGTAACATTTAAGTTTTAAAAAATATTATAGAGAGAGCGCATTTTGACATTTAATTGACAAGTTTCTACCGGGGGAATTTCACTCAGTAAAGCCTGTATGTGAAAACAGCTGATAGTCACAAGGAAAATCCTCAACTATTGACCAATCAAAATTGCAACAATGAATGATACGAATATTCGCATTTGTAAAGCGTCTAATGATTAGGTGTAACCGCATAAGCGAATAGAAATAGATATAGATGTTTTTTTTTTTTGGATTTTAATAATCTCAAAATTATCGGTGTAATTCTACGATCTCAAATACATATGTGAGAATGTAATTAAATGTAATGTCCCATAATCAGAGTCATTGCTTAACACGCATTTTAAGTGTTCGCCAATCATATTGATACTTAGCAAAGATTTTAGCTCAAATGTTGGTTGGTGGTATGAAGAAATTTTTTATGTTTTGCAAGGACAAAATGTCAACTTGATTTACATAAAAATTTCAGGGCCAAACCCGATGACAACAACAAAAAACTGTCGCTCTATACGAAATAGCTTTTTAAACATTCGCATCCGGCATTCTGAAATTCTACATCGGCAACATCTCTAGCATGGCAGTGTGTGAATGCTTTACTTGTGAACATTTCTCCTTCCTGACACCAATTGGAATTCCCCAGCAATTTACGAGAATGCACAGTTTCTTGAATTCTGAGAATGTAAGTATCAAATTACAATGAAATGTAAAATGTTGGAACGCATGTCTTCAAGTGAAACTCAGTGGCGGATCCAAGATTTCGGGATAAGAGGTCGACATTTTTTTTATAAAATATCGCGAACATCTTTTATTCCCAGTTCCTAAAAAAATATGACCTTCTGCATACCGAAGGGTGGATTGGTACCCGAAACCCCCGGCCCCCGTGAACCCGGCCCTGGTAAATCTATATATGAAAACGACGTGTACATATTTACTAATGAGAATCTAAATTGTTCTTTTCCTCTAAATGGCGGATAACCGTCTAAACGCTAATCGTTTCCTCTTTCTGACGCCAATTCGAAAAACCACGCGATCGCAAGTGGGTCTCCAATTGTAATCGTCCAATTGTTTCTTCGAATTTGACGGTATCCTATTAATTCATCAGCCATGGTAAGTAGAGCTCTGAAGATGTACTCCCAGAAGAATAGATCTTTTCCTGTATCTACCTTCTAGAACAAATGAAATTATACTGGGACCCGTCCAGTTACTATAGATTATTTGGACAAAAACCTTTTTTGGGAAACTCTTTTGTATTGTATTGTATTTGTATTTATTGAGCAATTTTCCTAGCGCAACAATTTGATAAAAATTATATTATAGTGCTAGTCAGGAATAACATTATTTTAAGACTAGTTTTAAATAGATATATCAATATTTTAGCATTGAAAAGAAGAAAGAATATAGAAAAGGGTCATTGTGTACACAATGGAAAGGAAAAAAAGATTAACAAATATTAGAATACATTTGAGTAGTAGGAAAAAATAAAACACTAAAATTATTAAAATTAATTTTGAACTTATGAGTCATTATAAAAACTAGTTAGCTCTTTTTTGAAGCGTAGCGCATTACTTTCTTTAACGGAGGTAATTTCAGCACAACTTGCCAACACAAAAGAGATATAGCAATTACATATGTACATACATTTGTAAGTGTTAAGGCATGTCGAGTGACTTGAAGACAGCAATGAAAAGGAATTACCGAATAAAAAAATAGTTAAGAAGGCGTCCGATGAGTAAGATGTCGCAATTTGAAGGGATGTCGTCATCAAATGAAGAGTCAACGTACTTGTGCGGCATGATTCGATTCTCTATACTACAAGCATAATAGCATGTGTCAGGGTGTCAGAGGCACAGTGTAATTGCTGAACATACACCCTGCAGTGAAGCACCTAACTAGTCAGGAAACATACCTGTATACAACTAGAATTTTCGAACTAGTCCAAAAAGGACCAAACTAGTTCAGTAAAAATTCGAATTCATGCAGACTGCTAAAATGTCCGCAGTTGGTAAAATCTGAGTAAAGCTCTTTTTTGAATTTTTACTTTTTAACTCACTGGGATTTGACTGGTCTTCTTTGAACTAGTTGTAGACTGGTATATTTCTCACCAAAATCTGACAATGGACATCTCGTAGCTAGCTATGTTAATAATATAAATTGCTTATATGAAAAAAGGAAGTTGGCTGGCTAGTTGAATTTGTGCAAACATACTAGTTTTGAAGTAGTTTGCAACTAGTTTGTTTGACTGCAGGATATGTATGTAGGTACAGTACATACAAACATCATACAACAACGATTTCTTTTTATTGCAATAAAATAAAATATTCAAATCATAAATTTTTTATTGAAGCTGCTAGCGCTGCAGTTTACTTTTAATTCAATTTAAATGAATTTCATTTCAGTCTGAAAAGCATTGATTCGATCGCGTAAGTCAAGGAATACATACATACATACATATGTAGTTCTTTATCATAACATTAACAACAAATGTGAACCCTGAAGCTGTTGAAACTTAAATAGTCTAGAGTCTAGACATTTAACAAAAGTTTGTTTGTCCTAGCAATTGACCGAAAATAAAAAAAGAAGCAGCACTGAAATTTTGCCGCAACTTTAAACAATTTTGAAAATGAACATTGTCAATCCTCTTTATAGTCATTCTTGACTTCAAACTTTCAAATTCATGAATCGTACAAAAATGTTCCCATCGCAACGAAATTCTATGTAAACTTTGTCCTGCCAGTAGCAGCTGCTTGCTGTGAAAAAAAGCGAAATCAGTTATGTTCCTACCGACCTATTACAGTAATTTTATAACGTCGCTACCGACAAATTGTCAACGAAAAAAGGCGCATTAAAAATATTGCGGGAAATAAGGACGCATTAAAAAATATTTCGAGGAAGAAAGGCGCATAACCATTCCATTTGCTGGAAATATGAAATATAATCAGTAAAGGCCTACACCAAATTAAAAACAGGCTTTCCCATTATCCGGCTGGAAAAAATACAAGGGGGTGCGTATATAAAATGAAACAGCAGCTTAAAGTAACTCCAACTTATATCGCCTTTCTTTCTATTTTAAAGCGCCTTTCTTTCTTATAAATTATTTTAATGCGTCTTTCTTTCTCAAAATGATTATAATGCGTCTTTCTTCAAACAAAAAAAAAGTTTGCGCCTTTCTTCGTCGACAAACAGCTTTGCGCCCTTTTTCGTGGATAGGAACGATAAAATGTTGTATAGCGAGTTAGTTTTTATTGTCGTTTAATTGCATTTTTGTTATGTTTGTTGGATTAATGTCAAATAATTTTGATTAATTTCAATCAATTTTGATTAATTTAAACTATAACTTGATGCTAACTTGATTAATGCAGTAAAATTATTATTTTTGATTAATTTTAACTATTTCCTGTATTTTTTCTATTTGTACCCTTTGATGTTTTACATGGTGATACGAAAAATTTAATTCATGTTGTTAAAGAAATAATCTGCGCAGATCAAAGCATATTTTCTTCCATTTTTTCAATAATTGAACTAATCAAATAATTGGAAATAATTAAAAATAATCAAAGAATTACATAAATTCAATTTTTTAATTGATCTTAATTGCTTTATTAATTTGATTTATTTGATGGTTTTTAATCATATGAGAGTTTTTAATTTAAAAAATGCACAATTTTTTTAAACTATTAATTAATAATTTCTGATGAATACCCACAAAATTGATGAATTATTAAAATTAAAAAATTAAAAGATATTTATCACTCTATTAATCATTAATCTCTTTAGGAATTTAACAGGTCTGTTAGAACCCAAACTATTTACTAGTTTACCAACCCATGATCTCGCAACACGACGCCCTAATGAGAATCAATGCCGCGCTTTATAAAGAGGAGTTGCGCGGTAGATTCAAACATACTCAATTGACAACAAGCAACTTCATCTGTATCACTCATCATGTCAAAAACTAATGTGAAATTGTTTCTAAGTAATTTTACTTGTAACATGAAACTTTGGAAAGCCATTTCTTGCCTTGCACTTTTTGATGTTCTCACTCGTACGCGCACTTCAAACTGCATCGCATGCACAGAGTGCGCTTCAGGCACAATGAAGTGAGTATAGTAAAAAAACAAGTGGAAACTTTCAAAGACACGCGAACTCCATTTAACGTAGTTCTTCTGAGTGTTAATTAGAAACTTAAAAATATGTTCCCAATTTTTCGGAAGTTTTGAACAATTAGTAGAAAACGCTATTAGCTTTTTAATGAAGATGTATGTATAATGTGAGGAATTTATTCAGTTGTTAAAGTAAGTATGTCGGTACGCAGTATCTGTATCCAAGCAATTGTTATGATGATTCGACATTCGAGTTCATGTAAGCCAATTTATATTTGACTTAAAATAATAATAATCTAATTAAAGGAATATTAAAACTTCACTTCTTAGTGACTAAATTAAATTTAAGCTTTAGGGTGTTGCTATACAGTTTTCATATGAGCAAAAGTTAAATTCGCCCCCTTCCGAAACTGTTCTAGTTTTTAATTTAAGGCTTACTACAACTTTTGCACCCTCTTCGCTGCTGAAATAACAGGTGCTAACTTGTTACTAGCGCTGTAAATTGTATCATGATGTAAGTGTAATCATGCTTGGGGAGAACTCGACGAACTGTTTCTGTTGACACTTGTTTGCACATGGGTTTAGATACCTCTTGAGTTATTTTCGGAACACTTGTTATAATTTACACCTTGTTGGTCGATACTAAAACATTTACATAGCCAGACTTATCGTGACTACTCTTCTTTTTCCCTGGCCTGTTGCAGTTTAGTTGCTGCTAGGTAAAATGATTGCGACCCAGGTCTGCGAAATAGCTTTAATTAGCCCTTTTGATGCCGGTGATACGGATACCCAGATTTTCACAAAACGGCTCCCAAAAGATTTAAGACATGTTCTACCTAAAGCCACACAAGTGCTGAACGGTCTCTTTGATAGTTAGGTCAACATCTGCAATGGTCATAATGCAGAATAACCATCTCCTCCGCATGCATGCCTCTCTCCCAGACTAGTGCTCTTGGACTTCTGACGCGGAGAAGAAAATTTACATTTTCAATATTTCCCAGTCGAAACATGTGAAGAATCATTGCGCACATAATAAGAAGAATATCCTTTTATCATTTTTAGCATGAATTTTGAACATTTATACGCTTCGGTATTCAATTTTCAGTTTTGAGAAATAGAACATAAAGTCATGTCCGGTCGAGGTGGCCCACAAGAATTTAAATAATTTGCGTACATATAATTTACATAGATGAGTTATATTTTTCATTTATGTATGTAAACAAACAAATATTATAGCACCGATATAACTGCAAACGTTCTCATGAATTTGGAGCAAGAAATGTCAAAAAAAAGAGGAAGAAAAACAAAATGTTTATTATTCATTTATGCAATTTTGGCCGTTTCATGTTTTTAGTTCGGCTATGCTAAAATGGTATGAAGCTGCAGCACAGGTTTAAGCTGGAGCGCAGCTAACTCGAGCAAACACACTCCAATGCAGTGTAAACAATCATAGACTGGCATTTGGTCTACTGGCGGCAAAAGTTTCTTCAACAAGGAACGCAAACGATTTCGGTTTAGTGACCCATTGAAGTGAATACTTTTACACTCTCTATGGCTGAGAGGCTACACAAATTTTAAAAAATCTCGTCAAGCTAAGGAGCTTAGCCATAACCTACAAAATTTTAAGATAAGGCGTAACCAAACCTAATAACTTTTTTAGCAGGACTTGGAGGTATACTGGGCGCTTAGCAAAATTCTTTTATAGTTCACGTGTAAGAAGAGAGAAAGAGAGGCCAGGCTATAAGTACCCCGAAATGATTAGGAGGATGTACTGAATAGATTTCGTGGTTGGTTTGTCTGTTCGGTGTATTAAAAAAAGCGTTTCAAGTTTGTCACGTATTGCTAAATTTATTAAAATTGCAAAAGTTGGATTTTCTGGATTTTTTATTTTATTTTTTTTACTATTCTCAATAAGCTTTTGTTGCAAATTTTTACACGAGCGTTAAATTTTCATAGATTGGCATGCTTGAACGTCAGCTGATTCCCGTAAAATTAATCATTTTATTTTCCGGCTGTAATTATTCTAGAAAAAAACTGTCTTTGCATTTTTGAGCGCATTTATTTCAAAAAAATTTTCAAATTTCTTTTACTAACCAAAACGCAACCATGTTTTAAAATCAGCTGAATTTACAACTTCTGCTAAAAATTAAATGTCATTTTGTTATTTTCCTCTCACTTTGTAAACATCGCGAATGCCTTTTAGATAAAGTTGGGCCTATTGTATGTATGTATGTACATATTTCATCCGAATAGAAGGTTCACTTCTTCTAATTTCTATACACACATATATATTTTTTTTAATATATACACACATATGTATATATATACATATTTGTGCTACTATCAGATATTATAATCACCGGATCTCTTACTTTTTTAGATCCCGAAAACCGTTGGACGTTTTTCATAAAATTCTATATATTTTGAGATTTGTATTATTTTAAAGTTTAACGGGTTTTCAACCAATCCTTTTACTTTTTCTCCACTAATCTTTTGAAGAGTAACCTGCGGCTCACTAAGCTGCTGTCATATCAAATCTCGGTATTGCAAAAATCGAAAAAATTGGCATAGCTAGGTCGTATGTACATATGTCTGTTTGCAAGGCTAGGAAGATTTGGAAGATTTGCTAACTACAATGTTTGCTTTAGCAATTTGTGGTTGCCGGAACTAAATGTACATCTCTTCTAAGCTAGCTACCCATGGGGTTCAATTCTTATATCTGCAGTAGGTACATTTGTAAACGTACATAGACCCTAGGGTGGTTAGAATCACAAACAGATGAAGGAGGCAACCACTCCTGTGGTACTCTTAAGCGGTGGAAAATTTGAACCTTGGCTCTAAATTAAAAAGCGGCTAATCCCAACCACGCTCAAATAGCACCAATGGTGTGATTAAAAATTAAGTCCTCATGCCAACATTGTTTATCACCGTTCGTTGATTGCCCATATTCCTGCATTTTTCATCCGCTAAACTTGCAGAACTAATTCACATAAATACTTAGATACATATTTGTTTTTCTTTGTACAGCATAATAGTTTGTTTGGCGAATGGGACGTTAGTTGCAGTTTTCTCACCTTCTACTATTTGAGCTTTACTTTGTCATAAAATGGCAAAACTTGTGTCCTGTTTATCTTTGTAGAAAAGATAAATATTGTTGTTGTAAAACAAAGTGCAAAAAAGCTTAGTGAGTCGGGTGTATGCTACAGACTCTGCGAGATTGTTATTCGATTTATAAGTTTGTATTGCTTTTGATCAGTTTTAACCTTACCGGGACTCATAAAAGTATTTTACATCATGACAGCTTGCGTACCCATATTTCGTAATTCCTATGTTCTAAATAGATTAATTTCATTAGTGGAATGTATATTTTAATCGCTATATATTTTCTAATTAAATCGTGCCAATAGAGTTCAACGATAATACTACAATTACCCCTACGGGTAGGCGTTTGGAATATGCTCGCGGTAGGCATACCGGTTGTAAGAGGCGACTAATATGCACAAAGGTAATGATGTGAAACTAGATGGTTGATCTACGTAGTGATTTTGTTGCTAAAACAACAACAACATAATACTACAACAAAAAACTTCTAGAATTTCGACTATGAAATAATGCAGGAAGATGATAAACATCCGCTCCGTATTCTTTTCTTGTGGGATTCTCTATTCGACAGAAAAAACCACCAATTCTATTTTGCTTGTGCAAAGAAAAAAATTGGCGAAGAGGAGTTTTGAATTTTCGAAATCCGCTGTGTTGCCGTCATTGTTTTGGAACTTCTTTTCGAATGAGAAATATTAAAAGGAAATCTTTCCTATTGCTTCATAATGCAGTCGTTGGTTTAATTTCGTTTCCTTTTAATTTGTTGCTAAACAATTGTTAAGCACAGCGGAAGTGCCATCATTTTTTGAATCACCTTCGAATGCAGGATACTTTTGTCGGCCACTGTGCGTGGCGAGTGTTTTGTATGTTGCTAGGAAGAAATTCTTTGCTATCTTTTTAGTTGATTAAGTAGATGGTTTTATGTTTCGATTAGAAGCGGAACGTAAAAGGAACCTGCAAAACTCTTGCTCTTTTGCAACTAAATTTGTTATACATTTCACCACTTTTTTGCATCATAACAAACTATTCAGCTCGTAATGCACTTAAAATAATCGCGAAAAAGAAAGTTTTGCTTTTAAAAGAAACATTTCTAATACTTGGCGTGAAGCTTTCAGCATTAAGTTGTCAAAACAACAACAAAACTTGCATAGCAAAATATAGCACAAACGCTAGGAAAAACTATAGGTGATAGTAATGGTTATGATTATACGCCTCGCAGATCAAAGAAGGAAAGCGAACGGTCATTAAAGTAATAATAAATAATTTTTCAACCATTTTGTATGTGCACATTAGGGTGGTCCTTATAATCGAATGTAGTATTTTTTCCAGTCTCACCCCCTAGATCGATTGCACAACGGTCGTCTATATCGCACAAAAAATTGTATCCCGATTGGAGATGGTTTAGGCGTGTCGCAGGGGGGTCAAAGTTGAAATTGCTCTATGGGAACTCAAAAAATAAAAGTGATTTCGAAATCGGTAGTCCTATGATAAAAAATATCTGGTGCAAATTCTGGTCTCGATTGGAAAAGCCTAAGGGGTGTCGCAGTGGGGTTGAAGTTCAGATTGCGACACGCTTTAGGCTTTTCCAATCATAACCAAATTTTGTATGTGATATCTGCGACCATAGTGCTATTTATTTTGGGTATTAGATACAAAGAAAAAACACTTTTATTTTTTGTGCCTCCATAGGGTAGTCTGAACTTCAACGCCCCCTGCTACACTCTTAGGCGTTTCCAAACGGCATAAAAGTACTTGTGTGATATCTTCGGCTATATTACTATCGATTAAGGGGTTGAGACTTTGGAAATCGATAATAAAATCTTCTCCATACAAATAAGGACCACCCTAGTGTACATGCATATGAATATCATTTCTCTAGCACTTTTTTGTGAAATTCGTGCTTTTATACTTTGATACTTTATTATCATGAAAATCGCTATTTTCAGTTGACTCATTTCGTAATAAAGACTTAACTTTTTGTATGGCATATGTACACACAGACACATGTATGTATGTATGCATTTTCCATGTATTTCGTTTTCTTAATTCGAGGGCTTGAAGTTAAAATCGTACTGAGAAATGATTTCACTGTTTAATTTGTTAAAAAAAAAGTTGTTTTGTTCCATATAAAATGCATTACAAAAAACTGGGATTACAGCGGACAAACTACAGCATTTACAAGAAAATCTGCTAAAACACTTTTGATGGATTATCACCTCGGCAACAAACTGTGGAGGAAAATTGTGTGACACACATATGTTACGACTACCAAAATAGTTAAAAAAATAAAAAAAATTAACTTTAAGTACGAAAAGTACGCTCTTCATATTTTTGGACTATTATTTTTACCGCTCCATCGCACAGTGTTCCGTGTGGAACAAGCTAGCTGGACAAAATCAAAGTTCATATTCCAAGAAACGTGTAATGAGAAATAAAAGAAAATAAACCAAAAAACGGGATTTTTTCTTTTTTTTTGATATTTTTGCTCATATATATTGAGTAATTGATGTAAGAAGGCAGGAGTTTCCGTAAAATGCATTGATTAATTAGGAAAATTCTTGTTGGATATTATGCTTCATATTTCTTTTAAGTGAACACTTATATAATTTTTTTGATGGATTCTAAGCTCGAAGGTAAGTAAAATTTTTTAATAGTAATTCTTTCACAATTAGAGTATTTTCAATGTATTTAACATTCCGTTATTAAGAAGAAAAGGTATTTTTTTACTATATTTTTAACTTTAGAGAAAAAAAAGTTACATACATCTGCCGACATCCGGGCTAAATTTTACATATGTTATAGTCACAAGTATTCTCTAATAATCAAAAGAAAAAACCATTGCGAATTCTTTGCACATCTAGTTTTAATTTTTTTTTTTTTTTGGAGATTTAGTTATCTCTACATATAAAATAGGATGTATGTATGTACCTGCTCCGACGATATATTTGAACCTTTAAAGCTGATCTACAAATGGCAAAATCAATTCCCAGCTACAGCAAGGTCAAAAAGAGCACAACAAGAATACTTTTATTAATAGTAGATAAACCAAAACCAGGTTTCGGCAATACCAATGACGGCAACACTGCTCGTAGGTTTTTCGAAAATTCTGAGGCTAGTGCTGAGATTACGGGATTGGATGTAACGCTCATCAAAAGATTCGACACTCTCCTTCACGCATTAGCATCTGGGTACAATATGAATATCCAAACATTTGAAAAATTTGTGGTCGAGGCCAAAAAACTATACATATGTAGATCTCTATACATGGTTTAATATGCCTGTTACAGTTTATAAAATCGAAGTGAATAGTACTGATATTATAAAATCAGCAATTTCACCTGTTGGTCAACTTTCTGAGGAAGCACAGGAAGCCCGTAACAAAGATTTGAGACGATTCAGGGATGATAACACAAAAGCAGTCACGTGAAGCCTCGAATAGGGATCTTATGAATATGTTGCTTATAACATCGGATCCTTTAGTTAATAGTTTTAGGGAGATTCCTAAGAAAAAATTTTAAAGTCTGACTTCAGAAGTCTTAAGTTTATTGTCCCCCGATAAGGAGGAAAGCTACATATTTATATTTTGTTAACAAGGAAAAGAAAATTAAGGAGAAAACTGCAAATGAGGTAGTGTTTTATGTTCTATGACGAAACCGAAAATCTATATGAGAGTCCCTGCATTTTTTAGGTGTAGCACAGTGTAATTATGACTCTGATGGTTTATTTACATTTTATGACAAATAACACACATGATCCCGCTACTTTTCATGTGTATACTGTGTTGGCTATAGTTTGCGGGTAAATTTAAATTACGAATAAAAAATAAAGTAAATCAACCAATAAATCAAGGAAAAAAGTTGTTAAGAAAGCTAAAAGGTATGTACTCCTATGTATTAAAGCAGCTATTAATAATAGAAAAGTGCATAGTGGAAGTTAATAAACAGTAATTTAGTTTTGTGCAAAAAAAATAATTGTTTGCTTAGAAATTTCGCATTGTTTGCTTAGAAATTTCGCAGGTTTAGTAGGTACATACTATATATGTATGTAACGTATGTAGTGCAAATCACCCAGATCGAACCAACTTAACATATATGTCGCTCCCATATAATCGATTGCTCCGATAGATGTGATTTGAGCTATGTATTTTAAAATTAACAGTTTTGAAAAGTTTGTAAGTAATTGTAAGTAAGGACCGGACACTCAAATAAGTTATGCGTATTCATGAAAGGTTTAAAGCCTTCGATACAGCCGAAAACAGCCCTTACTTCTTTCAGTTTGATTTTGCAGACGCTAAAAAAAATGTGTGGAAAAGCGACATTTGCAACTAAAAAAAGCAAAATTTAAAAAAAAAAAAATTTATTACAATTGAAGCTGTGGACTTAGAACCTTCTACATCGCAGACCCAAGCAACATTATCTAGTACAGAAAGTACTTTAGAACATATGTATGCCTTCTCAAGATGTGGGTGTTTTCGGCGGTGCAGTGAAATAACTCCCAAATGAAATAACTCCCATGAAATAACTCCCAATGAAATAAGTCCCAATAAAAATGAAATAATTCCCAACTTTAATAAATGAAATAACTCCCAAAGAAGGAAATGAAATAACTCCCAATATTTGGCAGTTATTTCACAATGAAACCACAAGTCCCCAAAAAAATGAAATAACTCCCAAATGAAATAAGTCCCAAAAAAATGAAATAAATCCCAAAATTAAATTTGGAATGGTATATTTTTACAATATAATCAGTTACAATGAAATTTGAAAAATACAGGACAGCTTTGGACATGCGAATTAATGTCATTGAGGCATTTGGGTTTGAGATTCGACGACGTAGTGCCGCAGGCGAAAATTTTACTTAGGTCAGATCCTCAATTCGGGGCGTGATCCATGGTATTTATGTGCAGAACTCCTTTGCGCATTGGCGGCCTTCGGCCGCGCTCCAAAAAATAACCCTGGGCTACGCCATTCCAACTCCGGGTGTGTGCCATAGCCGTGGCTACCGCCACGGTGATGTCTTTCCGCGTGCCACGTTTCCCACTTTTTCACTTTTTGGGCTCAGCCTAATGTGCCATTACAACAACCACATGAAAATGACAGAAAATTGTGAACTTTAACTGCAAATAACTTTTGAACGGTTGAAAAAAATCTCATTTCAGATTCTAAATCTAGACGTGGTTAATCGTTTACGTGGGGTACCGAGCGCTAATACACAACCAAAAATGTTGAGATATGTATCAGGAGACGCGCTTTGGTCCCAGGAGCATGAATATAACTCCGCTGAACCAATATTTTTAGTAGTTTGTGAGATATTTGCAGTTAAAGTCATTTTCATGTGGTTGTTGTAATCACATTACCCTGTGAGAAAAGAATGGCACGCGGAAGGACATCACCGTGGCGGTAGCCACGGCTATGGCAACCACCCGGAGTTGGAATGGCGTAGCCCAGGGTTATTTTTTGAAGCGCGGCCGAAGGCCGCCAATGCGGAAAGGAGTTCTGCACATAAATACCATTGATCACGCCCCGAATCGGGGATCTGACCTAAGCCAATCTCAGATTCATGATCATAAGTCGAAGGTGATAATGAAAAATGAAAATTTGGAATATAAAAAAAATGTACTGACTTTAGTTCGCTTTCTTAATGCGAATTAATGTCAATGACGTTAGTTCGCTAAAAATATGCCCAACAAAAATGAAATAACTCCCATTAAAAATGAAATAACTTCCAATGACTGGATTACAAGCAATGAAGTAAGTCCCAAAAAATGAAATAACTCCCAATTTCCAAAAATTATGAAATAACTCCCAAAGATATTTTATTGGGGATTATTTCATTTGGGAGTTATTTCATTATGAAATAATTCCCAGTTAAAATTATGAAATAAGTCCCAATGAATTGGGAGCTATTTCATAATGAAATAAGTCCCAACTTGCATGGAAAATATTTGGGAGTTATTTCATTTTTTTGTTGGGAGTTATTTCATTTGGGAGTTATTTCACTGCACCGTTTTCGGCGTTTCTTTTGATTTGAGTGGTATCAATCTCCCAACTACGCAAGATATTTTGCAATATTATTTTCACTTGGCCGATAGTGCTCAAGTTAAAAGAAAAACGTTTTCCTTTAAAATATTTACTCCCCACGTTAGTGACAAATTGATTGAAATTTGGAACAAAACTTCTTCTTCTTTAAATGGCCATCTAACCGCCTGAGCGATTTTGACGTCCAACATAGTTCGCCAGTCATTTCTTCTTTGCGCCAACTGGCGCCAATTGGAGACCCCACGAGATCGCAGGTCGGTCTCCACTTGGTACTTCCATCGGAGTGGTGGTCTTCCTCTTCCTCTGCTTCCACCGGCGGGTGCCGATAAGTATACCTTCTGGGCTGGAGCGTCTTCGTTCATTCGGACCACGTGGCCTAGCCAGAGAAGCCGCTGTGTTTTAATGCGCTGTACTATGTCGACGTCTGCGTAAAGCTCATACAACTCATCATTAAATCTTCTTCGGTACTCGCCGTCGCCAACGTGTAGAGGCCCACAAATCTTTCGCTGAACTTTTCTCTGGAATACTCCCAATGCAGCCTCGCCAGATGTTGTTAGTGTCCACGCCTCTGCACCATATAGCAGGACGGGAGCGATGAGTGATTTGTAGAGTGTGATTTTCGTGCGTCGAGAGAGGACTTTACTTTTCAATTGCCTACTCAGTCCAAAGTAGCATTTATTTGCAAGAGCAATTCTTCGTTGGATTTCTAGGCTGGCATTATTGTTTGTGCTGGATCCAAGGTAAACGAAGTCCTTCACTATTTCGAACTTTGCCAGCAGTGGCGTGGGTGCCAAGGCGCGAATGCGCTGACTCTTTGCTTGATGACAGCTTGTACTTCGTTTTGCCTTCGTTCACCACCAAACCCATTTTTTCCGCTTCCTTTTCTAGCTTGGAGTACGCAGAGGTTACGGCGCGGTTGTTAAGGCCCATAATGTCAATGTCGTCAGCATATGCTAACAGTTGCACGCTTTTATAGAATATTGTTCCAGCGCGGTTGAGTTCTGCAGATTGTATTATTTTCTCCAACATCAAATTAAAGAAATCGCACAATAGGGGGTCACCTTGTCTGAAACCTCGTTTAGTTTCAAACGGCTCGGAGAGGTCCTTCCCAATTCTGACTGAGCTGGTGGTGTTGCTCACTGTCATTTTGCAAAGCCGTATAAGTTTTGCGGGGAAACCAAATTCAGACATAGCGGCATAGAGGCAGCTCCTTTTCGTGCTATCGGAAGCGGCTTTAAAATCAACGAAGAGGTGGTGTGTGTCGATTCTTTTCTCACGGGTTTTCTCCAGGATTTGACGTATTGTAAAAATCTGGTCGATGGTAGATTTCCCAGGTCTGAAGCCACACTGATAAGGTCCAACCAGTCTGTTCACGTCAGGCCTCAATCGTTCGCACAATACGCTTGACAAGACCTTATATGCGATATTCAAAAGGCTGATTCCGCGGTAGTTGGTGCAGTTTGCAGGATCACCTTTCTTGTGGATTGGGCGCAGAACACTTAGATTCCAATCTTCGGGCATGCATTCATCCGACTATATTCTGCACAGAAGCTGGTGCATACGCCTTACCAGCTCCTCGCCGCCATGCTTGAACAGCTCAGCAGGCAAACCATCAGCGCCAGCTGATTTATTGTTTTTTAACCGGGATACTGCTATTCGCACCTCATTATAGTCGGGTTCTGGAACGTCAATTTCGTCGTCTTCGATTGTGGGTTCGGGTTCGAGCTCTTCTCTGGTTTCTTGCTCAATTTCTCCATTTAAAATGGCAGAGAAGTGATCCCTCCATATCTCTAGTATTCTCTGAACGTCAGTCACCAGGTCGCCGTTCTCGTTCTTACAGGAATTTGCCCCGGGCTTGAAACCTTCCGTCATTCGTCGAATTTTTTGATAGAATTTTCGGGCATTATTCCCATTGGCTAGCATCTCAAGCTCATTGATTTCACGCTTTTGTGCCTCTCTTTTTTTTGCCCTGCTCATGCATTCCACTGGGTTGAATTGTGCTCTCAGAGAGCAGGTGTGAGAGTCGGTCTGCAAAATCATTGGCACAAAACTAATATTGCAATTATGCCAAAACGGAGTGTTATTAGAAAATTTAATGCTTTGATTGATGCATGTAAAGCCAAAAATAAATATAAACTTCAACTTTTGAAGCGTTCGTACAGGCATCCAAAAAATTATTTTGTATTGGAAAATGGAAATGTGACTTAACATTTGAAACAGTTCATAATGGATCAATATAATGACCGAAAATTTACGATACCGGAATCCGAGGCAGACATTTTAGAGCAAGTAGCTCCGTCAATAATAATCCAAACTAATGCAGAAAGTCATGGTCCAACATACATTCCGGAAGAGGATTTTGCTAACTTGTACTTGCTTTATAAGAAAGTCAAATTTCATAGATTTCTGGAACATATTGTCGATTTTCGAAGAAAAGGATTTAGAATAAAAAAAAACATCAAAAGCGGCCTCTAGCGGACGTCAAAAGAAAAAATTAATACCGAAAATGGATTTCTCGACCCCAAAAACCTCAGATTTACATAGAGAATGATTTTTGTTAATTTTCAAAACGGCTTTGAAACAAGTCACAAATCACTTTTTGAAGAAAAAAAAATAGATCGAAAAAACTGCTAGCTCGAAATTTATGTTAGTTTCTTCGGCAAAAATGCTTGAAATGATCCAAATAACCATAATCGCCGTGTGCCCCTGATGCAAAAAAAATCGACCCGCTCTAATGTCATTTCTCATACGATTTTTGTTAAATTTTTATACTTTGATACTTTATTGTCATGAAATTCCCTATTTTCAGTTGACTCAGACACATTTTAAAAAACGTTTTTTGTTCCATATAAAATGCATTACAAAAAACTGGGATTATAGCGGAAAAACTATAGCATATACAAGAAAAACAGTTTCGATGGAGAATCACCTCGGCAACAAGTTGTGGAGGAAACTTTTTTGGCAGATGTTAACACTACAGAAATAATTAAAAAAGAAAAAAAAAATTACCTTCAAATAGCTGCAGAGAAGTATGCTCTGCATATTTTTATATTATTTCTTAACCCTTTCATGTCCATTAGTTCGTAGGAAAATTAGATAGATAAACTAAAAACCGCGGTCCCTATCACTTCCGCATTCAGTGGATTTTCTGTCTTCCTCGCCTGAACTAATAAGCAAATCTTAATTTTTTTTTATTGAACTTATTTCTTATTTTATTTAATTTGGGTCCTCGATTATGCCTACTATTTTATGTGTACGCTAGTTGGCAACACTACACAATCGAGGACCATGGGGGGTTAAAAAACGCTTACAATTTACAAACAGAACGCTTTTTCTCTTTGCATTATTTTCAAATATTTATTTTAATTATAATTATTTTTATTTGAAATCATATTATTTTCTGAAGGTTTGAATTTCCATGTTATATTTGATTACGAAATGTACATCATTAAGGATTTTACCTCATTTTAAGATATCTTGGAAATTTTAACTTTATATGATGACTTATTTATTATTTCATATACATATGTACATTATTTTAAATATATCTTGTCTCATTTTTTACGTTCCGAGCACGAAAAATTTAAAAATTAATTCGTATCTAGTCATCTTTGGTAAGCATGGTATAGTCCATGTTTAAACTAGTAATTTCCATCATTATACAAATCTGTTTTGTGAATGAAAAATTAATTTCGCTAACAAGCGCATCGCTGAATATAAAATGAAAAAAGTGTTATCCAGTCACCTTTGAAGGCCGATTATAGTTTGGAAATGACTTGAGATGAGAATTTCTATGACTCTTTTTTAATCGTTTTTTGGCACGTTTGACCAAGTTTAAGCTGTCTCAAGAGCCAGTTACCAAATTTTGCTGACACCTTAAAATTTAATTGTATTAGAATTTATATTTTCCACTTGAAATCTCTCCAAATAAAGAAATTTAATTAAAATGAATGATTTCCCCTTGGAAAACTTAGATTCTAATAAAGGGTGTATCATTAAAGGGACTTTATAATTTATTTACGCAGCATGTCAGGGATCTACATTTAGCAATAAATTTAACGAATTAGTAGATTAAGATAGACTGCTTTTGCCAGTTCAGGGGTTGCCGCCTTCCTGCCGAAAGGAACACTTTGTGGGTTGCAGCTTCTTTCTCCATTCAAATAACATGATCTAACCGGCGTTCCTATCAGATTAGCATGTTGTGTGTCGTCAGTAGTATTGAAGGTTATGTGGAGTTTTAAGGAGTTAGAAGCTTCAAAACGTAAACCCCTTCAAAAACTTTTTTTTTTTATTTCATCTTAATTTACTCGTTTGAAAATTCGTTAGAAAAATAGTATGCATTAGGCCGGGTCGATTTGTGGGGAGGCAAAAACATCGCCCATTGCTCTGTGAAAATCATATTCTAGGGATCAAAATAAGTAATTTTGCCAGAAGAACCATGCCTCTAAAACGAATTCTGATGTCCCACAATATGGGTCGAACTTTTGGGTAGGGGGCCATGGCGTATGTGTGACATTTTTAGGCTTCTCTTAGGACTACAAATGATATCTACCCAAAAGTTTGACCCAAATTGGAGGACATCAGAATTCGTTTTAGATGTATGGTTCCTTCGGCAAAGCTTCTTATTTTGATCCCTAGAATACGATTTTCACAGCGCAATGAGCGATTTTTAAATCGACCCGCCCTAGTATGCAAATATCATAGTACCTTTACTATTAAAAGGTATAAAGCAAAACAATTAAAAGGTCATTTTCATTAAAAAACGTTTAGCATGTACGATCCTGCCTGAGTTTGTTTTTATGAAACTTATTTTCTCCAGTTCATGCATAATGTTTTAACATAATTTGCAAAATGACATAACAAGGTCAACGCTTTTGCAACTTAACTGTAATATGCTTCGCAATCTTGCTCAAATTTAAAAGTACTTCAAATCCCCCAGATGGGGCCCCTCCCAGTTAACGTCATTGCATTTGTCAGCTACACATAGATATATTTTCGCTGCAAAAATAAAATTTAGCTTCAAATTTTACTATTACTTCTGAGAGCTCTCTCACCGTTTCTTACAATTGTTGTCCTATGCGGACTTCTGTTCAGGATATGTCGAGAAGATGAGTGGCGAGATCATTCAAGCCGAAGATGGATTGCAGGCGTTCTGTCAAACTTACATAGTCCAATTCGAGTAAACCCTTTGACTTCCAGATGCGGCTCCGATTTCGATAAGACACATTTTGAAAATTTCCAGTAAGTGGCCTTTTTAAGCATCCCTAATAGTAGTAGAATTATTAAATGAATGCCTTTTGACAGGTACAATTCATTTGGTATACTTGCTCTACTACCGGTAACGGAAGTTCGAACATTTCTAATAACCTCAAAGCAATCAAAATATTTACCTAGCTCTAACCTAGCAAATAACTGCTCTGTAAGAAAGCCTATACTTTTTAGATCAGGTGGAAACCTTGATAAAACTTAATTCGAATATTATTATTATTTAGATATCGGTTTTAAATTAATAAATCCCGAAAGCTTATAAAGCTCTTTGCTTCTCGGAGTTGGCATCCCACGTATGTAAAACAAAAACCTTCAAGAAATACTGACAGCTATTTTGATTAGACTCTTTTCTATAGATCTTGTTGGGTCACCTTCTTCATCAGTGAAACATGTAAGACGTCATATCAGGCATCGAGTTGTGCATCAGTGCACTTAACGATACCTGCTTCTTTTGTAAGGAGCCCTAGCTTTGCAATGCCTGAATCCCTAGAAGTTGTAATCAAATTTAAGTATTTGACAAATACGAGTATACTATAGCATTGAAAATTTTGGTTGCTGGTATCGTAGACGAATTGAGTTCTTTTCGATTCTAAAATTTTTGTGTTGACTGGGTAAAGTAGAGCTAGCCAAAAAGCTTGAAATATATTTTGAATACTACACAATATTTGTTTATGTTATCCATTTAGTTTCAGTGTTTCATTCACTCGATTTTGTTTGGTACTCGTGGATTATACATATGTACGTATGTATATCTTTGTATGTATGTACGTTCGAAGAACTCTTCACAACTTGCGAACATTTACATTTTCGCCCACAAGCACATATTTAGTTGTGCAACTGTTATGCTGCGTTTTTTGAAAGTTTTGGAAATTGTTTCGATTACCATTGCAGTGGCTCTTGTTCTTATTCACTTTGTTGTTGTAGTTATTGTTTCAAGTAATGCCGCTGATTGCTTTATTACTATTTCCACTCTAATTGAATGAATTTGTTGTGATGTTTCTTAAACCATTGCCAGAATGAATGCAAATTTTCTTCAACAAACTAAATTTCAAACACCATAACCACCCATCTCGATCCCTCTGCATCCTTGAGCAAGAATACTGTCAGGATTTAGTACAACGCATTCGCAACAGCATCACATTTCTATATACATACATACATATGTACACATACATATACTGACGTATTTCGTACTAAGCGGCAATGAAAAAAAAAGATATAAAACGATTGAGACTGAGAATAAATAGTTTGGGTTGATGAAGTAAGTGAAGATGAATGTTTTAGGGCCTACAATCACTAGATCCCGAAACCAGAATATTTTTGGATGTCCCGCAATTCATCGCCATCATTTATTGGCGTTTAACCGTCTGCGTAACTAATCATGCCAGCCATCGCTTTTTAGAGAAAACTGACTCCAATTGCAGACATCAAACTAGCCTAAACAGCTATCTTCCTGATTTGTCCGTCTCCGTTGCAACCACTTTCTACTCTCGAATTGGAGATTTGATTAGAAAACCTAAAGCTTTATTCTGCCTATGTCTGTAAAAAGCTATGTAATCTCTTTGACAACGCAGGAGAAACCATTAAAATTTCGGAGAAGTTTTCTCTCAAATATGATGAGAGACTTATTGAATCTGATCTTTGTTGACTTCTCAATTGTTGGCGAGAGGGATTCTTTTTTAAATTTCGCGTCTAACATTATTCTTTAGACTTACTGGAATGAATTCACGTTGAACAGGACTAACAGCCGGTTAGAGATTGTCACTCTCTAATTTCTGAGTCGAAATTTTGTACTTCCATTGCGCGATTACATCGTCAGACGAGTAGAGAAATAAAGTGGAATTGGTATTTACAAATCCCGAAAAATTTCAGGGTTGAATTCATTAGTAAGTATGTATGTATGTATATAAATGTTGTCAATGCCATCAATAAATTGATTCTGCGGTTTTTTCGGATTACTGAATTTGGCTTTCGTGTGTACTAGCTCTTGATTGGGGTATTCAGCAGCAGTACAACTACTGCCTTTTACATTATAATCTACATGGCTGCCACATTGACTGCAATGCCATCAAGCTTTGAAGCGGAATTGCCTCAGAGTTCAATGAGAAAATATCGAATGACATCGCTTCCGAAATGAAATGTTGGGATGAGCGTATTGCATGCCTCTGAGCAGCCATAAACTATTTTAATAGATTAGGATTAGATTAGGGTCTTATAGTTTTTATTTTCACCAAAAAAAAAACAACAAAAAGTTGAAAAGCTTTCGTAGATTGTGAGAGAGATTTCTTTGAAAAAAGAGAAAATAATTGAATTGCGAAAAAGGCAATTGAAGCGACTAATTGAGTGTTGCCAATTAATTCAAGAGCGTGTCAATTGAAGAATGTAGAAATCTACATATTCAGGTATTTATGTATGTTGAAATAGTTTTATAGGATCTTTCAAATCTTATTACTTTTAACGAGCTATTCTTGTATGTATATTTGTTTATTTGTATATCCAGACTATCTCGAAAACGGCTTAACCGATCTGGATGAAATTTGGTATGTAGGTATGTAGTGTGTCACATTCTAAAAATTTTTACTCAGGTCTTGCCACAAGGGTCATTTTAAGGGATAGCCACCTATTTAGATTTTTTTAAATGAAGCGAAATATGGTAATATGGGTATCAAATGAAAGATGTTTCCCACCGTTTAAAAAAAAACTACGCCTAGGAGATTTGCCACTTAGTGTTGTCATCTGAGCTTATCTTTAAACTTTAGACGAGCTCGAGAATGGCTGAACCGATTATAATGAAATTGAGTATATGAATAGTCCACTAGATTCTAAATATTTATGCTCAAGTGCTGGAGAGGCTTCTTTCACGGGGTTGCCTCCTGCTCATGAAAATGCCAAGCAAAGCTCGGTAGCTCAGGTACTAAAATTTTAATTAACCTGATTTAAAAAAATATTTTCAATGAATAAACACCTTATCTAGCTCAATAATTTTCAGTTATCTTATAACTTTAAACGACTTAGGGCCGCTTTCATAAAAGCCGGTAGCCGCTAACCGGAGTTTAATTGACGTATTTTGTACGGTTAGCTGTCAAATTAATCACCGATTAGGCTTAACCGGCTTTTATGAAAGTGGCCCTTATTCTTGTATATTTGTATGTTTGTATATTTGCATATTTGTATGTATATTTGTATATCCACTACAATCTGCCGAACGACTTCACCGATTTTAATGAAATTTGGTACACAGGTACTATGCTTTGTTTTAAGATTTTCTACTTTGGTGTTGCCACGTGGGTGGTCCTTAGGGTTGCCACCTATATCAATTTTTTTTAAATATTAAGCAATATATGGCAATATGGGTATCAAATGAAAGGTATTTTAGGCCGTATACCAACCAAACTATTTTCGAGTAGGATTGCCACCTAGGGTTGCCACCTGAACGCATTTTATTTATTCCTTCAGATATAGACAACTATCTCGGGAAAAGCTAAACCGATTTCGATAAAATTTGGTTAGATTTTCTACTTGGATGTTGCCACTAAAGGAAGCTTAGAGGGTTGCCACCTTTCCGAATTTTTTAAAAATATTAAGTAATATACGGCATTGTGGGTATCAACTGAAAGGTATTTTAGGCCGTATACCAACCAAAATATTTTCGAGTAGGATTGCCAATTAGGGTTGCCACCTGAACGCATTTTATTTATTGCTTCATATATCGACCACTATCTCGGGAACTGCTAAGCCGATTTCGATGAAATTTGGTAGATGGATAGTATGATTCCTTCTTAGATTTTCTACTTGGATGTTTGCCACTAAAGGAAGCTTAGAGGGTTGCCACCTTTCCGATTTTTTTAAATATAAAGCAATATATGGCGATATGGGTATCAAATGAAAGGTATTTTAGGCCGTATACCAACCAAAATATTTTCGAGTAGGATTGCCACCTAGGGTTTCCACCTGAACGCATTTTATTTATTCCTCCAGATATCGACCACTATCCAGGGAACGGCTGAGCCGATTTCGATGAAATTTGGTAGATGGATAGTATGCTTTCTTCTAAAAGTTTCTACTCGGCTGTGGGTCAACCAGAATATTTAATACACAACAGGTGTAGCCAAAGTATGTTAAGTGACTTTTTGTGGTTAGTGTTCGATGTTTTGGAAATCTATTTTGGAAATTTATGCTCTTGGTAAGTAAGATTATGCGGAAAATTGGAAAAATACCGAGCAAGTCTCGGTCACCCAGGTACTTAATAATTAAGCATCTAGTTAAATTTATCACGTCGTTACGAAATTCGACCTCTGGTCGAGTCGATAGACTTTAACAGATTTCCTTTCCTTTCAAGTGTAAACATGCCTTTAAATATTAATTTTAATTAATCTTTTTTTATTATTTCTTTTCAAGAAAAAATCTTAACCTGGTTTTACTACCTATGGACAATAGCGGTCTGCAAAAACGCTGAGTTTATGAAAATCCAGTATGGAAAATTTTAGAGCGTATGGGTTTAACTTCTTAAGACTATGTCGATGTCTGCGTAGACCTTATACAACTAATTATTGAATCTTCTTCGGCAAACATAGCGCAGAGAACCATAAAACCTTCGTAAAACCTTTATCTCGATTACTCCACAGGCTGGGAAGTATCCTCAATGTTATATAATTGTAAAATTGAAAGCACACTCTTTTTTGCCATTCACTACTATTTTTTCAGGGTAGATATATTTTGAGCTTAATAGATATTCAGATATGTTTAAATAGTGGTACTCCTTGAAAGTTAAAAATTAACCGAAACCGGTTTTTTACTAAACCTAATTTAACAAGAGATGACCGAGAATCGTCTCTAACCCGAGGTTAACTACCCAATGCTGAGCAGTTAAACTCTAGTTAACTCAACTTGAAAGTTGAAAAGCTAGAGCTAACTGTGGAACGTAAGTTAACTCGCCACTGTGAAAATGGCCATTAGTCAATTATTATTTTTGTTTTTTCTGCACTAATTACGATGTATTGCTCCAAGCATACTTATCCTTGTCGGAGTCATATTTAAGGCATGGGAATCATCAACGTATGTTAGAATACTTCAACAGAGCCAAAATTATAATTTAAAGATTCTCGCAATGAAAAAGAATTTATATACACAAAATAGCCAGTTGAATGGAGCTTTCAAATTACTCGATATAAAGTCAAAACAAAAAAATTGAAACAGCAGTTCTAAATGAGTTCTAGGATGAAACCATATTTAAAACAACGATCGCTCACAACCACGGTATCCAAAGATGCCTTGAGAATCGGCTCATGGTGCCAAAGTTTTCGAACAACTATTCCAAGCATAAACTACCTGTATTGATTCCATAATTTTTCAACGAGCTACCAATAGAGCTTACCAATCTACCCAACACTGTCCAGGGTAATAGTCTTATTAAGAAACATTTTAAAAATCTATTGTAAACTATTTCCAAAACGGCAAAAATTTGTATTACTCTGAAGTACTATGTTAAAAATAATAATAATCATACACTAAAATTAAATTAAATTTCAATGGAACCCAATACTATAAATCGAATAAAACTACTTTCTTAAAAAAGGGGGGATTGGAAACACGTCCTTTCCAACCTCCTCTCCTCTGTTGTTTGGGTTCTGATGCATTCCTACTAATTTAATTTCTAAAAAGGGGAGGCGTGGAGTAAAATATGGTCCTTTATTTAAGCTGAGCTACCATTAAATAAAAAAAAAATGTTTGTAAATTTCATATCCAAAACTTGTGTCGCTAATGAAAAATGAGTTAACATAAGAACAACACTTGTGCATAATAAATATATCCAAAAATAGTTTAAGATCACTACTGAATATCTTGTTACATAACCCAACACACAGAAATGTTGTGCTGCTTAATACAAGGACGCTGACAAAATAAGATAACGATTTTGGTTTCGTTTTTCGAAATTAATTACGGTTTCTCTAAAAATGATTTATTTACTGGATAGCCAAATAAATTAAAATGAAGATTAACTACTTATTGCTAATGTTGAGATCGTGAAAAAGCAAACATAGAAATGCTACAATACACGGCTAAAAATTTAAGTCCCAATTTTAAACATTTTTGGGCTACATACTCGCATACAAAATTTGGTTCAGAATTAAATGTAAAATTGAGAATTTGTGTGGGTAATTGAAAGTTTTGGATTTTATTACAAAAAAGTTTAAAAAATTGTGTAAACCAATGAACGGTTTAAAGTTTGGGCTAAAATTTTTAGCCGCGTATTGGTTTCAATCCTTGTTGTTGTCTATACGTAATGTGGCCACTAAAATATAATAATAGCAAACTGTGCGCGTACCACCCACATCTCAATATTATACTCCTGTGGAATTTGATGCAGCTCGATTGGCAACCTCAATTTAATTAAACTTCGCTCATATCTAATTACGGTGGCATGGAAAGAAAGGTTGTTGACATACTATACGTACGTTGGTGCACAGTTTTGGTAAAAGCGTGAACGGAACATCATCAACAGCTTCACTATTTGAGTAAAAATATAAATATTTTGAAGTATGAAAGGCATCTCTTAAGGGTGTATATTCATTGGCTTATATACTAGTAGAACCTCTTTAAAAGAGGTGAATAATGAGACTGCTTTATCGACTTTCGCTATTAATCCACACCACAATTGTGTCAAGTCTGTGAATTGAAATAATTTTCAAATCCACAAATCCAATAATGATTTGTCCAGTAGTTTGTATCTATTAATGTTGTTAAAGTCGTGTTTGGTGGTGAAGATTGAACTGGAAATACGGTTACCATAATCGAAATCGCAATTATCTAATAATTAGATTCTAATTTAAAGCGGGACTCTAGTTTTCAGCCAACTAAGCATGACAAAAAGTAGGCCAGCACACTACTACTACACCACGGCGGCCGAAATAGCCTAGCAAACCGTTGGAGTCATAAATGAATCAGAAGGGAGTCCTAAATGGGAGCGTTTACGATCTTTATGAGCTCATTTATGAGTCCGAAATGAGCTAGAATAAGAGTCATGTATGACTCCTTCTTTTACATAATCGCCACTTATTGGACTCAAAAAAGAAAATTTTGGAGTCACTGTTACAAAATTCATAAAATGCGCATTTCTGGCTTTTAAATGACGCCTTTTGGCATTGAAATTGGTTCTAGAATTGGAAAAAAGATACATACCTGAACCTTCCTTTGACAAAAAAGAAAATTTTTGAATAGATTGTGGTAAAGAAATTAGTTAAATGTGCCTACTTACACACTAAGGGCCACTTTCATAAAAGCCGGTAGCCGCTAACCGGAGTTTAATTTACGTATTTTGTATGGTTAGCTGTCAAATTAATCGCGGATTAGGCTTAACCGGCTTTTATGAAAGTGGCCCTAAATTATGCTTCTACATAAGTAGGGAATGTCTATCTTTTAAACAATATTTCAAACTATATTTAGCCAGCTTGAATAATATAAGCGAAGCCCAGAACAATGCAAATCAGGAACAGATTTTTCGAAAACAAGATTTGAATATTTGTTCCAGAGTTGCTCTGTTAAATAAATACTCTCCGTACAAGGCTCATCATTTTCATCACACCAGAGTCATAAAAGACTCCTTTTTCACATATTTAGGACTCATATCGGATTCCTAAATTATGAACACTCCGAAAATGTTTGTAGTGAGTATTGTCAAAATTTTTTTATTTGAAATTTATGTTGTTGTTTTTAGCGATTTTCCCCAAAGTTTTTTGGGAGTGTTGTCGAAAGTGGCAGTCCTTTACCGGATATGAACCCTTTACGCTCCGGTTATCCCTTGCGGTACATCTATGGCACCTTCAAGGTAATTTTACTTTCGACTTCCTTAAGCAAGAAGAAGGCCGAATGACACATATAATACTTATTGTCCAGCTTTGTTTCAATGCAATTTGCCCTGGCGTTTAAAATCTTTTCCACATTTTTTTAACGTTCCCAAAATATTTATGGAGATGTCGGTAGCGTAACTAGCTGCCGCTCATAAGCAAATTAGAAACGAACGTGGGTCTTGTGGTAAAAGGGGGCAAGTCAAAGCATAAAATAAAAAATTCGAGCATCTCGGGCTTGACAGATTCGAAACAGGAAATGACTTCGGAAAATCGAAACCAGAATTCCTCTTGCCATTAGTTGCTACTTTTGACAGAGTATCGAAGGAAACTGTACGAGCTATAGTGTTTCAGGGTAGCGAAATAAAGCCAAAAAACGCCGCTGGCTAAGAGATGTTCTGTGAATGGCGCAGAGAGTTTTCCTGTCAATACCCAAGTTCGGGAACATAGGAAGGGAAAGGCCTCGACTGAAATCGAAAAAAAAGCAATTAGAGAATGACTTGAGCTACCCTGATGCTTCCAACAAGGGTTAGTTTTCTCTAAAAGGGGATGACTGCCGTGCCTAAAATACGCAACGACCACCAAACTGGATATGTAATTCATGAAAAAATAGATTCAACGACCCCAGAGCAATGTTTACGTACTCCAATGCGAAACATGTGGATCACGCGGCCAACCACACTTGCAGGTTGCATATAAAAGTTGTTTTGGGCTTATGCGAGGATTATTTACATACATCTTTAATTTCATGAATGGTAATTTCATGTTTCGTGAATTTATACATACATATGTATATTTAAATGAATGCATAGATACATTTGTATATATGTATGTAGCTAAATACGGAGCTAAACGAACTGGAGATGGCAAATAAAAATGAAATGAAAAATACAATTTTAGAGCAAATAAAGAACATTCAAAAAAATTCATCCAATCCCTAAATCCCCACAGGAAAGAATCATAAAGCAAACATAGCAAAATTATGCCAGATTAATGCGTAATACAAGAAAATGTAAAAGCGAAAGGAAAGGTGTTTTTGTCTGTACATTAGATCGTCGCGGATAAAGATTTTTTTGCTCTTCTATTCTATAAAAAGTTTCTTTTAAAATAGAGGTCACTGCATTACATTGTGCATATTCTTTATTTAGCACTTGGTCCAGCTGTATATTGAGTCAAATCCTTCTATAGCATGTAGGTCTCTGAGATTTTTCAGATACATATATCCTTACAAGCGTTACCAGGCCCTCTTGATCCTTTTTAACTGAACTCCTCAGCAATATAAGAGTATATCTATAGACCTGCCTGAATTCGTTTCCAAAACCTTTTATTTACAAATGAAGGAAACATTCAAGACAGTCAGAAAACAAACTGTATTTCTGGGAAGGTCTAATGTACAGTTGCATTCTTTTCAATTTAGTTTTGTTCACTATACATTATTAACCTAATCTTTTGTTTATGACAGGCTGGTTGCTTCGAAACAAATTTAACACACACGACTATGCGGGTAGCTCAGCGATGAATATGTTTCTTGGTGTTCTCATGGAAGGCAACGTAGGATCAGCATGCATGGCTGCATAACAAGCACAACACCGGGGAAAGTATCAATCTTAATCTTAGTATTAAATAAGAAATACGAGTTGAGTATGCAATTGAAGACCACAGTCCTTTCTCTAGGAACTAAAATAACACTAAATATGTCACTTATCAGACACTGACAGCATCAGATGACGCAGCCTTGTGAGTGTTCGAGGAAAAGGTTCTTCGAAAGATTGGTGCGAACAAGTTTCCAGTCCACTTCGTGAAGCGTTCCGTACCGGTTCAAAAGTGATGAAGTATCGGACGGTCCAGAAAACTTGCTCAGTGCATTGATTAGTCGCCTATTTCGATTGGACTAATCACCTAAATCACCGAAAGCTGATACCAACAGATTGAAAGGCGTATATAAAGACGTAATATTCATGCACGGATACAGAATTATAATTCTATAATTATCAGCCAGTGCTCAAGCTTTAGAGCGAGAGTATGTAGTGTGTTTTTTAAGTTATTTCTTCATATTTCATTATTTTTATTTGTTTAGATCGTAGATCGGGGTGCGCGGATCACATGTTACATAGGGATGGTCAATTGTAACTACAATATTATTGCCTTTACCGAAACTTGGTTAAAACCGCATGTCTTTGATTCGGAAATTTTTTGCGACGGATATCAAACGTATAGAAAGGATCGCTTGAACAGAACCGGTGGTGGCGTCTTGGTGGCTGTAAGATCTTCATTACCATCTGAAGATGTATATATACCCTCCATTGAAAACATTGAGTTTAAGTGCATCCGAGTCCTGTTAGGCAGCGGATATATTTATATTGCTGTTTGTTACATTCCACCGTCATCTGATTTATCTGTGTATATGCACCACATTTCTCTTTTAAATGGTGTTCATTCTATGTTAAAACCGTCCGATTCATTTATTGTTTTGGGGGACTTTAATCTTCCATACATCTCGTGGAGCAAAATTAATAATAATATTGTGCCAATCTCGGCTAAGCTTAGTAACAATGAGTTTTTGGATGAAATTACCAACCTTTGTCTTAGCCAAATTAATGTTATCCCAAATAAGTTTGGTAAAGTTTTGGATTTAGCCTTCGTCGATGACCTGTCCAAATTTTTTATAAATAGGTGCGATCCTCTAGTGTTACCTGAAGATGTTTACCATCCCTCTCTGGAGATAGTCTACGAAACCATAAGCAATGAGGGGAAGTGCATTAAGAAACCTTGCACCTCTAATATAAAATTTGATTTTGCGAAAGCCAATTTTAAAAAGTTAAATGAAGAACTATCTAAGATAATCTGGCCTCGGTACAATGAGGATGTTGAGCTTTGCGTTTTACATTTTAATAATACTATTTATAATCTTTTCGAAAAGTATGTACCTAAGCGAATCTGCGTTTATGATGAGCCAGCTCAGGCCTGGTTTACTAAAGAGCTAAAGGCATTAAAAAATAAAAAGTCGCGTCTTTTCAAAATGTACAAGAAAACGGGTTTACATTCAGATTATATACAGTATTCTATTATACGTCATAGATATTTAGAACTAAATAAAAAGTGTTATAGAGATTATATTAGCAAAATGAAAAAGCAAATTTTTTGCAACCCTAAATCATTTTATGGTTTTGTAAACTCTAAACGCCAAGTAAAAGGGTTCCCTTCAACCATGAAATTCAGGGATGGCATCTCCAGCAACAACCTAGAGATAGCCAATTTATTTGCTCAATTCTTTAAGTCTAATTATTCTATTGCAATCAATTCACCACCTAACAACTATCCATATCAACCGCATTCAAGTCATTCAATCCATGTTCCTAATTTAAACTCGGAAGATGTTTTATTACACCTCAAGACCTTGAAGGAATCATTTCCTGGTCCTGATTTAATACCGACATGCTTTCTTAAAAAGTCTGCTGAACACATATACCAACCGTTGACCGAACTGTTTAATCTTTCTTTACAGTGTGGCGTTTTCCCGGCTTCATGGAAAGAGTCTTTCCTTATACCTCTTTATAAAAATGGCAGTAGGTCATCGATAGAAAACTATCGTGGTATTGCAAAACTCTCGGCTATTCCCAAATTATTCGAAGCTATTGTTACTGAGTGCCTAACCTTTTCAATCTCAACATTAATTGCTAGCTCCCAGCATGGATTTTGCAAGGGTAAATCAACAACAACCAACTTACTTGAATTCACAACCCACGTGTCGAATGGATTTAGACATAATCTCAACACCGACGTCATTTACACAGATTTTAGTAAAGCATTTGACAAAGTTTGCCACTCTCTACTAATTCACAAGCTCGATCTGGTTGGTTTCCAACCGGGCCTCACCCGTTGGATCTCCTCCTATCTCTCTGAAAGAACTCAAAGAGTAATTTTTAAAGATTCCGTTTCTAACATTATCGATGTATCCTCTGGTGTTCCTCAGGGCAGCCATCTTGGCCCGGTTCTGTTTTTGATTTTCATAAATGATATCTGTACAACAATAAAGTATTCAAATATCTTGATGTATGCTGACGATGTAAAACTATTTAAGTCATATGCGTCCGCGGAAGATCGGTCTTTGCTTCAAATGGATTTAGAGTACTTAGTTACGTGGTGCAATGTAAACTATATGCCGCTAAACTTAAAGAAATGTAAATTTATGTGTTTTTCACGTAGAGGTATACAGCCAGCTTCTTATGCAATTAATAATCACAGTATTGAAAATGTTAATATTTTTGTTGACTTAGGCGTAACGATGAACTGCAAACTTAGCTTCAGTCCGCATATTGAGGCAACAGTCAATAAGGCTAGAGGTGTTTTAGCTTTTGTGAAAAGGTGGTCAAAAGAATTTAGTGACCCATATGTTACTAAAACTCTTTTTACTTCCTTGGTTAGACCGATATTGGAGTATGGCTCGATTGTGTGGAGTCCGCGTTATCAAGTTAATATAGACAAGCTAGAATCAATTCAAAAACAGTTTCTACTTTTTGCCTTGAGAAACCTACAATGGGATTCAATGTACAGTCTTCCACCTTATACTAGTCGGTTAAAACTTATCGATCTCCCAACTCTTTCTAGTCGTAGGGAAATGCTTGGTGTAATTTTTATGGTAAAATTAATAAACGGACACATTTCTAGTCCATTTCTTTTAAATGAAGTTAAATTTAATATTCCCTCCCGAGCTTCAAGACGTTTCAAACCTATTTTTTTGAAGCAATGTAGAACCAATTTTCAATTGCACGAACCTTTTCAGTGTTTATGTGAAAAATATAACTCTCACTCTTGTAATTTTGATACCTCGGACTCGCTTTTTATAATAAAAAAATCTGTTCTTTCCTCTCTCAACTAATTATTTTGTTTATGTTTATGTATTTTAATCTCTTATGTATGCACCTTATTCGGCTGATGAAGTTTTTCTGTAGCTGAACAGTTTGAGGTCTCGACGCTTAACAAACCTCCGCCTTTCAAACACTCGGCAAATTTGATCCGCGCGTTATGCGGATGCGCCCCTCGTGTCGGTTGGGCGGGATGGTGGGTAATCCGTTGGGCTTATTATTATTATTATTATTATTATTTTACTATTATTATTTAAATTATTTGTTCTATATAGAACGGGGGCTGTCAGGCACTAGTTACGCCTGGTATTTCTTAATTGGGGGTGAGCACTCTCAGGTATAAACACGGAAAAACCCTCGATTTTGGATAACAAAATATAAACTATATCTTTGGAATATATCATGAGCTGGTTGTGAATTGCAAGAGAGTACAGCGCAAATGAAATAAACGAAGAAATAATAGCAGCTTATGTCGCTTAAGCAGCCACAACCTAACGTTGTTATCCGAAAAAATTGTTTACCCCGGTAAGAAAGCAGTTTAAAATTTTTGTTGGTGGTTATTGTTAAGCTTCAGTATCGGCAGCGCTCATTTTAATAAATATTTGCATGTTTTTAATAAAGCGCAATTCAAATATATGTAGAAGAATAACGAACAAGGTTACGCATATTTCTATTTCAAAATAACAAATTTTTTCGAGATACTTCTTAACGCACTCCACCACCTCGTTATTTTTTCCCCTCTGATCCAGCTATGAGCATGTCCGCTCCCTTTTTATACCGCCGTCATCTTAAAATCTCCATACACAAGTGACCATTCATATAAAAGGAAATGTTAATGGGAATGGGAATGACATTGACATGAAAGCCGTGCCGTGCTGTCGGTTCTTAACATCATCATCACCATGTGATTTCAAGCCTTCACTTTCCGAGGCAGATAATGTCATTGTTTGTTGTTTAGTCGTGCTTTCATTTGTGATGTTGCACTTGTTATTTGTTGTTTTTTGCTATTCGTAAGCATCATTTGTTTTTATTGCAGCGAAGTGTGGTGTCGACAAATATTGGCCTTATGGAAAAATTATCAAAAACGAAACAAATGTTGCCAGCATTTGGTACGGCGGAAAGTCAAACCATCACGCGAATATCATCAAAATTAATGATGGCTTGACTTTTTAGGGCGTAGACAACTGAAAACAAGCAGGAGTGGCGCAAAATACCACAAAGCAAACCAAAAGGCGGTGCATACCACAAAGTTGCCATGGATAAGAAATTTAGTCATTAGATAAACAAGTTGTAATGTTGTTGTAATGGCATGTTTAACTTTTAAACAATTAATAACAAGTGATTTATGTATGTATGTGCGTTAAGGTGCCTCGCCAAAAAAAGTTGCACTGTTTCCACTGGATTTTCAAAATTCACTCTTTTCTAAGGCTCCCCCAAAATACTTCCAAAAAATATTAAAATTTACTGGACCTAAACCGCGTTAAAAAACGCTAAAAATATCCTTTTTTATGTATAAAAGGAGTATGAAAAAATATTTTTTAATAAAAAGCATCTGAGATGATGGAGTGCAAAAGGTTAGCATAACAAGTTTACAAATTTTATCAATACTATTGTAAAACTGTGTGCTAGTATTCACAATTTGTAAAATTGGACCAAAAAGCGTTAAATTTTGCAGAAATGGCAAATGATGTCCTAATCGTCCAAATCCGTCAATAATTTGCTGAGTTATTAAAGTTTTCCACAAACCTACCCCTCGAAATATGACCAAAAACAGCAACATACATGTCAATATTTGGATTACGTTGATAAAATTTTCAAACTTTTTTATGCTTAACTTTTGTACTCCAGCTAATTCATCATCTCAGGTGCTTTTTATTAAAA
Organism: Sphenella marginata; assembly: GCA_951509765.1. NCBI lineage: Eukaryota > Metazoa > Arthropoda > Insecta > Diptera > Tephritidae > Sphenella > Sphenella marginata. The sequence goes on along the minus strand of OX608080.1, from coordinate 27,230,573 downwards.
AATATTTTTTCATACTCCTTTTATACATAAAAAACGATATTTTTAGCGTTTTTTTAACGCGGTTTAGCTCCGGTAAATCTTACTATTTTTATAATTTCGAAATATTTTGACCAAGGTCTTAGAATACATTGAAGTTTATAATTCCGATGGAAACAGGGTGTCCATTTTTTTTTTGTATGGAGCGTGAGACGCCTTAATGTGCGTGCTTAAATATAATAAGATACATTATATTATACATAATCACCAAGCTCAATTCATAGATTCCCCCCCCCCCCCCCTTTTCCAAAAAATATTTTTTTTACAAGTACCAATTTTCTTCACATAATGGAGGAAATTTTCTCCTACTGTCTGCCTTTGTGTAATAAACTACAACAAATAAACATAGATTTGGAGCGCGTCGTAGACTTGGAGGACGACTTAGTGACAGAGCTGCTACGTATTCGCTCCGAAGAAAATTTCTTTAAAAACTTATACAACGATTGTATGGAGCATGCAAATAAAATAGGCATAGAAATCAAAAAGAACCGACTACTCAAGTAGTGAACTTAGCTGACCATTTTAAGGTGCATGTTTTTTACCCATTTATTGACCATATAAAAAAATACTCGATTCAATGAGCATAGAGCAATCTTCAGAGGGTTTGATTCCATTTTATCAGCAAACCGTAGCGAAGTTAATGACACATTAATATTCAAACTTGGTCAGTTTTATGAGTCATACATTGAAAGTAAAAATATTGTGGCAGAAAGCAACTTATGGAGGACATTTTTAAAACGACAGAAACTGCTCATGACGCACTTCAAGCTTGCGACAAAAGGTCATTTAGTAACTTACTCAAGTTTCCTCAAATTTTTGCAACTATTCCAGTTTCCACTTTGACGTTAGAGAGCACATTTTCAACGCTTAAAAGATTTAAGACTTAACTTCGCAATTCTATTGGACAGGTATTTTAAATATTAATATATGCTTCATTTTTATAAATATTCTGATTTATTTGCTTACTATTTAAGGAGCGGTTGCATGGTTTAACAATGTTGGATGTACCAATAACACCAGACGAAGTCATTGAAGGATTGAGTGTTACGGAAAGTAAATTCCATTAAAAAAAATGTTCAACTAAATTGAAAAAAAGTAAAAATTTGTTCATTGAAAGTTAAAAGATAGTTGCTGTGTGTCTCACTTCCAATTTCACCCGAAAAAAAATCGTATCCACCCCTTGGCAAAATCCTGGATGCGCCACTGTGTCATGTTTATTCGAACCTGGACACAAAGAGCCTAACTGACACATTTTTTGAAATTGCAAATTTCATAGATTTCGGTAGGATATACTAAAATGCATTCTTACTTTATAGTTTTGAAGGGTTAGTACGAAACCCAGAATATATTACCATGTTTATATGCAATTTCCACACCGACTCTGAAATTTGTTGCGTTTTTCTTCAAAGTGATTTCCAAATGCGTCGTAAGAGATGCGGTTTGAAATACATATTTCGGTTTCAGGTTCATATCAACATGGCATGACGCTTTAAAATTTTTGACGCTTAATTCGGAGGTTCTAAGCAACCAACATTCAAATGATGTAGCAGAAAATGCAGAGCTCTTGAAAAAGGACAGGAAGTTAAAGGATCGATTAATAATAATAATAATTAGGAGTATTTATACCCAACGGTTGCTTAAGTTATGTACGGGATAAGGAAACACCGAGAAATGTCGGTAAATTTCAAGATGGTTTTGCAATCTCTCTCTATCCCGCTCTCCCTCCCGCTCTATCTCTACCGCTCTCTGCTCTCTCTTTTTCCCGCTCCCTTTCTCTCTCACTCTTATACTCTCTCTCTCCCCTTGCTCTCTCTCTCCCCCTATACCCAGCTCTTTCTCTCTCTCTGTCCTTCTTCATCTTTCTTTATCTCTCTCGCTCTCTTTCCCTTCCACTTTCTCCCCCTCTATCTCTCCCATTCTTTCTCACTCTCTCTCACATTTCCTCCTGCTCTCTCTCTCCACCGCTTTCGTTCTTCATCTTCATGAAAACCATTATTTTTTGGAATTTTGAAAACTATAGGAGGCTCGTAACATAGGGCAAAGGCGGGCTCCAGATGACATCCCCGCCGAGTCGATAGATGCCTCTCTCAGACGTCGCCCTTTGAACCCCGTTATTGGCTTCCAACCTCTTGAAATATGTAGCTGAAAAAGAGAGCGAAATACCAGAGTGATAGTGTTCATTAGGGGTCAGGCTGTGATATAACTTTGAATTTTTTAACAATTTCACTAGAAATTTAACAACAGAACCAGTCGGAATAACGCACTTGAAAGAACATTTCTAATTCTAATACACAATTTTAAAGTATAGGTAGTGAGTCAACGTATGAGCTCTATAGCAGGATTGGAAACCAATAAAGTTGTGTCTATATAAACACATATAAAATTTCAAAGATTTTTGTTTTTAATAATTTATTATTTAATTTTCCATTAAAGATACCGTAAATCGTTCGTAGCAATATTATTACATATTTATTTTATAGATTAATAATATTGATTTTTCATACAAATATTCTTTTACAGTTTGTTTTGCTATCGAGTTCACAAACAATGCAAGTTTTATAATTATAAAGTATCATAACTCTTATTTTTAATATGTGGGAAATACATTCTTTCTACATAGTTTCAAATATTTCCTTCTATAAAAGAACATATATGTCAGTATATATTAAAGAAAAGCACAGAGTGCTCTTCCTTAGACATTATGTACGTACCATCTTTCTAAATAGTAATATTATACTTTTCTATAACGCTTGTTCAACTAGCACAAGTAACCAAGTTAGGAAACAATACATTTGTCCATGTTTTAAAACAACTTAAAAATATTAGTATCAATTAAAGCAGTGCGTTCATGCTTTCATTGCAACAATGTAAAATACAGATGTATATGGATATAAAGTGGAAAAAATAGCAATATCTAAATATATTTGAATCAAGAAGCTACGAAATCACACATAAGAAAATTGTACAAGCTCTTATATGCGAAGCTAGTTCTTTGTTCGCCACGAAGCGCCAACTTAACGTTAAGCACATCTTGATTGTAAATATAAATTTGATTTCAACAAAGAAAGGACAATAGGAAGTTTTACGACGTTTTGTCGATCGCCAACCAACGTTTTACCGTTGTTGTTGATAAATTGGAATGTTATGTTTTGGATCGTTTTGTACAAGAAAATTCTGTGTTACAGGCTGATTTATGCCACCTGCTAACGACATAGCAGCCATTTGTTGTTGTAATTGACTATATTGATCGCCGCCATTAGCTGGATTATGGATTGGGTGATTCGGTGGCAACATTCCTGGCACCATACCTGCAGCAGTTGGGGGAGGCGAAGTCATGTATGCATTATGTGGTGGTGCCTGCGATGTTGGATTTGGCATTGGCCCGTAGTGTTGTGGATGTTGAAGTTGATGGGAAATTTGTGGTGGTTGTTGCTGTTGTTGCTGCTGTAGTTGATCGGGTGGCAAAACTATAAAATTTTATTTTATTAAGACATACGAAGGATCATGGAAATTATTAATTGATTGACGAATAAATAAGGATAAATCGCATACTTTATTGTAAAAATATGTAACATTTTTTTTATGGGAAAAATATACTTTATTCTTAGTAGCATTTATGTAAATCTAAACCCCATCACTTTACTATATAGGAAGTTTGAGTAATCTTTCAACGTTTGCAAAAGCCGACAAGTTGTTTGAATGCAAAAATTTGTGAATGCAATAAATTCCCAAAAAATTATGTGAACTTTTATAACGCCTGTGCTAACCAATAGTTTTCATTAACTTTGATTAAATAAGAATTTAAAACTCAAAACGCCAATTTTGGCAAAACAAAACTTCAGCCTGAAGCGGTTATTGCAACTTGGCACATATTTTTATGCGATTTGATTCTACCGAACTTGTATCTGAATAAATACCATAACTATTTTAAATTGGAAATTATTTAGAGTGGCGTATTTGTAATTTTTTATCCAAATTAGAAATACAATTAAAAAATTTAATAGCATTAAATTTAGCAAATATTACCATTCATGCTATTTTCTCCAATTTGATTTGGTGCTCCAGACATGTGCCCATTATGATACTGAACCATTGGTGGCAATGACTGAAATGGTTGCATATTAACCATTTGTGGGAGCTGAGTGTTCTGATTATAGACACCGATAGGGACAGATGCACCACCAGGAGCAGTTGATGACGCTAACTGTTGTTGATGTTGGTCAGTTGCAGTTGATAGTGGTGCCGATGTAGCAGGTAAAGGAGAACCTACAGTGCTGAATGGCAACGATGTCATAGATGGCGGCAGTGCTGCAAACATACATGAAAATATTGTTATTATTATAAATAAAATAAAAAGAGCAGTTAATTCACCATTTATGCCAACAGCTGGATGATTATTGCCATTCAGATGTGTTGAATTCAAATGACCATTCTGATATTGTACTGGGATGGCATAGCCACCACCTGGTACTGAAGTGGTTTGAGAAACCACATTTTGATTTAGCGAATTCTGCATGGACGCAGGCGTAACATTCCCAGGTAACTGTCCCGATGTTGTAAATGGTAACGATTGCATACCGGCGTAATTATGTGGTGGCATTTGTTGTGACTGTTGCATATGGGGAGGAAAATTGACACTTCCTGTATAACCAGCGGCACCATATAACATTTGTGGATTCGGTACACCTTGATAGCCCAACCCAGGCATTGCACCTGTCATAGCTGGCATGCCAGCACTCATATAACCTCCAGGCACCGGTCCACCAGGCAATCCCAGCCGATCATCACGCATTAATGAATGATATAGATTGATTGCGTCCACCAAATCACTAGAGAGTTGCGTCATCTGTGCATGCTTGCGATCGACACGTTCGAGTTCGGCATCAATTAGTGGTCCCATTTGATGTACTTCCTGTTCCAAACGTAGCATTTCTTCGCTATCTTGCGAGGGATCTTCTGGATTCGCTTCATGCAGCAAATGTAGAAGGCGATCTATTTTCACCTCATCGATTTCGATTCGTTGTTCAGCAACTGCCGCTGCAGCAGCTTCAGTCTTTAGTTGCAACGCTTTGGCATCGTCTTCGAATTGTACACTCTTTTTCGTTTTATTTTGTTGATTTATATCTAAGCGTTCAGGGTCTACTGATAAATCAGCTGTAACAAAATTTGATGGAAATAGACCTTCGCCACGCTGGTTATAACCTTTCCACCAATTTGGATCTGAATCGTCCAATACGTGTATAATTTCACCAGAAAAGAATGTTAACTCATTCTCTTCGGCCGCTTCAAAGTCGTATAGAGCGCGCACCTTTCGGGGTTCCGGCTGGGAATTGGCAGAATTATTTGAAACTCCTCCGGTTGATGTGATGCTTCCCATTGAACCAGATCCAGGAAATGAAGGATATAACGAAGGCTAGGAAGAATATAAATTTGTAATTTGTACATCGGCTTAAATAATTAGAGACAAAAATAAAGCCCTGCGGGTAAGGGGGTTGAATCCCGAAATCGATATGCCTGTCGAAGCAATCAACGCAATCGGTACCATGGCAGTCTGATACCGAATTGTTATTTGACAAAGGACTGTCAACATCAGTATAACCGGGGTTAGTCCGCCCGTTTTATACAATAATAATAATAATAGAGACCACAATAATCTCACAGATTGGCAAGGGTTGCCAAGATTAATATAATATAATGAACATTGAGGAAGGAGACAGGATAGTCAAATTTAATTGCCCCTGCGGTTTAGGGGTTGAAGGTGGCCGAGGTAGGTAAGCCTGTCAACAGAGACAGCTAAAATTCATAAAGGAATTATGTTCAACATGATGGTTGCTCTATGGATATGATGCCTCTACACTGTCATTAACAACCTTCTTCTTCCCTTTGGAAGGAGGGGACAGGATGACCATGAAGGTTCCACTGCCCGGTGATTCTGTAGAATATGTGTTTGTTGAGTTGTTTTCTGATAGTAATAATAAGCTCCTCATTGGCTGTGTATATAGACCTAATCGTCAAGTAAATTTTTCTGGGTTCGTTGAATTTTTACAACCGCTACTTTTAGGTTATGAGAATATTATAATCGCTGGCGATTTCAACTGTAACCTGCTGGTTGATGACAGCTTAAAGCTATGCATGGGATCTTTAGGTCTATATCCCACCAATTCTACACTACCAACTCATTTTACCAGTACTAGCTCGACGTTGCTACACTTATTTTTTGTAAATGAACCTCGTAAACTGCTCTACTCCAATCAACTGTCTGCATCCTGTTTTTCAAAGCATGACCTCATATGCCTAATATATGACTTTCATACGTCGTGCAGACCATGCTCTTTCACGTATCGCGACTTTGGTAGCATAGATTATGAATCTCTTGCCGTGGCAGTGGATTCGGTTGATTGGAGTATGATTCGTACTTTGGCATCGGTTGACGACCAAGCATTATTTTTGCAAAACCATATAAATCAGCTTTTAGATAACCACGTTCCACTCAAACATAAATTAGTAAATAACAAAAATAACCCGTGGTTTAATAATAGGCTGAAACACCTTATTAACCTCCGTAATCTTGCCTACTCGCGGTGGAAAAGATACAAGACAGAAGAGATGCATAATAGCTTTAAATCAGCACGGCGTGCTGTCAATAAAGCCACAAGATCAACCAAAGAAGGTTATTACAAAAACAAATTTAGTTTTGCTTTGGATTCGAGGGATACATGGAAAAAAATTAAGCAAATCGGCATTGGCAAGTCCAAAGGAGATCTATCTGTCCCTCCCGATGTCGATATTAACGTCATTAATCAAAATTTTGTTACACCGCCAATTCCGTCTGATAATATACGTAGTGATAGTTACTGTGTTCGTGTTGATGTCAATGCTAGTCCTCTTGAGTTTGTTTGCATCGAGGATTGCGACGTTGTGGAAGCCATACTTTCTATTAAGTCGGACGCCATTGGGTTTGATGGTATATGCGCAAAATTCGTCAAAGTTATTCTTCCAAGAATTCTTCCCCACATAACCCACTTAGTCAACTCGATTTTGACGACTAGCGTATTTCCAAAATGCTGGAAAGCTGCCAAGATTCTTCCAATACGTAAACAAAATAACGAGTTTAGGCCAATAGCAATCCTGCCTTTCCTTTCCAAAGTCGTTGAACGCATCTTGCATGGGCAGATTGCTTCGTACATTAATATCAATAAGCTTCTAACAGACCATCAGTCTGGGTTCAGAGCAAAGCGAAGCTGTACTACCGCTCTTATATCTGTAGTAGAAAATATCCGTGAGCGAATTGATGAGAACTGCGCTGCTTTCCTAACTCTCCTAGACCACTCTAAAGCTTTTGATTCTGTCGACCACACTTTACTATGTAAAAAGCTGGGTAATTTTTTTAACTTCTCCAGTCACGCTACCGCGCTTATCAAATCATATCTTAGCGACAGAACTCAGGCAATAAGTGTTGGTGACAGAAAGTCTGACTTCCTAAAGGTCTTAAGAGGTGTTCCACAGGGCTCAATCCTCGATCCGTTGTTATTTGTTCTATATATTAATGACTTGCCTGGCGTACTTCAGCATTGTGATGTTCACATTTATGCTGATGACGTCCAGTTGTATGCATGTTGTCCTTGTGATCACCTTAGTTTGTGTATAAATAATATAAATAATGACTTGACTCAAATTGGCTTATGGGCTTCCATGAATGGCCTATGTCTAAACCCTAAAAAGTCTAAATGTATTGTCATTCATAGGAAGGCGCTCGAAACTAATGGCCTAGACAATATTATTTTTGATAACTCTGTGATTGAGTATGTCGACACAGCAAAGAACCTAGGAGTAATTTTTAACAAAACATTGACATGGAAAGACCACATTTTTAGTACGGCAGGAAAAGTGTACGGAATGCTTCGTACACTATGGTTAACACAGTATTTCACTCCCTTACATATTCGACTACTCTTATCTAAAGCGTACTTAATACCTACGCTGCTCTATGGTTGTGAGATTTATTCTAACTGTGACTATGTGAGCAAAAAGAAACTAAATGTTGTTTATAACAACATTGCTAGATATGTATACGGTTTAAACAGACTTGACCACGTCTCTTACTACGCTGAAAAGTTGCTAAACATCTCTCTCGACAATCTTTTAAAAGTCAGAACGCTGACCACACTACACAAAATAATTTACACGAAGGAACCCTCCTACTTATATCAAAGGCTTAACTTTCTGCATTCGACTCGGTCTGTGGCTCTCACACACGTTATATATCGTTTGCGAACGTCTGAACGCCAATTCTTCATCACCTCGGTACGTCATTGGAACTCTCTACCAAACCGATTTAGGACTATAAGCAATGCACTGCTTTTCAAGAAAAGTTTAATATGTTTTTATAACCGCTCCTAGTTTTTACTCTTGTTGACAACTTTACTTACATTCCTACTTGCCCTTTTCTATCTTTTTTTCTTTTTTCTATTATTATTTTCTCTTAAATCATCTCCTCAACTTGTCCTTAACTCTTTAACAACTCTTCGAACTCTTCTTATTAGATTAAGCTCTTTTAGACTAAGTTTTATTTTAATATTGTTTTTTCTTTTTATAATTGTTATTATGTACTTAATTTTATTCATGACTGGTACTGTAAAATAATTTTGTAAAAATTGTTGTGCCAGGAAAATATCCAAATAAATACAAATACAAAATACAAATACCAAATGTATCACGATACAGTCAGGCATGAACCGCAAGAAGCATATCGGATTCATATCCGCCAAAGAACTGCACGATGGAGCGATACAAATCCCCAAAACATTCGTGAAGTGTTTTGGCCGTTTGAAGCAACAAAAAAGCCGTGAAGGTCAATTAAATCTGGTGTTGCTGTTGTTGGAATCAAAGTACTTTGGTTTTTTTTTTTAACGTTATATCAACTCAAGGTTCTTACTGGCGACCATCAACAGGAGTTCCGTAAAATGCATAAATGCATTCTAGTAGTCTCACAGAAATTTTTTTATTTCGTAAAATATACTTACATAAGCTGAGGAAGCATTAGAGGCAGCAACTCCTGCAGCTTGGTGTTTTGGACTACCTTTCGTCTCTTTCAATGATAACTCAATAGCTTTGGCAATATCATCTTCCTCTTGTTGACTACTAACCACATTTGGATCTTTCAAAGCGGTCAACTTTGCCGCCGATTTTTGTGGTTTTTCATTCAAATTACTGAAATCATAACCTTCTTGACGTAACTTTGCGTAAAGCGATGGTATCAAATTCAATTCTGGGTCGGCCTTGAAGTCGTTTTCTGCCCAGTTTTTAAGCATTTGCCGCATTTTCTGAAACACAAGGAAAGCAATTTTTTTAACTCACAAATTTAACTTTAATAGAATTTTTTTTTGCGAAAAATTGAACAATCAATCTTACCAAAGAAACTTTCGATTGTGCTTTGGATAATAAACGTCTGAACTCGTTTTCGAAATCTCGAGAAGCTATTTCCAAATGAAAAGTTTTGCCGCAATTATTCACACAAGCATCTAAAAGCGTTATAGCCTGCATAACAACATGCGGATCCGCATGGCTCATGCGCTTCATGATTGCCTTCAAACAGTCTTTGGAGTTCCGAGGATTAGATGATACTTTATCGCACACATCTAATATGAGGGACCAGTTTTCATTTGTATTGGTTTCACTAGTAACTTTTTCTGAAACAACAATATTTATAGTCATTTAGGCAATGCACTAAAGAAAATAATTAAAAGTTATAATGATTTAATAGGTATAAAATATGCCTGAGGTAGGCATACCGGTCGCAAGATGGACTAATATGCATTAAGATAAAGACGTGCAGCGCGATGGTTTATCTACGGATATGATGCCTCTCACCTCTCGCTGCCCATCTTATCTTTCCTAACGGAAGGAGGGATGACGTAGCCTAGCTTTCACAGGTCATAATTCGCTACCACGACAGTCGGGCAGTTACGCAAGGGAGTGCCGGAACGTATCCGGCCAAGGAAGTGAGCTGGCCTAGAAAGTTCCCCTTGTCATGTTGTTGTTGTTCCAAAATTGTACTGGACCGTACCGGATTCATATCCGACAACGGAATGTCACTTTCGACAACACTCTCCAAACAATTCGAGGAGTGTTTTTGTCGCTAATAGCAATTTCTTATCTCAAGACTTTTTCAGTCTCAGGTAAGTAAAACCTCTTTCAATCGGCCGTATTAGAGATATAATTCGAGGGTGACCAAACCTTCCCAATCCAAAAAAAAACTTTCAGGTTCTCATGTGTTCTTTCTTTTTAGGGATATCATGGGTTGAAATGTTTAATCAGAGTGGACCTTCACCATCCAATTTTATTACGCCTCACCTTCTTTGTACTTCAAGACAGGGTTTTGAATTCGCAAAACCCCTTAGCTATAAGCATATGATGATTTTGCCATGTGAGCGATATGTTTCACTCAATCCTTCGAACCTACTGAACTTAGTTTACCGCAAGTATATTTCAATCCCTTTCAGGATGGAGAACTCATAGTGTGCTCCATTTAAATAGGAATACGAACATCTGCTCTAGTAAAATTTCTTTTCCCGATTTACTATAACAAATATTAGACTTAAAACTTACATTGGGTGGTTTTCTATGTTAAGAATAAAAGAAAAAACCGAACGAAAAATTGTAGAGATAATGATCTACCGAACGTCATTACAAATATGTTACGCGAGTGAGCCTACTTGCATTCAGAAACTGTATATATGAAAGTTCAAGTATATACGCAGCTAGTAATTACTAATTTCAAAAATAGAATACACGAGTGCAACCAAGATGCAGTTGCAAAATAATAAACCATTACGCGAAGTATCTTCTTGTTTTGCTAATCAGTGTAAGATACTCATATTTCGAAGGAGTTTCTATTTGCAAGTTTGAGTGGGGTAGGGGGCTTTTTTCGAGAGCATTGCACCGAATTGTGCAAAAAAAAAAAACATTCGGCCTTTTGTTGTCTGCATTTGGTGAAAGATGTATTTAGAAAACAAAGTCACGAACTAGAGTTTGGAATACAAACGCAACAACAGTAACCACCTTACATCCACCCGATTTCAATCCTTAAGCAGGTGAATCTTCTTTGTTTCAAGTGCTCATGCCATTTGTGAAACTCTCCCCCACAGTTCAGCCAGTTTGGGTGAAGAAATAATACTTACCTATATCCGCATCGAACGGCGTCGATTGCCCAAAAAGCCCCATCTTACTGCCCTGTTTGCTTGAAATAGTATTGTTAAACTAATTTACAGCTTTTCACTGCGTATTAACGACTTTGCACTCCCTCGAAACTAAGAATTATTTTTCAATCGATTTTCTTAAATTTTGTTTTCTGTTCTTTTGTTTTTCCTTCTTCCAATAATTGCAGTTTTGTTATGCTTTTTCGTCGATAACGAACATTAACTTCTTGTTGCAGTTTTTTCAATTTAATGCTTTAACTGTTTATCATAGTTTTTAGTTAATTAGTGAAGTATTGCTCTTTTTCTTGTTCAACAGGCGTAGTTTTCCTACTTAACCGAGGAAATTTTCAATAAAAAATGACTAACGAAAATCAGTCTCTGAAAATGTCATAATTTTTTGTTCTTTCCAGTGAACTGCAGTTTGCTGTCAAATCACAATAGTGGTACCAGATTATAAAATTATTTCAAAGTTTTCATGTGCTCCAAGTTCAGTAGTGGAATTCACTAACTTATAGCGATTCGATTCGGTTCGATTTTTCGAGATTTTCAATAGCGATTCGGTCGCTTGCACTATCGAATATGCGATTCACTAACTTATCTATAACGATGCGGGCAAAGGATTTCTCATCTCGCTATAAAACATACTCTATGTTCTCAGATGCCATTTTTTAATGATAACTATATGGATATAGTATTATTATTTCAATTTTTAATAAAAAAATCAAATTATGTGCATTTTATTTTACGACATAGAAAACAACTGCAAATTGTGTGTCGTCTACTTTGCGAAACAGCTGATGGCGAATACTCGAAAATAGAGAAAAAATAGTTAGTGAATACCAATATCGTGATAAATATCGGTTACGACGAAATGTCGATTGCGAATGTCGTAATCGAAGTTAGTGAATTCCACTACAGACCTAATAGTAGGTTTGTTTCTTAACTGCATAATTATGAATAATTATTCCTAAAAAAGTGTTCTTTGAAAAAATTAGCAGCGAATCCAGCAGCTTTCGACATGTAATTGAGAGAAAGAGCGCCAATTCGCTGCCTGTTCGCTGCAATTGCTGCTGGGGATTGCTGGAGATTTTTCGTCCAGCATGCTGGGCAATAACTAGCAAGTAACAAACAGCTGATTGTGACATTTGCCAAAATCAAAATTGATTGCATATTTTTGTGAAATTTAAAATTTATTAAGCATATTTTGAAAACTATGAGTTATTTACCAGCAAATGAAGTAAGTACAGAATTTCTGCTGGCTCCTGTTTGGTGAAAAACCAGCAGAAGAGAGATTTTGACAGATTTTTACGAGACTCTCTTCTGCTGACGGTTCTTTGCTGGAGATTTCAAGAAACAGACCTAAATTGTTTACGTTCGTAATAGTGCCATGCAGCGAAAAATACATTTCAGCCAAGAACTATGTCAAACTTTTGGAAGGTATCTTAAAATACTGAAGGTCTTTAAAATACTGATTCAAGATTAATAAAAAAAAAAGTAAAAATCAAACTTTGCAAACATATTTAAATGTGAGCTTTGACTAAAGAACTGACAAAATTCTTATACGTTTAAAACTCACGAGCTGCAAATAAATTTTTCCTGGGTAAATCACCCGTTCAAATGTTAAATTTTTAATCAAAAAGGTAAGTCAGTTGACTCGCCACTTTTAAAAAGGCTTATTTTTAATAGTGCCATAATAGCTTTCTATGAAAGACATAAAATTGTGAACTTTGATTGCAAATATCTCGCAAACTGTTAAAAATAATCTTTCTCCGGAGGCATATTCCTCCCGACATTTTTGGACATGGCCATATAAATTGGACCACCTTTTTGTATGAATGAGGATAAGTGTTGGAGTACTCCCATGCTCCAACGTTTTTTACAGGGTCTGTTACAATGATACGAAAGGGGAAGTCCGATATTTTATTTCGTTCCAGAGAAATATGCAATTAAAGTTGAAAATTTTCTGTCATTTTCATGTGGTTGTTGTAGACACATATATAAGGTGGTATAACAAGTGCAAAAGAGTGTTCTGCGCAGAAATAATTGGGATCGCGCAGCCGGTGTTGGACCGGCTGAGGGTTATTTTTTTAGCGCGCGGCCGAAGGCCACCTACGTGGAAAGGTGTTCTGCACATAAAAAACATGGATCGGGCCACCAAATCACGATTTCACCTCGGTCATTTTTCGGTTTCTGTTGTATTAAGAGTTGACGTTCAATGGAAAAAATCGAATAAAAATAGTTGAAATACCTAACCCCCATCATAAAAATCATCTTCCGAAGACGGCATATTACGTGCGCACGCTACGGACACTCAATTCACATGGCGCATGACATTCATTTGCATGAACGTTTGCGGGTAAACGTCATGCACACGAAACGCACACATAAACAGTGCATGACGTGTATGCTGGATCATTTGCCGAGGGTTTAAGAGTCGGACAGCGTGTATAGCGTTGCCAACTGGACTTTAAGTGTACAGCAAATGTCAGAATAAAGCAAATGCAAGGAAAGAAATTATCAGTGGTATTCAACAAATATTCGGCGTAAAATTTTATTTAACTCAATAGTTTTAGGAAAAAGTAGATATTTAGAATGTGAGGAGGAAGCTGCGACGAAATGCAGCCATTCTAAGTAATTTATAAGTTGATGATTGGGCGAATAAAGTACTTAAGACAACAAATACATAAGCTATTCGATTTGTTGTTTGTTCCAATATACATCCAGCAAAAAAGTGTCTAAAGTGTCCGAGCAAACCAACAAAAGTTGGACTCTAAAATCTAATTAGCATAGTATCTGAGTAATCACTAGGTGGTGACAAAGGCAATAATGACTTTTATACGAGATCCTTGTGGCATTGTATGCCTGGTCATCACCTACGGCGCAGTTGCTTATGCAGATTATGTAGTACTCCGTTGGATTATACTGCAAACTATGGAGGCGAGGTAAGGAACAAAAACAAAAGCATATATGTATGTATAAATAAGAATATTTTCGATATCAATTAATATATTCAGCATTTGGGCACCATTGCATGTAATATTGTTCAATACTGTCGTATTCCTGCTGTGCATGTCACACCTGAAAGCTGTGCTCTCAGATCCAGGACGTGTACCGTTACCGGCGAATCGTCTAGATTTCTCAGATCTTCATACAACCGGAAAAAATAACAATAGTGGTGGCAGTGAATGGTAAGTGTATATATAATTACAAATCATCAAGAAACATTTATTATTCTATGAATATTCAAGGACTGTTTGCACAAGATGTGAGACTTACCGTCCGCCACGAGCTCATCATTGTCGCATTTGCAAGCGTTGTATAAGGCGTATGGATCATCACTGTCCGTGGATAAATAATTGTGTCGGGGAACGAAATCAGAAATTTTTTCTGCAATTTCTTTTTTATGTGGGCATGCTTTCACTATATTCCATTGCATTGGTTGTTTTCAGTTTCATCTATCCATGTACAAGCTGTAATATTTCTACTCTGGAAACACAAACGAGAATGTAAACGATGAAAATATATTATATTAGTTAATAGCTTAGTTTCAAATTAATATAAATATATATTTTATTATTACAGGCTTCATAGTGTTATTCTACTACTGGAATCTGCATTATTTGGACTTTTCGTTTTGGCTATAATGGTCGACCAGCTACATGCCATACTGCATGATGAAACGGCAGTAGAAGCTGTACAAATGAAAGGTAAGGACATACAACGTCCCAGGCGTAGAATGTTCCATCTATTTGCCGAAGTGTTTGGACGTGGTCATCCTATGTGTTGGCTCTTGCCATGCACCAGCTTTACTTCGTCACAGCGGTATTATGACACACCGCTTTTATCTAGTTATGACGTATAAGGAATTTTATGACTGCGTGTGCAATATGTATATTACAGTTTTAATTTATATTTGGTTTAAAAGTTAGTTTTGTATGTACCACTTTTTATTTCTCCTTCCACTGTATTCATACTTTTCGCTATGCACTTCTATCTTCTTAGTATGAGTAAACATTTAAGGCAGTTTTAAGTTTTTAATAAGACGAGTGTATGCTTTCTAAAGCAATAGTTTGAAAATATATGCCGAAAGACTCGGGTTTTATCCCACCAAAAACTGTTTTTTATAACCCTGTTTAATCCGCATCCATTAATGGGCGTGAATACTAATCAGGGCGAAGTACTGTTTGCGGGGAGAAGAAAAAATACAATTTTAGTACATAGATGGATATTATTTGAACGTAGCTTACATTATACATACATAGGTAGTAAAAATATTAGTTACTTGCATACAAATTTGGTAAAGGAATGGCAAGTAGTTGCATTTAAAAGGAAGCGTAGGAGAGTTTAAAAGTTTTTTTTTTGGAAATGGATTAGTTTCAATTTTGCGCCATAAATCAAAATGAATTTCTAATTTATTATAAGACTGGACTAAACAAGTTTTTAAAATATCTAGGAAAATGTTTTTGATAAGCATTATACCCCTCTTAATCACATTTCAAATAGTTCACTTGTCTAAAATCTCTTCTATTGTTGTAAATTGAAAAGAATGCACCTACATGCACTTTCAGATAATCAAAACTACGTCACAAAAATGTATATCAATTTTATCAAGAAGGTTTCGTAAATATTTTAATATATTATAAACATTATTGAATTCTCAGATATGTATGTAAAAAATTGCAATCAAACTGATGTTTAAAATCACAATCTGATATCATTTTAAAGTAATTGATTGCACAAAGCCAAGAGGAGCAAAAATGTATAGAATTTCTCTGGATGCTATCACACTTGCGTGTAAGAAAGCATTGTCTGTGATTCATGTAAATGATTGTGGTTTTTGTTTTTTTAATTGCAATCATTGTGGTAACAGAGAAAATGTAAATAATACAATCGATTGCAATTGAAAAAAAAATGATTCTAGTTTTTTACAGTTATGTTAATTCAAATGCATACTAAACTCATCAAGAATTCTTTTACTCAGGTCTTTCTCTGATATTCTCGTATCAAGTAATCAAAATATTTATAAACTTAATTTAAAAGGAAGAAATATGTATGTAGTTTTTTTGAGTTGAAACAGTAATAAATATCGAGATTAATAACATGAATAAACAATATGATAAGTAATAATAATATGTATGCATGTACGTATGTAAATTAATTATAGGTTTTTGTCATCTGCATACTGTATTTATATATGTGTACTATAACTATATTAGATCATATTAAGCAAATAAGTATTTTAGAAATATCTATACTTACCAAACAATAAGAAATCTAAAATCAAACTATCACTATAAGAAATAACGGAAGAGATCAAACCGAAGATGTTTTAAATACACTTCCACAGCAACAAATTTTAAATACATACATACATAAAGGATATGTAGAATATCAGAAAAATTATTAAACACTTTTGTAAATTTATTTGAACATAAATAAAAAAGATCACTTCAAACTCCTTAACCAGTATTTAGTTTGATTCCCCTCTCTGCACTGCTACCTGTCCTTGTTCCATGTTTAATCTTTACGACCGATGCTCAAGATTTTTCTTTTGAGCAATTCTCCATTTCTCAAATCTCGTTCGTTATCCAAGAAGATGAATCCTATTTTTATGCGGCTTTCTGCAAGACGACCATCCACAGGAAGTTGGGTTATTCTGATATTTGTGCCCCTTGAAAGTTTATCGACTATGTGTGAAACAAAATATTTATTTCCTCCTTCGTATTGTTGATCGAGGTCAAAACGCGTCTTTTTATACCTCTCCCGACATTGTTGGACGAGTTTGAGACATTGTATTGGCCCATTGCAAACCTGTTTTGCTTAATTGAGCTTACTTCGATTTTCCAGCACTCACATAGTTTCACTTTGTTGTTGTTGTTGTAGTAGCACTACGTTGCCCTGCCTAGGTAGTCAGTATCTACCTTACCCAATATTGTCATCAAACTCTTCTAACGGAAGTCCTAGAAACCTAGCGGCTTCAACAGGGGAGGACCAGAGGGATATGGGTGTTAGAAGAGTAGGCTCGGTTGAGCAGACAAAAAGATGGTTTGTATTATGGGGCGACAAGCCGCATGCTGGACAAACATTAGGCAACCCCTGCGGGTTGGGGTTTAGAATATGCCCGCGGTAGGCATACCGGTCGTCAGAGGCGACCAATATGCACAGAGGTAAGGATGTGCAACTCGATGGTTGATCTACGGATATGATGCCTCCCACCTCTCATTACCCATCTTCTCTTTCCTTTCGGAAGGAGGGATGACATGACCTAGAAGGTTGCACTGGTCATACCAAATCGCTCCCACGACAGTCGGGCAGTACCTCAAGGGAGTACAGGAGCGTACCGGATTCATATCCGGCCAAGGACTGTTATTTCGACAACACTCCCCAAAACCTCCAGACCGAAGTTGAGCCAGCATGACTCTAGTCTCCCTCGGAGGGACACGTTCTTCCTCAGCAAGAACGGGTGGTTGGGCACCAATAACGGGGTTCACAGGCCGGGATCTGAGGGATCTGTCCACCGACTCAGTGTGGAGGTCCTTTAGGGCCCAGATCTCATCGTAGTGTTTGCGTAGATGGCTCCTTATGCTCCTGGGGGTCGAATTCTCGTTGACCAGGCGTCAGTTCGGATGCTGCGGTTTGCAACAGTTGAACAGGAATTGCCTGGTCAACATCTCGCTATGCTCTTTAACGCCGAGCATTTTCGCTTCGTTATGAAGGTGATGCTCAGGAGACATAAGAAGACACCCAGTGTCGGTACGAAGGGCGGTGTTTTGGCAGACCTGTAGCTTCGTCCAGTGTGTGTCAGCTAGCTCCGACGACCATATTGGCGTCGCGTAGCTCAGTACCGGCTGGCCAATTGCTTTATATGTAGCTAGTAACGTTTCACTTTTGCCGATGCTAGCTGGGACACTGTAGAACCAAATGATCAAATTCTTAAGGCTGGCAGC
Source organism: Sphenella marginata (assembly GCA_951509765.1). Classification (NCBI taxonomy): domain Eukaryota; kingdom Metazoa; phylum Arthropoda; class Insecta; order Diptera; family Tephritidae; genus Sphenella; species Sphenella marginata. The sequence continues at coordinate 27,212,392 of OX608080.1, read as the reverse complement.
TCTAAGCACGAAAGAAACAATAAAAGAGAATGTCAAATAAGCATGGAAATGCGTTGACGTTCTGTTTTCTCGTTTCAGTTTATGTTTTGTTGTGATTTAACAGATTTAAAATCTTTTTGTGCTTGTAAATTACTTGTGCCAGATATTGTCCCTATCTAAATCTTCTCCAGGTAAGTGGAAGGTACCTCATTTTACTTGAATAAGCGAACTTTCAGCATGAACACCACCTAATACAACCATTATAAGGCTGTCTTTTTTCTACAGGATTTATTTTGCATAATAAACAAGACATATGTACATATATTTAAATAACAAATTCGATATGAATAGTCTGCCAAATGTTCTTAAAGACAAACATCGAAACTTTTGCATTGTGTCATTAAACATCTTTATGACAATATAGACAGAGACGCATGTGTGGCGAAAGGCTATCCTCACAGCGTTTCGGCGCCACAATATGACGAGGATCGCGTTCAGGTTTCAACAAATGCTTTTGTAGGGACCAAATTATTTCACTGGCCAAAGCGCTAATACACAACTTAATACTGGCATCATAATTCAATTTGTTTGCTCCATAGCTTAGTATGGCTTTGGCCATTTGACATGTGAGGAAATTGCGGTTCAAATCTGTTATGAAATCAAATAAATGAATGAATGTATTTTGGTTTAATGATTGTTTTAGCAAAGCACTTACTAAGCAGCTCTGGTCGTACATCCATAATTTTATTCGAGAAATGGCAATCAATGGCAGAAAAAACACGCCTACCAACTCCAATAATCAGCTCTCTTTTGAATTTAATGATACAATGTTCAACGAAAATCAACTCGTTGCGGCACAAATTCGAGGTATTCTTTAATAAATGCTCGTCCGAGTTGACTTTGATTGAAGCCAAAGAGCCCTAGACAAATACTCAAATCATATTTTAACAAATTCAATTGTAATAAACTTGTTTGTCAGTATTACCACAGGAGTTGGTGTTCGGGTTCCCACCGCTTTAATATGCGCCATTGGATGTATAGCGTAACTCGATTCCCCTATTGTGAGTGGTAAGCGACTAAAGGATACAATAGTTGGGCGCTGGCCACTTGCGCCTTGTCCACTTTCCACTTGTTCGCGTATACTAGCTATAATTTGAGAGGATCTCTAAAATTGAATCGACGTCATAAGGTGGCAAGAACAGCTTGGTAGAAAATAAGAAAGCATAGTACTTACAAAAATCACAAATCGTTTAGCTTCATCGAAGAATTGATTAACTCTTTCTCTCACTTCCTTACAAACTCTAGCATCATTACTCAAGTCCTTATCGAATTTCTTAATTATATGAGTTATAATGAATTTTGCAGCTTTGTAAATGGGATCACCAGGACCGATGGGCAACACAAGGTCATTTTCAATATCTATTGCTGCATTTAATGCCTCGCAGAGATTGTGATCCAAGAGTTGGTCTAAACTCTCATTTCGTCTATCACAGAAGTCCATACCATCTTCCGATTTTTGTAAGGGCGGCTCTACATGTTTTGGTTTCTTTTTACGATGTTGGTGTAGTTTACTTTGTTGTTTAATTTTTCGAGCACGATCCTTAATCTCTGCTTGAATACTCATCCATTTATCTGCGTACTTTTTACGATGATCCTAAAAATAAAGTGGAATAAAATATTTCTTCGAATTATTTTATTGGAACGAAATGAATCACGCTTTACATGAAAAACTCACATAATGTTTTGGGCCACTCCTCGGAAAGAAAGTATGTACAAGGATAGGAATAAGACAGGTATAGGGATAGGTTTAGACACAGGGATTGAAATAGAGATATTGAAGGGGATAAAGAAAGGGATAGGATTAAGTTAAGAAAAAAACTACTCCCTCCGAATGTATTTCAGCCATGAAATGAGAAAAAATCATCTGTGCTTTGACTGATCCTTTTTTACGGAAGGAGGGATGACATGCCTACAAGGTGCCACTGGTCATGCAAAATCCCAACTACGACAGTGGGGCAGGAGTGTCAATTCGACATCACTCTTAAAAACCTTCGGGGAGTGTTTTAATTGTTAAAACAGCAACATAAAAACCTATCGCTTCCGCCAACTTTTTAAACTAACAAAGAAATATCTCGGTGCCAATTGGCGAAAGTACAGTATCACATCTGGGTGGTAAATTAAAATAGAAATGGTCCTTTTTTACTCTAAACTCTTCATCCCGAATCATCGGCTTCCCGCCTTCAATAAATATTATAATTGAAGGGATCAGAACCAAAAGGATCTAAGTGACATTTTTTTTGAAATTGAAGCATCATCGCGAATAACGTTCTAAGTCACAAAATCAATATTCCTCCGTACTCATTATTTCCCGTGACACTTAGATCGTTTTTCCACTGACTGATTATTTTTAGGTTCAGTTAAAGAGCTAAGGAAGGTATAATTTAGGCAAATTTAGTGCTTGGCCAATGTGAGAGAGCTATTTAAAAGGGAATATGCAAAAAAAACCGGTTGTGAAAAAAGTGTTACTTAGAACGTTATTCGCGATGATGCTTCAATTGAGTTATACCCATATTTGTATAGTTAAATATGGTGTTTATTTGTTGGCATAGAGGTCCGAGTCATTTCGGACATTGTAGTGCCATCTATTTCCCATACTATAAATGCCCTACCCAGATTTTACATAGAATTTTCCAAAGGCAGTAAACTTTAAACTTGAATATCTCAAATCAATTTCGGAGTCACTTAGATCCTTTTGGTTCTGAGCCCTTCAATTGTTCTTAATTAATTTAAAAACCTCAATAAATTGTTGTCGCTGTGTGGCCATTGTATTGAGCAGTATTTGCATTTTGTCCTGATAAGCAATGCGTTCTTTTAGGCGCTTCTCCCAGAATCCAGTCTGTACTACTTCACTTTTCCTTGAACGTTCTTCTTCAACAATGCGTAGATTCTTTTGTAGGCGATCTTGTTTGAATTGAAATAACTTTTTCAATTTTATTAATTGTTTCCGTTTCAAATCTGAAGCAGCTTCCAAGTGGCGTTGCATTTTCATATGATTAAGGAGTTTTCGATATTCGTGATAGGCTTTATCCATTTCATCGGCGGCTGCCTTTCGAGCAAATTTATCCTGTGTGTGCTGCCACATTTTCTGAAAACGTGCCGCTCTTAAATTCTCTAATTTACGCTTGCGCCCCTGTATTTCAGTGAAACTATTTTGCCGTGCAGCGAGGTTGTGATGGTCCCGAGCTGTTATCGCCTCAGCATTATTTATTAGCATACGATCGTGCTGCTCATTTTCCTGCAAAAAAATTTAATATTTTGAGTTTGGGTTGATTTACACACAGCCAAGGAAAGGAATGTGGGCAAGAAACCAGGATACGTTATATAACCGAAAGTTCTATGCAGCAATCGAGATGGTTTCAAAACAAAAAATTTTTCTCCAAAAATGGTTCCCAACTGTCCCCTGCAGTAAACTTGCGAACCAGTCTCCAAAAGGGACAGTCTTGAGCTAACGACTTCGCGATGCGTTCGATCCCGGTTACAAAAGTGATAGTTAAAAAACACTATGAACTATCGGATAAGATAATCACCCATTCACAAGCAGAAAAACCCCTAAATTATCCAATGGTCACAATTGCCACCACCAATGACAATGCCATGTTAAAGTATACAATTGAAAGCATTGATTATGTATTTAGCTAGGATTGATGGTGTCTCCAAAAGGTAAAGCTTATGGATAGTTTTGAGTTAGGTTCATCGGCCTATTTTAGGATTTTTAGTTAAAAATTTGTGTGTTGGACCTAATGATCCTAATTCCCAGTGTATCAGTTTCCCGCTTTTTATCTCAAAAAGACAATTTGCTGCTCCGAATTTCGTACTAACAGAGGGTCATATATTTGGTAGTAGTCTGGATAAGTAAGCTACGCCACAAAACCAGTTCTCTGACTACTCGGCTGCGCACATCACTGTGAAAAGTAACTTTTATCAAGGCCTTAGCTTAGTAACAGTTACAATAAGGGCTTTGTTTAGTAGTGAATTTACTTGTCGATTTATTTCCTGCAAAACATAGTAAAGTCTGGTTCGATGCAGCTGCTGACGATATTCATTGAAATCCTTTAAATTGCAAATAACGTCATTGTTCTGTGTTATTTCACCATTTTCACGTAAACGCTACAAAAATTAAAATACAAATAAAGATAAAAGTTTAAATTCCAAACTAAATTATATAACCACCTTCAGATTGCGTTCATTGGCATAAAACGTTTTTAAGTTAGAATCATGTAGTGGATTGTATTCTGGTAGGCTTTCCCGTACGGAGGGATCAAATTCTTGTTTCAAATGTTTAAACTGCGTTGAAAAGAAATTATGAATTCATACAAGTAATTCCTCATAACAACATCTTCAGACCGCCCCTTACCGACTGTCCAATTTTATTTTTCGAAAAAATTACTTGATTTCCTGGGCACTTTAGCATTGGCAATTTCGAATTCAATGGTATCAGCTCCCAGCCTGGCAGGCTATTAATTGGCAGCCCAGATTTGAATGTTAAATTTGGTACTTGCGCCACATCCAACTTAGGCCGTCTTGGCAGTGAAAGTATTTCAATCATTTTGTTTTCGCTTTTACGCACTGAACATAAACCAAACTGCGCTTCGTATTTTGCGTGAACTGAAAAGTTAGTGTTGGGTTGATTTAGCAATTTTTAAATAATTTTTATGTGTAGCCCTTTCTCAGCACAGCTAAATTTGAAATGAAAATTTTTTGAACGCATAGAAAAATATTTGCTGTTTGTGACAAGAAATTGAGTTGAGATAATGTCAGATTTCATATACCGTATTTGCCCAGAAAGCACTTGGTAAGGGGCTGACGAGATGATTGACCCCTTGAGAAGGCCTCGCATAAGCAATGTATGCACATCTGGCACCAACCCCACATTGTGCCCACCTCACTGAAACAACGCGTTTCCTCGATCTTCCCCTAGAGGATCCGGATGTCAAATTTTGAAAGGAATAGGATTAAACGTTCAACTCAGTGATTTTTGTCAAACTTGTCGACAGAAGATAAGGCCTAATAGATACGCCTGCGACTACTTTTTTGAAAATAAATTTGCCATTTCCTACTTATGTATGTATGTATGTTAAAAATATCGGTTTTTATGTATAAAAGGAGTATGAAAAAATATTTTTTAATAAGAAGCATCTGAGATGTATGATGCGTTGAAACCTCGGATATAACACTTTGTCAGTTGATCAAACATCTTATTTCCGATATATTAGTGATGTTAACTCAAAATTTGGGTTTTTTGAGTTATGACGACGTTGCAGCAAATGAGCGATATGTGCTTGTAAGTAGTGAGTTGCATGTCTATTCATTTCATATCGGTGTCATAATGAGGTTACATGGCGAAAGGCACATCAAAACATTATTTGAATGGAGGATTAGAACGTGTTATCGATGCGCACTTATCTCTACACATATGAAAATGCAGGTGACAACATAAATGCTTAGTTGTTATTGTTGTTTAACTTCCTTCTTATATTCTTGTAGTGAAAATAAAAAAAAGTTTAAACCCAACAAAAGTTGAAAGGATTGCTTATGAAAAGTAAAAGAGTTTTAAAAAATAATTTAAATATTTTCTGAAGCTGTAAGGTTTTCCTTTAAATGGTTTTATGCTTAATATTATATATTATCAGTCCCTGCGAATGTTACTCTGCAAGAAAATAAAGTTGAGATGCTTTGAAAAACTGTTTCTCCGCATCCCTCTCCTTCTGCTCCTTAGTTACTTTTCCTTCCTATGCCTCTCCAACTTTCGAATTCGAAAATTGGATTGCAGCATTTCCCTTTCCTCCCTTTTTCCACCTATACCTTAAACCCCGCTTTACGTAACGAGTACAGAAAATAGGTTTTGTAAAAAGGGGCAGTTCGACAACCATTTTCAAAAAAATATGTGTATGTATTAGGGCTGGTCGATTTAAAAAACGCTCACTGCTCTGTGAAAATCATATTCTAGGGATCAAAATAAGAAACTTTGCCGAAGGAACCATACCTCTAAAACGAATTCTGATGTCCTCCAATTTGGGTCGAACTTTTGGGTAGGTATCGTATCGTTTGTAGTCCTAAGAGAAGCCCCAAAATGTCACTCATACGCCATGGCCCCCTACCCTAAAGATCGACCCAAATTGGGGGACATCAGAATTCGTTTTAGAATTATTGTTCCTTCGGCAAAGTTTCTTATTTTGATCCCTAGAATATGATTTTCACAGAGCAATGGGCGATTTTTTTGCCCCCCACAAATCGACACGGCCTAATATGTATATATGTTACATTTCTTTTTACCAAAGTTCTTCATTATTTATAAGGAGTGGGTGTGGCTTTCATCCGATTTCTCCCTTTGTTTATTCGCTTATGCCCTTACGACATCTGTTTCAAATTGGAGCCATCTTGTATATTCGTATCTTAAAAGCGACTGACCCGTTTGGTGGAACAGCCAATTGAATTGGTGGAGACTTGCCAAAAAAAATATTTGACCAACGCTACGTATGAGTAACATATTTCTAATTCATGTTGAAATCTATTAATTCACAATACTTATAGTAAGATGTGACATAAGGATAAATGTACTTTTGATTTAGATATGCGAAAGTTTGTCTCTTTTTTTCCAATAACTGCCAGAAAACCCTTTGCTGCGACTGATTTTTATTCCTTAAAAGAGTTTTTTATTTGACCCGGCATACGTTGTTTTGCATAAAATTTGACTTGCCTACATTTAAAAAATTATGATCCCCACTTATCCTTGTACATATGTACATATATTTCTTTCTCTTTCTCTTCCAACCCCCACATACCTTTACATTTCTTTATCCTTTCTGATACTGATAGGTCCATAAATGCGAGGATATATCAAATGCACTTTTATTTGATCCTGATACCGCTTTCTGATTTTATATTTTTTTATGATTTGTAAAACACATGCCGATATATAAAAAATCAGTACCTTTGACTAAATATATTTCTAGCTATGATTTTCCAAATACTGTAAGTGAAGCAGAAACAAAACAAAAAATGTAGGCTTGGCACCGCCACTTTTCCAAAATTATATAAATCTATCTTAAAGAACACATATCGAAATCTCATTTATTTAGACCAAATACGTTCAGAGTTATCTAGAATTTTAGATAGCCAGAGGCGTCGCACCGCACACTTTTCCAAAAATGTATATAGCCTAAATAGCCTACTAATCCGTGTTCAAAAGAATGTACTGTGAAAATTTCATTAAAATCGGTTAAGTACTTTGGACGTCTATAAAGAACACATAGACATAAATTAATTTTTTTTTACATATAAAATTGCCTACTTGCGGGTTAATATTGATAACTGATAATCGTAACCGTTGGCAATGCAGTTCATGTCACCCCGATTCTAGCGTAGATGGAAACAAATTCAAAAACGAACATAACAGCCACTGTCAAATGCTGTATGAGTACTTAAGATGTTTGCAAGTATGTTAGATATGTGGTGAATCTTAAGTTAACTTTGAAAAATCTCAAATTTAGTAACTTGATATTAGACAGACTTGTAGAATAAAGGTATAACTCTATGTTTAATGTAACACGTCTACGACAATACCTAAGACTATTTCGATTCATATGGCATTGAAACACCTCTATATTCGTAATCTTATCGAACATTTTTCATATCCCAAACTCCACTTATCGAAGTTATAACACAAAAAGCTGTACGAAATACCGGCAAATAAAGGTAGACGAATATTATGTATTTTGAAATATTTATTTGTAAAATATAAAAAGCAGAAAACATAATTGGGGAGAAAACTTTTACTCTACGCAAAATCAAAGTTGCACTGAGAAGCGAGAGTAAAAGCACGCTCAGTGCTTTTACGTTTTCCATATTTCTCAAGCGTAATCCAAACTGGCGGCAGCACAAACAGTAGCTGCGAGATTTTCAAACGAGACGGTCGTAAGCGGAAATTAAAACGTTAAGTGTTTGTGAAAATTTGACAATATTTTGCTGCTGCTACATATATATGCGGGTGTGGGTTCAACTCACCACCCAGTTAAAAGGCGGCGTGTGCTCGCATGAGTATGCAAGTTGCTACTAGGGGTTGTAAGAGTGATAACTTGTGTGTGGAAATAAAAAAAAGCAAAACAATTATATATGCAAATATAAATATACATATGTACATACCCATGTGCAAGCAGTTGTGACGACGGCAAACATTCGTACTCTTCACATTTCCTATGCTGAAATTTTGTATTGACTGCAGTGAAGTAGCCGTGTGCGGTTCGGAATGGAAATTCTTGTTTTTGTACGGTAACAACGGCTTTTATGGTCCATTCGACGCAAGTATGGGGTGAACTATACAATTCAGAAAATACATTTTCCGAACACACAGACGCCTGCTAACTCGCTCATGCATAGACGAGTAAAATCAAACAAACAAATCCAAATGATGTGATGATTATGAGCTTTTCAATAGAATAACAGTGTTTTTGTGTATAAAGCTTTGCTGCTGGCAGGCAGTGAATGCATTTCAAATAATCAAAAAGGATTAAGTGCGGGGCAGTAGTGATGTGCAAATGAAAAAAAAACGTAGCATATTTTATAGCGTTATAAACAAAAACTGAAAATTTGTTGTATGCTGAGCGCACGAGTAGAGAGATGAAAACGATTACATAAACTCCACGAATTGTGAAAAGTCGAAAATTAATGAAAAAGGCAAACAAGTATGAAAACTAGTAAAAATAGAAAAACTTAAAAAAAAAATATCCACTTCGTTCAACTTGTAAAATTTCAGGAGCGCCTTTGTGCATTTTCTGTTTGCCAATTAAAAAAGTTTTGTAAAAGGCTTGGCTCATAGCGATTCCAAGAAGTAGCAGAGGAGCAAGTACAACAATTTTTTTTACGTGCAAGCATCCGTGTTGTAACCTTGACATGCGGCCTACAGTCAGCCATCGGCTTGTGAAATATTTTTTTGTTGTACATGTGTATGTAATAGGAATGTGAAGTGGTGTGTGTACGCACAAGCTGCGTCCTACATTTAAAAGTTAATTCAAGTGACGGCATGAAATAAAAGCAGCAGCATAACGGTACATAACACCAACGTTATTAGACGAACAGGCATTGTTAAAACGTAGCCTTTCGCTTATTCCAAACGTATGAAAATACACAAAAAAGGCGACTCAAGTGCTTGTGTAGGAAGAATCTTATATCAATGGCTCCAAAAGTCTGTAATTACGTTGGCTTAGTCTTTTTGTTTATACCCAGCAGTGTTGCGATTTAGATCATTGTCGGATGTTTACGCAAGACTTTTTTGCTCAGCATCGTCATACACCCACTTCGGATCTTCTATTTTCCCATTTTATATAATTATTTTTTAGAGAAGCGCACTTGCTGAACTTCCAGAAAGGTTTTCAAAAACAAGTTCTAGAGGTTACACGAGTCGACAACCATGAGTCAGAGTAAATGCTTCAACTTTAACGGCAACTAGTTACCTTTAGACTATGGGAAAAAGGAGGCTCTCACTAGTTCGCCAATCCTATACTTCAGATAAGGTTTCGAAGCTTTGATGTTACCATATGGACAAGTCGAAAGTTGTGAGTTTGTAGTTCATACATATCTAAGTATTTCGAAAATATATTCAGTAGATGTTCAATGAAAAGATCCCCGCTGATTTGAGTCAGAGTCATCAGCAACGTTTCATAGTATACGCTACAGGTTCTTTTTTGAAGACCCCAAAGGCTTCGAAGTGGTCGTTACTTTCTCTGAAAGCATCGACAACATCAAGAAAGAGATTGGACCATGAGCTTGTCAAGTAGATATGCACATATGTATATCGTTTCTCTAGCGTGTCGTGAGCTATCACTTGGTATTTACGGAGTCTTTAGATAGCAGAAGACTTATCAGAATCCGTATCTCTCAGCGTTACTTCATGGTCAATAATAAGATGTTGCTTTGTAGTTGGTAGGGTGGCCCCCTTACGACGAAAAACGTTTTTTAATAGTTCTCATGATTAGTTGAAGTACTCACCGGTCTTTCGGAGATCATACCTCACAGTCTTCATACGCAAGGTGACTGGAAAGATGCAGTCGAAAGCTCGCTCATCTGTCTTCACAACGGACGTCGTGTTAATCAAGGATTCCGGCCTTTTAAGCTCTGACCAAGTAGTTACACTTGGTAAGGCTATCCTTATCTAGTTCAAGGGTCTGCTAATACGAGCCTATCTCACGCCCGTCCTACACTGTCAATGAAATCACTGCTGGGTATAAGCCGAGACAGGTTTTCTAACTTTCCTTCTTTCTTTTTGGTTAGGTCTTTCAAGTTGCCACCACAAACGCACCAAGCGATGCCTACAAAATGTAAAACTGAAGTGTAGTGAACTAAGACATTTAAGCTTAAAAGTGAAATAAGTTAAACTCAGCGAAGACACGCAAGCCGAATTGGTGTGCTGTAAACAAAAAAGGCTAAGTAGTTTCGCCCTCCTCGCTTTTGCTGTCACGGCACTGTGATGTACCTGCTGCTACTGCATAAAAACCGTTTCTTCACTTTTTCACTTCATCTACGCAATCTAAATGTACGCAAGAGTCATCATAATCAGCAACGTAATCATCAACAAGAAAATCGAATCTACAAAATAAAACCAAAATTTAATCTTCAACGTTTCAATTCAACAAATGTTTCTGAAACATGCTTAAACAATCCAATGCTCCGACGATTGATGTGACCGACGAGGAGGACGCCGACGACAGAGCAGTAAAGCTACATGAGTCCACCTTGAATGGTGGCGATAATATCATAACCATTAGCACAAGTAGCATCACAAACGAGTATCATTCCAAAGCTCACAACGCGAGTACGCTGAAATCCAATAAATCTCCCAAATCTAAATCAGCCACTGACGTCGCTACTCAACAAGATTCCTGTACTCAACTTAAACAGCTCGCAGCCAACTCAACGCCCACAGCCATTTCAATTTCTGCCACCAGCAATAACGAGATAGCGCAAACGCCAGCTCAAACATCGGCGCGCTTTTGTAATCCAACACATTGCATTTCGTTTCAAGAAAACATTGCCGAAGTACATCATCAACGTGGTCGTCGTTTACATGGCTTACAATTGCCATTACATCCGCTACAAGTATTCGGTTGGTTCGTATTAATACTCTTCGGTATTGCATCGTTTCTAGTATTAATACCATCATTCACCAGCGGGATTCAAGGTCCACTTTATGGTCTTCTAACCGGTTTGTATATAGTACACGTGGTCTCACATTTGGCTGCGCTGCTCATCGATCCTGCTGACCGTGAACTACAACGCGTACATCGTAACGATCGTATTGTACCCGAATTCGATCGTAGCAAACACGCGCATGTTATTGAGAACGGTCGTTGCCATTTATGTAATATACGCACATCGTCCACACGCACGAAGCATTGTTCGGTTTGTAATAAGTGTGTGGGAAAATTTGATCATCATTGCAAATGGCTGAATCATTGTATTGGTTCTCGTAATTATGTAGCATTTCTAATGTGTGTGGTGAGTGCTGTGATTGCAACGTTGGTGATTGTCGCTGCCGTAGTGGCGCAAATCATACTTTATTATGTTAATCCCGAGCTGTTGAGCTTTTGGCACCCTGCGTTGGGGAGTGGTTCAAGCAACAGCTTAACAAGCGAAACATCCGTTAGTGATGCCACAACAGCGTTGTTGTCCATTCGCAATGCGAGCACATTTAACGGCACAAGTGCTGCTGCGGAAGCTGTGAATATTACAACACAAACTATTTTTGATTACAACGCAAATGATACCAGTAATGTTACCGCATATTTGTTCGATGCAGATTTGCTTTCTGCCGTAGACAACAATATGACTTTGCCAACACTTGCTGAGAATGTAAGCACGCTAATTGTGGACACAATCAATGACACCCTGGTGCTGCACTTAAATCAAACATTTTTGTTGGTGGACGAGCGTAAGACTTCGGACGCAGCGGGCGACATATCCAGCAATAACAATACTGCTACTGGAGCCACCATTTCCGGCATAGGGGTCAATAATACAATATTTCTTATACTAATTGGTATACTTGGAATCTTAGCGGCCATAAGTGCTGGTTTGCTGCTGCACTTGTGCTTTTTCCACATATATATTTCATTCCTGGGTCTTACTACCTACGAGTACATACGCAATCATCGGCAAGCGCAGGAGAATAAAGCAAAACAAGCACACTCCAATCTGTCAAAGGAAGACACGCAGCAGTTTTCCACTTTAACTCCGTCCAAAAAGACTACAGACTGTGGCCAAATGTATATATGTTCCAGTGCGAGACATCCCAACGCCATTAGTCCAGCCGACTTGCATTATTTTGATGCACGTAAAACCCATCAAAAGCGTACCACGCATGACGAAAGTGCACAAACGAAATTACATTGCTGTGTTAATTCGCGTGAATATCATCAGTCTGCCTTGAAAACTTACTATATGTGTTCGCTGCTCGAAGAGAGTGCCACGAGCTCAGCGCTTAGCATAAGTCACATCAGTGGAGGTGGTGGTGGTGGTGGTGGTGGAAGAGTCGATGCAAACAGTTTGTATGATAGCGCTGATAGTGATGCAGCTGAAATAGCAGGCAGTGGCTATAAGACCTTTCATTGTTGCTCCTCATTTGGGGCCATGGCGACTCAACGACGCGCCAGTGCTGCCACTTCCAAAGCCACATTGGTTAATGATTTGGAGGCGATAAGTGCGCGACGTTCTTACATGCAATACACTGAGAAATGTACTCTATGTACTTTCCGCATACGCAGCCCGATTGTAAGTAAACGCGTTGGAGATGTTAGCGCAAGTTCGGTGGCAAGCAGGCGACGCAGTACGCAGAGTATACGCACAGATTTGAACCCAACGCCACGCACCATTTCAGCAACGAGCGCGAAAGTGGTGAGTAGCGAACATCAACGTTGCTGTATGAAATCGATATCGAAGAATCAACGTTGGCGTCGAAAATGGAATTGTTGTGCGAATGTACCCGATAGTCCCGATGTGCCCAATGACATTATCACCGCATTAGCGTTGCGTCACCACCACAATAATAGTGCTGACAAAAATGTGAATGCTACTGAAATACCAGTGCAATTTATCAAAACAGCGAATGGCAGTGGCAGCGCCAGCGGCGACTCTGCAACGACGACGATGACGACGACGACGACTGGCAGCTTGAGTAATAGTCGTCCAAACTCTCCACGCAGTGCCAAACTAAAGTCAAATTCACGTATACGTAATGCGCGCACTTGGCCAATGCCGCGTCTGCGTCATATGATGCGTATGCTTGGACGTTATCGGCGTACGCGCTGTCGTCAGTCGACGGAGGCAAATGGTAGCGTCGTTGTCGTCGGCAATAGCGACGAACAGCAACATCAAATTAAACAGAATCAAATCCGCCCATTACATTTACAAACTAGTGGTAATGGCGTCTACAGCCGCCACCAACACAACCATCTAAATCATCAGCAACAACAAAAAATACAACAACATTACAACGATAGCAGCTCACCACAGCCGCCCTCATCGACGACCGCATCAGAGCGTAGCGATCAAAGTGTTTATAGTGATTCGAGTAATTTAACAACGCCGTCGGCACAAACGCCAAATACAATTGAAACTATCCTGCCCACATCAGTGATACGTGACGATACGTCCATGACATATACGTCACCAATGGGATTTACATTACCACCGGCTTTACCACCACCAACACGTCGCAAAATACCAAATCCCACAAATTTAGATGAACTCGCAGAGACGCTTAGTTTTGTGTCTTCTCACTTATCGGGTGGTAGCTCAGGTGGTACGCTGTCGCCAGTGCAACGACTTCCATCGCTGGGTAATGTCTATCGTCGTCAGCGTCGCAAACATTTTATGCGCACACGTTCGCCTACTTTGTCGCCAATACATGAAACTGGACTGTCGAATCCAACTTCACCACAACCGGGACGTCACAATGCTGCCGCAACGGGTACATGTGCTGCTGCAACAACGGCCGTCCTTTGCGACCCAACTGAATTAGGGAGAAAGAATTCATCGAATAATTCATTACATAGCATAAGCTCTAATTCCAGTAGTACATAGATTCTAACAGTCATGTTGGTATCTTGGTCGCTGTTCCCATACCTCAAAGTCCAGGTGACCATTTATTTGTGTTTGAGTTTACTTTTTATAGTTCCCAACAGATCTCAATTTCATTGAAATAGAAAATATATGTTCGATGAAACGCTACGTTTCGACCTTCATCTCAGCTTTTCTTATTAGGTCTATCGATTTCTCAGAATTTAAGATTTTATTTCAACAGGTACAAAAGGACTAGTCCCCTTTCTACCCAAACGGATACTTTTAACTCCTAAGAGTTTACACAAATAATTATCAAAGCCAACCCTAGAGTAAAGGATTAGAGATTAGTCATACGATTTTTTGCAAGGTTATTTTTGATTGTATATGTGTGCGTGTGTGGTGAATGCATTAAGCTGTAATTTGCATATAGTACTGTTAAGTCCAAGGTTCATGGTCAACTAGTCTTTTATTACTGGGCATTTTCACAGTCATAAGTCACCTATCACATTGTTGTTGTGGTTACGAGTGTGTGTGTTGCAATGAAAAGGATGTTCCTGTGTGAATTCATTCAGTTTGTTTTCGTGCATTCATTCATATACATATGTACTTTGTAACTGTTCATATGTACTTATATACTTGTACATACTAACTATATGCTCTGCAGCGATACTTCAAACTGCTCGGAAGAAAAAGAGTTTTGAAATTAAATTGGTATGAAAGAGAAAAGCACTTCAACAACGAAATACACAACCAATCTATGGAGTGTAGAGAATTAACAGGAAGTCATATACAATTTGTATGTGCCACTTTATTGTGAACTAGTTAGCGAACTACCCAGCGTTGCTCGTGTACAAACCGTTGTCAATATCTACAAGTCGCGAATGTGTGACAGAAGCATTCACAATAGATAACAGCTGTGATCACCTGATTTGCAGAGTTGCTTTCTTCGCAGAGTCGCAATTGGTAGTAGCAAAAGTTCATTTAATTCGTATTTAAAATTAATAAAAAGTTTGTTTTGCATTCGTACAATCATATAGTTTTTTTTTTCGTTTAAAAGGTTATTTCATCATAAAAATAAACAAACAAATCACACCAATGACGCAACATCTAATACATAGTGGCAATTAAGTCGATTCCGAGGCAAAATTCTTGCTAAGATAAACCCATTCTGTGTCAGAAAATCCGAAAGTGGTTATAGACAAACTTATGATTTTATAAAACTGAGCTTATTGTCCATCTAATGATTCCAACTTACGATTGTTCTATTTAAATTTTTACGAAGAATGAAAGAATGTCATTCGCCCCCGCCCTTTTAATGCAACTCTTCTCGTCTGACTGATAGTTCCCCTGTCACATTTTTTTACAGGGGGATAAGAGAATGAAGGAATTGGCGAAAATTTTTCACTTGTATGTATTCACAATGGTACAAACACAACTTTCCCAGATTTTTTTTTTTCAAAAAAGTGTCGATGGATGGATAAATTCAAAAAAAAGTTTATTGCTTTTTTTTCGTACACCACTGTAAATTTACTCGAAATTGATTTTCATTTTAATTGAAATTGACAAAAAAGTAAACAAAAATTTTACAAATGCAAGCTTTGATATTTTTTTGAGAAACTAATAAGTTTTTGCTCACGGCCTTAGTTCAGAACTGTTAAATAATGAATAACAATTTTGATGATTATTCTATGCATAAATACTACGCCATCCCCATTTTGTTTTATGATTCATATTTAATTAATTAAAAAAAAAAATAATTAATTAACTAGTATATTCTAATAGTATAATTAATATAAAAATGCCTGATTATTTTGGACTTTTTTCAATATACAATATGATAATAATTGAAAATAATCAAACAATTCGAAATAATTAAATAGTTGATAATAATCAAATAATTAAATTTAATTATTTAATTGTTTGATTAATCTCAATAGTTTGGTTAATTTTAATTGTTTGATTAATTTTAATATATTTTTGTAAAATGGTTTTCTTCTACAAAGCTCTCAATGTTATTGTAAATAGAAAATGTGGAAAAAATTAGAAACAAACACCATAGCTATTCAGATAGATCTATTTCGGAAGCTGCTAAACTTCACTTTTCAACGAACTTTTGGCGCGCACTTCCCACTGCTGGGCCATCGAAGTGCCTTGCATTTTGTTGTCTAACATTCCTTTTTTCTGTTTATTGTTCTTTTTGTTATTTTTTAACCACACAAGTGCTTGCGACCAATCTGGTGCTATTACATATATCAATATGTGAGGACTTCTATTGCATTCAAATGAATTATTCCTTCAGCTATGCTTTATGCTGCTGAAATTCATAGAAGCAATTTTCCCTGTACTCTGGGTTTTTAACAGTTTAATAATTTCTGGTTAATAATCACAAAATTAATTAATCATTTAAATAAAAAGAGAGAATTTTCTAGAGTTTTATCATAGTAAAGATTATTACTTTTGGACGCAGAGTCAATTTAGTTTATTGGAACGACGGTGCGTATACGTAACATTTTCTAGACGCATCAAAAAAAAAAGCTGGCCTAAATAAAAGATGTGAAATATTTACAGATTGGGTCAAATATGATAGAAAAACTGTTCAATTCAAGGCACTGTCGCGGACACTACATGACGTTAATTCGGTTTTCCACAAACCATCCTTTACCAACTTTGTTCCTTTGTTTCGGATCGTTGCCTTGCTGAAACGTCCAAACAAGCGGCATTTCATCCTTTTCATACGGCATCATAATATTCCTGAGGATTTCGAGATAGCATACACTAGTCATTTTTCTTAGATCCAGTGAATGAATTCCACACCTCCCAGTTAAAAAAAAAACTTTATTATTAAATAACTTTAAAGATTTCAACGAAAAAGTTTGGTCAGCAAAAATAAAATAAGATTATTACATCACTCCCATTGTTCTCCTAACTAGACTTTCTTTGTAGATTATGCCACAATTGAAATTAATTTATGAAAGTTGTAAACGAATCCATCATATTCCATTTATAGCTGTGATATCACCCGTTTTGACCACATAGTTCAATCTATTGTCACATACAAAGTTGTAAACGACGACTATGTACATACATATATACATATGTACATATGTACATAGATCTCATTTGCTGTTTAACACTTTTCAGAGAGTTCATATTTATAGAAACTCTGCTCCTTATATACTTTATTACCGAAATACATGACTGTATTTACATTTATATGGGTCGACATTAGGATGGGTCAAAGTGGTACCTTTTTTTACATTTTTCCTATTTAGTAGGGTAATTAGGATTTAACAATAATGATGGCTTTCCCTTTCCCTTTTCCTTTCTTTCCTTTTCTTATGTATAACCCAAGGTTACACAAACAACAAATTTACTACCGTGTTGAGTATTCTGGCCTAAAAAAAAAATTATAAAGGAATTATCTTTTATTTTGGGGTTTATAAATGCAGTTCCCTTAGCCTTTTTGACGATTGATAGCATACATCGTGTTTACGCACGATTACCGCATAATAACAATCCGCAAAGCACAAACAACAGGCAGACACATGCAGAGGTACAGCCAAAGTTCCAGGCAGCGCCTGCTGTAGAGACTCTACCGAGTCCAAAGATGTTTCCTATGTATGCATGTATTTCACTTAACTTAACTCATGCCAATTCTGTTGTCAACTGAGTTCTGTGGCTTTTGTTATCCTTGAGTAAACAATAGTGGCGTAGCAACATAAACAATAAAAAAATTTAAAACTTTAGGTGTGTGTGTGTGTGTGACTACAGCGTTCCTTAAAGCGTCCAGCGTAAGTTTGATTATCCTTTCTAGCTAAATTGGTAAGTTCAGCAACTATCCCATTTCGCGGCAATATAAGCAGTTTGGCTTGTTTTTGTGCAAGGCAGT
Source organism: Sphenella marginata (assembly GCA_951509765.1). Lineage (NCBI taxonomy): Eukaryota > Metazoa > Arthropoda > Insecta > Diptera > Tephritidae > Sphenella > Sphenella marginata. Next base: position 27,194,412 of record OX608080.1, on the reverse strand, counting down.
ACAAAGTGGCGCATAACCCTTAAGGCTACCTAGTTGCCTGATAAAATGTAGATTCGTCTCAAAGGTATTCTCTACCATAAACATCTACTCTATAAATTCCTGTGTAACTCCCATGTATTTTGGAAATACGTATGTATGCCGATGCAACCCAATGATGGCCCCGAAGTGAGTAGTTTCCGGCATCAAGACAGTTTTATTTGGGTTTATAAAAAATCCCCACATGTTTGCTTTAGTGAATGACCTCATGACTAAGATCTATAAAACGAAATGTTAGACCGCCTTGAGACCAACACAAATCTAAGCTGATATTACTTCTTTCTATACTAATCTTTAACGAGAGTGGCACCCATGACATGCTCAAATAAAATGATCACACGGCATTATTTCTACACCTTTTCCAAGTGTACTTCAGAATGCGTAAAATGATTTTCAGAAACCGTAAAATGTACTTCAGAATAATCATTTGTACTTCAGAAATGGTAAAATGAATTTCAGAATAGTCAATTGTATTTCAGAAACTGTAAAATAAATTTCAAAATAGTCAATTGTACTTCAGAAATGGGAAAATGTACTTCAGAATTAGTAAAATGTACTTCAGAGATCGAAAATTGTACTATGGTTGATCAACCAATATGAGGCCTCTCACCCCTCAATACCTATCTTACCTTCCTTAAGATCCTAGAATGTCGCACAGCTCATTAAGCCAGTTGGGAAGTACCGGGGCGAACCGGGTTCATATCCAGCTAAGAACGGTCCCTGAAGTACAATTGCCTATTTTAAAGAACATTTTACAAGTTCTGAAGTACAATTTACAATTTCTGAAGTACAATTGACTATTCTGAAATACATTTTACAATTTCTGAAGTACAATTGACTATTCTGAAGTACATTTTACTGTTTCTGAAGTACTCTTGGAAAAGGTGTAGACTAATCGTGTTTTATGTATCGATATTTTTTCTTTGGCAGACCCACAATGGCAGCTTGTCTATGTGGCACATATTTTGTAGGTACTTTTATTGTGCAAACCTGTCTTTTATTTCTAATCAGTGAACATTTGCTTGATGACATTTTCGAAATCGATAGCGCCAAGACAGGTCAATGACTCATATTTTTACGAGTGAAATAAATCATTTCATATATATGTACAAAGAAAAAACTAGTGCTTGAAACAACGCGCATTCGCGGAAGGATATTTGTATTATGTATTTATTTATTTAGAAAGCAATTTGGCAAAATTCTCATGATATTTGTACGTTTGGATGTATAAAAGTAGTTCAGCTGACAGGTAGTTTAATAGTACATAGAGCTTATAAGAAGCGAGTTGATACACAAATACTGATACGTTTACTGGTTAACGCGTTTTAAACATTTATATAATTTGGTTTTATGTTGATACTTTTTAAGAGGAAACTAAGTTTAGAGCCATATAAATTAACGAGTATGTCCTTTTAATATTCAATATTCGATTACACAGTTTTGTAGAACAAGGGAGCTATTTTAAACAAAAGAAACCCTAACTGCCGGTTTCACGAACGAAAATTAGTTAGTACTCAAATTTTATATGAAATCTGAGAGCGGAAAAAATTATTTTTCACTTAAAATACTTCGTGACACTGGCTGTTAGAGTTTGAAAAACAAATTATAAATGCGAACATTTTAAAAATATTCAACATAAAAATACGAGTGCGCTTGTTCGTATGCTATTGGGTGTACTTGTACGCTATGTTCGGTAAAATGAAACAAATTATTTATAAATTGCAAAACGGCTATGCGCATACATGACAAAATATGTAGAATTTATGAAATGCGAACAATACAAAGAACACAAACGAAGAAATGGTTGAAGCAAAACAAAAGAAAATAAAAAAACAAATTGAAGCAAGACTGGCAATTTTTAAGTTAATCGAAGAAAAATAATAATGTTTTTGAACAGAGAAAGAGTAGATGCTTTTGGTGTTATTCAAGTTGTAGCTATGTCTCCTTGATGTAGATATTTTAGCAAATTAAAGAATGAAAACAATAAATACGAATAATGTAAAAAAAGGCTTAATGTGCTCTCAATAGGTTTTTCGTAACAAGAAGTTAGTGAAAAGTTGAAACGAAAAACTATTCAAATGCCTTTTACAGCAATGTTTTAATTGGTGTAAAATAAACAAATAAATAAATTTTGTGTTTATTATTTTTGTCATTTTAATGCAAAAAATAAATAAGTAAATAAAAAGAAAACTATTAAACAAGTAAATGTATCTTTATCGAAAGAGAACAGCAAAATTAATTAGAATGAAGTGATTTGAAAAACAACTCTAACCTAACATTTAACCTCACCCTAACCTTGAAATTTAACAGAAATTAAAATAAATTGTGCTTAAAATTACTGTCGAAAATTTAGTTAACATTAAAAAGGTTTTAGTTCAGTGGGCGGCACAAAGAGAGGGTTCAATTATATATTAGGGTAATTAAAAAAAATTTTAAAATCTCATTTGTTACTGCATAAAAATAATAAAATTAAATAAATGTTTGACAAAAACTAGCAACTGAAAAGTCGAATAATTGGTTTTTTTGATGTTTGGGTAGATCTTCAGTTTTTAAATGTTTTTAAATGAAATGAAATTTTAAGCTAAATTACAAAATCAGCACAACTCAAGAAAAAAAATAATATTTTCCACTACAACCCTTATTATAACATACTATATATGTATGAATGTTACGAAAGTCAGCCTAGAGGACACTGAATAGTATATTTGAATTATTGGAAAGCATAGTTTTTTATTTCTGTTCAACTGTTTCCTGCGTGATGAGTCGAATCAGTGCACAAATCGACGGCTGAATGGAATAGCAACTTTATTCAAAAATATTTTTCAAAAACTCATAATTTGCATGAAAACTACTATCTGCCAAATTTAAAGTTTCTAACTCAGCGAGTAGTTACTTAAAAACTTATAGCAAGAATCCTCGCCTTTGAGTAATTTTTCTAAATATCTGGACGTAGGTGCTGAATAAAATTGTTGCCTATCACGCAAGCAATATAACGATGCCACCATGGAATTATTTCACGTTTAAGCTCGTGAGAACTGCATATTGATTTTCTAATTACACCCATGCGGAAACAGCGTATATATGTAATTCGTTGAAGGTTCCAGAGTTTCGTAACAATTAAATAGAACAAGAACTGGATTTTAGAAAATTTCTTTTTAACTACTTTAATTGTACGTTTTGCTATATACATATATAAATACAATTAAGTATATTACCAAACATGTGAAATAAAATTATAAATAATGAGTAGTTTTTACATGCAGAAAATATTATTTGTTTTGATATTAAACGAAAACTGCTAAGTAGATAACTTATAAAATTGTAAAAGCAGAAAGAAATAAAAAATATGAAAAAGAATTAAAATGAAATTGACTGCTTCATGCATAATTTCCGCAAAATGTTGCATTTTAGTATTTATATATTTTGGTTCTTGTTTTCAATTCCCAAAAAACTAAACTAATCTTACCGTAAATAATTGTATTCAAAGTCAATGCATATGCATATTAGTATGTACAGAAATAGTAATTTATGAGAATAGAAATAATTATTTTTTAATACGCAAACATTCGCTATTTAACTAAATAATTTGTATGAATTGGTACATGCAAAAAAAAAAAAAAAATAAAAAAATGTAGAAAAATAAAATCAAAGGAAAAACAGAAAAATAATCAAAGTCAAAATACTCGTCAAAGCCAAATAAATGGAAATTTATTGATTTCAAACCCTTTACAACGACATGTTTTTACAGTTATTTATTTGGACATACATATGCATGTATGTGCATATGTAGGTAGGTAGGATTTAAACCTGTAGCTGATTTGCTATGGCTACTAATTACGGTACTAGTTTCTAAAGTTGAGTTAGTTCCATGTAAAATTAATCGATTAATAACTTCCCAGACGTAGGTGGAAAACAGCCCTGTTAAATAATAAATAATAATAATTGTTTTTTTTTTTGAGTATTTTGCTGAGTGTTCATTTAATGATTGATTGCCATTACTTTAAATTTAAAATGTTTATTTTTCTGAGTGTCTATTTAAAGATGGGTTACCATTACTTTAAATTTTTAATGATGATTTTCCAATTAATTAAAAAATCATCAAAAGTAAACAAAAATTGTTTTTTATTAGTCTTTTTTTTGATTATTTTTTTATTTTTTATAATCCGAAAATACCATTTTATTTTTTTTAGTCGTAATCATTTTATAATTGGCTTTTCTGGAAAACAATTAAAATAATTATTACCAATTAAAGAATCGGTCTAATCAATTGATTACTAATTACTAATCAAATTTAACAGGTCTGGTGGAAACCGCTGTTTAAATACAACTGGACAACTCGACACCTCTTTCGACGTGTAGTTTTGTTATTGGTTCTCTTATTTAGCTATGTACATCACAAATTGCATTACTCTCACGAGTATAGTTCTCAAGAAAACGGTCAAGAGATTTTTTTATTTTTGTTTCACGTGGAAGCCAAATTTGAAGTTATTTGAATTTTATTTTATTTGATCCCTTTCAAAAATGCGCAAGAAAACGTTCCTGCCTCGAATCTGATCATACATGATGCATATTGAAACACATTTTATAAAGAAAATCCCTAGAAAAAACGATATGGAAACTTTCGAATAAAAATAGCTTTAAATTTGGCTTTCTTGTTTGAGTTAGGTGGCAATGCCACACAACATCCTAGGTGGCAATGTTTCGGTAAGATACCTTAGATTGTAACCGTAAATCCTAAATAAATAAAAAAATATTAAAAACGTCTCAGCTTGTTTTCGCTATTATACCACATAAAAAATTTATATAATCGAATTAGGTGGCAACCCTAAAAGTTAATCCTACCCAGCTTAAGAAATAAAGACTAAGCAACAGTTTTGTTGGACTATGGAACGAGCAGTAACTGTTGAGTTCAGTAGCTTAGTACTAGTACCTTACGCTGCTGGGTATATTTACAACCATTATTTGGCTGCAATCTCCATTAACAACTTTCTCCTTTACAAATACAAGTGTCTAAGTACATATGAAGTATGTATTGGATGTACATATATGTATCGAAAAGTGTAAGTATTGAGGTGAAACGAAGTAAAATTCCACAATATTTTGCTGCGCGTGTTAATGAATTGTATGTTGGTATGCCCAGTTGTGCAGGTGCACATAAATCAATAAAATTTTATCACGCGCTTGCACTAATTCAATTTTTAAATTCTTTTATTTTCATTTGGAGTTTTCGAAATATTATAAATGACAAATTTTATTCTAAACAAGCAGGGTATTCGGCGTTGCTCTCATTCTCTCTGCTTTCATCGTTACACCTTACATTATCAGCGACCTTCATAAATTTTCAGTAGCAACAATATTTTTATCGGGCAGATAAATTTTAAAATCTGTTCTCACTCCACATTGCATTTTCTAGTAGACTTTCAACCTCCCGCTTTATTGTTTTTCTTTCTTTCTTTTATTTATATTGAGGTCTACATCTCTTCCCATTGCCCATCAACTTCTCAATTGGACTTTCCTCTTTTATTTTATCTTCCCCTATACCCAGCTTTCCTTTCCCTCTACCACTTCAATTTATTTACCTTGATTTATATTTCTTGCTTTGGTAATATTTAATTTTCTTTTATTTCTGTCTTCCGTTCTTTTTTGTTTCTACTTCTATTAACCTCTACTCAAGCTGTTCGGACACGATGGTAGGGAGTGATTAAAATGAACTACCTCTCCGATCTCTCCGAGATCCACAGAAGCTTTAGAGTATACGATACCTATTGTGTAATTTCTTTAGCCTAAAGTTGCCTATAATCACCCAAGCAACAGAACAATCTGTTACATGGGCGCGCGTAAATATCAGTAAGTTCTGCCTTCTTTGGCGAAGATATTAAAATTATATTCCTTATATACTCATAACCAAGGAGGCAACCCTTTGTCGTTGGCAGTCGGCATCCTGTTATCCTTAAATTACTTGGATAACACTCCCTAACATAAACACCAACATCAATGACTCGGCTCCATCCGTTAATTGAATTATATGCGACTGTAACAAAGTTCAGCGCTGCGTAAGATGATATGCCCACATAATACAGCCCACATATACATATGAACATAACGGCAAACAAATATTTATTATGTACATACATATGTATGTATGTATGTAATTACAAGCTTATAAATAGGTTTGAATTTTGAACTCTTTGACACATAATCCTTTTTACTTGTTGGCATGAATGGGTGCGCTATAGAGCGTGTCATGGTGCATGGTGAGAAATAAAACTGTAAATGCCCCTTGCCTGTTTTAGGTAATAACGCAACCCAATGAATTTTCAAAAATTTTAAATGTGGACTATTTTTGCTTTAATGGAAGTGGTAGTTCATCCTATCAAAATGAAATGAAATAACATAAATAACGACACGTTAATGAGGCAGATATGAAGATGAAATGGTGTTATAACTTTGGTTCGACGTTTTTAAGTATGAGAAGAAGAAGAGTTAGACCCACCAAGAAGTATACCTAAATGATCAGGACGACGAGCTGAGTTGGTGATTTAGCAAACTAATCCCTTAGTTTTAGAGATATCTCGATACAAGCGCGCGCCATTTTGTATAGCATAAATAATTTGTTGGAACCAGCAAGATCGGACCTATGCAACGCAGAGCTGCCATACAATCGATACTTTCGATAAATGCGTTTTGAACTATAAATCTTGCAATTAAAAAACTAGGAACGTTAAATTTTGCAGATTTGGTAAATATTATATGCGTATCGTGTGTATTGAAAATCAGACAGATCGGACCTACATTATATATACAGTCGATTGCTCCGGGCCTAGCGACCCCATGACCCCCTCTAGTCATCACCATCGCCGGTATTTGCGCACTTGACCTATGCCTATTCATGAAAGGTATAAAGCCCTCGGCACAGCCGAAGACAGCCCTAGCTTATAATTCTACAAAGGAAACATGTTTCAAATCTGGAGGATATGTCGGGTTGTGTAATTAAAAAAAATCTAATATATTTAAAACTTACACCGTATTATCTATAGTATTATTCTAAAACAAGGCGCTTAGCTAGACTAAACTACAATACGTACATAAATGAAATGTGTATCAAATGAAAGCTTATCATGAGCATGTTTGCACAAAATTACAAAAATTTCAATTGGTTAATTTGTTCATAAGATATTAGCGTTTAAAGTTTGCTTTAATTTTTTTCTAAAAAAAAACCCACCCGATTATCGGGAGTTACATACTAGTTACACTTTAACTGCATTTTTGAAATGTTTATAAAAACATTTTGATAAACATTTTGTTTTAATTTAAATTTTTTTAGTTTTGGCATATTCCACTCTTTTGAACTATTTTTTGTTACTTATGTGAAAGTTATTAAAAGCTGCAGGAGAATTAATTTTTTAAATATTTTTGCCATTCTTTGAACTTTGTAAAAAAAATTTGATGAATAAACAAAAATTTAAAAATCGGACATACCGCCCCGTTACTACCGAATTTCATCTTTCATAGAAGCGCCTTATGCTGGAGACAATATCCCGTCGTTGCTGATATTACTTTATCAGTGTAGCTTCAGACCATTTTACTAGTGATAAAGAATAATTCATGCGATTCGCTAGTTCTCTTTCAACACTCTCTTTCGACCATATTTTCTTCTCCCGCACATTTGGTATTAATATTTATTTATTTTTATTTATTTACCATGCGATATTTGCATGTACATATCAAGTTTCTATGTACATATATAAATCCGCAAATGAGTTTGAAATTAAATTCACTAAAATATTGCTTCCGGTGGCGGGTCAAGGATTTTGCAAAGGGGGGCTCCAAATTTTTTTTTCTAAACATTCAAGGACATCTTTTATCCACAGTTCCTGAAGAACACCACTTTTTGGATTTTAGAGTGCGGAGGTTGGGTTGGACCCGAACCCTCCCCCGACCGTGGTTCCGCCTCTGATTGTCTCATTATAAACAACAAACTCATTAAATAATCCATTTAAATGCTACGGTTTTGACTTTTCTATTAACATCACATTCATTCTCTTTGCCAGTTAAAGTAATTAGCGAATTTCCAATTAACATTTCAACGCTAAAACATAAAATCTTTCTTACTCGTATAATATCGATGACTCTACTTTATAACGAACTTGTAGTCCCGGCAGAATTTGGCACATGGAAAATTGTTCACCCTCTCCTTCATATTATTTTTTTCTCTCCTTCTCAGCCCTTCCTCTTCTACTTTTTAATGCTCTCCTCTACCCCCCCTTGTTTTGTTCAGTTCTGCGGGAGCGAACGCATCGAAACGCAGAAAATAAAATGGATTGAATTTTATTCAATAGACCAATAATAACCTTAATGTTTAGTAGATACCTTTATAAAAGTCTGGGAGTATAAAATTATAATTATTTATTGTTATTAACTAGAACACTCCTTTCATTCATATCACTCACTCTTTGGTACCCGTTAAATAAGCAGGTGCGTCTGCCTTATTTTAACAACTCAATAAAATTTGTGTTTATTCACTCCCCCGTTTTAATGGGGTGCTATAGAAAACTTTAAATTACTTTCGCTATTTATCTGTTTCATATCCAAATTTATAACTTGACATATAGTTATTTGTTTTTTTTTTGTTTTGTATATTTATCCAACCCAAACACACTCCCTTTTCGTTGCCATGCAAATGTTTGTTGTTGTGTTTTACCACAGAAATATTTCTCCAACTTGTAGCTAATGAAGTGATGTAAGCTTCAAGGAGTATTGAATATATAAGGCAGAGCTGTTAAGCTTTTTGTATGATTTTGTTAAGGAAAAGTCTTCTTCTTCTCCTTATCATTTATCTTGGTGAATTTTAACTCGCTAGTGATTTACGTCACTCCTGCCTCTTGTCCTGAAGGGCTTATTGTCGGATCCGGGATTTTGTGAGGGATGTATCACGTTTTATTAAATTTCGAGGACATTTTTTATCGACAGTTCCTAAAAATTTGGCTTTTCGGGTTCCGAATGGGTGGTTTGGATCCAAAAACCCCCCGTGGATAGTTCGCCCTGATCATTTCGGTATACTAATTGGTGGGTCTATCTCTTCTTTTCATACTTACAAACATCGGACCAAAGTTATAATACCATTTCATGTTCATGAAAGTTATAATAAAACAATTACAATTTATATTTTCAATTTGTTTAATTATAAAAATTTTCCTTATACATGAAAATTATTATTAGTGGCCTTGAGCTTATTCATAGTCATGGAACAGGCCCAGAATTTATGTGGGTTTGCAAAAGCGTATGTACCTACCCTGGAACACAAGCAGTTTATCCGACACTGGATTGACTGCATGGGCCAAAGACAGGCCATCTTAGTCTCAGATAACCTTCACTTATACATACATTAGAATGGCTAATTGTAATACTCGCCCGAAAATAAAAACTTATAACAAAACAAAGCACAACTATAATTGAAGTTTATGAAAATTCAAATTCTAGAGGTGGTCGTATCCAATGCAACCGTTGCCAATTAGAATGTTTTTAACTTGTACATAGTTATATGATTATGTTTGTATGGAAGTATGAACTTACATAAATCAGGTATTAAAATTCATTAAAGGTATTTCCCAAGGATAGCAGACAGTCGGGGACTCACGCAAAAAATCAGTTTGTCTCGTAACTCACCCTTAGATTACCCACCATTTTGAACTACATATGTATGTATATTAATAATTTGTCTGAACCAAAAAGATCGAACCAACGTAACCAACTTTTTAGAATAAGGGGGCTTGCGCTATATATCTGTGGTCACAGGCAATATTCGCCAAGTCCAATGTATTGTCATAGTAAGTATCTGTAAAAATCTTTACTCAACTTGAAAAAATTTCAAATGTGCTCAATTATAATCATAATAAAAAAAGGTTTTAAAATGAAAAGCAACATTGTGCCCTTATCTATATATATAAAATAGGATGTATGTACGTATGTATGTATGTATGTATGTTATAGACTCCGGAACTACAGCTCCGATTTTGTTCATATTTACAGGATAGCTCAGTAGGAGTCCGGAGAGTGTTTATGTAAAGTTTTATTCCGGGAAGTGGACCAGGGACCGAAATATTCCAAACTTTTTTATTAATTGTGCGATTTTCTTCAAATTTAGGACAGAGGTAGACTTTTACTTTTGTTAAAATTTGAGGTTAACTTTTTTCGGGGAAGTGGACCAGGGACCGAAATATTCCAAAGTTTTTTATTTATGGTGCGATTTTCTTCAAATTTGGTACAAAGGTAGACTTTTACTTTTGTTAAAATTTGAGGTTAACTCTTTTCCGGGAAGTGGACCAGGGACCGAAATATTCCAAACTTTTTTATTTATGGTGCGATTTTTTCCATAAATTTGGGCAGAACAACGTCTGCCGGGTCCTTCTAGTAAAAAATATTTTAGTTTATTGATGGTATGAAGAAACTTTTTATATTTTGCAAGGTCATCCCGAGTCAACTATTTTATTCACAAATCATAGCTAAGCTATCGCAATAAGCGAAAAAAGCCAAACTCAAGTTTGGAGTAAACGTTGTCACAAGCATAACCATAGACAAAAACCATGTCAAATGTTAATGTTAAAATGACATTTTCGTTGTTCTAATTAAAACTCCATCTTACACATAAAATGCATTAAAAGTTCACTATGACTATGGGCCGTTATATTTCAAGAATTTTCCAATATGGGATCCCAAAAAGAGTATACGGCTAAGCGATTCCAGAGGCTTCAGATCCCATTATAGTGTGTAGTTCTCTAAACACATTTTATACTATTTGGCTAGCTCCCTTATCGTATTTTATGAATACAGATATTACGATATATTTTTGTACGTACATACATACATATACATATGTACATATACATATTTAGAAATATGGAAGTTTAAACCATGATTTGCTTTTTCATTATGATAAATAGCTTTATGCACGCAATCGTCGGCAGTTTATATATATATATATATGGCGCGATATACAACAGTTATATCATCAACCTCCTAGGAGATTTTTGCGCCGAGCTTCTCTTCCAATTTGTGGTGTGCCGCTTTGAAATTTTTCCTACAAATTGGCGGGACCTACGGTTTTTCGCCGACTCCGAACGGCATCTACAAAGCAGATGAATTTTTGCTGAGAAGCCTTTCATGGCAGAAATACACTCGGAGAGTTTGCCAAACCACTGCCGAGGGGCGACCCCGTTTTGAAAAAACTTTTTCAAACCACTTTTTGATGTAACCTGTACCAGGGCTCGAACCCGGACCTTTGGTGTGGTAGGCCGACAACACTACCTCCACACCACGGTGGCCGCCGGCAGTTTAGTGAAAGCTTTAATAGTAAAATCTTTTTTGGTATTTTCTGAGTAAGTTATCGGCGTGCACTGTGACTCGATTCAAGTTCTATGAAAGCTGGTGTTATTCCAATGCACATATAAATATTCTACGATCTTTGGACACCCGATTGCAGATACCATTCAAAGGTTTTACAAAAAGAGGCTACGGATTTTAGACGTATTCTGGCTAGAGCAGAAACTCTAACCTCGATATTTCATAAAAAAAACCTTCCCAAAATCCTGGATGCGCCACTGGTTAAAGATTAAATTAATAGTTCAAGCTTTCACTAAAACAAATGATTACATTACTATCTTTTGCATTGGTTTACTCGCCGTCTTCTAAAATGCATATAGATATGTATGTATGTCTATGTCTCTTGAACCCTGCTCCGGCTTCCGCTTTTGGCGCGAATACTCACTGCGTTTCTGATAACAAAATCCCACTCCGTTTCCAGAAAGCTCACTTCCGTATCACCGCTATTGTTTATATGTGCATTTACGTCCCCACACACACACACATATGTACATTTTCATAGTTCTCTATGAAATATCCTATCTTCATGTGATATTGTTTGCGTATCCAAAACAACTTTATTGTTGTATCGCATTGCTCCAAAAGTGGTGTCATGCAAGTTCATAAACGAAAAGTTGCACTCAGTTTTGTTCTGAGTTGAGTTCATTGACCGTCGACGAAACCTTTTGAAAGTGTAAAATAGTCACTTTGGAATTTTTCCATTTACGGGAAAGTAAAGCCACGCTTATTTAGTCAGAGGAAGAACGAAGTCATGGTGTTTGATGCGTGATGTGAAGGATAGTACACCGCCAAACACAGTCGTTTCGTGGATTCTCATCAAAGCGTGGCTCTTCACCATAACGCTTATCTGTGCCTATACACTGACCGAAGCGCCGGACGCATAGGACAAAGACATATTTTAGAAGGACCCAATATTGATAGGGCTACATTAAACCCGTTAGAGAAAGAGTAGACTGCATGGCCACCTAGTGTATGCAAGCAACCCATGGTATAAATGAGATACCTGGAAAGAATTTCCAGAATTTCCCTTCTCCATACTCCTACTTGTCGAACCCGATACCCAGCCTCTGAAGATGAAAAGAACGTCCCACTAGAGGATGACAGAATCACACATCACGTGCTGTATTATCCATCGACCAGATCTTCACAAGAAGCGAAATCCTGAAAAAAACTCTTGTTGTTGTTGTTAGTAACAGTGCTTCACCCTGCCTAATGGGTACGATCAAACTCTTCTAACGGAACTCCAAGGAAAGTCGCAGTTTCGACAGGGTTGGACAAGAGTGATATTGGTGTTAGAAGAGTAAGTTCAGTTGAACAGGAAAAGAGATGTTTTGTTCAGTCTGGAGAGGTAAGAGTTAAACCTATTACAATAGCCAGAGCGAAGTTGTGCTAGCATAACTCTGGGCTCCCTCGGAAGGACACGTTCCTCCTCAGCTAGAACAGGTGGTTGTATATTGATAACGGGATTCACAGGCCGAGATCTAAGGGATCTATCAAACGACTCGGTGTGAAGGTCATTTAGAGCCCGACTTTGGTTACGCAGATCAAACGGCAGGGAGATGTGGTACCGGATCTCATTCTAGTGCTTTCGCATCATCTCTATACACTGGTACAATGTGTGACTTCGCTGTTCTAAATAAAAAACTGAGGAAAGTGGGTCTTGCGGTGAATGAGGACAAAGCTAAACAGCTTCTTGGCGTCCACATCACTCTTAACAGATACAAATTTGAAATATAACAACAACAACAAATTTGTCTCTGTAAAGGAATTTACTTATTTCAAAAGCAAAGGAAACCCCGAAAATAATGGCAGCCGGGAAATTCAACAGAGAATGCCTTTTGATAGCAACTGTTCCGAAGTCGAAGGCGAAGTCCCCTCGTCGAGCAAAGATCACGTTGTATGAGGGAAATGAGAGATGTCGGTGGACAATGTCGAAAGAAGATTGAATGTTTCTTGCGGTATTCTATAGAAAGGTTATCCGGGTTTGGGCCCGAAGCCCCCGCCATCCCCCGTGGATCCGGCTCTGATGTACTTATGTATGTACATACAATATTCTCCAAAAATTATTATGATCCCAACATTGTATGAACATGCATTGATCTAATAAATTTAGAAATGAAATACATACATACTAAAAAAATTTATTAACCGCCCTCAAAGGGGGTATTTTCTTAGGAACTAATTAAAAAATCCGGCCCTGGATAGCATGGATTAGGCACGTTAAATCAATTAAGAAAATTACATTTTTACCTGTATTGCACAGACACGATTCGATATACGAAACTATAAAAAATGAACTTTAATTGTTTGTTCAAAACACATGCATACACACATACATACATTTCACATCACATACCCTGAAGGAAAGATTGGTCCAATCGCCCAAAACCGACTATCATAGGTATAGTCACTTTGTATCTATACCAAGGATGGTCCAAAAGATATATGCAATGTAATTAAAAGTAGGTGGATTGACCAAACAGAAGTCCGAATGTAATGCAATGGAGATGAATTGTACCAAAAGTATCCCAAATGTAATGCACAGAGGGTGATTTTTTTCTCGTGTTTATGGTTTTTAAGTATATAAAGTATACTCCGATTGTAATGCACAAAGTGCCATTTGGCCTAAATTTGGTTACAATGTAATGCAGTAGGGGACAATTGGTCCGTGCCTAGGCCATACAATGTTAAACGTAAATAGAATTTTATATGTGCCTGGACCAAACTTTGGACTACTTACAAACCTCTACAGTGTAGTTTGTGGTGTGGACTAAGTCTACTCCGAAATCCTACAGGGTAGGTATGTCTAAACAGTTTGCATTGATTTTGCGGAAATGCAAAAAGTCTCGATAATAATTTTCGCGCTAATTAAAATGTCTGGAAACTAAACTTTTAATAACTAAAATAAAAGAAAGTATCAAGCTACTCGCATAAGTACAAATACGTGCTGATAGTGAAGAGTAGGAAGCCAATGTAATTATTTTCATGCCTCAACAACCTAAGTGGCATGCACATAATTATATTTTTGCAGGCGCGCGGTGACCATCTGCTTACACCTAAGAACCGTGAGTGAAGTTCATCCTAGTACAGAGCTCGTCAATTGAGGTGCCATTGTCCTAAGCCATAATCGTACAGTCGTTAGCGTAGCAGACGATGGTGGAAGAGGGAGACTCCTCTCTGGTGGAGAAGAAGCCTTGAAATATAGAAATAGAGCAAAATGGTGGATACGACACAACCCTGTTTAATTCTTCGAGGTCAAGATTTCGTATCCCGAAACTTGACTGACGCCTGTCGAATGCTTTGTATAAGTCATGTGTCTCGACCAACGTTCTATGGTTCAGCTGAAGTTGGTTCAAACCATTGTTGATTTGTGTAGTTATTACATTTAAGGCAAAGGTTGTGCTGTGCTACTTGCGGCAACCATGTTAGTGTTCGTCCAAGAGCAAATTTGCAGTGTAGTACGGGAGCAGAGTGGTATTCTCAACCGACGACAGGAAAGGTCTTGAACGATATAATTCTCTTTGATGCGTCTGCTTTCCAGGTTTTAGTAAGTGAACCACCTCGGGAAGGGCGAAGGTGGTAAGCGAGAGGTTAATAAAAACCGGCAAATAATTCTGTCTCCGCGTGACAAAGGTGTTTCAACCTCTTCATTGTCTAGGCTTTATTATGACTTCCTTAACTTCGATGAAGGTGACGGCAATAGATCTTGTATTGCGTCGGTATGTATGAGCCCGATGAATGACACGCCTTTTAGCCCTGTCGGAAGGTTCGTACATCTCTTGAAGTCAAAATTGGCACTGTCACCAAATGCGATGACGACCTTTTCATTACGTTGGGCCGGATTTGATAGGGACTTGGTCGGAGTTAGTCGACTCAGCCGACTGCATGTCTCAAGATCTTGTGTCCGTCGGAATCGGTGCAGTGAAATAACTCCCAAATGAAATAACTCCCAACAAAAAAATGAAATAACTCCCAAATATTTTCCATGCAAGTTGGGACTTATTTCATTATGAAATAGCTCCCAATTCATTGGGACTTATTTCATAATTTTAACTGGGAATTATTTCATAATGAAATAACTCCCAAATGAAATAATCCCCAATAAAATATCTTTGGGAGTTATTTCATAATTTTTGGAAATTGGGAGTTATTTCATTTTTTGGGACTTACTTCATTGCTTGTAATCCAGTCATTGGAAGTTATTTCATTTTTAATGGGAGTTATTTCATTTTTGTTGGGCATATTTTTAGCGAACTAACGTCATTGACATTAATTCGCATTAAGAAAGCGAACTAAAGTCAGTACATTTTTTTTATATTCCAAATTTTCATTTTTCATTATCACCTTCGACTTATGATCATGAATCTGAGATTGGCTTAGGTCAGATCCCCGATTCGGGGCGTGATCAATGGTATTTATGTGCAGAACTCCTTTCCGCATTGGCGGCCTTCGGCCGCGCTTCAAAAAATAACCCTGGGCTACGCCATTCCAACTCCGGGTGGTTGCCATAGCCGTGGCTACCGCCACGGTGATGTCCTTCCGCGTGCCATTCTTTTCTCACAGGGTAATGTGATTACAACAACCACATGAAAATGACTTTAACTGCAAATATCTCGCAAACTACTAAAAATATTGGTTCAGCGGAGTTATATTCATGCTCCTGGGACCAAAGCGCGTCTCCTGATACATATCTCAACATTTTTGGTTGTGTATTAGCGCTCGGTACCCCACGTAAACGATTAACCACGTCTAGATTTAGAATCTGAAATGAGATTTTTTTCAACCGTTCAAAAGTTATTTGCAGTTAAAGTTCACAATTTTCTGTCATTTTCATGTGGTTGTTGTAATGGCACATTAGGCTGAGCCCAAAAAGTGAAAAAGTGGGAAACGTGGCACGCGGAAAGACATCACCGTGGCGGTAGCCACGGCTATGGCACACACCCGGAGTTGGAATGGCGTAGCCTAGGGTTATTTTTTGAAGCGCGGCCGAAGGCCGCCAATGCGCAAAGGAGTTCTGCACATAAATACCATGGATCACGCCCCGAATTGAGGATCTGACCTAAGTAAAATTTTCGCCTGCGGCACTACTTCGTCGAATCTCAAACCCAAATGCCTCAATGACATTAATTCGCATGTCCAAAGCTGTCCTGTATTTTTCAAATTTCATTGTAACTGATTATATTGTAAAAATATACCATTCCAAATTTAATTTTGGGATTTATTTCATTTTTTTGGGACTTATTTCATTTGGGAGTTATTTCATTTTTTTGGGGACTTGTGGTTTCATTGTGAAATAACTGCCAAATATTGGGAGTTATTTCATTTCCTTCTTTGGGAGTTATTTCATTTATTAAAGTTGGGAATTATTTCATTTTTATTGGGACTTATTTCATTGGGAGTTATTTCATGGGAGTTATTTCATTTGGGAGTTATTTCACTGCACCGTCGGAATCCAGCGGTGATATCTTTTATTCGGGGATCTGCGGAATTAATGAGTTGCATCTGGAGATTTCCCAGAGGGTTACACTGAAATAAAAGCACATGGGCGTGTCAATCCAGTATAACAGAACTGTTTCTTCCATCGTCATTAATTGCGTGCTAGTACAGCTGGGTATAAAAAGAGCAATGTAAAGTAGCGTCTTTGTTCCACATTGCCTTGGACTTCAAACTCTAATTGAAAGTAGGTGATAGGGTTTCATTTTGTTTTGTTGTTTTTAGGTGATCGGGTTTTTATACGAAGAAAGTGAAAGTGTAGGCCGCACATGAATATACAGACCAAGCATGTCGAAGTTGAAACCCTGGCATGACACCGTCTTAAATTGTTGCAGCCGTAGCAACAGTAAAAGTACATATACTCGTAATCCCATAAGAAACAAAACAACAACTATGCCTAACTTGCATCATTGAGTTGTTATTAGCGGAGCAACACGCAACCGGGCGCACCCGCGCGTTTTCTGCCATTTCGAGCAACGCAATTGTTAGTTGGCCATAAAACTCGCATAACAGTAGCAAAAGCAACAATAATAGCAACATAGTACATAGTAAATTTAACGAGAAAGTAACTAAGTAATAGATAAGTATTAACACTTTGTTGCAAGTTGGCATGGTTGGTTTCGCTGTTGTTGTATTGGCCATGGCAGCTCTGTGTTCACTAAGCGGAAAATGCACTTTAAAAAGTTAATTAAGGTAATTTTTTCATGCCTTGCACATCATATGTTTGTAGTTTTAAATTGTTATTTTTTATATAAAAAAAAGTAAAAATAAATAAATGAAGATTGAAAAAGAAATATTCTCATAGAAAAGCTAAATTATAATATCATTCTTAGTTAGTTGAAGAAACTGTTGCAGCTCTACAATTAAGAGTGCGTTCTGAGAATAACAATAAGCAGAATGAAATGGAAGTAGAAATTAAAGTAGTAAAAACCCTATTTTAGAAAGCCAATGTTGTTAATTAATCTTATATATAAAAGTCTCGTGTCACAGTTTTCGTTCCCATACTCCTCCGAAACGGCTTGACCGACTCTCATAAAATTTTGTGAGCGTATTTAGTAGGTCTGAGAATCGGCCGTTATCTATTTTTTATTATTCCGAGAAGTGGACCAGGGACCGAAATAATCCAAACTTTTTTGTTTATCGTGCGATTTTTTCCCTAAATTTTGGGCATCATATAATATTATAATATCTCTGTGCGTTGCAAACCCGTATTTATTAACTTACTACGTTCCACTTAATATCATAAATTGGTGTTGATGAAATAGTACTCGTATCGAGTGCTTCGGTTTTCTGGGCAACTACACCTTTTCTAGATTGAAATCGGAAAACTCTAATCGTATTTCAGAAAACGTTAGTTAAATTTCGGAATAGGCAATTGGATTTCAGAATTTGTCATTTATATTTAAGAATAGTTCTTTGAATATCATAACATGTTAATAAGATTTCAGAATACTCAATTGGAATTCAAAATGTGTACATTGGATTTAAGAAAATGTCAAGTGAAAATACTTTTCGAACAATTTTTGCCATGTTCATTCATTCATCATTGTGTGCCGTTCAGTTGTAATTGTGTTCTTAAAAATGGAATTTCGCTATAATTTTGTAATTTATATTATGACCATGCGCCGCGAGAGAGTTCTGAAGTTACTACAGTGTGCACCAAACTTCATTTTGCTTGCTGAATATCCAATTTGCAACGAAGACAATATAGCAGAAATTCTTGTCAAGATAAAGAACGTGTTGTAAAAAGTGCATCCTGAGGAGAAGATTAGATTTCGTGTGCGCACTAAATTTTATGATATCTGAAATCTAATTGATGCCTTCTGAAATCGAGTCGTCTATTTCTGAAATCCAATTGCCTATTGTGAAATCCCTTTAACATATTCTGAAATTCAGATAACTACTCTGAAATCCAAATGACAAATTTTGAAATCCAGTTACCTATTCTGAAATTCATTTGATGTTTTCTGAATTCAATATGTAAAAGGTGTAGATATGTACATATGTATATAACTTTATTTAAAATCTGGAAACTCTTTATGGTTTGCCTACAGAAGTTTCCATGGCATTAACTTTGTCAACCTATTAATATTTTTTTGGCGGCCACCGTGGTGTGGAGGTAGTGTTGTCGGCCTACCACACCGAAGGTCCGGGTTCGAGCCCTGGTACAGGTTACATCAAAAAGTGATTTGAAAAAGTTTTTTCAAAACGGGGTCGCCCCTCGGCAGTGGTTTGACAAACTCTCCAAGTGCATTTCTGTCATGAAAGGCTTCTCAGCAAAAATTCATCTGCTTTGTTCGGAGTCGGCGAAAAACCGTAGGTCCCGCCAATTTGTAGGAAAAATTTCAAAGCGGCACACCACAAATTGGAAGGGAAGCTCGGCCCAAAAATCTCCTAGAAGGTGGTATTTCAAACATGTATGGTCTTTTAAGCGTAAGCGAAGTGGAGTTCTGATTATTTCATGTTCTTGTTGTTTGTATAACAAATTCTTGGAGTGCTGTTTGAGAGAAATTAAAAATGCCAAGTTTTTTGATTTTCACATTTTCTGATTAATTTATTTTCAGCTGCAAAAACTAACACCACAAACTAGAATGCGGAATGAACCAATAGCAGTGACACCTAACGAATCCACAATCAGTTCCACGACAACGCCTTTACAACTGGCAACTGAGAAGCAAACAGCAAAAAGTGATGCGGCAGAAAAAGAATTGAAGCCAAAAATACGTTGCAAACTTGAAGGTTATGAATTTTACCGCAAAGTCCTTGGAGCTCCGCAATATGTGGTGGGTGGAAACAAAAGATTTATTCTTACAATATAAACATTTGCTTCTTGCAGAACATATAAACACATATACACATACAGACATGCATATCCATTAGACTGTTATAAAGGAAAACGATTGCCATTTTTTCATCTTAATCAGCTTCAAATAGAAATAAAGATCGTGTATAAGAACTCGTTACATGTTAAACTAGAAAGGACATACGATGACTTCCCCACTATGACATAATAATGCATAGTGCTTGTTTACTTCAACAGCAAAGTAGGCAAAGAATTAGTCTATGGCCCTGCAGTCGGAACGTTCAGTATCAACGATGTAACATCTCCAAATGGGACGAGATTGATTTAGTTCGTCTCAGCTCGTATCTTTAGAGTCCAGTTCGACGAAAAGTGAAGAATATTTTTTTCCTCAAACAGTCTAATGCATACTCATATGTATGTAGTATATTAACAAAGTAAACAAAAATGCAGTCTCTTTGCCTTTTTTTTGTAGGTAGCGCCCATGGTCGATCAAAGTGAATTGGCTTGGCGTATGTTTTGTCGTAAATATGGCGCCCAACTATGCTATTCGCCAATGTTTCACAGCAACTTATTTGCCAAGGACCCAAAATATCGCAAGGATGCATTACAAACATGCCCTGAGGATCGACCATTAATAATTCAGGTAAGTTAGCCAAAGCAAAATATGACTGGGCGTTGCGAATTAAAAATTGATATCATAAAAGAAATTGCATTTTTATTGAAAAGAAGTAAGGAAAGGGCTGTCTTTTGGTGTGCCGAAGGCGTTATGCCTTTAATGGCATTTTACAATAGGTATGTTCGGTGAAAAAGTTAGCAAGAACTGTTCAGCAAGAAAAAATAGAGAATAAAGCTTCTTACTGTCTCAAAAAGTGAAACTTGCTAGGTTTTCACCGAACAGAAATTAATAAACATTTGCAAGAAAGCTGCAAAAACAGTTGTTCAGTTGCCTCAATGCAGGCTGCTAGTTGTCAGAGATGTAAAAGAATGAATTCTTTTGCGAATAATTATTCATTTGATTTATCGCAAAAAGATTGCAGTCATATTTTGAATTCTTCGAATTCTTTTTTTCATTCATTTTTTGATTATTCATGATTGCATTCATCGAATAAAAAGTCTCACTGAGGTCAATTGAAGTCTGTGGCATACGAGACATGATCGTAAAATGTTTTTGTTGCAAATAGTTAGTGAATTCACTCAAAAAATGAAGTCAGTATGTGACTTCTTTAAATGACTCCAAAGTCCCCTACCGGACAATCCTGATGCACACAAACACATGCAGACATCTAAGGCCTCAGTGACAACTCAGCTGATATTCAGGTCTTAGGTAAAGCACATACACATACACAAACGGGTTACATGTACAGAAATGTTTTGATAAGATTTTGCACCACCGTCATAGAAATCTTATCACAATTCTGTAGTGGAATTCACTAACTTTTAGCGATTCGATTCGGTTCGATTTTTCGAGATTTTCAATAGCGATTCGGTTCACTTGCACTATCGAATATGCGATTCACTAACTTATCTATAACGATGCGGGCAAGGGATTTCTCATCTCGCTATAAAACATACTCTATGTTCTCAGACGCCATTTTTTTAATAATAATTATATGGATATAGTATTATTATTTCAATTTTTAATAAAAAAAATCAAATTATGTGCATTTTATTTAACGACATAGAAAACAACTGCAAATTGTGTGTCGTCTACTTTGCGAAACAGCTGATGGCGAATACTCGAAAATCGAGAAAAAAAAGTTAGTGAATACCAATATCGTGATCGATATCGGTTAGGACGAAATGTCGATTGCGAATGTCGTAATCGAAGTTAGTGAATTCCACTACTGACGTCTCATTACCTAAGCCCTGAGTATCAGCTGATTTGTCACTGATCGAACATAATGCACCAAATGTCCGGTAGGGTCGTGACTTCAAAAAGACTTTAGACTTCATTTTTTCATTCTTTAGTCAAAAAGCTAGTCCATGAGTGCATTCAAAATTTGAAGTCGTTGAATAAAACTTCAACTGATTGCATTGGCATATGAATGCATTCTTTTACAACGCTGCTAGTTGTGGAGAAAATGATTCCACTGCTCTGGCACTAACACATTTCCTTCTGCCAAAGACTTTATTTAATTATTAAATGGTTTTAATCATCCAAATCCATTTATTAGTCACATTTTCTTACCCCATTTACCATCAAATCACTCATTTAAATGTCTTTGCAATTTTTAAATTTTTGTTAAGATGACAAAAAATGCAATCAGCTGATGTAAAATCATATGTTTTCTTGCTTGCTAATTCCTGCCAACAGAAATTTGTGCAGCAGGAATTTGCAACTTCCCCTCCAAATGAAATGTCAAAATCGCGCTCTCTCGTTGCAAATTTTGCTGAGCTTTTGCTTCACCGAACGCAGTTTAGTAAAAATTATTACGAATTTGTACAAATTTTTTATCACCGAACTCAGCTAATGTCGCCACTTATTTGACATTTTTAAATGGATTCAAATAAAATTTGACAGTATAACAACAAAACTAAAGGCATTTTAAGTAGGATTTTAATAAAAAAGTTTTGCAATTACAATTTTGCCCCTGAAATTTGAAATTGTTACGAACTCATGACCTTGAAATAAGTTGCACAGCGTTTGTGTTCCCTATGAAGGTGAATTGAAAAACATAGTCCCTCTTACCACATAACGGCATATGCGAACATCTATGACATAACATTTCATTTACAGTTCTGCGGCAATGATTCGCAAACACTGCTGGAGGCTGCACTCTTGGCACAGGATCATTGTGATGCTGTTGACATTAACTTGGGTTGCCCGCAAGCGATTGCCAAGCGCGGCCATTATGGCGCTTTCTTGCAAGATGAATGGAAATTGTTAGCTGAAATTGGTGAGTAGTTATTGTATAGAGATTCCCTGCAGACTTTTGATAAAAACAAAAACATTTTTCTCAATTAATTTTACAAGTCAACACATTACATACTCAACTCTCTGTGCCGGTCACATGTAAAATTCGTGTCTTTGAGGATCGCAAACGCACAGTGGAATATGCAAAAATGTTGGAAGCAGCTGGTTGTCAAATATTAACTGTTCATGGTCGTACAAGAGAACAAAAGGGGCCGCTCACCGGGGTGGCCGATTGGAGTTACATCAAAGAAGTGAGGTAAGTTAAAGCAAGCATCCTCTGCACATGCACATTTTCCAAATTAACGAAAAACAAGTAAGTGGCGGCCCCATATGAAATTTCATCAAGACATCTCTCAAACAGATGCTTTGGCATACTTATTGGTGGGTCTATCTCTTCTTTTTCTCATACTTACAAACATACCATTTCCTGGTATAATTAATGTCGATGGGCACATAACCGGATATGACCCTGATCTTGGATGCACTGAGATCGAAATAAGCGACTCCACCTACACTACAAGCGTGGTGGTCCACATTTTTTAATAAATTTCCAGGACGTCTTCTCACACTGCTGAAGTGTAATACCACCAGAATGCCAATGGCGATCCAACGTCCTACGTCACATATGTTGAACTTGTAGCTTAAAGCCTTAAACTTCATATGCCACATACCTTCCATAGATGGATTTTTATCAAAGTTAATATTACACGCGGTTATTTTACTTTTCAGAGAAAACATAAAGATTCCAATGTTTGCAAATGGCAACATACTTGGCTTGGAGGACATCAAACGATGCATTTCAGAAACGGGTGTAGACGGTGTAATGACTGCCGAAGGAAATTTACATAATCCAGCGATATTTACTGGTGAATCAGTAAAAACGTGGGACATGGCCAGCGAGTATTTGGATTGGGTATACAAATTTCCATGTCCAGTGTCCTATATTCGAGGGCATTTGTTCAAAATCTTTCACCATTTGTAAGTACGAATTAATTTTCTCATGAATCACTCAATACAGGTTTTCTCTTAAATTTTCCAACAAAAGAATGAATTTGCGACCAAATGCGGAATTACGCGAGGAGTTAGCCGTTTCCAATCAATTGGATCATTTTCGAACTGTTGTCGATAAAATCAAGAATAAATATGATCCGTACCATGTGGGTGAAGCAGTATACGATGCCGAAGAGGTGGATCCCAGCGTTTTGGTCGTCGAGCAAGGTGTGGGTATTTATTACGATTGTATGCAGGGTACGGTAAAGTAAGTTGGTGAATTATAGTTTCAATAATTATTTTAAGTGTCAGGGACCAGCGTTTTTTATTGCTAGGTCCGGCTAAGAATCCCACTCTAAAATAGGGTTCTCTCTGGATGAGACAAGGAGAGGAAAACCGCTTACTGAGTTTATCTAAATATGTATATATGTAAGCTAATAATTCACCAGGTTTATGAATCACACCCTGCATCATAAATGCGTATCTTTGTATGTTTTACTATCTAACCAAGTTTCTTGCCCTCAGTTCAACTTATCCTTACCACCATGGCTGTGTCAACCATATATACGAGTACCTCCTGAGACGCATAAGCAAATTATTGCGGAAAAGGTGCGTTTAGCCGAGGATCCCAACCGACCGAAACGTCAATTCTTCGACACCGAAGGCAATGAGATCTCACGTAAGAGAATGAAAAAGTTACGTAGGCGTATGCGTCGCCCAAACAAACCGGAAGGTCGCCATGACCGAAACTTGGAATGTTGTGATCAGTGTGCAAATCCAGTGGGTATTAAATGTGAGTTTCGTTTATGCCGCGTTTGCTGTCGAGAAAAATGTTACTCACAAGATCGCGATTGTCCAGGTCATGGTATTTTAATTAAATCACGGCGTATTAAAGCAAAACTGTTTGAAGGTCAGGAGGTAGAAGCAAAAAACGACTCGGGTATGTCTGAGGACGTAGAAGATGCAGCATTTGAATGCATAAATTCAGCTATTTCCATGGATGGCTTAGAAACGGTGAGCACTGCTCTCGACACTGGGAACAGTTGATTTTTAACCATAGAACTGTCATTATTAGTTAATTTTGATACAAAGTTGTTTGTACGATATTTAGAACAATTATTTCTGGTTTTACGGTCATGTACTTTGAGTTCAAGCCCAATGGTATCTCCAAATATAAAAATAATGTATGTAAGACTTTACCGACATGTATGAATCCTTTATTTCGTTGTGCTTTCGGCTATGCGGTTTTAGTTTCACCAGGCCTACTCTTACATCCTCATGCGTAACTCTTGGTAAGTGGGGCTCACCTGATTATTTTAATTCAAATAAATTCGGAAGTGGAATATCAGCACAAAATTCAAGCAAAGTTAATTGGGGGCTGATGTCCTAGAGTTAGGTACTGTTCAAAACATCAAAAGTAATAATTGAAGAAAAGTCTTCAAAAGGGTTTGGTTGTTGTAATAATGCTTCGCTCTGCCTAGTCGTCACTTTCCCTACCCGGAATTGCCATAAAAATCTTCTAAAAGAAGTCCCAGGAACCTCGCGGCTTCACTAGGGCTTGATGACAGTAAAGTGCTCATTCAGTCTGGAGGACCATGAGTCTTGTCTGCCTAGGCATCTCGCGCTCCTCTTTGACAACAGGTACAGCTTGTGCCTGAGTGATATCATTCACTGAGCGACAGATAGCGAAGGAGTTTGCCGACTCTATGAGGATGCGTCTTTGTATCAAACGGATCAATTAAATGCCTGATGGAGTCTTCCGATTTGTAACAGTTTAACAGGTTAGCATTTTGTTTTGCTTTCAAAACTGGCAGTTGGTGTTCTCGTGTTATTGGCAGACGTGCATCTTCCTCCAGTGGGTATCCGAGCATTTTGTTGCGTCTTTGTACTTTCGTGGCAACCGTGGCTGCATGAGCATTATAGTTGAGCATGTTATCAAGCTTAACCTCTAATACTTTAGGATGTGTTCAATTCCTAATTTTCTTCCTACGAAAACAAACGGGCATGGGCGGTAGTCAAGATCGGGCTATGATATGCGGTACCCCTTTCTTAATTATATCGTTATGATCGTTTGCCGCTGCATTCCGCCGATGATTACTGACAACACAGATAAGTGGGAAAAAGATAGACCATGTCGATTGAGACCAATTGGTCTGCATGGTTAACGCCGGTGGTTTTCCGAAAACGATGTTGATGTTCGGCAATCCGCAGGTTAACTATATATTTATACATACATACATAGTTCATTTTGTATACCTATGCTTGGACTTAATTAGGCATTTACCAAAAATAGGAGAAACATGTTTAATATATGTATACTTAAATGCGAATATTAAGTTAAAAATTGGGTACCTATTTCAAAAAAATAAATCTAAAAAAAAATTATTTTTCAAATAAACTCAAACTTTTTGCAAAACTTAACAGGATAGATATACAAAACGTACATATTATCAAATAAAATGTAAAAATTCCAACCCAATAATGCCAAAATTTTGGAAATCCGGACATAAGTCGCGTTCCAGTTAAGCAGAAACCCAGCTCTGTATAAAATTTTGCATGTAAATGCAACATCAACGCTGTGATCTTGATATTTTTTTGGGTCAATTTCGGATCCGTACTAGCAGATTTTTTGACAGCCAACCCTTATTTGGTTAGTAGCACAAACATGCACAACAATAAATAAAAAAAACAACTTGCATGCAACTGACCCGCATCGTTCCTGTTAAATTATGACCGTTATCCGACCCAGGTCAGCTAACTGGAACGCGACTATTAGTTATCGAAAAATGTTTATTTCAAAACCCTTAGACTGCGGGTACACGCTCAATATTATTGACGCGATATCACGTATCGTGATACGTATTGAGTGCGTACCATGAAATATTGATGGATCGTGATATATGTATATTAATGGATTTCTGGAAATCCTGAAATCCAAATTCTGTATCGCAATATTGTCAATATTGTATTGACTGTGTACCATCTGATTCATCAATATCTGTGTTTAAAGTATAAAATGAAGGGGAAACAATAATAAAATGTTTTAATGAAAAAGCTATTAATATACATAGCTAAGCACGCCCGGTTTGTATTTTCTTGAGCCATTTTTAAGTATATATTGCATATTGGGAACCACACGGCATGAAAACTACCGAAATATTGACGCGATATTATTGTGTGTGTACCATCGTTTTGTTATCCATCAATACTTCAATATGGATCACGATATCAATATCACGATAAATATTGAGCATGTACCCTCAGCCTTATGGAACAAATGTATCATGGTAGGGTTGTTTGTACTAATTTTAATTGTGTTAATATTTAAGTTTTATATAATACTAGCAGGGTACCCGGCGTTGTTCGGGATGTAAGTAGTTAGGGGGCCTTTCAAAATCAATAATATACTTTAGGATTTCATATTTATATAATACTAGCAGACCCGGCAGACCTTGTACTGCCTGACCAGTGACTTTCCTAGAAATAAATACAATATTTCTGGTTTTCCCGTCTTTGGTATAAACAAATAAATTTTTTGGATGCCCGACTCAAAAAACGGATTTTTTTAACTCAATGAGTATGACAAAAACCGATATGCGCTGCTGAGCAGATGTATAGCTAGTATTTATTTAGTTCTTTCCATTCTATTTAGACTGTCTTTAAACATTGCTCTACACACTTCAATACTCCAGATATGTATAAATTGCAATACAAAAAGAATATAAAGAATTGAAATATTACTTAGCTTGTAGGCTTGGACCTGCCCACTTTTCAAAAAATTTAGCCTCGGTCATACCTCACAAAGCTATTAACGTATTGGGAAAGTTTAAAAGAGATCAACCATAAACTTTGGACAATATTGAAGTACAATTGGAACACGCCAATTGTAGGGCAAGTGTAAGGTTTTTGGGCAATCACCGATAACTCAGTTATCGATAAATTTATCGAAACCTATCGAAGTCCAAATGAAACCTGGGCCTTTCCCTTTCGTTTGATACCAATATTGAAGGGCAAGTTTAAGGTTTTTGGGCAATCACCGATAACTCAGTTATCGATAAATTTATCGAAACCTATCGAAGTCCAAATGAAACCTGGAGCCTTCCCCTTTCGTTTGATACCCATATTGAAGGGCAAGCTTAAGGCTAGGTAAAATTCTGACAACCGTGATTGTGTACACATGTATGCATTCGGTATTGTCACTCATATTATTTCAAATGAATTTATATGCCAAAACGTTATTAAACGGTAAAATATATTTTAAACCAAAAAATATCAAATATAATGGCAGAGAAAATACGTAAATTTACATTTCATTCACAGAATGTTGGCTTTCGCATGTGCTTTTCTTAGATGTCAAAATTTATCTACAACTGTCAAAATTTCCCATTTCATTTGGCACAGCAAAATGGAAAATATTTGTACACCATAGAAAGTTTGTTCACCTCATTTTCCTCTGAGTAAAAAGTTACCGATTGGCACACAGCCTCAATGTTGAAATGTTGTACTTCAAAAATTTTCATTCGAAATAAACTTGGAAATACAACTAACACGAATATTTTTAGTCTTACATTTTTATATGTAAAACATAGTAATACCATATTGGTATACTATCATCATAACCAGATATTGAGTAAATGGACCTTAATATGAACGGAATTCTGAGAATATCACGTTTAGTATTTGAGGCACCCATTATAACACAAAACAGTTTAGAAATCAACCCTGTGTACACGTGCGATAGACAGCTGTAGTTTGTTTACAAATCTTGACAACCAAATTTAATACAAAAGTAAAAAAAAAGGTGTTCGGGGATCAACCATAGTGATAGATCAACATTCCTTGGCATTCAACCAGATCCCAAAAAATTGCTTTCCATATTAAGTAAAGTATATTACGGCTTGTTTATTGTCGTACTTATAATAATAAATGGAACAAACAAAGCCATTTTATGACTTCAGCATTCCGTATCAATCCAATGAGAAAGCCTTGCGAGAAATTGTGAAGGAGGCCGTCAGCCGTAAGATAATTTCTCTTTTTAATTTATTTAAATGACTTGATTCATTTCTAGTTGGCTACAAAACAATTGCGATTGACCGGGTATACGATCACAGCAAAAGAGATGCCACCAAAAGGGCTGCTGACATATTTCCAGCACCGGTCGCACTAAAATATCTTGAAGATGAGTTTAGAGATCAGGTCAAAATTCTACAAAGGCTTACAATTATCTATATTGATGTGGGTGTAGCACATGCCATGGTAAATAGATTTTTACAGCTTTTATAAAATTTTGCTAACAATTTCTTATCCAACAGACAAATTCACAAAATCTGAAAAAGTATAATTTAATTGCCGGACAACCGAAAACAGATGCCGCTCTAACTGTAATACTTAATAATTATAAAAGCGTATTCAAAAATGACTGATGGTGTAAATATTTTATTATATTGCTAGCATTGCTGCACGTCATTTACCGGAGACCTGGTAACTTTCGATACGGAAGCAGGTGTTAAATTGTTAGTGAATCGCAAGGCATATCAAATAGGTGTCAAACGTGGCTTATATTTTGAAATCAAATATGGGCCAGCAATAAGAGATTCCAGTGTACGAAAAGACATGATCAAACTTGCCCACAACTATTGCGTACGAGGAAAATCAAAAAATATAATATTCAGTAGCGGCGCAACAAATACATTCGAATTGAGAGGACCATACGATGTTGCAAATCTGTAAGTCATTAATGCTTTGAATAAGCATTTATGTGTTCCCAACTAATGTATATGTGCTTGATTAGATCCTACATATTTGGCTTGTCGGAGGATCAGGGGAAGAATGCAGTGAATAAAGCGTGTCGGCAATTATTTCTGAGAGCAGGTAAGAAAATTGAATCGGTGTGGTGGTGACTTGCGTTTATTGTATATCAATCTGTTTGAACCCGACCGACGGCAGGGACCACCTCCTAGAACGTCAAGGCACTGTTGTTGATATTCGTGCATTCAAGCCTCCCAATCTATGCTGTTGTTGCTGACTATGTAACAGCTTTTGGTGATAAAACGCGGGCCATTCCTTTACTATAGCAATCACTTTAAACCATTCGGAAGAGCCAACATTCGCAAATTGAAATACGTCAGCGATCGCTAGTTTATAATTGCTGCTATAAATATTGTTCGCATTTTTTTCAGAATCTCGTCGCATTGGCAAAACAATTATGTTTGTAAAAGCATCTGGACCAATAGTATTTTCGGATACATCAGACGAAGAGGAAGATGATTTCGAAGGTTCAGTTAATATAAATGATCTCACGGAAGTACGTGAAGGTTTCTCCAGTGACGAATCGTCAGAGCAACCTAGTAAAAAGAAGTTAAAAGTGGTTTAAATTACATATTCGATTGAGATTGATTTGATAAAAATGTACTGCTTAGTTTATTTAATGAAAACGTTAATGGGGAGCTTTACCTGGCCGTCTTTTCCGTCGCATGATAGAAGGTGGAAGTTAACTTTTTGTGCCAATAACATAACCACAGTTTTGATTAATATGCAATCTCCTGAAATATCTAAAGAGAGCGTCCTCCCTAGGTTAACCAATGAACTGGTTTCCAATATTTTGGTATTTTAGGATAGGTAATTGCTATACGTTTTTATGCCTATCCTGCAAGATTTGTAAAAATTTTAAAACGGTCTGTTTGAAAAAGATACCAATATCAGGTTTTTCTTATTTTTACGCAATGCTTAATTAATAAATGTAAATGAGGTATAAATCAAATTGTTGATAACCATAAGCTCGTTACTCGTTATTTCAAATAATATACAAGTGTAATTTTAAACATGCGGCGTTAAATAAATAAAAATGGAAACAATTTCATATAATTACATAGTTTTTTCGGGTGCAAAGATGTCGGGCTCATAAGTGAGCAAATTCTGGGGTATTTTCAGGGGTGGGGATTAATACCCAATGAGCGGGAGTATTTATGCGGTGATGGTCATGTTCTTCGGGTGGAGGAAACTACAATATGCCTTAATGATTATCTTTGAAAGTTAGTTTTTTTTGCCTTGGGTAAATTTGTGAAATAAAAAAACACTAACTTTAACCCTTAACTACAGACGTTTGATTTTATCACGAAAGAGCTGAACATGAAACCAAGATTGGTTTAAATGTCAAACTTTTATCCAGGTCTGGAGCATTGCCCACGGGAAAACGGCAATAGATAGGGATGACACATTTACTGCATTCATACAGAGGCAACTTTTGTTGCTTTTATCAGCAACTCTAGCGAATGGTGGAAGAGAGAGCGACGATGGAAGGGGACGGGTACGGAGTTGCCTGTGCTCGGTCTACACGCTTTGTGTTGCCATTCTTCTCAATACCGTTATGTTGGCTGCAGATTTATTTTGACATTTTTCTTCATACCTTGTTTTACATTCGCATATACACATATTAATTTAATGACAAAAGGCGTTATTCGGCGGAGTTTTGAAATATACAATGGAATAAATTAATAAATATATACATATTTATAAATATCACAATATCAATTTCAGTTTAATTTTTATTTAAAATATTCCTGGTGCGCAATACCAAAACACAGAATGTCAGAACAAAGCAATCATCAAAATAATCAACCAAAGCAACTCCTGATGTGTGTGAAGAATATCAGCAACACCAAAAGAGAATTGCTGATACAAGCAACAAAAGTTGTCTCTGTATGAATGCAGTAATTAACAACGAAACAGTGCGAGTATTTGCGAATGCTAGCCAAAGAGGAGACAACATCGACCCTGGGAGAACACAAAGAGAAACAACCTTACAACTTCTAGGTGCGGGAGATAGAACCCTCTCGCACTATAAAAAGCGATAGCCAAGCCAGTAAAGGAATTCACTAACTTATAGCGATTCGATTCGGTTCGATTTCTCGAAATTTTCAATAGCGGCCACTTGCACTATCGAATATGCGGTCCATTCTCATCGTGCGGACCGGAGTTTAATTGACGTATTTTGTACGGTTGATTAGGCTTAACCGGCTTTTATGAAAGTGGCCCTAAGTATTGAAATGCCATTTCTTAAAAATAATAATATGGACAACTGCTAATTGTGTGTCGTTTACCTTGCAAAACAGCTGATTGCGAATAATCGAAAATCGAGAAAAAATAGTTAGTGAATACCAATATCGTGATAAATATCGGTACGTTTGGCTTGTCGATTGCGAATGTCATAATCAAAGTTAGTGAATTCCACTACAAGTAGGTTGATCAGTTTATTTTCAAGTAGAGTTACTAAACTGCACAACAATTCTGGCCCAATCAACTCTTTTATAATGTTAACTAATTTGTTTAATATTTTGAGAGTTTATTTGCTTTGACATTTAGACGATGGCGATGTTTGGAATTTCGCTGAAGATTTCCAAATTTATAGATATTTTGTTCCTACATATGTACGTACATATATATTTTGAAGTTTATTCTTAATTTTCTGCGCATGTTTTCGCCTTGTAAACTTGTAGCAGAAAGCCGCCTGTTTTAACCCAAAACAACACCGAAAACCACTTCCGCTCAGTGTCGGCTATAAATTTTATCGATAATAACTAATAACTCATATAACTGATGTCGCTGTTCATTTTCTGACAGAATACTGCTAGTGATAGAAGGCGTTATGAAACCATAATGCATTTCTTTTCTTAGAAAAAAGCCGGCAACGACAAACCGGATTTTTTTTGTACGGCTAGTTGTCAAAGTATCCGACGATTAGGCTTAACTGGCCTCTATGAAAATGGCCCCTAAATGATAACATTTTAGCATGAAAACAGGAATTTTATGCTGTAGTATGTACGAAGTCTAAATGCAAATGCAATTTACAAGATCTTTTATAGTAATACATCAAACATCACTGTTGGCAAAAAATTCATATACGTCGCATTCCCAAAATCACGCGTTCAAACCAAATTACTGAGCAAATCACTGCAATTGGTAAACAATGTCGATACCCCGAAAATTGGCAATCTTTGATAAACGATATGGCACCACTTGTTTTCGATTCCGTATTCCGCTGTCAAATCTATCGTCGTCGGCAAAAAGAATGAATTCTTAAAACAAAATGGAGGTCTTTGATTTGGTGCGTACGTTTCTGTGCAAGTAGTGTTAAAAATTTGTGTAAACGGTAAAATAAGTGTAAAATAATTAATTAAATTATCAAAACTTTGGTTATAAACATAACAGCTTTTGTTTGCATTTAAGGCTTTGTAAATTACTAGTGTATTTACAGTAATAATTGACTTTGAAAAATTTCAAACCGCAGACACTTGGTGAAAATCGAGAGAAAACGAGAAGAAAAATTTCTGTACTTCGCGGCGACGATGACCAACGAAGGCGATGTTGGCTTTTTCGTTTTATTTTTTTTGCTATTTGGATGAGTTCCCCCCCGAAAAAAGCGACTTTCGTCAATTATCTTTTATTTCGCGTTTGGAAAAATATATTAAATAATTGTTGAACGCGGGTGTAAAATGAGCACAACAAAAAAGTGCAATAAATATCTGTGATAAAAAGAAATAGAAAGCTAAAATGTACTAAAAAGAAACGGCGAAAACATATATACAATTGACAGATATGATAAGACGAAAAAAAAAACAAAGTAAGAAATAGGAACCGCATGTTTTAACGGTGCCCCCGGCAAAGTACAAACAGCTGTATGAGAAAATGTTAAAATTGTGTTAAAAACATTTAAATCTGAAATTAAAGTGATTCAATATTTTTTGTTGAGCATTGCGTTTTTGCATAAATGATTTCGTTGGTATAGGCCATTTGCATGCTTGAATGATTGCTTTTTGTATTCAAGTATGTATGTCTATATATTTGACTTCGCTGCGTTGACCGTCGTACTGTGCATTAGCCCCTTTCCCGGCCGCCCAACACACCTTACCCCACTTGACTTGATTTTTATTCGAGCTCGCTTCGTTTGTCTCCGCGACATCGAGAGACTACGCGAGATGGCGTTTGCGATGGCGTTGGCTACATCTACATACACAGAGCTACGGCAACGTCAATGGGATATGTTGGCTGCGTTTGTGTTGTAGAGAAGTTGGAAATTAGTTGATTGCTTTTTTATTTGCCATCTTTTCTTTTGTCTCGTTCATCTTTGGCTCGTTCCGTGTACCTACTTACCATGCCACCCCATCGATTTTGATGCGGCTAAATCACTAATTTGCAATTTGTTATACACATATGAATATTTTGCATTGAAAAACATGATTTTCAATAATGTTTCTAACAATTTGCCTTTTAAATATATGTTTTGCCATGTTTAAATCCATATCTCTTATATATGTATGTAGTAAATATGTATAGGTACATATGTATTTATTGGATACTAATAAATTTTGGAACGAACATGAATTGCATGGAAAAACTATGCATTCATGTAAAAGCGATCCTAAAGTCTGTCGAAGCCGGTCCCATTCCGCTTTATTGTATTGCTTCATTTATAAACAATTCTCATTACATGACAAAAGTTTTAAGAAACAGTAATTATACCTTGTGTGTTCGTTTGAGTAGAGAAGTGTTACCAATGTGGCAGTCCTTTATCGGATATGGAGCAGGGCCGGAGCGATATTAGTCCGACTGCCGCTGCAAGGTTTTAGCTCATGTCATCCCCCCCTCCGTAAGAAGGTTGAAGATGGATAATGAGAGGTGCGAGGCAACATATCCTTCCCTTTGGTATATTCTAAAACCATGCTCTGCTGGTGTTCAATAATACTTCCAATAAGCCTACTTCGAAGAATATATCTGCCTACATAAAAATCGACACTACAAAATCTGGTATTTGTTTCCTTTGGCACTCAACTACTAATAAATTAGCTAAAAATATGATAGGGGTGTCAAAAGACGCGTTTTGACCTCAGTATCAATGATCCGAAGTCGAGAAGAGATATTTGCAATCAAAGTTCAGAATTTTCTGTCATTTTCATGTGGTTGTTGTAATCACAAATTACACTGTGAGAAAAGAGGACATCACCGTGGCGGTAGCCACGGCTATGGCACACACTCGGAGTTGGAATGGCGTAGCCCAGGGTTATTTTTTGATAAAAAACATGGATCGGGCCCCTAAATCGGGATTTGACCTGGGTAATTTTTTGGTTTTTTGTTAATAACTTTTCACTGGAACAAAAAAATGAAATTTCGACTTCGGATCCTTGATCCTGAGGTCAAAACGCGTCTTTTGATACCCCTATCATATTTTTAGCTAATTTATTAGTAGTTGGGTGCCAAAGGAAACAAATACCCAAAATCCTCTTTTACGGTTCAATAAAATATTAATAATTATTAAATTTCATAAAATCTACAAGGTATTTAAAACATGTGGAGATCATGCCCCTGGTGGAAAGTTAAATCGAATCGTTGGTTTTTCAAGTTTTTAGTTTTAAATGCTACCTACATTAAATGTGTCACCCAAGATTCATTTTTCCTATTGTTTATTGGGTACATACAAAAAGTATGCAGACAATTAAGTTTTTGATGGCGGCGCCGCTGTTCAGTACCATTATGGATTTTCACATTTTGTTACATGCGAATGCTTATTGAAAGTGGGTACCTCTGTAGTTGTTGTTTAGTTAATTTTTTCTTCAGTATCAAGAAATATTTCGTGTATTCGCTAATGTTCGTGTATATGCAATCGTTATAAAATGCAATGCAAACCGATAAATATAATTACACATTTTTATAGATAGGTATGTATATGAATGTAGATATACTCGTACATTTCAGTTAGTTGCACTTAGGCAATCAATAACATAGCAATATGTACGATATATGATTGATTTACTATGCAAAAATTCCTTTAAAAAATAATAACTTGGTATTGGCATATCCGATTTTTTTATATCGGATATATATGTACCTACGCTATAAGTAAAGGTGTTCAACCAAGTATACGAGCTGATTTGGATATCCTTTCGAAAGATATTGATTATGCAGAGAAAAGGACCGGTCAACCAAATTTCAGGCATTGATTAACACTAAAAAAAAACACGAGTTTTCATCGTAAGAACCTATTTTTTAGTTTTTAATGTATTTTATTTAAAGATGCAAATAAAAAGAAATAGAGACAAATACAAAGAAAATTTGAGTATTCAGGCCATCGAACATTTATAAAAATCCCGCGAACTAAGTGTTCGTACACCGACAAGCAGATGCAACTTCTGAGACTAGTTTTTGTAATATGAGTAAAATGTGAAGCAGTTCGTTGTTTGTCACACAATTTGCTTTTACTCCATTTCATTGTTCATTACTCTCTTACACACCTCTCGAACGTCAACATCACATTCCGTCTACATCGATATTAGCATCTGCACGCATAATATACTTGTAATGACTGCGTTTTCTGAACTTACATACATAAATATCTATGTTAGGGTGGAATAATATTTCTTTTTTGTATTTCGGGTACAAAAAGTTATTTCTCTCAAAGTTAGTTAAGGGGTATATCATAAAAGCTATAGTGAGTATACGCTATAGGCCCCTTCCGCTAGTCCAACCACCCGACAAATTTTAGAACAATGTTGCGATTAAAAAAGGGAACGTACCGAAAATTCCTATTTTTAATACCTATTTAGTAAAGGTTCATTCAATTTATTAGACTCTCTTTTAAAAAATACAGGACAGCTTTTCTTCGGAAGGGCCCAGAAGTTGCACTGGTCGCATCAAATCGCTACTGCGACAGTCGGACAGTGTCGCAAGGGAGCATCGGACAGGGACTGTCAATTTGATATTACTCGCCAAAACCTTGGTGGAGTGTTTTTTTTGTTAAAGCACATAAGCCGAGTCATCCAAGAACCGAGACATCAGAAAAAAATGTGTCCCATCCCTAGATATTTAAAAAGATAAAAAGGTTGAGCTAGCTTACTATTGTTGTTGCGATACTTCTCCCTGTGTAGTCATCACCATTTGTGCTGAAATTGGCTTTGAGCAGATAAATAGATATTCTGCCCTGCTAAGCTCGCGCATCCAAAATCCGACGTAACAAACCAAACCGAATCTAAAACTGAGTTTAAAATTTTTTTTCGGAATCTGAACCGAGCTACAAAACTAACATATCTCAATCCAATAGAACTTTTAACTTTTAATTTTGTTTTATGTTGGTAGGATTTCGGGTTTTTTTTGGAAAAACAGTTTTTTTTCACAGTAACTTTGGTATTTGACATCTGATTAATAAAAAAATACACGCCAAAGTTTTAGTCTTGAAGGGTTCTATGTTTTCTTTTAATGTCGTTTTGAAGTGTGAAGTCATCATCATCGTATAACATATAAGCGATACGGCTTAATGAAGATATCATAACTAATATCGACACTAAGAAATTGATTCCGACACTGCAAAGATTTCATAGTCAACCACACCATTCGCAAGTTACAACTGTAATAATCACTTCTCCTGTCATACATATCTCTCCCCATATGTATTAGGGATATACCTTACTGTCAAACTTCGGATCTTTTTTGTTTTAAAATTTATTTCAAGTTGATAGCTGATGGAAATAATCGTTTCATGTTTTTAAGTCATGGAAATTGAGCAGCGAAAGCAATTGTAACAAGTAGAGGAGTCCGTTTGAAGACTAAGCTAATCGCCACAATGTGATTCCATGTTTAGCATAAAGCTTTGAACATTTTTTAAACCCTAATAAATATTGCCCAACCCTAATGTATAGTATACAACATGAGACAACGCAAAAAAATCATAGTTCAGACGACAAAGACCTGGTTGGATTAGTGGATTTACATAAAATATGAAATGAATTGAATGAGGGAGCAATGAGAGAAAAGAATCTCAAACCGAACATTGTTCGCGCGTATTTATATGTTTATGTACATATGCATGTATGTACGACTACTTCGATCCCACCAAAAAAGTGTGTGTGATATTAGTCGCTCTATATCCGTAAAGACTTAGAAACATAATACTAATATTGTTCATAAAATTTAAATAACCTGCATAGAAATAAGAAATATGTCAGCAGCGGCCTTGATGATTAACCGTTAATAGGTCCAACCCTATTGAAACAGGTTCCTGGGAGCCGTATAATGCCTGAGTGTGAAAATTAGGGGAGGAGATTATATTGGAAATATGGCTGATGACTTTTTGAAACGAAGTTCTCGGATGTTTTACCCTTTTTGATGCAATGAAATCAGCCTTATTTATGGTAGAATTTTTCTGGTGGTTACATCTGTATATGTACATCCATATAATGCAAATATATGTATGTATAATTGTATCGAAGATGCTATCAAGTTATATGTATCTATGTACATATATACATACATATGTACATACATTAGACTGCGCAAATAAAACAGCTGATATATTTTTATTATTTTTCAAACTGGTAAACAAAATTCTGTTAAGTTTCAGAGCTTAACATTACTTCTTAAATGTAATAATACCAAGAGATAATTTGTGCTATAAAACTTTCAAACCATTGAAGTAAAAAAATTGACAGTGTACATACATATATGAAGTTATATTGGAGATATTCGGCCGTTTTGTTTGAAGCAAATTAGGCTGTTTCCGCTTTTCTCTTACATATCTCATCTTCTTCAGGGAGTATGTTTATTGGAGAAAAAATTAACAAGTATTGCATATATGTATGTATGTATGTATGTACATAACGTTGAAAAAAATTTGAGGCAATAATTCTATATTAATTTTTGGGATTTAGCCTGACAATTTGAAATCAAAAAGCAAACCGAATTTTAAAGCTTGATTACTCGGGAACAGCCTACCGGCCGAAAATATTCGTTCAGAACTTTTATTCTCAGGAATTAAAAAATCATTTAAAAAAAATATTTTTGCTCAGTCTAATGTATGTACGAAAGGTAGTACAAAACAAAATTATGTTTACATGTACATATGTACATACTTGCATGCAAACCGCTGTTATACAAGCGGTGAAGAGGTGAAATCAAAGAAGAATGGCGAAAAGTGGCTGTTGCCTATTTGCGGAATATTCACCTGCAAAGAAATATTTTACAGTTTTATATAGGCATACCTACCACCGTTGGCATCAATAACAGCTTGAAGCCGTCGTGGCATCGAAGCTACTAAATTCATCAATTCTGAAGAAGTTATACTGCCCCAAGCCTCAATAAGACGTTCTTTGAGTTTAGCTGAGCTGGAAATCTGATGTTTCCTGATTTTTCGATCCAAAATCTCCCAGACAAGTTCCATAACATTCAAATCTGGGCTTTGAGGTGGTGTGTATAGTTGCCTTGGAGCATGATAAAGCAACCAATCCTTAACAATGTGGGCCGTGTGCTTCGGATCGTTATCCTGTTGGAAGATCCAGCCTGCGCCAAGCTCCAAACTGTCAACCGAATATATTGAACTTCGATTCGTCTGAAAACAAGACTTTTTGCCAAAATTCCATTCCCTTGTCTAAATGGGCCTTATCGAACTCCAAGCGAAGTTTACGATTTTTTCAGAGATAAGAGGCTTCTTACGTGGTGTTCTACTATGGAAGCCGCAATCGTTCAGAGCTCTTGTAATGGTTCTCGAATGGACACTCTTTCCTGATGATGTTCCGATGCCTTCGGCTAATTTTGGACCAATAAGGATTATCATTCACTTCCTTCATAACCAAGCTGAGATCTCTTCGAGTTAGTTTCCTCGGGCGGCCAGAACTCGGCTTATTTTCGGTGGATCCATTTTTTTTAAGTTTTTTATAATGGTCTGTACTATTTCTATGCTTAATAACCAAGTCTCTTACTAGAGGTATTTCCTTTCGCAGAGCCATTGTTGATGCTAATAAGTTTAAATCACAACTAAATTCAATACTAGCAAATTAGCAAACATAATTTAACAAAATAGTAAAAAAAAGGGTAGGTAACCGCTATAACACAGCAAATCGGTGTACCTGCTAACAAACCCGTGGTGTATGTATGTAGACTTTTGTCAAGGTTATTTTTGCGTTTTTTCCCCATAGTTGTTGTATTTTATGTTAGAAGATGGATTTGTTTTAATATATTTAATTAGAACAGGGTTTACAACAAAACTGTATACCTAAATTTTTCAGCAAAGTGATTGGACATTCTACACAACGAAAAAGGGGGGTGTATGTAGACTTTTGTCCGCGACTGTATGTACATACATATGTATATATGTACATATGTACAAAAGTATGTTAAAATTGGTACCCAATACATACATATGTACATACATAAACCTATAAAAACACCTTTTCATTTCGTGGCCATTGCAATGCTATATATGTATATGTATGTATATCCAAAAGATTAACAACATATACGATTCCAGGATTTTGGGAGTTTTGGTTAAGTCGAGTATTTTCGAGTTGCCTGCCAAAATCAATATATCCCCAATGCACCAACTGTTCAAAAGCACTTTCAAAAAGAGAACACGACGTTGAAACTCGGACCTAACCGAACCTTTTACTATCTCTGAATACCTATGTATGTAGTTACAAGTCTGTTGTAATACCCTCAGCAGACGATTGAACAATTGACCTATTTAATAGTTCATTTTTCCAAACTTCTCTGTTTAAGCTAAGACAGGATGTTTTTGAAATAAGAAGTTCAAGATAGGAACATCTTCCGCTCAGACCACGAAAAAAACCTTATTATTTGAGCAGTTGACAAAATGTACGATTGCCGACCTGCACTGATTGTACCTAATCTGTCACTATATTGACTGGAAA
This sequence comes from Sphenella marginata, assembly GCA_951509765.1. Taxonomy (NCBI): domain Eukaryota; kingdom Metazoa; phylum Arthropoda; class Insecta; order Diptera; family Tephritidae; genus Sphenella; species Sphenella marginata. The sequence goes on along the minus strand of OX608080.1, from coordinate 27,154,109 downwards.
CTTGTGCAAAACGCTTATGTCTAACAATAAAGAAAAATGAAATCATCGTGTAACAGTGACTGAAAAATAACGCTAAAGAGAAAAGTTGTTTGAAAACTATCTTTAATAAACAAATAAAAGATATTAACATTTGTATTAAATGTTATCATAGATTGTGTTGAAAAGTAATTGTGTATGTAGTTCAAATTTACTTAATTTTTTTGGTAAAAAATGGAGAATAATAATAACAACAAGAAACACTCTAGGTAAGTTTTATTCAACTATATATTGCCATTATTACAGGTAGGTATATCTATTTACGTATGTATTAAGGATGTAAGTTAGCTTAGGAGTTCAAATCAAATTTTATTTATCAGCGAAGTCGAACAACCAACTATCCAAATAAAATTAAGAATTTTAATAATAAAATAACTAATATAAAAATTTGTTTAATCAGGGGCTCAATTTTGTTTTCCTTGCCAAATATAAGTCAACTTTCCTCAATACAAGATATATGTACATATAGGACCTATGAAAAATATTCAAAATACTGTGGTGAGGTATTTTTTCCTCTGGTGACAAGTTTTTTGGAATCTGTAAATATTTTCACCTCATACAATGCAGTGGAAAGTCAACTTGTGTTTTCTACGGGAAGTCATTTAATAAAGATTATGCGCCTCGTACGAGTGGCTAACAAACTTCTTTTTTTGGTTTATAAGATAAAGCACTTCTACCCTGAATGTTATTAACGTGTAGACTGAACTATTTTTGACTTTTTGCATTACGCAATTTTTTTTTTATTGTAAATACGAAACTTATTTGTTTTTGAAACATAACATTAAGTTTCGATCGGACACTAATGTATAGTTATGATGTTGGTGTTGTAAAGGCAAAACACAGCCCGATAAATCCAGTCGGTTTCACGGAAAACTTTGAGTGAAAATTTATTTTTTTCGCCGTCATTTAAGTACGTTTTTTTTTATTTATTTATATATTAGAGTTACTCTCTGTTATCAAGAAATATCTTTGATATCGCAACAACCAAAACTAAAAAATGCTTCTTTAACCCGAAAGGTACTAGTTTCAGAGCAAGTTTCACAAAGTAAAGTGAAGGATGGGACGGCTCTCTTAAGATAATATATTCAGTGTGTGTTTGTATGTATGTATGTATTTATTTTTATTAAAATAAGGCGTCGATTTGAACGGAATGCGTGTACAGTTTTCATACAATCACTATGTATGTATGTATGTATACACACATGTATTGGCAAACAAACCTGCAATTACGTTTTGCTTAGGCGATTCGTGAAATTTCGAGAAATTTACGACAATGGTCAGGCAGAAGTTGCTTTTTAGAAATAATTATGTATCTTTAACTGTAGCAAAAATATAAATACATACATACCTGTATATTAATAACAACAAATACGACAGTAAAAAACCGACGTGAACAACGACGACAACGAAAAACATCAAGCGCAACCGAGAATATGATGGTGGCAAAAGCATCAGCAAAAAGCAATACTCACAACAACAATAAGAACAGTTAGTAATGACAATAAACACACACAAATACATTAGCTTGGCAATCCACACAGATACACCCTAATAGTTTGCGAATGAACATAAGGTAGATCCAAAACAATAATATCGTCGGCTTAGGTCGCAAAGGTGCTAAGTCCACCTTTTGGGTTTTTTCAGGTTTTGATGCAGAATGCTAGAAACAGTTAATATACACTACTTACATCATGAATTGCATAACAATTCTGTTTTTAAATGCGTTTTTTGCATTGATTAGAAAAGGTGCTAAGTCCACCAATGAAAGGAAAAGGTGCTAAGTCCAAGCGAATTTGAAAATTTAAAGTTAAAGTATATGTGGCATATTCATATTCGAAAAATAGTAGCTAATAAAGTTAGCGTGGGTTTTTTGACACAATTTCCAACGCCCTATATGTCATAAAAACCGACATAAGCTTAAGTACCTACTTTATTTCGATTATGAATGCATATGTTAAATGGGATCATCTACCTCAGCTGACCTCACTTCTCCTTTTTAACTGACACATAACTTTTTGACCTTGATTAGTAAAGACAAATGTTTGGGCTATCATATTCAGACTTCCAAGAACCTAAATCACATTTACTTGTCGACTTTCACAAAAGTCCATTTTCGTCAAAAGTTGTGCAATAAAATCTACTCCTGCTTTTCTGCTATGAATCGGCGATAGTAAAACGCTGTTGTGTGATCAAAAGAAATGTCTAGGCTTTTATAATAATGTATTTTGATCCAAATATTGCTACTAATTGCAGAGTAACAGAGCTTCAAAAAATAGGTCATTTGAACTTTAAGCGTGGATTGTGGTAGAACTAGGCTTAATATAAGAAATCTAAGACCAGGTAAAAATTCTACGGAAGAACCTCTAAGAACCCTCATACTCAGAAAATTGCTTTGGTTCACTCGCAGGTGTTTTGATTTGGGAAAAGGTGCTAAGTCCAGTGAAAAAAATTAAAAGTAGCTGGCAAAAAGGTGCTAAGTCCCAAAAATGCATATAACTCGGCGAAAATTAAAAGTTTTTGTTTTTTTATGAGCGTCCACTTATTGTACTCTAAAATTGAGTAACATGACGTAAAAAACCGAAATCCCTAATTTAAATTTATGTTTTTATATTGTTTTTTGTCTCTCCTGTAAAATTTGAAAAATGGTACTTAGCACCGTTGCGACCTAAGCCGACGATATAATACATCAAAACTACACAACCCATTGAGATTAAATTTGTAGAATTTGTTTGCCATTTCTTATTCATCTTTATCTACTCTTTCATTTCCCCCGTCTCCGTATACGTCAAATATAACTAATATCGCTTGAAGGTGTGTTACCACTGGCCGCTAAGCAGAAACGCCGAAATGGCAAACAATATGGCAATGCATATAGTTATTGAAAGACGTAATAATTGATCCGAGTGTTCCTAAAATTTCTTTGTATGCTTCAGTAAACCCTGGTTCTCATTCCCAAAATGTATCTTTTCAACATGAGTATACTCGAAAGCGCTTAAAAGGCCCTAGAAATTTGTTCCTCTTGCTTAATTTACTAATGCCTTCAATTCAAAAACTTTTTTAGAAAAAAATTAGAAGACTACGGTAAGCGCTTCATTTCTTTTTTGAATACGTTTCCAGGGATCGCCAAGCCAAAATTGACGGGGACTAACGGAAAATATTTTGGTCAATAAATAATCCATTAATGATAAAACAAACATAAATCCGAATTCAACTTTAACCATTAATGTAGTCTCTAAACTGTCATCGGAAAAGTTGAAGTTGGAGCTGAAAACGAATATTCCACGCTGACTTGCGTTGCCAGTACTCAGTGAATAAGTCTTGCTATTTCTCTAAGTCTTGGATATAAAAATCTCTTTTGCTTCCCAATATTCCATAAGGTTATGGTCAATTTCAAAATGATTCTCTTTGTATGTATCGATGGTTGTAACCGTTATTTTCTAACTTTTATAATAAAAATCATCTTTAACCGTTATTTGTTATAACTATTTTCTGACTTTTATAAAAAACTAAAAAAAAAACCATGAAATTTTGACTTTTATTATAAAAGTCGTAACCGTTACGATCTCTGCGATTTTCACTTTTCGATCCTTATTTACAATAAGTACAACTACAACATTTACACTTTTGTACTTCAAAGAACGAATATTAGTCGTTTGAAATTTTGAGATTAATGCTCGACAAACGACAGACTAATCTTTTTTTTAATGCATATTCCGTATAAACGTGGAGCATGCACAGATGGGCTAAAAAAATTCAATTTACTCTTTAGCATTCAGATAACAAAAAAAAAAACGCACAGAAAGAGACAAGCAAACAGCTCGTTCCTTTTGGAACACGAAGTATAATGTTTTTGCTTGAGATATAATTCAATGCTTGTGCAAATTTCTGATAGCAACAACGACAAACCAAAACATAAAATATAAATAAATAAAAGATAAAAAACAGTTATGCTGGTATAAATATAAAGATACCAACAATAAAATAATAGTAAATACATAATATGCAGTGTCTGTTGCTGAGATATTCAGCAGTGTTGGTAGTGGTGACGCTGAATAAGCAGTCACAGCTGAGCGTTGTAGCGCAAGAGAATCGAATGTATGGTTGCTCCACCGTGCGGCTTTGCTGGTAGGCAAACGATGGTGAATAAAACGAGTCAGGCGTGTTGTTTTTCTTGTATTTTGTAGTTGTTATCATTATTGATTCGCTCGTTCATTTGCTTATTCGTTTTTAAATTTGCAAGCTAGGGATGCCATTAGTTATGTACAAATTTCGCTGTTGAAAATGGATATCTAGCAAAAATATACAAACGAATTTGGTCGTCTTTATTAACACTTTCTTTATTTAGGCTTAATCTTGTGTCCTAGGTTAGTGTAGGACGGTCGATGAAAAAATTTTTTTTTTTCAATTTTTGTTAAAACGTAATAAATGTTTTTTATTTGAAATACTAAAATGCATAATCGTTTATTTAGTCGAGGATTGCGCAAGACAAAATTTTGTTTTTCACCTTTTGTTTTTAATTCTTTAAAGTATGCATTATTTAAGTGGCTTCTTGACTCACCGGCACTGTTTTTTTAAATTTCTCCTACACAACAAACAGATGTACCAACTTTTGGCAACTCTTGCATTTACACACATGCATGAAGGGGAAAAAATTAAAAGCAATAAAAATTATGCTGTGGTTGGCTACGTGCAAATGAGAACAATCAATCGACCAATTCCAACTGCAATAATTGCAATGGCGACAGAGTTTATAGAAAGATGTAGGATAACTGCGCCAGTTTCGGGACAGCGCTTGTGTCCGGATACTATGCTAGCATTTTGATATTAATCATCAACAAATAAATAAAGTAAACTAAGACATCATCTGCATACGCCGTAAGTTTGGCTGGTCCTTCGAGCTACGGGTCGAACAGTTGGGTTACGACTAACATACAAATAGGAGAGATGTCCATCAAGAGAGATGCGAATTTGATTAAGACGTTTTTATTGCATTTAAAGGCCTTCTCTACTTACATATGTATGTACATATGTATAAGAAATATTTAAAAAATATTCAACAACGAATGCAAATGGGTACTGTCAAATCGCTGGAGATTATTCACCACCGTGTCAGTCCGTAAAATGTTCGAATTCACTTTATTTTAAATGAATATTTACAAGAAAAAGTGATCGTTAAAGTTGCATAAACCTTTTGTTACCCATTGTAATAGGTACTTGCGAATTTAAAACAAATTTGTTCAGTGGTGAATTACCTCCACGTGATTTGATAGTTTACTGCTTCCCTCTATTTATCGCGTTGAACTTTCTTTATGTTTTATATTATTTGTACTTGACTGTTCATTCGATTTATGCTCATTTCTTAGCCGATCTAATTAAAACGAGTCAGTGAGTATCGGTGTGTGCGCTCGCGGTAGGTTACCACTCCACTGCAAAAACTCTTCATTGAAAATCTTATCTCTTATGATCCCAGACAGCATTTGAAAAATCAAAGTTTTTTTGTGTCTTAATAGTGATTTATCATAAATTTTTATAAAAATCATTTTGTCACCGTTTTTCTGTTCCTGTCTCCTACCTGCACGTGTAATTTCCTGTCATTATTAACAGTTTTTATACCTTTCATGAGCATGAAATGGTATTATAACTTTGGTCCGATGTTTGTAAGTATGAGAAGAAGAAGAGATAGACCCACCATTAAGTATACCGAAATGATCAGGGCGACGAGCTGAGTTGATTTAGCCATGTCCGTCTGTCCGTCCGTCCGTCCGTCCGTCTGTCCGTCTGTCCGTCCGTCTGTTTGAACGCAAACTAGTCCCTCAGTTTTAGAGATATCTCGATGAAATTTTGCAAGCAGGCGCCATTTTGCATAGGATTAATCATTTGTCGGAACCAGCAAGATCGGACCGATACAACGCATAGCTCCCATACAATCGATTGTTCCGATAAACGGGTTTTGGCCTCTAACTCTTGCAATTAAAAAGCTATTAGAGCGAAATTTCGCAGGTTTAGTACATGCTATATAAGTAATGTGTGTAGTGAAAATCACCTAGATCGGACCAACATAACATATAGCTCCCATATAATCGATAGTTTCGATAAATGGGTTTTGGGCTATCAATTTTGCAGTTAAAGAGCTAGGAACGTTAAACTTTGCACCCCAGCAAACATTACGGTTAGATTACGATTAGAAAACGACTCGAATTCTAATGTTATTCTCTAAGGTAGAAGGTTAGAGAACGATTTGTGAAACTGTCGCGAATTATAGCATTCTCGACAAAAAGGGGACTTAGTTCTCGATATCGAGAAAAAGGTTAGTTATCGATTCGAATTCTAACGTGAAATTCTAATGGGATTCTAATGAGAAATTTCTAACTGAAATGAAATGAAATCCAATTGTTCTTGTTTAGTTCCATTTCGATAAATTTATTGCTTTAAATATGTTTGACATGTTTTAAGCTTAAATATCCAATGGGAATAAAATTCAAAGTTTTTATACCTTAGTTTATAAATACAATACTTGACAATACACGCATCTTCGCTATTCGAGTGTTTCTCTAATCGTCCTCTAGCCTAGTTCTCTAACGTGATTTTCGATTAGAGATACATTAGAGAACTACATTAGAATTCTAATGTAAAACTACAGTATTTCTCTAACGTTAGAGGCTGTGTTTGCTGGGACGTTTGCTACATATTATATATGTAACATATGTAGGCAAAATCAGCCAGATCGGGCCAACATAACGGGTAGCTCCCATACAATCGATTGTTCCGGTAAGTGTGGTTTGGCATTCATGAAAGGTATAAAGCCTTCGGCACAGCCGAAGACAGCCCTTTCCTTACTTGTTTTTTCTATAATTTGATTTCTCAAATTTGTTTTGTCCTTATTCGCAACAGGCGTTATCATCATAGTGAAGAATTTTACGTTGTATCCTTTCAGGAGCTTCTGGTTTCCTCATTTACCCTATTTTTTCCCCAAAAGTTTGAAGTGCAAATTGAATTTTTTTTCGAACCTTGGGTCTATTTCTTTAATGTTTGTTGGGTTGCTATTGCATATTTCGTTCTCGCGGCTCGATGACCGGTCTTTCGTGAGCTCACAGCTGTGACACCTATTGTATTTATCAAAGCTTTGGTGTATATTTTCGAATTTTTGGTTTTTGTTGCTTGGGTTTTTTTTATTTCACTCGCATTTCAGTGTTTTCTTTTTTGCATTTTTTTAATTTTTATTTTACTTGAGCTTTTACAATTTAAAGTTTTACAAATTATTTGGATTTACAATTATACCATTTTAGCTGCTGGTCGCATTGTGTGTAAGTTATAGGCCTTTTTATGAAATCTCAGTCGTTTTATTTCAGGAATGTTTGTCCTCCTGACTTATGTAACTTTCCTTTTCAAAGCCTGCGTTTCTTTAGAGCAACGGTTGAGGTTAATGGGTTAAAATTATTTTGTACATTTAAATTTCTAAAAAAGTATACAGCATAGAGCGCACACACTTGTTGGAAAATTGGCAAGCATTTTAGAGCTCTCGAAGCAAGTAAATTTAAGATTGATTTTCATATTGAAGTCAACGGATACATTTAAGTCAAACAGCGAGTTGAATCCACAGCCACATTTCACCTATGTTTTGCAGTTCGCCTGGCTCTGCGCGATTGTTTTATATGCTATAATTAGCTCTTTTAATGGCTGTTTTTGTCTGGCGATTGTGTTTTGTCGTTCGTTTTGGTGCTTCAAACCAAAAGGTAGTTGAACTCTTATAGTGAAGTTGTGTCTTCGCCTCTCTCAAATATGTATACAAGTGTAAATGTATTACCTGACAGGTTAGTTATACTACGAAGATGTTAAGTAGTTGAGTAATTGGCAATATTCACTTGGGTCTTTTGGCTTCGAATGCAATGCTGACATTTTTGTAGTTGGCATTTTGAGAGATTTTCTAAAATTTTTAGATAATGCAGAGTTTAACTTTTGAAAAATGACAGTTTGAAAAAAAATTTTTTATTGATGAACTAAACAAATTTTATAATGCTCACATAGATAATCTATGTACGTTTAAGTTTAGCGAAAGTTTATCCTATCTCAGCTTAAGATTAAAACATTTATTTTTCTAGCTTCATTTAAAATCAGTTCGTGTGTCGGTGCACATGTATGCATATATGGCTTGAGTACATATGAAGGCATTGAAAAAGCGCGAACGCGGGTACTCATAACACATAACTGGGACTACTTTCTGAGTAGTATGCTTGACTTTTTTCTCTAATCTCGGCATATGTAAGCATGCATGTATATAACCTGTGAGGCGTGCGAATTCATCACGGATTAACTAATTCGATTTCAGTTAATTTTTATGTTTTAAGAGCCACTTGCAAGAAAAGCTAGCTGAATGAACTTTCTTATATTTTTTTTTATTGCTTATAGTTTAGCTACTCGATTCCTATTACACAATACTCGAAAATTTTCGAGCTTCAACTCAAGCATATCGAGTTTTTTCGAGTATTTTAAGCAATGTTTTTGTATAATTATTAGAAAACCCAGCCAATTTTTGGTGCGTCAAAGAACTTATGTACATATAATAGACTGAAACAAATTTTAATCATTATGTCTCCGGAATCGGTTCAGATATGGAATTTAATCACATCGCTTATTGCAGCACTCATTAGCACCTTTCGCTTGATACCCATATTGTACTAACATTTTCGATCACCCTGGCCCCCATAGTGTGCTTGTAATTCCGAGACCTAGGAAGTTATCCAGTGGTGCGCGACTAAGCATACATACAAATGTACATACAGACAAGCAAAAATTCTCAAACCTGTTGATTTGAATTCTATTGGCTCAATAATACCTCCTATACATTTTTTATGAATATCTGTCATGTGGACACATCAACATTGTGCGAGATGAGTCGTAAAAGAGCATGTGACCAATACTAGCTGAAGTGATCCCATTTGTTTGAGCATATCCTATACTTGGTCCCATTTACGCCTGAACCGGTAGTGGCGGACAGATCCCTTTTGTTTCCAAACGGGTAGCTGGGACAAATTAAAAGTTAACTTAGCACCTATAAGTATTGTACTTTAATTAAATTAGCCCAACTATACCTCTAACGGAATCAATTATAGCCCAGTGTAGGGGAAAGTATAGATCGACGATTATTTGCAGGGATGCTTTGCTTTCTTTGCCTGAAAAATATGTGTGTGAATGGCTTTGTTACATACATACATACATAAGTATGATCATACTGGTTTTCAGCTAGTTCTATCATTCAAGTATTAATTTACATACATACATACATATGTAGTACGTATCCAATAGATAAAAGTTTTTTAAAGGTGTTTGCTCATATTATGTAAATATATTCAGTTATACCATGTATGTAGGTACATACTATAAGTACATACATACATACATATACATATTAACATGTAGTAAGATTAATGGATGAAATGAGAGCGCGCCAGGTTGAAAAAATGTGTACCTAACAAACAATTTGAAAACTAGTCGAACACACTAAAGGCAGGAAGTTAAGTGTATCGCATACAAACCTGTTTAATTTGATTAGCAAATAGTAATCAATTGATTAGACCGATTTGTAATTGGTAATGATTATTTTAATTGTTTTCAAGAAAAGACAACTATAAATTGACTCCAATTAAAAAAAATCATGTTTTTTACGATTATTAAAAAAAAAATAAAAAAAAAAATAAAAATAGAATACAATAAAAATAAAAAAATAAAATATGTACAATAAAATATAATTAAATAAAAAAATAACTATAAAAAATATTAAAAAATTAAATAAAAAAAAATAAAAATAAAGAAATAAATATAAAAAGTAAATAAAAATAAAAAAAAAATAAAAAAAAAAACAAAAAATAAAACAAAAATATAAAAATATAAAAAAAATAAAACAAAAATATAAAAAAAAAATAAAACAAAAATATAAAAAAAAATAAAACAAAAATATAAAAAAAAATAAAACAAAAATAAAAATGAAAATAAAAAAATAAATAAAAATATAATACAATAAAAATAAAAAAATAAAATATGTACAATAAAATATAATTAAATAAAAAAAAATGTTAAATGGAAAAAAATAAAATAAAAAAAAATTAAAAAAGAAATACATATATAAAAATAAAACAAAAATATAAAAAAATAAAACAAAAATATAAAAAAAAACAAAAATAAAAATGAAAATAAAAAAAATGAGAAAAAAAAATTAAAGAAACAAAATTTAAAAAAAGTAAAAAAAAAAATGTTTAAAAAAAAAAAAAAAAAATAAATATAAAAACCCTTTTTTTAAATTACTTCTATTATTAGCTTTGATATTTTTGATTATTTTTAACAATCGTGAAAAATCATGATTTTTGAAAATTTTTTTTACATACATATTTGGAAAGCAATCATTAAAAATTTAAAGTAATGGAATTCAATCATTATCAGTAAAATAATCAATCAAAGCGGTAATCACTACTATTAGTTACCGTTATTCAAGAGGTCTGATTTCATTCTAAATTGTGTTTGCTGGGTGGTTGGAATTTCGAGTGTCGCCTTTAAGAACTCGATATTGTTAGTTAGTATTCTTCTCTAAAGTCAACGTAAGCGGCTGTTTTTATGTAAATATATTACTGTTAGCTATATATTTATTGCTATACATATATGTATATATACGTATGAATGTAAATATATAGGACATGTGTATGTACTTATTTGCTAGATATAATTATAACAAATTTGATATTCGTTTGGCATTTAATTGGTACTTTGTTTTGTTTTTGGCTTTCATATGTACATACATATGTACATGAATACATACAACCTATAAGAACATATACATATAATCGATATTTTGTAGTGTAACTAAAATAAAAGTACAGTCAATCGTCATCACTACGGTTATTGTCGTTGCCGTCATCGGCTGTCAACTCAGCTAATATGCACAATTCTAATTTTATTTGGTCGCTCAAAAACTATTTCTAATATGAATGTACACGAGCTATCCATGTAATTTGTGTAGATGCATATGTATATATGTATATACATATGTCTATGTATGAGTGAAATATATGTTTTATTGAGTATCTCACACCATTCAAAAAAGAGTTACAATCAAACGAAACCTACCACTAAATCCAATGATTATTTCGCAACAATTAAATATTTATTGTTCCCAACTAATACTTAGATGTCATGTACGAGTACCCTTAGGAGGGTTATGGGCTATGACCTACGTCGACAGATACTTCAATGCTTATGTGAATATCTAAGTCCTCTATCAACCCGAACAGAAGATACTAAGACGTTGAACTATGTACCATGTACTAGTAGACGGCTTATATTATTGATGCTGTGCTTGCTTAGTAAAATGTATCCTGTTACTGAGCGATTTTTCTGGATTTTTGAATTACATTTGCCGTCATTTTTGTTAAACCTATTTGGACCAGGAGCATGCGGTGCTTTATTTGTTATTGTATAAATATAATTATTCAATATTTCCGGAAAACTTCCACAGAAAAATTTACTCGACTGGACTAAATGTAGTTATAGAAAAAAAGAGTTACGAACTTCAAAAGGAATTAAGAGTCTAAAAAAGCTGTCAAGTCATGTTGTGATAAAGTTAGTCTAATGTCCCTGTATAATAGATTTACAATATACTATGTACATTGCTACACCCTAATAAGAATAATTCATATGTACATACATACATACATAATTATTTGCGTAATTTGGAAATATGTAATTAAGATACATAAACATTTAACTAATGAAATATGTATGTGCATGAGTAAAAATCGCATTACCTTCAGGGGGTAATGCTGTGCGTTTATGTGATTAAAATATTCATAAGCGTATAGCTTTTCCCCTTAAATGTTATTGCTCAACCAACAAAAACAAACAAAAATGTAAAAGTAGTTCCTAATGCGAGTATCGATTCATACTAAGGCGTTGCATCCGGTTCGGTTTCGAGTCAAGCTTCGGTTCGTATTTCGGATTTGGGTACGATCAAAACTAGGTTTTTGTTGCGATCTTCGGATAGTTTTGAGTTTAATTCAGATCTGTCAAACACGTAATCAATTGATTAGAAGGATTTTTTAATTGGTAATTATTATTTTAGCTATTTTCAAGAAAAGGCAAAATTGATAACAATCTTATAAAATTACGATTATTAAAAAAAATCATAAAAAAAAATCCAAATTAATCAAACACTTTTTTTAATACTTTTGATTATTTTTCATCGTGAAAAATAGTGATTTTTTTCGATTATTTTTAAATTAATTGGAAGGTAGTAATTAAAAAGTTAAAGTAATCAAACATTAATTGGATTCTCAGAAAATTATTAATCACACCGATAATTATTACGATTATTAATCATAATTTATCATGTCTAGTCTATTTGACAGATTTCTAAGAATATTTGACATTTTCAGTTCCACATCACTTTTTGGGACTTTTTGAGCGGTGTCTTATTTAAAAATCATGATAATTTTGTTTTGCTCTACCAGGCGAAACTTAGGGTCCCATTCTCTATCGGAAAACAAACGTCCTTTTCGCCGCTCTTCTCTGTTTCTTAAAAAAACATCAAAGCGTCCGTGTGTAATATTTTTTTTGAAATAGTTTTTAAGATAGATACTCGTTTTTTAAATAAACAGTAATTAATTGTGCTCCTATCAATCAAAATTAAAAATTTATTTGATCGATCACAACCCCTATTACATTGCACATTACACATGTACAATTTACATACAATATAAATATAATGAATTCAATTTCTCTCTCTATTTCAGATTTACATTTCAATACGTGAATTGCGGGAAAAATTTTCGGAAAAGGCTTTATTAAATATATCAACCAATAATTATTGAATTGGCGCAGGAGAATAAGAAATTAGTTTTAATCAGACCTGCTAAATACTGATTATTATTATTTTAGATTAAGACATTCAGTGATTACTTCAGCCTTACTTTCAGTTTTAACGATTATATTAGAATTGATTAAAAAATCAAAATAGTTAATCAAATTCATTTACAGATATTTTATAAGCTATGTCATATTATTTTATTTTTTTTTTTTAAATTAATTAACTAAATTAATAATTTTTGTTTTCTGATAGCGATGGAAAAATTCGTTTTGGTCGTATTTTAGATTATTTTTAATTTGTTTTAATTGATTAAATTAATAATTTCCGTGAAATCTATGAAATTTCTGTTTAATGAATCACTAATTCTAATCTTATTTTAAGAGGTCTGTTTTTAATATATCTTCTTTATGTTTACAGTTGTGAATAATGACACCACACAAAATTTCAAAGGTCCTATCAACTTTGTTTACATTGGCAAAATAATCTAATTGCTAATGGTTGCAAACAAAATTGAGCAATTGGTATTTTCGACCAATTCATAAGAACAGAAAAGTGAAATACACAAAAGATAATATAAAAAGCAAAACAAAAACTATTACACAGTTTTATAAAAAAAATTATATATATCTTTAAAACATCTTTAAGAAAAAATAAAAATTTTAATATTAAAATTAACTGTTAAGGGACACCTAAAGTTTATCACATAAAGACAGAAATCGGATAGAGAAGGAAACGCGTTGATTATATAGTAAACGGATGAGCGCAATTTCAAAAGGACGACGAAGTGTTGCACGATTTGCATCGTCGCAACAAGAATCGATCAACTGGCGGCAAATTTTTGATTTTTTAGTTGCATCTAGGAAATTGCAACAAAAAATTGTACTGCAACAAAAGTGGAAGAAGTAGATTCTCGAATTTATTGCTGCTAGAATCTGATGGATGGAAATGCACAAAATATGTTTCACGGAAATCACCAAGGGTAAGAATGAAGTTTATTTAAAAAATATATACCAACCATTTAGATAATAGTCTTGTATAATTAATTGTGTCAAAGGCTTTTCATAGGTCTAGAGCAACCTGTCTAACTAGCAGTTTTATTTACAAACTTAAAGTTCTTGCCAGATCTGAATATGTTCTAGCATTTCTGACAGCGTTCGTGTATCTGTGAAAAGACTTTATGACCCTGAACTTCATTTTAAATGAAGCTCACCTTGACGCCAACTCTCACCACACTATTACATCTGTTCAGATTAAAACTTTATTATTTTTTATTTATTAAAAATTTTCAGAGACCCATACTATCGCTATGACCCGACCGCAGCTGCAGCAGCCGCAGCGGCGGCAACACCACGTGCGATGGGACCTCCGGGCGCGTACCCACCACGACATCGCGCTCCGCATCCATTACAACAACAGAGCCAATATCCAACGTACCAGCCGACGGCGGATAACATCTATGGTTTGGCGGGAGCGGATCAGCACGGTCTTGGAATGGGGGACTTAGGTGGATGGGGTGCACCAGGAATACAAAATGGTGCTTACCCTGGATCGCTAAATGCGTATGGTCATCCTCAAGCAGGGCCGCCAACTCAACAGCGACAACCGACAGCACAGCCAAGGTATGATCTTTTGTAATGAAATTGAATTTAATCTATTTTGAACGGTTCAGTGTAACCTTATAATCAGTCTAATTCGTATTTTGAATTGAACTGTCTGGTAAACTTTGCGTGCATAATTTCTATCAACGAGTTACTCAAGCTAGCCAACTTGAAGAGCCTTCAAAGCACGAACTTTGCAGATATGTCTGACATTCATCACTACGCAATCGATTTGGTTGCGTGTTTTTTCATCAAACACATCCAGATGCTTGTACAATGTACATACACTATTGTCGCACTCTCCCTTCAGTTGAGCACATTCCTGCATGCTCTGCCTCATTTCTAGAGTTAGCCTTTTCTTAACAAGAAGTTGTTAAATTATGAATGTTGATATTTCTTGTCACTTTACTCTCTCCTCAATCCTTCCGTAAGAAACTTGATCGGGTAAAAGAATCTTGCTAAATATTTGTACGTTGTAATAGTAATTGGGTCGTCGACATAGTACAGCGCATTAAAACACAGCGGCTTCGCTGGCTAGGCCACGTAGTGCGAATGAACGAAGACGCTCCAGCCCAGAAGGTATACTTATCGGCACCCGCCGGTGGAAGCAGAGGAAGAGGAAGACCACCACTCCGATGGAAAGACCAAGTGGAGACCGACCTGCGATCTCGTGGGGTCTCCAATTGGCGCCAAAGAAGAAGTGACTGGCGAGCTATGTTGGACGGTCAAAATCGCTCAGGCGGTTAGATGGCCATTTAAAAAAGAAGAATAGTAATTGGGTGTTTTTTCAATTGGACTAGCTCAGAACTATCTCTGATCGTCTCATACGCCAACGACTGCACGATACTGGCAACTGGCCCTCCAGTTCTGTCCGATTTTTTCGCTGGGAGAAACCTGACATTATCACCGACCAAATCCTCGGCCACCCCGTTTACGACGTGGACAACGCAGGTGAACATGGAACTAGACGTCGACGTTGATGGTGTCAAGCTACCAACTGTCTCACACCCCAAAATACGTTACTAGCTACATATAAGGCAATTGGTCAGGTCAGCCGGTGCTGAGCTACGCGACGCCAATATAGTCGCCGGGGCTCTCCGACAAACTGGAGGGGCTTCAGGTCTGTCAGAACACCGCACTCAGAACCACCACTGGATGTCTTATGTGTCTGAGCACCACCTTCATAATGAAGCTAAAACGCTCGAGATGTTGACCAGGCAATTCCTGTTCATTTGCTCTAAACGGCAACACCCGAGCAGGTGCCTTATCAACGGAAATCGACCTCCCAAGAGAATAAGGCGCCATCCACCCAAATATTCAGGTGGTTGGGTGTCAATAACGAAGTTCCCAGGCCGGGATCTGAGGGATCTGTCCACCCACTCGGTGTGGGTAACGAGATGTGATGCCGGATCTCATCATAAAGCTTTCTGAGATGTTTCCTTATGTCTCTGGGGGGCGGAGTTCCATACAATAGTTGTCGATTTGGATGGCTGGGTCTATGACAGTTCAGAAGGAAGTACCTACTTAAAAGTTCCGCATGCTCGCGAACGTTGAGCATTTTAGTCTCCTGGTGAAGGTGAGACTCAGGTGACATAAGCAAACAGCCAGTCGCAGTTCCGATGGCGGTGTTTTGGCAGACCTGCAATTTCCTCCAGTTGGTGACGTGAAGGTTTGGCGACCATATGGGCGCAGCATAGTCAAGAACCGGTAGCCTTATAGGTGGCGAGCAACGCGCCCCCGCATGATACAAACCATCTGTTTGTTTGCTCAACAGAGCCTACTCTTCTAATACCAATTTCCCTCTGGTCCACCCCTGTTATAGCCGCTAGGTTTCTAGGACTTCCGTTGGCAGAATTAGATGACAGAATTAGGTAAGGAAACTGACTAACAGGCAGGGCACGTAGCGCTACAACAACAAAACCAACGTCACCACTATTCCTAGTTCAATACTGCTTAACATGGCGATGTCATTGGCAGTGACAACGAGTTCTTAGCCGGTTCAGAGTCCGACAGTTCTCAGATAACCCCATTTTGGATAGTTTGAGGGCAGTTCTGCTCTCAGTGTGGATCCGCTCCTTTTAGTCACGCAACACTTACGCTCACATAAAACCTTTGCCACCCAGGCTTCACAAGTGGTTTGTTGTTGTTGTTGTTGTTGTTAGCAGTGCTTCGCCCTGCCCAAAGGGCCAGTACACTCTTAATTGTCATCAGGCTCTTCTAACAGAAGTTCAAGGAAACGCGCCGTTTCGACAGGGTTGGACCAAGGTTCACAAGTGGTTTAGTTGGAAGTAGTTTTTATATGTCCAGCTTTCCGCCATTAAGATAAAAGGGCTACCTTGAGGCTTTAATTTAACATTCCCACAACAGCCGGTTCTACGTACCGGAATGACCCGGGTTTTACCCGGCCAAGGGCTGTTATTTCAGTGTAACCCTGTCCAATTTGTCCCGCCCCACTCCTAAATTGTCATCCCCTTAGCAATCCCTTGTAGCAGGGTTGCTCCAATGTCTCTTGTTACGGGCTGGTATCGATCCAACCCCGGACCAAGAGGCTGGATCTGCTGCGTCTGCTGAGGCTTTAATTTACCGCCAGTGAATACGTTAACCACCTTTAGTTTATATTTTGGTATCCATTTAATGAAATCGTTATTTATTTACTTAACAGTTATCGCCAGCATATGCCCAGCTATGGTCAGCAAGATCAACAAAAGTTGTACGCGTCACAGCAAATGGGCATCCAAGGATTATTGCAACAAGGAGCTAGTCCAGCAGGGTATGGGTCTTTGTCTCAATCACAACAACCGCAGCAACAACAGACACCCACACCTCAACAACAACAACAACAGCAACAACAACCGAGTCAACAAAATCGTCTACCGCAACACTATCCACAGGCTCCAGGTCAACATCCACTTTATTCAGTTGCCCCTGCATCAGCGGGACAGACAAGTTCATCTGTACCTGTTCCCGGTGGCCCACAAGGTTATGCTCATAACCCTTATGGGAATCCTATGCAACACCAGACTGGTCGTGGTGTTCAACATACGCCCTATGGTCATTTAGATCAGACAAATCCCTATGGACAACATGTGCCAACCTCGGCTGCACCTACAAGCGTACCAACGAATCACTTAACTGCGCAGCAGCAGCAGGCTGGTCAGTTAAGTGGTCATGCTCCACCACATATGGGGCCCGGTAGTCAGCAGCAGCAGCAGCAGCAACAACAGGCTCCAGGTGGTGTGTCACATGGGAGTAACACTTTGCCAACACAGCCATCGTTACCACCTGGGTTAGGTTCAAGCCAACAACAGCAAGCCACAACACACATGTTGCAGAGCCAACAGCAACAGCCACAGCAAATCCAACAGCAACAACAACAACAACAGCAGCAAAATCATGGTCTAATACAACCGCCAAGTCAGCTACAGCAATTGCCAGGGGCAGGATTGCCACCACCGCATAGTATAGGAGTACCGCCAAGCTATAGTGGTCTCCACCAGCAACAGCAGCAGCAACAACAACAACAACAACAGCAGCAGCAACAAAGTCAGCAGCAGTCTAGTAATGTGCAAAGTGTACAATCAGCCACAGCGTCCTATTTATCTGCAGCTAAGCAGCATCCATCTGCGTCATCACAATTGTCATCGTCGCCACAATATCGTGCAGCGTTTCCACAACTCTCACCACAAATGTCACCTAGGCCACCAACTATGTCGCCACATCCTCAAATGTCTCCACGACCTGGAATATCTCCGGCCAAACCTCCACCACAATCTCAAACGCAAGGGCAATCACAACAACAAGTCAATTCGCCCAGTCAACAACCGACTCATCACACCATATCGGGAATGGTTGGTCTAACATCACCACGACCACAATTACCAAATACTGGATCAGCAAATACAAAATCTAGTGGTGGGCCACCTGTCAACACACTACAAGCCCTCGAACAGATGGTAATGCCCGCGCAAAATGTTATGACCGGGCCCGGAGGTGTACCCATGGATTATCCATCGGCATATCGTCAATCATCGAGCCATGGTGGAATGTCTCCAATGGGCCCACGCATGCCCGTTTCTCCTCAACATCATCTCCAGTGGAGTCCACATTTGAGTTTGACACAGCCACAACAAAACCCCAACGCATTAAATGTGAGCGGTGGAATAACTACACAGGCCCAACTGCAACACCAACAGCAACAAATAAATTTGTATGCACAAACACAAAGTATGACACATCAACAGCAGCAGCCGCCTGGACTATCGGCTGGACACTCTTCTACGATTGGTTCAACACAACAGCAGCAGACACCTCAATCACAGCAACATGTGCAACCACAACAACCACAATCCCAACCGCAACCGCCGTCGCAGGCGCAGCATCAGCAATTGAATGAGCAATTACAGCATTCTATTAATGATATTGTCGGTAGCGGGCATCAACATCAACAACAACAACTACAACAACAGCAGCAATTGACATCAATGTCACCAATGCATGCTCAACAGCAACAACAGCAGCAGCAACAACAGCAACAACAACAACAACAGCAGCAGCAGCAACAAACACCCCACCAACAATCGCAACAAATTGCACCACCAAACCAACAGCAGCCGCAGCACCACAAGCAGCAGCAGCAAATACATCATCAAACTACTAGTTTGCCAAGCATCCATCATATAGGACATCTTCAGTTGCAGTCGTCCACCGATCACACAGCTTCTTCGTTAATCAACCGTAATACACCTACACATGATCCCACAGTTGGAGGTATACCGACATCGCAAGCGCATCAACAACAACCACAGCAGCAGAGCTCTCATGCCCAGTCACAGCTGCAACAGCAACCATCGCCACATCATCAACAACAGCAACAATCTCCGCATCACCAGTCTATGCATCAGCAGCAGTCACCAAGACATCATCCACAACTGTCACCACACAGTCAACCATCGCCACAACAATTGCATCAACCATATCAGCAGCAACAAACGCATAATCATCAGCTTGGTGATCCATTTGCTGCCATGTTAACGGGTACACCAGATCCATCAACGGGCTTGCAGCCAGGACTGCAACAACAGACAGGACTGCAACAACACCCCCATTCACAACAGTTGGAGCCACCACACAAGCAAACGGCGTTACAGTCCCATCCTCAGTCTCAGGCTCAACCGCAGGCTCAGGTTCCTCCTCAGAGTCAGACGCAGCCTCAATCACAGGTGCATCCACAGCCGTCTAAAGTACAGCCGACGACCCAATTGCAGCCACAGCCCCAGTCCCAGCCGCAACTGCAATCACAACAACAATCCCCTTTGTTACAACACCAACAACAATTGCAAAAACTAGAGCCGCAGCAACAGCCGGCTCAATCTGCTATGTCACCAGCTCATGCATCTTCACCGCTGGAATCGACTACCAGCGTTACTACCACTCAACAACAACCGCAACAGCTACAATCACAGCCGCAACAACAAAACGCTCAACTATCAATTCAACAGCAAGAAACACCAGCTCCAACATCAACTCCATCTCATCACTTGGCTAGTATCCTTAACGAGACGGCCAACTCCAATGACTCTTCCACATTGGCTGTAGCCGCAAACGATAGCAACAATAGCAGTAGCAATAGTTCAACTAACAGCATTGTTAATAATCAACCCACCTCAGTGCATGATAGTAACTCACAAAGTTCTATCAATAGCAGTCAACATCAACAGCAATCTTTATCTGGCATTGATAGTATAGGAAATGCGGTATTGAATAGCAATTCGAATTCAGCTATGGCTACAGGGCATGCTGGACTGCTAGATAGCGCTGGCGCTAGTCTTTTCGACAACAATTCCATGTCTTCAACAAGTGCTGCCGTAGCAGCAGCTTCGTCAGCCGCATCGGCGGCAGCTGCAATGCTTGACAGTAATTCGCAATCATCATTTATTGGTACGGCATTGAACGCTAATGATTACGATAGTTCCAGCAAGCTACAGCCAGAAGTCCATGAGACTAATAAGAATGTTGTAGAAGAAGCAACACAACAAAATAAAAGCGGCGAAGAAACTTCATCATTTATTGAGCAGTCAACAGACAAAGGTTTCAAAATAAAGGATTCTGCTGATGAAGTTACCACAAAGTCAAACGAAGACGAAAATGAAGTTAGCAACTCTTGCACTAACAATACCACACCTACCGAAATGCTTGAAGAAAACAATAAGCCTTCAGACACTTCTCTGCCTGATATGATTTTAGAGCAAGCAAAGTGTTCAGAGGAGACACTATCCGCTACAGAAACGGAGCCTCTAATCACAGCTACTGAAGAAACGAAAACGCAGACGACACTATTGCCACTGCCAGAGCAAGCTCCTTCACAAGCGCTACCACAGACACAGCCACCGCAAACTGTTGTACCAACAACAGTAACTGCCGGCGACGGCATAACTCAGCTGCCTACTCTACCGAATGTCACAGCTATGACAACACTTGGAACAAAAGTCCCTCAACCACAACCACAACCTTTGACATCTCAAGGTCAACCACAAATTACACCCAGTATGCTGCCACCAAGTATGTTACCACATCATCCTATGGCCAATGCAACTAGTATGACGGCTATGGGTTTCGATGGTACACAACCAATGATTTTGCCACCATATGGCCCCCATCCAGTCCCTCCACCCGGTCACATGTATCCTCCATATCCAATGTTACACCAGCAAGAAATTGCTGCATTGCAACAACAACTACAAGAAATGTATTGCATGCCCCCTTCTGGTCCCGAACACCAAGAGAAAATCATGCGTTTACAAGAGCGGTTAAATATTCTGCAGCAACATGAATTAAATGATCAATGTTCAGCTGCTGGACCACAATGCATACTCTATCAGAGTGGCGGCATGCCTCCCATGTATGGCACTGCTAGCATTTTACATAGTCAAATGATGGTGGAGAGTCCACAGGTGTCAAGCACCACAGGACGAGGACGTGGAAAAGGTCCCGCAAAACCACGCAAGCCACGTACAAAGAAGGGCGAAAAGGCTGCTTTACTATTGCAGCAACAACAAATGCAACAGCAACAACTACAGCTACCTACTAGCGATCTTATGGATATAAGTGGCAATATTGTGCCCTCCACACCGACCACTCAATTGCCGGTGTCTGAAGATTGTGTGACACAAGGCGCTGGCGATACATCAGTAGTTGGCATGCTTCAGTACAATGAAGGAAATGTTGATCATTCCCAAGATGGTGTACATTCGGCTAACGATTTGGATACATGCACAGATGATTCAGGAAAAAAGAAGAAACCACGTAAGCCACGTGCCCCCAGAGATCCAAATAAGCCACCTCGTAATCGTACACCCAAAGCGAAGCAATTAAAAGATGGAGAGCTTAATCCAACCGAATCTCTTGCATCAATACGACGACGAAGTGGTGTTGGGGCCAAAAAGAAAAAGAATGGTGAAGAAGAAGAGAAAGCAGATGGTAGTGAGGCTGAAGATAACAAGCCTTTATCGGTTTGCAAGTCGGATGTCGCTGAGCAGAATGCAAATGAAAATAGCGAGAGCGCAAATAAACCCGAAACTACAACAACGGACGATGCAATTGGTGCTGGCGGTGAAACTAAGTCTGATCACATTGATGGCGAAATACCTGATTATGATGATATACCGGTTTCAAAAATACCTACAACGCGTTCAAATGTAGACGATGAAAAATCAACGGAGGCTGGCGATGAAACTGTAGACTCAATACCCGATTCCGCAGGGGATGCTGCCACAACTACTCCGAGTCGACGCAGCAAGAAACGTTCAGGTGGGCGTAGCCGTGGTAATAACAATAGCGACGATGCCACCTACACCACACGACGTCGCGGCCAACTCTCTGCACGTGCACTCAAGAAACGTCGAAATCGTGGGCGTATTGTACCCGAGTCTGATGGTGAAGATGATACGTTAGCTTCTACGCCACCACCTTCACCGCCACCTGATTCTGAAACAGACACAAACAAACGTCGCTCTTCACGCAATACACAGCGTAAGAAGTATATTGATGATGTAATGTTACGCTTTTCTGATGATGAAACATCGTTGATGTCTTCGCCGGTTAAAAAAGAAAAGAAGGGCTCAGCTTCGACGGCAGCAGCAGCAGCAGCAGCAACGGTGACAGCGTCAGTAGTTGCAGCAACAGCCACACCACAGTCCAGTGATGCGGACAAAACGGAGGCGATTGCGGCAAATTCTTCAGTTGAAGGTGATATTGCTGGAAACGAAGAGAAATCGGTTGTTGCTGAAGGCGACGAAGAGGCAACTGCTGCGGAGGCAAGTTCTAGCACAACAACAGAAAAAGAAAAGTCCTCTACAGACCAAGCCCCACCTCCGTTATCTGCCAAACCCAACTATGTATATATCAATACTGGCGATGAAGATAGTATGGTGGTGCAATATGTGCTAGCTGTACGTATGGGTCGGCGAGAATTGATACCGGATCAGCCACCTGAAACACTTCAACAAGAAAAAACTAAGGACGATGAGAAAGATCAAGACAAGAAAGAGATCAACGAACAGACCGAAGTGGATATTAAGGAAAACGCAGATGAACCAAAAGGAGATAAAGAAAAGAGTGATGAAGGCACTAAAACGGAAGTAGATACTGTGAAAACGGAAAAAGAGAACGAAATGATTGAAAGCAAAAAGACTGAAACACTAAAGGATGAAAAGGACATCGAGAAAATGGATATTGAGGAAAATGTGCAAGATGCAACAGTTACTATTGAGTCGGCGAAAAAGACCGAAGCTGACGACAAATCCGAAAGCAATGCAGTTAAAGATGAAAAGATAGAAGATGCAAATGAAAACAACAAGAATGTCGATACAACAGAAGAAAGCGGAATTGACGAAGAAAATAAAATGGACGTGGATGAAGCAAGCACAAGCAATAATGAGTCAGAAGCGCAGAAAACGAAAGATGAAGAAGAGAAGAAAATTAAGCTGAAAAGTAACGATGAAGTGGAGGAAATGGATACAGATGTTGCTGAAGCAAAGGCGAATGCCGATAAGGAGCGCGTCACAACGGATAATGAAGAGCCAGAGAAAGATATTGAGACAAATGATAGTGCCGCTGAAAAAGTTGATACTGTTGAGAATAAAAAAAATAAAGTTAATGAAGAACTGGTAGAAACAGAAAAAGAAGATATAGAAGGAACGAAAGATATTGAAGCGAAAAAGGATAAGGAAGAGAACAAGAGCAATGAAAAGAACAAGGATGAGGAAGAGGACAAAAATAATGATGATGAAAAAGATACGATAGATAACGAAAATGGCGAGAAAGAAGAGAAAAGCGATAAGGAAACTAGCAAAGATACAACTGATGATGAGAAAACTAAAGATGCTGATTCTAGCTCAAACAAACCAGAACCCATTTTTATCGATGTTGAAGAATATTTCGTTAAATATCGAAATTTTTCTTATCTGCATTGCGAATGGCGTACCGAAGAAGAGCTTTTTAAGGGCGATCGCCGTGTTACTGCCAAGATACGCCGTTTCCAGCAGAAGCAAGCACAACAAATGAATATTTTCGATAGCATCGAAGAGGAACCATTCAATCCCGATTTTGTTGAAGTAGATCGTGTATTAGATATGTCCGTACATACAGATGATAATACCGGCGAAACTACAAAACATTATTTAGTGAAATGGAAATCTTTACCATACGAAGATTGTACATGGGAGCTAGAAGAAGATGTGGATGCAGATAAAATTGAACAATATATGCGGTTCAATAAATTACCACCACGTACCGAATGGAAAAGTAAGAAACGGCCTCATCCAGATCTATGGAAAAAACTTGAAAAGACACCAGTTTATAAAGGTGGCAACACGCTTCGTCCGTATCAATTGGAGGGTTTGAATTGGTTAAAATTCTCATGGTATAATTCACACAACTGTATTTTAGCTGATGAGATGGGTTTAGGTAAAACTATACAAAGCTTAACATTTGTACATTCGGTATGGGAATATGGTATACGTGGACCATTTCTGGTGATTGCGCCACTATCAACCATACCAAATTGGCAACGTGAATTTGAAAGCTGGACAGATATGAATATTGTTGTTTATCACGGTTCAGTGAC
Organism: Sphenella marginata; assembly: GCA_951509765.1. NCBI lineage: Eukaryota > Metazoa > Arthropoda > Insecta > Diptera > Tephritidae > Sphenella > Sphenella marginata. The sequence continues at coordinate 27,129,502 of OX608080.1, read as the reverse complement.
GAGCAAACAAATGATACAAGATTATGAATTCTTTTATAAAACCGAAAGTGGTAAAATACTCAAAGAACCAATCAAGTTTAATGTATTAATTACAACATTTGAAATGATTGTAACCGATCATATGGATTTGAAACCGTTCAATTGGCGTTTATGTGTTATAGACGAGGCGCATCGCTTAAAGAATCGTAATTGTAAATTGCTTGAAGGTCTGAGGCAGCTAAATTTAGAACATCGTGTACTCTTATCTGGCACGCCATTACAAAATAATATAAGCGAATTATTTTCGTTATTAAATTTCCTGGAGCCTAATCAGTTTTCGAGTCCCGAGGAATTTATGTCAGAATTTAGCAGTTTACGTACCGAAGAGGAAGTTAATAAACTGCAAGCATTACTTAAGCCAATGATGCTGCGGCGTCTCAAGGACGATGTTGAGAAATCTTTAGCGCCAAAAGAGGAAACCATCATCGAAGTAGAATTGACAAATATACAAAAGAAATATTATCGTGGCATTTTGGAACAAAACTTTTCATTCCTCAAAAAAGGTACATCTTCGGCAAATATACCAAATCTAATGAATACAATGATGGAGTTACGCAAATGTTGTATACATCCATATTTATTGAATGGCGCTGAGGAGCAAATACAATACGATTTTCGTGCACAACATGGCGATGATCCTGAATCGTATTATAAAAATCTTATACAATCTGCTGGTAAAATGGTATTGATTGATAAGTTGCTTCCAAAATTGAAAGCAAATGGTCATCGCGTATTGATTTTCAGTCAAATGGTGCGTTGTCTCGATATCCTAGAAGATTATCTAGTTTATAGGAAATATCCCTTTGAGCGCATCGACGGCCGCATACGTGGTAATTTACGTCAGGAAGCAATAGACCGTTATTCAAAACCTGGGTCAGATCGTTTTGTATTCTTATTATGCACCAAGGCCGGTGGTTTGGGTATTAACTTGACAGCAGCGGACACAGTTATCATTTATGATTCCGATTGGAATCCACAAAATGATTTACAAGCTCAAGCGCGTTGTCATCGTATTGGTCAACGTAAAATGGTGAAGATTTATCGCTTACTTTGTCGTAACACATACGAGCGAGAAATGTTTGATAAGGCTTCTATGAAGTTAGGCTTGGATAAAGCAGTGCTGCAATCGATGAATACACAAAACTCAAAAGAGGGTGGCAATCGTCAACTGACAAAGAACGAAATTGAAGATTTACTGCGTAAGGGCGCTTATGGTGCTGTCATGGATGATGATAACGCTGGTGATAAATTCTGTGAAGAAGATATCGACTCGATTTTGAAACGACGTACACAAGTTATTACAATGGAATCGGAAAAGGGTTCCACATTCTCTAAAGCGTCATTTGCTGCTTCTGGCAATCGTTCAGATATTAAAATTGATGATCCTGATTTTTGGACCAAATGGGCAAAGAAAGCGGATATTGATCCGGATGCATGCGAACGTGATGAAACTGAGGATCTTGTACTCTCGGAACCACGTAGACGTACACAAATTAAGCGTTATGGTCATGAGGATGTTATGGAAATCAATTCCGATGACTCGTCGAATGACAACAGTGACGAAGAGGGTGGAATAAGTAAGTGTGAAGAAAACATCAGATGTATGCGTATCACAAGTCTTTGTTTCGAAATGTAGTCAGCCAATTTTTTGTTACAATTTTTGTATTTTGCTGGCATTACTTTACAGAAACATACTATGTGTTACGTAACTTTGTTTGAGCTCTTTCGTATTTAGACGGATCTCATAATATTTTTCTTATTTTAATGTAAGCAATAACTCATTTTCCGTTCTTTGCTAGGTTTGCGTTCAAGGCGCCGCAAGGAGAAACGTCTACGCGAAAAAGAACGTGAGAAGAAGACAAGTATCAATGATGAGTACATACCGAGAGAGCGTGATGCATTGGCCTCGCTGGGATTGGATGAAATACAATATGGAAATTGGGCTAAATCGGAGTGCTTCAAAGTGGAGAAAGGACTTTTATCTTTCGGGTAAGTGCCAGAAAAATCACACACCTCTACAAGTATATTTATATATATTTATTTATTATAAACCTTAGTAAATATACATAGAAATAAAGTTATATTAAAATATGTATGTAGGTACATACGTAGTTATGCGCCACCAATGCTGGTTCTCATCTTCGTACAACGGTTGTAAACATTATTTAGTTTCATATTTAATATATAAATTTTCCTTTGCAACATTTTCTCCTCCTTTTCCAATACAAGTAAATCGTCCTTCTTTTCAACATATTGATTTACGCTAGGTGCTTGATAACGATCCAATTGATCCTTTAACGTTTCTAATATTTTAAATTCTTTCTTATTTTCCTCTTCAACTGCTTTAGCTTCCCTTTCAAGCTGTGAAACATTTTTAATTACATCAACAGTCTTGCTACTAATTGCCTTTGATTCTTCCTCAATATTCATCATAATTTGTTTCTCTTCGGACATGGCCAACGATGCCTTACCGGTGACACTTTTCAATCCAGCCATATGCGCGTTTTTCTCATCCAATGAATTTAATAGCTCATTACGTTTTATCATTAATTGCTCAAAGTCGACAGCGCTCAGTATGCCACTAAGATCCGATTTTGTTATAAGATCACTACGCAGTTGTTGACAATTCTCGTGAAGCGCTGTGATGCGTAAACGCATTGTGCTAAGTAGAGCACGTGCGTTTTTCAGCCAAATATCTACAAATTTATGAAATTTTCGTTCGATTTGCTTCTCACCAGCTGTTTCGAGAAATATCAAATCTCGTTCATCTCTTAGAAAATGTAATTGAAAGTTCTTGATTGTTTCTTCGGTCTCATTGTATCGAAATTGTAGCTCCTCAATGCTGGCATTAAGCAATTTAATTGCATGCATCGCTACAAATATATTTATATATGTGTATATACAAATTCATCTACTCTGAATTTCTTATTATATTTGCATACTAACTCACCTTTTGACTCAACATCATTTACTCTCTTTTCCACTTCGGTTGTCGCTTTTTCTGCCATATCACATTTTGCTTTATAATTCAAACGATATTCAACTTGTGCACCAAAAGCACCTCCCATGCCACCCTTTTTCGAGGGAGCTGTATAATTCGATTGACTTGTATTATACATAGACACAGATTCTGACATCCTGGAACCTACCGAACGTCTTGGAGTTGCATTTGATAATAGTGTACTACCAACCGAGCTCGTTGTAGTTAATGTGCGCTTTTGTAATGTTGCTGTAATACGTCTTGCCTTTAAACCAACCAACATTTTTGGATCATTACGTTCTAGAAAATCGGTTAGAAAATGATTTTCTAATTTAACTGCAGCTAATTCACGATTGATTTCCTGAACGGCAGTAAATAAATCCAAGGCATCATATTTTTCCAAATAGTCATTTTTCGCTTCCTCCTCCAACAAGCGGTACAAATCTAATTGCAGACTATTAATGAAGGATTCCAAAGCAAAATCCGTATTTGGTTCATTGGTTTGAATTTTTTTCCCTCCATCTATGCTATAGAGACGTACAATAGCTTCTCCGCCAGGTTGTAGCACCGACATTTCGTATTGTTCTGTCTCCCTTGATTGAAAATTTTAATTTGAAAAAGCAGGAGAAAATTTTATTTCGAAATAAAATTCAAGGAGAATGAAAACGTACAATGGGGTTCACTATATAAAAAAAATTATTTTCGAAATACATTTAACAAAGTGTTAAGCACAAAATAGGATCTTATTGAACCGATATAAGTAACCTTGGTCGGGCAAACGCGAGTCATTCTCGTATTGAGTTTCGCCTTGCGCACGAATGTGTAAAATTAGCCCAACCCACTGCCTTCTATGATGTGATTTGCGAGTTAGTGGGAGTGTTTATTCGAAAGCTGTCAAATTAAATACATTTTCTTTTCAATGCGACTCCTCAATTTAAAGCCCCTTTCTGACTAATTGGTAGAGAAGCTAGCCCTTACTTTTTTCGAAAGTGTACTGTGCCGTGTTATATTTGTAATAAAATAATTTATTTTCATAATGATGACCAACCATGCTAATATTGAGAAAACTTTAGGTTTTCGCTGAGTAAAAAATCTTCTCAAACACTGAATGATCTTTAAGAAGCCATAACTTGCTATGGTAAAAAAATGTGAAGTTAATGAAATTTTTTATTTGTAATATTTTTTCAGATGGGGCCGTTGGCCTGAAATACTTGAATTAGGTCAATTTAAACGTGGCTGGCGTGATGTAGATGTTGAAGATTGCTCTAGGATAATTGTAAGTATATTGAATTACATTTAAAAAGCGGCCTATGAGATTAGTTAAAACAAATTAAGAAACATGATATTTGATGAAATATTCATAAAATAATAATAAAAACATCATCGGCAACGAGAAAAAATTTGACACATATGTTATGAATTGGTTTGAAACGCACGGAATTCAATTTTGGTTGCTTTTATACATACCTGGAAAATTTGATTAGTAATTAATAATCAATCAATTAGTAATGAATATTCTTATTGTTTTCAAGAAAAGGCAATTTTAGTTATATTAAAAAGAAATTAAAAAATAACTCATGATCTTTTATGATTAAATGATAGAAGAATCAAAATTTAAAAAAAAGATTAAAAAAAAAATATAAAAAAATAATTACGATTAGTAAACATTAGTTAACAAGCCAGTTTTCATACAATTTCTCTTTGCCTTTATGAATTGGTTTATAAAAAAATGACAGTTCCATGCAAACTTTGAACTATAAGTGCTTTATAAATTTTGTTTTTATATTTTGAATTCCACTAAACTAAGTTGGGCCATGACTAGCTGCCGCCTCTCATCTTGTTTCATTTATCACAGCATTAACACATTATCTTTTTTTATAGTTACTCTACTGCTTACACGTTTATAAAGGCGATGAAAAAATCAAAAATTTCATATGGGATCTAATAACTCCAACTGAAGATGGGGAAGTGCAAAAGATCAGCAGGGATCATAGTGGCCTACATAATTTGGTGCCACGAGGTAGGAATGCAAAAGGTATGGTAAAAGATACAAACACGCACTCTAAATTGTGCACGAATGTAGTCGATACCCGCACGCAAGCTCAAACTGCTACTTACATATGTAAATAAAATGTAAACAAAAATTAAGATGAGATTCAAGTTGCGTATAATAGATAGAGTGATGCGTGGAGCAAGGCGCGCTATACTCCTAATGCAATATGAACGGAAAAGATAGTTTATCAATCAAATTTAAATTATTTTCTCCACAAAACATTATTTGGCGAAAATTAAGAATTTTACATTTCCGATAATATGTTTATCCTTAGCCTGTTTGTGCTGTGTGTGTGTGTGTTTGAACTGCTTATTGTTGCAAGCGGCTGAAATTGCTATACTCCTCACTTATGCCTTTACTTTTCATTAGAATTCTAGTAAACTCAATTGGAACATGAATGGATGTGCGTGTATTGTTTCTTTATTTACTGTGAAATATCCATAAATTTTTAGAGTCAAATTAGTTAAAACTAAAATAGATTTAAGATGTTGTATTCGTGTCTAACAGGGACTAAGTTCAGCGGATTTTTACGTGTTTAGATCAAGTTGATGTATTTTTTTCGGAAAATTAGTAGTCCTCTTGAAAGTGAACGTCGTATTCTCTTTTAAAACGAATTTTGCTATCAACTCCAATGCCTTAAAATAATAAACAATTCTCATACTGAGGTAGGAATGAAATGTATCTCTCGTTTGAAATAAAGGTTTTCAAAAATGTGACATTGACATAACGCACAGAACATGCGAGCCACTTAGGTCAATCATTATCTCGGAGAACCCGTTTAATAGACACGGAGTATACAAGATTGCCTGCGAATGACAATACAGCTACATGGAAAAGCGGAACGAAACTAGGGACAGAAACGTCCCATTACACGAGAGACTAACTATACAAATCCCATGTTCGAAAATAACTATCTAAACATTACGCTGAATTTGGTCCCACGTCGAAACGTCAAGGGTACACTCCTTCATCATTCCATTCACATTTGAAACCAATTTTACGCATACATATACTTAAGTTTATATATAAACAGATTTAGATTTGTAAATGTAGTAAATCAGTAAAAATATTTGTTTGTCTTCATACCCGAACACACGCATTTTCATGACATTTTTGTATCCAATATACCATCTAAATTACGGTGCTCCTAAAATGATTTTAATCTCGAAGTTAGAGTACCGTATATTTGGGTTCACGTTATAACAATAAAAGCAAAATGAAATGATGTCACACAAAAACCAAATCTTCGCCAGAGCCGTCTTTCAGAAAAAACGCAGAATAACCTCGTTAAAATTGCTGAGTTATAGAGGGCCAAAAAAAAGGTAATCCCAGCTTCATCTAAAAATTCGAATAGCCGGTTAGGATTTTACGGAAAATACTTAAACAGCTCCCATACTCAAAATCATAATTTAGGTAATTTACAGGTGGCAGACTACCCCTAACAAAAAATGGAGATAGTTGCATCCTGACAGCACTCAAGTCATAGTCTGCAAGCATTTCCTTATTCAACCTCATTTTTGTATTTTTTTTTAGCCCAACTCGCCTCCAAAACTGCTCTAATTACATTTTTTAAAACAAATAACACAGAATAACCTTAAGTAAAAAATCATTTCAGGCGCACTGTGCTTACGCGCCATATTCCATTTAATTTACACTTCTAAAGTAGTAAAATTTCAAGTGAACATTGTAAATATGTAAATAATACACAAATTAAATTTAAATCAACCTTACTAGCCATTGTATCTATTCGAACGATGTTCTATAATCAATTTGCAATTGCAACTCATTGCAGGTCGTAATGGCGGTAAAGGACAAAAAGAAATGCCTGTAACACCGACTGCTTCTGCAAATTCCACGCCGAATGCCAAGACGACAGCAATGGATGCTGAAAAGGATACTGGTGCAAATACAAGTGCCACTACGTCCGCCACAGCTTCGCCCACCAATCTCAATACAACACCAATGAATATTGTGCATACACCGCTATCGACTACAAATCCAAATGCAAGCGCAAGTCAAAACGCTCTAAACGATCCGAATCATTGGAGTAAACAGGAAAAATTTGATGCTGATGCATTCTTGGAATGTGCTTATAAAAAGCATTTAAGCAGACACGCGAATAAGTGAGTCGTGTGGAATCGAAAACTATTTTGCCCAAATTACTATGGAATTTTTTCACTAATGTTTTCATTCTATCTTCTCTCACTTTTTTCTTTCTTCTCATCTTCGTAAATAATGTTTATACTTGTGTTTTTTGTTCAAATTGTTTAAATTTATTTTTCTGTTTATTTTATCACATTTTATATTGATTATGTTTTCAGAGTACTTCTGCGCGTGCGCATGCTCTACTATATTCAACATGAGGTTATTGGTGATTTAGTGCAACAAATCAAAGATAACACACCCGTCAGGTAACAGAAAATTTTTGAAACTACATTTTGAAATATGTGCATTCATAATATGTATGTTCTAAAAAACGTTGCTTGGTCTTGGTATAACTTATAACTTTCTTTATACATATATATCATTTACGGATTTAATTTTTCCACTTTATTTTAGTAATTATTTATTAATATTGATGTTTTTGTTTTTGGTTTAAATTTCACTCTGATCGTTTGTTTACTATGTAGTTTACAATTACTAATTTAATGTTTTCAATTTTTGAATCAATATTTTTCAAATGCTGATCTATATGTTTTCACAAGTTTTTTCCCATTGTAAATCGTGTTTTGGCTCATTGAATGAAACAAAATTTTCTGTCTAAGCTTTGTTTGCAATTCTAATATTATTCAAAATACATATGTATGTTATTTAACAGTTTAGAGTAGGGATGTGAGATTAATCTGTTAAACAAAATATTATTTGAAGAATTCAATTAGTTTATACAAAAGCTGTTGTTTCATCAGATGTTGATTTGGAATCTGGTAATTACTATTTACTAAAACAAATTGTTTGTATTGCGAGTAACTTTGTTAAGTTCATGCGAGTACTTTTCTTGGCAAAAAAATCAATAAATATATATGTACGAGCAGGTATTGTTAAATCCGAACAAGCCTAAACACTTAATTTTTCTGATCAAATATTGTATATTTACTAATTTTTCGTAGAATCAAATTATCATTTGATATATGATTCTATCAATCAGGTTAATTTGATAAATAGATTAATCGCACATCGCTAGTGTAAAGTTTGTTCGTGCACACATTTAAAACGCTGGAATCATACCGTCCGTCTATTGCATTGTCCATCCTGTTATGGATTTTCCCATCGAACGACAGCCAATTGGCTAGATGTAACTGCTTATGTTTAATGACCGCCGAATTCGATCAGCCCAAATTCATTCCCAGCGTTAAAGCCTTTCTCCGCTGTCGGCGCTTGGACATCAATTAATGAAAAATTAAAAAGAATGTAGCAAAAATCCACAGGTGTGAACAACAGTACTTGGCGATCTCTCTCCTACCACGAATCCGACAGCTGGGCAGATGCCCTTCTACGATATAGTACGACATCAGTCATAAAAAAAAATCTTTTATGCAGTCTAAACGGATTGATTTTGTTATTTCTGCTCCCCTTTTTAATGCCTTTGCACACTATGTACTAAATGACTGATTGTGTTTTTAACTTTTGACGTTATTCAGATACTTTATAATCTTTAACTTTATCTGTGTGTTTCTCATTTCAATACTTCATATTTGCTGTGATTTATATGGATTTATAACATTTATTGTATTTTATTATAATACTATTATACTAGCAAATGTTTTGGAATATTTTTTGTTTAATTATCAAACTCAAAACTAAGTACTTGTAATAAGATCTACTTGTTACTGCTGTTCAACGCCGAGCTTTTGTGGAAATCCATCCATAGTGACATACACGGTTTGGGGCAACTCATCAATAAGTCGAACTACCGATTTGAGTTCGGGACTACCAGCCTTCCAAATCTATGTTTATAAGAAATTAGAAAGTTAAATTTCCAGCCCTTTTTAGAAATAATTGACTGCCTAATCATGCTTAGGGAGGGCCTTATTTTTATGGAATCTTCTATCAATCTCTTCCTGATCTAACTTTCTCGATTTTTGCTCAACACTAAGTTCTTCAATAAATATACCAAAATGTTTACTAGTAGGTATTTAGTACATATCCTACAAGACAGCTGAGCATTTTGTGAACTAATCTGGTGAGTTTACATGGTGGACACCTTATTCTTAAGCTCATAGTCTCTTAAAAACTGATTCATGCTTAGCAGCGTACAAATTGGAATCGTGTTTGAGTCTAACAATAATGCGTTAGATATTTTTCCAAAGTGCTTAGCAGCGTCTGGTAGGGTACGTACCGTAGAGCGTATCACCCCGGCGCTTACCTAATATTTCGATTAAAAACATTTTTCAAAAAAACTATTTCCATGCCCACTCTAATGCTGCTCTAATGCCATGCCCACCTATACATATGTATGTACGTTAGAGCGTCTCACCAAAAACAGAATATTTTTAAACTAAGTTTCAACATAATATCTGAAAATCCAATATATGTATATTTGTATTGAAAATGACGCAAGAAATTCCCGAATGTAAATGGGGTAGTTTTCATGTTGTGATGAAATTTGTAAGTTAAAATGAATTAATTTAATTCAGGCGTTTAAATGCCTTTCGGCTGCTGTTTTACTAAATCAAAAGCTTTAAAATCAAGCTAAATTATTTAATAGCTTGTTGATTAAAATATACTTAAATACCACCCCAACTCATAGAAATGCAAATTTAGGTTGCCATACTCTAATGTACATACGCATACAAAACGTTGTACAGCCCTCAATATGAACCCGTTTTTCAAGGCCGTAAAGAAACATTTTTTGGTCACCCTAATTCCGACAATTTTTCTGAGCTTGGACGCTTGGTTGGCATTAAAATACTTCGTTATGGAAGCATAGGGAGATCAATATCAGTTCAAACAGCCTTGCAATAATATCGGGGGCTTTACAGCAAGTTTACCATGGTATAAAGTAGAATAATAATACATTTACTATTTGTTTATATTGAATTATTACTACTACTATGTTTAAACTAAAAGCTAAATGTCTCAATCGCTTAATATCTAGTACCTAGTACGTGTGTACATACATGCATACATACATTCATCATCTATCAGCCAATCAATCAAACTCGCTTAATTATGTAGTTCATTCAATAACTTAAACAATAACTTCTTTATTCAATGTGTATTACATATTCGCCGTGTAGCTATCGCGTCTTCTCTCAAACACAAACCGAATATAACACAAAAAGGTAATATATAAATCGTAAGAAATGAGAAATAATTAAAAAGGAAATGTGCTAGGCGTACAGGGAACTTGAAGCTACTCCTCCCGTTGTTGTTCAATAATTTGTTTGTTTATAAAATTGGCTTTTAAATCGACAGAAACTAAAAATTTATTTTCCGTAATTATTAATATTCAAATTTCTAAAACTGAAAATATCTATTGTACTAAAATTCTGGTGAAATATTTGGCTGATTAGTAGCGCTTTTTTAGTTCGTATTTAGTGATATTTTCCAAATCTTTTGTAGTAGATGCAAAATTGGCTTTAAGCTCTTTAGTTGGTTAAAAAATATTTTGTTATTTGTTTTTGGTTCTTTAGTTTTTTTTTTGTTTTAGTATTTTGAAATATCTTACTGCTTCGTTGAATTTGTTTATAAAATTAATTAATTATAATTGCATTGTTTTTATACTCACAACATATTTATTATCATGTAGCGAGCTACCAATTCGCCCGCCAGCTACTCCCGATCAGGTGCCAGCATCTTGGTGGAATCCCGCATGTTGTGATAAGAGTCTTTTGGTCGGAACATACAAACATGGCTGTGAAATGTACCGTCAGATACGTGCCGATCCGAATTTATGTTTTGTGAGTCATGTTGGTGCCGGAGATGATGTGACAGTAACTAACTTGCCGACGTAAGTGCTAGGTTTATATACTAATGTACATACGTATTTGTAAATATACTAACACCAATACTTTAAAACACATGTTCACATAGGGACAGTCCCGATCTTCCTGTACTCCCCTATCATCATCTTTTGCCTCTTCCTCTGTTCTTGAGAGGAGCGCCTCTCTCAACTTATCGTATTTGGTCGATACGTCTGCCGCTACTTATAGCATGGATTGTTGTTGGTCTTGTTTTTAACGACAAAAACGGTCCGTTACGGTACATGCTCGTAGGGAAAGAGAATATGAGTAATGAGAGGCGTCATATCCGCAGATCAACCATATAGTAGCACTTCATTACCTTTGTGCATTTTAGTCGTCTCTTACGACAGTATACCTTGGGTATTTTCGAAAACCCTAGCCCGCAGGAGGCTCGATGGGGTCGAACATATAGCTACCCCGACGCTTGGGCTGGCCTCAGAGGTTTTTAGTTAATGCTGAGCATGCTAGCGCTAAAATAATTTTTTCCAGTTAACTTTTAAACTACTGACTTTGCTCACTGATTCTAAATCTGTATAGGTCGAATAGGATTAACATGAAAATTTTAAGAATACTTAGTTACTGAATAATTTAATATTTTTTTCATATCCATGCATTTTAATATATCTCATTATCTTTTATTTTCTGAAACTAGAACTGAAGACGATGCAAACTCAAAACATGAGGATGCTGAAGAAATTGACGATGATGGTACTACAACCAAAGACTCGGATTCCACCAAGCTAACGACAGGCGATAACAAGGATCCACTCGATCCTGAGCGTCCTAGTTCATCGGGTAAGAGTAAAAAACGGGCGAAAAGTGAAGCCGCTGACGTTGGTAGTGTTGGTGTCGTCGCTGCGAGCTCTATAGCCACTGTCGACGGTACCGATGGCACAGCCAATAAGCCAGATAATGAAAACGAAAAAGAAATTGCTGAAAATCAAACAAATGTTGTTGAAAAATTAGAAAAGAATAGTAAAAATTTAGAAAAACGTGAAAAACGAAGGAATTCGAAAAAATCTAAAAAAGCAGAAGTTTGTGAAGAAAAACCAGCTGATGCGGATGACGCCGTTGATAATACAGCTGAAAATGAATTGACAACAATGACAACAGATGATGTTACGTCATCCACTACCATAACTGAAACTAAAACAACAACAAAAACTGGTGCATCAGTTGCGATGGAAACCGATGAAATAATAGCCGAAGCTAAAGTGGATACAGATACTGATTCGACAATCACTGTTGCCACTGCTGGTGGAGATTCATCTACTTCAGCTGATACAACGGTGCCCTCAACATCAACATCAGCCGCAGAAAACGCGGCGACAAACACAACACAAACTACTAAAAATGAAAATGATTGCGATGAAATGAAATCAGAAAATGAAACTGCAACAGCAACAGGAACATCAGAGCTGTCAACGGCTGTCGGTGCTGTCGATAGTGCAACGGCCGCCATCAACACAAGTTCTACTACCGGCACCGAAACTGCGGTGGAAATAAGTGGTAGTAACACCACAAATAATGCTACTTCTTCCAATACTAATGAACAAACGCAAAATGAAACTCTTAATTCGACTACTGTAGGCTTAGATGAATGTGAAAATGAGAGTGTTGCAAGTAGTTATCCACCGACGACTGTAACAGCTGATGACGCCACAAGTTGGCCATCAATGCAAGATTTGAATACACGTTTAAGGCGTGTCATAACAGCATATCAACGTAATTATAAAAAAGAAGAACTGAAACAACAACAAAAAGCCAAGGTAAGTGAAGCATTTTCCAAATTCATTTATAACATATCACTGGCACTTCATTCCGATTTACTTCGTTACGAAACAAAAACCACGTATAGAGTAGGTATACTCACCTTTTGTGTTATTGCTAAAAGAGTATCAAAGAAAAAGAATATATCAATTTTTCTAACTTGAAAGAAAATATAAATATATATATATATAGGTATAAACCTGTATAACATACGTACATATATGTATATAAATAAACATTATTGACGATATACTTTTAGAGGTAGGTCTATCCTATTTTGAAATGTAGTTAAATGTATTTATTTATGTCAGTTATAGTTTTTTCTAAATTGGGTAGTACTCTATTGGATTCGGCTGTAAACGTTTTTAGTTGTTTGTTTATTTTATATATTTTTTATTAGACAATTTTGTTTCTTTTTCAATAATGTGTCTCGCGCAACCACACGCTACTACGTTGTGTTCATTAAATTAGCAGAGCTGTAAGCCACGAGACATCGAATAAATAATGTTCCGATCCTTCAAAAATCCGCGCAGACGGGTAGCGTCATTCAATGATTCCAACTTTAATCCCTAACTGCAACACGTTTAAGTAATTTAAAGTCAGGTTAGGTGTGTGCTTGCACTTTAATCGTGGCAGTCAAAAGTTCTTCTGTGATCTGCCAAGGGCTTCTTTTATAAGCTCGTTTCTGCTTTGTAGCAGTCCCCGCCCTCGAATCATTCATGGCGATTCTATCTCACATGAGGATATGGCCTTGGTGCGGTTAGGTTGTCACTTAGTATAGCCCCTGCAGTGAAACATCAAACTAGTCAGACAACATACTAGTATACAACTACAGTTTTCGGGTTGAAATCATACTAGTCAGAAAAAGTCTATTCCATACTAGTATTAAACTAGTATATGACTGGTATGTTCTGGTCGAAATCTGACAATTGAAATTTCGTAGGACATCAAGATTGTAAAAATACCAGTTGCTTATATGAAAACAGTTGGCTGACTAGTTGGGCTTAGTGCACATACTAGTTGTAAAGTAGTTTTAAACTAGTTGGTTTGATTGCAGGGGTGTTATTCCCATTGAAGTATCCGTATTCCAGATTTACCTCTTCACACATACTCCCGATTAATACTGGGCAATTATCCTCAGAGGGATGCAGCTCCACGGCTGTTGAGCCATTGGAAGACTCATCTATTCTGATAGAAATAAACAGGGTCGTGTGCTATACGCACCACAAGGTGTCTCGATACTTTCTTACGCTGAAGATGGCACGATTTTGGCAACGGGTTCTTCCGTCAATGAGCTGTGCGCAAGAATACACTCCTATTTTCCGTCCTTGTCCGGTTTCTTCACCAGTCGAAAATTAGCATTGAAAACCGACGGCTCGAGTGAACATGGAATAAGACGTCTACCTCGACGGAGCCAAACGCCAAAAAATATGTTTTGCACACATTCAAGGAATTGCTGAAAGCTTCTCCTTCCGAACATTTTACAAGTGATTGACTCGACTTGCTTGAAAGAATGCAGGGAACTAGTTGATTTTCTACGCCGCGCTAATTTTGTGAACACAACAAATTTGCGGAGCCACATTTAAATATTATATCTCATGTGTAGTAGTATTTATTAGTTTATTTTTTGTAACTCTTTCGTATAATTTAGTGCAAATACAATGTTTTCAAATCATAGGAAAAAATATACTTTAGAAGAAAGTCCGCCCCGACTTGTGAGCTTATTAGTGAAATGCGAGTTCCCTTTGGTCTAAAAATAGTGAATAAATAGCAATATAATTTATTCAAAGAAAAGTTATGTATAGTCATCAACCACGCTCATATTTCCCATAAAACATTTTCCCATATAATAAGTGAAATTAAAATATGCTGAAATGTCCTTTGCCCAATTGCGAACATCACTTTTTTTCCTTTTTTATCGCATACAAAATAAAATATATGTATATATTTATGCATATATATATATATATATGTAGCTGCAAGCCCTGGTCTCATCAACACCACCATTATCGGTGCCTACAACACCAACTCTGCAATCCTTACAAATGCAAATGCAAAATGCTGCTGCCTCTGCTGGTGGCGTAGGAGGAGGTGGCAATGTCACAACGGGTGGTAATTCCCAACAGACAAATACAGTCGAATCGGGCAATCGTACCCTACAATCGTTGATATCGCAAAATACGAATGCCACTGGTAATGCTAATGTTGGAGGCAGACAAACACCACAGCAACAACTATCAACAGGTGCTAGTACATCAGCTGCTGCCGCAGCAGCAGCCGCAAATGCTGGCTCTAATGTTGTTAATATACCGAATATTGGTCAAGCTATGACAAGTGGTGGTGGTAGTAGTGGAAGTGCGGGTGGAGTTCATGCTCAACCACTTCAACATGCACAACATACGTCACAGACACAACAACTAGTTAATCAACAGCAACAGCAGCAGCAACATCAATTGCAACAGCAGCATCACCAACAAAATATAACTCATCAACAACAGCAACATCACCAACAAAATATAACTCATCAACAGCAACAACAACAACAACAACAACACCAGCAGCAGGCAGCAGCAGCAGCGGCCACAGTTGCAGCACAAATGCCTACTGCAGCAGATATTGGATTAATGTTGAGCCTCTTGAATACGACCGATGTCAGTCAGTTGGCAAATTTGGACTTGAATAAGCTGGCCATGTATTTGGTTAGTATGAACAATGTAATGATCGCCAATTTTTCTCAATTCAATACTTTTCTATATTATTAAGACACTGATCATACATATTTATTACCCACTTACATTGCTACAAATCATTTGAAACAAATTTCATTATTTCGCTCGCACTTAACTCATACCTAAATTTTGCTATCTACTCTTATATACTTAGTACATGCATGTACATACATAAAGGTTATTCAAAAAATTCAAATTTTGCTCAACGGAGTTTAGATCTTTTACAATATGGGAACATTACATACTTGAACTCTGAAATCTTGTTTGTATTCTTTTTTTCATAGGGTCTAATTATCTGTTTCAAGAACATTTTTGGCTTTGGTTTTGAATTGCCCTAATGTATGTACTTACATACATAAATGATAACGTTTTTTATCGATAATATTACATATTTACTTATATAGTTATATACATACGTATTTATTGCTATGTATCTAAAGCTGATTATTATTTAAATTGATTTATTAAACTAACGTTAACAATTTTACTATCGTTCAAAATGTGAATACTTCGGGTGTACTTACCCTATAAGACATCTGCGAAGTATTTAATTTGGTTGGTCAAGTGAGAAAAACCTTAGCTCTTACCTGTCCAATGTTTTAGAGATTTGAGTACTGCGGCTTTGTACATATACAACTGCCCTTATAAACTGTTTAGAACATAGACTTAAAGTACTTATATTTAATTGCGTTCAACTTGATCTATAGCATTATCGCGAAATAACTTGTCTGAAGGTAAAACAATATTAAAAAATTAGTTCTAACTAAATACATTTACTAATGCGCATACGACCAAACATGCATGCAGACACAGCCAGGAATTCAAGGAATCTTTACATAACATAGCAAAATCCATCAAGTCCACGAAGTAGTTTGTCCCTCCGCTTTAGGAGGTAGGGGTTTTCCGGTTTTTGCAGATACCGGCTTGTTTCAACAGACTGCAACTTTTGTTCAGATAGACAAAAATTGTAAAAACCATAGGTTTCGCTTATGAAACTCACATAAATATATCTAAAAAAAAAAATGTTTACGGCCATAGGCATAAGCTGATAAGGGATTAGAATTAAAACAACAAATATTTGTGAAATCGATATTCAACGTGCCCAATGAACCTGCATTTGTATACACAAAATTATATTTTCAAAACTAGAGAACTTTAAAGTTTCTTTGCAAAGTCAAATTTTTCGTTTAATTACTCGTTCGGAAAAAGTCCATCTAGTTGCAGAATTATAAAATGACAACTTTAGAAAACTTGGCACTAAGATTTTGTATTTTGGGTACGCCAAGAAAAATTTAAATGCGAGCACCCAATGATATTGCAGATGTACTAGACTAGGCAGCATGTGAGCAGCGTTTTAATTATCACAAACATAAAATAAAGAAGTGCATACATAAATTAAAGTTAGTTTTCGTCTTCGGAACTGGTTCTCATAGTCGTATATTTGCTTAATTTTTACTCGAATATGTGTAACTAGCAACCAACAATAACGGATGTCGCAATGAACAATGAGAATCAACGCAAATCGCATATAATTGTATGCAGAGAAATAAAATAGGAGGGAAATTCACAATTATTATAAGCCCCCATAGAAGTTCTTTCCCAACAAACAAAAATAAACGATCACTTTTCGTATCTGCTCTGCTGTCTCCCAAACTATTTCGAGGACATCTTTTATCCCCAGTTCCAGAAAAATATTACTTTTTGGATTCTGAAGGGTGGGATGGGTGCTGGTTTGAAGTTTGTCTGACTATTATATGTTTGTACGCTCATCACACAAAGACTTGCATTGTTGTCCAACTAGAAGTTTAGGACTAGAAGTTTAGGATCTGTTTTGTAGGACGGTAATAGTTTAATCCTCCAATTCTATTGGCTCACAATATGGGTTAGAGTGGAATTTTAACAAGGCAATATCCGTGCATGGTGGATATTATCTAAGTACATATCGACTGCTGAGTTGAAGATCACGATATTTTAAAATATTTTTTAAAAAACTACCTATCCCAGAACTTTTTTCAATAATGCCCTATTTCAAAATTCGATTCAAAAACTCCCTACCTCATTTGAAAATATATGAAACATTCGTTTAGATAGGGCGTTTTTGAAATTCATTTTGAGATAGGGTGATCTTCCACTCAGCAGTCGATATGTAGTTCTATCTTGATATATAGAAAAACTAAATTTCATATCTAATATTTTAATTTGGGAGCGTGGCGAAGCCTCGCACGACCATAGCATAGAGATCTAAAGCAAATTGTTAAAAAAAAGACATAACTTACAAATATACATACATAACTTTGCACCTATTTTTTTTTGCGCATGAGGGTTTGTATGTATGTTCATACTAAATGTATATAATATGTACAAAATATAAATTTTTTCTACACTAATTTGAATATCTAATTAAAATTCGGAGATTTTGATTAGTCAATTTCGAATCTATACTAACACGCACACAATTTCCATACCCGTGAAGAACGGCGTGGCATGGTGAAACAGTGAAAATTGTCTCTTTTAACTTGTACTCAACTATATTCGTCGCCTCTTCATTGTGTATTTTCTCAAATTTGTTACATAAGCTAAATGCTCTGCTGGCTGATTTTCATTGATTGCCATATTAACTACTCTCTTTTACAATTTCCTTGGTTTCTTTTTATTTCACAAATCAACCCCTAATACAATATTTGGTATTAATTATAAAATACATTGCACGTCGGCATATAGAATATAAAATCGAACCTCGTACTACAAACACTAATATATATGTGCATAGGGTACATTAGAGTGCTTCGCTGGAAGTTGTCTTTTGGGCATGTTTTAGGACCGCTTCCAAAATATTACGTAAAACATGATGCTTTGAATGAACGGCGCCGCTTGGACAATTTTACCGATCATAAAGTTTCTGTCAATTCCAATAGTTTTTGAAAATATTTCATGCAATAGAAGCTTGGAACTATTTCAACAAAAAATGTGCTTAAACGCTGAAAGTGTCGTTGGGTCATCAGATCCCGAGTAATTATTGTTCACTAAAAATAAATTTATTGCAATCTGAGTAATTGATTCATATCTTTCGAGTACCTTCTTTTAAGCGAATAAATCAATAAATTAAATGCCTAATTTGATAAACTTTGGTTGTAGTTTCCGGCGACTAAATAAACTTTCCGATCCATTAGATTGTGCTTAATAATTTTTCTGAATAATCAAAATATCTTTAATCTCCCGGTTACCGTTTTGATGAATCGATAATGTTTATTTTCGACTAAATTAATTGATTAATTGAATAGGTTGATTGTCATTTAAATCATTAAACATCTGAAATATTTTGTCACCGATTTTAAAATAATACAATTAAAAAAACTACCATGAAAGAGGATCTATCTCCGTAACACGTGTGATGCATCCTAATGCAGTGTGTATGTATATATAAGTATATTGTGATGCACAGTTGCAAATTTTTAAAGAACCGGTTTTGACGAGATGTGCATTAATCTCGATTTTTTGTGAATGAAATGAATTGAAATCACAATCCATAACTTAAATTTTTTGCTGACGGGTCCCTTTGCATTAAGAGGAAAAGAAATAAGTTTGTAGTCTTTTCACGAGTCTTGACTAATGAGCCATTTGGCGTAATAAGTTGATGACTTTTTTTAATAAAGACTCGAAATATACATATGAAAATTGTCGTAAGATCGAAATGGCCTATATTCTGAACCAATTTCTCTTTTCTGGTAGGTTTTTGTGAAATTCGGTTTGTGTGGCACCGGCTCTCTGTACTTTATACATCACTGATATGTACGTGTGCATGAATGTAAATCCATTAACGCATATGACGACGACTTTGTGTATCCACAAAATTAGAGGGAGGCAAAATTAGTAAAATATGTATGAGTATACTATACTCTCAATTTAGAGAATTTATTGCTTACTAAAGCCAAGTGGCACTTTCTATCTACAATACTTAAATAACCGTGTCTGTACACTGCACTACAAACAAATACATAAGCAAATATATATATATATGTATATATATTCAAATACATACATACATACGTACAAACGAAATATACTTTTATGGATTTCTTGATATTACGCTTATGGACAATGCGCCGACCATCCAACAACTACACCTTTTTAACGGAGGAGTCATTTAGACAATCAGACATTTGGGCAATAAAACAGAGTGTGTAATAGTCAATAAACACCACGGTGGCGAGGTGAATATGTATCTACATACAAGCCATGCAAACATTGGCAACCGGCCATTTTAAAACATCATCTCACATGAGCATTTCATAGCTTAACGATGGTAGCGGTGCCCATGCACAGTGGTGTGTACCTCATAATAACTAAACTAAATCTCAACTTTGTTTTGTTGTTCAGATGACCGTTAGGAAAACAAAAGGTTTCCGCCCAAAAGAAGTAAAATTAAATTTTTATTTTAAAAAAATTAGTAGGCCTATTAATCGACATTTAAATTGAGCACTAGGAAAAGAACCGATGCCGAATTCTGCACAATTTTTTGGCATTATAAATATTTCATAAAGCATTTGTCTTTAATTGCACCTCCATCTATGATAAATGAGAGTGTAGTAATTGTTACGCAGGACGAATGCGTGTGTACTGCTCGACGAACTTCGGAATCTCTGATGTAAATTTTGGCCAAGTTTCTTTTTTTTTTTCTTATTTTTCACACTCATGTTACACTGTGCACCGGTAACGTTGGCAGCGTCGACGACAAAAGTTGAAATGTGAAAAAAAAAAACAGAACAGGCCCACATATTGATGTGCTTAACCATAGCGGCAATCCATACATGTTATTATACTCTGTATTGTTTTGGTTTTTTTTTCTTGGGCGATATGTTGTTGGTTTGACATCGAGTGTCGATTATGTAGCGAAGGTACGGATGATTGGGTGGTGTTTGTCTAAACATACCTACTGTACTTCGATATAGAAGAAACCAGCGCAGAAAAATTAATATGGGTTTTTGGTTTAGTTTGATTTTAAGGTTCGTTGAATACTTATCATTCATTGAAGCTGTTGTTGTTGCATCAGCGATGCTTCATCCTGCCTAGTCATCACTTTTCGTATCTAGCATTGTCATCAAGGTCTTCTAACGGAAGTTGCGGCTTCAAAAGGGTTGGACCAGAGTAAGACTGGTGTTGGAAGAGTCGGTTCAGTTGTACAGATATGTAAATTGTATATAGACAGTGTTATTGGGGGACACACCACACGCTTCGCAAACATTTGGCATGTCACGATTCAGTCTGGACAGCTACGAGTTAGTTGGGCCAGCATCACTCAGGCAGTTCGCGTTCTTCTTCACAAGTGCGCCTGCATGGCAGCATTCACTGGGCGAGGATTGGCAAAACAGTTTTCATTATGTGGATGTTGTTGAGAGCCGGTCGATTCACCTTGAGGTCATGCCTCTAACATTTACATTAGTTTCTTTTTATACTATTTTTCAAAGATAGCGCTTCTTTCAAGCAAATTTTAGCCGAATCATTATCCACCTGTTTTTTGTAGTGGATTACAAACCACTCATTTAATTACTATTTTCTTAATTTACATCTGAACTTTGTACTGTCGATAAGAGTAAGCAAAATTTTGTTTTGTTGTTAAGAGAACCAGGTTTTTTTTGAATGAAAATAGGTTGTGGAGCAGTCTAAAAATCCTTAAGAAGTATTTTGAACAAGAATGCACAGAGTATTACCGTTTTTTGTAGGCAAGGGCGTTTCGCGGGCAATCAAATGCCCAGCAAACATTAAGGTTAGAGGACGATTAGAAAACGACTCGAATTCTAATGTTATTCTCTAAGGTATGTAGATGGTTAGAGAACGATTTGTGAAACTGTCGCGAATTATAGCATTCTCGACAAAAAGGGGACTTAGTTCTCGATATCGAGAAAAAGGTTAGTTATCGATTCGAATTCTAACGTGAAATTCTACACGCATCTTCGCTATTCGAGTGTTTCTCTAATCGTCCTCTAGCCTAGTTCTCTAACGTGATTTTCGATTAGAGATACATTAGAGAACTACATTAGAATTCTAATGTAAAACTACAGTATTTCTCTAACGTTAGAGGCTGTTTGCTGGGTGGTTACTTAACACATAGATCTCCATTACATACATACATACTAACAAACCTGCAGTGAAACACCAAACTAGTCAGACAACATACTAGTATACAACTACAATTTTCTGGTTGAAAGCATACTAGTCAGAAAAAGTCTATTCCATACTAGTATTCAACTACTATTTTCTGGTTGAAATCATACTAGTCAGGAAAAGTCTATTCCATACTAGTATTCAACTACAATTTTCATGTTCAAATTGTTTTAGTTTGAAAAAGTTCAAACTCTAATTTCCTTATATGCATTCTTTTAACTATGCAGTTATTAAAACAAAGTTTGCTTTTAGTTTTTATTTATTTTTTTAGTTGTTATATGCATTTTTCAGTTGCATTGACCTTTTTCAATCAAAATTTTAAAATATCCTTCCAACTCTGCTTTAAACTCGTAACGACACTGTATAAGAATATTCCTTCTAATGTGAAAATGCATCGGGAATCATGAATTGGGAATCAGTATGCAAAACTGAACTATTAAAGTGGTTTTTTTAAGATACAAGGTTACAGCAGAAATGTATGCAACGTTTAAAGAAAATACTGAAATAACAATACCATATTTTTACAAAGTAATAATGAGTTTATTTTCGTATTTTTATTATATCTACAGGTTTCGGTCCCTTTTTGGATTCGAAATGTTCAATCTTTTTCAAACTAGTCCCACTGGGCTGAAATTTTACTTGTTCATTTCATTCCATTTTGAACTACTATGAAACTGGTATATTTCAACTATATGCAAACTAGTATGTACAGTATTGGACAATACAATCGCACCCCCTTTTTGTCATCGAACTAAAACAAAGACGTCCTACAAATAAAGTTTCAGATAATTTCGTATAAAAGTTTGACTTATGTTGTAGCAAACTTCGTTCAAGGTTTTACTAAAAGCTTTGCACCAAATTCAAAATAATTTAGCAAATTTTGACCTAATTTTTCAACTTTTTTCCTCGGCACTTTAGAAAAATTCTGACTACGCAGTTTTGTAGCCCATTCAATTTGACTCTGACAAAGTGCAAGTATTAAGTAGCTCCGATAGGGCCTTGATTTTTAATAAATTTTTTTCCGAACTAAGTTATGTATTTTCTCCATATAAAAAATAATGTTGTGATTTCGTTGTATGGAGAAAAAATACACATAAAAAATTATTAAAAATCAAGGCGCTTTCGGAGCTACTTAATACTTGCACTTTGTCAGAGTCAAATTGAATGGGCTACAAAACTGCGTACTCAGAATTTTTCTAAAGTGCCGAGGAAAAAAGTTGAAAAATTAGGTCAAAATTTGCAGAGTTATTCTGAATTTTGTACAAAATGATCAAGAATGGCTTTAGTGGTATTCATTACAACATAAACGATGTTTGAAAATAAAATAAATCGAAATCGCATATGAAAGACGTTGTTGTTATAGCTCGATGTTATATGCTATAGTATCGTCCAATACTGTATATACTAGTAGATGACTGGTATGTTCTGGTCGAAATCTGACAATTGAAATGTCGTAGGACATCAACATTGTAAAAATACCAGAGGTTTATATGAAAATATGACAGTTGGCTGACTAGTTGGGCTTAGTGCACATACTAGTTGTAAAGTAGTTTTCAACTAGTTGGTTTGATTGCAGGGAAGCTATGTGCATACATACAAATAAAAAATATCTGAAACTACATGTATTATCAACTATTGAGATTCAAGTGTAGTTCAGGAATGTGCAATTCAAAAGGCGTTTAAAAATGTTCCTGATTTTCCAGAATTTTTATTGTACCGTTTTTCAACTTTCGTTATGGAATTTGGTATATTTCAAATGAAAATTATTAAAAACACAGCTTTTTCTGAATTCATCAAACGTTATCCAATCCAATCCAATTTAATTTCACTACTATTATATCGTACACAGCGTATTTATTCAACTGTATTTTTTTATTTATTGTATGAGTGAGTATGGTAATTTAAATTTTATTTTCATTTGCTTACACAAGATTTGTTTGAGTCGTTCATGCGATGAGAGTAAAAAAAAAATCGAACAGCTCATAAATTTTTTTTTGTTTTTTGTACTTTATTGGTTTATTTCTTAAATTACGTTGTTTTGTATTTGCTTATTAATGAATATGTGTGGGTAAAGATAAATGTATATTCACTAAGGTCAATAAACGACGAGATGCTTATACGAATTAAAAATGCTTTTACATAAAAGAATTAATACAAATATGCTTGTGACATAGCACATTTCGTATACGCAGATAGTGATTTGCGATCTATTTGTGAGTATGTATTTGGAATTTACTTATTGCTTTTTTAATTTTTTTTTGTTCGTTCTATATATTTACAATGTGCTAGATATTGCCAAATAAATTAGACCAAATTAAATACGAAATTTTGGGATAATAATAATTCAATGCTTTCTTATTTAGGAAAAAATTGGTTTTAAGACATTATATTTTTTTCGTTCTGCGATTGCTGCCCCACTCGAAAACAATAAGTTAATTGTGTTAGCGTCACTTGTGTTTTGTTTTTTAATAATACATTAACATAGATGACCTCTGACTCTCATTTTCAAAATTATGACTCTGTTGTTCAGGCAAGTCTAGATCTATTTTTTGACATTATTAATGAAACCAATTACTCTCAAACCACTCAGATACATGACTCTCTAACATTTCGACAGGAGTCTTAAAATAACTAAATACCACAATAGTGAGGCACTCTATTGTGCGTATCTATTTACTGCGGCGTCCACTAGTTTCTCTAATTTCACAATGACCTATTCGTAACCATCTTTTAATCGTTACACATTTATGTAGCTTTATTTTAATCGCAGGTGCTCTGTTTGTTCTTACCCAGCCAGTATTTTGAAACATAAACGAACCAGAAACGAGTCTACCCTGCGTCGTCTTATAAAACAAAATCGATTCACATGCTTTCGTGATTGCAATGTTGTGTCCAAGATAGACGGGTCTATGTTTCGAAATGCCAGTGATATTAGCCGATCATGGAATGTTATTTTGCTTCAACTTTACTTACTTCTTTTAGTTACACACATAAATAGAGTTTTTTTTTATGGATTCTAAATTTAGTGGGTTATTTGCACACAGACAAATATTTACAAACACTTCCATGCAAAAAATGCGTTTGGTCTATGAGCAGTTCGCGACGAGTCACAAAGGAGGATGCGATTAATAACTATTCTGATCTTTTTGTATGGGCTGAACAGTTCAAATTTGTTTGGTTTGGCCATGTCTTATGGAGGGAATAATTGTACCCATTTATAACCGAACGGGTACGAAGGGACTAAGCCACTTTCCACCCAAACGGGTATTTTAACTCCTATAATTATACAACAAAAATTGAAATTTACTTACACTCCTATGACTATGCTAGACCAAAAAAATTATTTAAGTATTAATCGCGGATCGCTCGCTTTAGAGATTATTCACACGATTTTTTGCATGGTTGAGGCAGGCCCAAAGTTGCTACACAAGCCGCAAAATGCTCGTTGGGTGTACACATGTGTGTCTGCAAGTGGGAAGTAGTTTCATTTCATCCAATTCCGCTACATCTTTTCATTTAGTAGTCATATGTTTCTTCTTTTCTGATCTTCTCAGGGTCCACACTTGCTTTGTCATCTGCTCATACAATGCACCTCACTTGAGTTCCTTTTCTTAGCTGGACTTGGCTGGCTGACTGGCGCTCTCGCATTATTTCTGTTGGATACATCACTCTATTCACCTTTCTACTCCTTTATACGTATTTATATCAGGAGTATACTTTTGCTCCTCTGAATTCGACCGGGTTGCCAAAGCCCGATAGAAAATTCTTTAATTTTTGTAGAGCAAACTACAAACTGTAAACGTAATGCTGGGAGTTACTCTGTATTCCGTTACGAAAATGTCTTACACTGTGCCTTCTGCTCAAATTTAGCTTACTTTCCGAATCCAATGCTATGTAGTATCTGTCAAAAACTGAGTCACCACAAAAAAGATGCACGAACAATCCAACATTCGACAATAACAATCTTCAATTCAGAGTTTGGGCTGAATCCTCCAAATCAACAAGCTTCTAACGATATAAAAGTAACCTACAGATCTTGTTGGGTTTGTGTGTCCTAATAATTACTGAAAAATTCCTCTTTTTGAATGTTCGAAACTCCCGTAGAAATAGTTTAACTGTTACCTATGGAAGTTTGGTTAAAACCGTTATTTGTTGAAACAGAATATTGCAAAATAATTGAAATAATTTATTTTCGGTTAAAAACAGAAAAATTAGCAATTCCATGCATTTCTATTTGATATCCATAATGTACAGAAATCGCCGTGTTTTAATTTTATTATATGTAAAGATGCCCAACTCTGGTGTGAACCCCACTGTACGTCAACGACAGTGTTGCCGATGACAAAATAATGCAGACATAAGAATAACAATAACAACAGCAGCTTCAAGTAACACAAAAATTGTAAGCAACGCCACATAGCCATCAGCCATCATCAACGCGTTTCTCGACTCGAGCGACAGGAGCAGAAGCACAATAATCATTATTACCTATTCCTTCTTTACCTATCATGGAGAGTATTTTTAAAATAAATTTCGCTTGTGTTCTCTATTTTCGTTTTCTCAATTTAAATTTTTTTTTTTTTTTATATAAAATAAGTAATTTTGTTTGCAGACTTTTTGTTTGTTGTCTCAGCTGCTGCTGCTATGCTCTGCTACCATCTCTACGACTGGCTGCGTTATCATCGTATACATATGTAGGCTTGGACGCTTTAGTTTATCTGCTGTTCTGTGTTTCAAAATTTTCTATAAGTATTGGATGCGTATTATATTACTGTGGTGTTACTCTCAACGCATTTGCTTAAATTTGATGATATGTGGCTTATAAGTACGTACGTAGTATACATATGTATGTATGTATGTGGTATGTGTGGCAACGGCGTGGTGGATAAGAGTGAATGGTTTTGTATGTGTTAAAGGTAAAGTTAAATAATGTTGATTTACATGTTTCGAACATTTAATTTTGTTCGTTTATCGCTGCGCTCTGTGTCTTTGCGCAGCGCTGATGCCATCGTTATTGGACTTTTTTGTTTCTTTTTTTTCTTTTTGTTGCTTTTGCATTGCCTTACGTTTATGCACATTATTATGGGTATTAATTTTCATTTATACTCGTCTGCCACTCATTTTGTACATCCATATATCGACTACCTGACAGTTTCAACTACATACAAACAAGCCTACATTCAGTTAGCATTTTTCTACCTGATGTGAATGCATACATACATGACATGTACATACATATATGGTTAATCGATGCATATGCAATGTAAAAGCGTTTACTGATATACTTTTACATTACATATGAAAGTATTTGAAGAAAAAGATCAATTAATATGACACATTTTCTTAGACGCTAAATGAGACCAATAAAAGCAAGAAATAATTTTAATTTAATATGCGACAGGTTTTTTAAAAGTATTTCCCACCCTCCCGCTCCCACTGCTATTCTTATACTACATACATACATACATAGTACATTTGAGAGACATGGACATGCTATGACACACTGAAATGTGAATGCATTAAGCACTTCACTAACCACTCAAGGCACCACATATGTACATATGTATATTGATTTTTCGTGTTCATTATCACTCAAAATTTAATTGGTTTACCATTATCATTCAGTGCTTACTGTTAGTGCAAAACCACTTTCACTAACATCTAAATTTTTTTCATCTGCATTACCACTCAGATTCAAAATTAGTGGCGATTTACCTACATTAACATTATGAGTGGTAATGGAGATGATGTTACTTTACAAATATATTTTAATTTTAATAAAACGCGATGAACGTTGAAAATATTTTTTTTCCAATCTAAATTTGATTCCCTTATTTCAAACAACTTGAAAGCTTTCTTAAACTAAAAGCCCCCCTCCAACTAAAGTTACTTTTAAAATTTTCAAAATTCATATTCTCACATCAAAATATGACCCGGGACGCAATTTCATAGAAATGCTCTATTGAAACGTTTTTCAACTTTTACTTAAGTTTAAAATTAATTTTTAAGAAATTTTTTCCGAACTAATTTTCTCTTGAGCATAAATATCTACTATGTTACTAGCTAATTCAAATTGAAACACTCCTGAAAGAAGTTTATACCGATTCATTCATAATCAATACAAGCTTCGAAAGAGCTGAAAATCAAATTTAGATTAATTTTTTTTTTCAATTTGTTGGTCATTGTTGGATTTACACTTCGCGATTAAAATGTTTCATTGTGCTCAGTAATGTTTAGGAGATTTCTCTTGCGATTACATATTTGGTATGCCGTCGTATCACGAGCCAACGACAATAAAAATAAATAAAGCTATCGCACTTGTGCGTATTTACACAAGAAATAAATAACTGCTTATTTTTATTGAAATTATAATGATAAGGGCATGCACGTTTGTAAGAGTTACCCAATCAAAAAATTGTCTCAGTAGCTGTTATTGAACCATTCTCTCCCGTTTTCGATAGTTTGAAAAATCCAACTACACCAATTTTTCCTGTGCGTTTCTTATCAGAATTTGATATAATTGCAAAGCATATGTCAATTAATTAAAATTATAATTTGCCGCGAATAAGCATCTCAGGAGCGTAAAGTCTAACTTTACTACAAATTAGTAAAATTTAGTTAACGGTTTTATGCTAACTTTTCTCTCAAAATCATGAGTTTTTTATTAGAAGCTTTTTCAGCAGACAGCAAAACATTCAGAGGGGTGCCCATCACTGCCATGGGGTGACCCCATTTAAAATAAAAAATTCAACTCACTTTTGATGTTACCTTCCGCAGTACCTGATCATATGGAACCTTCAGACCAGAGCGCACCTGACCCTACATATCTGGCAAATTAATATCCAATTTCTTTAAAGTAAAATACCGGTCAATGTTGGAATAAGGGCGAAATTTAACTTCTCAAATAATATTATTTTTTTGAACTGCAAAATTAAAAATTTTACGTAAAAATGGCACCTAAACCTTGTAATAGCACAATTCTTTGTAATGGGTAATGGCTGTATGATTTTCTCAAACTTTTTGCTGTCTCAGTTTCTTGAATAATCCAATTAAGAACAACGTGATTTATTGGAATTTTGTTTAATTGATAAAGATTAAAACAAAATTTTTTAAAAACAAATATTGTATCATAATTTGATAGCGATGCTTTTTTAAGTTTTAGTGTTATCTTTTCATCCGCCAATGTATCTGCATGCCAAAAAAGAGAAAATAATCAGTAAAAAAGTGCTACATTTAATTGTGGCTTATTTTCTCAAAATGATTGGATGCCGATTGTTCTGCTCGGAATAAGTATATATGTACTTCAATAAATATTTTCCTATCGGCTCACTACTGCATACACACAAATATCAATCCATTATTATAAACTAAAATCTAAATTCTGTATGCGAATGAGACGAAGAGCTCGCGTGATGCCGCCACTTGTATCCATTCAAGTCAAGTAGGGCGGCGGCGGGTGTCAAACGTGTATATCTAAATACAATACTGTCCTGACATCTGCGCTTATTGGTACATTTACATGTATATTTCCACACATACTACATACATACATACTTAGTCACATCCATCTGTTTGTCGTTTTCAACTTGGAATTCTTCACCACGTAGCCATGTCTCTTGCGTTTTTATTGCATTTGCTTACATACATATATATGTATGTATGCTGATTATGAGAGCACATATATTTACAAACATACATGCTGCTGTTGCTTATGTTAATCTTTATTAACGTAACACTGCTTGTACATCATATTCAACAAACGACAAACAAAAAGCAACCAACCTACCAAGTAACCCTAGGCATCCAAAAGCTGTCAACTAACAACATCTATTCAAGCCATACGAAATTTTCAAACCAAATCGGCTGCTCTTATACTCTCAGTTAAAACTTACAAAAATAAAATAAAAACAAGAAAAAGATTTTTAACCCTCTTCCACTGCCACCGAACACCACTTTGGTAGTGTCGTTGAAAGTCTACCACGTTTACTCTCCCAAAATAATATGTAATAAAAAAAAAAAAAGGAAAATGAAAAATAATTTTCTCGATTTTCATAGAATATAGTACAAAAATCTTTAGGGTTTTTATGCTCATTTAGATTGAGCGTAACTGCGGAACACTGTTTAGCTCATATAGTTCAATTTATGTTGCATGTGGTGGAAGTAGTAGAAACAACAAGACAAAGTCGCCAAGTCTTCTTCTTCGGCGTTGTTTGTTGTGTTTTGCATTGTTTTTGTCGCCGTCATCGGTAACATCACATGCACTGCCTCCGCCTTCACCGCATGGCATTTTACCACCATCATTGTACCACCATTAGTGTTGCCAGGATATAATTTATTTTGGAGCTAGATTTGAGAAAAAAAAGAGCTAGAAAAGAGCTAGATTTATTCAAGAAAATCCAAAACATGTAAAAAATGAGCTAAAAGGTACTTAAGTATTGTATGAAAGTTTTTACATTTATTTCATACTAGCAGGGTACCCAGCTTTGCTCGGTATGTAATTAAGTAGTTAATAAATTCCTGCTACCTGCAATTGCGAAAACAATTTACAGGCTGAGAAGGTCCAGAACAATATTTATTTTCCCACATTATATCTCCTTTATGTCTACGGCAACCAACTAAAGTCTTACTTCGACATTTTGCCATCTCCCCTCTATTTGACTCTTTAGCTTTGCCTAAACATTCCCCAAGTCATCCCCTGTCATTTTTCAAAGAAATTTCAAATATACAGAAACAACTTATCTAGAGTTTTATTAAAGATATGCTGATACCCACATAGGACGGCAATGTACATATGCAATTGATTTTTGATTTAGCTGAAATTGAAAAAAAAGTGAACAAAAATTTTAGAGAAAGCGCGCTTTGTTTTTTTTTTGACAAAGTGAGTGAATTTTTCTTCATATAAATTTATGTAAGAAAAAAAATTTCATAGGTGCATACCTCCCTAAAAGTCAGTATATCTTTTTTGTTTGTCGTTCGGTTTTGATAAAACAAAGTGTTTGAAAAATTATCAAGCTTGATAAATAGTTAAGATAAAAATATTTCATTTTTAGTAAAACTCAAAAATTTTTTTTTATTTTTGCGTCAAAGCCAAATGAAATCATTTTAATTCTGACTCAGAATTCAAAACGCTTGAAATATTTTTTCTGATTTTTTATCATGAGGGTAAGGTTGTTCAGAATCTTTAGCAACTTAGGAAAGTGTTTTTTACACACAATTTACTTACCTTTTCAATTTGATTCTTGTTCGCAAAATAAACATATGGGCATTTCCACGGTAACGGACGCGACATTTGCACGCTTTTAAGTGCGTCCGAAACAATGAAGACAAAGTAAAAGTTTACATATGTTGATATTGTTTTAAAGGGCTGACGGAGTGCTATAGTTTAATATATACGGGGAGGATCTTTTACGAATAAGTGCGTAGTTATAAGCAATTATAAAGTGATACGGACGCGACAAAAAATAGAAGTTTTTTTGAGGCGCATTCATAAATATATAAAATTTAGCAAATTACGGATTTTTATGTAAATACAATATACATGTTAATAAATGCGAACAGATGACTTATATTCGTAGGTTTATGAAATGTGATAATTTTCTCTTAGTTTTTTTTAATTGAGTATAGAAGAGATACGGACGCGACATAACGGACGCGACAAAATTTTCCATGAGTTAAGAAATAGAATTTTTTTTATTTGAACACTTCAATTTTATTGAAAATAAAAACTCAAGTAACATTATAGTAAAAACGACTTACAAAATTAAGAAGAAAGTTATTAGTTTTTAGTATGGTCTATTTTAATTTTTTTCTTTATTGAATAGGCGGTCCGAGCAACTTCAATAAATTTAAATTTTTTTTATTTTTCTCTCTATATTTCATTGCTATTGCTTTTCTTGTTTCTTTTGCCGTTTTTGCCATTTATAAAATTTAACTCTTGTTCAATTTCTACGAATTTATTTAATATTTAAGGTTTGTGGTAACGGACGCGACGAATTTCAAACACCGATAAATTTTATTAATCGCTTTTGCCGAGAGTCAATGGCTACTTTTCTTAAGTGAAATAATTTATTTGCTTAAAGTCTGAAAGCAATTTACACTTCAACACTTTTTGCACTAATGAGAACAATAAATGCTGTTTTTCGGTAACGGACGCGACATGCGAATGTAAGCAGAAGTAATCAAAAAAAAACTACCGTTATTCGATCTCCACTAAGTCTGTCTGCTTGTTAAACATTATGTTACTATGAGTAGAAGACTTTTAAATTATAAAAACATCATAGTATTACTTTGAATAAGGGAATATAACACGGAAATAAAATAGGTATATTTGGTCAAAAGAGTTAGATTTTTGTACATTTTGTATACTCGTTGTATATTTCGGCTCAAAATTAAAAGAAAATAAAAATTTTTTTATATTTATAAAGTAAAAACATTTGAGATTTATTATTCATCAACAAAAAGTTTTCAGGAACAGTTTGAGTTTTGCACTTGTGGTTGACCTTTTTGTGAAAATGCCCATATGGCAACTGGGAAACTAAGTTGCCACATGGTACACAATAAAATAATAATTTTGACGTCGATTATAAAAGAAATAAAAACTTTCTTCATTTTTCAATACAATTTGTACAAATAAATTTGGAGCCAAAAAAGAGCTAAAAATGAAAAAAAGGACTAGAAAAAGAGCTAGGAGCTAAAACAGAATTTTGGAGCTAAACGCCGAAAAAAAGAGCTAGATCTAGCTCTAAAAGCACCAAAATGGCAACACTGACCACCATCGTCTTTTGAGAGCGCCGCCGCTCATTTGTGTACGAGAGCGCAATGAAGCCTTCAAATTATTTATTACGCACAGTAGATGATTTTAGAGTTCTTTTTACATTTAAATAATTGTGTTTGTAAATGTTTCCAATAAAAATATTTCTGCAAACTCCAAGCGTAAAAATCGAGAAATTGATTAAGCACAGTAAAAATGTATACTTCAAAAAAGGCACTTTCCTTACCCACTTCTACTTAGATATATTACTTCAAAGTCATAACTACAGTTAGATATACGATGCTATCTTCCCGCTTGATGTAAGAACTTCGGTAGGTAGTTTACTGATTTGCATAAGTGAACTCAAAATGTCTATCAAATGTTTCGTACAGTTTGGAATTATTTGTTAAATGCCCCATAACCCGTTTTCCATTCATTCATTTAATTAAGAGGGCACATAACCTTCTCGTACTAGAACTAAAATTAAAATAAACATTAAAATTTGAAATTTAAAATTCTACAACTGTTTCTTATTGTTATAATACAATACTCAAGTTTTTTCCGTAGGCCAACTAATTTCAACTTTTCTTGCAGTGATTGCACACTGTGCGCCCAGTTCTAAATTCGCGTTAAATTACTTTTTGTACCTGAATCTTAATCCATTTTAGTTAGGGTGTCTTTGTTGTGCTAAGTGCACGCGCGGTGTCGTTTATATGAATATTTGTGTGTGTATGAGCCGTACACTGTGTCCGCATACATACGTTTTAGTTTATCTGTGTGTGGTTTTTTGGCGTGGAACGTATGCATGTAGTTGTGTTATTACTATTTTATTTTATACTTTATCCCTTTATACATTTTGGTGTTTCTCTGTATCTATATATGTATGTCGTTGCATATATACTGAGCCGGATCAATCGCAAGGAGGTATTTAGGTATCAAGAGGCCCACGCAGAGGTAAAAATATACCAATTCATTGACCACCTTACGGGTTCACCTTTCCTTCTCTTCGCACTCTAAAATCCTAACATAACTGATGAGAACCAAAATCTATGGGTTCTTGAACGAAGAATTAAATGTTGCTTCTGGTTGCATTTATTAAGTTAAGCGCTTCTAGGCATGTTCTCATTGTTTTCAGTCGAAAAACTCACTCATTCTCTGCCACGTTCAACTTTACATATTAGGGAGAATTTCATGTTTTTACAACAAATATTTGAAAATTCTGGAAAAGTGCGGCCCGATTTCTCGCTGCCCGAAATAATTTGATTCGCCCCTGTCTATAAACGTTTGTTGTTGGTGTTAATTTTTTGGTTAAGCAGAGCACTCTAAAATATTTGTAGATTTTATATGTGCTATAAAAGAGTACCTATCGCCAAATACAAGAACAACAATTTGATATTTGAGAGTAGTAATATGAACAACAAGAAGAAGCATATCTGTGAATAAACGAAAAATGAAATGATAGTTTTCTTGTTTTATAGCGCAATAATTGTGGTATTGTTGCTATTGCCTTTATTGAAAATATTTAGTACATACATACATACATACATACGTACATTCATATGCAATTATTTGAATATATTTTTATTGTACATTTAATTACTGTGGGTGACGAGGTTGTATCGTTTCGTAGCTATACGTAATTAGGTTTGACTAAATTCGTCATTTACTTGGTTGATTGCTTATTCTAAATAGTCGAATTGTTCAAAATCTTGATTTGCGAATTCATTAACCTTTTTTTTTTTTTTTTTAAATGCAGCTGCAATTGGCGCGAGCTCTCAATTATAGAAATTTATATTTTCGTTCATTTTCATTTCGTTTGTCATGTGTACATATGTATGTATGTCCATACGTACATATATATGTATGGATTTATGTTCCTATATACATAAGTAATTCTCCCCATTTATTACCATGCAAGCCTTGTTTGTTGTTTTTGTTATTGGCGCATTTAATCCTTTCCATCTATGCCATACTCATAAGCATTCTAGACATTACCACTGGCATATTTAAGGTGTAGTCACATGTAGCAAACGATAGTCCTTTCGGACTACCTGTTATAATAAAGAAATTCAGCCGTTACATGTTTGTATTAAGAAGTTTCCTATATTCCGGAAGCACATCTAATTTAAGAGGCCATCAAATGGTTCTCTTTAAAGTTGCAAAATTCAGTTTGTACGTGGACCGCTGAGTGGAAGATCACCCTATTTTAAAATATTTTTAAAATATATCCCTATCTCAGAATTTTTTTCAATTACACGCTGTATCAAAATTCGTTTGAATATTACGATGAAAGGAACTATAGTATTGAATAGTCTACTTTTAGGCGTTTTACCAATCAAAATGTAGACTTGTTTAAACACCGTCAAGAAGCACACTTTGCCATATCTGAAAGCACCTTTACATTTATTACATGGATACATATGTATCTATGAAAGTA
The DNA here is from genome assembly GCA_951509765.1 of Sphenella marginata. Classification (NCBI taxonomy): domain Eukaryota; kingdom Metazoa; phylum Arthropoda; class Insecta; order Diptera; family Tephritidae; genus Sphenella; species Sphenella marginata. The sequence continues at coordinate 27,094,619 of OX608080.1, read as the reverse complement.
TGTATGATTTCATGCCACATTTTATGCCACCCGTGTGCTCTTTCAGTTCGATTACCGCTGCTAGCGTGCAGCTCAGCGGCTCAGCGTCTGTTTGCTTACTTGGTGCCTTTGACTTGACGCACTGTTTCACCACTTTGCTTTGAGTTTACTTTGTGTCTCTGTTACTGTGCTGTTTTTGTTATTGTTTTTGTTGTGTGTCGCTCTGTCTCGACGGCCTCCGTTTTGCTTTGCTTTGCTTGCTTATCTATCTCTTCGCGGCGTACACACAACATTCATTTTTGGTTTAGCGTGAGTTGAGTTACCCTGCTGCTCATTATTTGTTTGAGCGTCGTCGTGTAAAGTTGTAAAAAAGAATTTCAAACCCGATTTTTATTTGATATCTCTTTTTGTGTTGTCGTGTGTCAATGTTTGTTGGCGCGCTCTGGAGAGTAAAAAAAAAAAAATAATTAGGCACGTTTCGCTTACGAGCAAAACAAAAAAATTATTAATCAAAAAAATGTATTAATGAAATTCGAAAATGCAAAATATGTGTAAGCAAAGCATTTAAAGAAGAATAGTATGAAATAAAGAAAGAAGTGTGGTGGTGGCCAACTGCTACTTAACCTATTATAAGTGGTGGATTTGTGTGGTAAATAAATAAATTGTATGCTCCTCATACATAGCTAAACATACATAAATATAGAGTATGTGTGTGCAATATAGGAAACAAAAAAACAAAAAAACAAGCATAAATCCAAACTAAACGTTCGAAAATTAAGTATTGACACTTAAACTAAATAATCATCATCCAGCGTTCGTTGTCACCAATAGTTGAAAATGTCGTTGTCTTCTCTGTTCCGTTTCCGTCACCAGCGTGTGTGTCGAAGTCGAATTCGAAATTTTGCTCACAGCAGTCGTCGTTGTCGTCTTCGCCTTTGAATTTAAATTTTTCTTTAATTTTTTTTTATTGTTTGCGTACTCGTACCTCTCGCTCGCGATACATTTTTTGTTGTTGTTTTATAATGTAGATAATCATTTTAATTATTATTAGTTGTCTTTATTGGTGCTCGTGGTGCTTTTGTTATACATTTGCGCGATTACGCTCAAAGACGCGAATAAAAAAAATATGCAAATAAAAAATCAATAAATAAAATTAAACAAATAATGAAAACGCAACAACAATGCTTATGTTTAAAGTAAATTAAAAAGTTTCAAAGATATGAAAATACTAAATATATGTACATGTACGTTTGCATACATACATACATACATAGACATACATATGTATGTATGTATGTACACGCTGACTTACATATGTACGTAGGCAAACAAGTAAAGCAAGGCAACTGAAGAAGAAACACGAATAATCACAGGAAAAAATTCGTACATTAAATAAATGCATAAATATGTACATACATTAGGGTCGTCCTTATTTCAAAATTAAAATTGTAATTTCACACAACTTGCAAGCTATGCAGTTAAGAACAGGTTGTACCTAATTGAAAATAAATATCTAGTTGTATTTATGACGTGCAGGATAGGCACAAAAATCTATGAACAGTTCCTTTTCGAAAAATTCTCATTTTCATTGGGTGTACTCTCTACACTAATGATTGCGTTGTATCAAGTTTAATCATTTTGTCGGCAACGGTTTTAAAGTTATTGCCAGTCTAAATTCACTCATGCCGGGCTGTGCCATGCCATTTTTTGATAATAATTAATATGATGATTAAATCAAAGTTCTTGGTCATTTCAGCTGCATGAGTGACCGATTATCTTATACTTTTTGGTAATACAACTCTAATTTATGGAACTCTATATAGATTTCTTTATGCCCCGGGTTTACTATTAAGCTGTTTGTTCATTTTTTCCTACTGTAAAGAGTAAAGTTTAAAAAATGTTTCAATAAATATATCTACTCAACTTATTCAACCAACAACTTACTATAATAATTTCTGAATAACTTCTTCATAACACTTTTCATACGGGTACTTGTTGTTTGTAACAACAACAGAAACAGTCCCAGAACATTCTAGGTAGTGTCGTCAATAGGGACAAGGCTTTGACGGATACAAACCCGGTACTCTGTCACTCATAAAATAATACATAGGTACAATGCAATTTTTTATTTATTTTATTATCTTTAAGTTCTCCACCTAAAAAAATGCAAAAGTAATCGAACTATATCATGGAATTTGTGATAGCATAAAGAAATCAAGAATAAGAGACCACCCTAATGTGTTTACATACCTTTTCGAATATAGTGTGGCCCTCGTCTTTGACGTCGAATAAAAGATTTAAAAGTAATTAGTGCAAAGATGTGGATGATGATGAAGTAGAAGAGGGTGTAATGATAGACGCGTACATACGTAGAGTCATACATTCGTACGTCTATACTTTGAAGTAGACAGATGATTATTTTATAAATTCATACATGCATATGAGTGAAAAGTTATTATAATGCAAATGAATGTGCACCAAGTATTCGAAAATAAAATGTTCAATTAGATTGAAGCAAAATAGTGGATGCTGTTGGCATAAATGTTCTTGTGCACATAAAACAAACCCCGAAGCTATATTGCAATTGGTGATATTTAGTTAATAAAATTTATAAAAAAAAAAAGTAAAAAATAAAAAACAAAGGGTGAATTAGATCTTAGCTCAATTTTAGCGCATTGCTTACTCGTGTGTGTGTGTGTGTGTGCGATTTCGTTTTCTCCTATAACAACAATGTTAATTAATTGACATTGCGCAAAATTGTGATTGTTTACTACGTTTTGGCGGTGGTCCAATGAATTTATTCTGGCATACCACTTTTAGCTATAGACACCGGCTTTAGAACGCTTCGGTAGTAGCGTCGCGTCGTTACTTCCGCCTTCGATATGGAAGTTATAAAACCAATGGATTTTAGCAGTTTTTCTGCATTTTGTGAGCATTTGGATAAATCAGCGAAAAAAGTTAACAACGCCACAACTACGCAAACCACATTGACGGCAACAACAACACCGATAGTGCAAGATACAACAACAAAATCTGCAACAATAACTACAACAAACGGGTTTGTTGGTGGCACGGTTTCTACAACAACAAATCCTACGACATCAGCGCCGTCACCCACATTTCCGAATATTATAAACGGCAACGGCCTAACGAATAATCATTATCAACAATATTTTGAGGTAATGACAATATTTCCAGTAGCGCCTAGTGTTATAAATTTTGTTAAAATAAAACAAGGAAGTCTAAGTTCGGGTGAACCGAACATTAAAAAACTACCCAGCGTATAACAAATTTCATGCAAAGATCTAAATTTGTACTCAAGTTATGTATGTTAATTAATGTGATTTTCAAAATTTTCGATATCGGAAAAGGGGGCGTGGTTATCATCCGATTTCGCCCATTTTCAATAGCAACCTACCTTGGCCAGAAAGTAACCTGTATGCAAATTTCATGCAAATATCTCCATTTTTACTCAAGTTATCGTGTACACGGACGGACATGCCTTAATCAATTCCTCTTTTCAACCTAAGAACTTTCATACCTGGAACTCTATATCTAACTCGATTATTTTGCGCCGTTACGTAGTACCGTTATGTGGACAAAATTATAATACCCTTGTACTAACTAGTACTAGTACGCTGTGTATAAAAAGGGGGGAAAAATTATTTAGTAACTATTATAGTACGACTGCATCCATTTAAATTCGTATAAGAAACCTGTACAAATGTTTGATGTTTAGATAGGTTGATGATATTAGGGATAATGATAATGATAATTAATCGCTCATCAATCAGTCGACTCAGCCATTAGTCATAGTTGATTAAATAATTAATTAAAATCTACTTGATTTTATTATTCATGAAAATGAGTAGTCACATTCCGGTTGATGAGAAATTTTAAATGTTTTCTCTAAATTTATCCAGTTTAGAAAATAACTGTTTGTTATACATACACATATTTCATTGATTTCTTTGTTGAGATAAATCAGTAATGATTACTCATTTGATTAATTATTTTCCTAAGAATCCATTTAATGGTTGATTACCATTACTTCAAACTTTGAAGGATTATTTTTCAATTAATTAAAAAATAATAAAAACAAAATCATGATTTTTCACGATTATTAAAAATAGTCAAAATTAATAAAAAAATGTGATTTTTTTTTTAAATCGTAAAAAATTATGATTTTTTTTAATCGTAGTCAATGTATGTATAATTGCAATTTCTTAAGAAAAATTAAACTCCTTAAAAATACTTACCTATAGTTTTTTTTTTCAGTAAGGATCTGATTAAGCAAAATAATTAATTCAAAACTTATTTAATCGAATAATTGGTGACTAGCCAAAATTACTTTTAATATACACTAAGCTTGAAAATTTCTTGTTGTCCTTCAGGTCCAGGTTCAAATGTTCGGGAATGCCGTTTGTTTTGGCCCTTCTAAGTCCTGACGCTATTTTTACTAAACTGTCAAAAGCAGCTTTGAAAGTATTTTAGTATAATAAGGGATAACAGTTAACGAAGTGTATGCATTTCGTTTCCCCATCTAAAGTTGTTCGAATGCTTGAATTCGTACGCACGTGAGATTCAGACCATAGTTTGTTATTTTATTTTTGGAAAACTGACTTTATACATTTTAGAAACTTACTTATCAGATACTTCTATATTTGATAATGAAATCATTGTTTATAGGGAGGTTATAATATTTATCGTAATGAATTATCACCTTGTAATGATTGCAATAGTTTTTTTTATTTTCAATGCATTCTTTTATTTGTCGATAAATATTAATATATGTAGGTGTGCACGAATGTACATGTGTATGTGTGCACATATGAGAGTGCTCATTCACCATTTTGCGAAGAGAGCACATTTAAATATTTGACTTGAGTCTCCAGTTCCCAATATGTATTTACCACTTATAATAACCTTAATCAATTGCATCGCGTTGTTGGTGATTTTAGCATTCCATACGAAAGTATGTATGTATACACACATATTAGAGTGGTATAAAAAAACTTGAATAAAAGACAATGACTAAATTAAATTGATTAACAGTAACCCCACAAACTTTCCGCTCACTGAGTCCAAAAAAATGCGTGAAATACTTTATTTGGAACGATAATAATTTTCTTAAGCCTTGTTGGATACCTGGCCGTGAAAAAACCACATAAAATTTGTCACAGAACGAGTAGCTCTAGCTCGGTCTCTGAAACACAAATCGAAAATAGCAATATTATGACTTTAAGGGCTTTTCTTAATCATTTTAATGTAAGTTGTATGTATTTGCATTAGTTGTGTTTGCAGAAACGGTTTTAGTATTAAAATTCTTCTTTTTCATTAATACCCTGCAACATTTCCTATTAGTCCGGGATTAAGGTTCGTCATGATTAATCACCGAGATCTCCAATGTTGTCCAGAATTTTGACTAGTTAAACTAGGTACTAGGTTTTAATTTGTACGAGCCTCACACAAACTTCGAAAGAAAGCACACCAAGCTCTAGCCAACAAACACAAAATTAGGAAACTATTTTCGTTTTCAAAGGTCTAACGTGGGGTACAGTTTCAGGAAACTCTAGAGGACCATCGTATTTAAATTCTCTACAATTACTAATACTAATTAGCCAACGTTGAAGACAAATCTAGGCTTTGTTTTGGCACTAAAAGGACATGAGAAGTGCCAGTTAATAGGTATATTCGGATCCTGTCTTTATAGAGACCAGCCGCAAAATATTACTCACTCCACTTTGTGTATGCATACACAATTTCATTGTGGTTTGTTGTTGTGTGTTTTTTAAACATTTATTTAGTTTGTGCACTGTTCTTCTTCGAAGAGTTCTCTACTTGGCTATGAAGTGAGTTATGAGTACATGCATACATCGTTTTGCGATGCGATGTGTCGGTGTCGTGTATGCTTTTATTCTTTTGGGTTGTACCATAGTAGCATCACTCATTGGCGTTTACTTGTTTCTTGTTTTGTGTGATAAGTATTGTATTCTTCTTTAAACTCGTATGCAATATACGAGGGTAGCAACATAAGTACCAAAACAGGCTTTTAAATGTAACTGCGTTCCATAATATTAGTACACTATATAAACTAAAGTTATAAAATTGATAACTCTATTTTAGGCCCACGTGGTACATGTTAGAGATCCACAGTCCAAATCAAACAGTTTAAGAAGGCTTTTCTGCAATAACAACTCATAAACAAAATTTCATCTAAACAAAAAAAAAAAAATTTTAAACCAAATTAATCCGAGAACCTTTAAAAAGAATTTTTCATCGGAAGTTTTGTGACAATCGAACTATAGAAGAATGTCTTCCGATAGATTAATAAAATAATTGTAGAAAGAAAAAAATTTAATTTATGTAAATATTTTCGGCCAAGTTTATTTGTTTTTCAGTTATTATTTTTTATATTTAATCCTTACTAGTAGTAGACTCCTAAAAGCAAAAAAAAAAAAAAAAAAAAAAATACGGATGGTCTTAAAATCTTCCACAAAATTCTTCTATTCCGACTTAGGTCTAGAAAATTTTACTAATTGAATAGGGAAGTTCGATTCGCAATCGTACTGAAGCCGAATATTGGAATCATCGAAATATTCGAATGGTTTTAAGAGCAGTTTTAGTAATTCATGCAAGGGTTTTTGAGGTATATTTTACGAATAAACAGGCAGACAGATACACATTCTTAAGCCTGTTGATTTGGCTTCGATTCGGCGTTAGGGGAATCAACTGACTGCAATGCCAACAGCTGAAGTCAAGCCTGTCACTTGCTGTAAATTTTTCGTGAGTTAAAAAATTGGGAAGCTTTGATCATTAAGATTCTTAGCGATCGTGTTGCTTTATAAATCTTACAACACCTATTGTTAAAACCTGCAGCTGGATTTCGAGTTTCAGTTTTGTCTTACTTATATTTAGTTATTTTCTTTGTCAAATCGAGAACTTCAAAAGACGCCCTGCTGTATTTATCGTCATATGCAACTGACCTCACAGGATTCTTTTGTGTACATATTTATTTTTATAAGCACACAAGCGCCCACTGTTATGCCAGAATATTTTTCTATATGCACTACATACCCATCTACATATAACAAAGAAATTAAGGGTGTAAAATGGTTTTAACTTTTTATTTATTATTTTTCATACGTGTGCTGCTGCTCGAATTTAACCAATGTACGATGTTCTATTCGTTTAATACCTTCATCCGCATGCAATACATACATACATATATACGTACCTATTTAGTATATCTTATACATTTACATACATTGTATTTTGTTCTATTTCATTTCATTTCTATTCGCTTTCTTGTTTTTTTTGTTTTGTTATTCGAATTTCCTCCTTTTTGCTACTGTCACTTGGTTTTGTGACGTCTCGATATTCTCAGTTGGTAACGGCATCGGTAGGTATAATTGCACCCGCCCGGTGTGTTATTGTTGTTTTTGTTTTTTTGGTCGGTGACTCTGATGCTCGTGTTGTTCTTACAGTTTGTCATTGGTTGTTTTTAAGTTACTCGACTCGATGCGACTCAACCTAACGATTTTGCGAAATATTATTCTCATTAATGGGGGAGGTTGATTGACTACTTTGGCTGGTTAATACGCTCTCTCACTGTTGAATGGCGACTGGGCTGATTTTTATATCTAAACTGGATAGTTGGGTAGTTGAGAAAAGCGGGCGCGTATTCCATGGTTGACTCTCATCTAACTAGTATGCTTATGTTTGTAGGTACATTTGTAATTTCGTATGTTTGTATATACATACAAACATATACATACATTCATGCGCCTTTTTGTACATTTTCTTTATTATGTGTTCAGAGTGAATAGCACCAAATACATGTGTTCAAGACGTCTGTAGGTATGGAAAATGTTCTTTATTCAGCCAATTTGAATTCAAATGGTGTTTCTTCGTAAGGTATACTTGCATATGTAAGTGCCTATAACGTAGAGTAAATCGTACAGCCTTAAGACGGCTGCGAAAATAAATCGATATATGATTTGATTTTTTATTTAAGTTATGAAAAGAACAGATCAGGTGCTAAATCTTTTAAGGAAAGAAACTACTTCCCTTCTCTATCTCTACATGCATCTCTCCATATTTCGCCTTTAGGGGCAACGTAGTTTCTAAGTCTGGATTTCGACTCAGGTTGTAAACCCAATACCAATACAGGAAGCATGATTTTAACCCATTCTCCATTTACATATGATCAAAACATATTACTATCTTCATACGTTTTTTCCAACTTTTTCCTCTACTTCTTGATCTTTTTCTCCATTTCCCTTGACTGATTGGACATACAGATAAAATGCTGCCCAGATGATTTTGCCCGTTAATTACGCGTTTGTTTTGAACGTAGATCATAAAAAGATCAAATTAAAGAAAAATTTGTAGTTTGTTGTTCTAGAAGCACAAACGATTCAATGGTCTAGCAATGCATATAATTATGGACAACTTAATATCTATTCTCCTAATGTTCAGACTTGAAGGTGTTAGCTTTGCAAAAAAAATTTTAATTTTAAAAATAAACTTTTAGTATGTATGTATACCAATTATAGAAGATGTAGGTATCTTCGGTAAGTTTTCAAACACACTCTGGTTATGTTTCGCCAAAATTTTCGTTCAAATTATTCCGATAAATTTGGGTTTAAGTTGCATGTATCACTCTTGTCTCGCCTTCCAAGGCGAATTCAATACAAGGTGGCAGCGAAGCGAATTACAAACCCACATACGTAGTCTAGTGTCAAAATTGTACTGCAGCAAAATTTTTAGTATCAAAATTTGAGAAACAAGTAGCTATCAGCTGTTTGGATAGTTCCACGTGTACTGCGTACGAAGGAAAACTGGAAAAGGCACGCGGACAATCCACTACTAATTTAATTAGTATATTTACAGAAAACTAGGCTCTAAAATTTTTGTTTAATGATAAATTCAACAGAAAAGGTCAAGTTATTATAGTTACATAATTTTGCTAAAAATGCCACCCTAAATGTGACACCAGATATGTGTCTAAGCTTTGAGGGGGTGAGTAGTTTTTTTTTTATTTTACTTTGAGGTTTTTATTTATTAAGAGTAGATCGGGGATGTGCGGAGCACATTTCACTGGGAACGATCTTTGGAAAATTATTATTTTATTAAATTAAATATTAATAATAACAAAATAAATAAATATGAAAAGGGCTGCCAAGTAAATTTGTGCTCTGCACACCCCATTTTATACCAAAAAAAAAAAATATAAATTAAATATGAGATATAATATAACTCAATGAAAGGAAATATAATATAATATATAAAAAATTATATAATGAGGTAATTCAATGAAGATGATTATATATGTACAATTCAATGTAATGGGTTATATTATGGTTTTGGAATTGGGACGTGTGGCTACCTAAGTCGCGTAAACAATATGTATGTATGTAACTGTTATTGTCAAATAATATTTGCAGAGAGTAAATCTCTGGTAATTGATGTAAAATCTGTAACCCAAAACAAGATGAAAATATTTCCTTTCACAAATCATGATTGGCTCTTAATTGTGTCGATAATAATCGATGTATAATGTCACATAATAACTGGTATGCCATTCTAATATGGTATTTTTCCAAATGTTTCAAACAAATAAAAAAGTAAATTATGAAAAAAATAGTACCGTCATTCCCTATGTGAAATCTGTTAACTCCATTCTAGTTCACTAGGTGTTCTCTGCTGAAAAATTTCTAGTGAACAGCATTTTTGTATATACCGTGTGAAATAGTTCTTCTCACGTTTAAGCGTATGTTTAGTAGCTTTATATTTCTAAACCTAACATAATAAATTTAAAAAGAGTTGCCATCTACCTCCAAAGTGATATTATGTTAAATCAATTAGGTAGATCTTGTAACATAACGTTCTACTGAAAAATAGTTTTTTGACAATGAACTAAAAATCAACCCGTGGCCATACTTTTTGTTACTATAGGTAAAGAAAAACAGTTCTATCGTCATTCCAAAAAAACCTATAAATAAATTTTCGCTGGGAAATTTCGTAACAAATTCCCTTCAAAATACCAAACTGTGTAAACCAAGGCGAATTCATACTAGGTGATAGCAAGACCCCGGGTGGGTATCGAATTTTTGGCGATACAAAACCATATAAGAAAAGAACTAATAGATCAAAAACAGTGCTCTGTTGGTCGTCTCTCTCTAACTTTGAAAACAAGTCCAAGGAAAATCAGTGCCAAAATATGTATAATCAGTTTAGTTGGAAGAGGCAGACGCTTGCAAATAAAGTTTTTTTATTGATCGATGATCATTACAACATGTACTCATTTTGTTGAACCTCTATGCTGTGAAAAAAGAAAAGGGAAATTACGCGGACAATTTTTTCCTTGGTCGAATTATTAGTGCCATAAGGTAGCTAGATTGCTGTAAAGTGAATCATAATTATTAACGCACTTGTTTTATGTGAAATGGTTTTTTCGAAATTACGCGTTTTCACTTGTAGTATGTATATAGTTTAAAATAGGATTTTTGTTTTTGTATCAATAACTGCAAATGTCCCGTTTGTGTATTCTATTGCAAATATTAGGTGACGGTTTTACTAATGCTTTACATAATAATATTCGTATTAAATCGTTCTAAATTTATCATTTTAACCTACGCAATTGTTTTCGCTTTATTCATTTCACTTAATACACACTCACACACACATATTTAAAACACAATTATGTCCTTAATATACTTATAATAAACCAACCACTTAAGCTTAGAAATGATATATGTTGACATTTAACGACTAAATATATCTTTAATTCCGAACATCTTACAGAAAATGGAACGGCAAGGTAAAATGGAGTTGGCAGCAAAGGAACGTGAAAGCCAGAGACTCCAACAAATACCGAAAAAATGGAACCGCCGTGAGGAATATGAATTTTTGCGTGTACTCACCGGTTATGGCGTAGATTTACAACCACCGACCACAATGGGCATTGTCTTGGCACCCGATTGGACCAAATTTAAACAAATCGCACATTTAGAACGCAAAAGCGACGAAACTTTAAGCGATTATTACAAAGTTTTCATAGCTATGTGTAAACGTAAAGCTGGCGTTAAACTCAACGAAAGCGAACGTGGTCTCGAGGGTGTCATAGAAGAAATTAGTGAAGATCACGCAAAACTTATCTTAGAACGTTTAGAATTATTGTCAAAATTACGTGAAATAGCGCGACATCCTCATCTGGAGGAGCGTCTCAAGTCGTGTCTGATGAATGCAGACACACCCGATTGGTGGGAACCTGGCAGGCATGACAAAGAGCTGATCTCGGCTGTACTAAAACATGGGCTTTATCGTTCAGAAACGTTCATTTTCAACGATCCAAACTTTAGCTTTGCCGAATCTGAAAAACGTTTCATACGTGAATTGGAAGCACAAATTCAACGTACAATCAAATTGGAATCATTCAATGTCGAACGTTTGTCTCAGGCAGCAACGCCGATTGTGAAAGGTGAAATTATTGATTTGGACGATGAATTACTTACGAAAGATAGTCTCATCAAAAAGGAACAATTTACGCCTTTCAAAGCAGAAATAAAATCCGAGAAGTCGTTAGATAGCTCCAAACTAGTAAGTGTACCAGCTAAAGCGGAAAAAGACGCATCGCCAAGTAAGACGATTGCAGTCGAACAAAAGACTGATGATAAGATTGAATGTACTGAGGAAAATCGTACAACGAGCACTGATGTGCCATTCAAGCAAGATGCAACAAGTCACGAAGAAATCAAAGAGTTGGATGGTGACGAAAGCATCAGCAAGGAAAAATCCAATGTAGACGCAACGTTAACAGAGACGGATGCAGTGCAAAGTAGTGAAAAAGTGTCCAAAGATGATGAAGACCATGATAAGATGGAGGTTGATGAAAGTGTCGAAAAGCAAAAAGATGCTGACGGCAGCACCAGCTGTATTGATGGTGAACAATCTAAGCCGTCAAACGATGTGTGTACCGGTGCTGAAAGCACAGCAGAAATTCCAAATAAAGAATCAGAAACTGATACAATGGATTTAAGTAAAGCTGATGAAACTGACGAAAATGAAAAGTTGTCAAACAAAACAAGCGATATTGAGACAACAGAAAAATCAGAAGATGAAACAATTGTTAAAACTGATGAAAAAGACAATATTTCGCCTTCAAAAGAAGAATCAGCTAATATAAAACCCGAGGAGGAAATAACTAAACCGGCAATTACCGTGGAGAAACCAAAAACCGCTGTAGATCAAGAAATACTCGATTTGGCTACAGCTACCACCGGCACCCCAGATCCCGATGATGAGGAGGTAATGAAGGAAAAAGAAAAGGCAGTTGAAGAGGAGTGTCAGAAGCAAGCTGCTGAGTTGAAAGCACGTTTCCCCGATTTAGAGGTCATACAACCTGCCGCCGTGAAACAAAAGCAGGATAAACCTAAATTAGAAATGTGCATGATACGGTGGTTCAAAGATTTTGCGCTCGAACGTCGTATTTCGCATATCGTAATCTGTGTCGAGACAACAAAATGGCCCGTCAACAGAAATTATACCGCATTCGCCGGTTGTAAGGGTATTGATTTAAATATTTGCTTACATGAGGCTATACCACATCTTAAAAATGTTGAACGTCCATCCTCCACACCCGATGTAATCACTATTACTACCGAACAGGGCGCTACAAAGCAATTGCAAACATCGCAAATGCAACAGGTAAGTGGCGGTGCTGTTTCTACACCAACACCACCACCGCAACAACCACTTCCTGTTACAACACCACCCAATGTTGGCGCTCCGATTGGTTTGGGTTTGTTACCGCCAAACACTCTCACAAGTATGGCTGCTATGAATGGGGCTGGCAAAGGTATTGTCACCAATATGGGGGCGCCCCCAACAATAGATGCTAATAGCATAAATGCTGCAGTTGCGGCTGCAGTTGCTGCAGCTGCCGCTGGGGGTAATAATCCGAACTCATTATCGCCAAATACACTTTCAGCGCTATTACCAGGTATGACTATGACACCAGCTACAGCGGCTGCCGCTGCAGCTTTGAGCACAACACCAGTGGCGTCAGCGTCAACCAATATAACGAGCGCCGTACCAGTACCTATACCTCCTACCCAAAGTACAGGCAAGAAACGAAAACGTCACATAGCGATCGACGTTGAAACTGAGCGTGCCAAATTACATGCCTTGCTGAACAGTTCACAAAATTGTAAGTAGTTTATGCAAACATAAACAATCAATGGTACTTAATCTACTACTTTTTTTTTGTTTGTTTTTGTATCTATAGTGGGCCAAAAAGATTGGGAAACTGAGATTGCAAATATGGAACCATTGGCTGCTCCTGTTTCAACAGCTCAACCGTCTGGCCGTCGCAGCGCTTCAGCTGTATCGCCAAATGCCCCGGCAAGTCCTGCATCTACAAACATATCCATGCAACCGCCGCCTGCACATCAACATGCCTCATTGGCGCGACAATCATCTGGACAATTTAGCAAACCGGCCATACCGCCATTAAAAACACCACAAACGTCGATGGGTTCACCAATGGATTTGTCTTCAAGGTAAATGCACTACTAAATAATAAAATCGTTAAATAGTCGTTAATAATAGTTGTTAAAAATAGTAACCACTCGGCGCTTAATCGACTTCTCTTATAATTTCGTGTAATAAATTTTTATTTGTATCTCTTTGCTTTTAATACAATTGAAGACGACATTGAAAGAGTTTACTAATAAGTTAAGTCGAGGTGTCGAAACCAAAGATCTTTGGTCGAAACCGGCCCTTAGAATGGTTTGGCTCTCCATCAAAATTCATAAAAATCTCTCGATTCGTTTTAAAAATAGTAGAGGATATCCGAGTATAGACATATACAAAACTATACTTTTTTAAAGTTATAAAATAATTAAGAAAAAGATATTATGTATGTAAATATTACTGTTATTATCAAACTATTGAACATCAAAAAAGAATCGTCCTTCTAACAAATTGTTTTAAATTTTTCCCTAAAATTAGCTTGCCCCGAATGAATATGACTGATATGCTTAAATCTGCGTCATCCAATACTTCAGGAGCGATTGATTTAAGTGAAGTACAAGATTTCTCTATGCCTTCAAAGAAATCTACGACATCTCATCTACAAGCGTCATTAAGCTCTGCATTTCCATCAATGGGTGGCAAGGGTAAACTTGATGATACCCTGAACAAATTAATGAAGAAAAATAATTGCGTAAGTTTTGGCTAATACTAACAATATAATCTTTATAAAAAAACGTATATAATTTTTCTTGTAGACAATCGAAGAGCCAGTTATTGGTAAAGAGAAAAAACGCAAGAAACTCGATGAAATCGTTTTAGGTCTATCTGCAGCTAAAGAACAAAAAACTTTCCCAGATCCATCGTTACCATCATCGAAAAAACCACAAATTCCGCCAAGTGTATCAGTAACACCCGCTAATTTGCCCACTTCGGTGTCAAATCAGAATCAGCAAAATCAAAAACCGTTCACTATCACTGTTACGACAGTGCCTGGAAGTGAGTTTGAGTCTCTGAGCCTATTTTTTAGTATAATTGATAACACATAAATGAAAACAAATAATAACTTGTTTATATTTCTTATTTTAAAATTATAGAATCTAAATCAAGTGGAAACTCATCTATGCCCTCCCCAGCCTCCGTGCCATCTACATCAAGTAGTAGCTTGCCCATGATGACTGGTGGTCTATCACTAAAAGATATAAATGCAATTGTAGCACAAACAATGTCTACCGACCCACAAGCATTGCAAAAACTTAATCAGAATATGGGCTTTGGTAGTGGCTTGTCAACGAAGGATATTAATGCCATAGTAGCTCAAACAATGGCCTCAGATCCGCAGACATTGCTGAAGCAACAACAAAAAATGATGCAATGCCTGCCACCGGCTCAACGAAAAGCGTATGAAGCTATGTTGGCCGAAATGGAACAAGCAATGAAATTAAGGTAAGTCCGAGAAAATGAGCAGTTTAGCAGATCTGTAATAAATCGTATATTATACATATATTTCTATAGCGCCAAATATAATGTGCCTGACCTTAAGGTGAATAAATGGCTAACAGATATGAGCACTCCACTCACTGATCAATTGAATATGGACTTTACTAATGCGGCTAGTACCAGCGCTAATACAAGTAGTCGACGCTCGAATCGGCAACAAAGTAATAGTTCATCACATCAATCATCATCTATGTCGCAAATGAATAAAGCCGCAGCCCAATCCACGCAGTCGCATGCACAACATCAGCAGCAGCAGCAGCAACAACAACAACAGCAACAGCAGCAATCTGCAATGCCTAATTCACAAGGGCTGACAGGCGAAGAGCCCGTGCCAGTTGTTAATAAGCAAACCGGTAAACGTATTTCAGGTAGCAAAGCACCGCAATTGAAGCGTCTAATGCAATGGTAAGATAAATGGATTTTTGGAAATTTTTTTTTACCAAATTTTCAATCTATTCCTTAGGCTGACTGAGAATCCTGCTTACGAAGTTGATCCAAAATGGTTAGAACAAATCCAAAATCCTATGAATATACCCTCGCCAAAACTTCTTTCCATGGATAATAGTAATTATGCATCGACTAGTAAATCATCGCATGGTGGTCGTCCCTCTTCGACCTCAAGCAATTCATCGGCAGGTGCGCATACACAACAACAGCAATCTTCATCAGCTCATTCGTCTCCAGCGCCTTCTCCCACCATGTCTTCCAAGAAGTCTTCACGTCAATCGGCCATAGATCAAGCCAACGCAGCTATGCAATTTGGCTCATTATCTGGATTAAACCCAAATCTGTTGGCCAGCTTGCCTGGATTGGGTGCATTTGATCCAAAGAATCCACTAGGAGCATTCGATCCAAAGAATCCTCTACTATCAATGCCATTTGCCGGTATGCCTGGTATGGGTAACATACCAGGACTGAATAATTTGAATAGCATGAATTTGTTTGCAAGTTTAGCTAGCATGGGTGGTCTTGGCAATTTGGCGACAATGGATCCTCAAACATTGGCCGCTTTAATGGCTGCTGGCTCGGCGTTGGCAGGTTTGGGCGGTACGAATACGGGTGCTGGAAATGCAGGCTCTGGCGGCAAAAGTTCACAGTCTGGTAACTCGTCCAATAAGAAAAATAAAAACGATGCACAACAAAATGCAATGAGCTTGAGTGCATTAACTGGTAACACAGGCAATAGTGGCAACACTGGCAGCGGTGTAGGAAGCACGTCAAATAAAAATTCCAACGCAGCAGCTGCTGCTGCGTCACAGTTAACAGGCTGCTTCCCGTACCTGTTCCCCAATCCGTCATTACTTTATCCACCAATGGGTCTAGGTGGTTTGAATCCTTATTCATTAGGCTCGTCTGGTCTTGGGTCAGCGTACGATCAGTTGGCGCAACAATATAATTTATTGAACGGTGGTGCTGGAGTCTCATCATCGGCAGGTAGTTCCTCCACAACACAGTCAAAATCCCATCAGAGTCAATCAAAATCTAGTAACTCTCGTACATCAACATCTTCGGCATCTGCGGCATCAGCTGCCTCTGTAGCCAATCTAATGAATGCAATGGCGAGCATGGGTGCAACTGGCCAACCACAAACCAGTACAAGTAGCTCTCAATCATCGCGCGGTAGCAATCGTCAATCAGCTGCTAGCCGGGCTGCTGCACAAGTAGCTGAAATGGCACAACTATCAAGTCTTCTTTTGCCAGGTACTGATCCACATCTACTTGAATCACTTAGCCGCATGGATTTAGCACAAAGTACGCGCTTATTGAGTTCGTTAGGAATACCGCCACTCACAGCACCAACAACACAATCATCATCAAATGAGAAACGTTCGTCCAATAGTAATTCAGCTGCATCAATTGCCGCTGCACAACAGGCACAAGCAGAAAAGCAAGCAGCCAAAGAACAACAAAAATGGATGGAAAGCTTAGCACGGGGTCAATTGCCCACAGATTTAGCTACGTTGCAGGCATTTTCGCAAGGTAAATTCCCTGCTTCACTGAGTGGTGGTAGCCAATCGGCCTCCACTTCGTCGTCGGTGTCAACATCGTCGGCTTCGGCGAGCAAAAATGCCTCGAAAGCTGCAGCTGCTGCACTTGCCGCACAATTACCACAAATACTTGGACTACCAAGCGATTTTGCGCCATCGATGATTGCCGATATGGCGCAAGCATTGACAGCGCCTGGTTCGTTGGCAAGTTTAGCGGGCTTAACTGCGCCACCTACCAGTCTGGCATCATCTATGAGTGGTGGCGGCGGCAGCAGCAGCAGCACCTCGGGTTCCTCGAAACGCCAACGAAGCGGCGCCGGCGGCAACAGTGGCGGCGGAGGTGGTAACAGTAGCAACACCAACATGCTGGATCCGGATGCCTTGACCAAGGATGCCTTTAAACAACAAATGGAATATTATACAAAAACACTGGGACTTGGATCTGGCATCTCACTAATACCCACTTCAATGGCAACCAGTATGAGCAACGCAAGCAGTGTATCCAACACTATTTCAAACTCTCAAATGGATGATCATCACAAATCTAAACGTTCACGAGCAGCCGACTCGCATGCCGCAGCATTAGCAAATGCTAAGGACGAACTATCAGCAGCTATGCTTGCCAGCGGACTGCCACTGAACCTTGGTGGTGGTATGACTAGCATAGAGAAGAGCTTACGCGGTGGTAATCTTGGCATGGGCGGTGGAGGGGGCGGTAGCGTTTCAATGCAGGAAGCCGACAAAGTCACATTAACACCATTAAACTCCGCAGGTATTACAGCCAACCTACCATCGCAAACCACAATAACTATCGCGCCACCAATAAGTTCCGGAGCTAGTTCCAGTAGCGAACGCTCCGAACGCAGTGAATCTCGTATTTCGTTGACCATTACAAATGCTGCTGATGCAGCTAAATTGCCACCGCCATACGAAGAAGCAGATGAACTAATAATACAGCCAATACTAAAGAAACCACAAAATACCCCAACATCTACAGCGCCCAGTATTGCATCAAGCAATCATGGAAGTGTAGAAGATTTGGAAGCAGCGGTAGCTGCAAGCATGGTGAGCACTGGCGGTGGGGGTAATGGAAATGATAATAGCAATAGTAGCGGTAATATTAATTTAAATGAAGGGAACGGTGGCAACGACAACACAACTCCTACAGCTTCGACATCTGCTGCAGCGGCTGCGGCGGCATCTGCCAACGAAGAACATCGACGTTCTTCCAGCCGTTTAAAAAGACCACGCACCGGAGGCGATCATTCACAAAACGATCAGCCGCCAGAGAAACGACGTGAATTGCGCTCAACGCGCCACACGCGTCAATCGAGTGGTAGCGTGGAAACATCATTGAATTTGTCAACAAATAGCGAGGCTGAGGAAAAAAATGAATGAGTACTGCGACGTACTACGCGACTGATGACTACGATGACTTCTAAATAGAAACCACAACAGAAAGGGCGCGGAATGATGTTTAAATGTAAAGAAATTATGTATGTGAAGAGTAAAGCAACGGTTAGAATGAAGGATGGCGGGAGGCAGAGAGAAACAGAATGAGAGAGAAGGAGTGAGGCAAAAGAGAAGAATTGAAATGTAGATAGCAACCGCATGATCATTGCTGCTGATCATGGATCTGGATATGACGTTAATGCATATTTTAAAACGGATGCCACTGTTATCAAAACTACAAAGGCGAAGACACAAATTGACAACTGCTGCGAATGTCATTTGGTGGCCGCCAAAGCTTCTTTTTGCGATGTGTATTTATTCACTGATGTGCTGTAAATTTCTATGCAAAGTCCGTAAACGCTCTCTCATCCTTATTCCCTGCAGCTGTTCTCACTTTACACAACTTATTTTGTTTTTATAAGTCTTCAATAATACTAGAATATGAGAAGTAATGAAGGTAATACAAGACGGTGAATATATTATGAAAAGCGCTTATAATTGTAAACAGATTATAAAAAAAGAACAGTACTATAAATTATTGATAAAAAAGGCTTAAAATAGAAAAAAACAAACAAAAAAAAAACAAAAAAAAACACATAAAAAAGTAATCAATTTAGGTTATAAACGACGACAATTTAATTTAATTGGATTGCATAATTAATTACATTATAACTGTATTTGTAGTAAGCAAAACTTACTACAGAAGGCAACGATAAAAAAGGGAGCTTACGACATTTATTATAGAAAGTACGAATGTAATTCTGATAGCACGCACTGTCGTAAAACAAAATTATGAATTGTAGTTATATAATAGTATTTAATGGTAAGCGTAATTCTCGAAATTGCTTGTAGCAGAAAAGATTAACAAAAAAGGCATACAAGCAAAAGCGTAATTAATTGTTTAGTAAACTTATATGCATGCATACATACATAAAAATAGTTTTATTTTCTCAAAAGTGTGTATTTTTTAAATTATATTTAAATTTTAATACATTCTTTTATTTCGTGTACGATTATATTGTAAACGTGTTTTTTTTAATTTGCTGTTGGTGTTGACGGAAGTAAAGTAATAAAAATGCAGACAAATTATAATTAAATCTATTGAACCAGCCTGCCTGTTGCAATATAAGAACCTATAAATTATTATTTTTTTATTTTAACAACTGTCTTCTAACGTGTCATGCTTATTAAAACAAAATGCTGAAATGTCGCTTGAGTAGGTAAATAAGTATATGAAGAAATTGTATAACTATGTTATGTTAAGTCAAAAGTAAATGCTCAAAACAATTTTCATGTTCTTTCTTTTGTTTGAGATATCCCTTATTAAATGATATATACATTCTACCAAAAAAAAAAATTTTACGAAACTGTCATTTACTTTTTTTTCGGTTTTCCTTTATTTGTCGTGGTCTTGTCTCTAGAGAAGAAGTACCTCTATGGAATATACCGCTTCACAATGCTTATTTCAATGCTTGGATAGCAATTTATTAGTGGTCAGTTAAAGAAGATTAAGTTGTGTCAGAAACTTTCTTAAAATGAAATATGATTCTGCGTTAGCAGATATCACTGGGAATGCGACACAAATGAGAGGAGAACATAGCCGTTATACTCTTCGGGGTTATATTGCAACAAATATTCTATATTATTATACACGTTTTTCTTGCTTAGTACGCAACTTTTTATTATACAAGAATAATTTGATTGAAAATCTTTTTTGTACCATCATTTTTCCCCCTAATTGCTAGAGCATCCAATGTTCTTCTTTTAACAAAATGTATAAATCAATTAAACTTTTCTGACATCAAAAATTGAGCAAACTGTGTGGGGGTGGGATAGCTCATTATCGTCCCTAGATTCCTATACCACAAAAAGCGCCTGCTCTCGCCGCACACGCATCGCATTGTTAGGCATGAGACATTGTTTTCTCATAACCAATAAATCAGAACTATTCATAGATTTTATTCGATTTACAATGTAACTGCATGTTTTTAGTTTATATATTAGACACCTAGAAGAGCTTAAATATATATAACAAAAGAAAAACAATATATATTATTACATAAAAGCACATACTTATTTTATACATATATACCTATTCATACAAAACAATAATTACATATTTGATATACATAATAGTCTTGTACTAAGATTATTTTTTAATTTAAAAGAATTATTGGTTTTTAACAATTATTGTGCTTGTTTTTTTTTTATTTCGAAAATAAAACTTTTTATAAAATACATACATACATAGTTTTATGTTTTTTGTGTTTCGGTTTTATGTATATACAAAACTGCGCAGGCATGCAGAACTTCTTTACCACAGCTATATATTTTTTTATTATTCCAATTTGTACTTTTGTCTTATATGATAATTTGTATTCGAAATTGTGAATGAATTGATCGAGGGGTGAAATAAAATTCGAATTGGATAAAATTGTCCTTTCCAAGGGGAATTAATTCTTCACCTTGTCCGACCATTGTACTCATAAAATGTTACGTCAAGATATTTTGGTGTAATATCTATGTATTTCCTAAACGATATCTTGCATAATAGGGGTACATAGGTTACTCGAATTCGATCGCAGTAAGCGACCCAATAAGATTCGAGTAATTCCAAATTGAGTTGAAGACTAACCCCCTGCTACATAAAAAATAAAACCAGTGTATAAAGCTTTTTAAAGTGGCAATTCTATAAAAACTTTGGATTTTTTAGGAATTTGGGGGGAACTACAGCCAATCGTATTTTTTGATATTTTTTTTTTAAATTCCTTCTCTGATGTTTTTAGACTATGAGTTTTTTTTAAATTGTATTATCTATTGTTCGTCCTTTTTTCACAAGTAAAACTTTTCACCTCACTTCAGTCTTGCATAATTTCGCAAGAGCGGAATGTAGATAAAGAAAAATGGTAATCAATATCTTGTAAAACATAAAAATTATTGTATATCTATAAATTGTAATCACATTTTTCACCATACAAAATATAATTAGTATGTTAACTGAAATTGGTATAGGAAATTGCAAAAAAAAAAACTTAATTATAAATTATAATAATAGTAATAGCTACACAAAAAAAAAAATGCGAAGCTGTTAAGTTTAGAAAGGCTGAATTTCGCTTGTAACACAATTAAAGTTATCAATCAAAATTCGTATAAATAAAAGTAGATACGAACAAGTTTTTGGTATGATAAATTATAATTTAAAATATTGAAAAATCAACGTTCTATTCAAAATTTAAAAACAACAAATTGTAATTATAATATTAACTTATTAAACCTATTAGACACATACATATAAACATCTAAATATGTAGTATACATAACGCTTGCACAAGCATTCATACCACGCAAAACAGCATACATATTTACATATGACATACATACAAACATCAATGCATATGTATACAAATACATTCATAAATTAACTATAAATGCATTCTATATAAATTAAGCGTAAATAAAAGTAACTTTAAATAACATCATACATTCATATACATATGATTGACATGTGGATTTAATTAAATAATCATTAGAAAGTATATGCATGCATACATACATACAATGGAAATGAAAACCAGCTACAACAACAAAACAAATTTAAATTACTGCATTCGTAAATTATTGATATTAAAACTTATTTAAGATCACAAACAAGTTTAAATATTTGAATTACTTAAAGATAAATAAAAATAAGAAAATCTTACAAAAAATGCATATGAATGGCCTTTTATTTTGCATAGGGAAAATGTATATATTTTAAGTCAAGTACAAAAGGCTGCATGTATTTAATTCGGAAGTGGAATATTTGAAGCGGGTGGCAAATCTTCAAGCCTCATTTTTAAATGAAAACAAGTAAGAAAAGGGCTGTCTTCGGCTTTGCCGAAGTCTTTATACCTTTCATGAATACGCATATCTTTTTTAAGTGTCCTACATTGCCAAACCACATTTATCGGAGCAATCGGTTATATGGAAGCTATATGTTATGTTCCTCCGATCTATATGATTTTCATTACGCACATCACATTTATAATAAGTAAAAACCTTGCAAAATGTTACGTTCCTAGCTTCTTAACTGCAAAATTTATAGCCCAAAACCCATTTATCGAAACTATCGATTATATGAGAGCTATGTATGTGTTTTGTTTGTCCGATCTGGGTGATTTTCACTACACAGGTTACAAATATAATATGTACTAAACCTGCAAAATTTCGCTCTCCTAGCTTTTTGATTGCAAGAGTTATAGGCCAAAACCCATTTATCGGAACAATCGATTGTATGGGAGCTATGCGTTGTATTGGTCCGATCTTACTGGTTCCGACAAATGATTAATATAATACAAAATGGCGGCTCCATACAAAATTTCATGGAGATATCTCTAAAATTGAGGGACTAGTTTGCGTTCAAACAGACAGACGGACATGGCTAAATCAACTCAGCTCGTCGCCCTGTCCATTTCCTTATACTTAATGGTGGGTATATCTCTTCTTCTTCTCATACTTACAAACATCGGCCCAAAGTTATAATACCATTTCATGTTCATGAAAGGTATAAAAAAGTGTTCACCACTACGGACACCAAGAGAGTCCAAATCATGCTGCTTTCACCAACCGCCCTCAGGCACCAGCACCAGCCTGTCGCATTAGAACCTTCACTTCCATAACATTATCATTCTTTATCCAGCCCATAGGAGGCAAAATATAATGTTGATTCAAACGCGAGTACCGATATGAAGTAGAATAGACTTTCCGATCCAGTCGACTGTGTGGTTTTTTTGGTTTAGTCTAAATTTTTTGAACAAAAACTTTTTATTTTATTGTTTATTGAGATTGAGATATGTTATATTTTTTTAATGATTTTCTTTTTATAAATTTAACTAGCTCTCTTCAAATAACATCGACACACCAGAGACTGGTAATTTTTTGTAAAAAGATGATCGATTAAGTATTCGAAGTCGCCGGTTCGACATTCGCGATAGCACGATATCGATAATGCTTAGTAGTCGATTATCTATTCTTGTTCGACAGTCACAATAGGGGTGTTCTACTCCATCAGAGAAATTGGGGAAATCCAATGCTTTGTTCATGTTGCGAATCCCTACTAAGGATTGTCTGCCCCAACAGTTTCAATACTTAAAAGGTGTTGTACTAGGTTCCGCTTCGGTCGCACCAGCGAAGGTAATCAGGCAAGAAACCTTTAGAAAAATCCATGTAAACTTCGAGCAGATAATGAAAATGCGACCACAGACCACAGAAAACATGGTTTGAAAAGTATACACCCTTATGGCGAGTGTCGATTTGCAGTAGAATAGAAATTTTTCGATTGAGTCGATCGTATTTTATTTTGGTATTGTGCAACTTGAGCCGATAATTTACTTTGGGGTACAAAGATGATCGAATGCTCTCACAGTCGCTCGTTGATCGAACGGGTCGACACTCGCAATTGATCGATGATCGCTAAGCGCTTAGGAGTCGATTATCTATTCGTGTTCCACACTTGCAATAGGGGTAAAAATGTTCTCTTGGAAAATAGTAGGAGTTTTCTAGGGACCCAACAAAGTGTTCTTGACATCGATGACCATGAAAAGAATAAAGCAGCTACGAATGAATTATATTCAGAGCTTTTCTGTTCCACCATGACGATACTTGACCATACACTATTACAAAAAATACAAAAATTGGATTATTCGCCCACCATATTCCTCAAGAACAGCCTCCTCAGATGATTTATAACCTCATTATCCATCTTCTCCTTCCTTACGAAATGACATGACCTACCACTGGCCATACCAAATCGCTACCACGGCAGTCTGACAGTATCGCAAGTGAGTACCAGGTTCATATCCGGTCAATTTGAAACCTTCGGCGAGTGTTGTTCCATTTGTTTTCTCCTAGGTATGGTATTGATATTGTTTATCTACATAAAATTTTCAGGTTCCTGCATCAAATCCTTTTAGAGATATCTATTCAGCTTAAGAATCAATGTTTGAATGGGGTTGTCAGGCCGACTGCCGTATTCGTGAACTTTGGTGGTTTATTAGGAGAGGTATACCTACCTCGGGCATATTAAAACTATCACAAGGGGCTAGTACCGGAGCTGTCCGGTTCCATAGCCGGCAAAGGACCGTCACATCTGCAACACTAATCATGACCTTCGGGGAGTGCTTTTGTCACTACTCAGACAAACAAAAACTTTGGGTCGCTTGATTCCTAGGAAGACAAAGGTCACTCATGTAAGCATGAGGTATGCGCACGTATAGAACGGAATATAATTCCCTCCAAATTTTAATGAAAATCACATGAAATAAAATGGCATCTGCTCGGACATATGTCTGTTTATTGTGTTCTATAAAAAGTTTTAAACACATTAAATAAATTTCGAATGAATTCACTTTTCATAGCCAATCATAAGAAAACTTCAATACACAAATAAGAATACTAACCGATTATAATGAATTGTAAAGTTCATAATAAGTCTAAGCTAAAAATTTGGAATTTTGAACAATTGTATGGAAAAAAAAATCATATCAATCTTAAGCATGAGTTCATTAGGATTAGTTGAATATGAGTATACCAATATTTCAAAATATTATAGAATGTGACGCATATATGTATGTATATTTTTCTTAAATAGAGTACGATATTTTTTTACCGCTTTCGCTTTGCTTATAAAACACTTAATTGTAAACGCGTTTAATATCTAAACAGATCTTGAAATAAACATTATAAATAATAATTTGCATTGCAGCTTTATCTTCACATCTATGTATAATTTAAAAACATCGAACGCTCGCACGCTTCATCGAATTGCTCTTCTTGCCGTCGCTCATCTTCTGGTTTATGCACTAATTCATACAACTCGTCTGCGAAATCATGTTCGGTTGAATTGTCGGCATCGTCTTTATCCGAGTCTAAAATAGGTTCTCCAATAATTTGTCGAATGTCATTGGGTAAATCGTCTGCGGC
Organism: Sphenella marginata; assembly: GCA_951509765.1. NCBI lineage: Eukaryota > Metazoa > Arthropoda > Insecta > Diptera > Tephritidae > Sphenella > Sphenella marginata. The sequence continues at coordinate 27,069,204 of OX608080.1, read as the reverse complement.
TTTAATTTGTAGGTAAATTGCTTCTGCGATTTCCAAAGTATGCTTAACATTGATATGTCCGGACAGTTCGTTGATGTGTTTTAAAATTTCTGTGAATTCATATTTGTTTTCGATTATTACATCTGTTTGCTGATCCAATATGGACACTGAGACAAACAAATGAAAATTTGGACAAGGCAAACGCGTCCAAAGGCACTCCCACAGTTTGAGCACATCATCGTTGGAAAATTCTCGTTTATACCAAACAAGTAACCATCGAAAACAAAAAAACATGTTACCAGAATCGTGGGTGACCATATAGTTGAATAGACGTGGATTTGAAAACTGTACCAAACGTTGTAATTGACGAAATTGGTTTTTCATACCAGCTTGATCGATATCGAAATTAGCAAAAATCATATCCATAAAGCCAACAAAGCACCAGAAAGCATCAACTTCATTACCCTGAAAGATGAAAATTGAATGAAGGATTTATAAAGCAAAATGTCTGTGAGGTGAAAAAGTTCTTATTGTCAAATTTCATTTAACAAGGATATTTGTATAGCTCTAACAGATAAAACAAGGTACCTGTTATTGGATCAGGGCTCGAACTCTAATGTTTGTTTAGATATCAAATAGGTATTGCAACAACAAGCTCCTTTTCTGCTATTCCCACCAAACCTGACAATGGGAATATGTTTACATCTTACCTGTATTGAAAGTATAGGTGCTAGAAGATCCGACATTCCCTGCACGTATCCCAAGTCGAAATTGTACATAACATAGGTCATAAGTATGCCTTGTAACACCATTAAATTTGGATTATCGTCACCGGCGAAAAACTCTAAAGAGCGATCAGTACGTTTTACATCCTTCTCAATTTGGCATTTACGATCTCGGAAACCGCTAAAGTTGGCTTCTTGTGTGGCTGTTATTGAAAGCCATTGTGCTTTCATTTTATAATATTCCTTATATTTTTCTTTATGGTATTGTATGCGTTCAACTTCAGTATCATTCCAACGATAATAATGCAGTAGATATTTCCAAACTTCTGCGCGTATATTATTAAGAATGCCACCATGGAATATGATCTCCTTGACACGGGCAGCGTCTGTTATCCGGCCATCTATTGACTGGAATTCCAACCATTGCGTTTCATTTAGGGGCATGCCTGAAATATATATACATATGTAAATATTTCTTAGATGCATAGATAGTAAAGTGGTCAATAAGTCCGAGCTTGAAAGTAACGGGTGGACCGAAACAAGTGATGTAAACTACATTGAAAGTAAGGTCGTGGTGGTGGAACAGGGTTGGACCAAAGCGAAAGTGGGGCTAAAACAGTAGGTTCTATTGAACAGTTGAATAGATGTGTGGTGTCATGTGGCGGCTTACTACATGCAGAGCATGTATTTGATATGATGGAGGTGCACCTGTACAGGTAAGAGTTTGTCCTGCTGCAACAACCAGATTCACACTGAGAAAGAGTAGAATCATTTATTTCAGTGCAGATCGATAGATGAATGTATAGGACAGTTAGTAAATTTGGATATTGTGCAATCAAATTTTTTGAGGTGTGGTTGCAGAATTACGCTCAACGTTGTTATATTGGCTAGCGCAATTGCCTGCCATACCAAAGGTGACTGTTTTAAGTCAAGGGGTAAATAACATCAAACAACTTGAGAAAGAAATGAAATGAAATTGTAGGAGAAAAAACTGTATATTTACTTACTTCTCTCAACAAAAGGCCGTTCTGGCAAATTGTTCACTATTTTCTCATCCTCTTCTTTTACATTTTCAAGTTCTCCTTCTACGGGTGATGGACTTTCACTACTGCTACAGCTTTGTATTCCAGAGGTTCGATTCATTTGTTGTTGATGACGATTTGTGTAATTTCTTGGTGAGCTACCTTTAACGCCAGTTGCTATGTCCGGTAAGGTTACAAGAAGGCCCGACCAAGTATTTTTCATCCAGCCCTTCTCTTTATTTAATTGAATATTTTTCATGTCATCAATATTTAGTTCTGCGAATGTGCGCTTTAGCTTTTGTGTTTCCGTATTGAGTACAGTGTATTCTGAACAACCATCATGTCTGGCACAAGATAACTCAATGATATGTAGATCACACATGGATTTGAGAAATTGGTCAGCATTACCATGTTGAAAAAAGAATTCACTATGTACGTCATCAGCTTTGTGTATAAAACAAATGACTTGACCACGATGTTTGACTATAATAGAGTTCAATTCATTTAGTTGGGTACGTATTGAACGTGGCTTCGTCGATGTTACAGTTTCTGGTGTTGGTTTTATATTGAAAGCTTTACATTCAGAAATGGTGCGGGAACGTCGTGGAATTGTGTCTACCACTGCCCAATCTTGACTATCATCGGCAATAAGTATGTTATCGTTGGGTTTCCATTCAATAAAGAGCAGGTGTGGATTATCATATTCGATTACTGACAATGCACCACTAGTATTTAAATCAGCTATGTGTTCTATGCTGGCTTTTCGAAGCAGAACGCCATCGTGGGTGCACATTATCTGGAAAAAAGATAAGATTAAATTTTTTAAGACCTTGTTTATCAACACATGCGAAGAAAAAGATCCATGTAAAATTTTTGCTGGTTTGGGGTTGGAGTGTTAAGGAGTGACAGTCCTTCGCCCAGTACTAAATTGCGGTACATGCCCCACTGTCACGGAAGCGATTTTATATTCCCAGTGCCACCATATATGTAAGTTATGTCACCCCTGCTACCGTAAGGAGTACTACGCTATTAAATGTGTGCATTTTAGTAGCCTTTTACGGTCATTTATGTTTACCTCGACTACATACAAAACCTCTACCCCGCAGGGGTTGCCTACGGGGATGTCTTCTTCTGTCTCGGGGCGCGAATGTCAAGGTCTATGCCAGTTGCATAATATTTTGGACTGTCCTCCGACCATGAGTATTTTAACATCTTGATTGAGGTGAGCCGGATCCTTGGGGCCTAAACACACTCTTTGCCCTCAGATGCTCACTACATATGCAAGTTTTGAAATATGCCGCGTCTCTAGTCCTCAAAGGGCTACAACATTATATTACATAGAATTCAAGACTAGTAGCGTATAATTTAAACAAAGCCTAGACTAATACCCCTTATTAAAGTTTTGACGTTAATACAACAACATAAGGGTTAATCTTAGTTGCTATATAGCTATATGCATATATATCATCTACAACTGACCAGCTTCTGCCATCACAAAGCGTAAATACTACGGTTGAAAGGTATTCGAGTTTCCGGAGGAGCTTACCGAGATCTAAGTGAAGGTTATTCGGAATTACAGCATGCACTGCAATTGTACTTCTCAAGTATGCAAAACGAGAATTAAATTCTTAGTGCGGATCAATTTAATTCGGTTGTTGTTGTAGCGCTACTTTGCCCTGCCTAGCTAGTCAGTATCTTACCCAATAGTAGCATGGAACTCTTCTAACGGAAGTCCTAGAAACCTTGTTTCGCAGATGGCTCCTTATTCAGGAGTTGCCTGGTCAACATCTCACTGTGCTCTTTAACGCCTAACATTTTTTATTCATTGTGGAGATAATGCCAGGAGACATAAGAAGGCATCCAGTGGCGGTTCTAATGGCGGTGTTCTGACAGACCTGAAGCCTCCTCCAGTGTGTCTGCAAGCCCCGATGACTATATTGGCGTCGCGTTGCTCAGTACCGCCTGACAATTGGTAAACGTCTAATTCCATGTTCACCTGCGTTGTGCACGTCGTGAATAGGGTCGTCGAGAACTTGGTCGGTGATCATGTTAGGTTTCTCCCAGAGAAAAATTCGGACAGGGCTGGGAAGTATGAATTTATGCGAATCGTCGAAATGTACTCACTTTTAAAGCATAGAAAAGTTAACAATGCACTATATGTGTATATATTAGAACGGTGGAAATGCCTATTTATTCTTTGGAAATAAAATATGTGCATCATACTTACTGTGCCATTTGTGAATTGCGTCGCCGTGGATGATACATCTGTGGTATGTGCGATATTTTCGTATTGCACTGAATTATTCATTTTCCAAATCTCTGACTTGTTCGAAACTGATTTTATTTGATTTTTCCTTTTTGTCGCAAATTGCAAATTTTCTACGTCTCGATTATTTACTGACTTGGCTTTTCACTAAACAGCTGACTTATCATGCAGCTGACATGCAAAGCAAAAAATGTCAAGTTAAAATAAATATAAGGTGTTGTGCGTTGGACAGTAATAACAAAGGTAATTGGTAATTCCTCTGAATTTCAACCGTTTTTGTTAATTTGGTAATTTTTTCGGTATTTGTTTCCTTTGGCACTCAACTACTAATAAATTAGCTAAAAATATGATAGGGGTGTAAAAAGGCGCATTTTGACCTCGGTATCAATGATCCGAAGTCGAAATTTAATTTTCTTGTTTTAGTGAAAATTTATTAACAAAAACCCAAAAAATGGCTCAGGTCAAATCCTGATTTAGGGGCCCGATCCATATTTTTTATGTATAGAACACCTTTCCGCGTAGGCGGCCTTTGGCCGCGCCTCGAAAAAATAACCCTGGGCTACGCCATGCCAACTCCGGGTGGTTTCCTGAACAGTGGCAACGTGCCACGGTACGCACACTTTTGCATATTTTTCTCACAGTGTAATTTGTGATTACAACAACCACATGAAAATGACAGAAAATTCTGAACTTTGATTGCAAATATCTCTTCACAAAAACAAAAAAATTTCGAGTTCGCAGAATTGCTACCGAGCCCAAAACGTCTCTTTTGATACCCCTATCATATGTTTAGCTAATTTATTAGTAGTTGAGTGCCAAAGGAAACAAAAACCATTTTTTCGATGCCTCGAGGCCAATATGTATCTTAGGTAATACTTTCCATCGAACGTCAAGTGTTAATACACGTCCCAAAATCTCGAGGGAGGTATCAAAATATGTAGCACGGAGTTTTGCGGTAAAAAAGTGACTTAGGCTGTATGCCAATCGGTAACAATTTACTCAGAGGAAAAATGAGGTGAACACATTTTCTTTGGTGTACAAATATTTTCCATTTTGCTGTGCCAAATTAAATGGGAAATTTTGACAGTTGTAAATTTTGACATCTCAGAAAAGCACATGCGAAAGCAAACATTATTTGAATGACATGTAAATTTACGCATTTTTTCTGCCATTGATATTTTGGGCTTTTAGCTATATTTTACCGTTTAATAACGTACCTATTGGCATATAAATTCATTTGAAATAATATGAGTGGCAATACCGAATGCATACATGTGTACATATTCACAGTTGTCAGAATTTTACCTAGCCCCATGGTTGCTATTTTCAACCGATTGGCACACAGCCTAATACGAAAAGAGTATATCGTCGTCTGAGTGGAAGAACGCAGTATTTAAAATTTTTTTTCAAAATGCTCCATTTAAGAATATGTTTGAAGAACGCCTCATCTCAGAATTTTTTTCAATAACGGTCTATTCAGGTATCATTTGTAGTCAATGTAATGTCACCCATAAGCCATGGCCCCCTACCCAAAAGTTCGACCCATTTTGGGAGACATCAGAATTCGTTTTAGAGGTATGATTGTTTCGGCAAAGTTTCTTATTTTGATCGCTAGAATATGATTTTCACAGAGCAATGGGCGATTTTTTTGCCTCCCCACAAATCGACCCGGCCTAATATATAAGTTTACTTTCGCCATTAATGTGCCATAAGCGATGCAACTTCTTCAGGTCTGGTGACAAGGATATGTCACAGGAACTGTTGGAGGAGTTTCCTTCCACCTAAGCAATAGGCTTTATCGGAACATGCTATCGAAGCGTATAAGAGGATGATTAAGAGCTGGGTCTCAATTTTATGTGGTACCGAACATAGAAAGGACGACGTTATATTTGACATACGAGTATACACATACTTCATATCCGATTTGAATGTGTCATGTGTCATTAGAATCACTAGTGATGTCTGAAAAAATGTTTCCCTGACACCTAAATCAAACTTAAAATGTCTTTCCCGTTGATTATGTCCATATTGCATAAATATTTAGTTTATTATTAGCTTTCTTCGCGTACAAAACTTGCAAAAAGTTTAAGTAAAAAGAGAATGACGAAACGCAAAGAGTTAAAAGTTTTAACCAAACAGGAGTCAGTAAACACTTGCAGCAAAAGCAGCTGTTGCCATTTTGATTGGTTAAAATCTAAAATTTAAAAATTTTTGTTGTTGTATTCCCTTGTCACGATCAGCTGTTTTTCCCACAGTAAACACTTGCAGCTCTCTCTGTCAATGAAATGCCAAAATACGCTCTCTCGCTGCAAGTGTTTTGTGCAAGCGAACACTTTCTCAGTAAAAATTTTATAAAAACAAACATAGTGCTATATATGAAACCTTTCATCATTAAACCATGGGTTCAGATAGGGCGTCCTTCAAACGAATTTCACAAACTATATCATAACTGTTGCAACAAGCAAAAAAGGCCAAACTCAAGTTTGGAGTAAGCGTTATGACATCGCACAACCGTGCTTTCTTCTAGTGCTGAAATATCAATGGTTAAAAATACAAAATGATACATACATACATTTCTTATTACCACTATGGCGTCTTCGAACGCTCTAACTTTGCGAAAGTATTATAGCTCGAGAGAAAGGCTGAAGCCAGATAGTGATAATGACGGTAGATGATGACGACAACAATGAAAGGAACTGTAAAGACGGAATACCGACGCCAATACGTAGAGTCTATACTATTTCAAAATGCCAGACAATGTGCAAATCAATTCGATAAGATCTAATCCATGTAAGCAGGAGAAAGAGAGATAGTACGAGTGTTTGAGAACATAGCCGAAGCAGGCACGCGTGTAAAAAAAGGGGCCTAAAGCCTACGAAAGAGCGATCACGGCGGGCGGGCTAGCGTCTCTTTACTTGAGTATTTCGACTTATCCAGCCAATCTATTGATAAACACACAAAACCTAACCTCACACAGTTACTTGCCGTATTTTAACTGCTGGGACATGAAATATTTATTTATTCAGATCATTTGAACAGGTTTTGCGTCAGCGAAAGCTATAATTTACAGTAGGTATAAAAAAAAGGTATTATTATTATTAAATGAGAAATGCAAGATGTAAAAATAATAACAAGCCCGATGGGATTAAGGCCGAGCTTCTATTTAAATATGTTTGGTTTGCTACTAAAAATTGGCTCTTGAGGATACTCTCTTAACACAACCTAACCAATGAAGCCGCTAGATTTTAACTCGGTGGAATGATGTCAATCAATGTCGTCGACATACCCCAACAGTTGCTCCAAAATTTGGTGTATTGTAAAAATGTGGTCGATAGTGGAAATAGATCTCAAGCACACTGATAAGGTCCAATCAGTGTGTTCACGCTAGGCTACAGTCTTTCGCACAATACACTGGATGGAGCCTTTCAGGCGAGATTTGTAGGAACTCACAGCCAAGATTGTTTCTAAGGTAACTGTTTTCTACCGCATCGATTTGCACTCCCTCCGCAAAGCATCTGTCGGATACCGTAATAGGTATGAAAGTCTCAAATATTCTGATTTCTGTAAAAAATGTGTGTTTACTACGGGGAAGATATGCGACCACTTTCTGAAAAAAAAAGTATAATAAATCTCCAAACAAACAAACAAACGTATTAAACAAATCTATGGGTTTACAAATCTTCTTCAAACAAAAAGTTTATTTTCTTTATACCTAGTGAAAAAATTTAAATATAAATAAAGATACAGAGGAGACAAAGAGCTCAGACCATTACACGGAGGCGTTAGAAAATTGTGCCTAATAAAACTCAAATAAAAAAATAAAGTGTTAACAAGAGTTTGGTGTTACCGTTAAGTTGAACAGCCCTATTTGAAAGCGAGATGGCAGTCACAACCGAGTTGAGTAGCAATGCATTAAACAACCTCTGTCAGCGTTATCATGATCACAATTATCAGTCCAATCAACCACTCACTCTTGAAGTCTTAAACTACAAGTATTCCTCAAATGCAGACACTGTTACCGGTTTCCTGGGACGTCATCAATTTCTAACGCTCAAATTACGCCGAATTGATAGCGAAGAGCAAGAGCATTTCGAACAAATACGTTTCTTTACAAAATCACCACCACTGGAGTTAGCCTCGCGCATGGAATATCTTGAAGAGTTTGGCGTATTCAAAAAGGAGGTGCGTGTTTATAATGAACTACTGCCAGAATTCGAAAAGATCTTTCCCAATGTTACGCCAAAATGTTATTATGCGGACGAACGTTTGCTTGTTTTCGAGCATTTGTCAGATCAGGGCTTTCGTATGGCAGCCGAACGTGATGGCATTTTAAATTATGAACATTTACATTGCGCACTCAAATCGGTTGCCGCATTGCATGCCAGCTCTATTGTGTACGAGGTGCGTCGTGGTCGTAAGTTGAATGAGTTACATCCCGAGGCGGTGATAGAGAATGCATACCCTTTGGGTCTACCCGAAACACACCTACGAAAGCAGAACTTTAATAATGCGAATCGCGCATTCGTGGAATTAATCAAAGACTTACCGCAATATCGCGACAATTTGGATTATATTTTGCGTGTGTTCCCAAAGCGCATGGCTGTGATCTTTCAACTAGCACAGACGTCAAGTGAATATTTGAACGTTTTGAATCATGGCGACTTGTGGGCTAACAATGTTATGTTTCAATATGGAAAGTTCGGTGAGTCTCCTTTACAGTGCCGCTTGCTGGACTTTCAACTTTCGCGATATGCACCGCCTATGCTGGATGTGATGACGTTACTCACGATACCGACTAGCAGGAGTTTCCGTAAAAAGTATATGCAAGAGCTGCTTTCTGACTACTATAGCTTCATGACTGAGTTTTTGAAAAGAGAACAACTTAATATTAAAGATTTCTTAACGCGTGCAGAGTTTGATGAGATGGCTACCAAATTTCGTGTTGTGGGATTGATTGAGAGTTTGATGTTCTCTCATTTGACTGATTTACCCACGGAATTGACAGAGTTGGTTACTGCGTCAGCTAATGGTTTCGATGAGTTTTTCGGTTCAAAGCGTGTGGATTTGTGTTTGAAAGCGTTTAGATCGGATGATATTTACAGGGAACGTTTGACAGATATGCTGGAAGATTTTATAGATAGTTTCATATTAAATGAGAGCAATTAAAGTCTTTTATTTGTTTATTATATATAAAGTGTTTCTTGGGTTTGTATAAATAAATTAATTTGGACGGGAGGCTTAAAAACAAAGGCCCACAATAAACCTAGAAATGCTAGGTATCCAATACTGCCGCATTCTCGATACCGCACGAGTAATCTGAATCCCACGATACCCCACGACTTCACATCCCAACACCAAATAGAATGCCCGCAAAAAGATGAGGCTGCTAGTTGTTCAACCCAAACGTTTGAAATGGGAGCGGCACCTTTGGTCCTGCAACCTATCAATAAGGTGTTGTAGATCTGCTCAAACCTGGGAAGCATATTGCCCAGTATTCTTCCTCTCGGCTGTGGTCAATACATTATAGATCATTCTACAAACTCGTTTACTTATTGAGGAACTCTTATCGTAACTTTAGACGGGTCCTTGTAATAGTTAACATTTTTAAATTGTTGTTGTTGCTTTCACTTGTCACTATCAGCTGTTTTTCACCTATAAGTTTTACTGAGTGAAATTCTCACGAACACTTTTTCAGTACAAATTGTATTAATGGATGGTAAACATGAAAAGAAATTGGCGTTTCGTTGACAAACAAATTCATCGTTCTGATAGCGTAGTTAAAAGAAAGTGTCTGTGATTAAAAGCATATCGCGCCCTAACCCCAATTTTAACGAAAAAAATTTTAAAAATCCGTGTTTGGAGACAGATATCGACAATTAATTTATTTTAAACCATCTCACAAAATATCACAACTGTAATATCTATCATTGTGAAAATATAGCAAAGGTAGTTATAATGTAAGTAACATCTTCACCCATATTGCGAGTGTCGATTTGCAGTAGAATAGAAATTTTTCGATTGAGTCGATCGTATTTTATTTTGGTATTGTGTAGCTTGATCGAACAAAAACTGCACGTTTTTAATGTATTTTAAATTGTTTGCCAATAATTTACTATTTATTAATTTTATTAGCACTTCAATCAAATCAGTCACAGTCGCTCGTTGAACGATCAGGTGGACACTCGCAATTGCTCACGGATCGCTAGCCGCTTAATAGTCGATTATCTAGTCGTGTTCGACTCCACCAATAGGGGTACGTGCCTTAAATTTTTTCATATTTTTAAACTAAAAATCTTCTCCTTTAAAATTGTATATTTGTTGGTTTTGTAAGAATGGCTTTTAGGGCTCGTAGTCACTTTTAATGAATTATATCTCTATTAGATACAAAATAAAAAAAATATTTTGTTGCTATTTAACATTTATTTGCAATATACGAGTACATATGTATGTATGCATATCTATGTACTATATTGTCTAAGTGAATACATTTCACATAATCAAACGAAGTTATTGACAGTTTGTTTGATCAGATACGGCGAGTTCATTCACGGACAGACCTTGAGCTAACATAGCATCCTTTGCTGCTTTTACAGCATCCTTTGATGGCACTTGATCACGAGAAAGGACCCAAACGTAGTCTGCAAAATTATTGAAAAAAGAAGATATCACAATATTTCCAATTACTATGATTTGTAATGTCCATAAAAAGTTTTAATATTTAACAATAAAATTACCATCGTGAATCTTGCTTGTCCCTTGACATCTGTACATGACTGCATAGTTGGAGTAATCTGTAGCTATAATCTTGAAAGTGTGTTTAACGGCCGCTTTAAAGTAAAAAGAAGAAATAGTATTTTTATTTATTACAAATTAAGGGAAAAAGAAGCAGAGACACCAATCAACAAGGTAAACAGGTAAGTTAGGTTCAAGCTATGGCACTAAAAGTAAAAGCTGTATGACTTTATATACCATGAACATACCCAGGCTTTTGTAAAAAAACTTCCCTTGATCGCTAACCGATGCTGTCTGTGATATTTGTACCTTATATGTATATCTAGAAATATATTCCTCCCGCAACAAAAGTTATTTCCAACAGACTCTGACTCTTTATTGAGTAGGTGTTTATCAAATTTAGTACCGTTTTTAAAAAGGGTATAACTTAAAACATAGAATACTTTTCATTTCAATATATTAGAGGAACGTGGCATCGCTATTCCGATTAATTTGTTCATACTGCATTTTGCAAGTATTCAGGCTAGAAAATTTAAATTCGGTAAGGAATTAAATGATATTAGTCGATTACACATTCTTAAATATAGAATATATAAGAGAAAACGGGGTATGGAACATTCCACACATACTTATATTAAAACACTGAAAATCTGTAAAAAGTTTATCTCTAACTTTAACCAAAAAAAAAAAATGTTATGAGAGAGCAAACTAAATTTTTCATGCTAAAAATCTGTTATATCTAATACTCCTTCGTCCGATGATTTGTCTTTGGGGAACGAAATGTTGCACTAAAATTCAGCCTAATTTCATCTTGGTCATAAATAAGCTAAATTACATTTAGAATTGACACCTTTTACCATTTACATATATAACATCATTCCATGTTATTATTTTTTAAGTCATATAAATCTGTCTTCTAAACCTTGTGGAGATTTGTTTTAAAATTAATTTCATCTCTGTAAATGTTGACTCGTCGTCATTCTGGGCTCACTAGCGTCATTCATTTGTGAATAGTTTTCATTGCCAGGAGGTTTGAAATGAATATCTCAGACCTATTACTTCGATGAATTCAAGCAAAAACTATTTATCTTCCTCAATATCGAAGTTATTGGCACACATTTTTTAAACTAAAATATATTTTTCTTTAAACGGTTGGGCAATTGACTAACAAAATCTGACGGGCAAGTCACAGCAAAATATCAAACTCATTTTGATTTTCTTGAGTCATGTCGGTGTAGCTACTACATACACCTAAATTGACTCTTGACTCAGACGCACCCTATAAGAGTGCTACAGTTATGAAACACCTGCAAGTTTGTACATAAAACCACTCACCATATATATTTGCCCTAAAAATGCTCTCAAATACTCCATCGCCAGTAATTGTTGCTGTTTCCTCCTCAAAGCGTAGCCCGTTCCTGTTAAAGAAAATACGTTTTATTTTAAATCTCCACACAACGGAATAATATCGCTCAATACAAATTTGAACAAAGTCATCAAAACAAACAAACACATTTTATAACTCATCTCAACTAACATTCATGTAAAATTTTTGCAACGATCTTGTAAGTTTTTATCTATGTATATTTGGAATTTGTATCATTTAATTAAAAGTAATACATATGTTTGTATGTACATACATACTATGTATTTGAAATTAAATTTACATTAAAACGAAAAATCAGGTATTAATCCAATAGAATTTCTTATCCACTAGTTATATAAGCTTTAATTTATTATATTTCAATCGTGCGACTGAACTATAGAATTATCTGCGATCAATACCTTTCATCTACAGTGGGCTACAATTGATCCCAACTATATCGTCAAATGCATAGTACTGTCTGATACTACCCTTTTGAGCTGAAACTGACCAATTAGTCTCTTCATAGGACATGCTCAAACAAAGTGATCAAAACTGACATTGGTCGCATTCGCCTATTGCGACTCATCCTAGACTAATAGCTTTTTTACAAGGTAAATACAAAATACTTACTTTGCAGTTATCTGTGTCAATTTGATCGAAACCTTATCATTTCCAACCCGTGTATATGATGCATGCGCACAACGCTCATCCTTATAGTAATAAGATGGATATTTTGCATATACCCACCAGGATCCAAAGAACTGGAAAGGATTAGATTTATTAGTATTTTTGAATTAGTTGTAGACCTCCTCAAAAATATTTTCTATATTTTGCATGAACTAGGGAACTCTGTCTATAACAGTTAGACTTATTGAGAGCACGAGTTAAATGTTGGGAGGACGAATAATAGTGCTAAATCAGCTTCAAATCCCACCAAAAACTGCTTTTGACAGTTATTCTTTTATGGCTATCCTAGATTTTTTATCGCAATGTCTTCAAATTTTGAAAATCCCTAAAGGAGCTCGCGGTGCTTCTTTGTTTATATATCTGGATACATATGTTCATACTCACATTCTCCAAATTTAAATCTGCCTGCGTTGTTACCGAAGGACATGCCCCGTCTTTGTGAAGTTGACCCTCTACCAAATTGGTGGATGTCAAGAAAATGACAACTAACAAGGAGGCGCTGAAAAGAAAAGAAGAGAACAAATTAAAATTGTTGGATCTTCATTATGCCAAATCCGATTCTATTTGGCTATCTTGATACAATTTGGAATTCCTAGATTTACATCCATTAACACAATATTTAATCACAGCCGTCTTTTGTAGAAGGCTTAAAATCTTAAAACTGCTCAACAACATTGCAACACTAGAAAGAATTATTGGTAGTAGTAGTTACTTACACTGCAAATACTTTACTTTCCATTTCGTGAGCTGAAACTGATATGAATTAAAATTTTTGGGGGCCTTTTATATGGATGTCTCGTGCTTGATTCAACGGAATTGCTCACTCGCAAAACAAATATTCCGAAGAAACAATTTGTTTGGGTTCAAGTCTGCAAAAATGGGCGTAGACAAGGGGGTAACGGTTGAATGTCATATGTATGAGTTTGAGTGAACTTTCCTCAAAAATATTTTATAAAATCACAAACTTCTTAATAGGTTTAGGACTAAAGTTAATTTTTATTAATAAGCACTTATCAACATGTAAATAAATTTGAAATTTCCCTAATTGTATCTTTTTTTAAATTTTATACAATTTTTACTCAGAAAGTGTTCGCTTACACAAAACACTCGCAGCGAGAGAGCGCCTTTTGACATTTCATTGATAGAGAGAGCTACAAGTTTATACTGTGAGAATTCCACTCTGTTAAAAATTGTAAGTAAAAAACAGGTGATCGTTACAAAGGCAAGCAACAACAAAAATTAAAAAATTTCAACTTTAAACCAAGCAAAATGGCTGCTTTTGATGCAAGTTTTTACTGACTCCCTTGCGCTTGAAACTACTTTCCTTTCGAGAGAGTTTTAGGTGACTCTCATTTTATTTACATACATTTTTTGCAAGTTTTTTACTCGAACAAAGCTACTGTCAGTGGGATGAGCAACAGCCTTGTCTCAGGTACGAATCGTCAGTTGGTATTCTGTTAAACGATCGCAGCAAAACACGGAACAGTCCACGCTTTCTAACGGGAACCGTGCCTCTAATAATAGATATAATCCCCCTATTAAACGAGCTGAATTTACTATTCAAAAGTAATCAAAAACACCACTAGTTGTGTACTTATTTTGTAAACAAATACCTATGTATGTACGTCGATTAAAGTAAATTCAGGTGTTTCAAAATCCAGTGTTCATTTATGGAAAGTAAATATTTGTAATATATTTTCGTTCTTCCGAGAATTTTTTATTTTCTTTAAAAAGTGTGCAAGTTTAGACGTGTTTTCGTCGAGCTGTCGGTTTTGTCGCTTTTTACCAAATATTTTATTTATAAAATCTCGTGAACTACCCATAAACTGAGTGCTAATCTTTTTCTTTCTCCGTGCATTAAAATAATATCTAAGACGAAGACTCCAGCCCAGAAGATATGCTTATCGGCATCCGCCGGTGGAAGCAGATGAACGCCGTTCTTCAGGCAACAACTTCACCCGTTGCCGAAGAGTAGCGCGAACTGCCTAGGGAAACAAGGGTGATGCTGGCCCAACTCCGCTCGGTATATTGTAATAAGTCAAACTCTTACTGATCCAGACTGAGCCCCGACATGCCGAATGTCTGTCCAGCATGGGGCCTGTCCACACGATACTCACCATCTATTTATCTGCTCAACAGAGCCTACTCTTCTAATACCCATTTCCCTCTGGTCCCAGTCTGTCTAAGCCACTAGGTTTCTAGGACTGCCGTTAGAATAGTTCGATGACACTACTGGGTAAAGATACTGACCACCTAGGAAGGGCAAAGTAGCGCTACAACAACAACAAGACCATCCCGATGGCAGGACCACTTCGACCTGCGATCTAGAGGGGTCTCCAATTGACGCTAGTTGGCGCAAAGAAGATATGACTGGCAAGCTATGTGGGACGGTCAAAATCGCTGAGGCGGTTAAATGGCCATTTAAAGAAGAAGAAACCAAAATATTTCTGAAGTGTTGACGAAATGACCCTGAAAAGATCCGACTGAAACCAAAATATGGCGGCCTTAGGCCTCGCTTCAAAAATCCCCAGTATTTCCGCCCAGAACACACTTTATCGACAAGTCCTAGTACTGTGAAATAAATAAAAAAATTAAAATTGCACTTTCGAATCATTGATACTGATTTCAAAACACGTTTTTTTGATACATTTCCCAATAGTTTTGGACGTGTTTTAGCAATTGTCTCCTAAAGGAAACATATACCAAAACTTGAGTCAAATAAAATATACATGTGTAGATATGAATGGAAATAAATGGCATTAAATGGGCTTAATTGCGGTCGATCGAAAATTTCGTTCACATTTAGTCCAGCTGGAAAATGATAATTCTCTTCTTAAATTTTTTTTGGTAATAACTACACATATCTTTGTGTATCTTACATACGACCTACAAGGGTTGATTATTTTTACGAAGATCATACAAGCAATCTCATGAAACTGTATGAAAGCAACGTCAAGACTGTAATTTTTACGCCCTTAGATACTTTAACATGGCTAAAATTAATTGGTAAAATTGTCTTAATAATGGCATCTTAACAGCAACAAATGTGAATAGTTGGTGCGAAATAAATTTCATTGACAGCCTATTTAGCATAAATCTTGCTCAAATTAATTCGTTTTTCAATAAGCTAAATAATATCTTAGATCTTGTCTTTGTTGATGAAAATTTAACCCATGTACCAAGGGTCGAAATCAACATTCCCGATATGTAAGTCTGAAATGCTCCATGGTCCACTTTCTCTCCCTTTGGGTTTTCTGAGTTTTCTCTCAGCTCAAGTGCAATTGCTAATGCACGTTTTATAATTCCAAATTTTCATTATTATATGTATTTAAATTAGTTATTCAGAACAATTTCACAATGATTAGAAAAAAGCGCCGCGTATGGCGAAGTGCAATAAAGCCATATGGCCCTATTTCTCAACATATTGAGAATAGGACCATATCAATCAATATAGCATAATTTCGACAATAAACGTGAAATAAAGCCATTATGGCATTATTGCCTGTTTGGTAATATCACGTGTGATGTTTATGTATCGTATGACATCGCATAAATCAAACAGCTTTTTTCGGAGACACTGATGTTGTAGTCCATTTAATGTGACATTTATGAACAAAGCGCGCAGGCGAAAATTTGGAATAAAAAATATCGCGATTTTTAATTTGTGGATCGTGGAATAATAGGGGGATTCATCAAATCTTATAAACACCTTATAAAGCGTGTAAACGTATAAATTTAGCAAGTGTGTAAATGAACTGTCAAAATTTGTATGGAACGTAGTTTACACAAATTTGATAAACTTACGCGTCGATTTTGGTGTGTAAAAGAGTGCGTAAATTTATCCAATGCAAGGACGGCGTTCGACATGTAATTTTTTTAATGCATTCAATGTATACTGGACAGAAATAGAAGAATATGCTGAAAATGGGTCCAAAATAACTTTTTTAATGAGAATTTCCAAATAAAAAGTTTTTATTTGACATCGAACATCGTTCATCTAACTGAGCTGATAAATGTATAAACTTACGCATTTGGTAAACTTATAATGGTTGATGAATCCCCTTAATGTTTGACTCAGGTTTTTGTTTTGCCAATCACTTCATTTTACCCAAGGCCAGACGCGTATTCAGCGGGGGGTTTCGGGGGTTCAAACCGCCAAAAGAATAAAATTAAATTATATTTCACATTAAGAGAAGTTATTGGTAGTCGCTTATAAATTATCAGAGCAAGTCTGAGAGGTCACAAGAAAGTCTGAGAGGTTAAGAAATTCTCGCAAAACTATCAGACTTGCTCTGCATAAGATCAACTTAGCATCTCAACTACATAGCATGTTAACAATAGCAAGAGTGATTCGAACTCAAGTCTGTTGAAATTCAAATTTACCGCGGGCAAAAATCGTAAAAATTAGTGCCTCTCGTTATTGTAGTCACGGTTGCCATAAGCTTAACCAAAAAAATTACCAAGCAGTACACAACGCAGTCGTATTGAATTATCAGAGAAAGTAACAATTAGATTGTACCTATACTTGGCAGGTGATAATAAAAAGTGACGCTAAGTTGGCAAAAAGGATAGAAAAAGTTTAAAAGGAAAAGCCCGGTATGCTGTTGAAAAGAAAATGCTCAAGAAATATTTTCATTTATGAAACCATGAAATTGTCATGAAAAGCTAAGAAATTTTGACGTTCCGTTTTGCATGTTGAATAATTGCAATTTGGCGCTTTTTATATGAATTTCAGTTTTTCTTCAAGAAATAAAGCGCCAACTATTTATTTCTTGCCAAAGCCAGAGTTGCGCAGGTCGCTTTTTTGTTAAATTTTTCCAAAAATGAGCAGTAGAAAAGTAGAAGAGATTTTGACAAGAAATTTTCCTTGATCGTTTCATAAGTGTCATTTTATATAGAGTTTTTGGATATCTTTTGAACAGCCTAAAGCCCTGAAAAAGAAAAATATTTTCCATTCCTAAAGGAGGAGCGCCCAAGCACGTTCATTGATGCATTAAATAATTGTTCCGTGTCTTTTTCCCTATGGTACATCGATATATAAAAATTGCTGCAACGCTTCCAGTATCCGTTGCTCCTAGCGAACGGTCTTTCTCTTCCCTTCGAAGGTTAAAAACTTTTCTAAGAAGTACAATAGGGCAGGAGACGCTTGCTCTACTTAACATCCACTCTACTTTTAAATTAACTCCTGAAGAAATCCTAAACAAAATTTCAAAACAAACAAGAAAAATAAATATGTTTTGTACACGGCTACAAGTTTTAGCCTAGATTTAAAACCTTTTGGGACTGCATATACAACTAAACCAGTATGTCTGCGTTCAAAGTGTTGTTTGGAATTTCCAGTAAGATTAACTTCCTTTGACTAATGTCAACATTTTTGTATGAAAGTATGAGTAAAATACTGCAACTAAAAGTTAAGAACTTTGTGGAAAACCCTTTGAATGCAGACATACTGGTCTAGGTGTATGAACAACCAAATTTGGTTTAGAATTAGATTTACGCCGGTTGTCATAGAAATGCGTGTAATAAAAATTATTTAAATTTTAAACCGAACATGTGACCAATTTTTTTTTATTTTTTTTTTTAAATTTTAGGACTCGAACCGACGTGCCCCAAATCAGTGAGCAATGCTCTATCTACTTAGATACCGCACACTCATGAATTTTGTGCGAAAAGTACACATATTCGCTGTGTATACGACTTTTGTTGTATTTTTGTTTATCCCAGTTAAGTTTTAAATCTAAACAGCAAAAAATTGAGAATTTGTGAAAGTGATTGAAAAGTTTGGAATTTATTTCCAAAAAGTTTTAAAAATTGTGTAAACCAATGAATGGTTTAAAATTTATTTTCAAATAAATAAAAGTATAAATATTAAGGCCCCTCACGCTCCACACAAAAAAAATGGACACCCTGTTTCCGACGGAATTATAAACTTCAATGTATTCTAAGACATTGGTCAAAATATTTCCAAAAAATATTAAGACTTACCGGAGCTAAACCGCGTTAAAGAAACGCTAAAAATATCGTTTTTTATGTATAAAATAGGGATGGCCAAAGTTGAAAAAAAAACGGTTTGTGACTAATCGCGTTTTTTTATTCCGGTTTTAAACCGCTTTTAAAACCGGACACGAAAAAACCGGTTTTTCGAAAAACCGGCACAATTTTAAACTTCGAAAAGAAAATTTATAGAAATATAACAATGTAGATACTTACTATAGGGTTCTTCTCTCTAAATTTTTAAAAGAACTCAAGAAGTTCTAATTCAACAAATATTTATTTTTCAGTTCAGTTAATACAGTTAAATCAAATTTTTAAAAGAAAAATTCTGAAAAAGACAATACTTTTTTGTACTAATACATATGAGCATTTCCGTAGAATGGTCAACCAGAGCAAAAATTTTAAATGTTAATAAAAATAAATTCTTGTTTAACCCTGTTATACAAAATTACCCAAATTTTTATAAAAATAACGGTTTGAAAGTTAATTTAAATTTTTTTTATGAAAAATTTGGCTTGAAACCTGAAAAAAAAAAATTGTTCATTTCCAGCAAGTTTTAAAGGCCTGTTTCTTTTAAATTTTTTCACATGTACGACTTATACTAGCGATCCTTTTTTGCAACAAAATACCCCCATGAATATCAATTAAGACTATAAAAATGAAAGAAGATTGAACGACGATGTTTTAACGGTAAATTTTTATTGAAACTTTTACCTCTGCCTGGATCGTACGTTCGCGACCAAAAAAATACATTTTTTGTTACCACTTCTCAAGGAGTGTAAGGATATGTCTAGAACTACATTGCTAAAGCCAGTTGAGTGCACTTAATTGAAAAACAAAACTACTTCTCTTGAAGGGTTTACCAAACCTTTTTTTTTTATTCTCAAAGTTGCGTATGTTCGCGACCGTTTTGCATTTTGATATGTTTTTGCCTACCAAAAACTGAAGCAAGAAAAAAAGAGGTTGTTAATAAATTTTAAAATTTTACAACCATGCATTATAGTGAGTATACTTTATATTATGCAAGCCACTTTCGAGACTTTCGGTGTGAGCCGAGGAATTTCAGTACAGTCTAACAATTTATGCTATCTTCTTTCTTTATAAATACAACATATAAGATTTAAACTTGTGAATTAAGTGTTCCAATTCATATAATTTGTAAAACATTATGCCGAAAATAGGAAAAAAAAGTGTATGGAAAAAACGTACGTTCGCGACCCGTACGTTCGCGACCAGTATTTAAGCGTATATATAAAAATGTACGGACGATATTCTAACGCGAAATAAACGTAAAGAAAGTCACTTTATGCCACTTCAATATGTTATCAACCGTTTTGAAAACATCCATTCCATTTCGCTGAATTTTGAATTTTTCCAGTTGCACAAAAAAGTCACTTCCATTTTGCGTACGTTCGCGACCACATGTTTATTGCCCCCACAGTCTAAACTAAAAATCGAACAAACTTGCCTCTTGCACCTAAAATTGACCTTCCAAAATGCTATTGAAGTAGCAAAAAAAAAAAACAAAAACCTATGTTTACTTTGTTTTTTGGCCCACAAAAGCGTACGAACGTACTGTTCGCGACCGTGGAAACACCCATATAAATGTGGGTGCTTGAATTCAAAAAAGTCACAGTAAACATGTTTTCAAAAACTTGTCTGGAATTGGTGGCTGCCTATCAACAGTTCTGACTTCTTCATTCCATTTAGAATCATCACAACACAACACATCACCGGAGCTCTTGTTGGTGTTACAAGGTAAATAATTTCTATCCCAACCGGCATGATTGCGCTGGAGGTGTCCTTTTAAGTTGGACGTGCCACCTCCCAGTTTTACTACCGCCCCACACAGCTTGCATAAAACTTCTTTATTCCCTTTTTCATCAAAATATTGCCAAAGTGGGCTTTTTTTTAGATGCGGGGCCATCACTTATCGCGAAAAATAATTTTTTACAATTCAATGGAATAGAAGTCGATAGTTCGCTTTTCGGGTTTTTTGAAAAAAGATCGATTAAAGACAGTTGCGATAAAAAGATCGAAAAAACCGAAACCGCGAATAGAAAAAACCGGGGTTTTTTAAACACCGATCTTTTTTGGCCATCCCTAGTATAAAAGGAGTATGAAAAAATATTTTTTAATAAAAAGCACCTGATATAATTCATCATATGAGTACAAAAGGTAACTATAAAAAAGTTTGAAAATTTTATCAACGCAATCCAAATATTGAGATGAATGATGCTGTTTTCGGTCATATTTCATTTTCAGCCAATTATTGGCGGATTTGGACAATTAGGATATCATTTGAAAGGTATTTTCGAGACGTTACCATATCTGCAAAATTTAACTATTTTTGGTCCAATTTTACACATTGCGAATATTAGCACACAGGTATACAACAATATATATATATTGATACAATTTTTAAACTTTTTTATGCTTACCTTTTGCACTCTATCATCTCAGAGGCTTTTTATTAAAAAATATTGTTTCATACTCCTTTTATACATAAAAAAGGATATTTTTAGCGTTTCTTTAACGGTTTAGCTCCGGTAAATCTTAATATTTTTTCGAAATATTTTGGGGGACTCCTTAGAAAAGAGTGAATTTTGAAATTCCGGTGGAAACAGTGCAACTCTTTTTGACGAAGCACCTTACTACATATATATTATATGTGTATGCATAATTTTAAGATTTGAATTTGTATTTCCAGTCTGTAGGTAATATAAATATAATCATAGGCTTAATAAAGTGAATTGAAAGTAGGTAAGCATCGGTGCAGCACATGTTAATGCCCTTAACCCCAGAGATTGGAACTGAATATAAAATAGTGTGCATAGGTACCTGAATAAAACTGGGTGAATGCCGGAGCTCGTTTACTTTGGAGAAGTGCAAACGTGTGGATTAAGGAATATAAATGACTTAAGATTACAGAATTATAGCAAAGCATCATCGCTTATAACATTTTTATTATAAAGGTTATAAAATATTTAATGCATTCTAGACCCGGTTTCTTTGCTTCTTCAACCAGAATGTTCGCATTCGTATTCGGTAGCAGATACATCGCTAGCCTGTTGCAATTTTATTATACACTAGCAGACCCGGCAGACGTTGTTCTGCCTGACCAGTGACTTCCCTAGAAATACATTTTCAAATATTTTTCTTTAACTTTTAACATTCCATTTATTGCAGTGCTTTAGGATATACAATGTTTGTGGCTTTAAAGTCTTTGGTATAAACAAATAAATTTTTTGGATGTCCAACTCAAAAAACGGATCTTTTGAACTCAATGGGTATGACAAAAACCATTATGCGCTGCTGAGCAGATGTATAGTTAGTACTTATTTAATTATATCCAATATCTACCTATAATACTCTGGATATGTATGAACGGCAATAACAAACAAAAAAAATTAAGTGCTTTGATTAAGATTTAAGAACGTTAAAATGTCACTAAAGCAAATACATTCAGGGATATAACGAATTGAAATATTACTTAGCTTGTGGTCTTGGAACTGCCCACTTTTCCAAAGAATTTACAAATGTAGCCTATGTACATATGTCGTACCCAACGAAGATTTTAACGTATTGGAAAAGTTTAAAACAGATCAACAGGTGCCACGCCCACATTTCCCAAATTATATAATTCTTGACCAAGGGACACACATATCCAAAAATCATTAGTTTAGACCAAAAATATTCAAAGTTATAATGATTTAAATTTTATATAGCCTGGGGGCGTGGCACAACAATCTTCTGAACCAATCTGGAAATTTAGAGAAGATCGACCATAAACTTTGAACTTATTGAAGTACAAACAAAACACAAAACATGTGAGCGTGGCACCGCCCACTTTTCCAAAATTATATACATCTTGACTAAAGGATACACATATCCAAAAATCTTAAATTTAGACCCAATATGTTCAGAGTTATGAAGATTTTAAATTTTATATAGCCTGGGAGCGTGGCACCGCCTACTTTTCCAAAAATTGATATAGCCTAAATCGTACACAACAATTTTCTTAACCAATCTTGAAAGTTTAAAAGAGATCGACCATAAACTTTGGACATTATTGAAGTACAAACAAAACACAAAAAATGTGGGCGTGTCACCGCCCACTTTTCCAAAATTACACAAATCTTGACTAAAGGACACACATATCCAGAAATCATTAATTTAGACCAAATATGTTCAGAGCTATGAAGAATTTAAATTTTATATAGCCTGGGGGCGTGGCACCGCCTACTTTTCCAAAAATTTATATAGCCTAAATCGTACACAACAATTTTCTTAACCAATCTTGAAAGTTTAAACGAGATCGACCATAAACTTTGGACATTATTGAAGTGCAAACAAAACACAAAAAATGTGGGCGTGGCACCGCCCACTTTTCCAAAATTACATAAATCTTGACCAAAGGACACACATATCCAGAAATCATTAATTTAGACCAAATATGTTCAGAGCTATGAAGAATTTAAATTTTATATAGCCTGGGGGCGTGGCACCGCCTACTTTTCCAAAAATTGATATAGCCTAAATCGTACACAACAATTTTCTTAACCAATCTTGAAAGTTTAAAAGAGATCGACCATAAACTTTGGACATTATTGAAGTACAAACAAAACACTAAAAATGTGGGCGTGGCACCGCCCACTTTTCCAAAATTACATAAATCTTGACTAAAGGACACACATATCCAGAAATCATTAATTTAGACCAAATATGTTCAGAGCTATGAAGAATTTAAATTTTATATAGCCGGGGGGCGTGGCACCGCCTACTTTTCCAAAAATTGATATAGCCTAAATCGTACACAACAATCTTCTGAACCAATCTTGAAAGTTTAAAAGAGATCGACCATAAACTTTGGACATTATTGAAGTACAAACAAAACACAAAAAATGTGGGCGTGGCACCGCCCACTTTTCCAAAATTACATAAATCTTGACCAAAGGACACACATATCCAAAAATCATTAATTTAGACCAAATATGTTCAGAGCTATGAAGAGTTGTAGTTTTATATAGCCTGGGGGCGTGGCACCGCCCACTTTTCCAAAAATTAATATAGCCTATGCTTTAACCCATGATCCCAAGAATATACTGTGAAAATTTCATAAAAATCGGTTGAGTACTTTGGACGCCCATAAAGGACACACAGACACACAGACACACAGCCACGCAGACACACAGACACACAGACACACATTCATTTTTATACCCAGCGTACTAGTACTAGTACAAGGGTATATTAATTTTGTCCACATAACGGTACTATGTAACGGCACAAAATAATCGAGTTAGATATAGAGTTCCATATATGAAAGTTCTTAGGTTGAAAAGAGGAATTGATTAAGGCATGTCCGTCCGTCTGTCCGTCTGTCCGTCTGTCCGTCCGTGTACACGATAACTTGAGTAAAAATTGAGATATTTGCATGAAATTTTGCATACAGGTTACTTTCTGGCCAAGGTAGGTTGCTATTGAAAATGGGCGAAATCGGATGATAACCACGCCCCCTTTTTCGATATCGAAAATTTCGAAAAACGTATAAAACGGGTTAATTCAATATCAGAAGCAGCTACAATGATAAAATTTGCAATATGTATTGATTTATATGTTCTAAGGCGGATTTTATAAAAAATTTTGAAAAGGGGCGTGGCACCGCCCCCATATATTTGAAGAAATTTTAAAATTTTGACTCCTAATAACTTGAGAACAGTTTATGCTAGTATAACGAAATTTTGTAGAGGGCATACTATTGTTGTGTTAAATTCAGATATAGAAAATAAACGAAATCGCTTGGCGACCACGCCTACTTTTTTATAAAAGTTATATTGAAAGGAGGTGGAAATATTGAAAAGTCCATATCTAATTAACTGATACCGCTATAATAATATAATTTGGTACATAGATCAATTTTCATATTCTTTACATTATTTTTGCAAAATTTTGGAAAGTGGGCGTGGCACCGCCCACTTATGAGTCAAGCAATTTTCAAATTCGACTGCTAATAACTTCAGAACGGTGTGAGATAGGTTTACGAAACTAGGTTCCAGGTATGTTATGTTTATGTAGAGTACTACCACAGAAAATAAGAAAAATCGGTGAACGACCACGCCCCTTTTTGGACTAAAGTTCTCTAAACGAGAGTTAGGAAACCGGAATATGCAATATCTGTTTAACTGATAAAGATATAATGCTAAAATTTAGTACACTCATTCACCTGATGATGTTATTAGTGATGTTTAAAGGTTTTTTGGTAATATTTTGGAAAATGGGCGTGGCACCGCCCACAAGTGAATAAACAAAATATCAACATTTCACTATTAACAAGCCACTGTGAAAGTATCATAAAGATCTGCAATGAAAACTGATCTTCAATAGGGACAAACAACATAATAAAATCCGTGGGCGTGCCACCACCCACTTTTTTAAAATTAGGTAAATATTGATTAATGGACACATATATCCGTACATCGAAAAATTTCACAAAATACGTTAAAAGTGATGGGCATGGCAAGCCTTCTTTTCCAAAGTTATATATAGGACATGGTATAACCCTTGAAAAGATTGATTCAGTACTTTTGGCTCATGTAAGCGGTTAAAGCTTTATAAGCAAGGATGGTGGCCGCGCCCACCATATTCGCTATTGTTTATGCTCGGCATAGATTGGTTTTTAAAATGGGCGAAATCGGATGAAAACCACGCCCCCTTTTACTGAAAACTAACGCTGGGTATTTAATGTTCGGTTCACCCGAACTTAGACTTCCTTACTTGTTATTTATAAGATTATACATATGTATGTATGTACAAATACAATTTGTCTGCTCACGAATATCAATTAAATTTCAACCCATAAGTGACGTCACACAGTGGGTGATCGTGGCCATAAATAATTAGAAAATTTAAGTTAAAGTAAAACAATACCCCACGACCTCACATCCCAACACCAAATAGAATGCCCGCAAAAAGATGAGGCTGCTAGTTGTCCAACCCAAACATTTAAAATGGGAGCAGCACCTTTGGTCCTGCAACCTATCAGTAAGGTGTGGTACATCTGCGAAAGCCTGGGGAACCAGGTAACACAGGGAAGCATATCGCCCAGTATTCTTGCTCTCGGCTGTGAGCAATACATTATAGATCATTCTACAAACTCGTTTACTTATTAAGGAACTTTTATCGTAACTTTAGACGGGTCCTTGTAATCGTTAACATTTTTAAATTTCTGTTGTTGCTTTCACTTGTCACTATCAGCTGTTTTTCACCTATAAGTTTTACTGAGTGAAATTCTCACGAACACTTTCTCAGTAAAAATTGTATTATTGTTGTAAAGCTATTAACCAATCGAACCAGCTAATATCAACTGACCGCTGGCACCTGGCAATGGATGGTAAACATGAAAAGAAATTGGCGTTTCGTTGAGAAACAAATCCATCGTTCTGATAGCGGTGTTAAAAGGAAGCGCCTGTGATTAAAAACATATCGCACCCTAACCCCAATTTTAACGTAAAAATTTTCAAAATCCGTGTTTGGAGACAGATATCGACAATTAATTTTTATTTAAACCATCTCACAAAATATCACAACTGTAATATCTATCATTGTGGAAATATAGCAAAGGTAGTTATAATGTAAGTAACATCTTCACCCATATTGCGAGTGTCGATTTGCAGTAGAATAGAAATTTTTCGATTGAGTCGATCGTATTTTATTTTGGTATTGTGTAGCTTGATCGAACAAAAACTGCACGTTTTTAATGTATTTTAAATTGTTTGCCAATAATTTACTATTTATTAATTTTATTAGCACTTCAATCAAATCAATCACCGATTGAGCATTCACAGTCGCTCGTTGAACGATTAGGTGGACACTCGTAATTGCTCACGGATCGCTAACCGCTTAATAGTCGATTATCTAGTCGTGTTCGACTCCACCAATAGGGGTACGTGCCTTAATTTTTTTCATATTTTTAAACTAAAAATCTTCTCCTTTAAAATTTTATATTTGTTGGTTTTGTAAGAATGGCTTTTAGGGCTCGTATGTCACTTTTAATGAATTATATCTCTATTAGATACAAAATAAAAAAAATATTTTGTTGCTATTTAACATTTATTTGCAATATACGAGTACATATGTATGTATGCATATCTAGGTATGTATATTGTCTAAGTGAATACATTTCACATAATCAAACGAAGTTATTGACAGTTTGTTTGATCAGATACGGCGAGTTCATTCACGGACAGACCTTGAGCTAACATAGCATCCTTTGCTGCTTTTACAGCATCCTTTGATGGCACTTGATCACGAGAAAGGACCCAAACGTAGTCTGCAAAATTATTGAAAAAAGAAGATATCACAATATTTCCAATTACTATGATTTTTAATGTCCATAAATAGTTTTAATATTTAACAATAAAATTACCATCATGAATGGTGCTTGCCCCTTGACATCTGTACATGACTGCATAGTTGGAGTAATCTGTAGCTATAATCTTGAAAGTGTGTTTAACGGCCGCTTTAAAGTAAAAAGAAGAAATAGTATTTTTATTTATTACAAATTAAGGGAAAATGAAGCAGAGACACCAATCAACAAGGTAAACAGGTAAGTTAGGTTCAAGCTATGGCACTAAAAGTAAAAGCTGTATGACTTTATATACCATGAACATACCCAGGCTTTTGTAAAAAAACTTCCCTTGATCGCTAACCGATGCTGTCTGTGATATTTGTACCTTATATGTATATCTAGAAATATATTCCTCCCGCAACAAAAGTTATTTCCAACAGACTCTGACTCTTTATTGAGTAGGTGTTTATCAAATTTAGTACCGTTTTTAAAAAGGGTATAACTTAAAACATAGAATACTTTTCATTTCAATATATTAGAGGAACGTGGCATCGCTATTCCGATTAATTTGTTCATACTGCATTTTGCAAGTATTCAGGCTAGAAAATTTAAATTCGGTAAGGAATTAAATGATATTAGTCGATAAAAGAAAACGGGGTATGGAACATCTCACACATACTTATATTAAAACACTGAAAATCTGTAAAAAGTTTATCTCTAACTTTAACCAAAAAAAAAATGTTATGAGAGAGCAAACTAAATTTTCCATGCTAAAAATCTGTTATATCTAATACTCCTTCGTCCGATGATTTGTCTTTGGGGAACGAAATGTTGCACTAAAATTCAGCCTAATTTCATCTTGGTCAAAAATAAGCTAAATTACATTTAGAATTGACACCTTTTACCATTTACATATATAACATCATTCCATGTTATTATTTTTTAAGTCATATTAATCTGTCTTCTAAACCTTGTGGAGATTTGTTTTAAAATTAATTTGATCTCTGTAAATGTTGACTCGTCGTCATTCTGGGCTCACTAGCGTCATTCATTTGTGAATAGTTTTCATTGCCAGGAGGTTCGAAATGAATATCTCAGACCTATTACTTCGATGAATTCAAGCAAAAACTATTTATCTTCCTCAATATCGAAGTTATTGGCACACATTTTGGAAACTAAAATATATTTTTCTTTAAACGGTTGGGCAATTGACTAACAAAATCTGACGGCCGAGTCACAGCAAAATATCAAACTCATTTTGATTTTCTTGAGTCATGTCGGTGTAGCTACTACAGACGCATCGTGTATAGACCCTATAAAGTGCTACAGTTATGAAACACCTGCAAGTTTGTATATAAAACCACTCACCAAATATATTTGCCCTAAAAATGCTCTCAAATACTCCATTGCCAGTAATTGTTGCTGTTTCCTCCTCAAAGCGTAGCCCGTTCCTGTTAAAGAAAATACGTTTTATTTTAAATCTCCACACAACGGAATAATATCGCTCAATACAAATTTGAACAAAGTCATCAAAACAAACAAACACATTTTATAACTCGTCTCAACTAACATTCATGTAAAATTTTTGCAACGATCTTGTAAGTTTTTATCTATGTATATTTGGTATTTGTATCATTTAATTAAAACTAATACATATGTTTGTATGTACATACATACTATGTATTTGAAATTAAATTTGCATTAAAACGAAAATATCAGGTATTAATCCAATAGAATTTCTTATCCGCTAGTTATGTAAGCTTTAATTTATTATATTTCAATCGTGCGACTGAACTATAGAATTATCTGGGATCAATACCTTTCATCTACAGTGGGCTACAATTGATCCCAACTATATCGTCAAATGCATAGTACTGTCTGATACTACCCTTTTGAAACCCTGAAACTGACCAATTAGTCTCTTAATAGGACATGCTCAAACAAAGTGATCAAAACTGACATTGGTCGCATCCGCCTATTGCGACTCATCCTAGACTAATAGCTTTTTTACATGGTAAATACAAAATACTTACTTTGCAGTTATCTGTGTTAAATTGATCGAAACCTTATCATTTCCAACCAGTGTATATGATGCATGCGCACAACGTTCATCCTTATAGTAATAATGTGGATATTTTGCATATACAAACCAGGATCCAAAGAACTGGAAAGGATTAGATTTATTAGTATTTTTGAATTAGTTGTAGACCTCCTCAAAAATATTTTCTATATTTTGCATGAACTAGGGAACTCTGTCTATAACAGTTAGACTTATTGAGAGCACGAGTTAAATGTTGGGAGGACGAATAATAGTGCTAAATCAGCTTCAAATCCCACCAAAAACTGCTTTTGACAGTTATTCTTTTATGTCAATCCTAGATTTTTTATCGCAATGTCTTCAAGTTTTGAAAATCCCTAAAGGAGCTCGCGGTGCTTCTTTGTTTATACATATGGATACGTTCATACTCACATTCTCCAAATTTAAATCTGCCTGCGTTGTTACCGAAGGACATGCCCCGTCTTTGTGAAGTTGACCCTCTACCAAATTGGTGGATGTCAAGAAAATGACAACTAACAAGGAGGCGCTGAAAAGAAAAGAAGAGAACAAATTAAAATTGTTGGATCTTCATTATGCCAAATCCGATTCTATTTGGCTATCTTGATACAATTTGGAATTCCTAGATTTACATCGATTAACACAATATTTAATCACAGCCGTCTTTTGTAGAAGGCTTAAAGTCTTAAAACTGCTCAACAATTTTGCAACACTAGAAAGAATTATTCGTAGTAGTAGTTACTTACACTGCAAATACTTTACTTTCCATTTCGTGAGCTGAAACTGATATGAATTAAAATTTTTGGGGCCTTTTATATGGATGTCTCGTGCTTGATTCAACGAAACTGCGCACTCGCAAAACAAATATTCGGAAGAAACAATTTGTTTGGGTTCAAGTCTGCAAAAATGGGCGTAGACAAGGGGGTGACGGTTGAATGTCATATGTATGAGTTTGAGTAAACTTTCCTCAAAAATATTTTATAAAATCACAAACTTCTTAATAGGTTTAGGACTAAAGTTAATTTTTATTAATAAGCACTTATCAACACGTAAATAAATTTAAAATTTCCCTAAATGTATCTTTTTTTTAATTTTATACAATTTTTACTCAGAAAGTGTTCGCTTACACAAAACACTCGCAGCGGGAGAGCGCATTTTGACATTTCATTGACAGAGAGAGCTACAAGTTTTTACTGTGAGAATTCCACTCTGTTAAAAATTGTAAGTAAAAAAGAGCTGATCGTGACAAAGGCAAGCAACAACAAAAATTAAAAAATTTCAACTTTTAACCAAGCAAAATGGCTGCTTTTGCTGCAAGTTTTTACTGACTCCTGTTCGCTTGACACTTTTAACTATTTTCGCCTCGAGAGAGTTTTACGTGACTCTCATTTTATTTACATACATTTTTTGCAAGTTTTGTACTCGAACAAAGCTACTGTCAGTGGGATGAGCAACAGCCTTGTCTCAGGTACGAATCGTCAGTTGGTATTCTGTTAAACGATCGCAGCAAAACACGGAATATTCCACGCTTTCTAACGGGAACCCTATATAATATAATCCCCCTATTAAACGAGCTGAATTTACTATTCAAAAGTAATAAAAAACACCACTAGTTGTGTACTTATTTTGTAAACAAATACCTATGTATGTACGTCGATTAAGGTAAATTCAAGTGTTTCAAAATCCAGTGTTCATTTATGGAAAGTAAATATTTGTAATATATTTTCGTTCTTCCGAGAATTTTTTCTTTCTTTAAAACGTGTGCAAGTGTGGACGTGTTTTCGTCGTGCTGTCGGTTTTGTCACTTTTTACCAAATATTTTATTAATAAAATCTCGTGAACTAGCCATAAACTGAGTGCTAATCTTTTTCTTTTTCCGTGCATTAAAACAATATCTAAGACGAAGACGCTCCAGCCCAGAAACTATGCTTATCGGCATCCGTCGGTGGAAGCAGATGAACGCCGTTCTTCAGGCAACAACTTCACCCGTTGCCGAAGAGGAGCGCGAACTGCCTAGGGAAACAAGGGTGATGCTGGCCCAACTCCGCTCGGTATATTGTAATAGGTC
The DNA here is from genome assembly GCA_951509765.1 of Sphenella marginata. Lineage (NCBI taxonomy): Eukaryota > Metazoa > Arthropoda > Insecta > Diptera > Tephritidae > Sphenella > Sphenella marginata. The sequence goes on along the minus strand of OX608080.1, from coordinate 27,037,959 downwards.
AAACTCTTACTGATCCAGACTGAGCCGCGACATGCCGAATGTCTCTCCAGCATGGGGCCTGTCCCCACAAGATACTAACCAACAGAACCTACTCTTCTAACACCCATTACCCTCTGGTCCCCCTCTGTCTAAGCCACTAGGTTTCTAGGACTTCCGTTAGAATAGTTCGATGACACTACTGGGTAAAGATACTGACCTAGGAAGGGAAAAATATCGCTACAACAACAACAAGACCATCCCGATGGTAGGACCACTTGGAGACCGACCTGCGATCTCGAGGAGTCTCCAATTGACGCTAGTTGGCGCAACGAAGATATGACTGGCAAGCTATGTTGGACGGTCAAAATCGCTGGGGCGGTTAAATGGTCATTTAACCCTGCTTTCATAACGTACGTCTGCGAGGCGTATAAAAATCGTGTTGAATTAAGGGCTACGAAATAACGTTATGAAGGCAGGGTTAAAGAAGAAGAAACCAAAATATTTCTGAAGTGTTCACGAAATGACCCTGAAAAGATCCGACTGAAACCAAAATATGGCGGGGTCAGGACCCAAATGGGGGTGTGATTCAAGTTAATTATGTACAGCACACCTTTTTGCAAAAGCGGCCTTAGGGCTCGCTTCAAAAATCCCCAGTTTTTCCGCCCAGAGCACACTTTTATACTTATCGACAAGTCCTATTTAGTACTGTGAAATAAATAAAAAAATTGAAATTGCACTTTCGGATCATTGAAACTGATTTCAAAACACGTTCTTTGATACCTTTCCCAATAGTTTTGGACGTGTTTTAGCAATTGTCTCCTAAAGGAAACATATACCAAAACTTGAGTCAAATAAAATATACATAGATATGAATGGAAATAAATGGCATTAAATGGGTTTAATTGCGGTCGATCGAAAATTTCGTTCACATTTAGTCCAGCTGGAAAATGATAATTCACTTCTTAAATTTTTTTTGGTAATAACTACACATATCTTTGTGTATCTTACATACGACCTACAAGGGTTGACTCTTTATACGAAGATCATACAAGCAATCTCATGAAACTGTATGAAAGCCACGTCAATACTGTAATTTTTACGCTCTTAGATACTTTAACATGGCTAAAATTACTTGGTAAAATTTTCTTAATAATGGCATCTTAACACCTAGAAATGTGAATAGTTGGTGCGAAATAAAATTCATTGACAGCCTATTTAGCATAAATCTTGCTCAAATTAATTCGTTTTTCAATAAGCTAAATAATATCTTAGATCTTGTCTTTGTTGATGAAAATTTAACCCATGTATCAAGGGTCGAAATCAACATTCCCGATATGTAAGTCTGAAATGCTCCATGTTCCACTTTCTCTCCCTTTGGTTTTTCTTAATTTTCTCTCAGCTCAAGTGCAATTGCTAATGCGCGTTTTATAATTCCAAATTTTCATTATTATATGAATTTAAATTAGTTATTCCCAACAATTTCACAATGATTAGAAAAAAGCGCCGCGTATGGCGAAGTGCAATAAAGCCATATGGCCCTATTTCTCAACATATTGAGAATAGGACCATATCAATCAATATAGCATAATTTCCACAATAAACGTGAAATAAAGCCATTATGGCATTATTGCCCGTTTGGTAATATCACGTGTGATGTTTATGTATCGCATGACATCGCATAAACCAAACAGCTTTTTTCGGAGACACTGATGTTGTAGTCCATTTAATGTGACATTTATGAAAAAGCGCGCAGGCGAAATTTGGAATAAAAAATAGCGCGATTTTTTATTTGTGGATCGTGGAATAATGTTTGACTCAGGTTTTTGTTTTGCAAATCACTTCATTTTACCCAAGGCCTACTCTAATTTAGTTTTTTCGAAGTGATACGACAGAGATCAAAGATACCTACACTAGAAAAATTGTATTGCGTTCGAAACTAGAAAACGCCCCTATAATTTGGAACCCGAATTATTCTGTTAATTTGCACAGAATTGAAAGATTAAAGGGGGGTTACTCTGAAAAAAATGTATGTAATTTGACAGCTTGCTTGCATTTTCTTTCGCATCACGATACAGAGTAACCCCCCTAGGAAAGTTTCATTTGATTTGCTCTTCAGTCGATTCGCTTTACTGATTCATTACCATCATACAGTGCCCGTAGTGACTTCCGCATGAATTCGCTAGCGTCTAGGGTTCTTTTCAAATATGTAAGTTTCAATGTTACGTCCACAACTCTCCGTGCGCAATATCCGGTTGATGTCAAGATAATCCGTTTTAATTGCCATGATTATGACCCTATTTCGAGGGCCCTAACAGAATTTAATAAAATATTTTGAAGTCTTGATCTGGACTCCCGAGATCATGTTTTGGTTCTAAACTTTATTCGCATTATCTTTAAATCTACATATATATGTATTATATGTGTATGCATAATTTTAAGATTTGAATTTGTATTTCCAGTCTGTAGGTAATATAAATATAATCATAGGCTTAATAAAGTGAATTGAAAGTAGGTAAGCATCGGTGCAGCACATGTTAATGACCTTAACCCCAGAGATTGGAACTGAATATAAAATAGTGTGTATACCTGAATAAAACTGGGTGAATGCCGGAGGTCGTTTACTTTGGAGAAGTGCAAACGTGTGGATTAAGGAATATAAATGACTTAAGATTACAGAAGTATAGCAAAGCATCGTCGCTTATAACATTTTTTTTATAAAGGTTATAAAATATTTAATGCATTCTAGACCCGGTTTCTTTGCTTCTTCAACCAGAATGTTCGCATTCGTATTCGGTAGCAGATACATCGCTAGCCTGTTGCTATTTTATTATACATACATATGTATGTATGTACAAATACAATTTGTCTGCTCACGAATAGTAATTACATTTCAACCCATAAGTGACGTCACACAGTGGATGATCGTGGCCATAAATAATTAGAAAATTAAAATTAATGTAGAACAATATTTTTTTAGACCATTCGCCAGTTATTACAGAGTATGTATATGAAAAATCAAGAATAAAAGTTTTAAAATTATTTTAGGTTAAGCGATACAGAGTGCCCAAAGTTGGGCAAAAAATATGATTTTTTTTTTTGCCTTAATAAAAAATACGTTAGTGTATAGGAAATTATTGCTCCTTGACCCTGAGTTTATATAAATTTTGAAAAACTGACAATAAAAAATCAGGAACTTTTTTTTGCTTCGAAACAAAATAAAAACAAAAAATATGTAACTCTCAAATTTTTAATATTTGATGGCCAAAAGTGTGGTCTATCAAAAAAAAAGCGATCAAAATTCATTTGCACCTTTTATGATTTTTTTTATGGAGTGAGTTTTTGTGCGATCATCCTGCCGTCATGCATAGTTTCATTGACCAGCACAACAAGAACTTTTCTTGCTTAATGAACTGTATTTTCTCTAATATTTATATTTATTTTAAAATTTATTATAATATTTTTGTCATAAATGTAATAAAAAAATTGGAAAAAATATCTTTTTGGGAAAGTTTGCAATGTTGTAACTGGTCAGCAATCAGCAACATCATGCAACATTTGTGGAGCAAAGCCCACTGATCTGAATAACTTGGAAAAAATTTAGCATTTAAAAGTAAGTGAATAAATAAAAATATATTAATTTAAACTCTGAAAATTATAAGTTTGGACTCTCAACACTGCATTGTTGGATACGAATCTGTGTAAACTGCTTATATCCTATAACTTGGATTTTAAAAAGGGATTTGGTTCAGGGGAAAATAAAATTAAACCGAAAGAGGAAAATCCGAACTGACCTCAAAAATGTCCTATCTATAAGTGTGGATTTCGCAAAATATTACTATGGGACAACTAATGATGGCAACCCTGCGCGGCGCATTTTTTCTTAAGCGGAAGAGTTTTCCAAAATAAGTAGTGTTGATGAAACTCTAATAAAAAGATTTGGAAATATAGTACAAGTTTTATGTTGTGGGGAAAAAGTAGATTTAGCTAAGTTTGAATTGTAAACCCAAACAACAGCAGACACGTTCATCCAGCTTTATGGCTGGTATGTACAATATGCCTCCATCCGTGCATAAAGTTTTAATGCACGGAAGCAAAATAATTTGAAAATTTGAAATTCCGACTGGAAGACTGCCAGAACAAAATTTGTAAACATGCCCGCCGCGTTAACGGTGGATATTGCTCTAGAATGGCTAATAATGAGAACGTATTCCATCACCTCCTAGTTTCGTCAAACCCTCTACTCAGCTCAATGCATATCAACGAGAGAAATGTTTTAAGGACTTAGAATCTCAGGTAAAAGAGATGCTTCTAAATAGAAGCGAGAATAATTAAAAATATGTAGTGCTCTTTAGAATTAAATTAAGTACGTTAAGTGTAACTAAACAAATGTATGTATGACAACTGGAATAATTAAATGTTTATTTTCTTTACTAGTGTAAGGCTATACATGTGTACGTATGTAATATATTCATTATGTAGTCGTTTTTGTTGCTAAGTTTTAGGTAAATGCTTTCATTTATTAAACACGTACATAGTTTGGAATCTTGTTATTTATAAGGTTGTTTTATAAGGTTAGTATTGAAGACGACGCTTTCGGCCAAAATCAGCAGAATTCATTATTTTATACAGACTAACTCATTCTATAAGTCTGAGATATAGAAATTTGGCCAAAAGTTGAAATATAGCGTTCTAGCATCAAAAAATGAGAAATAACACAAAATTTCGAGGTTTGGTTTATTACCATGCGGGAAAAAAAAATTTTGTCTTATTGCTCAAATATAGTTTTTCATTGGCAGACAGGATCGGTTCGACATCGGTACATTGATGGGCTCGTATTAAACCTGCTTAAGACCGAAACCTAACTAACGATCGGACAAATGATATCTGGTTGTTGTAATGGCACAATAGGCTGAGCCAAAAAAGTGAAAAAGTGTGCGTACCGTGGCAAGTTGCCACGGTTCAGGTAACCACCCGGAGTTGGCATGGCGCAGCCCTGATACATACCTCTCTCGAAATTTTTGGACGTGTATTAACACTTGACGTTGGATGGAAAGTATTACCTTAATAAAAATTCACTTTAAATTGATATTTAATGAGTTCCTCGTCATAATATTTTAGGAAAATGTGTGATTTGTGAGTGTAATGTATGTGAAAAGTCTGAACGTTTTGCGCGTTTGAATCCCACGATACCCCACGACTTCACATCCCAACATCAAACAGAATGCCCGCAAAAATATGAAGCTGCTAGTTGTTCAACCCAAACATTTAAAATGGGAGCAGCAGGTCCTGCAACCTATCAGTAAAGTGTGGTACATCTGCGAAAGCCTGGGGAACCAGGTAACACAGGGAAGCATATCGCCCAGTATTCTTCCTCTCGGCTGTGAGCAATACATTATAGATCATTCTACAAACTCGTTTACTTATTGAGGAACTCTTATCGTAACTTTAGACGGGTCCTTGTAATAGTTAACATTTTTAAATTTCTGTTGTTGCTTTCACTTATCACGATCAGCTGTTTTCCACCTATAAGTTTTACTGAGTGAAATTCTCACGAATACTTTTTCAGTACAAATTGTATTAATGGATGGTAAACATGAAAAGAAATTGGCGTTTCGTTGACAAACAAATCCATCGTTCTGATAGCGGTGTTAAAAGAAAGCGCAAGTGATTAAAAACATATCGCACCCTAACCCCAATTTTAACGTAAAAATTTTAAAAATCCGTGTTTGGAGACAGATATTGACAATTAATTTATTTTAAACCATCTCACAAAATATCACAACTGTAATATCTATCATTGTGAAAATATAGCAAAGGTAGTTATAATGTAAGTAACATCTTCACCCATATTGCGAGTGTCGATTTGCAGTAGAATAGAAATTTTTCGATTGAGTCGATCGTATTTTATTTTGGTATTGTGTAGCTTGATCGAACAAAAACTGCACGTTTTTAATGTATTTTAAATTATTTGCCAATAATTTACTATTTATTAATTTTATTAGCACTTCAATCAAATCAGTCACAGTCGCTCGTTGAACGATCAGGTGGACACTCGCAATTGCTCACGGATCGCTAACCGATTAATAGTCGATTATCTAGTCGTTTTCGACACCACCAATAGGGGTACGTGCCTTAAATTTTTTCATATTTTTAAACTAAAAATCTTCTGTAAAATTTTATATTTGTTGGTTTTGTAAGAATGGCTTTTAGGGCTCGTATGTCACTTTTAATGAATTATATCTCTACTAGATACAAAATAAAAAAATATTTTGTTGCTATTTAACATTTATTTGCAATATACGAGTACATATGTATGTATGCATATCTATGTACTATATTGTCTGAGTACATTTCACATAATCAAACGAAGTTATTGACAGTTTGTTTGATCAGATACGGCGAGTTCATTCACGGACAGACCTTGAGCTAACATAGCATCCTTTGCTGCTTTTACAGCATCCTTTGATGGCACTTGATCACGAGAAAGGACCCAAACGTAGTCTGCAAAATTATTGAAAAAAAGAAGATATCACAATATTTCCAATTACTATGATTTTTAATGTCCATAAAAAGTTTTAATATTTAACAATAAAATTACCATCGTGAATCTTGCTTGTCCCTTGACATCTGTACATGACTGCATAGCTGGAGTAATCTGTAGCTATAATCTTGAAAGTGTGTTTAACGGACGCTTTAAAGTAAAAAGAAGAAATAGTATTTTTATTTATTACAAATTAAGGGAAAAAGAAGCAGAGACACCAATCAACAAGGTAAACAGGTAAGGAACTCTAAGTTAGGTTCGAGCTATGGCACTAAAAGTAAAAGATGTATGACTTTATATACCATGAACATACCCAGGCTTTTGTAAAAAAACTTCCCTTGATCGCTAACCGATGCTGTCTGTGATATTTGTACCTTATATGTATATCTAGAAATATATTCCTCCCGCAACAAAAGTTATTTCCAACAGACTCTGACTCTTTATTGAGTAGGTGTTTATCAAATTTAGTACCGTTTTTAAAAAGGGTATAACTTAAAACATAGAATACTTTTCATTTCAATATATTAGAGGAACGTGGCATCGCTATTCCGATTAATTTGTTCATACTGCATTTTGCAAGTATTCAGGCTAGAAAATTTAAATTCGGTAAGGAATTAAATGATATTAGTCGATTACACATTCTAAAATATAGAATATATAAGAGAAAACGGAGTATGGAAAATTCCACACATACTTATATTAAAACACTGAAAATCTGTAAAAAGTTTATCTCTAACTTTAACCAAAAAAAAAATGTTATGAGAGAGCAAACTAAATTTTTCATGCTAAAAATCTGTTATATCTAATACTCCTTCGTCCGATGATTTGTCTTTGGGGAACGAAATGTTGCACTAAAATTCAGCCTAATTTCATCTTGGTCAAAAATAAGCTAAATTACATTTAGAATTGACACCTTTTACCATTTACATATATAACATCATTCCATGTTATTATTTTTTAAGTCATATTAATCTGTCTTCTAAACCTTGTGGAGATTTGTTTTAAAATTAATTTGATCTCTGTAAATGTTGACTCGTCGTCATTCTGGGCTCACTAGCGTCATTCATTTGTGAATAGTTTTCATTGCCAGGAGGTTCGAAATGAATATCTCAGACCTAGTACTTCGATGAATTCAAGTAAAAACTATTTAACTTCCTCAATATCGAAGTTATTGGCACACATTTTGGAAACTAAAATATATTTTTCTTTAAACGGTTGGGCCATTGACTAACAAAATCTGACGGCCGAGTCACAGCAAAATATCAAACTCATTTTGATTTTCTTGAGTCATGTCGGTGTAGCTACTACATACACATTATTACTAATACACCTAAATTGACTCTTGACTCAGACGCATCGTGTATAGACCCTATAAAGTGCTACAGTTATAAAACACCTGCAAGTTTGTATATAAAACCACTCACCAAATATATTTGCCCTAAAAATGCTCTCAAATACTCCATTGCCAGTAATTGTTGCTGTTTCCTCCTCAAAGCGTAGCCCGTTCCTGTTAAAGAAAATACGTTTTATTTTAAATCTCCACACAACGGAATAATATCGCTCAATACAAATTTGAACAAAGTCATCAAAACAAACAAACACATTTTATAACTCGTCTCAACTAACATTCATGTAAAATTTTTGCAACGATCTTGTAAGTTTTTATCTATGTATATTTGGAATTTGTATCATTTAATTAAAAGTAATACATACATATGTTTGTATGTATGTACATACATACTATGTATTTGAAATTAAATTTACATTAAAACGAAAATATCAGGTATTAATCCAATAGAATTTCTTATCCGCTAGTTATGTAAGCTTTAATTTATTATATTTCAATCGTGCGACTGAACTATAGAATTATCTGGGATCAATACCTTTCATCTACAGTGGGCTACAATTGATCCCAACTATATCGTCAAATGCATAGTACTGTCTGATACTACCCTTTTGAAACCCTGAAACTGACCAATTAGTCTCTTCATAGGACATGCTCAAACAAAGTGATCAAAACTGACATTGGTCGCATCCGCCTATTGCGACTCATCCTAGACTAATAGCTTTTTTACATGGTAAATACAAAATACTTACTTTGCAGTTATCTGTGTTAAATTGATCGAAACCTTATCATTTCCAACCAGTGTATATGATGCATGCGCACAACGTTCATCCTTATAGTAATAATGTGGATATTTTGCATATACAAACCAGGATCCAAAGAACTGGAAAGGATTAGATTTATTAGTATTTTTGAATTAGTTGTAGACCTCCTCAAAAATATTTTCTATATTTTGCATGAACTAGGGAACTCTGTCTATAACAGTTAGACTTATTGAGAGCACGAGTTAAATGTTGGGAGGACGAATAATAGTGCTAAATCAGCTTCAAATCCCACCAAAAACTGCTTTTGACAGTTATTCTTTTATGTCAATCCTAGATTTTTTATCGCAATGTCTTCAAGTTTTGAAAATCCCTAAAGGAGCTCGCGGTGCTTCTTTGTTTATACATATGGATACGTTCATACTCACATTCTCCAAATTTAAATCTGCCTGCGTTGTTACCGAAGGACATGCCCCGTCTTTGTGAAGTTGACCCTCTACCAAATTGGTGGATGTCAAGAAAATGACAACTAACAAGGAGGCGCTGAAAAGAAAAGAAGAGAACAAATTAAAATTGTTGGATCTTCATTATGCCAAATCCGATTCTATTTGGCTATCTTGATACAATTTGGAATTCCTAGATTTACATCGATTAACACAATATTTAATCACAGCCGTCTTTTGTAGAAGGCTTAAAGTCTTAAAACTGCTCAACAATTTTGCAACACTAGAAAGAATTATTCGTAGTAGTAGTTACTTACACTGCAAATACTTTACTTTCCATTTCGTGAGCTGAAACTGATATGAATTAAAATTTTTGGGGCCTTTTATATGGATGTCTCGTGCTTGATTCAACGAAACTGCGCACTCGCAAAACAAATATTCGGAAGAAACAATTTGTTTGGGTTCAAGTCTGCAAAAATGGGCGTAGACAAGGGGGTGACGGTTGAATGTCATATGTATGAGTTTGAGTAAACTTTCCTCAAAAATATTTTATAAAATCACAAACTTCTTAATAGGTTTAGGACTAAAGTTAATTTTTATTAATAAGCACTTATCAACACGTAAATAAATTTAAAATTTCCCTAAATGTATCTTTTTTTTAATTTTATACAATTTTTACTCAGAAAGTGTTCGCTTACACAAAACACTTGCAGCGAGAGAGCGCATTTTGACATTTCATTGATAGAGAGAGCTACAAGTTTTTACTGTGAGAATTCCACTCTGTTAAAAATTGTATGTAAGTAAAAAACAGCTGATCGTGACAAAGGCAAGCAACAACAAAAATCAAAAATATTCAACTTTTAACCAAGCATTTGCTTTTGCTGCAAGTTTTTACTGACTGCTGTTCGCTTGAAACTTTTAACTATTTTCGCCTCGAGAGAGTTTTACGTGACTCTCATTTTATTTACATACATTTTTTGCAAGTTTTGTACTCGAACAAAGCTACTGTCAGTGGGATGAGCAACAGCCTTGTCTCAGGTACGAATCGTCAGTTGGTATTCTGTTCAACGATCGCAGCAAAACACGGAATATTCCACGCTTTCTAACGGGAACCCTATATAATATAATCCCCCTATTAAACGAGCTGAATTTACTATTCAAAAGTAATCAAAAACACCACTAGTTGTGTACTTATTTTGTATACAAATACCTATGTATGTACGTCGATTAAGGTAAATTCAAGTGTTTCAAAATCCAGTGTTCATTTATGGAAAGTAAATATTTGTAATATATTTTCGTTCTTCCGAGAATTTTTTCTTTCTTTAAAACCTGTGCAAGTGTGGACGTGTTTTCGTCGAGCTGTCGGTTTTGTCACTTTTTACCAAATATTTTATTAATAAAATCTCGTGAACTAGCCATAAACTGAGTGCTAATCTTTTTCTTTTTCCGTGCATTAAAACAATATCTAAGACGAAGACGCTCCAGCCCAGAAACTATGCTTATCGGCATCCGCCGGTGGAAGCAGATGAACGCCGTTCTTCAGGCAACAACTTCACCCGTTGTCGAAGAGGAGCGCGAACTGCCTAGGGAAACAAGGGTGATGCTGGCCCAACTCCGCTCGGTATATTGTAACAGGTCAAACTCTTACTGATCCAGACTGAGCCCCGACATGCCGAATGTCTCTCCAGCATGGGGCCTGTCCCCACACGATACTAACCAACAGAACCTACTCTTCTAACACCCATTACCCTCTGGTCCCCCTCTGTCTAAGCCACTAGGTTTCTAGGACTTCCGTTAGAATAGTTCGATGACACTACTGGGTAAAGATACTGACCTAGGAAGGGAAAAATATCGCTACAACAACAACAAGACCATCCCGATGGAAGGACCACTTGGAGACCGACCTGCGATCTAGAGGGATCTCCAATTGACGTTAGTTGGTTAAAATCGCTGAGGCTGTAAAATAGCCATTTAAAGAAGAAGAAACCAAAATATTTCTGAAGTGTTCACGAAATGACCCTGAAAAGATCCGACTGAAACCAAAATATGGCGGGGTCAGGACCCAAATGGGGGTGTGATTCAAGTTAATTATGTACAGCACACCTTTTTGCAAAGGCGGCCTTCGGCCTCGCTTCAAATATCGCCAGTATTTCCGCCCAAAACTCTTTACCTACAAGTCCTAGTACTGTGAAATAAATAAAAAAATTGAAATTGCACTTTCGGATCATTGAAACTGATTTCAAAACACGTTCTTTGATACCTTTCCCAATAGGTTTAAAACAAATACTAAAATATGAGTCAAATAAAATATAGATATTAATGGAAATAAATGGCATTAAATTTGTTTAATGGCGGTCGATCGAAAATTTCGTTCACATTTAGTCCAGCTGGAAAATGATGATTCTCTTCTTAAATTTTTTTTTGTAATAACTACATACATATGTATATCTTTGTGTATCGACCTCGGGTTGATTATTTTTACGAAGATCATACAAGCAATCTCATGAAACTGTATGAAAGCAACGTCAAGACTGTAATTTTTACGCTCTTAGATACTTTAACATGGCTAAAATTAATTGGTAAAATTGTCTTAATAATGGCATCTTAACAGCAACAAATGTGAATAGTTGGTGCGAAATAAATTTCATTGACAGCCTATTTAGCATAAATCTTGCTCAAATTAATTCGTTTTTCAATAAGCTAAATAATATCTTAGATCTTGTCTTTGTTGATGAAAATTTAACCTATCAAGGGTCGAAATCAACATTCCCGATATGTAAGTCTGAAATGCTCCATGGTCCACTTTCTCTCCCTTTGGTTTTTCTTAATTTTCTCTCAGCTCAAGTGCAATTGCTAATGCGTGTTTTATAATTATAAATTTTCATTATTATATGAATTTAAATTAGTTATTCCCAACAATTTCACAATGATTAGAAAAAAGCGCCGCGTATGGCGAAGTGCAATAAAGCCATATGGCCCTATTTCTCAACATATTGAGAATAGGACCATATCAATCAATATAGCACAATTTCCACAATAAACGTGAAATAAAGCCATTGACGCATTATTGCCCGTTTGGTAATATCACGTGTGATGTTTATGTATCGCATGACATCGCATAAACCAAACAGCTTTTTTCGGAGACACTGATGTTGTAGTCCATTTAATGTGACATTTATGAAAAAGCGCGCAGGCCAAATTTGGAATAAAAAATAGCGCGATTTTTTATTTGTGGATCGTGGAATAATGTTTGACTCAGGTTTTTATTTTGCAAATCACTTTATTTTACCCAAGGCCTACTCTAATTTAGTTTTTTCGGAGTGATACAACAGAGATCAAAGATCCCTACACTAGAAAAATTGTATTGCGTTCGAAACTAGAAAACGCCCCTATAATTTGGAACCCGAATTATTCTGTTAATTTGCACTGAATTGAAAGATTAAAGGGGGGTTACTCTGAAGAAAATGTATGTAATTTGACAGCTTGCTTGCATTTACTTTCGCATCACGATACAGAGTAACCCCCCTAGGAAAGTTTCATTTGATTTGCTCTTCAGTCGATTCGCTTTACTGATTCATTACCATCATACAGTGCCCGTAGTGACTTCCGCATGAACTCGCTGGCGTCTAGGGTTCTTTTCAAATAAGTTTCAATGTTACGTGCACAACTCTCCGTGCGCAATATCCGGTTGATGTCAAGATAAACCGTTTTAATTGCCATGATTATGACCCTATTTCGAGGGCCCTCACAGAGTTTAATAAAATATTTTGAAGTCTTGATCTTTACTCCCGAGATCATGTTTTGGTTCTAAACTTTATTCGCATTATCTTTAAATCTACATATATATTATATGTGTATGCATAGTTTTAAGATTTGAATTTGTATTTCCAGTCTGTAGGTAATATAAATATAATCATAGGCTTAATAAAGTGAATTGAAAGTAGGTAAGCATCGGTGCAGCACATGTTAATGCCCTAAACCCCAGAGATTGGAACTGAATATAAAATAGTGTGAATAGGTACCTCAATAAAACTGGGTGAATGCCGGAGGTCGTTTACTTTGGAGAAGTGCAAACGTGTGGATTAAGGAATATAAATGACTTAAGATTACAGAATTATAGCAAAGCATCGTCGCTTATAACATTTTTATTATAAAGGTTATAAAATATTTAATGCATTCTAGACCCGGTTTCTTTGCTTCTTCAACCAGAATGTTCGCATTCGTATTCGGTAGCAGATACATCGCTAGCCTGTTGCAATTTTATTATACATATGTACATATGTATGTACAAATACAATTTGTCCGCTCACGAATAGTAATTAAATTTCAACCCATAAGTGACGTCACACAGTGGGTGATCGTGGCCATAAATAATTAGAAAATTTAAGTTAAAGTAAAACAATATTTTTTTAGACCATTCGCCAGTTATTACAGAGTATATGAAAAATCAAGAATAAAAGTTTTAAAATTATTTTAGGTTAAGCGATGCAGAGTGCCCAAAGTTGGGCAAAAAATATGAATTTTTTTTTTTGCCTTAATAAAAAATACGTTAGTGTATAGGAAATTATTGCTCCTTGACCCTGAGTTTATATAAATTTTGAAAAACTGACAATAAAAAATCAGGAACTTTTTTTTGCTTCGAAACAAAATAAAAACAAAAAATATGTAACTCTCAAATTTTTAATATTTGATGGCCAAAAGTGTGGTCTATCAAAAAAAAAGCGATCAAAATTCATTTGCACCTTTTATGATTTTTTTTATGGAGTGAGTTTTTGTGCGATCATCCTGCCGTCATGCATAGTTTCATTGACCAGCACAACAAGAACTTTTCTTGCTTAATGAACTGTATTTTCTCTAATATTTATATTTATTTTAAAATTTATTATTATATTTTTGTCATAAATGTAATAAAAAAATTGGAAAAAATATCTTTTGTAAAGGAAGGGATAGAATTGAACATTCAATTCATATTACATTGCACCATGATCGATCATCGATGGGAAAGTTTGTAATGTTGTAACTGGTCAGCAATCAGCAACATCATGCAACATTTGTGGAGCAAAGCCCACTGATCTGAATAACTTGGAAAAAATTTAGCATTTAAAAGTAAGTGAATAAATAAAAATATATTAATTTAAGTGATATTCGATAATTTATATTCATAAGATAAACTCTGAAAATTATAAGTTTGGACTCTCAACACTGCATTGTTGGATACGAATCTGTGTATACTGCTTATATCCTATAACTTGGATTTTAAAAAGGGATTTGCTTCAGGGGAAAAATAAATTAAACCGAAAGAGGAAAATCCGAACTGACCTCAAAAATGTCCTATCTATAAGTGTGGATTTCGCAAAATATTACTATGGGAAATCTAATAAAAAGATTTGGAAATATAGTACAAGTTTTATGTTGTGGGGAAAAATTAGATTTTAGGTAAGTTTGAATTGTAAACCCAAACAACAGCAGACACGTTCATCCAGCTTTATGGCTGGTACAATATGCCTCCATCCGTGCATAAAGTTTTAATGCACGGAAGCAAAATAATTTAAAAATTTGAAATTCCGACTGGAAGACTGCCAGAAGAAGTTCAGGAAGCATCAAGCAAAATTTGTAAACATGCCCGCCTCGTTAACGGTAGATATTGCTCTAGAAAGGCTAGAACGTATTCCATCATCTCCTAGTTTCGTCAAACCCTCTACTCAGCTCAATGCATATCAAACGAAAGAAATGTTTTAAGAACTTAGAATCTCAGGTAAAAGAGATGCTTCTAAATAGAAGCGAGAATAATTAAAAATATGTAGTGCTCTTTAGAATTAAATTAAGTACGTTAAGTGTAACTAAACAAATTTATGTATGATAACTGGAATAATTAAATGTTTATTTTCTTTACTAGTGGAAGGCTGTACATGTGTACGTATGTAATATATTCATTATGTAGTCGTTTTTGTTGTTAAGTTTTAGGTAAATGCTTTCATTTATTAAACACGTACATAGTTTGGAATCTTGTTATTTATAAGGTTGTTTTATAAGGTTAGTATTGAAGACGACGCTTTCGGCCAAAGTCGGTAGAATTCATTATTTTATACAGATTAACTCATGTTGTAAATTTCTATAAGTCTAAGATAGCGTTCTAGCATCAAAAAATATAAAATTATTGACATTTCAAAACCACCATTATATGGTAGGTAGGGATGTTTGTGGGCAGATTTCATTAAAATTTCTAACATTTACTAATATTCATCATAAAGGCTTATATTCCAAATTTCAAGTCTCTAACTCAGTTTTTACTATTTATGGCCGCTTTTGTATGAATTGCCCCCACTGTGCGTCAGTGCCACCCAGTAGCCATATCTAAATCCACAAATTTGACCTAGCAAGATTCCATTGTTCGATTAGCGTTAGGAGGTGGTAAACTATCTCCCATGTATTAATCACGACTCCACCACATTATGCGAAACACCCGAACAACAGATCAGTCATTTAGCTATGCATCTTCTCACAACACTTCTCTCAACATACCTACATAGGTATGTACATACAAATAAAAGTTTGGCTTATCGCTTTTCAAAAGTGTTCATGCGCTTAATTTCCCAATGTTTGGAGCGAAAACAAACTTATCCACCTGCTTGTGTATGCCGGTATCAACATGTTTTGTTTATTTGCTTGTTTTTGTTTTTATTTTTGTCTCTTGCTTATTCATTCATGCTCACCCCAGCTACTTTAGCATGAAAACAACTTGTTCCATCATAATATAAAAATGCACCAACAAAAAAGTTCAAGTAATATTTCCTCTTCCAAACTTGCATTACATGACTGGCCAATCATTTTATTCGCTTAATATTTTGCTTCTTCTTCATTGTCTTCTTGTCTTTTGACAAGTATGATTTTTGCTCTTACCTATATTTTAGTAACGGTTAACAATTTTCCAAAAAACTCAAGCCAGGCCTATTTCGATGGTTGTCGGGGCGGTTAGACTGTCACAGCAATGATTACTTGGCCAAGAGTGACTAAGTTTCAGTTGCCAAACGGACGCGTTCAATTAAGCTACGTAAAGCTCGCAAAAGTTACAACGACAAAATAAAGAAAATTAAAACCGTTTTCAATTACGATTTATTAGTATGTTCATATACATACATACAACCATAAGTGTGACGAAATTGTGAAGAGGAGTTAAAGCAAGGAAAAATCTTTTGATTAGATAATAAACAACTCATCGTTCAATTACAGTCCAAAATGTGAGTTTGAGTGAAATTATGGACATTAATAATAGTTGTTTAGTTTTGAAATTTTTTTTTTTTATAATATGCAAAACAATTTTTACCAACAAATTCCATAAAACTTGTAGTCATTTGTGCCCCACAAGGAATACATACATATGTACATACATAGATACATATGTACATACGTATGGATAGTTTCAAAGTGAAGTAATCATACTTATGGTTATTATAACTTTGATCCGATCTTTGGCAATATGAGAAGAAGAAGATACACACTATATACCCACCAATAATTATACCGTATTTATCAGGGCTATGAGCTGAGTCGATTCAGCCATGTCCGTCTGACTGTTTGAACGCCAACTAGTCCCACAGTTTTAGAGATATCTCGATGAATTTTGGGATGAGACCAGCAAGATCAGATAAATACAACGCATATCTCCCATGCAATCGATTGTTCCGATAAATGGGTTTTGGCCTATAACTCTTTCAATTAAAAACCAGGAACGTAAAGTTTTGCCGATTTGGTACCTATTATATGTGTATGTATGTATGTAATATGTGCAGTGAAAATCAGCCAAATCGGACCTACATAACATATACAATCCTATATAATCGAGTGTTTCGATAAATGGGGTTTGGACTATTTATCTTTAAATCGACAATTTTGAAGAGTTTGTACCAATTGTATGGTACAGGCAAAGACAGCCCTTTCCTTACTTACATACTTGTATTTACATTAATTTTCATTCATGGAGGTTTGAAAGTTGATTAATGTTTTAAGATTTTAATGAAAAATATTATGAGCGCATTGTTCCTGATTAAGAAGATATATGTATGGTCGCTGTACTCCATTTGAAAGTCTCCCAGGTTAAGGTCTAATAGTGAAATTCAAAATTTTATTTAATTTTATTTCGATAATATTCGATTAAGTACCAAAACACTTTTTTATTTTCCAAATAAAATTTAATGTCAGTTTTGCTTTTTTAGCTCTAAACTTTTTATCATTGTTTCCCTCTCTACTTCCTACTAAGCCTACCTTTTTGTTTCTTGTTCTCTCATCCTCGCTCTATCTCTGTCACTCTCCTTGCGCGGCTTTAGACCAGTGGTCGGCGTTTTTTTTTTATTTATTATTAATTATTTGGAATTGCTCTTTCATTCATTTTAAATCGCGACTAATTTACTATCACATAAAACAATCAACAAAGCGACAGTACGTACCACTGTGCCGCAAGTGCTTTTTCGCTCTCATCAGAAGAGTGTAGTAATATATGGGAAGAGCGTAATACCCGCACGGGTTAGGTTTGCCGACCAATGCTTTAGACCTTCAGAATTATACTATCGCCACGATATCTTAAGCATTGCAATGAATTATAAAAGGATGAAGGAATTACTGTCATCGTATAAAGAATTAGGCCACCTGCGCCCGACAACCACACCACGCTTGCCAGATACATAGGAACCAGCGTCAACAGCTAATATAATGTCAGCAGAGAAACGAATTCCTAAAATGTACCGTTAATACGTTATTGCTTTTGGCCATCGAATAATAAACAAGGTCGTTGTAAAAACAACAAATATTTTTAATGTAGCCCTCTTAAAGCTCATGTGTTAACTATAAACAATTATATAATAATAGGGTGTGAATGCGGTCTGTATTACACGCTCAACGCTCTTCTGTCTTTTTGTCTATCATTCGCCCAGCAATTTGTTTTTAATTTTATTACTCCCATGAATCTTAATTATTACAAAAAAAAAAAAGAAGCAAAAAACCGAAAAATGTGTAAGCCAAAAACACCAGTGGTCATAACAATAAAATAAACGCTTTTGCTGACATTTTATATTACAAAAAAATTAAAGCTTCACACTGGGATATGGCGACTTCTTTTGCATATATCCGCTTATATGTATGTGTATGTATGTAATAAAATTGTAACAGGCCTATATTTGTGATTTAAAAATGTATAGACAAGGGCGCTTGTTTCAGAAGGTTTGAAATTGACATAAGATGGTACAAGATGACCTCAATCAATTCTTGTCATCTCAGTAACTTGAGCACTCAGACCCATTTCGCAGCATTTAAGACGTTACGAAGCACTATGCAGCTGGGCATCATTTATCAACCTCACTTAACTGCACCATCATTTTCAACAGCTCCCTTTGCATCCAAGTACAGGTTTGAATCTTGTCAAGTAAACAAAAAAAATCATTGAATGTCAGTTGCTATTTCGACAAGTGGCAGACAGCTAAATGTCAATTGGTAGTCAAAGAGTGCTGACAAGTTGTTGCCTCAAGTAGGTGTTTTAAGTGTTAAATGAAAAAAAAAAAAAAAGAAATTATAATTGTGACTGAAGTACCTACATTGTGTGCATTTTTTATAGTTTATTTTAATATGCGTTATTTTATTTTGTAATATGCCAAATTTTATATTTAATCGTCAGTTCAAGTTTTTGTCTTATAAATATTTTATTAGCTACTCGATACTTCACAACAATAAATTGGCATTAAATTGGGCTAAGGTGAGGTCTTGTTCAGCATGCAACGTATGGCTTACTACGGTTTGGTTCGGGTGGGTGACTAAAATATGTACATTTTGCAATATACAGTGCACTCGCGAAAACTCGAACACACGATAACTCGAACATTCGGAAACTTGAACATTTTTTTTTCTCCATTGACTACTTTAAAACTCGAACAAAATGTAGCTACTCTAAAACTCGAACAATTATTTTCTTTTTTTCATGGAAAAACATGTTAGAAACTGTCGTTTTGCATGTACTGTAACGGCCGATATTCAAATTTTTGTCGTTATGTGAGTCTTTTGTTTCATTCTAAGGCGCCGCACTGGCTAGGTTTCGTGCTAATTACGGAACTTTTCTTTGAAGTTGATTGATATTTGTCAGTGATATGTACACGGGATTTTACGCGGTTAGGATCAAATTTATTTGCGTGTTATAATGGGACGAAAACTAAATGTTTTAAGTTTAGCAAAAAAGGCTGTATTGAATGGGATAGAAAATAAGAAACATCAAAACAAAATCACTGCTTTTTTTTTCTAATACATAATTTGTAAACAACATTCATATTTGCTAGCATTTTTTATTAAATAAACTGGCAATGAACTACAGTACATCAAACCAGAGAATCTCTTTGATTAAAATACCATAAAATTGGACTGGGTATAAAAACTGTTAAAAAGAATACATATATCGATTAAAAATACATAACGTTCGAAAACTCGAACATTTCGATAACTCGGACAGGGCTGGTTTTCATTAGTTCGAGTTTTCGCGAGTGCACTGTATGTACATATGTATGTAAATATTGAAATACATTTGATACGGTGGGTCTTTAAAGAATAAAGAAGTATGAATATGGGTCAGAAATATATAAGTTCTATATTGCAGGGTGAAATAACTACCTGACAGCAATACAAATTTTGTACATATGTTATCCATTTGCTTAGGAAGACACTAAAATCAGTTGGATACCGTTATATAATTACAAGCAGTTGCTTAGAGAAATAGTGGGCGGCGCCACGCCTACTTCCAATAAATTGATTTGCCTTTTGTTAGGAAATTTTACGGTGACAGTCAACAAGGTCAATGGAATTATCGTCAATTGACGTTATTTTGCATCGCAAATGGAAATAACGTCAATTGACACTATTTCTCCTTATACAAGAGAAATAAGGTCAACAAAAATTGGCAAGTATGGTCATTGACTTTATTTCCTCATTCACGTTAATCGCGCTATTTTTAATACCAAATTTTCACTTTATAATATTATATGATTTTTAAAATTATTTGAAAAAGCGGCGCAGTCGAGCGATTTTTTATTCCAATTGCAGTGACATTATCCCAATTTTTTTACTTGGAACTATGACCCTGTAGGCTGGGGTCATAATCCCAAATAAAAATGAGACAAAATCCCAAGTACGGGATTATTATTATTTTAGAATATTATTTCAAAAAAATATTTAAAAAAAAAAATGAAAATTTGGAATAAAAAATCGCGCGATTTTTAACTCCAAATTTTAATTTTTTTATTATGATTTGAAAATACTTTTTCAAAATTGTTTCAAAAAGCGCCGCAGTTGAAAATTTTGAATAATAAATCGGGCTCCCAACACAGCAACAATAAAACGATTTTAATCGATGACCCGTTTTCAATTGTACCCTTCGAATGTTTTATACAGTAGATTTTCATTCACATTGAATATTTAGAAAAGGTGAGATATAGCCACGCGGTACGTGCTTCTTTTTTATATGTGTATATGTAATATGTAAAGGAATGATTTAATTTTTTGGGACTTATTTCATGTGGGAGTTATTTCATGTTTTGTGGGAGTTGTTGTTTAATTGTGATATAAGTCCGAAATACTGGGACTTGTATCATTTTTTATTTTGGCAGTTTGTAACCGTAACAATTACACTGTTATGGCGTTATTTCCACTTTGGTCACTCAACGATTATGGTAATATTGCACATGGGTGTATGCAATAAAGCCATATGGTTTAATTTCTCGTTTCATTGAGATATAAGGCCATATGGCTTTATTGGCTATGGCTCTATAGCACTGCACCATTAGATTCATTTCATCAGATTCATTATAAAGATATAGCGACATATGTATAGGATTAAAATCGAAAATAAGATCTCCCGTATCTAGTCGACCTAAATACATCCATTTGATGAGGACAATAGTTCCACGATAATTTGGGCTGAGCATCGATCATGACTTGACCGAATTGATTGCAGCCGAATAATATAATTTTCGTGCCGAAAATCTCAGGCTTACATCAATAAGCAAGTAGAAAAAATTTCGCAAGAATGTGAATGTACAAAGAAGGTCCAACAGCGAATGTAAGTGGACGCTGTCAAATCGATGGTAGGTAATTCACCACTGTACCTATGTTTAAATTACTTAAATTTACCATGTTTTAATTAAATATTTACACAAAAAATTCTAGTTGGAGTTAAAAAAACTTCTAAACGTTTATTTCGTTTTAAAATAAAAATGCGAATAGCTTTAAAACTCGGGATTTAAACGCACATTTCCCCAGTGATGAATTACCTACCCGCGAATTGATGGTTTAATGTTTCCCACTATTCGTTGCGTTGGACCTTCTGTGTGTTTTTTGTTCTTTGGCACACCATAAATTGAAAGGGGGGCTCGGCCTTAATCTCCGAATAATAATATTATCATATTTTTTTGCTATGGTGGTATTCTCAAATAAGAAACATAGCTTTGGAGTGCATTCTGGGTAGAGACTCTTCCATAGTAGGAAAAGACAGTGAATAGCACAAATACAATATAATTTTAGTAGCCTCCAAAAGCATCAATAGTCTTCATGCCTTCATCCAGTTCCTTGGAAACCTTTAGGCGGTACCATCCAAAACACTGTTGTTGCTGTAACAGCAGCCCTGCTTACTCAGTGCATGGAATGATACGTAACGGGCCAACTAGGGTTGTACTAATATTGTCACCCTTTATCGGTTATGAATACGGTAACTTGTAGGTTTTGTTTGGTTTTTAAAGACCCTCTAACCCACAGGTAAATGGTCTTTACTTGCTTTCATTAAATTGCTCCAATATTCACCTCGAATCTTTTGCAACAACACTACTAAATAGCCACCACTTGTTTTTTTGATGAACTACACTTCACGCTAGGAAATGAAATTACTCGCCCGTATAGAGTAAATAACATAGTTGGTGGGTTATTGTGACAGTAACCAAGCAAAATAAAAATTACATAATCAACCTGTTATCAAGTAACATTGTGCATCAAAGCTGGTGAGGAAAGAGCACGTGTAAGCCGTAAGAAGTAATGCCATATAATAATACCTAGTGTATGTAAGTCTTTAGTATACAAAAGTTTGCATATCAGAGTTTGGGTTAACCTGTAAGCCCCTTGAACAAATGAGCTCCATCCAAATTATTTCCTCTAACACTAAACGATAGTATTGACCAAAGAACTGGTTCTTTCTTCCATCATCCCTGGTTATAGTTAACCGGCATTTTACTTTTCAGATAACCAAATGTTTTCGTCAAATAAACTACACATTAGGGTTAACCGTAAGAACGATTGATTTATAACTTGATCTAAAACCACAAAGCTGAAAAAGAGCTAAGCTGAAACAACTTAACTCTATAAAATATGTATGTAGCCAACTTGGCAACACTTGAAAAAATGCAGAAATGTGGACAAAATGCGTAAACGCAGCTAAGTGGCGCTTGCTACGTCTGCCCAATGCCGGCAAAAACAAAACCGGATAAACATGCCACATTTTACTTTTTTTTTAAATGCGCCAGACATAAGTTTTCAATCAAGGTATGAATACTTCAACTTGTAACCATTTTACGCGGCTACTTACCTTGCTTTTTAACTGCATTTTAGAGATGTAAACCTCAAGGT
This sequence comes from Sphenella marginata, assembly GCA_951509765.1. NCBI lineage: Eukaryota > Metazoa > Arthropoda > Insecta > Diptera > Tephritidae > Sphenella > Sphenella marginata. Next base: position 27,015,249 of record OX608080.1, on the reverse strand, counting down.
TCTGCTTGTAACAGGTTTGTGAAGTCAAACTAAAATATCTGGCTGAACAAGAAGAAATGAAATCTGTAGGGGAGTTCACTAACTTATAGCGATTCTATTCGGTTAAATTTTTCGAGATTTTCAATAGCGATTCGGTCGCTTGCACTATCGAATATGCGATTCACTAACTTATCTATAACGATGCGGGCAAAGGATTTCTCATCTCGCTATATAAAATACTCTATGTTCTCAAATGCCATTTTTTAATGATAATAATATGGATATAGTTTATTTTTAATAAAAAATTTAAATTATGTGCATTTTATTTAACGACATAGAAAACAACTGCAATTTGTGTGTCGTTTAGTTTGCGAAACAGATGATGGCGAATACTCGAAAATCGAGAAAAAATAGTTAGTGGTGAATACCAATATCGTGATAAATATCGGTTAGGACGAAATGTCGATTGCGAATGGCGTAATCGAAGTTAGTGAATTCCACTACTGGCCGAATATGCCGTGAGCTACCGGGTGGCTACATGGACTACAAATTAAGTTTTTAATTATTTCTTTTTTTTTTTGAACAATACTTTGAAAATCTTGAATGGTAGCCCTTTACAGTATACTCGTAAGCGCTGTTATTTCGGGACCAGTGAATGCTACAAATATTGCAAGCACAAACCAGACATGTATCACCTTACAAATCAAACCAAAGTAGAGACAAGTCGCCACTTGTCAACTGAATTGGTATCTTGTTACGGTTATAAGAAAAGTTGTTGCACGTGACTTTGTGGCGCTTGGCGGCTATGCAAGGCTCAAGGAAACTGTAATGCAAGAAGAAAAGAAAAAGCCTGTTGGGAGATATAAAGATTATTATGCAACCGAAGTTGCTGTTGTTATCACCCAAAACTACATTCGGTTGCTTAATGCAGCTTAAAATTCAGATTTGTTGTAACGATATGAAAACTATTTCCGCATACTGGTCAATGGTTTTCCCGCTGGAATCGTTGTTCTTGTTGTTGTAATGTAACCGCAAAAGTGCAGTTGGTGTGTTCGGTGAAAAATGTCAGAAGGAATTGTTCTTGCCAAGATTTCACCAAACAGGAATTAGTGAACATTTTGCAATAAAGTTGCGAAAACAGCTGTTTGTGTTGACATTTTTGTATTTAAATTAGCTGTGTTCGGTGTCAATGAAATGTCAAAATGCGCTCTCTCGCTGCAAGTGTTTTGCGCCACCGAACACTTTCACAGTAAAAATTTTATAAAATTTTTACTGTGAAAGTGGGGTGCAGTGAAATAACTCCCAAATGAAATAACTCCCAACAAAAAAATGAAATAACTCCCAAATATTTTCCATGCAAGTTTTCAAAATATTATACGAATTAACGCCACTGACTTTAATTCGTTTTTGGTCATGCGTCTTAATGTCACTGACATTAATTCGCTTTTTGGGTGCGTAATTTGTTTGGAGGTTGAGCCCAATTTACTATTGATGCCGTGCAAACATTTAAAAATATGCAACGCTTGTGTTCTAATGCTTCAAGCTAAGAGTATTTCTGAAGGACTAGCAAATTTTAACTGTCCGCTTTGCCGTCAAAAGGTCGACAACACTATTCAGGTTTTCATGTAATTGTTACATTCACATATCTATGTACATATTAACTTCCTGTATTTTTCAAATTTCATTGTAACTGATTATATTGTAAAAATATACCATTTCAAATTTTGATTTGGGATTTATTTCATTTTTTTTTGGGACTTATTTCATATGGGAGTTATTTCATTTTTTTTGGGACTTATTTCATTTGGGAGTTATTTCATTTTTTTGGGGACTTGTGGTTTCATTGTGAAATAACTGCCAAATATTGGGAGTTATTTCATTTCCTTCTTTGGGAGTTATTTCATTTATTAAAGTTGGGAATTATTTCATTTTTATTGGGACTTATTTCATTGGGAGTTATTTCATGGGAGTTATTTCATTTGGGAGTTATTTCACTGCACCTGAAAGTGGCGGTGGCGCAAAACACTTGCAGCGAGAGAGCGCATTTTGACATTTCATTGACAGAGAGAGCTGCAAGTGTTTACTGGGGATTTTTGGCTCCGTAAAAGTTGCAAGTGAAAACAGCTGATCGTGACAAGGGAAAGCAACAACAAAAATTTAAAAATTTGAATTTTCAACCAATCAAAATGGCAACAGCTTTTTTTTGCTGCAAGTTTATACTGACTCCTGTTCGGTTACAAACTTTTACTTTTTGCGTTTCGAGAGAGTTTTGCGTCATTCGCTCTTTACTTACACTTTTTGCAAGTTTTGCCACTGAAAACAGCTATTTTTGCGCTTTCTGCATGCATTCAAACGAAATTTCTTTTGTCTGCTACAAAGTAACTTTTCGGTAAGTTTCATCATAATTCCATTAAATCACTAATTTTAGTGTCTTTGAAATTTTTAAATTCTAATTAAATTGTGGTTTTGTTGAGCAAAAACCCAATCAGCTGATGTCAAATCATATGTCTTCTTGCTAGCTAATTCTAGATAACCGAAATTTGTGGGATGAGCTGCTGGACATAAGAGGTATCAATAGACGTGTTCGCGATGGAAATTCATACAAATTATCTTGTTTTGTGATATTTTTCCGTTCGCGATGTAAAATTATCCAGTAAGGAGAGAGGAATTGAGAGAGAAAAATGACATTTCATTTTGCGAGAACTTGATAATTCTTACTGGATAAATTTCAGCCAGCACAAATTAGCAATCACGAAAATCAGCTGATTTTGTCAACAAATAAATTTTAGTTTTTGCAAAGTGCCAGTTAGTTTTAGCGTGCCAGGGGATACCTCGACCGTGAGATTTCCTTTGTTTTCCATTTTTTAATAAAAATGCGCGAAAATCAAATTAAAATTATATTTTTTCACGGCTGGATTTTGTATGACATACAACCGTGGATCAGCTGACAGCTAAACTTGCAAATTTCGCGTTCGCGTAAAAATTAGCAATCATCTCTCATTGAGAGAGAATCTGACGGAAGAGAGAAACACTTCGTTACTGGATAATTCTTACTGAACTTTTAGACGAACACACCTAATGATATAAAAGGACAAAGGCAAATCAAACTTTCATCAAAAGCGATATCAGCCAAGGTCTTTTATTTAGGCAGATTGGAGTTACATAACCTCACTGCGTACTAGAGGGAACGTTGTAGTGTGAACCAACAGTTGCGTATAATAAATTATTCAGACAGAAAAACTCCCGCATTGGCAGTTTTTAAAACCAACTATGCAGTTACAACATCAGCGCCAATAAAGAATACGAAATGTTTCGATAATCAGTTTTAAGTCACGCTTTATGTAATTATGGACTTGCAAATATCTGTGGTCATAAGCAGTAACAGCTTATGTAGACTTAAGGAAAAGTTTTAAGTTCATCTTAAGGTAACCATTCCAGAAGATAGCTAAAGAGAAGGGACGTTGATTTTACTCTACCCGCGTCTAGGAAATAGTCCATCATATGCGATTGAGATATCTCGATTTAAGCTTTTATTGCTTATGAGCACAGAAATATATTTACAAATAGCAAAAGAGATGCGACTAATGCAAATTTTGATCACTTTGTATGGGCTGAAGTGATCAATTTTGTTTGAGCATGTCCTATGGAGAGCATCAATTGTACGAGTATTTTTAACTCCTATAAGCATGCTACAAAAACTGAAATTGACTTACACCCCTATAAGTATGCTACGCAAATAAAAAATTACGTAAATATATTGAATTATATGCGACTGTAGACAAAGGGGATTAATCCGGGATTCTTCTCTTTAGAGATTACTCACACGATTTTTTGCAGGGTAGTCTTATGCACAGATACGTACATACTTACTAAGTGTTGAGTAGTTTGGAAGGCCAACTCATGTTCACATACGTCTATCGAGTTATGAAAACCAGAATAGCAAACTTCCACAAATAACCAAATAAGTTTGTATAACAACCTGTCTATCAGCTGATACAGAGCCAAATAACAACAAAAAAGAAATCAACCAGCTGTTGAGCGATTACCTCAACTCACAAGTCGCATGAGAGGTATGCAGAAGACGCAGAGTGGTCGCCTCATATTGATATGCTACTTGGTCAACCGAGAATGAGGAAGTTATGCGAGAGAATAAGGCAGTACTGGAGCGAAAGCTGTGCCAACTTATTTGAGTTGTTTTGCGAATGTAATTGTATGTTTTAGATATGTGCGGGATCGATTATTTAATATCCTCAATATTTAACTTGTATTTGAAGTGTAATGGCGTATGATAGTACCGTTACAAATTCGTAAAGTACCTTGAATCCCGGAAGACTCAGACGGAGCGGCGGTGGGGACAATTTCTTTCAAGGTATTGTCATCAACAGTGTTGGCCCAGTTAAATAGATGTTTAATATCGTGAGGGGGCATACATTACGCAGGGCGAGTATTTGTTATGTTGGGGTTGAGTCTGGATAAGCCGGATTTTAATCTATAGCAATATCCAGAACGAAGTTGTGCTAACATGACTCTAATCTTTGAAGTCTGAAGTTTAAATAGATGAACCACAATCGCTTGTCCATATTGGCCTAGTTGTTTCAACATCTTCAGACCTCGGCGACAGTGACGACAATGGGCTCCGTTTTGTGCCTGTGTCTATGTCGGAAAAATGAGCTTTCCATTGCTTGGGGTCAAACTTAACCCGTTACCAACCATAATGGCGTTCTTGTCGTTTCTTGGTCGGGTTTGAAAGAGATCTTGATTGTTAGCTATAGTTTGACGACTCCACCGGAGATCTTGTATGTCTCAAGATGTAGTTCTCACTTAATCAGTTAGCGTTCATTGACTGCCCGTCGGACTTCAAAGTTGAGATCATTTATTCGGGGATCTGTGGGATTGATGAGTCGCACTTGGTCACGTTCTTTTACCAGACCCACTACTTCCAGTAGTCCTTCAGCGAGAATTAAGGGACTGGACGTTGAGAGCCAAGAGCGCTGTATATTCTCGTATTCCGTAACACGGTCCCACTCCGCTTTGTTAAAGTTGAAAAAAGTGAGCAGGCGTTTACGATGGAAATATCCGCCGATCTGTGATCTGTCACTCTAGTCACAGAGTCATATATTGGCTCTGCAAGTACCTGTCCTCAGCCAGGGGCGGATCCAGGAAAATATTTCGGGGGGGGGGGTCCAGATTTGAAATCTCCAATGCAACATTCACAAGAAAATTTGGAGATATGAATAACAAAAACTAACTCATATATGTATACTTACACAGTACAATTATTATATATTTGCAATGTATTCTTAAATTTTCGAATGACAGACGATATGTACATACTCTACGGACTTAGTGCCATTGCTATACTTCTCTCATTATAATATTTAGTTGTTGAGTAAAGATGTTCATTTCTATAAGCGATGACGAGATAATGCCAGATCAATTTACATATAGAGTAATATCAATTCTCCTTCCTTTTCTTGCCAGAATATCCAGTATCTGTTCATGAGTAACTTCGATATCTCTGTGAATATTCAACATTGCCAATCCATTCAAACGTTCTTGTTGTTGTTGTTGTAGCGGTACTTAGCCCTACCTAGGGAGTCAGTATCCTACCCAGTAGTATCATCAAACTCTTCTAACGGAAGTCCTAGAAACCTAGCGGCTTCGACAGGGGAGGACCAGAGTGATATGGGTGTTAGACAAGCATGTGGACAAATATTTGGCAAGTCGGGGTTCAGTCTGGATAGGTAAGAGTTTAACCTATTACAATATCCAGACCGGAGTTGGGCCAGCATCACTCTAGTCTCTAGTCTAGGCAGCCCGCGCTCCTCTTCGGCAACGGGTGGAGTTGTTGCCTGAAGAACGGCGTTCGCTGGGATAGAGCTGACATAGGAATTTACCGAATCGGTGTGGATAACGGTGAGGGCCTGCCGGTGCACCTTAGGATCAAACGGCGTGGAAATCCGGTGCCGGATCTCATCGAAGTGTTTGCGTAGGTCGCTTCTTATTCTCCTGGGGGGGCGGATTTTCGTTGACCAGGCGTCCGTTCGGGTGCTGCGGTTTGCAACAGTTGAACAGGAATTGCCTGGTCAGCATCTCGCTATGCTCTTTAACGGCGAGCATTTTCGCTTCATTGTGAAGGTGGTGCTCAGGGGACATAAGAAGACACCCAGTGACGGTTCGAAGGGCGGTATTCTGGCAGCCTTGAAGCCTCGTCCAGTGTGTGTCAGCTAGCCCCGACGACCATATAGGCGTCGCGTAGCTCAGTACCGGCTGACCAATTGCTTTGTATGTAGCTAGTAACATTTCTTTGTCTTTGCCCCAAGTGCTGCCAGCTGCGACTTGAGGATTTTGTTAGGGCTTTGGACTTTATTGACAATTGCGGTAACATGAGCGCCGTATTTGAACATGTTATCAAACGTCACCCCTAAGATTTTGGGGTGTGAGACAGTTGGTAGCTTGACACTATCAACGTAGACGTCTAATTCCATGTTCACTTGCGTTGTCCACGTCGTAAATAAGGTAGCCGAGGACTTATTCGGTGACAATGCCAGGTTTCTACCAGCGAAAAATTCCGACACGGCTGGGAGGTAAGAGTTTATGCGAGAGCAGAGTTCTTCTCCAGTTTTATTTCGCCAATAGGTTTTTACTCTCCGTAAAGTAGAGAATGATCGTTCGCTTGAAGCTACCGTAACTGGCAGTGTAGCACCTATAGTGAGAAAGCTATGTATTTCTCTGTAAAACTGTATATCACAAACTTTCAGAGCTTCAATAAAGGTTTTCGGCCGGTTTTCTGCAGATACGTTCGAACAGAATCTGTAATAAGTAACTGGCCATCCATTTGGGGGGGGGGTCCGGACCCCCTGGACCCCTCATCTGAATCCGTCCCTGTCCTCAGCCGTTCTGCTGACAAGTCGAAGGCGGTAGGATGCAGATGTGAAAGTTACCTCTAATGGAATCTACCACAAAACCTTGGATAATGAGCGCACTGTATTATGTTAATGTGAATGTCGGAACTCTTTGAAGTGCTGCTCAGTTCGAAAAACGAAAATAACCATTTACGAACTTAAATCATTCCTATGCATAGTTTTGTAAACATACTTTTAGATTTCCTGGACGGATATCGCATTTTGTTTTCGTGTTTTGCGTTGTTGTTAAATATATGTATGTACATATTTACATTTAAGTACATATGTACATATTTAGTTAATAATTATTGTAATCACAGCATATTGTTTGTGTTTAATGTTTTTGTTTTGTTCACACTTCGTAGTCGCCTTTTTTCATATTTTCGCTATTATTTACATTATTAAAAAGTAAATGCAATAAATCAAGTTGATACGGTTTGTATTTTAATGCGCATACCAATAAATTAAGAGAATGATAGGCTCTGTATTAAGATCAAAATGACGGTACGTTGTTTTTGTTTACAACAGCAACACATTCACAATAATCTAGGTTAAACACTTTAGGAGCTCACATCCGTTGCTTACTTTGGGGTTTTGTCTTAGCTAACATCTTACACCCCTATTGCGAGTGTCGAACACGAATAGATAATCGGCTACTAAGCGGTTAGCGATCATCGAGCAATTGTGAGTGTCGACCCGATCGATCAACGATCAACTGTGAATGCTTAATCGATCATCTTTCTACAGCATTTTCGCTGCCGTTGCAGTGTCGATTGGTTTAAAAAGTGCTAATAAAATGAATAAAAAGTAAATTATTTGCAAAAATTTAAAATACATTAAAAACTACACAATACCAAAATAAAATACGATCGACTCAATCGAAAAATTTCTATTCCACTGCAATCGACACTCGCAATAGGGCTGTTATATAGCACTATAATTGATCAACATTTTAAATGTCCAACCGTTCTGTACAAATCATGCCTATTACGGTATCCGAAGGATGCTTTGCGGAGGGAGTGCGAATCGATCCGCGTGAAAACAGCTGCGGATTTAACCTTTAAAACTAAAAAAACGACATTTTCAAGATATTTTCTCCTATTTCTTGTGTTGAATAGGCTAGTAGATTTAAAAGAAATCGATAAAGTTGATTCTTTAAAGTTTTCTAAATCAGATCCGCAACTGATTTTTGGCGAATCGATCGCACTCCCCGCGAATGGCATCCGTCGGATATGGGAATAGGCATGAATATCTTTCGGTGAGCTTAATTCGTTTAATTCACATTCCTGTCTTGTTTAAAGCGGCTAATCTCGGCCTTGGGTGTCATACTCTAGCAATCTACTTTAATGTTCCAATATTATTAGGTCACATTTTGAAGCTGAAAAAGCGAAAAAGCCCAGTTGAGTTCAGATAATAAGAACCTCTGTGAAAATTCAGTCTGAAATTCCGTGAAGTAAAATGTTATAAAAACAAAGTTTCCCCAAGTAAAGCGTAAATGCGCTAGACTTACTTATCTATTTCTATGACCAAAAAAATGCATTAAAAGTAGAACAACTGTTTTATTTGTTATTAGTTAACACACTTACCTATATACAAACGAGTCCATTTAAGGCTGCGGCACCTGTTTAAACAAACATAAAGTCGTGGTCAAGTCTATTCCTATCTCATATGTATGTATGTCTTTTATTACTAGGTATTATTCATTAATTTTTATATATATATTCTTTAATATTTTTTTCTTCCAATCTTTTTTGTTTTTTATTTAATTTAACTTTTGCATTTCAGGTTCACAAAGAAATCCCACCTTATCTGCATTGCCATTTTACTCATTGTGATTGATGCAGTTGCTTGGGCGCATCCACAACGTTATGCGCATATTGCCGTTATCGAAAATGCTGCCTATGAGGATACTTTGCCCAATGAGTTACGAAATCCATTCTATAAGACACCGCGTGTACGTGAAGCGCTAGCCAAATCAAGCTGGTTTGGACCGGGCGAGGTGCCGGTAAATAAAAAAAACATAACTTTTCACATACATTTAGTTCAAGCAGAAAAAGGAAAGGCAAATAAGGGACGAAATCGCTGTACAAAGATCTCTATTAGTCTCGCATCATACCCATTCTGAGTATTCTGGGGAGAGTTCTCCCGAAGATAGGTCGAAGCAATTTTAAAGATGAACTCGACGAGCTCTACGCATTTGTAAGCATCGTGCGGCGAATTAAAGCCCAAAGAGACTGCTGTCTAGGTCGTGCTATGCGAATGGAAAAAGATCCGGGCAATAATTGTTTCTTATCTACCGCTTCACTGCTTACAATGATGTGATCTGTTGGTGTGGGGTAGTGGCGTGCAACTCGTTGGTTCATCTATGGATCTATTAGCTTATTACTATGGTCACCCTGAAAGCTCTCCCCAAAATTCTCTGCATTTTGCTTTAAGTTAGGCTTGGTTCGGCTGACTACAATCCTCTCAAGACCAATAGACTCACTTTTACCCTACTGGTTAGGGGTTTTCAATATGCCCGAGGTTGATACATATATACATACGTACGTATGTTATAATAGACGACTAAAATCAACATCGAATCCGTTTACGGGGTCAACATAATCGTTACCACGGCAGTCGCCAAAGCGTGCCTATTATCCTGCAAAGGGCTGTAGGGCGTAGTACTGTTACAATAACAAAATCTCACTTCAGCCTGGTGTTGTTTGCATGATACTACTTGTAATGCCTTTCAAGGTGCCCCTTTCATTCGTCCTGCGTTGACTGGCCGATCTTTGTAGCATCCATGGTCCTTATGCCTTGATCCTTTTATCTATCTATGTTAAATTTACAAATTAAAGCTCAATTTTACTTGCAGGTATACGACCGACAAGCGGAAAAAATACCACGAGCTGAAATCTATAATGTGCTAGTACATGCTGGGTTAATAAGTCGAAGAGGAAAATTGATTTAAATTTTATATTTATTGTTTCCTACTAAACTTTCGAGCTTACAAGACATTCTTAAATGTAAGCATAGCGCTAGTTCATAGCTTTTTTAATAAAATGTTTTAAGTTTACAACAAAATGTTATAAAGGATTTGTTATTTTTATGCCATGAATTTCTTACTTTCGAAGCATTTTTAAATCGTTTTTGTTTTATAAATCTAGCCTCATATTCATAAAGAATTAAATTAAGTTATAAAGCTTTTTAAAATGACATTTTCATATAAGTTTTAAATTATAAGAGCTTTATAAGCCTTCTTCAGTGTTTATGAATATGAGGGTTAATGTTTTAACATGCGGATAGTGTTTCCAAAAATGTTCTGTTAAATATATTTTTATACTGCATTTCATTTAATTGTTTTTTTAAACTAACTTAAGAATTTATTGTGCCTGGAATCAAAATGGAAACAACATTTCATATGAAATGATAGTAGTTTTGTTTTTTTAATATTACATTGTAGTCATTAACTTTTAAGTATTGTCCGGTGGTAAAGCAAGCAAAAATGTATGCTATTTTATTTACAAATATAGCTACAATAAAACGAGTTTACAATCAAGCATGTTTACAATAAAAATAAAACATTTCTTAAGTTTTATATTCTATACTGAATTTATTTTAGTGACGTTTGAATCTGTTCAACTTTCCAATGTATTTTCCAGTAATATTTAACTTTAGATACTAATCTAAAAATAATATTAACTATTTAGAAATCTATCTCTAAATTCGCTTCCGCGATACGTTGCAATTGCGCTTCAATATCGTTTTGTTTTTGTGCTGCAGCCGTTTTTGCCGTGATTTCCTCGTTTTTAACAATCAAACGTTTTCGTTTCCTCAACGCCACTTCTTCATCTTGCATTTCGATATCACCGTCAGCTTCTGTAGTAAGCGTTGTCTCTTTCTTAGTGGAAATTTCTGTCATTTCATCATCTTCAGCATCATCATCATCATCGACATCTGAATGTCTGCCATGTCCATTCATGAAACCAGTGCCGCCATTTAACATTTTCCTTCGGTGATATATCGGTTTGCCTGTTTTCTCTATATTCTTCTCGTCTTGTTCTTCGTTAACCTTTGCTGCTGAATCTGCAGTTTTTAAAAACGATTTCACAAAATCAGCGGCTAGCAGACTTAGTGGCGGCATTGTGTGGGTGGACATATTTATTAGCTGAAAACAACCAAAGAAAAAAGTTTAAAATAATTGTAAATTTGATAGCAACGAATTCTTTTGTGTCATTATATTTATAGTAGAGATGATGAAAAATAAGTAAATAAAGTAAATAAATAAATAACTAAGTCATATACATCAAGATAATAATTACATCCATGATCCCACTGTCACCGGTTTTAATCGGACCGGCCCTTTAGATAAATTCTATGGATATACGTAAAAGATAAGTAAGGCGTCTCGGGTGCCCGGTTAGCTAAGCGTGCTAAAATTCTCTAATGAGAAAGTCTATAACAAAAGCTCTGGCGGCGGTCTGAATTTTTTCTTCTATTCGATTAATCTTTTAATAATTGAATTATTAAAAAAAAAAAAAACATTTTTGTATTCATTTATTATTTATGACATCAGAAATAGCTTTTAGCTTCAAATTTTTCGTTGCCCTCTATATCCGTATGGCCTTGAAATCAAAGAAGTCGTTAATGGTTAAATAATTGGTAATTTAACTTGACTAAAAAGTGGGCAGTGCCACGCCCATTTCCCAGAACTCGTAAATAGAATGATCAACTCAACATACATATATACATATGTACATAGGTACCACATTTCTCCAAACCAGATAATTATACACTTTTGAATTTTAAAAACAAATTTTTTCCTTTGACTAAAAGAAAATTAATTTTATTTTGTTAAAACATCTTAAGAGTGGGAAGTGTTCAAGTATCAATTTCAATGCAATAAAAAACTTGCTCTTGAAGAGGTTTTAAAATGGGAAATTACTATTTGAATTATCAAAATCGGCTCAGTAGTTATGTATATTGGTTGTTAAAATTTGGAAAAAAAGTGATCCGTTTTAAAAATTCTTGCCTTGAGTTGGATTCAAATCGTTTCACATCCCGATTATGTTTATTCTTTTCAACAATACGTCTAACTACGTGGTAAACAATTGATAAAGGGCTTGCTTTTGTATGTTTGTATTTGTATTAATCACAGAAAACGAAATTTGTTTTGATACTTTTTCGACATCTGTCGATCATGCCATAAATCAATTATAAACTACCCATTTTTATTAAATCGAGTTGACAGTATCAAATGACTAAGGGTCAAAGTGGTGTTTGAACAACAGATAGTGCTCGATTAGCCAAACGACAAAAATACAATTGCACCTAGTACTTTTTTCTGATTATTTATAAATATAACATTTTAATGGGTTTTCTGCGATTAAAACTCAAAATAAATCCACATGTCTCCGTATATTTTTTTCAGTTTGCCCATTTAGCATGTTTCGAAATTCGCCAAATAAGTAATGAAGTCTAAGTTGGGGTGGCATCCCAATCTTAGACCATCCATATATTCGGACATGGCAAAATCGACTCAGCTCATCGTTCCGATCATTTCAGTATACTCATTGATGGAACCATCTCTTCATAATCTGGAAGCTTTTCTTAATTCCACCCCATTAAAACTTTTTGGCGAGGAGACGCCTGTTCAGATGGAAGGCATGAATTAATTCTTGAAAACAGCTCAATCATCGGCGTAAGAGACGACTCTTGATATGTAGTAATTAATGTATATGACACCCGCCTGAGTGGTCTTGATCGTCCCCCTCTGAATTCCACCGATGATTGCCGACCACTCGGATAATTGGCAATCCAACATTTGAGATGCCAGTGATTAGCCATGTTGAAAGCTACCAAAAGGTCAAACGCAATCAGCACACATCTGTCGTTAGGTTAGACCGACATTTATCTGAGTAGTTATGGCGTTCAGCGCGGTGGTCGTGCTATGCATTTTGCGGAAACCATGCTGTAGTTCGGTGAGCCGCAAGTTAGCGGTGTAGTAAGGGAGCCAGAGGAGCGACATCGGTCGATAAGATTCCCCAACGTTAGCTGGTTTTTCAGGCTTTAGTAGTAGAGCTTGAAGACAGTTAGAAGTCTTACTCCCTCATCATGGACATGATTTTACATCAGCATGCATACTCCGTATGGGCCTATTGACTTTCGAATGACCTCCAGTATTGAATAAGGATTTGAGATTGAATCATAATTTGCCAACACCAGCAGAGAGATTGCAGGACCTTAGGTGATCCTCCCTTGTGTTGATAAACCAGCCGTCTGATTTCCGCATTGAGATCCTTAATTTGAGGACCGACAGGGTCCAAGCGTCACACATGAGCACCTTCGCTCGCCGTTGCATTTGCGGGGAAGTGCAGGCAAACCTCCTTACTTTAATTCTCCCTAACGGATAGTATTGGTTTGAGGCTGAATCTATGGCCAGCTCTCTAAACAAAAGGAACGGCCATTGCGATCGATAAAATATCGGTTGATAAATTCGGTAATAGGTTAAAAGCTGGATGAATGAGAATTTTCAACATGGCAGAGTTGGTAAGGCATGTTATATGGGCAGCAAATAAATGCATATGGTTTGATCTTTTCTTGCCACAGTTTTCACTCGTTTCTTCTCATAAGACAAATATATTGTATTCCTTTTTCTCACTGGGTATCTGCTCGTGAACATATCGTCCTATTTCTGCGTTAATCTCGTAATTACAATTACAATAATTTTCAGAAAACGGAAAAAGCCAAACTTAATCACTTACATTTTGCATATGGAAAATGTAAAGAAGTGGTAAAAGATGAAACGAAAACCTTTGTAGTATATTTTATTTTAACTAACTGGTTATGACCTATAGTTGTTTGATGTCTTATGAGTATTTCCAAATGAAAAACGTATTTTAGCAGTAAGTGTAGTTACGTGGTTAATGCAGAAATGGGATGGTATGAGCTTAATAGCTATGACTTTTAATAAAATTGAAGCGATAATGATTCAAGGGAGTAGGAAATGATAGTGATTCGATACATTCAGATGTTTTAATATATATGTATGTATGTGTTTACGAGTATGTATGTATTTAAGTAAATAAGGAACTCGCTAAAACCGGACAAAACATGTCAAGATTGCGGAAGCTGGTGCAAGGCGAAATGCATATGGGTATTTCCCAGAAAAAGTTTTTGGATAATTAGAATTTTTTTTTAGATTTTTTTTAGCTAGGCGTTCTTGCAAGCATTTCTGTGACTTTGTAGGATGACACAGACATAATGACACATTTCGGTAAGTTAACGTTCAGTTTAAAAAGAATTGTTTATACCTACAGTGGCTGAAAGAAATGTACGTAGGTAAAGTCGTTTTCTGCAATTTTTTTTACAAATTTTGGCATTGATAAACCTGTTTTAATAAAACCTATATGAAAACATGTGTCAAGATCTAAAGCAAGAGCTATGAATTGTTGCTTAAAAATGTACACGAAATTTCAATTGGCAATTTTGAACAAATTTCTTTGAATTTAGATAGCTCTACTGGTTTTGGGGATATCGGCCAATATGTGGACCTAGGTGACCCAAAATATGTTAGTATAGAAAACATTTCATTGAGATACTTATTGTGCTCAAATTACGATGGCACTTTGATTGCCGTTCCTGAATTTTGTGTAAACACTGATTTTCTTATTTATGTTAGGAGACTTACATAAAAGACGTCCGGGATTTTTAGCCATTTTGGACCCCCCTCCCACTTGTTGATAGATTTCGTCCACATATGTATGTATGTACCTCGGATAAGCTCGGACGTACAATGAGTTTGGACCCCCCATGCCCGAAATCCCTCCTATTTCTCCGACCCCTCATAACAACGGGCGTCTTTTAAGGAAGCCCTCTTATGGATTTCGATATATATTAAATGACAATTATAGAAAACACGTAAATAAATTAATATTTTGGGCTTACTTTATTTTATTAACTATCAAGGTACGCATATCACCTCACCCCCTCCCAAACTTGAACACTGCCATTATGCAACTGAACTAAACTGCCTTCACCATAAAATATACAGACAACTAACAGAGTTATTCGGACGAGATGAGCAATGAAATATTTTTTATTGATATAAAAATTAAACTGACCGTCATAAAATATTTTTGACCTGCTACATACTCGTTGGAATTGCAATTACAGAGTAAAAGACGAGAGATGGATGTAAAATAATAAAAGAAGAAGTGTAATAATCGAGAATTATGATGCTGAAATATTTTTGTAATATATATCTTCGATGTGTATTCTTTATACAAAATGCTTATAGCTGCATACTGCAATAACTCTACATAAGAAACTGAAAACTTCGGCACACAAACTAATATGCAAAATAATTTTTGTGAGCCGCTGTATGTGCCCAAAAACAAAGTAATTAATAATGCATAATATACACTTGTACACACATCTGCACGTAACAGGTCGGTTAATGTCACTGGGTAAGTTGTTCATGTATGAATTTCTTAGGACGTCGCTTCTTTCGGTTTTTACCAATTCATTTATTACACATAATCTTTTGCCACTGGGTATATATTTATAATACCATGCTGTTGGCTGCTGGTTTCAGTAATCGAGTATAATTACAAACTTTCAAAGATAATAATTTGTTCATATATTTCCGATATGGTCTTAAAATTTGTGTGAATATTTTTAAACTAACCCTGCAAAAAATCGCGATATAACTAGTTTAATATATTTTAATATAAACATTTTTTTTTTGTAGCATACTCATAGGGTTGGAAGTCAATTTAAGTTTTTGTAGCATACTTATAGGAGTTAAAAGCAACCGTTTGGGTATAAAGTGGATTAGTCCTTTCTTACGCATTTTGGTATAAATAGGTACAACGAGTCTCTCCATAGGATATGCTCAAACAAATGTGAACAGCTCAACCCATACAAAGTGATCAGAACATTAGTCGCATCCTCCTTTGCGACCCATCCCGAAGGCATCCTAGACTAGTCGCATTTTTTGCAGAGCATGTACAGATTGGAAGTTATTTAATTAGAAAGCCCGGTAGCACGTACAGTTTAAAGTAGAAACATGTTTAAGTTAGCTCCAATTAGATCTATATTTTTTATCATAAATGTTTCCTTTGAAAAATGAGGAAATAAATAATCTACTTATACCGAAATAGTTATAATTGTGTACAGCTGGGTGTAAAACGGAATATTTCCCGGATAAACAAGCAACGGTGAAGAATAACAAACACAAGAAATGCCTTAGCAGCCGAGCTCAATGGTCATTGACTAGACATAAACCCAATTCATTGCAGACATACTCAATCGGCATGACAATGCACAACTTTACACAGCAACCTTTCAGCAGTATGCAACACAGTATGTAGTTGTTTATATAAACTATCACAAAGTTCAGAGTCGATGCACAGCCCACTTAGCCACCAACACGGATACATATGCGGCCAATCTATGGCAGTTATCTGCACTATTGGGGTGTTGTTGTCATCTTCGCTAGCATCGTGGTCGTGCAAAAACAGTACGAGCATCGCTTCGAACGTATAAATTGGAAACCATGAAGCGCTATGTCCGATTATTTCAATTTGTCATTCGCGCTCAACGGAACATACGAAAAGGCAAAACGCTGTGTACAACGTGGCGTATGCGGCACGCAAAACTGAATCAAACAAACAAACAATTGCAGTAAATGTAAATATGTATAAAACTTAAACGAAAAGCATGCAACGTGATTAATCATGTATTGTGAATGGTGCTGAAAGTAGAATAGTCAAAGGAAAAAACAAACATAAAATTGTTACAAATACAAAAAGCAAATAAAGAAGATACTTCAAATGCTAGCAGAAGCATCACCGCCGCTTTGTTGTTAGAAGCAAATAGTAAACAAAGAATTGTTAAATTACAAAATTCTTTAAATTAATATTAACAAATGAACAACATAAAATAAAAACAAATTAATTATGAGAGCGTGAAGCTTGTGCTAAAAGCATTGAGAGTTGAAGAGTTCAAGTGTCAGAAAGCGATTTAATTAATAAATCATAACTGCAAAAACTAAAAAAAAAACGAAATGCTACTGAAGGTGTTCCACATATTCACTATTGTCACTTTGTTGTTATTTGTGCTTATGCCAGTCGGTCAATGTGGACCGTTGCCAAGAGTAGATGGGGTAAGAGTTTGATTTAAAACCGTTAGGTATTTATGTGGAGGGGAGGAAAGCAAACATGCAGTTATTTCGCTGTCTAGAAAATGTACAAAGGAATTGATATTTTAGCATTTATTTTAAGTGGAATTTCAAATTGAATTTTCTTCTGATATTTTCCGTCTGTTTGAGTAGTTAGTAACAAGGACAGTAACCGAAAATCCGGGATATCTCTACCCGCTGGGCAAACGCCAAGCAATCATGGTAAGAAGCATTCATTCCCTGCTTTAAAACAAGTACCAGTTTAAAATTAAATAACCGGATGCTGTTGTGGCCCCACCAATTCTCATCCCATACACCATCTTCAGCGCAATCGAATAAGGTGGAGATCATAACAAAACATAAATAAAAATAAACTAATCAAATTGATAACCAAGCAAGTTTCAGCCAGACTCGAAGACAATCAAATGTTATTATAGAAGATTGTGCTATATTTTATTCTAAAATGAGTACAATGGAAAGGGCACCTAGCATACATTAGCGAAAAAGTATATACCCTCCAAAAAATTGTGTGACTCAACTCTAAAGAGAGAGATCCGGGATCGATCCCTTTGGTCTACAGTTGGCTATAATTCAATTTGTATAGCATGCCCTTAGGAGTGTAAGTAAATTTTAGCTTTTGTAGCATACTTACTTATAGGAGTTAAAATAGCCATTTGGGTGCAAAGTGGCTTAGTCCCTTCGTACCCGTTAGAGTACAATTAGTCTTTCCATACGACATGCTCAAACAAATGTGAACATTTCAACCCATACAAAGTGATCAGAACAAGTATTAGTCGCATCCTCATTTGCGACGTGTCCCGGACTGATCCTAGACCTAGCGCATTTTTTGCAGGGTAATAATATGCAGACACAATGATAGATTTAACCGAGTACAGTGCTCTGCAAAATATTGGATACATATTTCATAGGAAATTTGAAAAAAAAAAAAAAACATTTTAAACAAAAGTACGAGTGCGTATCAAGCAGCTAATTAGTGGATCAATTAATATATAGATAGTCAAGTT
This sequence comes from Sphenella marginata, assembly GCA_951509765.1. Taxonomy (NCBI): domain Eukaryota; kingdom Metazoa; phylum Arthropoda; class Insecta; order Diptera; family Tephritidae; genus Sphenella; species Sphenella marginata. The sequence continues at coordinate 26,997,175 of OX608080.1, read as the reverse complement.
ATACGCTATAGTCTCTCTTAAAATTGTATTGTCTCGAATCTCCAGAGTTTACTCGGCATTTTCGTGTAGAGCGTACGTTAGAAACCTAATTAATTTTGAAGTTTAATTTCGCTTTTGCTGTAAGCTTCTTCCTCACATTTTACTCGGTGCATGTTTGTTGCAATCTACTTCCGATTCTAACAAGGCCACTTTTAAGCTTCCGTCCTAAACTCTTTTTAATATGTGTATACTACCATATCGCTTAGGAATTAGAGTAATATATTGTCTTAATAATGACCACACCCCCTTTATTTACTTGTGTATGTATGTATTTTAATTTATAAAATATCTAGCCCTCTGAGATTGCAAAATAGTGTAGGTGATGATTTTTTTTTACGTATCGATGAGTTTGTTTGTTATATTACTATCGGAGTTGAGTATGGGCGAGGAAGGACTTAATAGAACACTTGAAGGTGAAAATTATAGCGCGTGTTGTATATACATACAAAATAGTTTTTCTATGCTTATCAGTGACATACAAATTGTATTTTAATAAATTTAGTTTTGTCGACTTTTAGGCCGAGATTCTCTTACATTTAGTTTTACTTCAAAATTTACTAAAAATTGCATCTTTTAGTTTCATACTGTATCTTAAAAGACTTCTGCTCAAGATGTATGCCTAATTATGATACGATCATTTATGTATCTCAGATAAAGATCTTGTAGACCACTGTTTTTGGTGTAACATGACCCAGACCAAGATCAGCAAATCTAGCAAATAAATAAGTCGACCTACATACTATGTATGTACATATAAATATTACACTACTGCCCCAAAAAAAGGGGGGCCAATCACAGGGCAGGAATCGCTTTGGTTGTGTGGTGTGCCAATTTTTTTATACCGAGCTGCACTTTTACACAGGGTATTATATCTCGTCAATCCATCAGTGGTTTGTTACGGGCTAAATAAATTGGTTTTCATTCTAGAGTCGTAAAACTGACAAAAATTCGTAAAGTGAATAAACCGTAAAATCAACAGCAAAGTATATAAAAAGAATTTGGAATGGAATGAGAACTCGGTGGAGCTATGCCCATAAAAAATTTAAATCTTTAGTGAACTAAAAAAAGTCCTTCTGCCAAGCTAATTGGTATTATAATGCTCAAAAGTAGATGATAAAAAAGCAATTTCGAAAACGTAAGGCTTAGATATTCAGTAGGTGATTTCGTTTAAGAAAATTTAAAAATAACGCAATTAAAAAGAATAAAAAAATCTTAGTAAAGCCTACTGCAAAAAAGTCTTGCTACCTATTACTTACGATATACTATCAATAAAATTTGGCACGGCATGGGACAATATGCATTCAAGAAACATTTCTTCGTGGCATCGTTTCATGAAGCTCTTCTTTTTTTGAGCGATTACTAAAGCCAACAGTTGGGTATATAACAACATGCTGATTCGCCAGAACTTAATTTTTTTGTTTTTGTTGGCTTATTAAGAATATTCTAGCAGTGGCGCTATATATTTATATACATACGTAAAATTTTGTTTAGAATACGTGGAGCAAAATAGAGGAGCGAAAACACTGCATGTACGCACACAAATGTTCATTTACATCAAACACTCGCATTAATAAGATTCATGACACAACTAGCAGGTCGTAGCAGCTCAACATTTTTATTTTTGTAAATTATAGGTTTAATGTTGAAATCACACTGAGAAATGATTGTACTGTCAAAATTCGATCGAAAAGTATAAAACAGCTGGAATGTTATTGTATCGCGAAGTCAAAATAATTTCTTTCGTATTTTAAAAAATATAAGTAATATGACAGCTTGCTAATAGTATTTGCTATCGCATCGCGATACAGAGTAGGCCCCTCTAGTCTTATGGCACGACCTGTTAGTGGCGCCATGATAAAAACTTGCTTTTGTTTCTCATCTGGGTTTTATCATTACAGCAACCACTTTCGAAAATACCACAATGGCATTGCTTACGCTACTTCAAACATGATCTGTTAATGATGCGACGCTGCCGACACTTACATGTGCCAACGGCCCCACGCTCGGGTAATGTTAAATGAAATCAAATCCTAGGGAGACAGCGGCCTCCACCACATTGGATTAGCGTCGTTGCAACATGAAAAGTATTCGCTGTGCGACTTGAGTTACGACGGAGATAAAAAAATATGTACATATATTTAACGCATAATAAAGGGAATATAAGAGATTAAGATGATAACAAAAGAAAACAATAAACATCAGCGGGGGTGACGAAAGAGCTTCCATAAATATATATGTATATGTCGGTCAAGTATAAGCTTAGGTACACATTTTTTTTATAATAAATTAATGAAGTGGTGTATGGATCAAGGTGTTATGTCACATAATAAAAATGTCGATGCTAAAACTAGTGTGCCGAAGTTGCGACATAGCACCATAATCCATACATGCCTTAGAATATGTAGGTATGACAATATACATCCACTTGACTGATTATCACTTAAATTACATAAGTACATGTATGTATGTATGCTTATAAATGTTTTTACGTAAATAAGTATGTAAGAAATAGTTCGCTTTATCAAAAGTCTGGACAGTACATACTTCAGCGCACATAAGGAAATGATTATTGTTGGTCTCATTTCAAATGCAACAATAAGAGATATTTTTTTTAGGAATTTTCTAATAAGCATCAATTATGTACATATGTATGTATACTTAACATGTAAGCATATCTAAGAAAAACGAAAATTCAAAAAATTATCCTTACGTGCACAGTTTTTATTTATTAGTTTTAAATTTTTGCAATAGAATAAATATAAAATACACTAGTGGGACAATAGGCTTAAATCTGAAAATGGTTATATTCGTAAAGAAAACTGTATGGTGCGATAAACGACAACGTACAACAGGTACATATGTACATATGTATACCATCATAAACATCAGATAAGATGGCATGTTTTCATAACATTCGTGCAGTGAATATTTTGCAATTTTTCATAAAAAAGATTTGGAAATACTAATACTCGATTTCTAAAATCTATTTGTACATTAAACTTTTCCCTGCTGGAAAACAAGGATTTTGTCTTATTTGTGGTGAAGTTTACATATAAAATTGTTATGTTAATGCCCTATGTACTTTATACAGATGTACATATAAATGTACATTGATAGATTAGTTGTACTTTTTATGTAAAATTTTGTACATTCTTTTTTTGTTTTAATACCAAATGAATTTAAAGCGAACTGTTGATTGTTATTTTTTCAATGGAATGAAAGAAAACCTTTACTTTTCCGATTCATGGATGCTACTTTTCAAGTGTCAGATTGGATTAATGTGCCTACTGCAACAGGTAAAAGTTATAAAGACTTCTGCTGACAGCCCAAGAAGAAAATTCATACCGAGGAGAGGACTAAATAATTGAAAGATTTAAAAATATAAAACTGGAGGTAAAATAAGCCCAGATTGAAGCACTTAGGACATTCTATGTATATGTAAAAACGGCTTGTTTCCATTTAAATAGGAAAAGAAAACAAAAATCCATAAAATTATCTTACCGATTTCACCGCTATTTTGCAAGAATTACCGGTTACTAATGGTCCAATGGGTAATCGTTTATTATTGATCTGCATATCAGAATGTTGTTGTGTGGCAAAAGTGCCAAAAGTGCTATATTGTACGGATTGATTGGCTGCGTTGCTAAAAGTAATTGGGGGAGGCGCGTCATGATCCACACTATCTGGCATACCCAAATAGTAAATTTCCTGTAAATAATAATATTTATTAGCAAATACAATTTCCATCTCTACGAATTTAAGCACCCACCTGTTTCTCTGTTAAAAAGTACAGTGTTGACTGTGCCTGCCAATCAACAATAATTGAACGATTCTTAGGATGGCGTCGTGGCAACCAAGCGGCCCCATGTAAGCGTGGTAAATTACGACGTTGATAAATGGGTAATGGTACATTTGGTTGAAATATATACACTAAAAATAGAAATATTTTAATAAAAATAAATTTACACTAAGCCATTTAGCCATGTAAGTGTGTGTGTTACTTACATTCGTCGTATTTGGTGAAAGCTGCCACTAAATTACTTATTGGGTCAAAGGCTAAATGCTGAACAGATAGTTTACATGTAGCTTGTATACGCAACGTTAGTAAATTAAAAATTAAAACGCGTCGCTCGGTGCAGACAATGACCTGTTAAAGACATAAATAAGTTAAATTAGCATCCGAGGTCTGGCATTACTCCTATCTTCCCACCCGAGACAGACAGACATAAATTTCAGGATTGCAATGCCTGTGGGGAAAATGTAAATCGAATTGACAGTCCTTGGCCGGATATGAATCCGGTACTATGCGATACTTCCTTTCGGTACTGCCCGACTGTCGTGAGAGCGATTTGCCGAATAATAAAAATAAAGAAACGTCATGCCGGATTTGTGGGTGTGCCTGTCGTAACAGGAAATCTGAATTAAACCGCATTCCGGCGTCAACAAAATAGCTACTACCGTAGTCGGGTTGGTGCCGCAAAGTGCTTGTACCAGATGGTATCGGATTCATATCAATTCTAAAAATGAATGCGCTGACTAAGCAGGGCGAGCTGTTGTTGCAATAATAATACTACAACAATGTAGCTGATGCCACTAAGGGCTAAAACCAGACAGAATACTGTGACCGGTCTTAAACCATTATTACAATAGTATAGTCTAAGCATAACCAAGTAATGATTGCCACTAAGACAACACTCATAAACTTATTTCCTATAACAGAAAAAGTACTTTTTTTTAAGACGAATTACGCAGAAAATGATTTTTCGATAGTCAATGATTTGGATCTTTAGTTCACACTAATGGTCATATGTAAAATAAGTAATTTAATATACTCGTTGAAGGCATCAAAAGTCGACATTATTTAACATATCCTAACTGAGCTAAATATTTAATAGAAAATGCTTACCAAATGCGCCCATTCCCCAGCAGCAAATTGTACTTTTGAAATTTGGGCAGTCACTGGTGCAAGCCACGGGATTTCTCTCTGCTTATTTGCTTCTTCAGCGTTTTGTTCAACTGTTTTTATTTTCGTTTTCGCTTTTGAAGGTGACGCAGCTGCGGGACTACGGTGTTCGTTACTGCCATTTGGTAGGTGCGTATCTTTACTTCCAGTACCAAAATCAAGCACTTTCATCAAAGGTACAAGTTTATCCTGTACTTCCGCCTCATATCGACTAAGTCTTTTTTCATATTCATATAAACGCAATTTATTTTTGTAACGTTCTCTTGGGCTAACATGTTTAAGTTCCTCTTTCATTTCACGCAGCCGTTCCCGTTGTCCTTCTGGAATTATTGTATCGTACAAATAAGCTAGTATACGTCCACGTCCTTGTGGATGAACGTTAAGGCGTATACCAAGCCTCTGAAATAGCAACACTTTATGATAGAAATTAAGCTGATGCATATCCATTATCTTTTTATATAACTTTTTTCTCGTTTCCTCGTCGATTTCTTCTGCTGGCACTTCCTCGGGCTTGAATTCAATTTTTTCACATTTTTCAGCGAATCGGTCCAATTCTTTAATAAGAGTTTCATCCTTCTTTTCGATAAAATCATTAAATAGTTGCATCCACCGTTTTTTCTTTTCTGGTGTAAATTCATCTTTTAATGGGGAATCTTCCCCTTTTTTATGCAAACTCACTTGTATGTGTGGTGCAACGCCATCAAAGCCCGCAGGCGGCGTTAGTGCTGCTTTCAATTTCAAATTTTCAGCTCTATATATGCAAAGTGTTTTTCCGTAGCCGGCAGCTAACACAGAACCATCTTGAGAGAATGATATTGATTCTACACACAAATCACAATAATTTGTTTGTGCAATACAATACCAAACTTTGCCTTTTCTGTAAATATTATCAGATTCTTCGAGCGACCACATTTTAATGATGTTATCCTTTCCCACAGTGGCGCATAGTAAGTTATCCATTTGGTTGGGGTTAGAGAACTCTATGGCTTTGAAGCCACCTTCGTGAGGCAGCTCGATGTTTGTATTCAATGTGTATCTAATAGGTAGAAAGAGGAAATAATGTTAAATTACAATAACCCTTTGTACACAGTAAAAGCAAAGGACACAAGCCTTCAACATAATATTAATAATTTTTTAAATCAACTGTAATGCTCCTAATTGGTTTCTACTCCGGGTGAAGTATTTAATAAAACCTGTTTTTCTAGTATTATCGAACAATGGCCATAATCGATACCCCTTAGGTGCCATCCTCTTTCAAAACTCTATTCAGAATTTTATATCAAAAACAGGTTGACGCTGGCCAAACAATTAAAAGTTTTGAAAACTCACGTTTTTGCGGCCTCATCATATTTCCAGAATTTTAAACGTAACTCTGGCAAATGCTCCTTGTCATCAAATACTTCACCAGTTGCCATCCAATCAATATTAAAAGCCGCCTTTGTTACGCGTATATTGTAAAGAACCTTATCATCCTCCAGGGAAAGGCTATTCTGCATAACAATGTCCATCTAAAAAGTAAACAAAAAATGTTTCAATGCAATAAGAACTATCATGCCAATATTAAATTGAAAGAAATGCACTTACATTATACAACATACTTTTGCTGTATACCGAATAAAATTGCAAATGGCCATGTTTGCCATTTAAGACAAGCGTGTTCGTTCGGGGATTTAAACGTAAGCCAACTGGAAATTTACTATCGCCAGTTTTGTCATCCTCAATGAAAGTGAAGTCTTGTAATGTGCTAGACACGTTATTATCAGTGCCAACGAAATTCACACCGTTATCTGCGGTACAAACAGCTATTTGTGAATTATCCTCATTAACGCATATTTGACGAATAACCGCGCCAATACGAGCAAGAAATTTGCGTATGTGAGGATTTTTGATATTCCAGTATACAAGCACAGCCTCATGGCCACTGCTAAAGAAACTAGTACCGCTGGGTGTAAATGATACGCTTGTCACAGCGGTGTGATGCCAATGGTACAGGGTCTGCGGAGAAAGATGTAGATTAATTTGGGCACACACCAGATACAAAAAGAAATATATTCTCGGTTAATATAGATATGTACTAACATTAACTATGCTTCGTAAATTATTCATTTACTCTTTTAACTCTATAACACTACTTACCGTTTTTACAGTCCTATGATCCAAGAATTCGCGCCATAGGAATATTCTACCGGTTTCGTCTCCAGTAATTACAGACTCTTCCACGGGATGAGTGCGCACAACAGTTATGGGAATGTGACGGGCATTAAATAATCTACAAAGAAAACAATAGCTATTAATACCTGTGCTATTATTATAGTAATGTGCTTACCTCTTGTAAAACCATGTTTTGTAATTGAGAAAATATATAAAGCTTCCTTGAGCTATAGCCAAATAATTGAAGTTTTTCGTGTCCGCGGCCACAATAGGATTATTTTCACTTTAATATAAGAAAAAAATGTTTAAGGCAATACAAAGTGAAAAAGTAAATAACTTACATCAGCTTCATTGTACATGGAACTTTCAAATAATCGCAGGTAGATGTATCCACTACAAACCATAAAACTCTTTCTACTTCCTCCGTTCGGATTGTGACAAAGGCACACGCCGTGTTTGAATTAGCATAGATATTTATTAAATTAAATGTTATAATAGTTTTATTGCGTGACAAATTCATACACAACTTATGCTGAAGACGGCCACTGCGCCAAAACCAGCGCAGTATGTTTCCATCAGCCGTACATGCCACCAAAGTTTCTTCATCCTGTAGTTCTAGTTCCATTGAAATAAGTTTTGTGGTGGCACCAGTCAGCTTGCGTGCCAGCACGCCGGTTATGGTGGAATATACGTATATCACCTCATTGGAGCGTATAAAAAGGAATCTAACAGATAAAAGCCATTAGAAAAAATCATATTTATTTTATTATTTTACTGCGCCAATAAATACGGTTTTTATGAGCTTAAAACAATAGCCCATATCCCAGTTCAAAACAACTTTTTTAACAGCTTTGCAAAGTTATATCAGTGGAACTAATACCTTTCATACGAGGTGAAGTATTCGTGAGAGTTCACACTAAACTTCAAGCGAACATATAACCATTTTTGTTGGCGCAGCAACGTTATTTAAAGCCAAACTCACTCTCCGCCTGGCGCATATAGGGGCGCATGTTCAATTAGATTAGCGCCGGCCAAATATTGTAGTTTTAACTTATCAAGTTCTTCAAAATCCATTATTTGTGAGTTTTCCCCAAGGGCCTGTTATTGCAAAACTCACTTTATCCAAGCCAGCACGCACCAGAAAAACCAAAATTCTCTTGGTTTAAAAAAGTTTCTGAATTTCACTGCCACACGTGTTGAATCTGTAAAAGCTGTCACTTAATGGGGTGTGCTGCTGCAGTGCGCTGGGTCATTGAGCTGATGACATCCCTACTAGACCGGCCCACCACTCACTACCCTACAAGGCGAATTAATAGAAGGTGGAAGCCAGGCGAATTACAAACACACATCCATACATTTTCAATGTACTTTGTTTTTGTAACTCGTGGGACTAATGTCAAAATCGTATGGCGGCTGAATGTGTAGTGTCAAAATTTGAGAAAAAAGTAGCTATCAGCTGATGGGATAATGCCACCTTGTATTAATTCGCCTTGCTACCCTACTAGACCGGCCTAACCACACTCACCATAGTTATAGTAATAAAACTGTGGTGAATAGTACGTCATATTGGTGAATTTTCAGGGTTGATATTCCTCGTAGTACGTGATCTCAAGGGCGCATAGTTGTATTTTCATACCAAAAAAAAACTTTAAAAATGTAATCACAAGTGCATGTAGCGCATATATTTTATGGCATATATGAAATAATTTATTTGATTGTGCGGCCTTCAAATTTTAAAAAACAGCAAAAGATTGGCTGTAGGCGTTCGTGGCCACCAACGAAATATGTGAATTTTCTGAAATTAAAATTTATATACTGTTACCGACGGAGAGTACGGCCAAGCAGCAAAGATCCTTCTATCCTCTTGCATACTCATTTTCTTTTTATTCATACATAGACTCACATATTCATGTACTTCTCTTATTTTGCAATCTCTGCATCTACATATGTATGTACATATATGTATATTTTGAAACATATCTACTATTCTATTGTTTTTTGCTAAATATTTAACAGAAGTAACTGGACTGTCACGCCGCTTGAACGTCTATAAATGGATGTAATTTTGTGAAAACAGCACAGTCTTAAGAAATAAAGCGAAATATAAAAAGTTTTAAAGCGCTAGGAAAGCGCTAGTATGCTTATTAAAAATCTTAGACTGCCCCGGCTGAAATTACGCGCAACATATACGTTCTCTGACTTTGATAGGTGGCGCGTTGCAAAATTTGATGTAGGCTATAGACTATAGGATTCCTGAGCATATATTTGAATGATCACATGGACCGAATGGCAGGGGGAACGGAGACTCGGCCTCTCCAACCATCCATGTGTGGAATATGTTAGACTTAAGATTATTTTGTTATGTTAAGTTTTCTTTTGTAACACTTTGTATTTTATAATAGAATGTTATACATTCGCCATCAGTCGACCGCTTTATGTTAGTGTCGACTTAAAATAAAATAAAATAAATAAAATTTGTAATACGCTGACCTGAAAATTTTTTTTAATGGTTAATAACATCGCCTTTTCTTCCTTGTATTGGTAGCACTGCAAGTAGTTAGACTACAAGCATATGTATTTTCAATTTATAAACCTATTAAAAGCTAAAATTAGATACATAGAAATCCAGGTAAAATGTTCTAACACCATTGGAAATGTGATTTTGAAAACGTGAAATGTTTGCAAAAATCATGGCATTACGATCAGAGATCTAGAAAATAATAGTTTAATTGTTTTTTGAACTACCTTAGCCATATTTTGATTGTTTCGAAAAATTTGAAAAGTTTATTTCAGGTAAATATGTGTGAAAATTGGACACAGAATTTAACGAAACTACCGACATAGTGATATGTGTGCAACATTTTGACATAAAATTATAGCGTTATAATTTTTAACCAACTATAGTATATATATTATAATATACGCATAGCTTTTGTTTAAATGAAAAATATCTTAATGTATTTTTAACAATTTCTCCTTTCTTAATATAATGTATACACCTCATTCAATTTGCAACACAACACCCTAAAATGCTGAAAAATAGTTGACTGAAACCCCGAGTACACGAAAAAGGTGAATATAGCCGCGGATTTTACCACAGTTTTCCTACTGTATTATACTGTGACACTCACTAATACATGCAAGCGAAAATTGTAAATTACTAACACACACAAAGCCTTCTTGCAAACTTTGGGTAATTCTTTACGACCGCACGTAACTGCTAATACACCCAAAAATATCGGGAGAGGTATCAAAAGACGCGTTTTGACCTCTGTAACAAGAAACCGAATCCGGAAAAGAAATATTTTAGTTCAGTGAAAAGTTATTAACAAAAAACCAAAAAATGACCCAGGTCAAATCCTGATATAGGGGTCCGATCCATGTTTTTTATGTGCAGAACACCTTTCCGCATTGGCGGCCTTCGGCCGCGCTTCAAAAAATAACCCTGGGCTACGCCATTCCAACTCCAGGTGGTTGCCAAAACCGTGGCTACCGCCACTGTGATGCCCTTCCGCGTGCCACTTTTTTTCTCACAGGGTAGTGTGATTACAACAACCACATGAAAATGACAGAAAATTCTGAACTTTGATAGCAAATATCTCGCAAACTACTGAAAATATCGGTTTTCCGGATGAAGCGCGGCCGAAGGCCGCCTACGCGGAAAGGTGTTTTTCACTAATAACTTTCCACAGAAACAAAATATTGCTTTTCCCCCTTCGGATTCTTGTTACAGACGTCAAAACGCGTCTTTTGATACCTCTCTCGATATTTTTGGAGGTGTATTATCAGTTGCGTGCGGTCGTAAAGAATTACCGAAAATTGTAAATTACTAACACACACAAAGCCTTCTTTCAAACTTTGCTTTTTCTTTGTGTTTCTTCTTCTTTGAAAGTGTGGTAATACTTTCCATCTAACGTCAAGTGTTAATACACCTCCAAAAATCTTGAGAGAGGTATCAAAAGACGCGTCTTGACCTCCGTAACAATAATCCGAAGGGGGAAAAGCAATATTTTGTTTCTGTGGAAAGTTATTAGTGAAAAACACCTTTCCGCGTAGGAGGCCTTCGGCCGCGCTTCAAAAAATAACCCTGGGCTACGCCATTCCAACTCCGGGTGTGTGCCATAGCCGTGGCTACCGCCACGGTGATGTCCTTCCGCGTGCCCCTTTTTTCTCACAAGGTAATGTGATTACAACAACCACATGAAAATGACAGAAAAATTGTGAACTTTAACTGCAAATATCTCGCAAACTACTGAAAATATCGGGGTAATGGTGCAGTTTAGGGGGCCCACCCAAAACTAGACCAAAAAAGTCGAGTGGGGTGTCAAAAGACGCGTATTTACGTCTAGATTTAGAATCTGAAATGAGATTTTTGTTTTTTTCAACCGTTCAAAAGTTATGAGGCGTGATCCATGTTTTTTATGTACAGAACACCTTTCCGCGTAGGCGGCCTTCGGCCGCGCTTCAAAAAAATAACCCTGGGCTACGCCATTCCAACTCCGGGTGTGTGCCATAGCCGTGGCTACCGCCACGGTGATGTCCTTCCGCGTGCCACGTTTCCGCTCTTTTTCACTTTTTTGGCTCAGCCTAATATGCCATTACAACAACCACATGAAAATGACAGAAAATTGTGAACTTTAACTGCAAATAACTTTTGAACGGTTGAAAAAAACAAAAATCCCATTTCAGATTCTAAATCTAGACGTGAATACGCGTCTTTTGACACCTCACTCGGCTTTTTTGGTCAAGTTTTGGGTGGGTCCCCTAAACTGCACCAGTACCAATATCGGTTTTCCGGATTTGGATTCTTGTTACAGACGTCAAAACGCGTCTTTTGGTACCTCTCTCGATATTTTTGGAGGTGTATTAGCAGTTACGTGCGGTCGTAAAGAATTACATGACATTTTTGTACTCTATTAAACGGCATGATGAACCGAACCCACACATTACGGAGCAGCCATAGGGCAGGTGACCAACTCCTACAACGGAACGGTATCAACCGGAGGTATGAGACATTCCCCTTCACAACAACTGGCGGATGCTGTGATCGTTATAATAGAAGTTGCGCGGTGTTAGTTGATTCTATAGTGAACGAAGAAGCAGGTAATAATCGACCAGTTATCGGTTAATCTCTATGGTGATGAGCGAATAACACACCAAAGAGGAACTGATGACAAAAAGAAACAGAAAATATTCTCTGTTTCTTTTTGTCATCAATTCCTCTTTGGTGTTATTCGCTCATCTCCATCAAAACGCAATCAGCTGTGCTTCGAGAATAGATTTTTTCGTTGATAAAACTTGTTCACGAATTTGGAACCGCGGAGATATTTCTCACAGAAAACCTTAAAAACAAACAGTTCAGAATTCACTTACAACCATTAAAGAACTATATCTCGTAATTGGGGCAGGTGAACACTTGCCGTAGTGGCTAACGGTCATAAGTCGTGTACCACATCAGCAGTAGCAGTTTATTTATAGCTTGATTTATATGAAATGCAGAGTAAATCCACATCTATCTTTTCGCCTGCGTTTTGGTATACGTGTCTGTTGTTGACCTGTTTTGCTCCCGGTGTGGTTTTTGCAAATCTCAAGGTCATTTATGCGGTTAATGCTGGTGGCCAAGAACATACGGATAAATATGGGATACATTACAGTGCTGATCCTTTACATGGACGTATTGGCATAGCGTCTGATTATGGGAATCATCTCTTGTTAATTGGACGTGTACCAGAGCAAGATGAAGTACTATTTCGTACGGAACGTTATCACACAGCCACATTCGGTTACACGTTGCCTATAGATGGTGATGGTGAATATGCGCTGGTAATGAAATTTTGCGAAGTCTACTTTAACGAGCCCAATAAAAAGGTAAGTGATAATTTCAGATTATTAAAAGGGTTATCATCATACATTTGTCTCTTAAAAACCCTTTTCGAATTTATTAAGGGGGTGGATTTTACACAATAGAGCAAACATCATTTTCATATTTGAAGCATACGTTTGTACATATTTACTAATCTTTAAAACTTCACTTAGAGGAGACTGATGGGAATTTCTGAAATGGACTTGTTTGGTAAAGACTAGTCACTGCTAACAACAACAACCACAACAACAGTAAAGACTAGTAATCCATTAAGTATATGCAGTTAAAATAACTAGGCTTAGAAATTTAATTTCCTTGCTAGCCTCTTGGTGTGAATGGGTTAGGGGCCTAGAATAAAACGTCGTTAGGTCTTTTTGTCATAGGCGGCAAATAATCGCCCAGACCCGGGTAGTGATTTCGGTTAGAATCCCTAATTCCTTATTTTGAATTGCTTTCTTTTTGACTCTTTGGCTAACTTTACCACTTGATTAACAACTATTACTTTCTTTCAGGTCTTCGATGTTGTACTCAACAGTAGGCATACTGTTGTAAAGGAATTGGACATTTTTCATCAAGTTGGCCGGGGTACAGCCCATGAAGAATATGTTTTCTTTACAATTTCAAATGAACGCCTATACTATAAAGATGAACAGTCGGATATACGTAATGGAGTAATACGTTTAGATTTCATCAAAGGACCTTATGATAATCCTAAAATTAACGCATTTGCTTTGCTCAAGGGTGATGTGGCAAATATACCAAGATTACCGCCAACAGCCGATGAACTTATGCCAATAGATGCTGATATGGCAGTATTTAATGATCGCATTTCTGCGGACAGTGGAACTAATGAATTAGCAACTGAACAAGAACAACAACTACCACGTATGCAAAATGCAGCTACCGCATCAAATAACCATGCTTTAATAGATGAAGAGGATGATAATGAAGTTGACGCGCTGCCAAAATTAAGAAAAGTTAGCGGTCCAAGGCAACCGAATCCATATACGATGGATGATTCATCAGTTATGTTGCCGGTTTTTATAGCGATTGGTGCTTTTATACCATTGCTTTTCTGTCTCTGCAAATTGTGATGTGTTGGATATTCGAAAAAGACTTATATTAGGAACATAACCGTTTGGTTTTTTCCAGTAATTTGAACGAGGGCGGCTGAGATAGCGATATTGTGATTTTTGTTACTGCCATCCGGTATCCGGATGAAATGAAGTTTGGACGATAGAGAGTTAGACGCTTACCATTACCTTAATGCTTATCGCTGCCAGTTAGCTAACATCCTTATAACTTTAAGTGGCTGCTTGATCTCCTTTAAATTGTTTTCGTAAACAGTGTTTTTTTTTAAGTTACTTTCCATATTTAGGTAGCTAATGACGAATTGTCTGTAATTTATGTTACTTATTTGTGTTCTGAAAATATTTTCTTCTCCCTGAGTTTAGGGGAACAACTATCTAACAATTTATGAATTAATTCAGAAAGACAGGTCATCATAGTTCAGAGTTATAATATAAAATGAAAAAAGTTATTTCTTATATCTTAAGTTATATTTGTTAAAAGTATGGTCCAGTGCATTTTTACTCAATATCATTACAATTCAAGTGGCGTTTATATCATATGCAATAAGCACTACGTCCTAGTAGCGAACCAGAGAGTGACTTGATTCCCCCTAGACACGAGTCTACTCTGGTTATGGTATCCGCTGGGCTGGAATTAATGAATATTGTCGAGACCACCTCGGAGACCATTGAAGAACTCACCTGGGACTGGTTTAAGATCACTGCAATAATTTAGATAATTGAATGCCGTTATTTTAAACCTTTTTATTCAAACTCGCTTATTGTTTTCGACGCACAAATATTATTAAATATTGTATTTTTTGTGGTAGTTAAAGAAATTTCGAAATAAAACAGAGTTATGTAAAATAAAAGAATATTTGTTCTTACTTTCTAAAAAATTTTTATTTCTGATGGAAAAGCTGAGCCCTATAGTATGGAATGTTACCATTTGCGGTATTTGTTTCCTTTGGCACTCAACTACTAATAAATTAGTTAAAAATATGATAGGGATATCAAAAGACGCGTTTTGACCTCAGGATCAATGATCCGAAGTCGAAATTCCATATTTTTGTTCCATTGAAAAGTTATTAGTGAAAAACCGAAAATTGACCCGGGTCAGATCCCCAATTCGGGTTCCGATCCATGTTTTTTATGAGCAGAACACCTTTTCGAGAAGGCGGCCTTCGGCCGCGCTTCAAAAAATAACCCTGGGCTACGCCATTCCAACTCCGGGTGTGCGCCATAGCCGTGGCTACCGCCACGGTGATGTCCTCTTTTCTCACAGTGTAATTTGTGATTACAACAACCACATGAAAATGACAATAGACAAATAGTTTGAGAGCTAGTGTAAACATTCAACTGACATATGGTTTGTAAAAATGTACGGGGAATAAATTTTGGGATTCGTGCTTTGCAAAAAACATAAAATTTGGCAGAGTAATATATTTAATGTGTAATTAAATTGCGTTTAAAATGAAAATCCTTTGTGAGACAGTAGTCCAGGATCGGCAAACGCAACGTAATCGCTCGCCGCGCTATGTTAAATCGACACTGGCAGTGGGTTACAACAATTCCTCCAAAGATGCAGATGGCAATAGGAGCAGACAATTGGAAATCATGCACTTCACACCACAAAACAAAGTCGGTGAACGTTTCAAAGTAACAAATAATATTGAGAAAATATTCTCGAAATTTTTACGTGATGGTAAAGTCACAATTGGCTTTAAGGAACCACCAATCAACCTTATGATCAATTGTGACCCAATACAATTGAAAGGATTCCTACAAACTATCAAGCTGGGCTTGGAAGGCAAAGATTCGATGAATTTAAGACTGAACATTGCTGCTGCTACAGCAATACCACAACGCTCGCAGCCACAAGAGAAAATGACTGTTGTGCGACGGGGAGACTATCCTATTAAAGGGTTTCCACGCACATTGAAATCGTTAAAAATAGCTAATATACAATTACTTAAAATTAGCTTTGATATTTGCTCATTGCGGAATTTAACAGTGCTAGATTTAAGCGATAATCAAATAACCAAGGTGAGTACTGGCGTGTGAAGTAACCGTTTTCGTTAATAAAACCTCTCTTATTTTAGGTGCCACGTGAAATGGGACGCCTGTCGCTCGTATCCTTTACTATCAACAATAATCAACTAGGTTCAGTCAATGATTGGGAATGGCTGCGTGGTAAACAAATTCAGAAATCACTGCGCGAATTAGATTTGTCAAATAACGAATTAACCTACTTTCCACATGATCTCATACGACTGGAGCAGCTGGTTGGGCTAAAATTGAGTAACAATAAAATTAAACGTGTTCCGTTTGGTTTTCGGCGTTTGCGTAATCTTCGAAATTTGTATATTGCCTCAAATTTGCTCACATCCTTACCCTCTGATTTCAACCTAATGCGTATTGTTGTCTTGGATGTTTGGGGTAATGAATTTGGTATGAAACTGGAACATCAAATAAGTGGAGAACATAATGTGCATACTGCTGCGCCATTGTGGCTTTCAGCAGCGCGCGCTGTTTGTCAATACAAAATTCCTTACTCAGCAGCTACAGTGCCTTGGCTTTTGCTAGATATTCTAGCAGAATCGCCACTTTGTGTTTGCAGGAAGATATGCTTTGATACTCCCATCATTGAACGTGCAGTTATGGCTACTTTGGATAATATAAAGAATTTGATAAGTAATAGAGAACATTTAATATATGCTGATATAGTATTATGTGGCGCGGGATGTGCAGGACGCAAGCAGATGCGTAGCTATGAGCAACAGCCCTAGCGTAGGATCGAAAATTATTGCCCATACGTATTTAATGATTATTTCAAATACCGTATATCTTAGGTTCTATAAAATTTGTATAGTACAATTTTTGTTAACAATTTTCATTCGTTTGGAAAATATTTAGTATGTATTATGTATTGTGCTAGGGAAACCGCTTAGAATAAAACACTTGAACTCTGTTTAATGTTTGTATTGGATCAGATATGTATGTGTTCATCCATAATTTACGTATTTAGGGTCCATATGGATGATGTTATCAACAAATTCTGACCACCATTTATACGACTTGTGCGCCTTACGTGTGGTGGCAGCGAGACTTCGTGGCCTGTTACTTTCTTTCAAATGTGTTAGGAAGCGCCTACGGTTTTTTCCTGCATGCATCATAAATAAATAAATAAAAACAATAATAGTGTAGACGTGTGACGAGGTGTATGAGGAATGTGAATCAGAAGATGGCATGTGCTGCTCAAATGGTGAAGATTCCGAAGGTATTGTGGAATATATGTATGTATTATTAAACACTCCATAGCGGTTTTATATATATTCATGCTATTTTAAAATAGACGAAGATTTCTAAGTATCACGAACGGAAAGGAATCTATAATGGCTGAAATACAAACCGCTCTCTCAAAAGTCACCAACCGGCAAGAAAAAACGCGGTTGGTCACAAGCGACGATACAGAGAAAGCTGGCAGTAACACGCTACATGGCAGAAACCGCAATAAAACTTCGAGGAACTATGGTTCAGTTGCAAATAATAAAAAAAAAAAGGAGGCCATTGTTTGGATATCAATATAGACGAAAAGGTTAAGCAGTTCTATGAAATGGATGAATTTAGTAGGGTAATGCGGTCAGTCCCTTTCATCATTTTTGGGTGTCCTAAAAGTAGAGATCCGATTACATATAAAACACGAATTTATTTCAAAGTGTCAGAGCGAATTCTTCTAGACTACTAAGGAACCCAGTTGTCATCAGGCTCTTCTAACGGAAGTCCAAGGAAACGCGCAGTTTCGACAGGGTTGGACCAGAGTGATAAAGGTGTTAGAAGAGTGTGTTCAGAAGAACAGGAAAATAGATGTTGTGTGTCATGAGGGGGCATACCGCATGCAGGGCACGTGTTCGGTATGGTGGGGTTCAGTCTGGATAGATAGGAGTTCAGCATATTGCAGTATCCCGACCGAAGTTGTGGCAGCATGACTCTAGTCTCCCTCGGAAGGACACGTTCTTTCTCAGCAAGAACAGCTGGTTGGGTGTCAATAACGGAGTTCACAGGCCGGGATTTGAGGGATCTGTCCACCGACTCGGTGTGGAGGTCCTTTAGGGCCCGCCTGTGGTCCCGCAGATCAAACGGCAACGAGATATGATGCCGGATCTCATCATAATGCGTTTAAATAGTTGGCGGTCCATCGTTTTAGGCCGGCAGGAAGCGGGGTCTCCTCCAGGTCTTTAAGGAGTGTGGCATGGTTCACTATGTCGAAGGCTTTCGACAGGTCGAGTGCCACGAGAACCGTCCTGTGGTTTGGTTGGTGGTGGTTCAAACCGAAGTTAATCTGCGTCGTGATGACATTTAATGCCGATGTTGTTCTATGATTTTTCCGGAAGCCATGTTGATGATTGGCCAGCTGCAGGTTTGCAGTATAGTATGGGAGCAAGATAGCCTCTAACAACCTCACTACCGGCGAGAGGAGAGATATCGGGCGATAAGAATCTCCTTGATTCGCCGACTTCCCAGGTTTTAGGAGGGGGACCACAGTCGCGTGCTTCCAGATATCTGGTATGACGAATGTGGTCAGTGAGAGGTTGAATAGAACCGCCAAATACTTGTGCCCCTCGTGGCCGAGGTGTTTCAGCATCTTCATGGCAATTCCGTCGGGTCCGAGTGATCTAGAAGGTTTCGCCTTCCTTATAGCTTCCTTAAACTCTGCAGCGAAAACGACAATGGGCGCGGCTGTGTGTTTGTGTTTGTGCGCACGTCGAATGACTTTTCTCTTAGCCCTATCCGCAGGAGAATGCAGTATAAATTGTGGGCAAAATGAGCTCGCCCATTTCCTGGGGTTCAATTTGACGCTGTCGCCGAAAGCAATGGCGACCTTGTCACTGTATTTGGTCGGGTTGGATAGGGTCTTGCCTGTCGACCATATTCCGGCCGAATTTCCGGGATTCTGCTAGCAGGGATGAAGCGCCCGGAGGCTGAATCGATGACTTTGCGAAACTCTTTGTCACCTTTGCGTACGTCCGTCGGTGTGGGTAGGTCAGCGAAGGAGTGCTCTGTAAAGTCCAGTTATTGCACTTAACCAATGCCGCAGGCGTATATAATCTTTGCCGACAGACAGTGCACGTGGTGAAAGATACGATACGCTGGCAGTAAGGGGGGACGAGAGTGGGGACTGACGCTCGGCGTTGTTCGTACCTTGCCTATTCCGAAGGGGATAGGGGTGCTGGATGGCCGTGCGAGGTGGAAGCCCTGGTGAGCGTGAGCGGCAGTCGGGGGTAGGTGAGGCGGGAGTAGCAGAGCTGCTGGCCGTGGAGACCGGACCACTGTTGTGGCCATTTGATAATGGTAATAATGGTAGGTATGTACACTTGCGCGCGAACAACATGGTGCTCCAAAAGTACTGAAAAAAGTACGTGTTCTGAGGATGGCAGGGTTAAGCCCTGAGCATCCAGATCTGTGAAGCCATCTCTTGCATTTACCTCATTGAACGGAATGTGAACGGGGTTGGATTCGATACCAGCCCGTAACAAGAGACATTGGAGCAACCCTGCTGCAGGAGATTGCTCCGGGGATGACAATTTAGGAGTGGGACTGGACAAATTGGACAGGGGTACACTGAAATAACAGCCCTTGGCCGGGTAAAACCCGGGTCATTCCGGTACGTAGAACCGGCTGTTGTGGGAATGAGGCCTTACCACTTCGATTCTTTTGTTAATTATTTTGTGTTCAACAAATTGTCAACGAAAAAAGGCGCATTAAAAATATTTTGACGAGGAAAGGCGCATTAAAAAATATTTCGAGGAAGAAAGGCGAAGTGCATACATTTACAGTAAACTTCACAAGGGATTTGGTGCTGGATTGAAAAAAAATGGGCCAGCCCAAGTACCCATTATACGTATGTATTTTTATTTAGTATTTCGTTTTTTGTTTTTTGAATAACTTATATTGCAGCTAGTTATCGAAGCGCGTCTTTCTTTCCTAAAAAATATTTTAAAGCGCCTTTCTTTCTTAAAAATTATTTAAAAGCGCCTTTCTTTCTTAAAAATTATTTTAATGCGTCTTTCTTTCTCAAGATATTTATAATGCGTCTTTCATCAAACAAAAAAAAGTTTGCGCCTCTCTTCGTCGACAAACAGCTTTGCGCCATTTTTCGTCGATAGGAACGTTATGTATTGGCCAACCTTATTCTTTGCAACTTTCACCAATTTCTTCTTCCGTAAAATTATTTTAACTAATTTTGTCAAAAATTATTAGTCAAGATTCAATATAAGATTTATAAACTGTATTTTGAAAACTTTTGCAAAATCATTGGAACTTAGATTTGGCCATGGGGGGGTTTAACCCCCAAAACCCCACGCGCACGGGGCTATTAAAATCCATCGACCTGAAATAGCTGAAGTGGATAGCCTCCTTTTTAGGGAGACTAGATTTACGCTAGTGAATTGTGTAATACCAAACTCTTGCACTGCATATGTGCCTGATACTAAACATCTCTTCAACTGTTCACCCCTGTTGAAACTGTTTCCTTGGACGTCTGTTAAAAGAATGTACTAGCAATTCGAACTTCTATGTGATGTTAGGCTAATGATTTAAAAACTACATCCCTAAAATACCATTATTTGCAACTTTTGCCGCGGAGCTTTGGGAACAGGGACGGAGAAATCGAAATAAATAAATACAAAAAAAAAAAACCAATTTCCTTTATGGAGCAGCTGAGTCTAGCGCATTTAACAGAATAGTTCAGTATGCTATTAGGGGGATTGCATGCTGCATTAAACATTAATCTAAGTGAGTGCAGCCCTTACACCTAAATAGCTCTACAAAGCGTGGGACTTTGAAAAATATGGCGGTAAGAAAGCCATAAAGTCGGAAAGTTTAGCAATCACTCCCCCATAATTAAGCGCCACCAAGTCCGGTCATTTCATTTTAATGTGTAAACATCAAATGTGGGGTTGGCCACACTCTTCACATTGCTTTGTAACTGGCCACAGGTAGCACAAACAAATATATTTTTCTGTCCTTTCTCTACATTTCCGTCTCGAAACAAAAGTAAATATTGAGTATATGAAACAAATTTGCTATAACCCAGATAGCTTTTCATAAACTTGAATACGAGGGTAAATCAATGCATACGAATCAGAAGAATGAAGACACAGTGTTAAGATAAAAAATTCCTCATCCCGCCATAATACATTCTCTAAGTACTCAAATGCCATTTTTTAATAAAAAACTTTAAAATATGTGCTGCTTATTTAACGACACAGATAACAACAGCAAATTATGTGTTGTTTACTTTGCGACACAGCTGATCGCGAATAAACGAATATCGTTAAAAAGTTAGCGAATACCAATATCGTTATAATATCGTCCACTGTGGTGGAATTCCCTAACTTCCACAGCGAAATTCGCAATCGGCATTTTGTCGTAATGATGATTATAACGATATTGGTAATCCCTTAATTTTTTTTCACGATATTCGTTATAAGTTACTGAATGGCATATTCGATGGTGCAAACCACAGAATCGTTATGGAAAATAGCAACGAATCGCATCGTTATAAGTTAGTAAATCCCCCACAGGTCCATCAAAAAGGTTTGAATAAGTTATAATCATGCACAACAACTTCGAAGAAGTACATATTGAGCCACCCCTATAAACATGCTAATATCTCTTCAAGGAAAGAAAATCAGTGAATTACCCAAACATGGGAATTTCGCCTGCAAACGGAGCACCAGCTGAACAAGTACTGCAACTAACATACCAAATTTATTCTGAAATTGCGTGCATCAGCAAATCTTTATGACATTTCGTGGCTTTCAGAAATAGGCATGAGGGTGCGCTGTCAGGCAGTTTACTAATGGCACTCAGAAGGCAGCACCAAGACGTTAGAACGCGCTTTCGCTACGCTTATCAGTAACGTTGTTGGAGCACAAACAAAGTGTTTCAGTTTTCTAAATCAATGTAGTGTTGTGACTATTCAGGGGGCGTGAGATGTGTGACTTCAGCTTTTTTAAAGAGAGCATAAGTTTAAGCTAAAGCGCATTTAAGCTGACAGGTGGTAGAAGGAGAGGAGAGCTACCTTTCATTCTTCGCATGCGATGCGTAACCACCCTACTCTTCATACTTTGCTATGTTTGTTGGTAAATAGAGCGACTAAGATGTCAAACGAACTCCAGCCAAAGGCATTTAACTTCATAGACACTAAGAAGTGAAGTCTCCTCACTTCACCGTTAAAAGCCTATTGGGGAGAGGCAAATTCGTTGCAAGTCACTTTGGGTCGGTGACGATGTAAAAATATAGCGTCTGTTTGTATTCTACCCTTTTGAACGTCCGTATTATCAATCTCTAATCTCTTGGTCGGTCGGGTAGTGCTATCCACCCATGCAATCATTAAAGTACAGCCATAAAAAATAAATTACCGTGATTTTGTATATTTTTCAATATTCAAATTGTTATTAAAGCCAAGTAAAAAAATAAACCCTAACGACAAATTTCCTCTGAAACCAAGTATTATATACCCAAATGCGTGTTTTAAGATTATTCCACGTATCATTGAAAGTATTACCTGTTGGATTTTAGACATTATCCAACAAAAAACAATCAACATCATTTAAAATATGCTCATCGTTTTGATAACTAATCGTTATAACTTCGAGAACGCAGTTGAACAGCAGCCGAAGCAGACGCTCTTACATTTATAAATGTTTAAATAATTTTTTTATTTTGTATACCAAATGCATTTGAATGTGAAAAGAAAGTGGTTAAGTCTTGGTCTGTATGTTTCAATTTCTAAATAATCATAACACAATTAATTCAATTAATCAGCTACAAATTAATCATACCCAAATGGATCCGATTAGTCAGTTCTTAATTAAACATATCACATTTAATTCGAATAATTACATTCTAATTAATCACATACCAATTAATCCGATTAATCAGTTTAGAATCCAATCTGTATTATCGATAGGCGACTCAGCAAAGCTTGCTTGAACTCCGTTAGATTTATAAATAGTTATATTCGCAACTGGTTATTTAAGAGTATTGTTAATGGGAAATTGTTTTTGTACATTGATTGCAATTGCACGCGAATTTTCCACTCGACTTTTCATTTTCTTACCATGCTGAGACAATAGGGTGAAAATCGCTGTTTTGTTTCTTTGCTTTTGTGCCGCAATGAATTGTCAGAAAAGGGCGTTTGCATACTCGGAACTCTCCCTTACTACCTACCTTTTGAAGTGAAAAATTGAGTAAATATTTAGTTGGGCGCGTGTATAAATCAAATAAAAATTGTGATAACAAATATTTTTCATGTTCAACATTTGTAAAAAAAAGCTACAACAACCAAATCAGTAACTAAAGTAATAACTAATGTTTTGATGTAATGTTGCTAAATAAATAAGAATTACCCTCATATTTTGTTAAGGAAATTTTGGAGCCATGTAACCGTTTTAAGGCTGATGTCCAAAACGACGGAAAATGTTGAACTTTGGGTTAAAATATGGGAAGCGATATAATTTTGTCGAGCTTTCGGGTAGAACCTACCTATTCTGCGATCACCTATCGACTTTCACATTACTCCTTTTTATTAAATAAAAGAAATTAAATTAAATTACGTAAGGTAAATTGAAAAGGTAAACCAAATAAAAGAATTGAAGTGAAATTAAACGCCAATAACCGACAAGAACGATATATCCAGAACTAATCGACAAATACAACCATGTGACCCTACTCTTCCTCGGGGTTTTCATAACAATCGACAGCCTGTCACTACACAATTCAGCAAGAACTATTCGTGTAACGCTAACCGACAGTTTAATTGACAGATTGACAGTTGTTTGTTTCTTTGTCAAATGAAGTGCCGGTTAGCGTAAGCCAAACACTGGGAAAATGCCTCTAATATAATCTTTTTTTTCAAATCTAACTTCAAATGCCTTGTGCTGCTTACTCAGCTGCCGTTTGTGAAAACCTACTTGCTTTTGAACTAGTTCTTATTTGTCACTCAAGATCTAGTTTTGAACCATAAATATGTCTCACTCGTTACTGGGTTCCCTGCAGGCTATTGATGGCTCACAAACAAATTTGTATGGCACTTGATGTGTACACTTCGGAAGAATTGATGAAAGCAATCGCCTCCATCGCTTATTTCCCACGTTATTGACATGCCATCGGAATGTGGGAAGTATGTATGAAACATCAATTCGATTAAATACTATTACTCGTAGTATAATATTGTAATAAATTTACCTTCAGAACTCCTTTGATCATTTACCTTCTAATGAAGACTGCCTCAGTTATAACGGCATGTGCCCTCCGACAACACAAGAGCAAGCATGATTTCTTTGCAAATAATTCGAATTCACTATTCTTATTACAATCAACTTATTTCATATAATTAGATATAATTACTTCAAACCTTTGTGCTTACTTTCACTCATTTAGAGAGAAGGTGACTTGTTCTGTTGTTTAACAAATTATGTACCCACTTACGCTTTTGCTTGGGTGGATGATAGATGACGAGCTGTAGTGGAATTCACTAACTTCGACTACGACATTCGCAATCGACATTTTGTCATACCGATATTTATCACGATATTTGGTATTCACTAATTATTTTTACTCGATTTTCGCTTATTCGCAATCAGCTGTTTCGCAAACTAAACGACACATAATTTGCAGTTGTTTTCTATGTCGTTAAATAAAATGCACATAATTTTATTTTTTTATTAAAAATTGGAATAATAATACTATATCCATATTATTATCATTAAAAAATGGCATTTGAGAACATAGAGTATGTTATATAGCGAGATGAGAAATCCTTTGCTCTCATCGTTATAGATAAGTTAGTGAATCGCATATTCGATAGTGCAAGCGACCGAATCGCAATTGAAAATCTCGAAAAATCGAACCGAATCGAATCGCTATAAGTTAGTGAATTCCACTACTGGTTATGGTAAAAAAGTCATGCTTCTAGATTTGAAGAAAAGTCTATGCATTTCTAGAAAGTATACTCCAGGCGAGCTATAAAAAGAAGACGACTACTTGGCAAAACCTCATATATATATAACAGAGCTTGCGGGAGTTTTTACCACCATCATGAGGCATATCTTTGCAAGCACTAAAATACCATATATCAAAACCACTTGATCCACAAGTCCATGGGCATGCTCTCAATCCACATCCGCAATAAGTTGAAAAGCTCTTATATCTGCAGCCGCAACAAAAGTAAAAGCACCATCAATGGTTGGAAAGAAAGGTGAACTCTTCGAGGAGACGCAAGCTACTAAATGACGACATGCCGATAGTGATTTGATTCCGCATGGCACCAACCAAGTTATGAACCCAAAAATAATCACTGGATGAAGTTGTAAACCTGTCACAACACCGCGTTCAAATACATATGTATAATGTCGGATCTACTTATGGGTCCCAAACATCATTTACACAGTGATTCTAATAAAAAGCTCAACAGGCAGGTAGAGGAAAAATAATTATAAGAGCGAAAGAGCGGTGAAGAAGGGGTTGAGGGAGCAAAGATGAGATTGAATTTCAAAACAACATAAACATATAATAATGACCATTAAACAAGTTTTTATTTAGTCCCTCCTGCTGGGGTGTGTCCACGGGGAGATTTGGAATCTAAAAAGTCACATCTTTCATGAACTTTTAACAAAAAACAGCAAATATTTTCAATGGAAAAACTAAACCAAATATCCACAACCAATATAAGTTGAATGTAAACAAACAATAACAAATATCAGGAAATTAGAAACTGTACGTCCTGGGAACTTTATGTCGATTGGGGCATGCAAATAAATAGCACATATATGTACATACATACATACATACGTCCTATAAAATAGCATTTATGTATGTATGTGTTGTGATCATAAAAATCGAGTAAATGATACAATGAATATAAAATGTATATACTTAAAAAAATATTAAGGACATTCATAAACTAAAGGGTTTGGTCCGTTTGTATCCATTTATATATTTACATACATAAATAAGTATGGAGTTTTATATCCTTTGAAAGGATTTAATACTCTCAATCGTTTTTGTCGTCGAGCTTAATAAAAAAATTTACAATGCAATTGATGAAATAAATCAAAAATGTATTGAGGCGAAAAATGTAAATACCCTTGCGGTCATCGATAAGCAAGGCTCAGTGACGCGAAAAATAAAGGAAGGATTCTTTATGAATGCTACAGGTTGAATCTGTAAATATGTAAAGTTATTTTACATTTTACACTTGGATGTGTCACATCCGGATATTCATCCTTTTGTTGTTTACTGCCAAAAGCCACGTTATACAAAAACACTGATAAGGATAGCCATCTGCATAGCCCAACAACTGTAGGGCATGCAAATAAAATTCATTTGGACTATATATAGAGGAAAATGGAAAGCACGTCGCCAAAACAAGGATAACCCAATGAGTATCGCTCGGCTTTGAAAAATCTCCTATAAGTGCAAGATAATATTTTAACACAGCGGTCAGCTGAGCCCAGAAATCATACCAAAATATTTGGAGGATGACTGAAGCCTTCAAGACAAAATTAATACCCTTGGGGATAATGATAACAATCTAAAAATACTGGTGGGGCTATTTTTGAATAAATACTATTCGAATAAGCGAATAATAATATTCGGTTCAAATAATTCAAATATTAGGTATTTATTCGAATAATTTATTTGTTAATCGAATAGTAGTATTCATAATAATTGTATTTAATTGTTAGCACAACACTATTCAAATAGTTATTTAATTATTGGAATAATATGTAAAATCTATTCAAACCCCACTAACCGAATAAATAACAATTATTCGAATAGTTAGACAAAAATCGCTACTGCTTGTGCAAATATTTGTAAACGCAAACATACATACATATGTACATACATACATACATACTATATACCTAAAAAACATAAATGCTTGCTCATAAGTACAACCAATTAAAACAGTGAAAGTTCGAATAAAAGGATACATTTTTTTAATAAATATTAATCGAATTACGAATACCCTTCGAACAAAAATACATTCTTAGAAGGACAAGAAATAAAAACAGTAAAGTTCGTTTCCTAAATCTATCAATATAACTATTCGAATAGTTTTATTCGAGTAAAGGGATAAATTGTTGGAATAAATATTACTCGAATTAAGAATACCGTTGGAATAATTATTCGAATAATTTGTATTTGACAAGTCCCATGCCTATCTCGTAATCAACTTTTACAGCTTACTAAATGAGGACAGAAATGATGAAATCGACTCCCCGTTTCCCGGAGGGAGTGGGGGAAATATACATACCATCATCCGATAATGCAGAACTGAGGATGAAAATACCCGGGATGAAAAATAATATGTGACGGACTCCGAGATGGTATCGTTCTTGAAGTATTCGAGAGATACGTTCTCCGGAAGATTTGTGGTACTAAAAAATTAAGACACAAAGGCGTCGTTAGCTACCTAGCACACATTTAGGTTAGAGGACGATTAAAAAACGACTCTCATAATTTTTTTAAACGTGGAAAGATAGTGAATGGTTTAAAAAACTGGGACTTAGTTCCCGATATCGAAAAAAAGTTCGGTTATCCAATAGAATTCTAACTGGAAATTCTAGTGCACTTTTTAGTTTTTTTCTAATCATTTTTTAATTGGCTCTAGCTTCGTTTCGTAACCCGATTTTCAATTAGAGAACTAAAATGCAATTCTAATTTAAAATTACAATATTTCTTTTTTTCGTTTTTTGCTGGGTAGGTTATGTTATGCGAATGAACAAAGAAGCTCCGACCCAGTTAACGCCCATCTCTAATCCCAACCACGTCATTTCCAAGGACTGACACAGATTTTAAAATTGAAAGTAGCAATGCATGGATGTGTGTATAAGTGTAATAAATTTCAAATCGAATTCTTCGATCTTAGTGCTGTATCATCGGGGTACAATTTTTTTTCGCGCAGCTTCTTATTGTTGTTATCTACCTACCTTTAAGCTACGTACGAGTATGCCGTTCGCAGCATCCACCCCTCAACTTAGGAAATTTGAAATGTTGATTTATGTGCTTAACATTATAACAAATATTGTTTAAGGAAAGTAAAAGTATCGGAGGTTTACCAAAAATACAAAAAAAAAAATACAAAAAAAAAAAACAATAACAACAAAAATTGCGCTTAATGTGCACTGTGATGCCATTTATTACAACTTGGGGGTGCGCGGTGTACTCATATTGCTGTTATTATTCTTCTTTATGTGCGTATTCTTCTTCATTTGTAATTCGATACTTAACGATATTGATACGTATGTATAGCCGTTGGGCGCCCTGCGAGCAACAACAACAAAAAAGTAAACATTTTGGAAGATAAAATTGTGTCGATATAAAATTTAAAAGGCAAATAAGTAATATTTTATGCATTCGCCATTATGCAAATCAACTAAAGCCACAGAAAAAAGATGGCACACTTGAAGAGCTTTTAGTGCCTGCAAAAGCCAAATTTGGTGTGAGGCGATAGGAAAAGTTTTCAGAAGAGAGTACCATCATTAAGACGCTTTAATTTCTTTCCAATATAATTCCAAACAGATACTGATTATAAGTAAAATTTAAAAAAAGTCCTCTGAAGCCATTTTGGAGACCCCCCGCCCAAAACTCCAAGGCATTTATTTGTTTATTACGAAGATTATGAGGATTACACAGATTATTTTTATGATTAAAAAAAAGAAATAGAAAAATAAAAAGTAGATAGAGTTGTATTAAAAATTAAAAGGAAAATATATTTAAGTACGAGTACAAACGAACAATGCAAAAAACAAAGAAGGTTGAACGCGACGAATAGTGGGAAACAGGGTAGATAATCCACCACTGGGGAAATAAATAAATTTAACAATTAAACGTTTTTGTAACTCCAACTACAATTTCTTGTGGAAATATGCAATTAATACACGGTGATTTCAATCATTTTACACGCAGGTACAATGGTGAATTATCTACAATCGATTGTAAAGCGTCATTCAGGACACGGGCTTTGAGTTAAGATAAACGAAAGTCTATTTCTTAATTAATGTTACTATGCTTTGGGTTAATCCGCACCACTTCCACTGGCTTTTATTCGCAGTAAATTCGAGCAAAGTCAAAGTTCATCATTAATTTGCAAAAGTAAAGTTTTTTTGACGGCTGAAGTTGAGGCTAAGAGGAAAAAAAAGAATACAAATTTGAGAACAGGATTGAAGGAGTATAAAATCAACAAGGTTAAGACAATGAGAGTAATTACTCAAGCCGCAGATCAGACGCATTTGAACGAATTTAGATCATGTGCCGCATAAAGGGAACGAACAGCTCGTTGTTCTTGTTTTTTGGAACCGGTACTAGGACCTCTTGCTATCAGTAGTGTACTGCCGCAAGGACGATTTGTTTAACCGATTGATATTTCGAATCGACTCACTTTATCTTGAAGAACAAGAGAGTACATTTTTATTTGTTAGCATACTCATAGTACGCCCCTATGTCTATTTCAGTTTTTCTAGCATACTTAAAGGAGTTAAAATTTTGGGTAAAAATGGCTGCAATTTCTCCATAGGACATACTCAAACAAACGTGAACAGTTCAACCCATACAAAATGATCAAAACTGCCATTAGTCGTATCCTCCTGTATGAACTTAGACATATGTACATATGTACATACATATATGTATGTAGATGTACATTAAAGCTTTCAATGCAATTTTATTCGAATTATATAGTTGAATAACCAAATTAGACTGCCAACTAAATGTTTACTGCCAACACTAACTTTGGAAATCAAAGAGAGAATTTTTCTTTTCTATAGTACAAATGCTTTTGAATGAATTTGTACATACATATCTACTTGTATTTAAAGTATATACATACATACATACCTACTGCGAGCTTTAATATTTACATAAGATTATATGAATGCAATAATGGAATTTCAATTTGTTATCAAAGCCGTCTGAGAATCAATTTTGATTTATGTACACATGCGCGAGCACAAGTAAATCATTGTAAAGAGCAAAAGGGCAGCAATTGGCTGGATTTTGCCAGTGCTGCCAGGATATTTTTTTTTGCTCACCGCTCGTTTTGGTCTGTAGTGTTTTAACAAAATCACTATACCTAAGTCTAGTTTCCCATTTCCGAAAGGTTGTTAAGGTTTCTAATATCATCTGTATGTTTTTAAATTTGATATCCTTTTATTTTTATCCCTACCATTGGTGCAGTTCTTTCCGATTTTACCAATAAACTCTAAGGCGCTAAATGTCCTTTAGATTAGATGTTTTGAGTCGAGTGTTCGCAAAAAAATGGCAACGCTGACTTCCTTCACACGAAAATTATAGCTCCAATGCATACATTCATCCACCAGCAAACCGAAGTATGTATGTACGTCTACACTCATAAAGATAAACTCGAAGATAACAACAAATGAACATTTATGCGCTGCTTTCTTCTAAACTCCTTGAACAACTCAATTCGTTCGTATTGCAAAATTGGCTTTGCTCCATCTTTAGGTACGCCCCCAACATTGATTTCAAGGCAAATTTAGTTTTGCTTTACATTAAATGGCATTAGAATGCGTATAACAAGTCAAACAAATTCTATGGATATTTTAAGTCTTAGATTGAAAGTTGTATTTAAGTAAGCAGACAACCGAACATACATTTAATAAATACATTGAAATCGAAGTTTAAGTACTTTTTGAGTAGTCACAGTTCAAAGATTAATTTGCGAAATTCAAGTAAGTAAGCACATAAAAACCAACCATTCAACCTAGTTCTTAAGATTTCAATAGACAACTTTCTTGGGTACTATTGCCGCCTTGGGTACTAGTTGCTCGACTAGTTGCACAAGTTGATAACAAAAAATCATTTTAATTAATCCGGCTTGATTTGGCGACCAGGCGATTTCGGCCATTACTCAGAAAACCAAGCCACTCATACTTTCTAAGCAATAATTGACACCAAGAGAGGCCGAGTTAACCACTCTCACAACAGCTGGTTCTGTTCCAGCGGAATGACTTCGATTTTACCAGGTTAGGATTCGTCTCCAAGTTAAGCTCCCTTCTTCTTTTCTTTGTGTGATCCTACCCCATTCCTTGTTGCCCAAAGTTATATCGAAAGGAATACCTTTTAGTTAGAAACGACAGCCCCTTCAGAGCGTTTTAATCTTTCTTAGAAGATTTTACAAAAACATAAGACAGAATACGGTATTTTTTAAGAACGGGATTGTATACCTGGTAACCAACCGACAGGAAGTGAATAAGTTACAAGGGGATCGATTCTGGTCGCAAAATTCCCCAACTACCTCATGAAAACTTCATCAAACACGAAATCCTGAGAAAGACTCATCATAAAACGAATGCTAGCTAGTAAAATTCTAGAATATTGATGATGATATAAGATGGTTTCTACCTTGGAGAGAGAAAAGTTCTCCAAAAAATTTATAGCATTTTACGTGATGCCAACAACGAAAACAATTTTTTTTGGAGGGGCATAGGGGAAGGTCCGCATTGAGTTGTTACAAAGCGATGTAAGATTATTGCGGCTATGTTGGTGCTTCTGATTCGTTTTAATTTATTTCTCCAGAGATACAACTTTTAGCTATGGAGGTTATGATAATTTTAAACCTTCAGATCAAATCAGTAAATGCAATAATAAACACAAAAGTCTGCTAAATATTTAAGCAAGAATTACATTTCTAAAACGTTACTTATCAACACACAGCCATGCAAAATATGAAATGTGAAAAGTATCAAAAGTTCATAGAGCAACTAAAAGTAAAACAAATTTATAACAGTGCAGGCAGGTGCTTTAAGGATTAATAAGCAGCCTTAAATCATATAACAATATAATGGACTTTACACAGATTACATGTACTTACATACATATGCATTTTTATTAGACCGGCCTTTATATTCAAAGTTGTATATGATTCTACAACGGAGTGCTCTTAAACTTAAACTAAAATTAAATTCCAAGCCAAATTTTATCTAGCGACTTTCTTTCGACTTCTTAGGGTTAAGACATAAGCCGTTCATAGACCGTTGACACAAATCGTAATTTAAATTGTTAATACACGAAAAAACACGAACTGGTACGATCACTAGGTCAGCACATACATATACAATTGTAGGTCGTCAGCATAAATGTGAATATTACCATTCTTAAGAACACCAAGAAAATTGTTTATGTACAAAATAAATAACAGGGGACCAAGGATTGAGCGTTGTGGGACACCTCTTAAAACATTAACGAAGCCAGCACAATTGAAAAAATTAAAGAGGGCGTCCAGCTTCTCACAGAGAACGGTGTGATCGACAGGGTCAAACGCTTTTGAATGATCGAGAAGAGTTAGGAAAGCACTGCAATTTTTGGCAACTTGTTCTGGAATATCCTCTATAACCTATAGGACCGATGTTTCACAGCTATAATTTGATCTGAATCGGGACTGGGAATATATGCGTGGGAAGTATGTATAGTATATGCCATTTATATGTGTGTTTCAATTAAATTTCTTCATATTCCCCGTTTCTCTTACAATCCAGCCATTTATTCAGGTTGCAAACTTCTGACAGAATTTAGCAGTTTCTCCATAGTGATTACATGCACCATAACAATAAATACAAGTACATACACCAGAAGGAATATTTCGTGGTACCTTTGTGTCAAATTTGAAGAAAATCGCAACATAAACAAAAAAGTTTGGAATATTTCGGTCCCTGGTCCACTTCCCGGGATAATGAAAAATAGATAGTAGCCGATTCTCAGACCTACTAAATACGCTCACAAAATTTCATGACAATCGGTCAAGCCGTTTCGGGCCCCTGCCTAAACCGTCAGTTCATTCCCACGACAGCCGGTTCTACGTACCGGAATGACTAGGGGTTTCCCCGACCAAGAGCTGTTATTTCGCCACCCCCCTACCTAAACCGTCAGCCGTTTCGGAGGAGTATGGGAAACCGTGACACGAGAATTTTATATATAAGATGTATGTAATTAACTAAGAGTAATGCAAACCTTTATCCGGATTCGATAGTTTTATACTTTCAGGACTTCTATCTGTAAGGTCGATAAAATAAAAAAATTTAAACCGGTCTAATATCTACACGAAAGCATCGCTCGGACGTAATGAGGAAAGTGTTAATTAAACAACCCAGTGATGCATACAAAGATTATTTTCCACAGAAGAATGGCAAGCAATTTGTAATTGTGGGTGCGAAAGTGGAAGATGGCGAGCTTCGCGCATAAGCAAACTGTTGCAGCGCATGACGGAGCGTTGTTGTAAAGTAGATTTTGATGTTACGTACATAAATACATAGATAAATTGCACCACAGCTTTTGGCTGTAAAATAGAGTGAAGGACAGCTTAAAGGATTTAGGAGAGTAGCAAATTCAATTAGCGGATTAAATACCGCAACATTATTGACGCGACTGCATCACCGCCAATATAAAGGCGTTTCGGTTATGGGGAAGGTGGAAATTTTTCGTTTTAGAAATTATGATTTGAATTAATTTCTCATAGATTTTTTATCGAGATTTTTGCGTAAATTAACAAACCTCGACTTTTAGTAGCGATATTCATGCCAGGAGGATCCTAAGTTTGCTTACTCGTTTAAAAATAATGAGCAAGAAAAATTATTTTTCACATTTTCAAATGAAATGAATAAAAATGAAAAATTTTTTACGAACAAATAATAAAATAAACAGGTTTCTTTTTATTTTTAATAAAGTAATACAGTGGAAAATGCTTAGTCAGTAATTTGATTATGTGTGAAATCGCTTTCATACTTAGTTGGTGACTTGCATGACGAAATAGCTAATGTGCCAAAAGTGGTTTTTGTTTAGAATATCGGCACTAGGTATGCCGGTTTTTATTATTTTTTCCCCCTCGGGATTTTTGATAATGTCTTCACTATAAAGTGCTTACAAACTTTGAGAAGTAACGAATTTAGAGTTCTTTTAAAATTTTTGTTAACTTTATGAACAAAAACTTAGTTCATTTAGATAAAAAAAAATTATATGTAGCATCTGTCAACGTCTGGTTAAGACAAACTTTATCATCAAATAACCTAATAATGCGTGAGCTTAGAATGACATGTTCGTCCACGCAAAAGTCGGTCAAAGTTATTATGACAAAGATTGTCATTGTGAACGGTTTTGACAAGAAATTTACAGAAGTTGAATTGGTAACGCATAAATAATATGTTTGCAAAATAATTTATGATGTTTACTTCCGCATTTTTTTTACATTTTTTATTATTATTAGCACATAATCAGAGGTTCATCCTTTGATAACTTTTATCAGAAGATAAACAGCGAAATATTGATAATCAGCCATTGAAAAATGATTTCTGGGTCAATCTCTGATAAAGTCTTGATAAAGCCGTTATTCAGACATTGAGTAAACGGCTCTGAAGTGTGATCGTAAACAACATTTTTTATTAATGGTGTCATCCTCTGACCTCTGAAAAAGCCGCTAGAAAGCAATAAACCTAGGCAGAACTTTAAGCTCCCCTGTAAAAAACATAAGCATTATAAATAAAATTAAAGAAAAAAAACTTTTTAAAAATAAGCTTTTATTATTGTTTAATAAAATTAACTAAAAAGTAAAAAATAAATTCACTGTAAAGAAATGTAACACTTTATAAGTTCATTGTAACCTTTACCGATAATTAGGCTTCTTCGTCTGCGATAAAATAATTCAATATTGTACATGATTAAATATTTTTAACATTAAAACTTTACACTTAAATTATTAAATCTTCCAGTCTACATCACAGTCTCAATTTTATTTTTATTATTAATAAAAGCGTGTTAAATTTTATTTGGTATAATTAGAAGCATTTAGGACCTTCTTGTCTATTTGATGGTATAATTAAGGACGTGTAAGACATTTCTTGCGGGGGGTATTTTTTTCTCCCGACGAGGGAGTCTTTTCTGATCAGAAAACGAGCGCATATATGCTTATTTTAATCATCCAGGAGACTCTAAAAAGACTCGAATATGATTGTAAAATTCAAAAAATGCTATGTGGGTAAAAAGAAAAAGAATTTGAAAATTTGAAGTGATGTGAAAAAGAAAATATCACGAATCTCGGTATTTTCGGGTTTGGCATCCCTAATATGCACATCTGTATGTATGTATGTATGCACATTGATAATTTGCGTTAAATTATTTTTGTTAACTTCTTATTAAAACGATTATCTAACAGATAATCAAAAAACGAATTAGCAACCTCGGATTGAACATTGAAATGAATAGTATAATTAGTTTTCAGTGACAGAGTTAAAAAATAGAAGCTAAAAAATAATTTTAAAAATAGACTATTTGACAGATTCGAGTATTCTTTTACTAATTTTATCTGATTTCCTTACCTTCTGTGGTTTATACAATTGATGGGGATAATGAAACTGAGCTCCATCACCTTTTCAAAAAATTCCAAGGGTCCGATCGTTGAATTTAAAAATTTGGATTTGGACAGACATTTTTTTATTCGATTTTCAAACAGCTCAATAGTTGCTATTCGACTAATCGATTAGCAAGATATGTAATCGCTTTGCAAACAAGAGCCCTACTAAAAAGAGCAAATTATAAAAAAATCATATTGAAAATCTCTGAAATCCCATTGAAAATCTCTAAGAGCTGCTTTTGAGTTTAGTAGAAAATAAAGAGTACATAACGGCACCAAAGTTCGATCAACAAACAAAACGTTTCAGTAACCCTTTTAGCCTTCGCTACTTCAAAATTTGAAATTATAATTAAATCTATTTGTACTTAGGTACTTGGTTATTAACGTTATCTTACGGTACTTAGTCATTTTGTGCACAAAGTACACGAGAGCCTCTTCCATTTTTAGATTGCAAAGCGCTATTCTTAGTCATTTTTTATTTGGCCGATAAAATATTAATGAGGCAATTTTCAATTTGTTATATTTGCACATTGAAAATGCACGAACAGTAACAATTATACAGGAATATGTTCATATATGTACGTATGCCCACCCGGCAAAAATCTGTAGTTTTCTCTTCAATCATGTAAAGATTACTCTTTAAAGAGTATAAGAGTACTCCGAATAATTTTTCATATTAAGAAACTATTTACGTGGTGATGTCCTCTGAAAGGACCACCTACTCTTTCCCAAATTACTATCAAGTTGTGACTGCATACATCATCTATAGGGAAGTACTTTCAAGAACAGACTACTTTCAAAACTACTTTCTAAGAAGTACTACTACTAGAGTACTTTTAACAACACGATTAGCCAATGGAATATCTTCAGGAGGAGACTTGCGAAACTAGTCCTAAGAATGATGAAAAGAGATGCAGCATTAAACCAACATTAGAAAACCGGTTACGAACTCTCTTCGGATATACGACACAATGAATTTGCCTCTTGACAACTCAGTAACAGCCATCGTGTTATGATTATTGTCGATAAAACACGATCAATGATCGGCCTTAAATAAGCTCAGGGTGGTTCGCTAAAGCGTTACAAAAGAGTACTAAGGGAGTACTCCAATAAACCAAAATTATAATATATAATATAATGTTATCAAACGATTTTTGCCTGGCAAGTACCTACTCACTTATTGTTATTGTATTTATATACATACATACGTTTGTGAGATGTTTATATTTGTGCGGAATGCACGGCTGAGTCTACCCTGCAAAAAACCGAAATACTCCGTTCCATACTCCATAGAGTACTCCTTAAGGAGTATCGGAGTACTCCAACACTTATCCTCGCTCATATAAAAAAGGTGGTCCAATTTACATGGCGATGGCCGGTAATTGGATCACCTAATCCGACTCGGAGTACTCCATTTCTTTGCTTTTGAGTACTCTATAGACCACCTACATGAGAGTACTCCCAAAATACTCCTATTGGCTTACTCTATGGACTATTCAACAGCAAAGCGAGAGAGGGAGTAGGTGGTCCTCAAAAAGAACACATACTCCCTCTCTCGCTTTACTGCAAAGTACTCTATAGAGTATTTTTTTGGCAACATTTTCAAAGTACTCTCACGTAGGTGTTCCATAGACTTTTCAGCAGGGTGCTCCGATATGGATTAGGTGAT
This sequence comes from Sphenella marginata, assembly GCA_951509765.1. NCBI lineage: Eukaryota > Metazoa > Arthropoda > Insecta > Diptera > Tephritidae > Sphenella > Sphenella marginata. Next base: position 26,959,987 of record OX608080.1, on the reverse strand, counting down.
CCAATCACCGGACATGGGCTTATAAATTGGACCACCTTTTTGTATGAATGAGGATAAATGTTGGAGTACTCCCATACTCCAACGTTTTTTACAGGGTAGGGGTCTTCTGCATTCGTCTGCAATAAATGACTCATTCCATGAATTGATACGTTAACATTAGGATGGGACAATTTTTTTTTAAAATGTTTTTTGACAAATTTCGATTACAAAGTACGAACAACGCTATGGGAATATTTCGAGCTCACTGATGGCTAATTTTCTGTACCATGTATTTTAAAACTATTTCCTGCTTATTTTGAAATAAGTATAGAAGTTGAAAAATGAATTTGGAGTAATTTATAAGTAAGCTTCACTAATAATCATACAAAAAATTGTAGGAAGTAATATCTAAATGTTCCTGAAGATAATATCCCACAGGGGCTTACTGTCAACGAACAAAATAAAACTAGGAGAGAAAATGATAGCAACGCGAATTCGATTATATTCGCGCTGATTTGATTCGGAGTTTTGTAATTTCAAATGTTTAAGTAAAAGAGGATATACATATAACGAAATCGATTCTCATTTTATTTTATTAACATTCTGATGGTTCAATTATGCTTGCATAGCATAGCAAGGAGGATGGGTCCGCGTGTAGAAGTCCACGTAAGTGGGGAAAGTTTCTGATCGCCATTCACTTGGGAATGGCCAGAGCGATTCTTTTGCATGCGGTCCAAGCAGCTCACTACTTCCGGGCGCTTGCGTCCAAGTATCCTCTGGGTAGCCACCGAACACCCGTTTGGTGGTGAGCTAAACGTGAGAAGGCGACAACCTGGCAAGGCCACTCCGACATAATCGGTTTAAGGGCTTATCAGGGGTTTACAAGCAGCGTCTGATCACCTAGTGGTGCGGCTGTAAGCGGGCGTCTGTCTTGGATCAAGCGGCTCGCTATATAAACGTGCACTTAAATTACAACCTCCCGTGGAACGGGTTGTGCGTTGGGTTTGGGACCCACCACATAAAACAACGTACCAATGAAATTCAAAAAAGCCTCGGATATGAGAACCCCCTTTTTAGATGACGACACACGCAAACGAAACAAGGACTACGATTTAAGGGCATGCACCTGGAATGTCCGGTCCCTCAATGGGGAAGGTGCCGCTGCCCGGTTGGTTGAGGCCCTGAGGAAGGCTAAAGCTGACATCACCGCCATACAGGAGATGCGATGGACGGGGCAAGGTAATATGAACAAACCACCTTGCAACATTTACTGGAGTGGGCATGTCGACAAGCGCAGATTTGGCGTGGGATTTGTGGTGGGAGAGAGACTCCGTAATCGAGTACTGTCGTTCACACCCGTGAATGAGCGTCTCGCTACAATCCGCGTAAAAGTACGATTCTTTAACATCTCGTTTATCTGCGCCCACGCTCCGACGGAAGAGAAAGACGACGTGGAAAAGGATGCATTCTACGAGCGCCTGGAGGAAACTTACGAGCGCTGCCCCCGTCATGACATCAAAGTCGTGCTTGGTGACTTTAACGCCAGGGTGGGCAAAGAGGGTGTATTTGGACCCACAGTCGGGAAGTTCAGCCTGCACGACCAGACTTCTCCAAATGGATACAGGCTGATCGACTTCGCCGGTGCCCGAAACATGGTCATTGCCAGCACCAGGTTTATGCACAAGAAGATCCATCAGGCTACATGGCTGTCTCCCGATCGAAGAACGCGAAACCAGATCGACCACATTGTGATAGACGGACGGCATGCTTCTAGCGTTTTAGATGTTCGCACAATAAGAGGTCCAAACATCGACTCCGATCACTACCTAGTAGCAGCTAAGATTCGTACCCGCCTCTGTACGACAAAACAGGTGCAACAGAAAACGCAAGGAAAGCTGGACGTCGAAAAGCTGCAATCGCAACAGACCGCCAATGATTTTGCAGACCGACTCTCACACCTGCTCTCTGAGAGCACAATTCAACCCAGTGGAATGCATGAGCAGTGGGAGCACATCACAGGAGCACTCCGTACCGCAGCCGAAGAAGTAATTGGATTCCGGCGAACGAGAAGAAACAACTGGTACGATGATGAAGAGTGCCGAGCTGCAACGAAAAGAAAGAACGAAGCCTACAAGGCAACGCTAAGATCGAGTGCAACAAGGAGTGTGTGTGAACACTACCGCGAGTTGAAAAGGGAAGCGAGGCGACTTTTCCGGGCAAAAAAAAGAGAGGCAGAAAAGCGTGAAATCAATGAGCTTGAGATGCTAGCCAATGGGAATAATGCCCGAAAATTCTATCAAAAAATTCGACGAATGACGGAAGGTTTCAAGCCCGGGGCAAATTCCTGTAAGAACGAGAACGGCGACCTGGTGACTGATGTTCAGAGAATACTAGAGATATGGAGGGATCACTTCTCTGCCCTTTTAAATGGAGAAATTGAGCAAGAAACCAGAGAAGAGCTCGAACCCGAACCCACAATCGAAGACGACGAAATTGACGTCCCAGAACCCGACTATAATGAGGTGCGAATAGCAATATCCCGGTTAAAAAACAATAAAGCAGCTGGCGCTGATGGTTTGCCTGCTGAGCTATTCAAGCATGGCGGCGAGGAGCTGGTAAGGCGTATGCACCAGCTTCTGTGCAGAATATGGTCGGATGAATGCATGCCCGAAGATTGGAATCTAAGTGTTCTTTGCCCAATCCACAAAAAAGGTGATCCTGCAAACTGCACCAACTACCGCGGAATCAGCCTTTTGAATATCGCATATAAGGTCTTGTCAAGCGTATTGTGCGAACGATTGAAGCCTGACGTGAACAGACTGATTGGACCTTATCAGTGTGGCTTCAGACCTGGAAAATCTACCATCGACCAGATTTTTACAATACGTCAAATCCTGGAGAAAACCCGTGAGAAAAGAATCGACACACACCACCTCTTTGTTGATTTTAAAGCCGCTTTCGATAGCACGAAAAGGAGCTGCCTATATGCCGCTATGTCTGAATTTGGTTTCCCCGCAAAACTTATACGGCTTTGCAAAATGACATTGAGCAACACCACCAGCTCAGTCAGAATTGGGAAGGACCTCTCCGAGCCGTTTGAAACTAAACGAGGTTTCAGACAAGGTGACCCCCTATCGTGCGATTTCTTTAATTTGATGTTGGAGAAAATAATACAATCTGCAGAACTCAACCGCGCTGGAACAATATTCTATAAAAGCGTGCAACTGTTAGCATATGCTGACGACATTGACATTATCGGCCTTAACAACCGTGCCGTAACCTCTGCGTACTCCAAACTAGAAAAAGAAGCGGAAAAAATGGGTTTGGTGGTGAACGAAGGCAAAACGAAGTACATGCTGTCATCAAGCAAAGAGTCAGCGCATTCGCGCCTTGGCACCCACGCCACTGCTGGCACCAAAAAGTTCGAAATAGTGAAGGACTTCGTTTACCTTGGATCCAGCATAAACTCCAACAATAATGCCAGCCTAGAAATCCAACGAAGAATTGCTCTTGCAAATAAATGCTACTTTGGACTGAGTAGGCAATTGAAAAGTAAAGTCCTCTCTCGACGCACGAAAATCACACTCTACAAGTCACTCATCGCTCCCGTCCTGCTATATGGTGCAGAGGCGTGGACACTAACAACATCTGACGAGGCTGCATTGGGAGTATTCGAGAGAAAAGTTCTGCGAAAGATTTATGGGCCTCTACGCGTTGGCGACGGCGAGTACCGAAGAAGATTTAATGATGAGTTGTATGAGCTTTACGCAGACGTCGACATAGTACAGCGCATTAAAACACAGCGGCTTCGCTGGCTAGGCCACGTCGTGCGAATGAACGAAGACGCTCCAGCCCAGAAGGTATACTTATCGGCACCCGCCGGTGGAAGCAGAGGAAGAGGAAGACCACCACTCCGATGGAAGGACCAAGTGGAGACCGACCTGCGATCTCGTGGGGTCTCCAATTGGCGCCAGTTGGCGCAAAGAAGAAATGACTGGCGAGCTATGTTGGACGGTCAAAATCGCTCAGGCGGTTAGATGGCCATTTAAAGAAAGAAGAAGAAGCATAGCAAGACATTGCATGGGATCTGTCATTTCCGATATCTGTTGAATTGGTTTTACATGTATTCGATTATACAACGCATGGCAACCCAGAGCATGGCATAGAAGTCTGTTGAATTTTGATCTCTATGTAACTTAACATACGTACTGTCAAAGCTTTTGCTTATTATTCTTATAAATTTTAATAAAAAACAAATAAAAGCGTTGTAATGGAAGAAGAAAAGCTGAAAGAATGTGTGCGAGCTCATGAAATTCTGTATGTTTCGCGAATATCTGATTTTGAGGGGCTGTGCGTTGTGCGAAGTATAATCAACATTTTCTTTTACGTGCTGTGTACTGCTATGCTATGCCCTGCTATGCAAGCTTAACTGAACCATGAAGTACAGCTGTGTGGGAAGAACAAGCAATCAGCTATTTGTCCAAAGCAGACCTGTTAAATTCCCATTAGAATTGAGTAATCAATTGATTGAATAGCTTTTTCAATCATTAATGATTATTTTAATTGTTTTCAGAAAGTTCCCATTACTAATTGATTAGAATTAGAAGAAAAAAAAAAAATCAAAATAACATTTTTTGATTGTTTTTGATTACTTTTGATTTTTTTTTGATTATTTTTTGATTTTTTTTGTTTATTTTTATTTTTTTATTTTTTTGGTCTTTTTGCTGAGTATTTTTGAGAGTATTTTTATGTAGTCTAAAAGGAAAGCATACGACATTTTCGAAGTTAAGTGTTCACCGACGATACGTATCGGTTTGATATAATGGTACAGCGACATAGTTTTCACAGAGTATTTTTATTTATCTTTTATTTTCTTACATGTATATCTACTTTCTTTGAATATAATACAATACAATTTCAATGTTTTCTAAAACTGCAAAAAACTGTAAAATTTGTACAAAAACGAACTTTATGCATCGCTTATGCATAATTCCATCAATCAAACAATACACAAAATAATCAGAACAATCAGAAATAATCAAAAGTAATCAAATAATCTAAATCTAAAAAATCATGATTGTTTTTTGATTGTTTTTTAGAATAATCATTAAAACAATAATTAAGACCCGTAAACAATGGCTAATCAATCATTACTACATACTTTTCCAAAAAGTTATCAATCAAACCGGTAATCATTAGGATTATTAATCATTACTTAACAGGTCTGGTCCAAAGTAGCACTTGTTTTTACGGTAGTGCGGTGTGGACCGGAGAGGCTATTTCCGATCTTAACTGAGCTTTTTGTACTTGTCACATTTAGTTCAATCGCTGACTTAGCAGCATAAGGCCGACTCCTCTTCGCACTTTCAGAACAACACGTCATTTAACAATGAATAAAATAGTTGACACAGAGTTACCTTGCGAAACATAATAAAGTTCTTCATACCAACAACCAACTTAATTTTTTTTTATAGGGTCCTCTGTTACTTTTAATTTTAGTCAAAATTTTTGCTTAATATGACGTTGATTGTAGTTTTCTAGCCTGATGTAGCTTCACCTAAAAAATAAAATCACCAACCACGCCTCTGTAATTTCTACTATTCTTGAACTTGAGAAGCTTGAAATTGCTTGCTCAGTCAATCTTTTACCGTGAACGAGTACAGTAAGAATTAAATTATGAAGCGCTACTTACGAGTGCATAAGTTTGTTGTTCAATCGAATCAGAGAATATAATAAAAAGTGAAATTATATATATACAAATGTAGATGTGTGCTAAAAAACGTAATGCAGAAAATCACAAACAATTGAATTTATTACAGAGAAGTTCATTTATAAAGCGCTGGATCAGTGCGAGGCTGAGAGAAAAATAAGGTTTAACGATTAATACAAGAAAACAGCTGAAACAAAAGTTGCATGAAAAAGTTAAGATAAATAAAGCAGAAACATTATTTAAAAATTCCCAAGCTAAACAAATTTGTCAATCTGTGAAATGTAGCTAGATTTACATTGCAGCAACATTTTTGATACGCTTCGGCGATTCTTTAAACTGCGACTCAGCTAACCTTCATTGTACACTGAATCTAAGCATTTTGGGTGGGAAATATCATCAATTGCTAATTCTGAGATAATCAACGTCTGGCAGCGGCGCGAAACGAAAACGAACTTTTATAAACTATTTGTTGTTTTATCTCGTGTCTGTGCGAATGGAGGAAAAAAGTGTTTAACGAGGGTTGCTACGTAAGTCAAAAGATACGCCAATATCAATGTGAATGCATCATAGTTGAGTTTGTTGTCAAAGAAATATATATTTTGAATTGAAATTAGCTTCGAGTTGTGAGAAGGGATAAGGCTGTCATCAAAATAATTTAGAGCCTTCTCGATGGCTAATGTCTGAGAGCTCCAACATAGGCGCAAAAGTTATGTGACAGTAAAGCAAACTAAGAGTTATCAGATTCTGTGATTTAAAGGCCCCGAATCATAGTCGAATTAAAATAGAGTTTTATCTACATAAATACTATTCTAAAATAAACACCATTTCATGTCTGTCATAGTCAATTTAAAGTACGTTTTATATCTAAGATGGAGTTTTAATCTTAGCATTTTCAAATTACGGCTTGTGTTTATGGTTATGCAATGTCCCAACGCTTACTACAAATTTTAGTTTGAGCCACAGCAATGCTATGGTTTGTTGATAAAATAGTTGATACAGGGTGAGCTTGCAAAACTAAACAATTTCTTCATATCACCAACCAACTTAATTTTTTTTTATAACGGGACCGTAACAGTTACAATTTATTTTAGCTAAAATCTGAACGTAATATGACTTTTGATTGATCAACATTTTAAATGTCTTTTTAGGTTAAGTAACGATTTTAATTACTAATTGATGGAAAAAAAAAAAAAAATGCTTTGGTTTTCCTGTGTTGCCGCAGATTGTAATGATATACAAATATCACTAAACATTCGTAGCAATCCTCGTATTATTTGTTTTTATAGAATCATCGACGCTCTTATTACCGATTGTAACTTGTGCGAAATTCGTCTTTGTGCGTCATACGAACCAAGCCGCTGATAAGCAACAATTCCGCTGACCAACACTTTCCTTTATCAGCCGAGTGAATTTAAATATTTACACATCATAGAAATACTTACTTACAATAACAATAATAATAACAACAACAATGCAATCATCTTATCAATTTTGGTCAGTGCCATTCATATTGCTGCCGATTCAACATTAATCCTCATTCAATATTCAATCGCAGTACAGTTTAGTTGTGAAAAATATTATAGTGAAAAATATATTATTCTTGAAGGAAATAAAAAAAAAATGTGACAGTGCTATTGTGAAAAACTCGTGTGCCATAAGCGATACTCCAACAAATACAACAAACAATTGAACGAGCCCCCTTTTTCATTGAGTATCTTCACACACACACACACAAACGCTTATCTCCATTTCCCACTGATAAAAGAGCAAAAATAACAACTCACAAACTGAACTTCAGCTGTGATCTCGCGCGCATCTGCATCGTAAACACAGTTTCCCATTGACCGCCGCGCGCATCTGCATCGTAAACACAGTTTCCCATTGACCGCCGCGCGTTCTACAACATGTTGCGCTTAAAACTTTTGATTATATTTACGTTCCTTGTCTTCAGCATTGATGCATCCAGCAACAGCAGTACTGAACGGCCTTCAACATGGTCATTCAATTTTGGTGGCCTTTCGCTATTCAACATTCCAAAATTCGGTCGTTCGATTTTAGATACGGTTCGTGTGGTTACTGAAAATCCTATAAATATTGTTGATATTTTGCCACGTGCTCGCGATGTTAATCCAGATGTGTTGGACGATTCACATTTAAAAACGGTAGACAACAATTTCTGCTTTACTTTGAAAATTTTAAATCTTAATTTTGGCTTTTTTTTTTGTTTGGTTCGCTTCTCCTTTAGCCGGATTTATTACGAAAATATGGTTACCCCGCCGAAGTGCATCATACGGTCACCGATGATGGCTACATTTTGGAATTACATCGCATAGCTCGTGAAGGCGCCACACCAGTGCTATTAATGCATGGGCTATTGGACTCATCAGCTACTTGGATTATGATGGGACCAAATAAGGGTCTTGGTAAGTAAAACGGTATTGACTCTCATACGGAACTTTTTATTTTTTCACGGAAGGGGCCTGCAATAAACCCAGAGTTTGGTTAGTGACACACCTGCACTGGGCTTGTGGTAAAAGATAACTAGAACCACGACATTCGGGCTGGTGCCACAAGGAGCTTGTACCAGATTTATATTTCGGAAAGGACTGTCCATATAAGAATAACGCTTTTTGGGTTATCCCGTCGCATTCCAATATATTTAGTGGCATTGTAAATCGATAGCGCTTCCAAAAAGCATGGCCTCAGCGGTTAGTGTCTTCCACACCACAGGTCCGAATATAAAACCGAGTGTCAAGAAATATTAAAAATTAAGTAAGAAAATAGCATTTCTGCCATAGAAAGGTTCTAAACGGACTCCATACGGAGACGTTCGTGAAACATTTTCGGAACCACCATGATTGGAACAATACAACATATACATATTTAGCTTCCTTACAATCTATTGTTCTTTTAAATGAGGCTGGGCTATGTATTTTTAAATTAACATTATTGAAGAGGTTGTACTAAAGGATCGGACACTTGAAACCATGATTCGTATTCATGAAAGGTATCAAGCCTTCGACATAGCCGAAGACAGCCCTTTCCTTACTTGTTTTTTTTGTAATTTTCTTAAATTTGACTTTTTGCTACGTGAACCGTAGTGCAAATATACTCAATCAGAGTGATAAAGAAACTCATGGTTCACATTAGCGGGACTTATCGTAATTATTCTAACATAAGTTCATTACTCATAGTCCTAAATCGTAGCAGATAGGGACGCATTTAACTTAAATATTTTTTAAAACTTGGTTTTAAAATGCTGCTCCCCCTCGTGGATGACCCCTCTTGTGCAGTTCTGTAATAACAATTGTCGAACAAATAGTAGGTGAAGGTCAAAGATATTAATCAACACGTTGTGTCATGACCCCTAATTTGCATTAGTGCATTGAAACTAACTGTGCAGATATTAACAACAAAAAGAGCGGTGAGAAGTATAAATACAAAATTTCTTCATTTATTTTAATTACTTTTCTAATTTGTGTCTCAACTTACAAATTATGTTCAATTGTTTGCTTTATTCCCACACATGCCGCAATTAAAACATGATTAACTTTAAAATATACAATTTTACAATCGTTTTACTAATTTTAACGTTCACCCAATAAACAAATTGGAAGATAATCAGACGGGTTTGGTTGTCAATTTGATTTGGACCACTTTGTAGTGAATATTACCGCAAAGTTCCCGGAATTTTGAAATGACCCAGGAAATAGTTACGAACAATTTCGTGATCGGTTCTGATATGGGCGAGAAATTAAAAATCTCAATTATTTTGTGTTACAAAATTCTTCATTTCAAACATAACACAAGAGCTAACTTTTGAATTCTGACTACGGATTCGTGTTAAACGACCCAAAATCCATACGGATTGACCCGAGAACATACCACTTTTTTTCAGTAGGGCTGTGTTCAAACACCTGAGATTATACAAAAAATATTTATTAGGTACACGTTCCTCATTTGATTTTTGTACTTCCATTTCAGCTTACCTGCTTTATGACGAAGGCTATGACGTTTGGATGCCAAATGTTCGTGGTAACACTTATTCTCGCAATCACACAAAATACACCACAAAGCATTCCAAGTTTTGGGACTTTACCTTCCATGAAATGGGCAAATACGATTTACCCGCAAGCATTGATTATATCTTAGCTCACACGTCCAATGACATGTTGCACTATATTGGCCACTCACAAGGTACCATGACATTTTGGATTATGTGCAGTGAGCATCCCGAGTACAGCGATAAAATTATTTTGATGCAAGCTTTGGCGCCGGTGGCTTATGTGAAGCATAGTAAAAGTCCTGTCGTCGAATTTTTGGCTTTCTTTCAAGATCCCATTGGTGTATGTAGTATGGATAAATATGCTTTTATATTATTATTTTTTTTTTATCTTCATAGATGCTCTTGAAATTGATTGGCGCTCACGAATTCCTGCCCAACAACGAGTTTATGACTATGTTCAGTCAGTTGATATGCGATGAAGACACTTTGACGTTGGATATTTGCTCTGATGTGATTTTCTTGATTTCAGGCTTCGATAGAGCTCAAGCGAATGAGGTGAGATTTTTCTACGTCGATGTACCGAGTGCGTTAAGTCAGTTCATAAACTCTAGATCTTTTATGACCAGTCGTCTAAATGAATGTACCTACAGCTACACGGGGTGTTCGCTTTTTCTCATTGTTCCATCTTCTAATTTTTCGGAAAGACCATTTTTCGATTAAAGTTCAAGGTCGATAAGCCGAACCTAGTGTGAATGGGGAAATCCCTGAGTTCCAATCAGTGACTAAGCGATGAGATCAGCCAATACAAAAGACCCTCGGCTTAATTCGAAAACCGATCAACGTCCTTCACCACCAGTTGGGGCAAGCTGTAAGGGGTAAACTCTTTCCTAAACGGACGATCTGAACTAACTCTGACTCTGTAATCCGCCCCTATTGAACCAGATCTCTAGTCTATCTATTTAAACCCGTCACTGTTGGGGATATTGACCTCTCCCCGCAAAATATTAAGCCCCATAAGCTGATGATAAATTTGTTTCATTTGCTCTCTTTCTTTCAGACAATGCTGCCAGTTGTGCTCGGTCATTCACCAGCTGGCGCGTCCACCAAACAAATGCAACACTTTGGTCAATTAAAACGTTCAGGGCAGTTTCGTCAATACGACTATGGCTGGGTGCGTAACTATTGGATTTACAACAATGTCGCACCTCCCGAATATCATTTAGAGAATGTGCGCAATAAGGTGGCATTACATTATTCAAAAAACGATTGGCTGTCAACACCCGTCGATGTTGAACGATTGCATTTGCAGTTGCCAAATGTAATTGGTAAATTTTTAGTTAGCTATTCGAGATTTAATCATTTGGATTTTGTTTGGGGTGTGGATGCTCGTGAATTGTTATACGATCGCATTTTGAGGCTAATGAAATTGGTTGAACGTGGCGAGCTTTAAAGCGGCCCAAAACCGTTAAAACTGTAGTGCAACAACGATTTTTTGTTTTTAAAGAAATCTGTGTGTATATGTATGTGTGTACATATGTAATTGTATATAAAATGTATATTTAAGATCTACTTAGTTGGTATTATAGTTGTAAGTATAGTAGATTTAAAAGATTATCTTCATATTACGAGTATCTTGTGCCCAACACTGAATAAGACAAGTAGTCATAAGTGAATTTTAATTAAATTAACAAATTATCTCAACTTGCGCATTTATATTATGAATAGATAGACATACCAGAAAACCTTATTTTTTTTTTAAGTTTAATTTTATTTTTTGTTAAATCTTATAATGAATGAATCTTATAATATATTTTAGGTAAGCGCAAAGTATATTAAATAAAGTAGAAGTGAACTTGACAGTTCTCTCTTTTATGCAGAAATTCTTACGTCAAATAAAAAATAATTTTAACCCGTTTGAATTTCATTTTGATAAAAACGTATACATTTTTCCATAAATATTTAAATACAATTAAAAATGAAAACATCCAAATTTTTCACGCGTTGTGCCGTTTGCGGAGTGGGTTGGGATGTGTCGACTGTGCGGTGCTTTAAGGCTCCGAGCTGTGATGGAAGGCGACGTCGGTGGGAAGAAAGTTGTGGTGTAATTTTATAAAACTCCTCGCATGTTTGCGAACAACACTTCAAGCCCACCGATTTCATTGACTATCCATTTTTTAATTTAGGGACGGTTCAAGTGAATACAGTTTTAGAGCAGAAAAGATAAAAAAATAGTCTTCATGATTTAGATCGTCTGAATGTACGTATCTCATCTTTGAGAAACCTCAATTTTTTATTTAGGGACGGTTCAAGTGAATACAGTTTTAGAGCAGAAATATATTTACTCGCAGAAAAGGTAAAAAATAGTCTTCATGATTTAGATCGTCTGAATGTACGTATCTCATCTTTGAGAAACCTCAATTCGAAGCTCCTAGGGAAGCTAAGACCCTCTTTATTTCTACAGTTGGGGTATCTAGTTCTTCTATTACCGAACCGACGTTGACATTGCTTTCCTGTACATAGTGGCATTTATTCGTTAAATTAACATGTTACCTCTCAATTTCCTTTACATTCCGAGTAGTATTTATTGGAAAGAGCGATTCTAGGCTACACTTAGATATCTTATTTATTAAACAATATGTACTAATATATTGTCTTCTTGTATGCCCCAAAAGTAACACTTAGAACCCAAAGGGTTAATGCGGTTGTTTACAGTTTTTTGAAGTAAGAATTTATGCGGAGAACAAAATTTCAATTGTCACTTCTACCTTGTTTAATATGCCTTGGGTAAGCGTAAGTCGGTCATAATTTTTAAAATTCTATTTTTAATTTCAAATGCAACTATGTATGTACATATGTAGGTTTAATAACAACTTCGCTGAACCTAAAATGACGTGAATATTATTTGTTTGAAAATAGCTCAACCCTGGTCGGCATATGATCATCAAAACGAATCTGCTACATGAGAATTGGAGTTTTATTGAGTTCATATTTTAGGGCACACTTGCAAAAAATGTCAGATTATTCCCTCATATGTATGAAGTTAACTCTTTGTTCAAAATAGAAAATTTTCGAACGGTCTAATATAGTTAATGCCAGAAATATTACATTATCAGTCACATAACTTTATATAAAAAAGAAACAACAAAGTACATATAAACAAGCGAGAATTTGCAAAATTTACACAAACATTCACTTGTTCTTTGAAACGAACACTTACCTTCTTCTGTTTCCTGTCGTCCCTGCCTAAAGATGGCCACTTGATTATGTGAGCATATTGCTATTGTTTTCTAATAGTCTTAACGAGTATCTAAAGAAGATTTTTGGTTATGTTTTTTGGTTTCTTTTTTGTCTTTTTTATTTTGTTTTTGCTTTGATGTCGGCTATGCATCGTATGTCTGTCTCTTAGTTAAGACCGAAGTGTGCTCTCTTGAACACACTAAGACCCAAATATGAAGGATGGCATGCCATTCTCTATTTCAGTGGAACCGATTTCGTATAGTTCAATGTTCTGGTTATGTAAAGGAGATTGAACTAGACAACCGGGATTAGACTAGAGTCCTATATTAACAATAAAAATGAGGAAGCTGACATTGGAATTTGCGCATGGAAACATTTTTACTGAGGATTTTACTCATTTGCCTTCGAAAGCAGTTCTTTAACTTTGAGAATATTGGCAACAGTAGGTAAATAATTTTTTTCATAAAGAGGTATTGTCCTGAAGATTGCCTGGTATGGTTTATTTGTATTTAAGATTTAAAGTATCTACCTAAAAAATCATCTGAGTCTGAAACTATGGTAATACCTTTTGGGGTCGAAGTCATTTTTATTAGCAGAAATTAAGAATTAATCGAGCGTAGTTCAATGGTAAATACTTTTTTGACTGAGACTGAAATGTATCTGTAAGTTAATAATGATTCTATGAAAGGTTCATTCTACTGGTAAATCCATTCTGTCTCTGACGTCAGTCAAGCTCCAATGACCGTCCAAAAAATCTGCAACTAATAACTTTGGGCTTTTAATGTATGCAATTGAAAAGTATAGGTTTTGGACTTTGTCACTGAAATCGCCAAGCAACCTAAAGTTTTCGTAAATTTGTCTCACTTGTTGCCGAGTTCACTGCTGGATACTAGGGCTTAACTAGTGTGCTTTAACAAGATTGGCAACACATGCATTGGCTAAATTTTGTCAATTTCCATATAAAACGAAACAAAACAGTGCAACATGTTCAATATTTGTTGTTACCATTTATGTGCGCATGGAAGTGTGGAAGTGATGCAGAAGAGCAAAAGCCTTAAGTCAACAAATAATGCAAATACCCAGGACTACAAACGCCCATACAAGCAGCATCACCCTTTCATACATCCATACAAACAAATATTACTTACTTATAAGCAAACACACTGGACTCGATTGACAAGCTGTGTGATGGGAACAGACGTGATAAGAGGTCGTGCTAATATGCATGCATGTTTGTTGTTGCATAGCCAAAAGCAACAAGAGCAATGATGGTGGAAAAGATTTGATTTTGGAGCAGCACACAGAAGAGTTAAATTGCGCAAAGTAACAAAAACAAACCAAAACGAACTAAGTTCGAAAGAGGTTGTGAGTGTATAAGGGTAGATAGCGTGTAGTGAAGCCCTAAATTCATTAGAACATATCGACAGCCACACTGCAAAACCCTGTATGTCCAAAACCAAAAAATTCTCAGGAGAGGGAAAAAAACTGTGATAATTATAACATACGTATATGAGCGACGGTTATTTCATTTCACCACTGCAAAGAAACGGGAAGTTGTAACCCGATTTTGACTGAATTATAATGTGCGAAATATCACGACCTATGGGAAAGGCTCAGAACCTTATTTTTGGAAAAGTAGTGACTTACGGGGTTTTGCAATGTGGCTGTCGATATACTAGTTACAAGTGGAATTTTGTAAGTCATTAGTCCGAAAATCGCCAAATACATAAATGCCATCAAAAATTAAAATTTTTTAAGAATACAGTCTTTTCAATTTGACGATTATGGGCCCATGTTGTTATTCTGCCGTACGAACGTCATACATACAAACTTGATATACGAAAGAAAAGTAACCATTACATTTTTGGAGTACGTGAGTTTGGGTAAGTTTTTCATTAAATTCTAATTTTTCAATGATATAAATATCTATATATATAATCTACTTAGTCGCATCGTCCTGTTTCAGTTCTCAAAAATCAAGTTTATATTTACACGAACTGATTTGATCTAATCGTGATCTAACACGTCACGCATGGTAAAAGTATAGGCGTCTCGTGAAGGTATTGCCAGCAGATTTTAATTGAAATATGTATTTTCGTTGATTAATTTCGTAACAACTTTATTGGTTTTTGAATTAACGAAACAAAATTATTGCGTTTTTGTAAACTAACGAAACGAAGTAGAATCGTTGCGTTCATTGAGCATCACTGCTAAATTTTGTTCGTTTGTTTTCAATTAGGTTGTGCCTGGTATAACTCTGTTCGCAGACTTGTCCGACGATACTCGTAAGGGAGGTTCTATTCAACACTACCGGTTCAGCAATAAAAAAGTCTCTTCATTGGACATGCTCAAGCAAAGCAGACCACTTGAATTCATAGAAAGACATTCCAGATTCATGTTAGACTAATCACATTTTTTGCTGGGGTATTTCGTTGTATGGATGTGTTCAATGTATTGGCTCTCCGAGAAGCAGATTTACAAGATTTTTTTTTGCAATTCCCCATATACTCAGGAGCACTCATCCAACGCAAAGTATTCACTATCTCTTGCAGTGTACAGGCGATTGTAGATGTAGCATGGTTTTAGGCGCACAGCGACGTACTTGATCGCATCAGTAAAAGCTTCTCCTCAAAACACAGTATGTACCTCTAACACACTCACTCTTACACTACCAAAATACAATACTGAGCAAGTAGTCATTAAATAGGCACGAACTAGTACTCATCGGGTACAAATGGGACTTTTTTTTGTTGTAATTTACTAGAAAATACAAAATTTTATAATCATTAATTGGATGAGATTTATTTCAAAAATAAGGAAATTAATTCTATTTAAAGATTTACTGTGCTTCCTCAGAGCCAAAAACAACAAGAAGATGAGGGTTCCACGTCTGTGCGGACATGAAACAGGATCTCTGCTTAGGTACTCGAACGAAATGAAA
Source organism: Sphenella marginata (assembly GCA_951509765.1). Classification (NCBI taxonomy): domain Eukaryota; kingdom Metazoa; phylum Arthropoda; class Insecta; order Diptera; family Tephritidae; genus Sphenella; species Sphenella marginata. The sequence continues at coordinate 26,944,114 of OX608080.1, read as the reverse complement.
GATTTCCTTCCAAATAATCTCCCCCGCTAGGTCAAGAATGAATAAAGAACTAATTGGAATTTCACAGGTCTCCGACCTGCGGGGATTTTTCGTGATTTTGGCAAACATATATCCACACAGTTGGTGAGAACTCAGGACGACAACCTATGGCGTTTTTTAGTGCTTTTGAGTAGCATAGTTGAGATCAGGGGTGGATCTACGGCGGGCTTTCGGGTCTAAGCTACTCCTTCGGAATCCCAAAAGTCGTAAAATAAATTGGACCTACCCCCTTACAGAAATCCTAGGTCCGCCACTGGTTGACATAAAGTTATCTTATTTGCTTCCTTGTTTTAGTTCCACAACTTAATAGCAGAAGGATCAATACGAAACTTAATATACAATTATAAATGTCTTATAATGGTAACTAAATTGTTGACTTTGGAACTAGTCTATGACTAGTTACATCCAAAGTAGTTCCTATTTAGCACTGTAATTTCAGTTTTGCACTTGTGACTAGCTTTTTTTCCATGCCTGTATTTGTATGTGCTCTTTGGTTCATCTTTGTGCCCCGTTTGGAGATTTTGACGCCCTTAGGTGTTGTACTGCTAAGCTGAAATTACATAAACACAAAATTGTGTAATCGGATTTTCACTTCGCATATTACTTTCAGTTACATATAAACACAAGTAAATGCATATGAAGGCGTAAGCTTGCATGAACTTAGCACATGTTGCATGCAATATCGCACCAAGGGTCGGCTACTCAACTTCATTCTTGACTTAACCAGTGGATTGATAAAGATTCCTTTGAAATGCCAGAGGATTGATAATGGTTTTTATTGCTCTAGCTTTGAAACTGAAGCCATGAGTGTAGATGTGCATCTCAATAAAGTAACGGCGTTGAGAGACTGATTTCGCATTCGGCTTTAAATTTTTTCTGTGAGTATTCTGAGCCCGAATCGTCCCAGACGTGAACGACTACGGATTATGACAGCCGTAAGCATACAAATTTATGGAAATTTGGGATGATAACTAACGTAAACCGGCAGATGAAGGTACTCGTTCGTTCGAATTGCCACTCGTTCACAATTTGTCGATCGAAGGCGCAACGAATAGTAGCAAATATTTAAAAATGAATGCATTTTAAATTTATATTTGCATATATCTACTATTTTGACTATTTTTTTTGATAAAGTACAAACTATAATAAACTAAATTTAAAGCAAAAGGACAAAACTTTGATACCAAACTGTGCGTAGGAAAAAACGGCTGCAAAACAACTTTTGGTGGAGCTTTTAGGCATCCGACAATTCAAAATTTCAAGTTATTAAATTGCACAGAAACACTTGTGCTAATTTTAATCAATCTCGAACAATTCTGTTTTTCCATAAACCACTTTTTGCTTCAATTCGAATCATCCGTTTCGGAACTTATAAACTCCGAACACAATTTTTCTTAGATTTAAAAGAGTACTGCAGAAGGATATGGCGCTCTGACACATTCTACTCAAATAATCACTGCCAATAGCGTGTTGAGGTCCGCCACTCGCAAGGAGTGAAAAAGTTGCCGCTTATTTTGACATTTAAGATTCTATTGTGATGTCTATAGTCATAGGGAGTATTCTTCACAAGATTGTATGCAACATTTCCGTGTTTTGTAGGGAAATATGTTATTTTTTCTCGAATCGCTGAGCTAATATAAACTGTTATATGTACACATGAACCGATTTCCTAGAATTAAAAATATGAAAATTGAAGCAAACGTCCGAGAAAGCAATATACTCGTCTTATCTGGGTCGGTTTGAATAATGTTAAATACAAATTATATAATTAAAGATGACAACTAAATATCTTTTTTTTTTCTTTTATAAAAACAAGTTTGCTTGTGCTTGCTTGATTTCCCTAAAGGCGCATGGACATACATACATATGTATGTGCTCCTCTGTACCAATGTCCCATTGCTGATAAGGACGAAACAATCAAAATGACATTTGAGTACAAACATTTGCGCTGTCACAAGCGACGATACCATAAATGAAATCCCTGCAGGGAAATTAGGAATTAGTGAAAGAAATGGTTGGTTCAGAAGCAGATGAGCAATTAGTTCAAGAGTAACCAGATTTGAACTGTTAGCAGTTAAGTAAGTACCTTTAGGCATTCGGGATTGTATTTGGGAAATTATTTTTAAAATATCATTTGATGAAAATCGTTAGGAGGATTCGCTAAGTGTTGCAAGCTTAAATCACAATATGCCTGATAAGAGATTTGGTGTATGAAGGATGTTGTTGTTTGTAGCTGAAGTTGAACGTTTGGGATACCTTGTGGGACAAATTCGACTGCCGCGGATGTTGAGAACGTCACTTAATTTCACTTTGGATATCATGTAAATGTTTCTTAAGAACGGACCTGGGTACTAATGGCTATATGGGCCCTGCCTGATGAAGGCTAGGAAGTATCACAATCGAGCATCTTTATATCACAGTCGTCTTCCCCATCCATTGAGCTATTAGAATCAATGAAATATTTTCGGCAATGGAACATGGAATCAAATGTCGCATAAATTCAATAATGGGGAAAACTAGGTAGGCATTGGTTTGGAAGAACCAAGACAAAACTTGTAAGGATCTTAACAGGTTTTATGGCATATTGCCCTCAAATCGTGGCCCCCTTCTGTGCTCAATTTTCCACTCAAGTGCAAATGCCGGGCCTATTCAGAGTTTTCTATAGTAGGGAAGATCTAGCCAAAGTCTAGGTTAAGTATAGATTTTCCTAGATTATTTTCTGGCTGGGATGTTATGAAAAGCAAGGTCTTGGTAGTGGGCGGTGAAAGCTTTGTTTTTCACCACCAGTGATTACATTGCACAAACTTCTTTGATTGCTAATGTTTTACAATATGTTGCTCACAACTTCATGTTTTGTCACCAACAAACAAATATTTAGATACTTATTAAAAACAATTGTTATTACAGACCACCACTTAAGAGCCTGCGAGTAAATGGCAAAGCAGGCAAACAGGAAGCATTTAACTAGGCATTGTATATTCCAATAACTAAATGGTGAACTGCATTGGCAGGGGAAAGCACATCACACGACTATTGAATATAAGATGGAGTCATTTGGGGATGCAATAAAGGTCAGAGGGTCCTCCTTAATGTATGACAAGAAGATGAAAGGAGACAGAGTGGTGCGACAGATCCTATTTGATAGTGCATGTTGGTCATTTATTGTTACAACAATTTGCAAACAATACACTACTCCAAAGCAATCGTGTTAAACTAACAATGCGCAATGAATACATGAAACCCAAGAGGAGCTACCCTGTAGGGAATATTTCCAGTTCTGAGCTTGTATGACTAGTGCATTTTTAACAACTTCGTTTTCAATCTCTTTTACATGTAATCAACTCTCGAATATTCAGTGGAAATTGCTCATCTTGAAACAATTCTGAGTTGATAAAGTTTGGATGAAACACATTGAAACTAGACAAAATTTTCTATAGCGTCCACCAAGTCTAAGATTCGTGGCATTTTGCCAAGTACTTGTTTTCTAAGGATTCAGAACCCGAAAATAAAATAAATATAAGAGGAGAAGAATGTTTTTTTTTTTTCAAATAAAATTAAAAACAAATTTAAGTTGGTTAGTGTTATGAAGAAATTTTTTATGATTTGAAAGTCACCCTGTGTCAACTATTTTATTCACAGATAGCTGTGGAAATAAACGAAAATAGACAATCTCAAGTTTGGAGTAAGCGTTGTCACATCACACCACCGAAGACACAAACTGTGATTTTAAATTGTTAAAATGATGTTTTCGTCATTTCAAAATGAAAACTCCGTCTTAGACATAAAATATATTTTAAGTTGCCTATGACAAACATGAAATTATGTTTATTTTGGAATCATGTTTAAGTAGATAGAACTCTATTTTCATTTGATATTAATAAAAAAGAGCAATTGCTTTTTCTCCAATTTGCAGAAATTTGAAAAAAATTTGTGTGGAAAAAATCAGAGATGTAGAGATTGCATTCTTTTGTATTTGAATTCTTTGACTGGGACTTCAAAAATGAAGTCACCACTCAGACTTCATTCTGCGACTTCGAATTCTTTTTTTTAATTTTTTTTGGTTATTCATGTATTGCATTCATTGAATAGAAAGTCTCACTGAAGTCAATTGAAGTCAGTTGGAGTCATACGTAGTCATTTGAAGACACGTTAGCTGTATAAATTTTGTTGAAAATAGTTAGTGACTTCTCTTAATGACTTCAAAGTTGTGACTTGCAAGAGACTTCTGACTTCATTTTTTCATTCTTTAGTCAAAAGGCGAGTCAATGAGTGCATTCGAAATTTGGAGTCATTGAATAAGACTTCAACTGATTTCATTCGCATATAAATGCATTCTTTTACAACCCTGGAAAAAATGTAAAAATTTGAATAGAAGGCTTGAGACTTGAACTAAAACTAGCTCTTACCCATTAAATTCGCTAACTATAGTTACTGAGTTCCCTACAAGGCATGTGTATGTGGCAGATGATGAGCAACTCATCGTCGGACTTTATACACCCTTACTACTCAGCTAAGTGAAATGAGGTCTGTGGCTAGCCTTTCTTGTTATTACATTATTACATATTAATTTTTGGCAGCTATATCTTCCAAATGGCACCGTTCTCGTTCTCCCAAGCTGTAATGTGCGTCTTAGGAAAATCTTGTCCCCAGCTGGTAGTGGTTCGTTATCTCTTTTTTGCCATCCTCAGTACTCGTTTACAATACAAAGTAATTAAGCTGTCGAAATTCTAAACCAATATATAGCAACTAAATTGTATTTCTTTGTTCGCAATTGAACTTGAAACCTTTTGTATTTTAGATGTTTTAACTGTAAGCTTTTTGTTGTTGTAAGTTCGTATGTTCACCCTTAGTTTGTTCACACTGAAACTCAGCTTTTTGTTTATATCTTCAATGTGAATTTGAGCACCTCTTCAGCTGATGCACTAACTTGCGGTGTGAAAGAAAAAACCTAAAAATATTTTGAAACAATAAAATGAGCTATAAAAGTGTTTAGACCAGTACAATTAAAAACTTCATTCACTTCACTCATCTCGAAGGAAAAACAAAACAAAAACAAAATTGCAACATTTCTCAATAGTGAATGTCGTGTTTGCTTGGTCGCTTGGCGTTCTCTTGTAAGGGTCGGCCGGTGTCCTGTTGTAAGGGTTGTTATTGCTTTTACTCTGTTAGTGATGCCACGATATCATCATAATTATTTATCAAACAAAAACAAACTGCCTGCAATTATGAAATTCAATGCCCGATAAAGCATCAAGAGAGTAGCAAGAAGTGAATATACGAGTACAAGGAGTCGATGAGGTGGTAGCAACAACATTCGTAAGGTATGTATTACAGATGTGTGCAGCTTGCAGTGTGGTTACGATTTTTATGCAAACACTAAAGAAATACACCGAAGATGGTGATGAACTGTGGCCAAAGGCCTGGAAATTGCCTGAAATTTTTCTTATCGAACTAGACTTTTTGTGAAGTTTTTACCGCAGTCCATCATAGCTTTGAATTTCTGCGGCCTACGCCTTTTCATGACCGACACCAAAGAGGGTATCAGTAGGCTGGAAAACTCAACTCAGACTGTTGGAGACCGTCCACCTCAAGAGCTGACTGGCTTTTTGGCTTCATTTAATAAATCTCTAAGTTCAGTACTCCTTGCAGATATTACCTCAATCCACAGGTTTTTGTACGGTCATTTCTATCTGGCTTCCTCTGACGTTTGAATTCTTCTTCTTTAAATGGATATCTAACCGTCTCAGGGATTTTGACCGTCCAACATAGCTCGGCAGTCATTTCTTCGTTGCTGCCAACTGGAGACCCTGCGAGATCGCAAATCGTTATCCACTTGGTGCTTCCATCGGAGTGGTGGTCTATTCGAGTTCCCGCATAAAGACGATACTTTTTGGTACAGCAGGTCTAGACATTTAGAATCACAGTAAAGGACTGGCCTACAGAAAATAAAGAAGGAATATTATTGAAAAAAACCCATCAGAGCTATTCATTTACGTTGCTGTAGCTCTTGCAAACGGTCTCGTAACTTGGTTATTTAACCTGGTTTGCTCCATGTGCGTTCAACACTCTTCCTATGGACAATGAAGGAAATAGCCCGCTATTGACCCACCCTTTCACGAGTTTACTGCATAGCTCAGATGGTAATTGGAGCTTATTGGCATGGCCTACAATCATTTTATCATATTTGGTTTTTAATTTGGCTGCTTGAAGTTCTTCTTTGTTTGGCTATTTTTATACCCAGCGTACTAGTACTAGTACAAGGGTATATTAATTTTGTCCACATAACGGTACTATGTAACGGCGCAAAATAATCGAGTTAGATATGGGGTTCCATATATGAAAGTTCTTAGGTTGAAAAGAGGAATTGATTAAGGCATGTCCGTCCGTCTGTCCGTCTGTCTGTCTGTCCGTCCGTGTACACGATAACTTGAGTAAAAATTTAGATATTTGCATGAAATTTAGCATACAGGTTACTTTCTGGCCAAGGTAGGTTGCTATTGAAAATGGGCGAAATCGGATGATAACCACGCCCCCTTTTTCGATATCGAAAATTTCGAAAAACGTATAAAACGGGTTAATTCCATATCAGAAGCAGCTACAATGATAAAATTTGCAATATGTATTGATTTATATGTTCTAAGGCGGATTTTAAAAAAATTTTTGAAAAGGGGCGTGGCACCGCCCACATATATTTAAAGAAATTTTCAAATTTTGACTCTTCATAACTTGAGAACAGTTTATGCTAGTAGAACGAAATTTTGTAGAGGGCATACCATTGTTGTGTTAAATTCAGATATAGAAAATAAACGAAATCGCTTAGCGACCACGCCTACTTTTTTATAAAAGTTATATTGAAAGGAGGTGGAAATATTGAAAAGTCCATATCTAATTAACTGATACCGCTATAATAATTAAATTTGGTACATACATCAATTTTTATATTCTTAACATAATTTTTGCAAAATTTCACAAAATACGTTAAAAGTTATGGGCATGGCACGCGTTCTTTTCCAAAGTTATATATAGGACATGGTATAACCCTTGTAAAGATCGATTCAGAACTTTTGGCTCATGTAAGCTGTTAAAGCTTTATAAGCAAGGAGCGTGGCCGCGCCCACCAAATTCGCTATTGTTTAGGCTCGGAATAGATTGGTTTTTAAAATGGGCGAAATCGGATGAAAACTACGCCCCCTTTTTCTGAAAACTAACGCTGGGTATTTAATGTTCGGTTCACCCGAACTTAGACTTCCTTACTTGTTTCATAACATTATGTTTGTGGCGAATTTTAATCCTGTCTGAGTGTTGGTTGATGTCTGATTTTATTTTAAATTTTAATTCGTGTTTTGTGTTTGAAATACTAATTTAACTCAAATTACATATGTACATATATGTACATTAAGCCGCCTTACGCTCCATACAAAAAAAAAATGGACACCCTATTTCCATCGGAAATATAAACTTCAATGTATTCTAAGACCTTGGTCAAAATATTTCGAAAAAATATTAAGGTTTACCGTAGCTAAACCGCTTAAAAAAACGCTAAAAATATCGTTTTTTATGTATAAAAGGAGTATGAAAAAATATTTTTAAATAAAAAGCATCTGAGATGTAGAGTGCAAAAGGTAAGCATAAAAAAGTTTAAAAATTGTATCAACACTATTATTGTTTGCCTGTGTTCTAATATTCTCAATGTGTGAAATTGGACCAAAAAGGGTTAAATTTTGAAGAAATGTCAACGTCTAGAAAATACCATTCAAATGATCGTCCAAATCTGTCAATAATTGACTGAGTTATTAAAGTTTTCCACAAACCTACCCCTCGAAATATGACCAAAAACAACTATTGGATTCCATGACAGGGGTGACTATTCGTGAGCAGACAAATTGTATTTGTACATACATACATATCTTATAAATAAAAATGAATGTGTGTCTGTGTGTCTGTGTGTCTGTGTGTCTGTGTGTCTGTGTGTCCTTTATAGGCGTCCAAAGTACTCAACCGATTTTTATGAAATTTTCACAGTATATTCTTGGGATCATGGGTTAAAGCATAGGCTATATCATTTTTGGAAAAGTAGGTGGTGCCACGCCCCCAGGCTATATAAAATTCAAATTATTCATAACTCTGAACATATTGGGTCTAAATTAAAGATTTTTGGATATGTGTGCCCCTTAGTCAAGATTAGAAAGTGACTTACATATCGGGAATGTTGATTTCGACCCTTGATAGGCTAAATTTTCATCAACAAAGACCATGTTAAAGTATCCAAGAGCGTAAAAATTACAGTCTTGGCGTTGCTTTCATACAGTTTCATGAGATTGCTTGTATGATCTTCGTAAAAATAATCAACCCGAGGTCGTATGTAAGATACACAAAGATATAAATATGTAGTTATTACCAAAAAAAATTTAAGAAGAGAATTATCATTTTCCAGCTGGACTAAATGTGAACGAAATTTTCGACTAGGACTTGTCGATAAAGTGTGTTCTGGGCGGAAGAACTGGGGATTTTTGAAGGATTTCTGAGGCCTAAGGCCGCCTTTGCAAAAAGGTGTGCTGTACATAATTAACTTGAATCACACCCCCCATTTGGGTCCTGACCCCGCCATATTTTGGTTTCAGTCGGATCTTTTCAGGGTCATTTCGTGAAAACTTCAGAAATATTTTGGTTTCTTCTTCTTTAAATGGCCATTTAACCGCATCAGCGATTTTGACCAACTAACGTCAATTGGAGACCCCTCTAGATCGCAGGCCGGTCTCGAAGTGGTCCTTCCATCGGGATGGTCTTGTTGTTGTTGTAGCGCTACTTTGCCCTTCCTAGGTGGTCAGTATCTTTACCTAGTAGTGTCATCGAACTCTTCTAACGGAAGTCCTAGAAACTTAGTGGCTTAGACAGAGGGGGACCAGAGGGAAATGGGTGTTAGAAGAGTAGGTTATGTTGGTTAGTATCGTGTGGGGACAGGCCCCATGCTGGAGAGACATTCGGCATGTCGGGGCTCAGTCTGGATCAGTAAGAGTTTGACCTATTACAATATACCGAGCGGAGTTGGGCCAGCATCACTCTTGTCTCCCTAGGCAGTTCACGCTCCTCTTCGGCAACGGGTGAAGTTGTTGCCTGAAGAACGGCGTTCATCTGCTTCCACCGGCGGATGCCGATAAGCATAGCTTCTGGGCTGGAGCGTCTTCGTCTTAGATATTATTTTGATGCACGGAGAAAGAAAAAGATTAGCACTCAGTTTATGGCTAGTTCACAATATTTTATTAATAAAATATTTGGTAAAAAGTGACAAAACCGACAGCACGACGAAAACACGTCTAACCTTACACACGTTTTAAAGAAAACAAAATTTTCTCGGAAGAACGAAAATATATTACAAATATTTACTTTCCATAAATGAACACTGGATTTTGAAACACCTGAATTTACCTTAATCGACGTACATACATAGGTATTTGTTTACAAAATAAGTACACAACTAGTGGTGTTTTTGATTACTTTTGAATAGTAAATTCAGCTCGTTTAATAAGGGGATTATATTATTAGAGGCACGGTTCCCGTTAGAAAGCGTGGACTGTTCCGTGTTTTGCTGCGATCGTTTAACAGAATACCAACTGACGATTTTTACCTGAGACAAGAATGTTGCTCATCCCACTGACAGTAGCTTTGTTCGAGTACAAAACTTGCAAAAAATGTTTGTAAATAAAATGAGAGTCACGTAAAACTCTCTCGAGGCGAAAATAGTTTAAAGTTTCAAGCGAACAGGAGTCAGTAAAAACTTGCAGCAAAAGCAGCCATTTTGCTTGGTTAAAAGTTGAAATTTTTTAATTTTTGTTGTTGCTTGCCTTTGTCACGATCAGCTCTTTTTTACTTACAATTTTTAACAGAGTGGAATTCTCACAGTAAAAACTTGTAGCTCTCTCTATCAATGAAATGTCAAAAGGCGCTCTCTCGCTGCGAGTGTTTTGTGTAAGCGGACACTTTCTGAGTTAAAATTGTATAAAATTAAAAACAAAGATACAATTAGGGAAATTTCAAATTTATTTACATGTTGATAAGTGTTTATTAATAAAAATTAACTTTAGTCCTAAACCTATTAAGAAGTTTGTGATTTTATAAAATATTTTTGAGGAAAGTTTACTCAAACTCATACATATGACATTCAACCGTCACCCCCTTGTCTACGCCCATTTTTGCAGACTTGAACCCAAACAAATTGTTTCTTCGGAATATTTGTTTTGCGAGTGAGCAGTTCCGTTGAATGAAGCACGAGACATCCATATAAAAGGCCCCCAAAAATTTTAATTCATATCAGTTTCAGCTCACGAAATGGAAAGTAAAGTATTTGCAGTGTAAGTAACTACTACTACCAATAATTCTTTCTAGTGTTGCAAAATTGTTGAGCAGTTTTAAGACTTTAAGCCTTCTACAAAAGACGGCTGTGATTAAATATTGTGTTAATCGATGTAAATCTAGGAATTCCAAATTGTATCAAGATAGCCAAATAGAATCGGATTTGGCATAATGAAGATCCAACAATTTTAATTTGTTCTCTTCTTTTCTTTTCAGCGCCTCCCTGTTAGTTGTCATTTTCTTGACATCCACCAATTTGGTAGAGGGTCAACTTCACAAAGACGGGGCATGTCCTTCGGTAACAACGCAGGCAGATTTAAATTTGGAGAATGTGAGTATGAACGTATCCAGATATATAAACAAAGAAGCACCGCGAGCTCCTTTAGGGATTTTCAAAACTTGAAGACATTGCGATGAAAAATCTAGGATAGCCATAAAAGAATAACTGTCAAAAACAGTTTTTGGTGGGATTTGAAGCTGATTTAGCACTATTATTCGTCCTCCCAACATTTAACTCGTGCTCCCAATAAGTCTAACTGTTATAGACAGAGTTCCCTAGTTCATGCAAAATATAGAAAATATTTTTGAGGAGGTCTACAACTAATTCAAAAATACTAATAAATCTAATTCTTTCCAGTTCTTTGGATCCTGGTGGGTATATGCAAAATATCCACATTATTACTATAAGGATGAACGTTGTGCGCATGCATCATATACACTGGTTGGAAATAATAAGGTTTCGATCAGTTTTACACAGATAACTGCACAGTAAGTATTTTGTATTTACCTTGTAAAAAAGCTATTAGTCTAGGATGAGTCGCAATAGGCGAATGCGACCAATGTCAGTTTTGATCACTTTGTTTGAGCATGTCCTATGAAGAGACTAATTGGTCAGTTTCAGCTCAAAAGGGTAGTATCAGACAGTACTCTGCCTTTGACGGTATAGTTGGGATCAATTCTAGCCCACTGTAGATGAAAGGTATTGATCCCAGATAATTCTATAGTTCAGTCGCACGATTCAAATATAATAAATTAAAGCTTACATAACTAGCGGATAAGAAATTCTTTTGGATTAATACCTGATATTGGACAGCTTGTGTGGAGATTTAAAATAAAACGTATTTTCTTTAACAGGAACCAGCTACGCGCTGAGAAGGAAACAGCAACAATTATTGGCGAAGGAGTATTTGAGAACCGTTTTAGGCCAAATATACATGGTGAGTGGTTTTATGTACAAACTTTCAGGTGTTTCATAACTGTAGCACTCTTATAGGGTCTATAGACGATGCGTCTGAGTCAAGAGTCAATTTAGGTGTACTAGTGATAATGTGTATGTAGTAGCTACACCGACATTACTCAAGAAAATCAAAATGAGTTTGATATTTTGCTGTGAATTGCCCGTCAGATTTTGTTAGTCAATGGTCCAACCGTTTAAAGAAAAATATATTTTAATTTAAAAAATGTGTGCCAATAACTTCGATATTGAGGAAGATAAATAGTTTTTGCTTGAATTCATCGAAGTAATAGGTCTGAGATATTCAATTCGAACCTCCTGCAATGAAAACTATTCACAAATGAATGACGCTAGTGAGCCCAGAATGACGACGAGTCAACATTTACAGAGATGAAATTAATTTTAAAACAAATCTCCACAAGGTTTAGAAGACAGATTTATATGACTTAAAAATAATAATATTGAATGATGTCATATAAATGATAAAAGGTTTCAATTTGTAGGTGACGTGCAACGTTTCGTTCCCCAAAGAGCGCCGAATTGTCTATATGAGTATGCGATTTCCAGCACGGTATCATTAAGATTCGACTAACTAAGCACATTTTCTGAAACCATTCATTGTGCTGAGTATGGTATTCACTGTGTAGACAAATCATCCGACGAAGGAGTATTTCAACAGATTTTTAGCATGAAAAATTTAGTTTGCTTTCTTATAACATTTTTTTTTTGTTAAAGTTAGAGACAAACTTTTTACAGATTTTCAGTGTTTTAATATAGTAAGTATGTGTGGAATGTTCCATACCCCGTTTTCTTTTATAGTCTATATTTTAGAATGTGTAATCGACTAATATCATTCAATTCCTTACCGAATTTAAATTTTCTAGCCTGAATACTTGCAAAAGGCAGTATGAAAAAATTAATCGGAATAGCGATGCCACGTTCCTCTAATATATTGAAATGAAAAGTATTCTATGTTTTAAGTTATACCCTTTTTAAAAACGGTACTAAATTTGATAAACACCTACTCAATAAAGAGTCAAAGTCTGCTGGAAAAAACTTTTGTTACGGGAGGAATATATTTCTAGATATACATATAAGGTACAAATATCACAGACAGCATCGGTTAGCGATCAAGGGAAGTTTTTTTACAAAAGCCTGGATATGTTCATGGTATATAAAGTCATACAGCATTTACTTTTAGTGCCATAGCTTTAGGTTAGCTTAGAGTTCCTTACTTGTTTAAATTGTTGATTGGTGTCTCTGCTTCTTTTTCCCTTAATTTCTAATAAATAAAAATACTATTTCTTCTTTTTACTTTAAAGCGGTCGTTAATCGCACTTTCAAGATTTTAGCTACAGATTACTCCAACTATGCAGTCATGTACAGATGTCAAGGGGGAAGCACCATTCACGATGGTAATTTTATTGTTAAATATTAAAACTATTTATGGACATTAAAAATCATAGTAATTGGAAATATTGTGATATCTTCTTTTTTTCAATAATTTTGCAGACTACGTTTGGGTCCTTTCTCGTGATCAAGTGCCATCAAAGGATGCTGTAAAAGCAGCAAAGGATGCTATGTTAGCTCAAGGTCTGTCCGTGAATGAACTCGACGTATATGATCAAACAAACTGTCAATAACTTCGTTTGATTATGTGAAATGTATTCACTTAGACAATATACATACATAGATATACATACATATGTACTCGTATATTGCAAATAAATTTTAAAAAGCAACAAAATATTTTTTTTTATTTTGTATCTAGTATACATATAATTCATGGGAAATGTGGATTTAAAAGTAACATACGAGCCCTAAAAGTCATTCTTACAAAACCAACAGATATAAAATTTTACAGGAGAAGATTTTTAGTTTAAAAATATGAAAAAATTTAAGGCACGTACCCCTATTGGTGGTGTCGAACACGACTAGATAATCCACTACTAAGCGGTTAGCGATCATCGAGCAATTGCGAGTGTCGACCCGTTCGATCAACGAGCGACTGTGAAAGATAGATATTAAAGTTGTGATATTTTGTGAGATGGTTTAAAATAAGCAGAATTGCCGATATCAGTCTCCAAACACGGATTATTAAAATTTTTACGTTAAAATTGGGGTTAGGGTGCGATATGTTTTTAATCACAGGCACTTTCTTTTAACACCGCTATCAGAACAATGGATTTGTTGGTCAACGAAACGCCAATTTCTTTTCATGTTTACCATCCATTGAGCAGGTGCCAGCGGTCAGTTGATATTAGCTGGTTCGATTGGTTAATAGCTTTACAACATTAATACAATTTGTACTGAGAAAGTGTTCGTGAGAATTTCACTCAGTAAAACTTATAGGTGAAAAACAGCTGATCGTTACAAGTAAAAGCAACAACAACAATTTAAACATGTTAACTATTACATATTATTTAAGTGATATAAGGAAAAAAATAAAAGCCGAAACAGGGCGATCTTCCATAAGAGCAAAAGCTTGGGAAGAGTGGTTAAAGCAAAAAAATATTTATACCTACATACATACGTCTCTAGCTACATAAAGCTCCTACTTCAATGGCTCATGCTCAATTCATTTTTACACCAACGAGTCATAAAGAAGCTTAATATTTGACTTTTATTGCTGTGAAATGCACAAATGTTGGCGGCAACAAGCAGACAAAACTTTTATTGAACCACAGGCTCGGTGCGCCAAACAATGGTTCGCTCCGAAGAAGCACAGGAAGAGAAAACAACTGTTGAAGGCGATAAAACAAGTGCAATAACAATGAGAAAACAATTATTTTCTGCACATTTCGTAGAATGTACCTGAAACAAAAACAAGAAAAACAGAAAACAATAAGCAAAATAATACAAGAACAAAAAAAATCTCCAAGAATATTAAAAAACAAAACTCAAAAGAAGTTATAATAATAGAATCATGCGCAATACTGGAAAGGAATTAATAGAAACAAAAAAAAAAAAAAAAAAACAACGTTGCAGAGAGTAAAAAAGGACATCATATACCCAGCTGTAAGTTTTGATTAGACATGCTCATCCATACGCAAGAAGCAATTATTATTACAATTTTTGGCCCATAATTATGATCAAATTAAAATAGAGTTTTATCTACTAAAACATGATTCTAAAACAAACATAATTTTATGTCTGTCATAAGCAACATAAAATGCATTTTACGTCAAAGAGTGACTTTTAGTTTTAAAATGAGGAAGATGTCATATTAACATCTTAAAATCAGGGCTTGTGTCTACGGTTGTGCTTACTATAAATTTGAGTTTGGCTTTTTTCGCTTATTGACAAAGCTATGATATGGTTTGTGAATAAAATAGTTGACACAGGGTGACCTTGCAAAACATAAAAAATTTCTTCACACCATCAACCACCACATCCAATTCATTTCATTCTAGCTAAAACCTTTGCCTAATATGACTACGATTGAACAACATTTAATAAGCGCAGCAGGGTATAAAACAAATTTTGTCTTAGCTAGCTGCGATTGTCCAGCAAATACCCGGAAATGTAAGCAGTTGTCAGCGTTGTGTGGCATATCTACGACTAACCTCTTCGGTGCATATTTTCTCCCAATTCATTCACTACTTTTACTGTCTTTTATGCAAACAATTTCAGTTTTTTTCATTTGTGCTATTTGCCGGTTAAATACGCGCATATCCTTCCTAATCTCATTTGGCGCATCGTCGCCCCATCTATGTTCAGTCATGCACGGCGCTCATATTCCCCTCTTGGTCACTTTCATTTTTTGGCTACGCTAAGCTGTGTGGTAATCCACAACAGAATGTTTAAAGGTTTGTTGCATACTTTTGGGCGTCACAGCAAACAACAACATGCATTTACACAGCTGCAATGCAGACAACGGGTTGCCATGCCAGTTGTGTATTTGAATGTGGATAATTGTTGGAAAGCTTTCTGGGATGCCAAATATGAATGTTCGCACCACAACAGCACCCCTGACATAATGATGGGAGTTTGGAGCGGAAAGCCAAACCGCACGAAAAATACGCATCAAATGTACAAACAAATATATTTCATTTTAACTTGTGAAA
Organism: Sphenella marginata; assembly: GCA_951509765.1. Taxonomy (NCBI): domain Eukaryota; kingdom Metazoa; phylum Arthropoda; class Insecta; order Diptera; family Tephritidae; genus Sphenella; species Sphenella marginata. Next base: position 26,928,424 of record OX608080.1, on the reverse strand, counting down.
GATGTGCATAAGGGGGAGAGGGGTAGGAATGAGAACAAACGCAACAGTGCGGCGATAAGTGCAAAAATTGCATTGTGCGGTGTACATTGAGTTGGTGAGTTCCCATGCCCGTTGAAAAGTGAAAATGCAAATTATTGTGAAGTTCACTGCCAAAAACTCGAACAAACAAAAACAAAGCATTCACATTTAGTGACCATCGCTTCTGTGAATGCTTCGAAAAAATTCTTGTACACAGTGTTCTACAAAATTATTACACTTTCATTCAACTTTTTTGTTCATAATTTTAATAAGAATAAATTGGGGCGTGTGGAACACTGTTGGCAGCTTTTCTCGATTTAATTTTTTTTATTTCGGGAACTTTCGGGAGGCATACCTTCTAAGCCTACACAAATATGCTGATTACGAAAACCTCTCGGAAGGAACATTTTTTGGCAAGAGTAAAAGTTACAAAAACCTGCTGACCTTCAAGGGAATGAGCTTTGAGAAACATGAAGGCATCTATTACATCAGTATCGCTACTTGAACAACAGTTTCATCCCAATATGGCTGAGTACAACTTTTTCGCAAACTTTGAGAAATTGTGTAGTTCTCAAATGTATATCCAACTTAGTTATCAATGTGAGATCAAATCATTTTTTTAAAGTGGCAATTTTCACATGGTAACGCTGCTAATCATGTTATACATACATATGTATGGCAATGCTGGCTAATCATATGTTAAATAATTTAAAAGCAACCGAAATAAAAGGTGAAAAATGAAATTACAAAAAATTTCAGTTAAAAAAAGTCAGTTAACGAAAGTATTAATTTTCATTGCAAAATTTAATGTAATACATAGGTACATATATTTTTGCATTGAGGCTTCATAAAAATAGTGTGGCGAAAAGTCATGATTGATGAAGCTGCCAGGCACTTCATTTGGAAGGGCACGTCTAACAAGAAAGGTGTACGCCGGGAGCCCTAAATATCAACTATTACATGTCTATTATTGTTTTGTAATTAACATGTTTTTTATTTCACAGGCTTGCGATCAAAAATTTTATTTCTTTGCAAATATCACTTAACATAAAAGTAACAGTTTTATTTCCGCTTTCGGATTATTGAAACCGTGGTTAAGACGCGTTTTTTGACACCGCTATCGGCATTTTTTTTTATGAAAATTAGGAATTGGACCGTCTGGTGAAATTTAACTTTTAGTTTCGTAATTGGAAACTATATATTTTTTCTTTTGAATCTAATTGTATTATGATGTTCGAGTTCAAATTGATATCAAAGATTTTCTCAAATGGAGAACAAAGATTATTTACGTACAAAAATACCAATTTTGCCGGAGAATGGGTTAGTTCTCCAATTGAGGTTAGGGATGTGACTTTGAGTCATAAAAATCGATTATTTAATAATCGATTTTTTTTGTTTAGAGATTAATCGATTTTTAAAAAATCGATTTAAAACAAAAAAATCGATTTTCGTTCCTATTTTTAGATTTTTTATACGAAAAATGCCTATTTGATGTATTAGCGAAATATTTTATGAAAAATTAATTTAAGTGAAAATCATTTAAGATAATAAGTATACAAAATTGCATTAAGTCAAGAATTTCATATTTTATTGAATGTTTATCATAAATGTTCAATACTCTGAAATATTGAAGCAGCTGCAGTACTTGGTTTAGCTCGTTTTGGCGTTGAAAATAAGGCCTGATTTTCTTCCGATGAAGATTGAGGCAGTGAATTATTATTTTCCGAGTTGCTGGTATCCTCAATATCAGCTTTATTTGAATTCTGTAGTGATACAATTAAAATTTCAAATTAATTGAAAATTGTAAACATTTATACCAAATGATATGTGCTACCTCATCAGCTTGCAAAAGAGCAAAATGTTTTCTTTCCATATGCTGTTTCAAGTTTGTAGTGTTATAACACGTTTTTAATACTTTTGGACAATATTTACATTGTGCTCCCTTTTGCAGACCCAGAGCCACGTACATTGTTGCTTTTTTTAATACGTTTCTTCAAAAAATCTCTTTGCAAAAAAATCGTGTAATTTTAATAATCGATTTATTAAAAATCGATTTTTGCTATCAATAAAATCGATTCAAAAAAATCGAAAAAACAAAAAAAATAATCGATTAAATTAAAAATCGATAATTTTTTAACAACCCTAATTGAGGTACAATAGAAGCTAAACATTGGAAATTGGAAGACGAGTTGGAATTTCATTTGACTTCAAATCACTTAACAAAAAATTAAATGTTTATTGGGGTATGTTATGTATGTTTTGTGTGTAGTATAATTCAGTATAATTAGTCAATTTAATTTTAGTAAGCAAACTCAAAAAGGTAGGGTAGTTCTGAATTTTTCAAGAAAATGTATCGAATTGATAAGAGTTTCTTCTCGGTATTTCGCCAGGTAGAGAAACACTGGACTTGCATCCCTAGTATCTACTATGCTTATTATTGTTTTATTTTTATTGCACTTTTTTGTGTTCAGCTTTTACGCTTTTATTATATTTGCTTTTGCATTTGTATGGGTAAAAGTACGTTTATGGCACAGTGTCTCTTGAGTATCGTCATTTATTCTCTCCAAGTCCTCTTGTCGAAAGCTAACAGTGCAATCTACGTATTTTAACTGCATTTGGCTGAGTATGTTTAACCGTCGAAATTCGCCAAATAGCATCCAGCTGAATGGAAAGCCAAAAGAGGAAATACCAAACTAGCACCAGCTGCTACTTTAAATACATTTTTTTTTTCGGTTTATCATATTTTTCATTGCTTATCACACTTGCTTTCATAGTTGCATCCCTGCAAAAAATGCGATTAGTCTAGGCTGAGTTCGGTCTGAGTCGCAAAGGACGATTACGACGAATGCCTGTTTTGATCTATTTGAACGAGTGTAGTGATCCCACGGAAAAGTTTCAATTTCAACACCTAAAAGTAGGCTACATAAATTATGCCGTTAAAGTCATAATTGAGATCAATTGTAGCCCAATGTAAAAGAAAAGTATTGATCCCGGGTCACTCTTTTTAGAGTTTGATCGCACGATTTTTTGGAGGGTTGTTCTGCAAACATTTTTTCGTCCTACTTCTATTTAAGTCAATACAATTTTTTAGCAAATGAATTCCTCCTACGGTAGACAATGGCTTGTGAAAATATTAAAATGAGTGGTGTTAATTTTTGGTGCCGGCTGACCAAGTAGGGGAAAAAGATTACCAAAAATATTTTGATTTTTTTTTAATTTATTCATGATATTATTTCTTTCTGTTTTTTGAATAGGCAAGCTGAAACTTTTGTCTTCATTATAATTTTTTTATTCATGAAATGCAAACAATGACTTTGGGAAGGACACATTAGCTTGTTATCGAAATAATTCAGTTTTTGTTTTTGGTTGCTGTGAAAATAATTGGGATTTTTGACAGTTAATTAACAATTTTGTTAGCAGTTCGGAGTGGGAGTGTGAGTTTGAGGGTATCACAGCGAAATTGGTTAGTGTGGTGAGCGGCTACTGACTCTAATTAGCGCTGGTACGTTGATGCCAAAAAGCAGAGCGAAATATAACTGGCAGTACAAAGCAACTGCACAGTAACAGCCAAGGCGAATATATACATACATATATGGTGGTGGCAAAGCGAATTCAGCTATCTTGAGCTTAATTCGCCGTTCACTGGGATGTCAAAGTGAAAGAGAATATGAAGTGAAACCCATAAGGAATGTAAACAAACCTTTAAGGATTTTCTATTGATGACATTTGTATGTACCCCATAAGTACTACAGAACGGGAAGAACAAGCAATCAGCTGATTGTATGCCATCACCAGGTATATAATTCGCCTTGGTAACAGCTCCAACTTCAACTGTCACGCTTAGAAAATAGTAACCCATCGCTTCCAGTCGAATAATATGGAGGGCTCCTCTATGCCCAAAACTCAGGTAGGGTAAACTGTTCATCAAATGGACAATTTGAGATAAGCATGTTGGGCTGATGATATCCATAATGTATTCAACCTTACCTAGGTACATATACATATGTACATATGTAAACCAAACTTAGGGTAGAACAAAGTCTATCGACTCTGCTTAAGAGACTAGAAACATTTTATATGATAAAACAATTGATTGAAGTAGAGATGAGTGCATTGTGACGTCAGAGGGCACCAGAGCTTAAAGCAGCCATTATGCATACTTAGCATAGACTTGACTTGACTTGGGAACTGCCATTTAGCACTTAGAAAAATAACAAGAGAGCACACTAGCCAGTTTCAAATAAGAGTAAAAGTTTCTCATATCGAATTGTTTTTTAAAAGTAATCGTGTGATTTTTTACATGTAACTCAGTAAAAAGTACCAAAACGCATTTTCTTGGCATTAGGTTTCGATTTTCTGAGCTTATCTACAATCAGTATATAGTCAATGCCAAAAAAACTATAAAGCATTTTGGGAGGAAAAAAATTTTTTTTTAGGTTAGCCTAATTTGAATTCAATTTATTAGACAGTAAGTTTTGCGGCTGCCATATGAATAATATACATCCAAAAATTCTTATCTCTATAGAATAGTTGGAGGATTTTATTCAAAATTTAAAAAAAAAGGTATGGCATCACACAGTTCTCTCACGGCGCTCACTAAACTTAGAATTTACATAGAAAATCAAAACTCAACAGAATTCTAAGTCAAGTCAAGTAGGGTAATCGGATACATGCAAACTTCATTAAACAGAACGCTAAGTGGCAGTTCCAAGTCAAGTCAAGTCTATGCTAAGTATGCATAATGGCTGCTTAATTGTGGTTCGCAACCCAGTGTCCGAAAAGGGATCTGATGATGAGTTTCGAACCACTGTAACATGTAATCCTATCCATCGCTGTGATTTAACTTTGTAACTTTTCTCTCTGATATCAATTTTTCACCAAAAAATTTAAAATAATAATCAACCAAAAATTATTATTATCTGGTCTTGAGCTCGCAAAACTTAAAGATATGATAGAACATTGTTTGCCGGGTCAGCTAGCAATACGATAAAAAAAGGTATTTTGATGCTTGATAAGCGCATTCAGCTGGTTCTAAGTTCGGGTATGACTCAGACCATTGTGTACCTCGTAGAGATATACTATGACGCAGACTGAAGACTGGTAGCGGAAATTGTAGCCCAGTGAACCGAACGCATTGCGTTAATAGTTAAGTGGCAGTTCTGGCTGTGGAAGAGTGATTATCGATATCCGATACTTCATGCGAAAGTGTTGCCCTTTTGGTGTTTGCCGCGGATAAGTATCTAGAACAAAATAGGTAAACTATACGGTAAATTAAAAAAATCTCCAACGTAGTACAGTTAGCATAATCGTGATAAAAATATTTATCATTAAATGAATCCGTCGCCATCCGTCCGACTGAACACTACAAAACCTCGAACAAATAAACAAACACTTTGGGCTGGCGAAGGTCCATTAGACTGGATGAAACAATTTTTTTTTTCTCTTTCAAAATTATATTGATATTATCCTCGAAAAAACAAAACAGCTCAGGCCCTTTACATTAATTTTTGGAGGTCTATCGTTGCTTGGTTAAATTTTTATGGGATTAATCGGTATTCCCTTATGAAAAAAAAAAAATTTGTTTTGAAAGTTCACCCTGTGTCATATATTTTATTCACCAACCCTAGCATAGCTGGGGGATTAAGCGAAAAAACCGAATTCAAATTGGGAGTAAGCGTGTGACATCGCACAACCATTGACACAAACCCTAACTTTAAATTGTTAAAATTAAAACATAGAAATTGTGTTTATTTTAGAATCATGTTTAAGTAGATGAAACTCTATTTTAATTTGACAATTTGTGATATAAATTAACACCAGGTATGGAACTAATAGATACATTTTAAATGACCCAGTCTAATGTATGTATGTAAATAAGTATGCATGTGTGTATATTCCTGCGTATGTAGCACAATTTGTTGTTGTTTTATTAGCCCCGTAACATATTCCTTTTCATGTTATTTCTATTGATTACATCAAAAGCTGAACATAAAGATAGTATTCGGTCAGTCAGCAAAATCAGCGGTGGAGTCAGATAGTTAACAAATAATACGTTGGCCATTGACTAACTGTCATGCTACAGTTCGATTCCATGTTTATTTGTACAACAACTTTTTTATTCTACTTGCTATTTACTTCATTAGACGCTTTTGTTGCTGCTTTGCACGTGTTACTTCCTATTTTCCATTATTGATTAGCCGGCGTACAGCCGTGGAGGTGAAGTCTTCGATGAAGTTGTCAAGTAGTTGTTGTTATAGTTGCACTACTCTCACACACTCTCAAAAAATAATAAAAACTTATGAAGTTTCAAATGGTTGTTCGTACCTCTTGAAATGGCCCAGAGAGTGCTGCTGGTAGATTATGCTGCAATTGTTCTGATTGGGCACTGTTGATAGCACCTGCCGGTAGAAACTGGAAGCATTAAGTAAGTAAGTACTCACGGTTGGCGTAGTGGAAAGGGAAACACATTTTCCGAAGAACTTGTAGCTTCAGTACTTCAAGGGATCTCCTATCTTCTGTACATGATTCTGAGCCTTTCCCTCTTCCCAGAAATCGCACGATAGGTAGTCGCTCCGCATATTATATATACATACCAGAAGGCCCCGGCAGACGTTGTTCTGCCCAAATTTAGGGAATAAATCGCATGATAAATAAAAAAGTTTGGAATATTTCTGTCCTGATCCACTTCCCGGAAAAAAGTAACAACAAATTTTAACAAAAGTAAAGGACAACCTTTTTGTAAAATTTGAATAAAATCGCGCGATAAACAAAAAAGTTTGGAATACATCGGTTCATGGTCACCTTCCCGGAATAATGAAAAACAGACAATGGCCAATTCTCAGACCTACTACATACGCTCACAAAATTTCATGAGAAGAGTATGGGAACGAAAACTGTGACACTAGAATTTTATATATAAGATGTACATACATACATATGTAAGCAGGTTGTCTAAAATGAGGTTCAGTGTTGCGCACAATAGGCTGCATAGTACCTTATTACGATATCAAGGAGAGTGATTCCGTTGTAGTTGGGACCATATGAGGGATCGTCTTTCTTGTAGATTAGTTAGATCAAATTTAACTCCCAATCAGCTAGAATGCTTTCGTCAGGATATTCATATTGTTTTCCTTTTTGGTTTCACGGTAAGGCCTTGCATCCGGTATGCCCATATCTCCCTAGGCGTTAGCTCGACTGCGGGCCTCGAAAGGTACGCACGTCTAGAACTGTGGAGTTATGTGGTCTAATCATTAGTCCCTAATGCACGTAAGCTCCTTAACTGACAGCTATTTAAATCCAACTTCTCTTCATTCCTTATAAGACCAATTCCCAATTTCCTATAGGGCTTGGAAAGAGAGAGTTAAAAGTGTTATCGATATTATTTTTTTTACCTCGCGTCCGCGTGACTACTGTCCATATCATCGGAAATTCAAGACACTACCGAGGCTGTTGAACTATATTGACTGTCTGCCGAGTTGTCCAGATAAATAAACAACAACCATAATAAAACAAACGCATATGTATGTATGTTTGTATGTATGTATGTATGTATGTTTGTATGTATGTATGTTTGTACTCTTATAAATAAATATCTATTATCAATTGCAAGTAATGTTTGCCATCGATTGTGATTAAATACCAAAGACAAACATACATACATACAAACAAATATCGTTTAATGCATTTGTAAATAAATAAGGTGCAAAAGGTTTAGTTTGTATGTATGTGTGTGTGTAACAATTGTTTTTATCGCACCTTTTTTACACGACCACAAATCTTCACTAAGGAATTACTTATGAAAATACTAACACTTACATACTTACTTACAGCAATAAACATAAATAAACTTCGATAAAAAATGGTTAGAGAAAGACAACAATAACAATATAAACAAATACGACGATTTGATATCGGCCGCAGGCATTTTTCCGCCGCAGTATAGTCAGAACTGGTCAATGACCAGTGGTCATACTAATTTGCCATTAAATGTTTGTAATGTAAATTGAACTAGTTTTAGAAGGAACAAATGTGTAAAAATTAATACTGCACATCTCTTGGAGTCAACGTCTTCAACTTTTGAAATTAATGAGTGCCTATTTGGTTAAATATTACTAAAATGATGAAATCGCTTAAACCACTGAAAGGCTCTCATGGGATACGGGCAACGGGACACTGGCCACTGCTCAAGAAATACCATCACATGTACCAAAATTTAAGTCGGAGAGCTTGAAAAGTAGCATACCTTCTACATATTTGTAATAGTTCATCCAATTGAGTCAATTTATTTTCGAGATAATAGCTAAAATTGGAAAAAATAATGAAAATGAAAAGGAACTTAAATTTTTGGAAACCCTTTGGATACTGTACTAAGCTAAATGCACGATAGATGGTACCAGCGATGCTAAACGAAAGAAACGATTATATTTCTTTTCGTTAGTTGACAAAAAAAAAGTATTCATTCACAGAATAAAATTACTATCAAATTATTATTTCTGCAATAAGGTTACAACAAAATAAATCAACGGGAATATTTCAACTAAACTGTACTGGATATTCCTCCACGAGGCGCATACATACATATGTATTTATGTATCTACTAGGGTTGTAAAAGAATGCATTCATATGCGAATGCAATCAGTTGAAGTCTTTTTCAATGACTTCAAATTTTAAATGCACTCATTGACTCGCTTTTTAATTAAAGAATGAAAAAATGAAGTCTGAAGACTTTTTGAAGTTACGACTTTGAAGTCATTAAGAGAAGTCACTTACTGTCTTAATTCTTTGAGTGAAGTCACTAACTATTTGCAACAAAAATAGTTTACGATCATGTCTCATATGCCACAGGTAAATTGACTTTAAATGACTCCATATGACTCCAAATTTCTTCAATTGACTTCAGTGAGACTTTCTATTCAATGAATGCAATACATGAACAACCAAAAAATGAATGAAAAAAAGAATTCGAAGTCGCAGAATGAAGTCTGAATGGTGACTTCATTTTTTAAGTCCCATTCAAAGAATTCAAAAAATGGCTGCAATCATTTTGCGATAAATCAAATGAATAATTATTCACAAAAGAATGCATTCTCTTACATCTCTGACCATTAGGTACAATTCTCATACTGTTTTTTATTTTAATAGTTTTATTATGGTTTTTAGCACTTATTTGATGGTTTCCTAACCGATAAAAATTTAATCGTTTAACAAAAACGTTTGGGGGTTTTCGGTATTACTGTCGTTACGATGCACTCTTCAACTACATATATAATGAATACAGAAGTTCCAGAACACTAGAAAGGACGACGTATTCATAATGATCTTAAGATGGTTTCATTTGATTTAATTAAAACGTTATTTCGCTTGACCTTAAAATGCTATATCAGATTATGGGATATATGTACATTAGGCGTCAGCCGGTCGTGCAGATCCTTAGATATTTCAATAACAGCTGCCGGTGTGTCGGAGCTCTTCAACCCACTGGATGACGCCTAATTGACAAGTAGGTAGTTGATTTTACTATGGGGTTATGCTGATTTATGTCCGATTTAAGTTTCACATTTATTTATATGCAATTTTGTTATTAGAATGATATTTTCTATGTTTGAACTTATGTAGTATGTATGTATGTAAGTTGATATGTATGTATTTATACATTTTTAATCAATAAATTAAAGTTTGTAAATTATTATCAGTTAGTAAACAGTAGAAGGAATGCAGCAGATGTGTAGGAGAAATCAGATGCGCACACCTAGAAGCATGAGTACCTACTTTGGCCCCTTCACTTTCATATAAACTCTGCACTGAGGTATTCATGGCATAGAGACATAGACACTCGATTTGTACTAACACTATTTTGGAATCAGTTCCGAAATATTTGGAGACTGCTATATTCGGGGTATTTCGTTTATTTATCGCAAAACTGTAGTGACTATTTTGGCCATATTTCAAAGTGTTTGGGATTATTTCTAGAGTGATGAGGAATTGGTTCGATGATTATTTTTGAACAGCTGTGATTATTTCTGCATGATTTTTAAATAAATCATTAAAATGAAATAAAATCAGTCCTAAAAAATCTTAAGAACTAACATTAAGGTCTGAAATCCATACACACCATAATCAATACCCACCCATATGAGTTACATGCACTAGAACGTTATATGTGGCTCTCAAATTGCCTTCGAAAGTACTCACACACCCACCCTTAATACCACATGACCTTCAAAATTTGGCAACTCTGTTGAAATCAGCGCATTTTCAAAATATTTCAGTTGAAATGTTTTCTTAGAAAATCGAAACAACGAACCACTGTTACAATCCACAAACAAAGAACGACAAACATGTTGCACACAACATACAACACAATATGTTCCACAAGCACGAACATGTTGCGTGCAACACAAATGTTGCACTGTTGGTTCTTCATCGCAACGAGCAAATGAAATCAGTTTGTTGTTGGCTAAACATCGCGAGGAATAGACGTGAGCGCGGTCGTTTTAATGCAAAAACAAAAAACGTTCAGTAAATTTGAATGCGAAGCGGTGACAAATTAATAAATGAAACAAGTGTTTTGAATAAAAAGTGTATAAAATATTTATTGTATGATTAATAAGAGATGATTTGACAAAAGTTTAAGAGAGTAAACAAAAAACAGATTTTGTGTTGAAAGTAAGTGAAATAAAAAGTATTTGCAAAATAAATATTTGTTGCAAAGCAGTGAGCAACCGCCAACAAAAAAAAGTGTTTGAAAAAAGAAAAACAACAAAAAATAAAGTGTCGCACGCAAAGTGAACGGAAATTGAAAAAATGTTAACTGACAAGGTGAGAAAAGTGTAGGAAAACGTGCTGCGAGCAAATCTTTAGTAGGTTGAAGTGAAACGTTGGAAAATAAGGCAAAAGAAGAGCCTTAAACTAAATCCTTTTGTTAAGTGAAAATTGGTTTAATCTTGTGGCAAGAAGAAAACGATTATTGACACAACAAAAAAAAAAAAAAAGTTGTGAAAATAAAAAATATTGCTTGATTGTTATTTGTTTGTGTGTGCTACTTTGCCGGTGAGACAGCGTTTTTAATGTAAAATCATAAATGCAAACACAGCACCCATGCCCCCTCGGTGTCAACGGAAACTGTTTATTGGTGTTGCTAACGGTGTTTTCTCTAACGAAAAGGGATTAGGTATTTTAAGCAAAGTGTGAAGAGATTTGTAAAAGAGGAAACAGGATGTGAGTGTAAAATGAGTGTGAGGACGCTAAGCGATATTATCAATGAAAAGTGGAAGACTTCGCACATTGTTTTTTTTTCTTTTGCTTTTGTTTGGTTTTGCAGCTTAGCTGGGTTTTGTATTATTTTCAGTGGGTGGCGCCTTTTGTTGTTGTTCACCTGCTCTAAATAATGAAAATTGAATGAATTTGATTATAAAAACACATTAAAGGCATGAAAATAATTTATTTGCTGAGGATTTAAAGAGATTTGTTTTTAGGAAATGTCAATAAGGATGCGCAAAGTGTATTTGAATGATAAATCGGGAATGACTGTCGATTATAAGTTGCCTAATAACGGATTAAATAATGATTAGCGACAATATCTAATACTAGTTCTATTCACATAAGACTCAAAAGTTTGGTTTATATGTATGTGTTGACTGAATTGTCAAAATATGAATTTCCATAAGAAATAGTATATGTATCTAACTAAATCACTGAGGCACTTTCTAGCTGTCGAATAAATTTTTATTCATCAAGGCTTAATAAGGCCATGGACACTTTCATATCATAGATTTGACTTGAGTTGATTTTTCATAAAAAAATAAAATTCTAACTTTCAGTTTTCCATTAGTTTATGCTTTAAGTAGCAAAATAACGAAAAATTAATGAGGTTTTTGTTTCCAAGAATTTTTCACTGTTGCCCACAGGTCACGCTTATTACTTGGTTTTGTCTTTCGAAGTGCTCTCTATCCCCCCACAGGTTCTCTATGGGATTTAGGTCTGGTGATTGTACAGGCTAGTGTAAAACATGTTCAAACATGTTTTACTGTTTTGGTAGTGTATCCAGGCAGGTATTCTGCCCGTGCCTCCAAAAAGTACGAACTTACTTTCGTCTTTAATTTTTTTTGAAGTACATACAATTACTATGCTTACTATTTCTCTTGCAAAAAAAAAAATCAATTAAATGACAATTTTTATTATTTTCTGCTTTCGCTATTATTTATTTGATCAGCACTTTTCACAGTAAAATCTTCACAACAACTGACAAAATCTAAATTCAAACTTGCCTTCCACCTTTATGTTATTTAGTACCTGGCTGACCGAGACTTGCTCGGTATTTTTCGAATTTGCCGCATAATCTTACTTACCAAGAGCATAAATTTCCAAAATAGATTTCCAAAATATCGAACACTAACCACAAAAAGTCACTTAATATACATTGGCGAAACCTTTTGGGTATTAAATATTCCGGTTGGTATACGCCCTAAAATACCTTTCATTTGATACCCATATTGCCATATATTTAAAAAAAAATCGGAAAGGTGGCAACCCTCTAAGCTTCCTTTAGTGGCAACATCCAAGTAGAAAATCTAAGAAGGAAGCATACTATCCATCTACCAAATTTTATCGAAATCGGTTTAGCCTTTCCCGAGATAGTGGTCTATATCTGAAGGAATAAATAAAATGCGTTCAGGTGGCAACCCTAGGTGGCAATCCTACTCGAAAATATTTTGGTTGGTATACGGCCTAAAATACCTTTCATTTGATACCCATATTGCCATATATTGCTTAATATTTAAAAAACCACCCCAAGTGGCAACACCAAAGTAGAACATCTTATAACAAAGCATAGTACCTGTGTACCAAATTTCATTAAAATCGGTGAAGTCGTTCGGGAGATAGTAGTAGATATACAAATATACAAACATACAAATATACAAATATACAAGAATAAGTCGTTTAAAGTTATAAGATTTGAAAAAGTTTCGCTAGTTGTGTCAAATAGCGGTAAATCTCATTTATTCATTTTAAGACTAACAGCACCTTAAACTCCGACATACCAACTGTAAACATGAATATAAAGCTTAAACATTTTCTAATTTTTTTCATGTTAAATTTAAAACTATCGACTTCACAAAAAATTCTTTTCACAAATTAAAAAAATTTTTTTTTGACGTTTTTAAATATTGCCAAAACTGCTTTCGATTCAATTTAATAGAAGCACGAAAAGGTCAATAAATAATAAATAAATTCATTACTTAAAAGTAGAACTACAAAACATTTTAAGATTTTTTTTTAAATAACTCAGTGTCACACATTTAAGGTTAGTAAAGAATCTCAGCATTTTAAAATGTTTAAAATTGTCCAGCCCATTAGGAGTGACATTGTCGAATATTAACTGTCATATGTTCTGTCATATCAAAAGAAAGAGTAGGGATAGAATACAAGTTTTTAAAAATATTTAGTTTGTGGTCTTGAATCTATAAAATATAATACAATTAAATTTACAGATGACGACATCAGCAAAAGTATAAAACTATGAAAACAAAGAAATTTTTTCAATGCAATTAAAAATCAAAACTTAGTTGCGTAAGATTAATTTGTCAAATACCTACCCGAATCGATAAATAAATAATAATTATAAAGTGCTTAATCTATAACTATTAAAAATAAACCAGAAAAAGTGGCGAAAATAAACTAACAAACAAAAAAAAAATAAAATAAAAAAAGAAATAAAAGAGTATCTAAAAAAAAACCATACTAGTGAAATCATAAATATTTTAACAAGTTTGGTGAAAAAATTATGATTGAATGTTTGGTGAATAAATATGTAAATTGCGAACGCAACAAAAAAATTAATGCAAATTGAACGTGAGCGCTCGAAATAAATCAGATTATATATTTCGGAAAAGACAAACAGCAGTGCGAATAATTTTGTGAAAAAATACTTTGGAATAAAAAAAAAACAATTAAAATTAAAAATATAATAGAGTTTGCACAGATTATAAATAACAAACGGAAGTGCAGTGCAGAGTGCGCCGGAAGTGAAAGTGTAAAAACGAAATTACATTAAATTCACACCTCTGAAATGATAAAATTTTAAAGTGAATAGCAGAACACATGTAAAGCCTACATTTATTGAAAAAAAAAAACTCAACAAACTCTAAACCCAAACCCTCACCCATTGCCCAACAAAAACACACACACACACATCGCTAGCATGGAGGACGAACTACGCTGCCCCACATGCAAACAACTCTTTGCAAACCCAGTACTGTTGCCCTGCTTCCACGCCCTCTGTTTGGGTTGTGCACTTGACATACAGACCGCTTACACGCCCGCCTCAGCATTGGCCGCTGTAAATGCCGGTGCTGTTGCTGGTCTCGTCGCAAATGGCACGCTCAACGGTGGCTGTCTAGTCCACTCACATACATTACATGCCGCAGCAGCACATGGCGGCAATAGCGTAACAACTGCAGCTACAGTACACACACACGGTGGAGCAGGCACCGCCGCACCACCACCACCACCACCATCCGTATCACATCCCCCCTCGACACGTCATTCATCGAATAGCTCAGCAGCTAGCACTGCTAGCTCAGCTACAGGCAGCGAAAGTGTTACATCCGATCAGGATCAAGCGGATAAGGTTAGCATATTGAGTGAAGCCGATTCGGGTGTGGTTTGCTGTTCGAATACATCACGTCCGGTTTCGTACGCCGGCACAGCACAGTTACAAGGTTTGCTGCAGGGTGCTGGCGCTGCGCCACCTGGTGCCGCTTTCTATCTCATTTGTCCGCTTTGCCGGAAGCTGGTATTCTTTGACGAGGGCGGTGTACGCAATTTACCAGCTTATCGTACAATGGAGTCGATTGTTGATCGTTTCTGTGCACGCGAGGCGTTACGTTGTCAAATGTGTGAAACAGATCCAAAGGTTGCATCGATTGTGTGTGAGCAATGTGAGATAAGATATTGTGATGCATGTCGAGAATTGTGTCATCCAGCACGTGGCCCATTGGCTAAACATAATTTGGTGAAGCCGCGCAATGCGGCAGGACAAAGGGAGTCCGTTTGCGGCGAACATGGCGATACGTTGGCTATGTATTGTTTGGTGTGCAAGTTGCCCGCCTGTCCACAGTGTATCGCCGAAAAACAACATCCAGGACATGAGGTGCAGTCGATCAGCGTTACTTGCAAGGCACAAAAGGTTAGTGTTGGGGCGTTAATTTATTTCTATTTTTTTCAAACATCTATTACTATTTGTGTTTGTAGCTGAATTATACATTTGGTTCTTTAATGGCTCTAATGAAATCGATAAATCCTTAGGCGTTCTATTTCCTTAGCTGCTGTATTAGTTCGGTAGCTATTCTGCACACTTCCTCCCGTTTGTT
The DNA here is from genome assembly GCA_951509765.1 of Sphenella marginata. Lineage (NCBI taxonomy): Eukaryota > Metazoa > Arthropoda > Insecta > Diptera > Tephritidae > Sphenella > Sphenella marginata. The sequence continues at coordinate 26,913,035 of OX608080.1, read as the reverse complement.
GGTTAGACCAACTCGTACTGACATATAAAGGTCGTCCATCAAGTTTACTAAAATAACGCATAAATCTTTATTAGTACATATTTATTAAGCCACGTTACGGAATTGTATCCTTACCTAACGAAGGGATGGAATTCGGTTCGGTATTTCACATAAAGGGTGGCTCAGTAAGATGCATACTTTCGTAGGGGATGTTAAGTAGTTTGATTTTTTATTTAAAACGTTTCTAATTCATTCGTCAGTGCGATTCCAAGTCGCTTTTCACTCCACTTTCATATGAAACAAAGTCTGGTTACTCAGGAAGCACTCCTCAAAAGTTCACTTATTTTACACTGAAATATTTAATTTGTTACAAATAAAATTTTAAACTGCGAAAACAGTCAAAGGCCATTGTTTAAAAAAATGTTTTTCGGTAAGGTCCATTCAACATAGATAACATCTAAAAACTAAGATAGAACTTTTTTTTTCATAACGAAAATCGGAAGAATTCAATTTATTGCAAATTATTACTAAATTTTGTTTTTGCGACCTTTCTGTTTTTAATTATTTTTCCTTGCTGGCTTGAAGTCAGTTGAAATCTTTTCAGAAATATTTGATTTTTACTTTTGGAATTTCAACTGGACTCAAGCCGGCAAGGAAAAATAATGAATTATTATTGTTTAATTTGCTTTATAATTTATTTAAATACAATTTTTTAATTGAATAAAAAAGGAAATTTTTTTCTTTTAAAAAACACTTTACCTTTGTAATGTTTTCCCAGTTAAAAGTTATAATTTTTAATAAAAAAATATTTTAGTATATGTTTTCTGTTTTTGAATGCTGATTTCTAGGGCTGTGCCTTTATTCGATTAATCGAGTAATTTGATTAATCAAATTTTCAGTTAATCGATTACTTGAGTAATCAAAATTATGAGTAATCAAAACGAGCGTTACTCGAATATTTTCAAAAATGGTTAATCAAAAACTGATTAATTTACTCATTTTCTTATGTGAAAGTTTGCCTTGAAATAGCTGAAAATAAAAAAATTAAAAACCAAACATGCTTCAAAATACTAAAAAATTAATAAATTTTTTTCTAAATTTGTGCCGTTTAAAAAAAAGAGATTAATCAAAAAGGTGATTAATCAATAAATTTTCTTTTTGATTAATCAAAATCATGATTAATCGAGTGAACACCCGTTTTGATTAAATAAAAATCATAATTAATCGATTAATTGTGTAATCGAAATTACGATTAATCAATTAATCGCATAGCCCTACTGATTTCAATACCTTTCTAATGTTGCAAAGATCTTTGAAATCGATTGAGCCATTCCCTGATAATCACGACTAGGTATCTCTACTACTACCGTCACTAATATTTCGATACCTTGCCACGCCCACAAAATGCAATTTTTAAAAGTGAGGTTATGTTTTTGATGGTAAAATATAACTAGTTTGTGTGCCTTTCTTTAGGTTTCAATGTGAAATTCTCTCAAATATAATTTGAAATCATGTAACTACTAATGGCGATTTTTGAAGGCCGCCCACTTACTTCTTCCAGCACAGAACCTACAATCATATTCTTCGTTCTCTTGTCTATGCAGTTGTCTGAAGTAAAATATTTAAATGACACTGGCCTACATTAATATTTTTACAAATTTCCATTTCCCAAATTCTTTACCCTGTATTCCAAGAGCCAAAGCAAACACCTCCTTGATATGTAGTAACAAATACCCGGCAAGGAAAGACAAACAACCCAACTCACTGAAAAAGAATAAATAAATTTGCCATTTGCTTATAACTGATAAGAGCTCCTAGTCCCAACAGCATTGAGTTGAAATGCCAAGTAAGGACGAACCAAAGCAAAGAAAAACAAACACAATGCGGTCACTAAGAAAAGTCGCAAGTTTCCCGCAATGCCACAATCATGGACAACAAGGAAACAAACTCGAAAAGAGGAAACAGCTCAACAAAGCAAAAACAAAACGCAATAAATAAAATCAAAACACAGTAATAATATATGAGCTATTGCGGCCGAAAATGAGCAGCGAGCAATAACAAATTACAAAAGAACCCAACGAAACTGAAATGTGTTGTTATCTAGCACCTTGCGCCCAAAATTAACACTCAATACTCGAACCTAAACATTGTTAACAAACAACAAAAATATAAATACGAACATTTAACACTCATACAAAAGGCAAAGCCACAATCTGCACTTCCTGTCTTTTTCCTACGTTTTTTGGTCCTTTTGGCAGGCGGGCGCTCTTGTTGTTTACGTCGGCAGAAAATCAATCGTTGGCATTCGTTTTTTTTTTTTTTTGAGAACTCCTTCGTACTTAATCGTTTTCTAGTTCACTTGAATGTCTTGGCCATACTTCCATACAGCTTCGTTGTACTAGCTTTGTTGTTTGATTTTGTCTTGGTCGCCTTGACAGTCATTTCCGCCTGCTCAGCAAAAGAAAATTTTAATCGAGCTTCGAGGAATCGCGTATTGTTGTTGGTAACATTAGTCCCCCGCAAGTACCACAAATGTATGTATGTGTAAGTATGTTTGTATGTATGCAGGTCTAATGTGCCAGTGGGTCGTTTTGGGTGGAAGGAAGTGGTAGACAAAAGAAGCCTGCAGCACAATTTATTGCTTTGGAGCTGTCATTCTTGACTCGAGGCGCATTTGTCATGCTGGGGCGGGAGGTGGTAGGAATTGTTAGCATGCGAATATGGTGAAAGGAGAATGTTGATTTTTAGCATATGCTGACGACATTGACATTATCGGCCTTAACAACCGTGCCGTAACCTCTGCGTACTCCAAACTAGAAAAAGAAGCGGAAAAAATGGGTTTGGTGGTGAACGAAGGCAAAACGAAGTACATGCTGTCATCATGCAAAGAGTCAGCGCATTCGCGCCTTGGCACCCACGCCACTGCTGGCACCAAAAAGTTCGAAATAGTGAAGGACTTCGTTTACCTTGGATCCAGCATAAACTCCAACAATAATGCCAGCCTAGAAATCCAACGAAGAATTGCTCTTGCAAATAAATGCTACTTTGGACTGAGTAGGCAATTGAAAAGTAAAGTCCTCTCTCGACGCACGAAAATCACACTCTACAAGTCACTCATCGCTCCCGTCCTGCTATATGGTGCAGAGGCGTGGACACTAACAACATCTGACGAGGCTGCATTGGGAGTATTTGAGAGAAAAGTTCTGCGAAAGATTTATGGGCCTCTACGCGTTGGCGACGGCGAGTACCGAAGAAGATTTAATGATGAGTTGTATGAGCTTTACGCAGACGTCGACATAGTACAGCGCATTAAAACACAGCGGCTTCGCTGGCTAGGCCACGTCGTGCGAATGAACGAAGACGCTCCAGCCCAGAAGGTATACTTATCGGCACCCGCCGGTGGAAGCAGAGGAAGAGGAAGACCACCACTCCGATGGAAGGACCAAGTGGAGACCGACCTGCGATCTCGTGGGGTCTCCAATTGGCGCCAGTTGGCGCAAAGAAGAAATGACTGGCGAGCTATGTTGGACGGTCAAAATCGCTCAGGCGGTTAGATGGCCATTTAAAGAAGAAGAAGAAGAATGTTGATTTTTAGCTATAAAACTTAGTCTTAAGTACAGTAGTATAACGGTGTTTGTAATAGACGTTGGAAATAGAAATCCTTCTTGTGAATTTCCTATTCAAGCTTTTGCTGGTGTGTTTGATAAATTTCCTATGAATTGTACACAAGTATAGGATGTATGTACATACATATGTAGCGCTTCTTCTATAAATATCGATGTATGTATGTGTAGGTTTGCGTTGCTTTTGTAGGCGGCTTTCTTCTATGGAAGGAGTGCGCTTTGGGAGTAAATCTGCGTGGCGATAAATTTATCTAAGGCTTAACGGTTACATTTTTTGTTGTAACGGGTTTGAGTTTGAGTTTGCTGTCAGTTTGCTTGTTTTTTGTTTAGTTAGTCCATTCGTGCTTACCTTCACCGTCACACCCTTTCTGAAGGCTATTTTGCTTGATAATTATTTGTTTTTCTTTTCTGCTTTTGCTTTTTTGCTTTTGCTTGTTTCTCTATTGGTATGTTGTCGGCATGTTGTCGTCGCTTTGTCAATGGGATTTATGCATTCGTTGTTGTTGTTTTGAAAAGCAAAAACACTCCCCGGAGTTTTTGGGGAATGATGTCTCGCCATTCGGTGTTTTAGCTTTATTGAACAAATAAAAGAAAAAATCTTGCTGTTGTTTATCAATCTGACCTCACAATCCTTGTTGAAATGCCTAAACTTTATTTGCTGTCAATAATTTCGTGTTGAAGTGAAAGTGAAAGACTATTTACGATCGACAAAATTTCATCTACAGATTTCTTAACTTTTATTATCCTAAGCTATGGTTCACTTACAAACTTATATGTAGGTATCTAGGATTTTTTATTCACAGTTCCTGAAATAATCACTTTTTATATTCCGAAGGGCGCTTTGTTCTTTTCATTTGTATCCTTACGGCAAAAGAAGAAATAATTTTTCCAGTCCAATCTTTCCTAAAAACTGCGTATTAAAAAAATAAATGGAAATAATTTTGTAGAAACCCTCACAGAGTTAGCTTATCAGCAAAAATGAACCACGGTGCGTAAGTACAAGATTTTCATGATAAAAATTTGTGTGCCGAAGATTTATTTAGCACTGCGACCATGGTTAAAAAAGCTATGCTGAAACATGCTTTTTAACCAATTATCAATTTTTCCCAAAAAACTGACAATTAAAATTCATTACGAATTATTGTTTCTCTGTGTCTCGAGCTTGCAAAACTTACAAATATGTAAAAACAAGAAAGACCGGAAAAACCAACACCAAAAATTTTTTTATTTAAAATATTTAGTCTTCAAACAATACCATTTAGAATTTTCAATCCAAAATGTGTGATGCGGCAACCCCTAACATGTACTCAATAATATGTGATTAGCTAATTACGAAAAAAATAGCAAGCAAAAATTCTTGAAACGGTCTAATGCATATTCTAAATGGCTTATTATTTTACCTTTAATGTGGCTATCTTAATATTTATCAAATATTTATTTGATGTTTTCACCCCATTTCTTTTGCCAATTGTATCTTAACTTGAAAGCAGCGCGACTTTTAAGTGGTAATTTATGTTCATTCGCAATTTTTGTACATACCAACATAAATAACTTGGTGTATATATATTTATATATCATTCTGCTGTTCGATCGTTCGAATTGTTCGAAATTTGTATTTACTCTGTATTGACTAAATATTTAAAAGAAACTATTGTTTCTTGTCATATTTGTTGGTTATGTCTTTATGTAGAAATGCCATTTGCCTTGAACCTTTAGTTCCTTCGTGAAACAATAATTTGCAGTATTTTAAAGTAGGTGTATTCATAGGTTTGTTTCTTCCTCGAAACTATTATTTCATTTTTGTATTTTAAAATTTTTATGTGGGTGTTTTTAGCAAGAAATACTGTGGGGATTTGGCATGTAGAGTGATATTATTAAGTTTAAATATCAAAAGGCAAAAAGAAACCAAAACCAATTTACAAAAAAGTATCAAATGAATATTGATAGATATCCCCAAAGGATGATCTTAAAAATAACAATAACAACATCAAGGCTTTCATGATATACATACATACATACATATGTACATGGGAACATGAAGACAATTTCTCACTACTAACACTTCATTGAAACTGTCAACCAAAATAATCCACATACCACACCTTTTCCAAGTGTACTTCGGAAATGGTAAAATTAATTTCAGAAAGTCAATTGTATATCAGAAATCGTAAAATGAATTTCGGAATAGTCAGCTGCATTTTAGAAGCCGTAAAATAATTTTCAGGATAACGAATGGTACTTTAGAAAGTTTAAGATAAACTTCAGAAACGGCAAATTGTACTGCAAAGTAATCAGTTTTACTTCAAAAACTATAAATTAAATTACAACTGAAATAGATTTTATGATTTCCGTAGTACATCTAACAATTTTCAACTGCATTTGATGAGTTCTGAAGTACTTCTGGAGCAGGTGTAGTCACTTGATTGCAAGTGTTTCCAAATTTCCATTAGGGAACGCATATTATATACCTCTCTTACCCGTATAAAATCTATAATCGCGTTTCTCAAAATGCTTAAATGTTTGCAAACATCCACCCTTGTTTCACCTCTATTTACTATTCAATCTTTCGTTCCACTTAAAATGTATCATTTGCCTTTTCGTTGAACAATAATCACTTAAGTAAATTAACAACAACTACACACAAACTATGCAAATTGACGAGTTACTTTGAAAATGTCAACAAATGCAAAAATATATTTACAAACAAACAAATTTGTTTACCAGCTGCAAATGCAAAAAAAGGCAATGGTAATTATTGAGAAGTAAATAATGAAAATGGCATTAGCCACTACCTGTTACGGGTATACTTACATATATATCTACATACACACCTAACTAAGTACGAGGGATGATGCGAATGTGGAATTTGAGATATTTGGGATGCGAATTCGGATGCGATGCAGATGTACATATGTATGTATGTAGATCAGCCGGCGGATGTCTAGTGTGGAAAAGGAGATATTTTGCTTATTCTCTACCTTTGGTCATCTTCAGTTCGGAGTTAGCGAAAAAGTACCACCTTTGGCCGAAATTTGTTTAAGTATGCTACGATCTTTTAATTAAGTTGATTTCTTGTTTGATTGGAGCTTTTAATGAAGGGATATGAGATATTGTTTCTCAGATTTATACACAGATTGAGATATTTAGAAGAATCCTATTCTTGTTATTGAAAGTTTAATAACTTCCCTGTCCCCATACAAAGTGCTTTGAGAATGCCCCCACTCGTTTTTTATATTGCTTAACTGAGTAATATGAATGTACATATATTATAAAATATTAAAAATTCTAAAGTTTGAGGTCACATAGAATTCATAAATATGTATGTATATAACAACACGTTCATAGCAAGAAAGCTTCTGCAAGTTGTATAGACAAATGAGTCACAAGTGACTCATGAACATATTTCAATACACTCTCGTGAGTCACATATGACTCATTGGACTGGAAAGTTGTTAAAACAGAAAATTTGCTGGAAAAAGTGTAAAACCGCTTTGCGATTGAGATATTTACCACTAAGCAAAACAACCTTTTAATTTCTACGAATGCGAATATTCGCAACATCTCTAATATGTATTTACAAGTGTACGCATTTCAGTATCTGAAAGGTGAAATGAACAAGTGTGCAGAAGTTTTAATGAGCAGAGGTACACTTGTGCTCATACAATTAAGCCATACGAACGGCAAAGTATACAAATTTTTTTTTTCGCAATTTTTGGAATTGAACAAAATTAAATTGTACAAAAATATTAAAGGAAATGCATACAAATTCAATGTGCCTACAGATTTCATGTGTTAAAATTAAAATGTTCGTACAATAGGAGATTTAACCTTCGTAGGTATGAATTTTTGTGCTCATATAATTAAGCCATCTGTGAAAAACTCCGATTAATGCCAAAAAATTCAGGTTTTTTTCTCAAAATATACCTTATTTAAACTAATGCTTAGTTGGAGAACCAATTTTTGGAGATAACTTCGTTTCTGCGGTTATTCGTGGTAGCCACAGGTGGCCTTCATTGGGCCGAAGTAATGTTTCAAATTCTTTCTTTACGATTTCCCAAAAAGTAGTCTTATTTCGGGGTTTTCTTCCCCCGACTGGACTCTTAATAATGTCTCTTAGATTTTTGATCTTGTTTAAGTCCGGACTTGGCGCGAGACGCTCGGGAAATTTGATACTGTTGGTTTCAATCCAGCTCTCAACAACCCTAGAACACGGTTTGGAGTCGTTATCTTACTGGAAAATCAAAGAAAGCGAGAGATTTCCAGAGTTCTTTCCTTCTGAGTGGTTCGCTATAATATCTTCGTATATTTCGGCCGAAGGTTTCCTTTCAATTGGTGCTATCGGACCTACTCCACATGGGGTGAAGCATCCCTATGCCATCACCGGCGAGCTACCATGTTTAAAGGGCTTTTTGCGTGTACATGGGGTTCAGTTCCTGTAATGGCGGACGTCTGACATAAGGTCTACTATTATTTCCAAACACATGAAACTTAATCGACACGATTAAATTTAAGAATTCTCCATCTTTTTGGTTATTCTTTCGAGCAAAGCCTAGTCTCCGGTTGATGTTTTTTTGGGAGCATTTGGTTACCGTCGTTCGATACGTCTATTCAAAGATTTTTCCGCCCATCACCGGGGGACTGTTTTGGACAATATTTTTATATTATAAAACTGTTCTATATTTGTCCATATTTCCGTGTATGTCTTGAAAGGATCCAGTATACCCGAGCGAACTATTAGCTGATCGTCGTTCGGGTCGTGTTTCTCGGTAACTTTCGGGGTAAATCGGCAAAAGTTTTATGTTTTTGATAAAACTGTATTGCGCTTCACATTCCTCCTCTATGAAATCCTAAAATTTCTGTTACTTTACATACTTTTCTTACACTTCTGGAAACTCTCCCATACATTTCTTTCGTATGTAGTTGAACCTTTATTTTTGGCCATTTACTTAATTTTTTTGAAATAATCTCCTTGAGAACAGTTTGGTTGAATGAACTTAAATATTTTTTATAGTAAATGACCTCATCTTGTCTTCAAATCACAGTATTTTCTAAAATGGCTTAATTATGTGAGCACGGAAAAACCAATGAAAAGCGAAAAAACTTCAAAATTTTCGGAAACGACAAAATTAAACGGGATTTCGTCCACCTCTATAAACATTGCAAAGATAACAAAATATTTTTGCATGCAAGAGATTAAAACTGCAAAATAACTTCAATGAATTTTTCTGTGAAGTATTATTTTTCAGTACAGTGGCTTAATTGTATGAGCATAACTGTACATACACACACTCTCTAACTACGAAATCGTAGGTTACGAACCACAGAAAGCAGCATTTTTACGTTTTGTTGAGATGACGTATGCTGCACAGTCGCTAACAGTCAATTGGCCGTGAACTTGATTATGCGAAGCAGCCGGTGTGACTAACCAAGCAAGCAAAAACAACAATAAGCTAAGAAAATGCTCAAGAGAAGCAATAAAACTGAGAAAAGGAGATGCTGAAATTGAAATACAATTTTAAGGCTGCATTCACTTTTTCACACATTCTCGTACATTGATGACATAAGAATAGAAACCAAAAACCCCTACAGACTAGTCGCCGACTAGTCATAATGCATCGTACTAGTTATAGGATTGCTTAGTGTTTTTCCCTGAGGTCATTATATTTTTTTTTACTAGAGATGAAACACTATCGTTAATCGATATATAAATATTTTTTTCGATATCTACTACTTCAATCATCGATCTGTGTGGCCTCTTTATAAATATTAGACATTTCAAAAGTATTGATGAACGCTATCTTTCAATAGCTAAAGCTATAAATGGTTCTCCACCCCTCGATATATCGATCGATTTAAACTCTTCGATTGTACTTGAAGTTCAGTGAACACATAATTTAGCAAATTACGCGCTTTCAAGTGTTTCAAATGCTGTTTAAGTGCTGCTCAGCCATATCGAAATCGCTTGAAGATAACTAAAACAACAACGAAAGCGGTTAGTCATTAACTTTCAATATTCTGCATTTCTTATCTGGCGGTTGCTTTCACACCTCGTTAGGTGTGCTGGATATTTTTGTTGTTGTTCTTTTTTTTATCAATGCCAATTACCTGTTGCCGCTTCGCACATTCGTTTATTCATAAAACTGCCAATTCGTATGGAGCTACCTACCTCACATTGAGTCAGTCGTCTATTTAGGGAAAAGTACAAAAATGTTGAATTGTCAGCTGTCAGTGTTACCTTCAACATTTGTCATCTTTAATTTCATATCTTCAATAGCGTAATTTTATATTTATTTGTTTAGTTTTTTTTTCGATTTCTTTTCTCCATTTTATCTATTCTACTGACAGCAACTGTCGCTACAGGAAATTTTAATATTCCTGTAAATTATTGTTTGTTCCTTTTTTTTGCAATACAACGACGCAACATTGGCATTTTTCGCCTTCCAAAGCGTTTGCACTGTCAAACTAAAAAGACACATTTTCAAGGTAAATAATAAATAATAATAAAATCATAATTTACCATTGCTTGAAAGTGTTGTTGTTTGCTGCCTTCACTTACATTTTTCAAGTTATTCAATGTGTTTTCAATGTGATTTCTTTATGAAATGATGAATATTAAGAAGGGGAATAAAAGAAAAAGGAAATGTTAATAAAATAAGATTGGACAAAATTAAAGCCGGTGTGTGGAAGTATAAGAAGAAGAAAAGATAGATCCACCAATAAGTATACCGAAGTGATCAGGGCGAAGCCATATCCGTCTGTATGCCCCTTCTGTCTGTCTGGACAAGTCTGCGTTCAAGCGTATAAAAAATTTAAAAGTATGGAAAATATTTACTCAAAACACAAACGAATACTTAGTTGGATAGCCTCGTTGTTTTAAGACCTCCGCTAGTCTATTTGGCATCGAGAGTCCCAACTCCTCGGTTTCCTTAGCTGTAGTCTTATACCATTCCGTCCGCAGAACGTTTCGCAAGGCCTCTTTACCTGTTATCACATGCTGACTTTTTTTTTTTCCAGCAAATCCCAAAGGTGCTCTATTGGGTTGAGATCGGATGATTGTGGGGGCGTTTTAAGCTATCTTGGAGCATTATACAATAGCCAAAGACGCACAACCTCTGCTGTGTGTTTGGGGTCGTTATCCTGCTGGAACCGAAACGTTGTGGATAACCCAAGATTTCTGCACTTGGCTTCAAATTTTGCTTCAAGATATTGAGATTGATATCCATTGTGGATTCATTAAAGGTCAAGTTGCCCACACCAGCAGCTGCCATGCAACCCCAAACCATAACACCACCACCACCATGCTTCACAGTGCCAACCAAGTTTTGCTTTTCAAGCGCTGTTCCAGATTTGCGCCACACGATTTGACGGAGTTTTATTCCGAAAATGCAAAATTTACCTTCGTCTGAAAATATTACTTGTTTCCAGAACTCCGGAGGCTTGTTTTTGTAGGTGTTGGCAAACTCAATTCGTTTTTGCCGATTCACAGGTGAAATAAATGGCAACTCTACCATGATAACCAGCACTACGTAAAATTTGTCTGGCACTTTCGGCACAAATGCGTTTGTTAAACATTTCTTGCACGTTTTCAATGATTTTTGTAGACGTATTTAGTTCGAGGATTTGTTTTTTTGGGCGACTGGACCTTGGCTTAGATGTTATAACTCCAGTTTTTTTGTAATTATTTATGACGCGCTGGACAGAAGAATATGCTCTTCTAATTGTTTGGCCAATTTTTCGAAAGGTTTTTCCTTTTTTCTATAATTTGATAATTATTTTTCTCTCCCCAACTCAAATTTCTTTTCCTTTAATCTCCATGCTTAAAATGTATTACTAGCTTTTATCAATATACATCACCGACCGCTATAAACAAATGACTTACATACAAACAACAGAAAATGCGCAAAAGAAGAAGAAAGCACCCTAAAAAATAACGGTATCATTCAAAGAAATCAAGTGAACGCAGACTTTTTGTGTGCCATATTCGCTAGTAGCTACATTTAAATGCCGTTATCTCAAAAATGCGTATATATAATAATTTTTAAGGTGAACGCAGACTTTCTGGTCTATGTGTATATCTTTCAATTATTTGTATTATATCTATATCCTAAGCCGTTACAACTTCCCTACTCGAATAAATTTAATATACTTTGCTATGTGCAGCTAACTTTAAAACGGCTAACAAACTTTTTCTGACCTCTGACTCCTTTAAAGTATTTTTATGGCCAATCCCCTTTCATGTTAAACGATATTTTCAAATTGCAATCTAACGTATTAAGCAGTCAATTACCCTTTCCTGTTTTTTTTACCTGCCTCTAATAGAAAAACTATCAATTAAATTCTTTTTTTTTGTTGCGTATTTATGTATATATTGATCTAAAGCTTTTTTTCGACTTATAAAGCGGCTTAAAATTGCTTGTAATTAGCGATAATTGTAGGCATTCAGTGATAGCAAAAAATTAACAGTCTGGGAGTAAGGTAGAATTAGTTGGAGAATTACCGAGTTAAAAATTGCCTTGATTTAATGGAATTTATAAAATACAAATATTTACATGGACAATAAAAATTAATTATAAGGTGTAACTTTAAAAATATTAGTTTCACATGGTTTCAACCATTGTGTATCAGTACAAGTATGATATGTTATCTGTCAAACGTTTGACAGGCACTTCAAAATGTAGTTTTTTCAGTTTTTTGTTTACATCTGAGGCACTTCAATATGGCGGCGTATCCGCTGCTCCTATCTTCTAACGAATGATAGAACGAGATGCAGGATGAATTCAATATAGAATATAAAAAAACAGGTGTTAAATTTTCTCAAAATTTTGACGTCTATGCTTAAGATATCACACTTGATATGGTACACAATAGTTTAAACTTTAAAGACTCAGATGAGGCTATTTTACTAAAAAGAAGAACGTTAGAATTTATAGTGAATCAGAACAACTGTCTTATGATATCTGTCAAATCGTGTCTGGTGCGAAGTTTAGAAGACAAGCTGACATCTTATGATGACATACAGGAAATTATCTGCCTTAAGCTTTCTTTTGATTTTTTGAAATATTAGCTCTGATCGAGGGGTATACTGAAAAGTTTTGGGCCACACAAAACATTTTACAGGGACACAGTGCATTTCTAAAATAACATTCAGTAAAACCTGCAAGGGAAAAACAACTGTTCGTGACATAAGAAAGCAACAACATAAATTTAAAAATTTGAACTGTTAACCAATCAAAGAACAGCAGCTGTTTTGCTTGAAAGTTTTTTACAATTTTTCTCGAAATTTCGAGAGAGTTCAGTGTGTATGTATGTAAGTAGCTTTATTTATTTTCAGTTTCTCACATAAAAATTATTAAATGCATTGAAACCAATGCCAGTGAAAGTTCACAAGATTTAATCACCATATTAAGAGCTGCCATACTTCTGATTCCCTAAAGCCTCCATATGTCACATCCTGGCTACGAAATAAGCTTTTCTTCAGAATGATTTTTTCGAAAGCTTTCATTGTGTTGTGATTGTTTTTGTTAATGAATTACGACAAGCATTAAAAGGTATTCATGCTACGACATGAATATCTATACATATGAACATTTATAGGCAAAGTAATCCTTAAATAACCACCAAAACATTTTCAAGTGGTATCTTACTTATTTCATCAAATGAACATGATTATAATATTAAACCAGAAATTTGTTTGAAGAAACAGTGCCCTCTCTCGCATAGACAACTTTGAGGTTGGTTGGCATGCTGCATGACTGAACGGAAACTTGGTCAAAGTAGAGCACTTTGCACCGTTTTTATCCACTTTCCCGCGCTCGCTTTTCCCCGACTAATTTGGATCCGTCGATAAATTAGCTGACCTTTTCTCGCAGCACCTGTGCTAGCCTCTGTTTCATGTTATGTCAAGTGCTGGAAGCATGTTGGCCTGTTATAAGACCTTGTTGCTTATAATCGTTTACACAATTTTTTGCTGTTTAACCAAATTACACACAAGCCTACTCACCACACGCACGCAACTTTCGCATCATTTCTTTCGGCTGTCATTGGTATTGTATTGTCATTACCGTGTCCAGGTTTTATTTCCCGTTCTTTTTACCTTTTTTTTCTTCTTGTTTTTCCTTTCCCCTTGACTCTTGTTTTTCTCTTTCAATGTTAATTGTTCTTTGTTCATTTTGTTGTTGTTGTGGTTAGCATAGTAATTTTGTTGTGCTGACAATTCGTGTTGCGCTGGCAATTAAGTTGATTTAATCATCTCATACTTTTTGAAGGTGCGGTTGTGGTGTGGTGTGAGGCGTATACGCACATTTGAGTGCGAGTGTCCTTAAGCTTATCCCTTTGCTATGGATCTGCAAGTGTTAGGTGGTGCGGGTGTGTTAGGGGGAAACTGCCAAACCCTATTGTATGCGACACGCAACAGTCAAAGCCGTGCGTTAAAATATCTACATACATACATACATATATACATATGTATTTATGAATATTTATATATCTACCTATTTATACACATGTTGTTAGTGTGTCTATATACATATTTATATTCATAACCGTGTGCTCTGCTATTTTACGGTAAATGTGTTATCCGCTTATCGTTATTTATGTGCGCGCCTTTATAGCCATGTTTGTGTTTATATATACATACATATATAAGTATTTATTTATCAAGCTTTGCGCCTACATAATTTTTTTTAACGCCCCATTATCCTTGACAAACGGTGGGAGAAGCATTACACGTAATGAAACCACATACAAACATAAACATTGCACTATAGGACAGTTGAGCTGGATTTTTCTTTGATAAAAATGTATCGATTAATTAAAAATAATCTTTTATGTTAAATGTCTTTATAAGACCAAACAGGATCAAATATGACTGCTAACAATTTTTTTACAAATTACTATTTCATTTAACAAGTAAATGTTAAATTTCAAGTTAAAGCATTTCCAAACAAATCGTATGCACAAATTAGCGGAAAAAAGTGTGCTTTTGTTCCACAGTGCTTGGCTACACAGTCAAGTCAATTTATTATAATAAAGCCTATATCTATAACGGTGCTAATACGTACATAAATATCCATTTTCGCATGCTAATTCACTAAGATAACCAACTCAATATAACACACAAATTACTTATATAACTATGTATAATATACAGAACATTGTACATATGTCCTTAGATACATACATACATATATAGTCCTACATACATCCATATATGTACACATCACGCAGGTATCATTTCTCTTTTAGTCGTGCCTATCATTCATATTCATTTATCAGCCAATATACTACCATCTCGTGGCTCACATTTGTTACTCATCCATTTATTATCCAACAAAAATATTAAATATCACGACTTTTTGTTTGCCTTTTTGCATTGACATTTAAAATGTTAATTAATTGGAAGACAAAAACAATCGGTAAAAGTGTTTCAAACAAAAAAAAAAAAAAAAAAAAATCACAAAATCGATTGTAATTAACGCATTAACGCATAAATTTGAGCCAATATTTTTTTCATTAGCAAATTGAAAAATGGAAATTAATGTTGCAAGCCAATTGAAATGATGGCAAACATGGGTTCATTAAAAAGCTTGTCATATGATAAATAAATATTTATTTTATTTTAAATATTCAATTTGCACAGATTTATTGACATTATTGGGGGAGTGTTCGAGATGTAGTGTTCAGGCATTGCTGACTGCTTATTAAATGAGAGTTAAATTTGGGATAAAAGCATGCACATAAATTGGTTTTTTCTGTTCTTTTTTTGTTTTTGTTGTATGAATTTAAGGAGGAGGTGTGTAAATATTATAAAAAGCTTAAAATTTCGTACAAAAAGGGTATCTCATAGTGAATTTTAATCTCTTTCGCTATCACTATCATTATCACCGCCACTATCGCTATCACTATCAATACCACTATCACTATCACTATCACTATCACTATCACTATCACTATCACTATCACTATCACTATCACTATCACTATCACTATCACTATTATCACATCAATACCACTATCACTATCACTATCATTAACACTATCACTATCACTATCACTATCACTACCACTATCACTATCACTATCACTATCACTATCACTATCACTATCACTATCACTATCACTATCACTATCACTATCACTATCACTATCACTATCACTATCACTATCACTATCACTATCACTATCACTATCACTATCACTATCACTATCACTATCACTATCACTATCACTATCACTATCACTATCACTATCACTATCCCTATCACTATCATTAACACTATCACTATCAGTATCACTATGACTATCACCATCACTATCACCACCACCATCAATATCAGTATCACTATCACTATGACTATCACCATCACTATCACCACCACCATCAATATCAGTATCACTATCACTATCACTATCCAATTTTGGGTCCCATACGAATTTATTCCAAACTTCCTCAAGCCAATACCGGAGGGATGGAGGGACTTCCACTGTTAAAAAAAAAAATTGATAACATTTGATTAAGTTCCCTGAGTGAGTCAGGTACACTAGACAGAGCGCTTTGCTGCCAATATTTGTATTGTTTCTATTTAATCACCACCTACTTTAAATATTATATTTTTACATATCGATCCGTATGAACTTTGATTGCGTCACTTCCATTTCTTTTAACGCCTCGCGCAAAAGCTTCAACAGCAAAAGTTGGATTTGAATATGTCCAATAAAAGCAAACAAAAAAACAAACCAAATAAAATTCAGGCATTTAAGTTTTATCACATTAACGTTGAACGCATTGATTTAATTTAATTAGCTGTGGGCTGGCAACAGCACCAACAAAAATCACTAAAATGTTCAAGAAAAAAAGTGCAACGAATGCGTAACAAAAGCGAGCAGCGATAGGGAGCTGGTGTTACTTTGGCGTCAAATCAAATTAAATTTGGATTCAATTGTTTCTTGTTGTTGTTGTTGTTCTTTCGATTTGAAGAGGGACTATAACAATACCACTGTGGGTTGACTGACCTCCACAAACAACAACAGTCGCAATGCTTAGTTTTGAAAATAAAATTTTATTACCGTAACTATCGTTAAAGTTGCTAGGCCCTCAATGTTGGACCGAGGCAATTGTTTTGATTTTTCAGACAAAACTGCTTTACTCGTGACTATTGGAAATTCATTGCACTTCGTCAAAAATCGACTAAATTTCATAACTCTTTAAGTGATGTTGATGGCATTTTAAATGAGTTTTCATTAAAGTTTTATTGTTGTAATAGATGAATGGTTTTATAGAAGTGTAAACTTTGTAATTTACCAAATAACAAGTTTTTTCAAGAAAATTAATGGGTGTTCCTGAGACTTTTACTCATATTAAATCATTTCTCTCTTGATGATCTTTCAATTCCTCAGAGACGGTTATGTTGACAGCGAATTTCGGTTAGTTCTGCTCGCTTTACAAACTTAAAAATCGCGGCCTTGCAAAAATTCGGTCATTTAAAATAGTCCGTTTTTCAGGACCGGCCATTCAATAGCCCTTGTAATAAGCGGAATTTCGAGGCGTGTACTTAACAATTCTAAAAACAATTAAAACCAAAGCCAAATAAATTTCCATAACTTTATTGTTGATGACCATCTTGTTCCGTGACGCCTATGTTCCCATCATTCATGCAAAAATAAAAAAAAAATAAAATACATTTAAACTACAATGTTTAAATACACAAATAAAAAATAGGAAAAACTATACTAAAATGGCAATTATGTCGTAAAACATTTACAACCGACTCCGAACAAAGCCACCATTCAACTCAACGTCATACAACTTTATATAACGTAGGTGAGAGTATGTTGTACTAAATTATTAAAAATCCACCCACCATATACATATATGAACACGAGCTAGGAATACTAAGTTAAATCTATTGTTCTAGGCGCAAGCTTGACAATTGCTCTGCAACATGCAAAAAGCGCATAAATTACAACACGTGAAATTATAGTTAGAAAGTAGCAGCACACACACGCGCCCACAAAATGTACAGATAAACGAGCTTGTATGTTTGCCTTTGATGATTTGAGTGCTGGACACAATCATGATCCCTACTCGTATTTATTACTCTGGCACCTTTTTCCAGTTTTGTAGGCTCTGTGCGGTGATTAGTTGCCACAAATACCCCTGATACTCATAAGTCCGAATTGTGTCCCTACACACACACAACTGCGCCTAATATGCTTTAGCGCTTGTTTCATATCGTTCCGGGTATTAGCTACTAGTGTTGATGACATTTAACACGAATCCTATTCTAACATTTTACGGCTAAATGATTAGTGGGTTTATTTGAACGATATATTACGCTACCATCTAGGTAGGAGGCTTTGAAGGTAAAAGGCGATAATGATGGTAGTGCATGACGAGAGTACCTGTCATATTTGTGATTTGTATGTTGGAACAGGATATCGCAACATTTTTGCTTAAGCGCACAAAGAGTACGACATTTTTACACCAACTAAAAAAAGTTTTAACTTTTTATATCATGGTTTTTTTCTTATTCAAATGCTTTCATAAAAGAACTTTTAAAACTCTGTAGGAGACTTTATTGAGTTTGAAAAAGTTTCGATACCACTTGATTATCGATTAATCTATTACTCGATCCTGCGTTTCTTTGCGTTATATATTTCTTCCAAGCGGATATATCGTTAAGTTTTACAGCAAGCGATAGCGTTGCACGAAAACTGTTGCAAATTTTATCAATTTTTATTCTTAGGGTGCTACTAACAGTTTTCTCCTTCGATAAGCCTTCAGCATAAAAACAATTGAAGTTACACTAAAAACAAAACAAAAACAGCAAAACGTTCCAAAAAAAAATGTTGACATTTGGCATTTAAAAATTCAATTGATAATGAAATGGTTTGGGAAGGGATCTTTTTTCCTAAACAAACACATACATATGTACTTATAAATATTTACAGACAGACTGGGAAGTGTATTTTTATAGATTGATATGTAACACCTTTTAAAACGATAGAGTAAAGACCGTGCTGTACTGAGTGGCATAAAGCCATATGTCACATGAGCACATGTGGCCTCATTTTTATATACATTGATACATAATCATGCGAATACAGCGGCAGTCATAAAAATGGGAATACGAATAAGAATTTTTATTTTATTTTTCACTTTCAAAATGTTTATAAAAACGTTAGCAAAGTGAGAAAAATGTAATAAAAATTGCAATTCCACAATGCTCGATAAATATCAGAAAAAGAAACAGAAATCTACAAAATGTTTGATAGTTTGATACATTTTCTAGGAGGGATGGGCATTAGAGAAAAATATGAGTGACGAAAACCAAAAAAAAAATTATTCAAAAAAATCTAAGTCATAAAAAACGTGTTATTTTCACCCAAGCGTTTCTTGAATAAAAATAACATGTTCTTCGTCATTCAAGACATTCTGAGTGATAAATAACATGTTATTTTTATTTATGGAATTCTTGAATAACGAGATGCCGGAAAATCATACACAGGTGCGCATTATGTAGCTCGCGTGTATTTTGGGATCATTCTGCGATCATTTTGGAACATTTTTTTGGACATTTTTGGCATCGTTTTGGGACATTTTTGAACAATTTTGGGATAATTTTGTAACATTTTGGGATCATTTGGGGACATTTTTGGGATCATTTTGGAACTATTTTGGGACTATTTCGGGACAGTTTTGGGATCTCTTTGAGACACTTTTGGGACCATTTTGGGACATTTTCGGGATAATTTTTGGGCATTTTGGGACATTTTTGGGATCACTCATAACTCAAGGTTTTATAAATGATAAATAATTTTTTATTTTTTATTACAACACTGTTTTCTGTCACTCGTTCTTTCTATATCTTTCTCTGCTTTCAATTCTCCACACTGTGCCCATTTATCGTCTTCCATTTATATTTTCTGCATCCTTATTACATACATCTCTATCTCTCTAAAAGAATTAAGAGCATTTCCAAAAGTTTCTCAGAAATTATCAAGACTTATTTAAAATGTTATACTAAAACTTTTCAATATATTTGTATATAGCATTCCCATTTTTTTGCAAGCAACTGTATCTAAATTTATGAAAGAAGCGAACGCTTGCTGTTGATTGACTTCTTTACATTATTTTTGAAGTATTGATATTTAAATGATTAGTAAAACGATAATGCTGTGGCGATAGCGGTGCGTTTTATAGTATGTCATGAGTAACATAGATGCTTACATACACATGTACATAAAACATACCCATCAAAAAATTGTGTGTGCAGTTATAAAATGTAAACTCATAAACACTTAAGATGTCATTTACTCAACAGACAGTTTTATCGTATCTGAGCGACTCGTTACTTTTTAACCGATCAAAGGGTGTTATTTCGTTGTCACCCTGTCTAATGCATTGATGCCCATCTAGGGATCCGAGTTACTGTTACCGTAGTCAAAAATGAGTGAACAATAATCATATATTGTTGTCTTATAAAAAGATCCTACCCTGGCCATACTTTACGTTACCTGCCATTCTTATACATTTCTACAAAAGGTTGTCTTTTAGGGGGAGAGTTGTACCTGATAGTAATGATAATGAAGTTTTAATATAAATAATGACAACAATCCTCATTAAAAAGAGCACATTTTTTGGTGGGTATATGCCATATCGAATGAATCGTACTTGTATGCAATGCATGTCAATATTTTATTTTCTTTCTTGTGGCTGCCTAAACAAACATTTTGGTGACATTCGTAAAACGAGGATAAACCAACAAAACTGCAATTAAATAAAGCGATAAAATTCAAAAACAAACGCATCTAAAACAAACTTCACCAACAAAGGAACATGCGAACTGACGCATTAAAGTGCAACAAAAGAGTCGTAAATTCATATTTTATAACTTTTGGGCTATAAAAAATATTTTTTTTTGGTTGGTTCAGCGTGAAAAATTCGGCATCAAGCCACTCAACTATATTTAATTATTTGTAAGTACCCACTAGCGAAACAACAAGCCATGACTTGTAACGATGCTCGTCTATCACTTTTTGTAATACATTGGATTCATGCTAATTGTGAATTACATAGTTCACAACTAGTTGATTTTCCTGCTGGGTATGCCTTTTCTTGTGTCCATATATAAATTTATATGAAGTACTCGTATTGATATTTCATTCGTGTTATTTTTTTATTCTATTAAATTTTATTCTTAATTTGACGAAATTGAATTTTCATTAAATTTAAAGTTCGAAATGTGCTTGCACTTAACTCAACCAAATGTGGCGCTTTGTGGTATTGGAAAGTGTGCTTGACAGGCGCCATAAATTATTAAAAAAAAATACTTTTATAAACAGCAATGTACATTTGTATTAACAATTAACTGTCAGTCCCCGGCGTCCATTCGGAACGATTCGCTGAGACATTTTTTTTACCAACACATTTTTGATAATGCGCTCTCCGCAGCCATGAACCAATAATTTGCGCTTCTAAAAGCAGCTGGACTTTATCAAGTTTTTCAATTAAGGCTAAATGGTTTGGCTTTTAATTACCTATTTGAAATGGATAAAAAGAAATGAAAGTCACCAGAAAATGCGAGTCAGAAATTTTTTGGGCACTTCATTGCAAAACTCAATTTCATTTTAATTTTTATTAAATTTTTATTAAATCGCCAACTTTTATTCGCTACTTCTCAAAAGATATCGAGTGTAAATGTGAAAAAAAAAGAATCCGAAAAGTACTTGTTGAATCTTCTTTAAAACTTGCCATGGCAGTATTAGTAATTTGATTGCATTTCGATGAAAAAAATATGAAACAAATTATGCTTCGAATAAGCGAACGAAAAAACAGTAATTTTATCACAAGATAGTGGATCAATAGGCCACATAATCTGATGTTATTGCTTTACAAAGAAGTCCTAAGAAAAATTAATTTCTTATCATTTCCTTTATTTGTTTGTGCTATTGATAATAACCCAATTACGGTATTAATAATAACTCAAACACTGCGATTGACTCAATGTTTACTTTTTGCTATTATTCACTAGTTATTATTGTTCAGGCTAGTGGTTTTGGTTCCATTAGTCCGTGATTCAAAGTTGTAATTTAAAAATATGATACTTTTTTGATACTTGCCATGAAACATGGGATTTCAGAAAGTCTAGAAAACTTGTTAGAAACATTGTATGATCATTTGAATTCGAAACTACTACATATATAGCTGTCGATTGGTATGGAAAAAATATAAAGCTCTTAAATTTATTGATAACGGCATAAGCCATATGATCAAAAAGTAATAATTTGATAAGACTTTTTATTGTTGGAAACTTATCTAGACAATTCACTGCGAAAATAAACATGGATAAATCGATTTGATATTATTTGCTAAGTGACCTTGGATATGACGTAAACGAAATTTGCTCTTTTTAAGGCAAATAATGATAAGATTAAACACAAAAAAAATTGTATGCGTTGTTAAGGTAAACAGATCGTCACAACCCATAATAGGTTTGATAAGTGCTGCGGGTGTGCCAGTCCTTGGCATAATTTGTATCAATATTTTACACAAATGTTAAATAATCTTTAATGTTTATATAACTATGGTAAACCTGTTTGCTTCACTTTGAATTTTAGTTGCTTTCATATTGACGCTCAATCACTTGTCAATCAGTTGAGCAACACTTTCTATGTCAAATAACATTTAAAAAAGGATACTATGTGGTTCATAATTATATTCAAATATTAGCTTACCTATATGCCTTTCATATATCTGCTTCTACCGCAATTTCATTTTCTGTACGTAAGCTCTCTTTCATTTTTCGTGTTGATCAGGGTCTGTACCTAGTTATAAGGACTTTACCTAAAATATTGCGATAAAATCGATATTTTCTGAGCTTTATATCTCTGTGAAGGTTCAGCGTTAACATTTTTTTGGTATAGTTTTATCGATTTGAATAGAATAGTTGTGATCGAAAAATATTTTGATTGATATATAAAAATCGTGAAATAGCGATTGTTCCTATCGATACAATAAAAATCATTAAATACAAAAACTAGTTTATTATCAATTTAAAATACTATAATAAGGACTCTTTAAATAAAAATAAAATTTTATGTGATATTTAGACACATAAAAACCCTTTGCTTGATCCAATTAATTGGTCAATGATTCTAGTACTAAGTCAATATTATGGAGGCGTTTCTTAAAGTTCGCTATTTGTCGAAATTTCTTTGTTTGTAGGTTGGCCGATTGGTGTTGATTGTTTATTAGCTTAAGTGATAACTTCATAAACTATTCAGAAACAACAATTACAGTAAAGAAAATATTACATACACACAGTGTCGTGAAACAATTAGAGCGCCAAACTGAAATCGGCGCGAAAGCTCGTCAGAGTTTGATGCCCTGTAGAGAATAGTTACTGTATTTGTTGACATGCAATTGCTATTCATATCTTATTAAGAAGATACAATGAACCAAAGAGTGAAACCAAAACTTATATTAAAATTAGCTGAAATATTTGTTTGTGTTGGTTTAATGTAAAATGGACTTCGGTTGCATTAATTGTTACGAGTTAACATGAGAAAGATTCTCAGAAATCTCGTTAATGAATAATTCTTGCTGGACTTTTACACATTGTCATTGTTGGAGGCCTCTAAGTTTTGTCATACCACCAATCGTAAAGACTTATTGTGTCTTCAAAAACTCATGGTTAAAACTATCTTTATATCAAAAAGAGCTTCCTCAGCTGACCGTGCATGAAATTGGCTAAGAACAGACTGAATGAATGAATTCCGACTATTCCACTACTCTTTGATACGATAAGAAAAGATAACCTATCGTTCCAATCTTACCTTGCTAATAAGTAAGTCCCGCGTAGATTGTTAGTTAGTATGGTTTCCATTCATTCAAAGTGTTCCAGATTTTAGTGTAACAAAGACCATTCAAGGTTTAACTCAGTGCCCCATTATCTGCAAATAAAACATGTTGTAAATTTATTCATCTGGCTTAGGGCCGACGATATACTTAAAAAATTTCCTACCGGGTACATTTGTATATGTCAGCTAAGCATCGAACAACACCTGCTCCTTCGTCTATTTGCGCCCACATAATTTGAGAATGGCAATTTGCCGAGCAATAACAGAGCTGTCAGTTGTCAGTTCAACTTCATGGTATTTTATATGCAGATATGTGGATACGCTTACATAATTTGTACTATTTGTTGTTTTCTGTGTTTGGAAATTGACACGTGTGGTTGCATGTGTCTGTGGCACAAATGTAGGGAAAGTTATGAAGCCTACATACATGGAAAGCGCGCTTCGGCAATTTGAATTATTTACTTGTAGTTGACGTACGATTGTCCTTAAACAAATTAATGCAAATGACACTGATTTATATGGCAAATTATTAATTATCAAATCAATGGAGTATACTTATAATGTATTAGCTATGAATAGCAATGATCGGCATATATTTTACTTGAAATCGAGATATGTTCGGCTACAGACATACATTACCGATTTGTCACAACCAGAACGAGAATATAAAGAGTATCAAAGTTGGTTTAGTAAGCGTTAAAAAAGCCGAAACTTCCTATGTTGAGTTTGAGTATTTTTGCCGTTCACTGGTCCATGCCTAGCCAGCGTTTTGAATGCTGTTTACATCGATATCATTGTCCATTAAATTTTGTAAATTTTTATTTTTTTAAATAAAGATAACTAATTGCTTTCACACTTAAGCAGATTACTAAACATATGCGTTTTTTCTCTTTCAGGTATGTACAATCTCGCTGCAAGCTCTCTAGGGACAGGTATGGTAGTTTAACAAAATCATTTAAACTTTGATGAGAACATATATGTAGCTGATAGGCTTGTCATTGAAAAAACATTTAATTGACACAAGAATCGAGACGTTATTTGTGCATTGGATTGACCTGGCCCGGAGACCCAACCATTTTTTTTTAAATTGAGTTTCGGTGTTTGTTTGGACCAATCATGGACCTATGTTTCATGATCAGATGATGAGCTAGAATATATTCTTAATGGCGTGATTTTGTTTTGTTGTTGTGTCTTTTAGGCCTCCCAATAGTTGGTATTGTGGGGCCATGCACTCATTGATTTAAAGGCCAAGACGATACCGATTTGTTTCCCAACGCGCAGCCAGGCACCAATTTTACACTTATTTAGCTCATCTATAGCCCGTTTGATATTTAAAAAAAAGTCTGTTAGCTCTTATCAATTTAATTACGTGTATCCAATAAAATTTACAAAAACAAAAAACAGCTACCATATTGGATTTTTATGTTGTATCACAACGCTAAAGGCGTTCAAAATGTAAACAATACTGACAAAAAATTGTTAAACTCCAAACATACACACCCGTGAGCACTCCCCAATTTCACACCGAGTTTTTGCTCTCATTTGATTCGCCTTTTTAATACACATACATATACCTATGGATGTATATGTAGGTACATATGTACTTGTATATGTCAGGTATGATGTGACGAAATATCACACTGACTGTCAGTCATCCGAGCTGCCTATTTCGTTGCAAACAATTCACTTTTAATCAATATTAAGCTTTAGGGTAGTGAGAGGCGTATAAATATTTACAGGATTTTGCAATTGGCCGTAAAAAGCTCAAACTCGGGTGGGAGGAAGTTGAGTGCAAGCAAGATATTGCAGCCTCAGGTTATGTGCCGTTAGTATATATATGTACATACATATGTTAAATTCGAAATTCATTTTAATAATGCTTCGAAGCAAATACGGAAAACAAAAACAAAAACAAAAGCGAAATATCAACACAAAAGAAGAAGAGATATTGTAATATTTTAAATAATACCAATCATTGCTGGCGGCAGTTAACATTTTCATGCAAACAGATATTTTTAAGAACATGCATATCAACTGCTTTAAACACGGTATTATTTTAAATTTTTATAGATTTATTGCATTTATTTATAAAAAAGTTATTTTGACTTAAGTTTTAAGTTCGTACCTCATGTCTCAAATTGAAAAGAATATTTTTCAAAACATCACCCTGTAGTAATTTCCATATAATGAACATGTAATAGATCGATGGGGGCAGAATCTACACTGCAGATATTCTAGAAAAATTGCGAGGCAAACATGATTAGAATACGAGTATATCTGTGTGTATATGTATATGTTTGGTCGCGCATCACTCAAAAACTGTTGAATACTTTTGTATGGTACTCTCACCGTTCCATTACTTACAGTCAAACTTAAAATCTAAAACTATCCTTGTTTCGATAACTCAACCGGTTTCAGTTTTATCGACCAATATGTGACTCAAAATGCGAAAGTATATATAATTTCTGTTACGAAAAGATGCAAGCCCGGATTTTCTACTAAAACTTTAAGCTCCAAACGGTGTGAAGCAGTCTTAGTAAGTTCCAGAAACTTTACATTAATTTAATCCAAAAAAAAAAAAAGATGCTCAGAAATATTCATCAATGCTTGGCGATGGGAGATTATGCTATAAAATATTGGACAAACTTCTATAACGCTCACATTATTAAGGAAGCCTTCTGTAATATACTAGAACATGGTCTAGATTGAAAACATTAAAATCGTCTATTGCCCTCACTGCTGAGTTGAGGTGATTTAAAAGATGAAATAGAAAAGATACTCTGGAGAAAGTAAGATAATACAAGTTTTCCGAAAGGGTAACGTACGCTGGATCTGCAAGTCTGAAAGCTCTAGAATGCCAAGTTCGAATCATTGCTAGAAAAGTAGACTAATAAAGAAAAAGTAATTTATATTTGAAGATGTGAATAAAAAAAAAAAAGTTTTTTTTTTCCTAGAAAAAATAAATTAAATTCAATTTCAATTTAATAATATTCGCATGTAAATGTAAGTGGAAACTAAGGATATAATTCATTGCGCTATCGGTCCAGCTCAAAGCACAAAACAAAAAACAAACTATGAAATTTGTTACTAGGCTCAATACAAAATAAGCGCTAAAAAGAACAAAAAAAAAAAAAATAGAAATCCAAACATCATAGTCAGGGAGGAGTATCTATCAAAAGAGCCGCATTTAGCCGGCGGCAAGCTGGCTGTACCGCATCTTGTGGCAGATAAGAAAACAATTTACAGTCAACAAATACTTCATGTGGAATTAAACTAAGTATAAACAAAATTGCTAGTAAGGAGCCCAACTGCCAAAAAGCAAATATCCTAAAAGCGGAAAAAAACGGAAGTGGCCAAGCTATAAAGCGAAAGAAAATGAACACACAACAGCCGCCATGCTCTTTGACCTTTTTAGCACTTTGTTGCTGTTTATATATTAATGTTATTTTTGTTATAATAAAAAAGTCTGCCATCGAGCGACACCAACGGCTAAAACGTATTCACCTTTTGCTACAACCACGCGCTTTCTTACTAAGTCTAGTTATTTATCATTTAAAGAAAAAAGCTGTCTTCTTGCTTTGAGCTTACTTCACATAACATAAAATTTTTTTTATTTAGTCTTTTAATAAAAGGTTGCTTTCGCAAAAAAAATTGTCTACTTCATAAATCAATTTACGTGCTTTCCTTTTTTTGAAGTTCTCATTTTCATTGTGAAATGTATCCGCCTACGTGTTGGTTGGTTATTTCTTGTAATTAGTTTGATTCTTCTAATTTTTAAAGAAATTTGGTAAAAGCTTAATTAAGAGCAAAAACTCATAATATAGAGAGGGTGCAGGATATTTTTTTTTATGTAAAAGTGGATTAGCTAAGATTGTGGTGCGTTATTAATATTTCTTTCCAGGCAGCTGCGCTTTTATTTCCAGAGCGTGTACAATCCGGTAGTAATTAAAATAAATTAGATTTGGAGTTACACGTGAACGCCGTTCGGTTTCATTGAGCTTTGGAAAAAGGAAGTGCTTATGTAATTAAAAGTATAGCGGTGTTTGGGCATCTGATTTAAAAATAAATTTTTTTTTTGAGCTACTACATTTGGTTGGACCGCATTTGCTTCAGTTGGCCATACCATATTTCTAAATGTTTTGGGGGTTTGGCTACTGCATTTTTTAATGTGATCAACTTTACTGCCCATTTTCCTCGATGTTTTGTCTCCAAACGCGTCTGCAAAAATCTAAACGTTCCCGTTTTGAACTCTTTGCTCAAGCTAAGAAATATTAATATATAAATAATGAGGGAGATTAAAAAAATCGATTATGAAGTGTCGTCCCATTCAACTAGAGACTCGAAGTTTGTCATGGTTTTAGGCCAAAAATGTAAAGCAAGATTTCGTCATTATCTGTTTCTTTGTTTTATGGAGAAGAAGGTAAAACTCGAAAGAAGAGTAAGAAGGCATAATGTAAACTTTATAGCCACTATTCCATGCCACAATTTTGACCATTCAAATCACATAGATTCCTCCGCTCTGTTATCCAGTGACTAATGGCAATTGACATTGGAACACGACATTACATGGCATGTGTGCTCTCTCTGAAAGCATCCTTTAAATTTTTCTATATATGTATGTATAATCGATTATCCATTGCATTGCATCGACTTACATAGAACCCAGCTTATCAAAGGCGAAGCGCTCCGAAAAAAAGCATCCTTTTTGGAGTGTTATTTAGTAAACCTAAAATCACTTTTTTAGGAAGATTTACGGAGCGTTGAGAGAACAAATGAATATTGTAGAGGGAATGAACTGGACGGCTCAGTCAGCGAAGCACCAATAAAAGACTCCTAAAAGAGTCCAAAAAGGCTCCGAAGTTCATTTAAAAATAGTAATAAAATGCTTCAAATTCGTCGGAATCGGACTCATTTTGGACTCTTTTTTTGTGGCTCCGTTTGGAGTGCCCGCGTAGAACGATTTTTCGCTCCCTTTGGGGTTCCGAAAGGAGCTCATTTCATTCTTCCTCATTTTATATGGCAGAAAAGGCTGTTTTTCAAGTTGAGAAAAGGTTAGTTCTCAATTTGTACTCAAATGGGATTAGAGAATGATATTGGATATCAACTTGTTTTTAAAGGTTTGATTGATCGATGTTTGTTGGGGTATAATCACTTCTTTGCCATGCAAGTATAACTGAGCCATAAGTCCGTCGTCTATGAGTAAGATGTGAATATGAAATCGATCGTAGCCATTAGATACTGCGGTCTTTGAAAAATATATTTAAAATTTTAATTTGAGAAATGTCTTCAATAGAAATTTGTTACAATCATCTCTTAA
Source organism: Sphenella marginata (assembly GCA_951509765.1). Taxonomy (NCBI): domain Eukaryota; kingdom Metazoa; phylum Arthropoda; class Insecta; order Diptera; family Tephritidae; genus Sphenella; species Sphenella marginata. The sequence continues at coordinate 26,884,256 of OX608080.1, read as the reverse complement.
TTAAATTCTTTTCAGCGAAATACTTTTTTATATTGGTCACACGATCTGTCTAACTTTGAGGGGGCGTGTAGTTTTATTTTGATTTTTTTATATTATATGTATACTTTTTTTTTTTTTTGGGGCCGTAGTTGGGAGCCCTTTTCTAGTACATATTTATTTATTTGACTATTATTATTATTTTATTAAATTTATTTGTTCCATATAGAACTGGGAGAGTGCAGAGCACCTTGTTTGTATTCATTGGGAGTGAGCACCGGGTCCTTGAGATAAAAGCGAGGGATGAGCTCCGGATTTTCGCTAGGAAAAAACCCCTTTGGGTTATGCAGGCATAAACTATATCATCAGAATATTTCATAAGCTGGTTGCGTATTATAAAAGGGTGCGCAAATGAAATAAACGAAAGAAATTGCTTAAGTCGCTTAAACACGATCATAGTACTACTATTATGAATACTTACTCAGTTTAACTTTAGAAGATGCCAGCTTTAAGGGCACAGTAATTTTCTATTAAATTTTAAATAACTACGAAAATCTGAATCAAATAAACAAATATTTTAATGCGCCCACGCCAAAACCGCACTAACTAATTCCACAGCAAAGTTTTCCAAACTTTCGCTGTAACCTAAATTATTTATAAACGTTTTAATGTTGTAGTTTTTTTTACTTGCTGCCTCCTTGGCAACGCCAATAAAACTCAATTAAAAAGTGCTGAAGCGTAAGATGTAAATCCCAATTCAAAGAAATGCGCAGAAATACATTTGAAATGGAAAAGCAAACCTAACTGCATAAATATTATGATTGGCCAAAAAGAAACTGATGGAAGCGCTATCAAAGCTGAGCAAAGTTGCGCAGCAAAGCTTAAGAGATGACATGGCATGCTTGAGTAACTATCAGAAATCTTACAAATAGCTTTTTACTTGTTTCTTCTGCTTGCTTTTCATTTTCTTCCTTTCTCATAATACCACAAGATTAATCTAATTGCCACATAACGCCGCGTTGGGCTGTAAATGAAATTACAAACTGGCGACAAGAAATAATTCTAAATACAATAATCAGCCGAAATAACAATAAAGCAACTTTGCTAGTGGGGGGAGGGTGGTACAACACACACACTCTGACATCTGATGATGATGATGATGATGAGAAGCAGAATTGAGTGGCCATTAAATGTTCCAAAGCGTCAAGAGTACGTTTACCATGATGAGATAAATGATGATTACATACACTATTTGTATTGGTGTTGTTGTAGTTTTGTGTGGTATAGTTAACATGGGATTTTAGTTGCTGTTGCTCAAAGTTATTATGGCAGGACAAAACGAAATTAGTTAAATGTGTTGGCTGAGTGCTGAGTGTATATGTTAATGTGTGCTCTCTGTGTGGTGTGCTGTACTACTTTGCTGGGACTGCTGCTGATGTGGCTGATTATAGGGATAATGACGTTTGTGACAATGGAGATGATTGTTATGATACCGATGCTAGTCTAAAGTGTTGCTATTCTTTGAAGGTCACTTTGTTTAAGCGTTTTTGTTTATTGCTATTTTTGCCTGTTAATCTCACTATCATGAAGTACTTTCATTAAGCAAAGCTTTCAATTACACACTCCGACCAAGCAAAAGCTAGTGTTTTGAAGCCGATAGTAACTTGAGTTGTTCTAAGAGTTTCACCACAAAAAGAAACATTCTCAGTGTGAGATATAGTTAGCTTCAGTTCGTATAATTTAAAACAGCTTCGCATAGGGGCCTTAAAGACTGACTCGTGGCTCAGTTTTCTGGAAGCCGAGAATCCTGCCATAGATCCGCCCCTGAGTGGCATAAACTCAATGCTCGCCTTATTTCTTTGAATCGCTTGTTCCACACCTCTAAAGCCACTTTTAATTCAATTATGTTAAAGTTTTTCCTCTCAAACCAGAATAAAACTTTTCGTCTTGCCTTCCGTAACTCATTAATGCCATTTGTTGTTTGTCAAATAGCTATGGGATTTCCTTAGCTTGGCGAGCCTGCTCTGCTTCTTCCTCATTAAATGTTACAACTCAAATAGAAGTAGTTAATGAGCGCTAATTTTTTGATATTATGCCATTAGGGTTTCTTGTACTTTCTTTGCTTAGTATTTTTTCTTATTTGTGTTTACTTTTTGGAGCCCTAAAAGAGAAAAAACATGTCCAATTCTTGACCGCCATTACCGTAGACAAAAGTCATTTCTTCTTTTTTTTATAACAATATCTCGGTTTTTCTTTTTCTTTACTTTTATCTCGTTTTATTTAATTTTTCGCTGGCATCGTTACTTTCAAGTTTTTGTTTAAATGACCCAAATTTGTTTAAATTGCTCTAACTTGTCTCGTAGCCTCATTGGAGGTCGATATTTCGTTGACGTTTAGCGTTCTGCTGTTGTTGTTGTTGTTGTTGTTGCTGAAGTGTTTGCTCGTCACTCATTATCCTGATGATGATGACCGCTGCTCTTATGATTTGGCTGTCATGTCGCGTCAGCATAAAACTGTCACTTAAGTCACAAGCTTTTGTTGTAGTTAATGTCCGTAAATAGGACATGATGATATAAAGCTGGAATAAATTGTAGTAAAAGTAAAATAAAATAAAGAATTTTATTATTGTTTTTGTTTGATTTCATTTTTATTCATATCTTTGGTGGTTTGCAAGTGGTTGGTGGTGTAACTAATGGCTCACTTGAGAAATCTCTTACATAAGTATGTCAGTCTTTTCCTGGATGAAATATAGGTGTGAGTGAAGTGCTGGCTGAAGTTTCGGGAGATTTTTGCTTGCATTGGCCGACTTAAAGTGATTGTGCTCAAAGCGAATTGTATAAATTCTCTTGAGTAATGAAATCGAAAGCTCGTTAGCGTCCTAACTGGGTCAACTTGTTTAGCATTTAAAGCTGTTGTCGTTGTTGTTGCTGGGTGCTGACATAATGGATGGTCATTGCATACGAAAATTGGAACTCTTTGGAACATTTGCATACATCGTAGACCATATTCTCTACCGGTTTGATGATAAAATAAAATTTTTTTTCTGTTACGGAAAGTAAGAGGAAGAATAATTAGAGAGAAAAAAGCAAATTACAAGAATCAATGCAAAGAGACTGTAATAGGAAAAAATAGAAATAAAACAAATTTTGAAAAATACTTAGTTAAAGGAAGAGTCAAAATCAAATTCAAAGGGAAGGAAAATAAGAGGCGAAAGACAAGGGGAGAAGGTAGAGAAAAACTTGAATATGTAATACGGAATATTTTTTCAAGGAATAAGAAAGAAAAAATAATATGAAAGAACAACGAAAAAGAAAAGGAAATGTGGAAAAGAATGAAAAAAATTAAGTTTCGAGAAAGGAAGTGCAGTAGAAGTTAATAGAGATAGATAAAAGAAGACAAAAAAAGTAAAAGATGAAGACTTGGGCAAAAAGGGCAATTAAAAATAAAAATAAAAAAGTAAAACAAATAAAAAGTATCGTGATAAAAATAATGCAAGGCGGAAACGAAGATCATCACCACGCCGAAAATATAGGCAACGAACCGCAACGACAACTGTTATTATTACGAGTATTATAACAGTAACGGAAGACATAGCAGGAACCGGACCGCAAAAGTAAGTCTAATAATAATTTGAGCCGATGAATTCAGTTTATATGTTATTAGAAGATTTCTTCAACTGTCTTAAAGATAGGAAAAGTCGTTCTTTATGGCAACGAGTCGTCCTGCTTTGTCGAATTTAGTTTGCAGATATGCAACTTCCGAATATATAGGCTTTGTTTGTTTGCCTAATTTAATTTGAAATATTATTTTAATACTAGAAGAATAAGTTGATTTCAAGAAAGTAAGGGGAAAATTAAAAAAAAAAATAGAAAATCGTCGGAAAATAAATACAATATATGTATGTACATAACTTATCCACCCCGTCAAGTCAAGTGGGATTAAATTTATTCGTATTACACGTTCCACGTTCGTGTTTCTTGTTCGTCCATGAAAACCACACTCAAATTTATCCCAACAAAAATTGCGGAGGTATCGCTGCCGTAGATAAAATCGTTTACTTTGTCCTTATTTGTAACTGTTCTTGCAATAAATTTAAATTAAATGTAGAGTGCATATCAATTAAAGTTAGCTTGCATGTTTTTGAATTAAATTTGAATGGAAGTATTGATATGGTTAATTAATATTATCTTCAAATACTATAATTGGTTTAAGTTTTTGCAAAACTTTGTGATTTTGAGCTATTTTGTTTTTAACAGAAAATGAAGTAAGAGTGATTTTCATTATATTCTTATGCAACTTTTGACTTTTTGCCTAACCACAATAATATCTTCCGTTTGGTGCAAATAAAACTAACTGAAAGTATGCAATTGAAGGAATAAACAAAACTAGAAAAAGTAAAGCAGGCTGGAGTCACCACAACTAACTTCCTGGCACATATGTATGTATGCCAACAAATATGTGGTTTCAAAAAGCAGTAAGGCGAAGTGTGGTACAGTAGCGTAGAAAATATTAGAAGACTCTTAGAAAGCCAAACTACATTTATTCTTATCAATCATTTCAAATGAATGTGAAACTGCAGATTTCAACCCGTTAGTCTACTAAGTTTTATGCCGCTACTGTATTTATTCCAGCTACAGAGGAACAAGTTCAACAATGAAACCAAAAGTGCGTTGAAGCAGAGCAAGTTTGCTGGCAGAGTCAAATACAAAAGCTAAAGAATAAAGGAGAGCACATTTGATTGGAAGAGAGAGAAGGGAACAAAGGAGCGAAGTTGCAAACTGCCATAAGAAGCGAGTTTGATATAGAGCAAAACAAAAAAAATGCATAGTAATTTTAGTAACGGAGTCAATCTACAAGGCAGGCGACACGCAAACAAACATGCATACATATACACATATGTACATATGTACATACCAACATATCGCACAATTGTTCAAGATAGTTCAGCCAAGCCAAAAACGAGAGTTAACGATAGTTGGCAGGATATAATGTGACAAAGAAAGTTTGTCAGAGCTTTTTCGGTATATGCGGCACATGCAAGGAAGCATAAGCAAGGAGTCAGAGCAGGCAGGCAGGCCAACAAGGAAGGCGTTGTGAAAAGTATTAACAAGCTAGGAAAAGTTTAAAATTTCAACAAAAAGTTTTATCAAATTGCCAAGCCAACATATTCATGATATTGTGTATTAGAGTGGCTGTTGCATATTCAAGTGCCTACATGCATACACATGAATAAACAGGAAAATTTACGCATACAAATACAAGATGTTGATATGCACTCTCGTAGAAAAGTTATGCGTGCAAACAAGTGCAACATATGCTTCGGCACGTGCAATTTATACCAACAATTTTGTTGTTGTTTCTTTTAAAGTGGAGTAAGAGAATTTTATAAAGGTAGTACATACAGTGGCTCACATTAAAAGTCGGGCAAGCATAGAACAAAATTTCAACCTAAGATATTTTGGTTTTGAAAAAAGATATTCAACAAATTTTTTTTTATATCATCACACACAGCATTATTATTAAAAAATTTAACAAAATACATATTCAAAGTAACGTAAAAATAAGCAAATGAAAGAAAAACTAGGATAAGGCGACTTTTTCATCTCACATTGAAAGTCGGGCATCATACTAAAAATTAAAGAATTCAAACATTTCAAGACGAATTAAATATTTTTTTGCACCCATTTTTGGTTTTCGATAGTTTTCAGTCTTCTTGGCATTGATTCAACAAGACTTTTGTACACACTAGGATTAATCTTGATCCGCTCTCTTGCAGTGCGCTTTTCAGTTGGTCTTTCCAAGTACACATCCTGTCCTGCATCCTGCGTCCTAGTTCGTACCATAAAAGAGCTGAATGCTTTGGGTCGTTGCCCTGGTAGAACTTATAGTTGTCTTCAATTCCAAGTTTTTTAACGATTTCTTTCAAATTTTTCTTTAAAAGAGCCAGCTATATATTCTTATCCATTATGCCATTTATAAAATGTAAATTTTTAACTCCTGAACCTGTCAAACAACCCCAAACCATCACTGACCCACCACCGTGCTTCACCGTTTTTCTTAGGTTTTTTCCTACAAGCTCTGTATTTGGCTTATGCCACATTCTACCTATTCCAGCACAATCAAACAAATTGAATTTGCTCTCGACAGTATATAAAACTTAAATATATATTTTACAACAATTCAAGTGCAGTTATTATCAATATTTACCGTCCTCCAAAATGAAAAGTCCTTATCCATACATTTTCGAGCAAATTCGAGCCGATCGCGCTATTTTTTTTGCTAATAAGGGGCTTCAGGAGTTAAAAATTTACATTTTATAGATGGCATAATGGACAAGAATATATAGCTGGCTCTTTTAAAGAAAAATTTGAAAGAAATCGTTAAACGACTTGGAATTGAAGACAACTATAAGTTCTACCAGGGCAACGACCCAAAGCATTCAGCTCTTGATGTCAGAATTTGGTTGTTATATAACTGCCCAAAAGTTATCAAAACGCTCGCACAAGGTCCCGACCTCAATGTAATAGAGCCTTTATGGGACGAACTAGGACGCAGGATGCAGGACAGGATGTGTACTTGGAAAGACCAACTGAAAAGCGCACTGCAAGAGAGCGGATCAAGATTAATCCTAGTGTGTACAAAAGTCTTGTTGAATCAATGCCAAGAAGACTGAAAACTATCGAAAACCAAAAATGGGTGCAAAAAAATATTTAATTCGTCTTGAAATGTTTGAATTCTTTAATTTTTAGTATGATGCCCGACTTTCAATGTGAGATGACAAAGTCGCCTTATCCTAGTTTTTCTTTCATTTGCTTATTTTTACGTTACTTTGAATATGTATTTTGTTAAATTTTTTAATAATAATGCTGTGTGTGATGATATAAAAAAAAATTTGTTGAATATCTTTTTTCAAAACCAAAATATCTTAGGTTGAAATTTTGTTCTATGCTTGCCCGACTTTTAATGTGAGCCACTGTATAGAAAATTTGCTGCATTGAGGTGAGTCAGCTTCGAGTGAGTCTGCCTTGAATTCCTTAATGAAATGTTATCAGATCTAGTTTTTTAAGTGTAAGGTGGTCCCTAGGCGGTCCTTCTTAATGTTTGGGAGTTGTTCAATAACTTTGCGCTGGCGAGTTTTTTTTGTTTAATTTAGTTCATATTTGGGGGTTTCAAGACACATCTCTGGCAAAACCATATAGCCACAAATACTTAGCACCAAATAAATGTATAAAAGCTCTGACAGATGGCACCCTTGTTGAAGCACGGATGGGCTTATCTTTCGGTGCATAGAGGAGTTAGTGGGTCGAATGTAAGACACAGTCTTCGATTTTTAATGAGAAATTGAAGAGGCGATATGCTCTAGCAAGCAAATGAAGATAGAACAAGAATACTAAAATTTTTTCTTGACTTTTTTTCAATATTGACAATATGTCAAGGACACAGATTAAGGATCTTCACCCATACATAGTTAAAATTGGACAGTTTTGTAATGAACTGAGAACATTTTTTTCTTTGGGCAGACCGAAGTTTGTCAGATCAATTAGGTAGTATTGTATGTATTCATGTACTAGCACATCCAATGAAATTTATTTTATGGGAGATATTTTGTCTAAGAGAAAGCTGGACTTTGTTCTCTTTTTGTGCAGTCACATCGCATTCCGTTACACCCTCTCCCTCCACCGCTCTCTTCTTCATTTGTTTTCTCAATCCTCCTTTAAGTATCCTTTGCCCTATGTCCAACACACAGATCTTTGCTCCACTTTGATTCGGTGTTTCAAACGACCTGATAGAAGAGTAAAGAATAAAGAAAATCAATTACAAAAGAGAAAGTAAAGAAAGAAGAAACGAAAAACGAAGCAGAAGGAGCAAGCTAGAATTGATGGGAAAGCGAGCTCAAAACTTATCTCTCGCAGGTCAACGTCTGTCGGATAGCATCGATTTTTTTTTATTACATCTTGAAAAAACGCGGAAGTCTTTGACATTTTTTAAATTCTCCGCCAAGCTGTAAATAAAATTGTAAAAAAAAAATATACAACATAACGCAAAGGCACAAAAATCACGTATGCAGCGGAATGTTGCAAGTGTGCATTGTGGCGTAAAACCAACATAGGCCGCAGTGACAATTCAGAAAAAAAAAACCAGAAACATGTCTCCCCATTCAAAAGAAAAAATAAAAAAAATAAAAATACAAAAGGTAGACAGGTTGATACAGCCACCCACCCATACAGACATACCACCCTATACGCCCATACATCAGTTGTCTGTCATTAAGACCGGGGTTCGACATGTCCCACGCACAGCACATTTGCGCGAATGAGTGACTAAATGAAAAGTTGGAGTGCTGTTAACATTTAACCTTTTTTTGTGAGCTACAAAACAATTGTATACACCGAACTCGACGACTTTCCAAGTGAAATCATTAAAATGTATAAATATGTAAATGTGCAAGAGGAGGAAGAAGAAGCACAAAGATAAAAAAAAAGAATGCAGCAAAGCATTCAGCAGAGAAGAGTATGAAAATGAGAGGGAAGAAAGCACAGCGGCATCCTCACAAGTATTTGACTTTCTTCAACTGTGGCAGCTGTCAGTCAGTGAGGTCCAGAGTGTAGCTTTCAAAAATGTGAATGAATATACTCTCCGCAGTTGATAGCAGCAAAGCAAAACAAACAAGACAACATGAAGACGAACAAAATTAGAGGAATGCAGGAAATATGGAGAAATTAAAAAAAAAAGTAAAAACAACAAAACATGCTTAGGGACCTTGGCGTGGCTACAACACATGCAGCCACATGGGAACATGCACACTCCAACACACATACATACATACCAATGCACCACCACATTTGCATATTCATGTCATACGCGCATTTGTTTCTATTTATTTATGCCATTGCGACTGAAATTGCGTTGAATAAATACCAACAATGGCAATAGCAGTTGAGTGCGTTGAAATTTCATTGCATATTTGCAGGCGCATAAACAGCCAAACCGACAAACAGCAGCAACAACAACAAAACGCCTCAACAGCTGTACAAGCAAACATTTCATGGCACATACATTCAAACTGCTCGTCGGAATTGCCTTTCCGCCTACGCAACCCTCATTTGGTCTGTAAATAAAAGTCGGTTTGCCATGCGAGTCAACGTTGTTTTTGTTCAAGGAACATGTTTTTTTCTGTTTGGAGTTGTTTTGCTTTTTTTGCTCCCTCTTCAATTGAGACGAAGCATTGGTATGCTCCCAATAAATTTGCATGGGAATACCAACACAATCGCACGCCACGCAACAGCATGAAGAAATATTAACAGTTATGTTTAACCGCCCAAAAAATATCGCAGACGATGGAGTTTCTGTTTATTTATTTCTTGCGCATTTTTCCTGTTTTTAAGGAAGCAGGAAAAGCATAATTACGTGAAAAGCTAAGAGTTGTACGCAGCTGTTGCAGTTTGTGGTTGAGAAAAAATATATTGAAGATGTCCAAAGCTTTGTTGTTGGTTTCAATTTTTTTTGCTCCACTCTTCGGAATATCTTCAAATGAGTTTAATGCTGAATTTCTGCTTTGTTGAGTATTTACTCGACAAATGATATAGGGGCAATTGGCCTGAATAATAGCGATGTAATCTCTGCTTAAACTGGCCTGATTCTGAAAAATTGTGGTAAATAAAGACAATACAAAGAGTGAAAATTTCTGCTGGCAACTGATGGTCTTGCCAGGCAATCCGACTGTTTATTTCAAAGTAAAGTTTTGGGCCTATCAATGAACGAAATAAAAATCCTCTTGTCAGTAGGAGTTCTTGTCTGACTCCGACTCTGCAGAGGAAAGTAGAGGGCCTAATCGGAATGGAAAAAAATTAGAAGATAACTTTTTGTAATTATGGTTGCCTCAAAGGGATGGCACTCGCTTATTTGTTGATCCAATAGAAACTTAGAAACAATGAATGATTGGATATATGTATGCATAGCTCTAGTCTACTTATGGATTCTCCTTACATACCAAGAAACTAGATGGGTATGTTTAGTACACGCTTGGAGAGACAGACTCATAATAATTTTGCCACGATTTTGTCTCTTCTCTGTTGGAACACTATATATGTAGTTCTTGTCAAAGCTCCGAGAAGACGACGTCTTGTCTTATATTTCGTAGATATCGGTAAGCATGTTCAGGAAACGCCTGTAGTCATTGCCATTTATTCCAGTTTTTTTCCAATGTTTGGCGAAATGTAATATTCTAGAATATAAATCAGCAAGTTGAGGGGATTTGTCGCACATTACGGCCAAATTATAAATCTAAGTTATAAACAGCTATATGTGTACGGTAAGTAAGGCTATGCTAAAGGGCAGTCAATCAAAAGAATTTACAAAAAAATTAATTTTAATTCAAGAAAATCAGTTTGAACAAGTAAGGAAGTCTAAGTTCGGGTGAACCGAACATTAAATACCCAGCGTTAGTTTTCAGAACGAGATACAAATACCACGAGATATCTATATCAAAAAAGGGGGCGTGGTTATCATCCGATTTCGCCCATTTTAAACACCAACCTGCCTTGGCCAGAAAGTAACCTGTGTACCAAATTTCATGCGAATATCTCAAGTTTTACTCAACTTATGTTAATTTATGTGATTTTCGATATCGAAAAAGTGGGCGTGGTTATCATCCGATCTCGCCCATTTTCCATAGCAAGCTATCTTGGCCAGAAAGTATGCTGCATTACAAATTCCATGCAAATATCTCAGTTTTTACCCAAGTTATGTCAATTTATGTGATTTTCGAAATTTTCGATATCGAAAAAGGGGGCGTGGTCATCATTCGATTTCGCCCATTTTCAATAGCAACCTACCTTGGCCAGAAAGTAACCTGTATGCAAAATTTCATGCAAATATATCAATTTTTACTCAAGTTATCGTGTACACGGACGGACAGACGGACATGCCTTAATCAATTCATCTTTTCAACCTAAGAACTTTCATATGTGGAACTCTATATCTAACTCGATTATTTTGCTCCGTTACATAGTACCGTTATGTGGACAAAATTATAATCCCCTTGTACTAGTACTAGTACGCTGGGTATAAAAATACACCAACACAGTTGCCAAACCCATATTCACCTATAAAGCCGTTGTTGTGTGAGCATACATTTCATGCATGTTACGACTCGTGTGATCGGCTCTCACTGTGAGCACCAAGAGTTGTTATTGGACCAATGAAAAACAAGTATTCGCACTATAGCGCCACTGTCGTGTGAGTAAACGTGTCGTGCATTTTAGCTTTAGCTGTTGTTATTGCATTGATCACTGGTTACGATACGAAGTGTCAGCAGCGGTACCTGAGTGAACTCGATTATAAAAAGAAAAAAATAAATGAAAAGAGATAATAACGAAAATTGAACTGAAGCTGGAGCAACCAAACCAAAAAGGCGCCAAAGAAAATTTGCCAAAAGATGACAGAAAATCGTTCAATATTTATTTATTTTTTATTTTTGTTGTAAAATCTACTTGCCAACATTATTCACCACCTATCCATCTACGTGTACTAAAAGTAAATGTGCTCGCAAAATTCACTAAATGTAAATATTGTGTTGTTGTATTAACTGCACTTCATAAATTTTTATCGCACATTGTCTGCCCTTAAGAGGGTCTCTAAACCACGCTGAAGCAGCTTTTTAACATTCCAACATTACTCACCCACAAAAAAGCTACTTGACTAGACTACGTGATGCTGATCCCGAATAAAAACTGTGCGTACAAATACATACTTGCAAAACGACGAACAAAAAAAGTGGAAAGGACATACCTCTGTTATGCACTTAGAGATGCACTCAATAAAAAAAAAAAAAAACAATACCGACTAGGGAAAGTCTATAGAGTGAGAAAATGCATAAAGTGGATAAGCTGCAGCTGAAAAGCAAGAAAAACAAGCAAACAAATCAACAAACAAACGACCAAGTTAACCAAAGTGCCATACAATGCGCCAGATGAGAAGGCAGCGTTCAAGTGCAGCCAACGACATACATACAAACAAATGTCCTGCGTTGAAAACAGTTGTACCGTTGCACCATTGCAGAAATACAATTTTTTGTTGTACTTTTAGTAGACCAACATAACTGTCCTGTTTCTCTCTATTGCACAGTGTGCAATTGCATTCATGCAATCGAATTGCTTTGCTACACAGCTGCAAAGGTAAAAGTTCAACGCTGTTGGCATACTCGTGGCAAATGTCATGAGGAGGGGTAAGCAGTAGCATACTTCTAGAAAAAGTTGAGTCAATTTTTGTGCTTGTGGCTAAAAGTGGAGTAGGTATTAGATCGCATCAACTGATGGCATCCAGTTTGCATTGCTTAGCTGGAGTTTGTCTCAGTTTTTGGCTTGAGTTGAAGCTTGTCAGCTCGTTAACTCGTTCGTTCGTGCTTTATGTTGCTTTGTTAAGCAGCTTTACTCGGCCGTTTGTTTGTCTTTTGCTTCGGTTGTAAAAGTACTTGCTTTGTTTTTCTTCTTATCGTTTTTTTTTTGTTTTTAATTTTTTTGTTTTTTCACTTTGTTTGTTTTTTGTTTTCTTGTTTTAGTTGCTTTTTTTTGCATGCTCATTGTTATTATTCTTGTTTTTTTTTCTTGTTGTTTTTTGTTTGTTTATTTTTCTATTTTTTTTTTTCTCATTTGACTCGTTACCTCATCTCTGTCATCGTTATTTCTCTTGTTGTCATCATGAACTGTATTGTCCTTGTTGTTGTTATTGCTGCTCTACCTGCCATCTCGAGTATCCCAGATATGTGATTAAGAATTTAATTTGAATTTTTATATGGTTTCTTTATACATACTGCTATGCAAAGTGTTTTGGCAATATCCTGCTTCAGGTGCGGTAAACAATGAATGTGCTCAATGTTCTCAATAAAGCAAAATGTGAGAAAATGAAGGAACCTGCGGCGCTTTTGTACCAACATGTCTAGTCAAGTAGAACGCAAGAAATGATGCCAGCCAAGTGCGGTAGTTGTTGAAAAAAATTGTAGGTACTATAAAACTTAAAGAGGTGAATGTTGTATTTGCTTTAAGGCAGTGAAATTAAAAGAGACAAAGATACAGCAAGCGGTCCACAGGGAGGTAAAATCTCTTAGTTTATATTTTCAAATAGAAGGGGAAGTATATTAGGAATTATTCTATGCAAATCCTTAGCTCTTCGAGCAGCATAAATATTTTTAAATTTAAAAATTGTTTCGAGACTTTCACTTACAGTAGTTTGGATTCATCGTTGAACACAGGTACGCGTTGGGTAATATAAAGATACTGAAAAACTTATTATCGGACATTTGCATTCAAAATCGATTGGTCTATAAAAGAGCGTTCTCAAAAAATATGTAGATTTTATCGGACATTTTTTTAAATTTAATTAGCTTACCTGAAGTTTGCGTAGGGAAGGAAGAATATAAAGCGTAAAAGAGAAAGTAACAGATCAGAAGTGGATTCATTTGACTTTTTCGACTCTTAACCGGCTTCTAGTACATATGTATGTATGTATGTATATATATGTGAATTTGAGCTGTGATATTAACCCATAAATTGCATTCTTTTTTCTGATAATTAAATTAAGCAAAGTTAGCTGGAGTCAAATCCCGAATTCGTTGTTTTAAACTCTGTAAGTTCTATTACTACTTCTGTGAGTTCTATTACAACTTAATTGAAATGACATAAAGCGATATAAATTACCGCCTTTGCTTGAAACAGTCGTTGAACTCCAAGTGCTGTACGCTTCATCCAGTACGAGCGTTAGTAAACAGAGTGGAAAAATATTTCCACTGGTTGGAAAAGTAACATTTTCTTCTACTTCCACTTCAATATCCACAAAACCATAAACAACAGCTTGTACATAAGCACAAAACAAGTGTATAGACGCCTATAAGTATGCAACAAGCACGCTTTTTCAAAATATATTGCATACATGTAGGCGCATATGCGTATGTAGCTAGCATCGTTCTAAGGAAGCATGAATCAACAGAATTTTAATTGAATTTACTAGTGTCATAGTAGTGGATGTGCTTTCGTCACAGCACTAGCTGACAGTGAAAGATGTGAAGAGTGAAAAATGTAAAGATGAAATTACAAAAACAAACAGTTGTACATATGTATAACAAAAACACACATACAACCGCATAATGCATACATAAATATATGTAAGTACATATATATAGTATTCAAAATCAAGACATGTTTTATGTAAATCTCTTGTTTTTGTTGCTGTTGTTGCAGTGTATGCCAACAATGTGTGTAGTTATGCATTTGTTGTTGCATACATTGCGGCGCAAAAGGCTTACAAGTGTTTTGCATACCAACAAATTCTTGCATGCTCACATACATAAATATTTATATGTGTTTGTGCGTGTGTGTGTCGCCTCAAGAGATCACTTTGCTTGTGGGGCATGTAGGTACATATGTGTGTATTTGTGCACTTTTGGCATGCCAGCGTATGCTTAAAATGTTGCCACTGTTTGTTGATGCAACACTTTGTGTCAGCCCACGAACACGTTGAGTGTCGCTGGAACAAGTTATCTTTGCAAATATTGGTTTACGTATCTGTTTCTAAATAACTCTATTAAACAATGCCTTCACCAAACGCTTTTGCTACTTTCCCTCTTTTTCATATTTTGCTTGACAAGCGTGTTGTCTGCTAGTTGACAAGTAAATTTCAACTGATGACAGGCATAAATGACAAATTGATTGCTTTTGCTGCCTCAACAATGGGCGTGTGCTATGTATGTGATCTTGTTTGTGCGTCTTTACTCTTTCACGTTTTTTTTATGAAAATGCTTGTTTGTATGTTAGCTACTACAACTACTTCAATTTAATCAAAGTAGTACAATTTTGTTGGCTTGTACTGTTGTTTTATATGCATCTCTATTTTTTTTTTTTTTCTATACCCAGTTGTACTGATATTAATGGTGTATTGATATATTATTCCATATTTCATATTTCATTTATTTGAGTCTTAGATTTAATAATCTTACAGACAAGATGTACAAACAACTTAATGACCTTATAAAACTAATAACTACACAATACATCATTAACTACTTAAGTAATAGAGGGTACTGGGGTATTTTTAAATTTGACTCGACCTAAAGAAAAATCAATAAGACTATCATTATCTGGTGCTAAGGTATTGAATTCTATTAGGGTCCGAGTAATTGGTTCATACAAGGAATAATTTGATTTGTAGGCCGCAACATAGAAGATATGGTGACGTCTCAAAGTTTTAGCGGGGACATAGAATTTCACTAACGACTATAGACAATATACCGTCAATATAACCATTAAAAATGTCATATAGAAACATTACATATGTATATCTATTATAGTGCTCCTGGAGTCTAGCGTATTTATAACAATTAGACTGCACCTACAACTATAGGAAGGTATAGGCTAATCAAAATTTAGGTTGGACAAGCAATACCTTAAAAATATCTTTTAAGCCCGCTCTATCCTTTTGTTATGTACATCGTAGAATGGGCTCCATATTATATAACCGTACTTCACAATTGGTCTGACAAAAGTACTATACCAAAGTTTCCTAGTATAATTATCTTTAAGCTCAGAACTATTTCTTTTAATAAAGGCTAGGGCTGAGTAAGCCTTTGGCATTATAGAATTGATGTGATTGGTGAACGTAAAACCTGAGTCAAACCTTACGCCAAGATCGCGTATTTTTTCTACCCTAGTTAAAGGAAACGTATACCCACATAGTTGATATGTACGAATATCAGAGATATAAAAGAATGCATTCTTTTGCGAATAATTATTCATTCGATTTATCGCAAAATGATTGCAGTAATTTTTTTGAATTCTTTGACTGGGACTTAAATAATGAAGTCACCATTCAGACTTCATCATGCGACTTCGAATCCTTTTTTTTCATTCATTTTTTGGTTATTCATGTATTGCATTCATTGAATAGAAAGTCTCACTGAAGTCAATTGAAGAAATTTGGAGTCATATGGAGTAATTTGAAGTCAATTTACCTGTGGCATATGAGACATGATCGTAAACTATTTTTGTTGCAAATCGTTAGTGACTACACTCAAAAAATTAAGTCAGTAAGTGAATTCTCTAAATGACTTCAAAGTCGTGACTTCAAAAAGACTTTAGACTTCATTTTTTCATTCTGTAGTCAAGAAGCGAGTCAATGAGTGCATTCGAAACTTGAAGTCATTAAATAAAACTTCAACCGATTGCATTCGCAAATGAATGTATTCTTTTACAACCCGGACGATTATGTATAAGGGTGCGTTGGAAAAGCATTTTTAATTCAATAACAAAACTGTTCCTAGGATCTGAAAATCGCATAATTAGACGGACAGATTGATTTATACATTTTCTATATTTCAAAAAAAAATATTTTCGCCTGGACTATAAAGGAGGATTAGGAAATTTCATTTGAAAATTTCAATATTTTTTTTACAAAGAAATGTTTTTGGACCTAAAGCTTATTCATTTACAAATTGAGTGACCCTACATAATAGTTTTTGATTTGTGTATAAATTAAAGACGACGGCATGATTCAACAGAATCGAGAAAAAATATATTATTTCTTTAAGCCCATCCTAGCTTGTATGGTAATATTATGAGAGTCTATTCAAAGCTTAACGATTTTAAGTTCAAACTTCCGACAATCCATTCAAGTGTCTATCTTTCCTTTGGTCAAAAATCAGTTCGCCTGGATCTGGTAATCATCACATCAGTCATTTTAACCTTTTCTCTCCGACCTCCTCTGTACGACTATTCAGTGTAATCTCTCTTGATCGGGTAATTATTTTATCAGACATTTGAGCCCATTCCTTTCGTCCTTCTACATTTTTTTTTGTAATTTATGCTACTGGGTATAGCATATTTGGTACTGCTCAAACTTAAGCTATAGTTATAAAAGAGTTGCAACCTTAGCATATTCCGCTTTGATTCGCATCCATCTTTCTTACACTCTCAGTATTAGTTTCGCAGCTTTGCTCTGTTTTGCCAAGTCTGACTAACTGGTGCTTTAGGCTTTCACACTCTTTAGACGCAGACTCTTCACTGCCATTCATGTGCTTACTCTAGGCTATATATTTGTACAACATTGTTGTTGCTTTCGTTATATTTATGTTTTGGTAAAGTGAATTCCATCGTTTTTTGTTATGGCATTTTTCAATTTATTTTATTTTGTGTTTGTCTGTATGTATGTATGTATGTAAGTCTCTCGTAGTGTTTGTGTCCTTTTTGAATAATTTTGTTATGCAACTGATTGAATTTTAAGTAAAGTTATGCTGAGACTAAGTTTATGTATGAACATTTTCAAACTTTGATTTAGGTTTAATCGAATTGCTGAAAACTTGAAAAGGAAATTGAAGTAGCTGTAAAGAATTGGATAATAGCCTTGTTGTTGTGATAGTGTGTTGTCATAAATGCGAGAGGAAACTTCTTTTGTAGCCTGAAAGTATAAAAGGAAAACTTAATATAGACAATTAATAATAATTTAAACAATTTAAATATTCGTTAAATGTATATTGTTAAGACGTATACGGAGAGGGAACTAGAAAGAGAGAGAGCTTCCTTATACATACTGCAGTTGGCATAGAGTTTTCACAGGCGTGCTTGTTGAGGAACTGCAAAGCTGAATTCCAGATCAATTTTGTTTTCCTTGATAGCTGAGCCATGTAGGGCAGGTACCATGACATAAGTCCAAAAAAAAAAAAAAAAAAAAAAAATTAATCCGAAATAGTTTCCATACAAATTGGGAGTTATTTCAGTTTGATATTTAAAAAGGGATTAGATCTGGATGGAGTCAAAATGCTGCATGCAGATTTGATCTCTGGTGTTGAACTCTTATTTATTTACATATGTATGTTCTATGACGCCACTGATATTACCCCGTTATGGCTCAAAGGAGACCTCCGCTTTGTTCTCTGACGGGTAAATTAGCACAGAAAAACTTTCCACCCCTACGAGTATGCTACAAAACTTAAAAATTACCTATTTCAACTGGCCTCAAAAGGGATTTGGAAAAATTAAATTCTATTGTCGATGGAAGAGATCAATCTCGGGCCACGCTCCTTGGATATTGATTTCGCGATGCCACCTCGTTATCCAAAATGGCTTTCAGAGCGAATCTGTTGTGCTCTATTGAATCCACCATTTATTTTACTATCTACTGTTATGCACCGATTATAGAAAAGAAACAAAATACAGAATCTAGAATCAACAAAAAAAACATTTAAAATAATTAGGGATGTTACTGTTTAAAGCTTAAAATTTAAAAAGTCCACTAAACACACAGAAAATAAAAAAGAAAAAAAAACAGCAAAATCAGAATACATTCACAAATTATAAAAACCAGACAACTCTGCGCCTTACATCTGCGCAAAATGTATCCATGCTTAGCTGTCGTAAAAAAGAAAGCTTTTTCTTTTCTTTGTGAATATACTACAAGCTAACACCATTCTGTCTTAGACTTGTGCAAGTTGAATAGAAGGTAAATACAAAGTGAAAGAAAGTACTCCTCCACGCAAGACGAAAAAGTAAGAAATTAGCGTTGCGGCTACTCCAAGTTGTATGTTAAAACGACAGAATCGAGTGTGAGTTGGAAGAGTTTTGTGCACCCAAGTATGGAGGCTTAGATATTGAAGGTGAATGTCGGCTGTTTTAAGTTCATACTTTATTAAGAGAACTGGATGCACCTTGGTTGATTGTGTCTGTGTGCGTAAAGAAATCTAATTATTGACAGGCAGCGACGTATTACGGAAGCGGTGAGACGCACTTCATATAAATAATGTGGCGTGGACTTCTCTCAAGAAATGACTTGGTTGAGTAGCAGCGTTGTGTAAGTATATTTTAATTTATGTTAAAATAGCTAAAAACACTTACGCTTGTATTGGTATGTCGCTGTGAGTGTATAGGTGTGACATTGTAAAGTTACGAAGAAAAGAAAAGGTCGCAAATTAGTCGGTGCTTAATAATACGAGAACCTTAGAAGCGAGAGCAGGAGGTGACAACCAGCGTGTCTGTGTGTAGGCTGTGTTGCGCCTTGAAATATGTAAATTTTTGCTTAAATAAGTGTGCTTAACATACCCAGTAGGAAAATTATCTTTATTCTGAGCTGATAAGGACGTCGACTAAAAAGGCGCTATTGGCTTCATATTTAAATACCTTTGCTTATTGCGTCTGCTAGTCGGTTACACAAACAATAAACTTTGTAAAATGCAGCAGTGGTGGCCTAGTGGGAACAACTTACCTAAACGTAGTAACTCATACATAAAGCTCTATGTATATATGTATATATTTTTGAACAAGAGAATTCATAGCCTCTATAGAACTAGTTCCGACCTTGCATCATAATCCTTGTTCTCACCCAAACCTTTTGATAACTATTTGATAAATCTTTTCCTACAGGATATTCATTGTGAATTTGATGTATATAAAAATCCATTCAATATTAACTTAATTTGCATGCTTGTACATATATACTAATGACTATATGTAAGTGTTTGTCTCACACACTTATTGGTAATTTAATATTCATAATGGCTTATGTGTATTACACTTAGCAGACAAGCTTTTTAAAAGTTAATTAACAAGTTAGTAATATTTATGAAAGTTGGTAATTTAGTAGACTACGCGACAGTAACGTTGAATATTTTATTTTCCTTAGCAAATGGTTTGCATATGTTTAAAAAAAGGAAATGTGATAACGAAGAGGAAGTGGCAGAAAGCAATTTTCATTAATAATATTGATTGGATAGCAAAGTTATTGAAATGAAAAAAAAAAAAAAAAACTAGTAAGGAAGTCTAAGTTCGGGTGTAACCGAACATTAAATACCTAGTAGTGATCTGTTTTGGTATCCTAATTTACTCAGGTCTATTATAATACATACCTGAAAATTTGTTATAAAGGCAACTGATTGTTTTCGATAAAAACACTTCTGTTGTGAGTGGTAAATTAAATTATTACTAAATAACAAAATATAAATACCTTTCCTCATGTTCATGAAAGGTATGAAAATAAAACAAGTAAGGAAGTCTAAGTTCGGGTGAACCGAACATTAAATACCCAGCGTTAGTTTTTAGAAAAAGGGGGCGTGGTTTTCATCCGATTTCGCCCATTTTAAAAACCAATCTATGCCGAGCCTAAACAATAGCGAATTTGGTGGGCGCGGCCACGCTCCTTGCTTATAAAGCTTTAACCGCTTACATGAGCCAAAAGTACTGAATCGATCTTTTCAAGGGTTATACCATGTCCTATATATAACTTTGGAAAAGAAGGCGTGCCATGCCCATAACTTTTAACGTATTTTGTGAAATTTTTCGATGTACGGATATATGTGTCCATTAATCAATATTTACATAATTTTAAAAAAGTGGGTGGTGGCACGCCCACGGATTTTATTATGTTGTTTGTCCCTATTGAAGATCAGTTTTCATTGCAGATCTTTATGATACTTTCACAGTGGCTTGTTAATAGTGAAATGTTGATATTTTGTTTATTCACTTGTGGGCGGTGCCACGCCCATTTTCCAAAATATTACCAAAAAACCTTCAAACATCACTAATAACATCATCAGGTGAATGAGTGTACTAAATTTTAGCATTATATCTGTATCAGTTAAACAGATATTGCATATTCCGGTTTCCCAACTCTCGTTTAGAGAACTTTAGTCCAAAAAGGGGCGTGGTCGTTCACCGATTTTTCTTATTTTCTGTGGTAGTACTCTACATAAACATAACATGCCTGGAACCTAGTTTCGTAAACCTATCTCACACCGTTCTGAAGTTATTAGCAGTCGAATTTGAAAATTGCTTGACTCATAAGTGGGCGGTGCCACGCCCACTTTCCAAAATTTTGCAAAAATAATGTAAAGAATATGAAAATTGATGTATGTACAAAATTATATTATTATAGCGGTATCAGTTAATTAGATATGGACTTTTCAATATTTCCACCTCCTTTCAATATAACTTTTATAAAAAAGTAGGCGTGGTCGCCAAGCGATTTCGTTTATTTTCTATATCTGAATTTAACACAACAATAGTATGCCCTCTACAAAATTTCGTTATACTAGCATAAACTGTTCTCAAGTTATTAGGAGTCAAAATTTTAAAATTTCTTCAAATATATGGGGGCGGTGCCACGCCCCTTTTCAAAAAATTTGGTAAAATCCGCCTTAGAACATATAAATCAATACATATTGCAAATTTTATCATTGTAGCTGCTTCTGATATTGAATTAACCCGTTTTATACGTTTTTCGAAATTTTCGATATCGAAAAAGGGGGCGTGGTTATCATCCGATTTCGCCCATTTTCAATAGCAACCTACCTTGCAAAATTTCATGAAAATATCTCAATTTTTACTCAAGTTATCGTGTACACGGAAGGACAGACGGACAGACGGACGGACATGCCTTAATCAATTCCTCTTTTCAACCTAAGAACTTTCATATATGGAACTCTATATCTAACTCGATTATTTTGTGCCGTTACATAGTACCGTTATGTGGACAAAATTAATATACCCTTGTACTAGTACTAGTACGCTGGGTATAAAAAAGGCAGTAGGGTGTTAACTACTTGCCCGTAAATCTTGCTTGTTTGTTATTCGATTTGCGTAATTTTTGGCAGGAGTATACTACATACTATTGGGAACCCTCTCACAAAATTTCATTGAAATACATTCTTGAAATTCCAAGCAATCGCTTTTGAAAATAGCAGAGCTTTTATGCTAAAAAGTGGGCGGCGCCACGCCTACTTCACCAAAATCCACCAAATTTTTGTACAGTTCAGTTTTGCTTAAAAGGCTTATTATGTGTGTAAAATCTTATTTATATAACTTATACAATTATTGAAATATCGCGATTTTAAGTTTACGAAGAAATTTTTTAGAACTGTGTTCAAAAAGTGGGCGTGTCCGTTCTTCGATTTTGTTTATTTTTACAGCAAAGAGTAAGCTTTATATGCTGAATACTTTCTCTAAATATCGTTTCAATAAGTCAATTTTTACCGGAGTTATGGCATGGAAAGTTTTGTGGAATAATCCCCCATAAAGGGGCGGGGCCACGCCCATTTTCTAAAAATTTTGTGCTTTCGACTTTCTTTGCCCACGAACACTTCAGAGGTGAAATAGAAATTATATACAGCTAGTTTAAGCAAAGTTATAGCATATTCAATATATCTATGATCCTTTTCAAAATCTTTCGTATAAAATTGGGCGTGGACCTAGCCCGATTTCGCTAATTTTTTTTCGAAATATTGCCTGTATTAATATATATATGTGTGCTGAATTTTATTTTGCTATCTTGAGCGGTTTTTGATTTATGATTAATAATATTTCCAAATTTGACTAGATCAAAAGTGGGCGGTGCCACGCCCCTTTTTAAAAATTTCTTCAAAAATGTATTTGTTGCCTTAACGCTAAAGTGCACACCAAATATTATCCTTATAGGTGTATTATGTACTGAATAATCACTCTTTTTGTATTTTCCAAAATATTATATATATAGAAAGAGGGCGTGGCTTTTAACCGATTTTGCCTATTTTCAATACCGTTCAGAGATATGTAAAAAGGAACCTACATACCAAATTTCATTCAGATATCTCAAGATTTACTCAAGTTATCGTGTTTACAGACGGACGGACGGACGGACGGACATGGCTCAATCAATTTCTCTTTTCCTCCTGAACATTTTGATATATATAAGTCAATATTTATCTCGATTCGTTTATGTCGTTACATACTACCGTTAGGCGAATGAAATTAATATACCTTGTGTGCGAAGCACTACTAGGTATAAAAAGGCAGTAGGGTGTTAACTACTTGCCCGTAAATCTTGCTTGTTTGTTATTCGATTTGCGTAATTTTTGGCAGGAGTATACTAAATACTATTGGGAACCCTCTCACAAAATTTCATTGAAATACATTCTTGAAATTCCAAGCAATCGCTTTTGAAAATAGCAGAGCTTTTATGCTAAAAAGTGGGCGGCGCCACGCCTACTTCACCAAAATCCACAAAATTTTTGTACAGTTTAGTTTTGATTAAAAGGCTTATTATGTGTGTAAAATCTTATTTATATAACTTATACAATTATTGAAATATCGCGATTTTAAGTTTACGAAGAAATTTTTTAGAACTGTGTTCAAAAAGTGGGCGTGTCCGTTCTCCGATTTCGTTTATTTTTACAGCAAAGAGTAAGCTTTATATGCTGAACACTTTCTCTAAATATCGTTTCAATAAGTCAATTTTTACCGGAGTTATGGCATGGAAAGTTTTGTGGAATAATCCCCCATAAAGGGGCGGGGCCACGCCCATTTTCCAAAAATTTTGTGCTTTCGACTTTCTTTGCCCACGAACACTTCAGAGGTGAAATAGAAATTATATACAGCTAGTTTAAGCAAAGTTATAGCATATTCAATATATCTATGATCCTTTTCAAAATCTTTCGTATAAAATTGGGCGTGGACCTAACCCGATTTCGCTAATTTTTTTTCGAAATATTGCCTGTATTAATATATATATGTGTGCTGAATTTTATTTTGCTATCTTGAGCGGTTTTTGATTTATGATTAATAATATTTCCAAATTTGACTATATCAAAAGTGGGCGGTGCCACGCCCCTTTTTAAAAATTTCTTCAAAAATGTATTTGTTGCCTTAACGCTAAAGTGCACACCAAATATTATCCTTATAGGTGTATTATGTACTGAATAATCACTCTTTTTGTATTTTCCAAAATATTATATATATAGAAAGAAGGCGTGGCTTTTAACCGATTTTGCCTATTTTCAATAGCGCTCGGAGATAAGTGAAAAGGAACCTACATACCAAATTTCATTGAGATATCTCAAGATTTACTCAAGTTATCGTGTTTACAGACGGACGGACGGACGGACGGACATGGCTCAATCAATTTCTCTTTTCCTCCTGAACATTTTGATATATATAAGTCAATATCTATCTCGATTCGTTTATGCCGTTACATACTACCGTTAGGCGAATGAAGTTAATATACCTTGTGTGCGAAGCACTACTAGGTATAAAAAGGCAGTAGGGTGTTAACTACTTGTCCGTATATTTTGCGTGTTTGCTATCCGATTTGCGTAATTTTTGGCAGGAGTATACTATATACTATTGGGAAGCATCTCACTAACTTTCATTGAAATACCTTCTTGAAATTTCAAGCAATTGCTTTTGAAAATAGCTGACCTTTTATGCTAAAAAAAAATTTTTATACAGTTCTGTTTTGCTGAAAAAGCTTGTTATGTGTGTAAAATCTTATTTATATAACTTATACAATTAAGGAAATATCGCGATTTTAATTTTACGAAGAAATTTTTTGGAACTGTGTTCAAAAAGTGGGCGTGTCCATTCACCGATTTTGTTAATTTTTTCAGCAAAGAGTTAGCTTTATATGTTGAACACTTTCTCTAAATATCGTTTCAATAAGTCAATTTTTACCGGAGTTATGGCATGGAAAGTTTTGTGGAATAATCCCCCATAAAGGGGCGGGGCCACGCCCATTTTCCAAAAATTTGGTGCTTTCGACTTTCTTTGCCCACGAACACTTTAGGGGTGAAATAGAAATGATATACAGCTAGTTTAAGCAAAGTTATAGCATATTCAATATATCCATGATCCTTTTCAAAATCTTTCGTATAAAATTGTGCCTGGACCTAATCCGATTTCGCTAATTTTTTTTCGAAATATTGCCTGTACTAATAGAAATATGTGTGCTGAATTTTATTTGCCTATCTTGAGCGGTTTTTGATTTATGATTAATAATATTTCCAAATTTGACTTAATCAAAAGTGGGCGGTGCCACGCCCTTTTTTAAAAATTTCTTCAAAAATTTATTTTTTGCCTTAGCGCTAAGGTACACACCACATTTTATCCTTATAGGTGTATTATGTACTGAATAATCAATCTTTTTGTATTTTCGAAAATATTATATATATAGAAAGTGGGCGTGGCTTTTAACCGATTTTTCCTATTTTCAATAGCGTTCAGAGATAAGTAAAAAGGAACCTGCATACCAAGTTTCATTGAGATATCTCAAGATTTACTCAAGTTATCGTGTTTACAGACGGACGGACGGACGGACGGACGGACGGACGGACGGACATGGCTCAATTAATTTCTCTTTTCCTCCTGAACATTTTGATATATATAAGTCAATATCTATCTCGATTCGTTTATGCCGTTACATACTACCGTTAGGCGAATGAAGTTAATATACCTTGTGTGCGAAGCACTACTAGGTATAAAAAGGCAGTAGGGTGTTAACTACTTGTCCGTATATTTTGCGTGTTTGCTATCCGATTTGCGTAATTTTTGGCAGGAGTATACTATATACTATTGGGAAGCATCTCACTAACTTTCATTAAAATACCTTCTTGAAATTTCAAGCAATTGCTTTTGAAATTAGCTGGCCTTTTATGCTAAAAAGTGGGCGGCGCCACGCCTACTTCACCAAAATACACAAAATTTTTATACAGTTCTGTTTTGCTAAAAAAGCTTGTTATGTGTGTAAAATCTTATTTATATAACTTATACATTTAAGGAAATATCGCGATTTTAATTTTACGAAGAAATTTTTTGGAACTGTGTTCAAAAAGTGGGCGTGTCCATTCACCGATTTTGTTAATTTTTTCAGCAAAGAGTTAGCTTTATATGTTGAACACTTTCTCTAAATATCGTTTCAATAAGTCAATTTTTACCGGAGTTATGGCATGGAAAGTTTTGTGGAATAATCCCCCATAAAGGGGCGGGGCCACTCCCATTTTCCAAAAATTTGGTGCTTTCGACTTTCTTTGCCCACGAACACTTTAGGGGTGAAATAGAAATGATATACAGCTAGTTTAAGCAAAGTTATAGCATATTCAATATATCCATGATCCTTTTCAAAATCTTTCGTATAAAATTGTGCCTGGACCTAATCCGATTTCGCTAATTTTTTTTCGAAATATTGCCTGTACTAATAGAAATATGTGTGCTGAATTTTATTTGCCTATCTAGAGCGGTTTTTGATTTATGATTAATAATATTTCCAAATTTGACTTAATCAAAAGTGGGCGGTGCCACGCCCTTTTTTAAAAATTTCTTCAGAAATTTATTTTTTGCCTTAACGCTAAGGTACACACCAAATTTTATCCTTATAGGTGTATTATGTACTGAATAATCAATCTTTTTGTATTTTCGAAAATATTATATATATAGAAAGTGGGCGTGGCTTTTAACCGATTTTTCCTATTTTCAATAGCGTTCAGAGATAAGTAAAAAGGAACCTGCATACCAAGTTTCATTGAGATATCTCAAGATTTACTCAAGTTATCGTGTTTACAGACGGACGGACGGACGGACGGACGGACGGACGGACGGACGGACGGACGGACGGACGGACGGACGGACGGACGGACGGACGGACGGACGGACGGACGGACATGGCTCAATCAATTTCTCTTTTCCTCCTGAACATTTTGATATATATAAGTCAATATCTATCTCGATTCGTTTATGCCGTTACATACTACCGTTAGGCGAATGAAGTTAATATACCTTGTGTGCGAAGCACTACTAGGTATAAAAAACAGATTGCAGTTGGTATTTCTAACTTCAACTTAATGAGATGCAGACCTTTGTTCAACAACAATTTTAATCAACTAACGATGTAGTGATGCTGTGAAAAATGTAAGAAATATAAGAAATAGGAAAAGGTTTCAGCGCATTAAAAAAAGCATTTTAGTAGCAATAATTAAGTTACATCATTTTCTTCTAACTCAGTAGGTTATCGGTTAAGTTAGATATACTTTTGCTGAGAACATTTTTGAAAAAATACTTGTAGAGCTTTCCGATTCTCAATGCTGCCTTCCCGCAGAATTGTCTTAGGCACATTGGAACAACCTCCTACTAGTTTGACAGCGTTTTATGTTGCCACCTTCTCAGGACCTCTTTGTTTTAGTTTAGCATCTCTGATCCCTTTCGGTGACTCTCCAATGTTCACTTCCATTAAGTCAAAGTTTTTAACAAGAGTATCGTGTTGCTATGCAGTTTCGTGCTAAGTATAGTTCTATGTATTGCTTTGCTCTGCCTTGTTCAACTTAGATGAATTTTTATGTGTTACCTCGATTTCCAATTCACCTTTTGAACTTCTTTTTGGTTTTATAGATCGCTGGAGCCTTTATGATCGCAAACCCGCTCTATTCAAATAAATCGTTCTTTTTATATGAGCACAAATAGTTGCATAGTTTAGTAAGGTCAACCATGCAGAGAACTTATTTTGAAAACATTTAATTGTCCAACCCTTACTTTTTGTTACTTTATTTATAAGATTTGTTCCTTCAATTCCATAACAAATGCTGCAAATGCTAATAATTCTATTCCTCAATCTCCGCACAGCTGGTGCTCATCTTTCCAACTCAAATATCAACACAAAGATGTCCTTATTTTTAACTGCTTTGTTTTATTTGTATTTATTATAAAAACCAGTTAGGAAATTAAGAATTCCGCTTAATTCAATTCACTGTTTCTATTATTCTTCTATTTGACTTGCAAAAATTAATGCGACTGTTTAATTCAATTCAGTAAATTTTCAACAACCAAAAGCCGATTCCTATTTTTCCCACACTCTTTGCGTTGAGAAGGGATTTTGCATGAATTCTTATCGCTTTGCTCTATCACGAAATCTCAGCTAATTAAAGTCAATATTAAATTCATTTGAAATTCAAATGTCAACCAGGCAGTAGCACAGAAACAACAAAAACAACAAAGTTTTGTAGGTTAAAATTTTTCACAATGAAAACGTTAGGAATTGTACGCAACCAGTCACCACCTCTTCTCGCTACCAACCTCCAATAACAACCCTTAACTCAAACGCAGCTAAGGTCACCAGCTGTGGGCGAAACAAAGATGATGTCAAAATGAGTGATTGTGTGGGAAGAGCAGCATATTGAGAAGTTCACGGATGCGATTGTATGTTTTGGGTTTGTGCGGTTTGATTGTTTTGTTGCTTTTTACTCCTTTGGATGGTACTTTATTAAGATTTTTAACTCATTGACATTTTTGACGTTATAGATTCATAGAGAACATTAGACTTTTCTGATTGACCCTAAATAGTACGTTAATGAAGCGGAACAGGAAAGGGATATTGTTAATTTATTTGTGTTGAGTATGGCGACAGCTTGGAAAAAATGCGGAAATTTACGAAATGACTTGAGCAGTGCCGGTTTTTATTATCAAAAGCACTACCGAATGGTTTTGGCGGTAGAGAGTTAATGAGAGGTGGGAGGCATGATATCCGTAGATCAATATCGAACTGCATGTCTCTATGTTTTACTGCCGTTTTAAAATATAGATCCATAGCCCGTACTCTCACCAATTTAATGATAGTTTCTCGCGTTACAGTTTTCTCTGCTGCCAGACATTCCTTGCATTGGAAATACTTTCATTTTAGTCATTGCTCATTGAAAGCTAGATTTGAAATCTCTTTGGAAGCTTAGCCAGGAATCTGTTTGGAATTACTCACATAATTTCTTCGTTATATTTCTAGGAGTATTTCAGTATAATTTTGCTCAACTTTTTCGGGAGCACTTCTTTATAAAGAATATAGCAATAATTTCGTTACTCAATCTTCCTCACTTTGCCATAAGTTTTAGAATATTTCCGAATCATTTTCAGAGAATTCTTTTCTTGAACATTTTTGAACTAACTTGAAATTATTCTAGAATCAATTCAAGAAAGTTTTTGCGATTATATCTCACTAGCAGGGTACCCGGCGTTGCTCGGGATGTAAGTAGTTAGGGGGACTTTCAAAATCAATAATATACTTTAAGATTTCATATTTATATAATACTAGCAGGGTACCCGGCGTTGCTCGGGATGTAAGTAGTTAGGGGGACTTTCAAAATCAATAATATACTTTAAGATTTCATATTTATATAATATTATTGCCTACTGAAGAATTTACCAAATTCGAAATTCTCCTTTCGTTTTATACGCATATTGTAGGGTAAAATAGAGGTTTTCGGGCAATCGCATTTTGACCGATGACTCAGTTATCCATCAATTTATCGAAATATATTGAAGTACAAATGAAACCTGGGGCCTTCCCCTTTCGTTTGATGCCCATATTGTAGGGCAATTTTAGGGTTTTTGTGCAATAACATTTTCACCGATAACTTAGTTATCGATAAATTTATCGAAATATATTAAAGTACAAATGAAACCTGGGGCCTTCCCCTTTCGTTTGATGCCCATATTGTAGGGCAATTTTAGGGTTTTTGTGCAATAACATTTTCACCGATAACTTAGTTATCGATCAATTTATCGAAATATATCAAAGCTAAATTGAAACCTGGGGCCTTCCCCTTTCGTTTGATACCCATATTGTAGGCCAAGTTTAAGGTTTTTGGGCAATCACATTTTCACCGATAACTCAGTTATCGATCAATTTATCGAAACCTATCGTAGTCCAAATGAAACCTGCTGCCTTCTCCTTTCGTGTTATAACCATATTATAGGGTAATGTTAAGTTTTTTGGGCAATCACCGATAACTCAGTTATCGATCAATTTATCGAAATATATCAAAGCTAGTAAATTGAAACCTGGGGCCTTCCCCTTTCGTTTGATACCCATATTGTAGGTCAAGTTTAAGGTTTTTGGGCAATCACATTTTCACCGATAACTCAGTTATCGATCAATTTATCGAAACCTATCGTAGTCCAAATGAAACCTGCTGCCTTCTCCTTTCGTTTTATACCCATATTATAGGGTAATGTTAAGTTTTTTGGGCAATCACCGACAACTCAGTTATCGATAAACTTATCGAAATATATCGAAATCCAAATGAAACCTGGAGCTATCTCCTTTCGTTTGATACCCATATTGTAGGGTAAAATAGAGATTTTCGGGCAATCTTATTTTGACCGATGACTCAGTTATCCATCAATTTATCGAAATATATTGAAGTACAAATGAAACCTGGGGCCTTCCCCTTTCGTTTGATGCCCATATTGTAGGGCAATTTTAAGGTTTTTGTGCAATAACATTTTCACCGATAACTTAGTTATCGATAAATTTATCGAAATATATTAAAGTACAAATGAAACCTGGGGCCTTCCCCTTTCGTTTGATGCCCATATTGTAGGGCAATTTTAAGGTTTTTGTGCAATAACATTTTCACCGATAACTTAGTTATCGATAAATTTATCGAAATATATTAAAGTACAAATGAAACCTGGGGCCTTCCCCTTTCGTTTGATGCCCATATTGTAGGGCAATTTTAGGGTTTTTGTGCAATAACATTTTCACCGATAACTTAGTTATCGATCAATTTATCGAAACCTATCGAAGTCCAAATGAAACCTGGAGCTATCCCCTTTCGTTTGATACCCATATTGCCGGGTAATATTAAGGTTTTCGGGCAATCGAATTTTGACCGATAACTTAGTTATCGATCAATTTATCGAAATATATCAAAGCTAAATTGAAACCTGGGGCCTTCCCCTTTCGTTTGATACCCATATTGTAGGCCAAGTTTAAGGTTTTTGGGCAATCACATTTTCACCGATAACTCAGTTATCGATCAACTTATCGAAACCTATCGTAGTCCAAATGAAACCTGCTGCCTTCTCCTTTCGTGTTATAACCATATTATAGGGTAATGTTAAGTTTTTTGGGCAATCACCGATAACTCAGTTATCGATAAACTTATCGAAATATATCGAAGTCCAAATGAAACCTGGAGCTATCTCCTTTCGTTTGATACCCATATTGTAGGGTAATATGGAGGTTTTCGGGCAATCGCATTTTGACCGATGACTAAGTTATCGATCAATTTATCGAAATATATTGAAGTACAATTGAAACCTGGGGCCTTCCCCTTTCGTTTGATACCCATATTGCCGGGTAATATTAAGGTTTTCGGGCAATCGAATTTTGACCGATAACTTAGTTATCGATCAATTTATCGAAATATATCAAAGCTAAATTGAAACCTGGGGCCTTCCCCTTTCGTTTGATACCCATATTGTAGGTCAAGTTTAAGGTTTTTGGGCAATCACATTTTCACCGATAACTCAGTTATCGATCAATTTATCGAAACCTATCGTAGTCCAAATGAAACCTGCTGCCTTCTCCTTTCGTTTTATACCCATATTATAGGGTAATGTTAAGTTTTTTGGGCAATCACCGACAACTCAGTTATCGATAAACTTATCGAAATATATCGAAATCCAAATGAAACCTGGAGCTATATCCTTTCGTTTGATACCCATATTGTAGGGCAATTTGAAGGTTTTTGTGCAATAACATTTTCGCTGATAACTCAGTTATCGATACATTTATCGAAACCTATCGAAGTCCAAATGAAACCTGGAGCTATCCCCTTTCGTTTGATACCCATATTGTAGGGCAAGTTTAAGGTTTTTGGGCAATAACATTTTCACCGATAACTCAGTTATCGATAAATTTATCGAAATATATCGAAGCCCAAATGAAACCTGGGGCCATCCCCTTTCGTTTGATACCCATATTGTAGGGTAATATTAAGGTTTATGGGCAATCGAATTTTGACCGATAACTTAGTTATCGATCAATTTATCGAAATATATCGAAGCCAAAATGAAACCTGGGGCCCTCCCCTTTCGTTTGATACCCATGTTATAGGGTAATGTTAAGTTTTTTGGGCAATCACCGATAACTCAGTTATCGATAAATTTATCGAAATATATCGAAGTCCAAATGTAACCTGGAGCTATCCCCTTTCGTTTGATACCCATATTGTAGGGCAATTTTAAGGTTTTTGTGCAATAACATTTTCACCGATAACTCAGTTATCGATAAATTTATCGAAATATATCGAAGCCCAAATGAAACCTGGGGCCATCCCCTTTCCTTTGATACCCATATTGTAGGGTAATATTAAGGTTTTCGGGCAATCGAATTTTGACCGATAACTTGGTTATCGATAAATTTATCGAAATATATCGAAGCCAAAATGAAACCTGGGGTCATCCCCTTTCGTTTGATACCCATATTGTACGATCTTTCTAAACCTATATGCGAAATATCATAAGTATAGTTTCAATATACCTAGAGTTATATGGAATAAAAAAAATTTCGAAAAGTAACGGTCCCTAGCAGGGTCGGAACCCCCAAAATTAAAAAAAAAAATAGCCTATAGCTCCTTCCAGACTATAACCTGTAGGCGTGCCAAATTTCAACAAAATCCGTCTAGCCATTCTCAAGTTTTTAGGGAACAAAAGCAAACGTCTGGACATCCAAACATCCAAACATCCAAACATCCAAACATCGCTACATTCACATTTATAATATTAGTAGGATTATTGCCTACTGAAGAATTTACCAAATTCGAAATTCTCCTTTCGTTTTATACGCATATTGTAGGGTAAAATAGAGGTTTTCGGGCAATCGCATTTTGACCGATGACTCAGTTATCCATCAATTTATCGAAATATATTGAAGTACAAATGAAACCTGGGGCCTTCCCCTTTCGTTTGATGCCCATATTGTAGGGCAATTTTAGGGTTTTTGTGCAATAACATTTTCACCGATAACTTAGTTATCGATAAATTTATCGAAATATATTAAAGTACAAATGAAACCTGGGGCCTTCCCCTTTCGTTTGATGCCCATATTGTAGGGCAATTTTAGGGTTTTTGTGCAATAACATTTTCACCGATAACTTAGTTATCGATCAATTTATCGAAATATATCAAAGCTAAATTGAAACCTGGGGCCTTCCCCTTTCGTTTGATACCCATATTGTAGGCCAAGTTTAAGGTTTTTGGGCAATCACATTTTCACCGATAACTCAGTTATCGATCAATTTATCGAAACCTATCGTAGTCCAAATGAAACCTGCTGCCTTCTCCTTTCGTGTTATAACCATATTATAGGGTAATGTTAAGTTTTTTGGGCAATCACCGATAACTCAGTTATCGATCAATTTATCGAAATATATCAAAGCTAGTAAATTGAAACCTGGGGCCTTCCCCTTTCGTTTGATACCCATATTGTAGGTCAAGTTTAAGGTTTTTGGGCAATCACATTTTCACCGATAACTCAGTTATCGATCAATTTATCGAAACCTATCGTAGTCCAAATGAAACCTGCTGCCTTCTCCTTTCGTTTTATACCCATATTATAGGGTAATGTTAAGTTTTTTGGGCAATCACCGACAACTCAGTTATCGATAAACTTATCGAAATATATCGAAATCCAAATGAAACCTGGAGCTATCTCCTTTCGTTTGATACCCATATTGTAGGGTAAAATAGAGATTTTCGGGCAATCTTATTTTGACCGATGACTCAGTTATCCATCAATTTATCGAAATATATTGAAGCACAAATGAAACCTGGGGCCTTCCCCTTTCGTTTGATGCCCATATTGTAGGGCAATTTTAAGGTTTTTGTGCAATAACATTTTCACCGATAACTTAGTTATCGATAAATTTATCGAAATATATTAAAGTACAAATGAAACCTGGGGCCTTCCCCTTTCGTTTGATGCCCATATTGTAGGGCAATTTTAAGGTTTTTGTGCAATAACATTTTCACCGATAACTTAGTTATCGATAAATTTATCGAAATATATTAAAGTACAAATGAAACCTGGGGCCTTCCCCTTTCGTTTGATGCCCATATTGTAGGGCAATTTTAGGGTTTTTGTGCAATAACATTTTCACCGATAACTTAGTTATCGATCAATTTATCGAAACCTATCGAAGTCCAAATGAAACCTGGAGCTATCCCCTTTCGTTTGATACCCATATTGCCGGGTAATATTAAGGTTTTCGGGCAATCGAATTTTGACCGATAACTTAGTTACCGATCAATTTATCGAAATATATCAAAGCTAAATTGAAACCTGGGGCCTTCCCCTTTCGTTTGATACCCATATTGTAGGCCAAGTTTAAGGTTTTTGGGCAATCACATTTTCACCGATAACTCAGTTATCGATCAACTTATCGAAACCTATCGTAGTCCAAATGAAACCTGCTGCCTTCTCCTTTCGTGTTATAACCATATTATAGGGTAATGTTAAGTTTTTTGGGCAATCACCGATAACTCAGTTATCGATAAACTTATCGAAATATATCGAAGTCCAAATGAAACCTGGAGCTATCTCCTTTCGTTTGATACCCATATTGTAGGGTAATATGGAGGTTTTCGGGCAATCGCATTTTGACCGATGACTAAGTTATCGATCAATTTATCGAAATATATTGAAGTACAATTGAAACCTGGGGCCTTCCCCTTTCGTTTGATACCCATATTGCCGGGTAATATTAAGGTTTTCGGGCAATCGAATTTTGAC
The DNA here is from genome assembly GCA_951509765.1 of Sphenella marginata. Taxonomy (NCBI): domain Eukaryota; kingdom Metazoa; phylum Arthropoda; class Insecta; order Diptera; family Tephritidae; genus Sphenella; species Sphenella marginata. The sequence goes on along the minus strand of OX608080.1, from coordinate 26,849,945 downwards.
CGACAACTTAGTTATCGATCAATTTATCGAAATATATCAAAGCTAAATTGAAGCCTGGGGCCTTCCCCTTTCGTTTGATACCCATATTGTAGGTCAAGTTTAAGGTTTTTGGGCAATCACATTTTCACCGATAACTCAGTTATCGATCAATTTATCGAAACCTATCGTAGTCCAAATGAAACCTGCTGCCTTCTCCTTTCGTTTTATACCCATATTATAGGGTAATGTTAAGTTTTTTGGGCAATCACCGACAACTCAGTTATCGATAAACTTATCGAAATATATCGAAATCCAAATGAAACCTGGAGCTATATCCTTTCGTTTGATACCCATATTGTAGGGCAATTTGAAGGTTTTTGTGCAATAACATTTTCGCTGATAACTCAGTTATCGATACATTTATCGAAACCTATCGAAGTCCAAATGAAACCTGGAGCTATCCCCTTTCGTTTGATACCCATATTGTAGGGCAAGTTTAAGGTTTTTGGGCAATAACATTTTCACCGATAACTCAGTTATCGATAAATTTATCGAAATATATCGAAGCCCAAATGAAACCTGGGGCCATCCCCTTTCGTTTGATACCCATATTGTAGGGTAATATTAAGGTTTATGGGCAATCGAATTTTGACCGATAACTTAGTTATCGATCAATTTATCGAAATATATCGAAGCCAAAATGAAACCTGGGGCCCTCCCCTTTCGTTTGATACCCATGTTATAGGGTAATGTTAAGTTTTTTGGGCAATCACCGATAACTCAGTTATCGATAAATTTATCGAAATATATCGAAGTCCAAATGTAACCTGGAGCTATCCCCTTTCGTTTGATACCCATATTGTAGGGCAATTTTAAGGTTTTTGTGCAATAACATTTTCACCGATAACTCAGTTATCGATAAATTTATCGAAATATATCGAAGCCCAAATGAAACCTGGGGCCATCCCCTTTCCTTTGATACCCATATTGTAGGGTAATATTAAGGTTTTCGGGCAATCGAATTTTGACCGATAACTTGGTTATCGATAAATTTATCGAAATATATCGAAGCCAAAATGAAACCTGGGGTCATCCCCTTTCGTTTGATACCCATATTGTACGATCTTTCTATACCTATATGCGAAATATCATAAGTATAGTTTCAATATACCTAGAGTTATATGGAATAAAAAAAATTTCGAAAAGTAACGGTCCCTAGCAGGGTCGGAACCCCCAAAATTAAAAAAAAAAATAGCCTATAGCTCCTTCCAGACTATAACCTGTAGGCGTGCCAAATTTCAACAAAATCCGTCTAGCCATTCTCAAGTTTTTAGGGAACAAAAGCAAACGTCTGGACATCCAAACATCCAAACATCCAAACATCGCTACATTCACATTTATAATATTAGTAGGATTTCTTATTCTACATAATTTAAGTTTCATTATCAGGGTTCTTTGAAAAAATATTCCGCATCATTACCGACGATTTTCCGATTACTTGCTAGAATTACGTTAAGATTATTTCGTAATGAGATAAAAGCAAAGGAATCGCTTTTCTTTCGAACATATATTGACTTTTTCGACAATTTTTGATATATGTAATTGGGCAAACCTCGTTAAATGGCTATGTAGAAAAAAATATTTGTTATCTGCATGATGCGAGGTGATCTGTAATAAATGCAAATATCGATTTGGAAGAGAAAAGCACGGAAAAAGCTTTCCACTCTTAATATGTACTTCTACCAAAAGCGAGTATGTAAATTAGTTAATATAAATGATAAACATAATAAAAAGCAAAAAGAAGAAGAACCTAAAGATAATATCAACACAAAAGAAAGAAATGCTTCTTCAAAAAAAAAAGAATCAAAAACAACAAAAACGAAAGAAACAACAACAGCTTCGCGGAACAGTGCTTTAGGCACAAATTCATCATAAAATTCCACCAAATTAAACGCAATTCCTATGCAGCACAAGCAGAATATTAAATTCACAATAGAAATGAAACAACAAAAAAGAAAAGAAAAACGAAAGCACACCAAAAAAAAGATAACAACAAAACGTACATGAAAAGTATAGACATTTGCATAAATTATCATTTGTCTTAACAAGCGCACAGCAACAAAGTATGCCATTGCCAAACGAAAGCCAAGACAAAGCCTAAAACTACCCACCTACCCCCTCCTTGGGTTGCACTAAATATTCTGCTAGCATTACCGTTACTCTTGCCGTTACCAAAAACCTTTGACGTCCCATTTAAATGTAAATATGTTTAACTAGAGCTTTTAGCTGTCTCAACAGCAAATTGCATAAACGTTGGAGCTACGTATGTATTTGTGGATATGCAGTAAATGTGAACGCTACACACGCAACGCCTGGTTAGCTCATTTCGTGCCCGAAGACGTTTCGATGCCATTCGAAATGGTTGCTGCTGTCGCCGGCAAGGAGCCTTTTAACATTTACTTTCGAATTTTCCATGTAGTCATATCGACCTCGTTGTAGCTAAATTGGTAGGTAATAAGGAGAAGCCTTATTCTGCATCCTCGCTACTTTCACTTATCGCTTGTTAAAATAAATATACAAACAAAACGTATGAATGGTATGTATGTATGTATATAGTATTTTATGAGGGTGAAAAAACTCTGTTTGAGAAAATTGGTAATGCAAATATAAATAAAATGTAATTTTAAATATTTTATTTTTTGGAGAGGGTGGCGGTTTGTGGTAAGTTCATTGTGTGACCCAACGAGCTGAGGGAAGTGGCTTGAATTTAAACCGAAAAAATATTCTTAGAAAAATACGAGAAAAGTGAAAATGTCAAAAAAAAAAAACATAAAACAATTTGAATTTTCAGTTATGGAGAAGCAGTGAAAAAAAAGTAAGAGGGGGAGGGGGTGAATGTGTGTATATCAGACCTGTTAAATTTGATTGATCAGATGACTTTTTAATCGGTGACGATTATTTAAATTGTTAGAAAAAAAGAAGCCAATTACTAATTTATTAAGATTAAGAAAATTAATTAATTTTTCTCCAATTATCAATTTTTCCCAAAAACTGACAATGAAATTCATTACGAATTATTGTTTATTTGGTCTCGAGCTTGCAAAAAACTTACAAATATGTAAACAAAATAGATCGCAAAAATCCAACAACAAAATACATTGAAACCATAGCACGGGTTTACGTACATATGTAAATATGTACAAACAACAAGACCAACACACATCATAACATATAGGCTGCATGTCTTAAGAAATTTTGTGTATACAGTTGGCAAGAACAAACAAACAAAAGGGAATTAATTGAAGTGGAGATAAGTGCATTGTGACGTCACAGGGCATCATTGCTTAGTGTTGGAATTTTCTAACAGCGGCTTTGGTGCAGACACGAGTTCGAATCCGTGTCCGAAAAGGGATCTGATGATGAGCCTGGAAACTCTGAAACATGTAATCCTATCCATCGCTGTTGATTTTTTCCTTTGTAATTTTTCTCCAATTATCAATTTTTCCCAAAAACTGACAATTAAATTCATTACGAATTATTGTTTATTTGGTCTCGAGCTTGCAAAAAACTTACAAATATGTAAACAAAATAGATCGCAAAAATCCAACAACAAAATACATTGAAACCATAGCACGGGTTTACGTACATATGTAAATATGTACAAACAACAAGACCAACACACATCATAACATATAGGCTGCATGTCTTAAGAAATTTTGTGTATACAGTTGGCAAGAACAAACAAACAAAAGGGAATTAATTGAAGTGGAGATAAGTGCATTGTGACGTCACAGGGCATCATTGCTTAGTGTTGGAATTTTCTAACAGCGGCTTTGGTGCAGACACGAGTTCGAATCCGTGTCCGAAAAGGGATCTGATGATGAGCCTGGAAACTCTGAAACATGTAATCCTATCCATCGCTGTTGATTTTTTCCTTTGTAATTTTTCTCCAATTATCAATTTTTCCCAAAAACTGACAATTAAATTCATTACGAATTATTGTTTATTTGGTCTCGAGCTTGCAAAAAACTTACAAATATGTAAACAAAATAGATCGCAAAAATCCAACAACAAAAAAAATAATGTTTTTTTTTCACCATTACTTAAAATAATAAAAAAAAAATAACGATTTTTCCACGATTATCAAAAATAAGAAATAGTCACAAAAATAACACAGTGCTACAAAAAAAAAACGAAATTAAATACACTTTTGAAGCGACCTAATGAAAAAAAAATTATTGTAAAACTTCATGGAATCAAGAAATTATGAATCAAACCATCGTCAAAAATCACAATTTGTTGTTTAAAATTATAATTGATGTCCTAACAGTTCGCCCATTTGTTTTACTTACACGGGGTGCCCCTGGAAATGGAAATGTTAGATTTTTGATTATGCTCCATAACGTAAAAACTAGAAGTCCTTTTCAAAAAATAAAAACTGGTATAAGTTGGTAGTGAATACCACTCGATGACACATGTCCTTGAGGTTCATTCATTGTTAATTAGTGGCAAAAAAATGACGTCGAAACCGGAAAACCGTATGAAATTTCCAAAAATTTCAACTTATGGCTTACAAAACGTATCATACTTTTTTCAAATGAATAAAAAATGATATGTATTTAGAAATTGTCAACAATTCTCTACACAAAACCGTTAAGAATTTTGAAATCGGTTGAAAATTGGATTTTTACTGATTTTTTTTTTACGAAGAAACTGAAAAAACGAGTTTTTGGCCTTAAAACCAGATTTTGGGGGTGTTACAAACTTTTTAAACAGCGTTTCGTGTATAACTCGACCAGATGAACAACCTCCACTAGGTCGCCTCAAAAGTGTAAAATGGCTGTCGCCCGGTGTAATCAATCATTTAATGGATTCTCAGGGCTGATAAGCAATCAAACCGGTTATAGAAGATTTTCTTAATATTTAAATTCGACGCGACTGCAGCACTGGGTATGGACTAATGATCTTTACCGTTCATAAAATCCATACGGATCTAGATTTATTTTTAACCGTCTCTTTTTTACTATTCAAGGAATTATTCTCGACTCGCGAGGGCACATGTTTTAACATTGGTCAAGTATTACAGTATGTATTATGGAACAAAAGAACCCGTTGAAATAGATGAATCCATCAAAAAACCACAAAATCAGATCGTTGAAGTGAGAACTGCTTCAAACAAGGAGAATCGTTTCAAACAAGTGTTTTATCAATTTTTTTTTTTAAATTTTCTCTTACGCAAAGTAATTCAAAATTAAAATTCGATTACTCACGCATTTAGATTTCTTGTCTATCTATTTGTATTTTTTTACGTCCATTGTTGTCTTAATCTATATACAAATACTAAGGTTCAGAATCCATTTAAGAGCTACAAAATCTTGTATTTCCTCAGCATACAAGTTGGAACCCACAGCTGCAGCTGAAGAAACATTTATTTCAATCAATTTGAATACTCTTCTCACGAATTTGCTGTTAGAGATCTACATTGAAACATAAAGCCCATATAAATTACTATTAATATGGTTGCCTCGAAGCCTATAACTACCGCAGTCATATATAAATTTATGTAGTTTAGCTCAAAATTATTCTAAAGCTACCTAACTGCACATTTGAATAATGCTAAAAGCTTTTTGCTTAACCCATTTTCGCATGTTTTTTTTTTTTTAGTGTTTTCGAGTGTTACGCAACTCTGGCTGCCAATAGCCATCACACCAAATGGCTTTTAAACATTTAGTGATTGTAGTGCGCACATCAAGCCGCTACGCCTTCCTCTTACCCAAATGGGACCTAACAATTTTATTTAGCGCTAAATGGCATTTTCATGCAGCAGTTGATGAATGGCGCTTCAGCGAATAGCGTGTAGCGCGCAAAAAGCGCGCAAAAAGCACCCAAAAAGCTAGCAAACAAGCTATTCAACCTGCATTGAAGTTGGCGAGAGCAGTGTATTTAATAAAAAAAATCTACTGAATAGAATTAAAAATCATGTGAGAAAATGGTGACAGCAAAGGGGGACAAAGAAACGTTGAAATCTAAACTAATAAAAACAACCAAAAACGTAATGAAAAGCAAAAAAAAAATGGCGGCAAAATCACTGCAGCGTTGTGGCGCATATTGAAAAAGTTCTTTGTGCTAATTTTACAACAAACAAGCAAAAGAACTTTCTGCACAATGAATTTAACGCGCATTTTCCACCTGTGTGAACGCATCCCTGCCCCCTCGCCACGCAATTGGCGCGCTTGTTTTTACAAGAAAACAGCAAAATCATGTTGCTCGGCACAAATTTTCGTTGGCTTCACAATTCTATGTATGTGTGTGTTGAGGTGCTGTGCGCACAGTTATGGCCCGTTAGTTTGCTGAACCGCACGCCATATGTTGCATGAAAGCTTGCCTCGCCTAAGTGGGTTCACCGAGTCAACTGCAGCCAAGCGGTTGAATGCGCTGCCAACTACAACTACAAACACTCTGCCACATCCATTTGAATACGCACATTTTTGTTTTTTCGCTTACCTCGCCTCCTTGCCTGCTTTGTGACACTTTTTTGTGTTGCGCATACTTAGTTGTTCTTTAAAATTTTTCATTCGTTTCCTTTTTTGTGAAGTTGTCAGGTTGTTGCACGGAGCAGCTGTGTGCACCAAAAAAAAAAAAAAAAAATTTAAAAAGTTTTTGTTCGAAATTTTGCGTGGACAAAATTTGGATTCAACGCGAAAGTTTTTGCACATTGTTTTCCAGTACCCACATAAGTACCACAATTGCTTTTGTAGCTTGTGGCTTTCAATTGTTGTTATGATGCCACCTACCTACAGTCTTCATGGGGCGGCTTCGCCATTTGTTTTTCACTTTGAAGCTATTCGCTTCACTTTTATGCAATAACAATTTCCATAGTTTGACAGTTTGCTGTGTGCAACTGGCTTGGGCCAAATTAGCGACAAACTTTGGACTGCAACGAAGGCCCATAGAGGTACTGTACTCCCTGAGGAGGGAAGAGTTTTTTTTCGCTCTTCTTTTATGCTTTCCGGATAGAAAATTGGTGCCACTTTAGGTGGTGTGGCAATGAGAAAGTTCCGGCAATCCATAAACCTCTTAAAATGGATCCATCATCAGTGGCTGATTATTCCTAGAAATTTTTTTCGGACAAAATTAGGCTGCGAAAGACGCCATACTGCATTAAATTAAATAGCTGTGGTGACCATCCGTCATTTATCTGAAAATAGTCCACTCTGTCTTCCAAAAAAACAAGTTGTTGTTGTTGTTTTAGCTACAAAAATACTCCTCGCAGGTTTTGGGAGGCATGTAAAGCTAGCAGAACAAAGTCAGCAGAAGAAAAAACCAATTTATGGACAATTTTGTGTCTCAAATGTGCTTCTGAAACGCCTTACCCACCAAAAAATTGCTCCTGTTTTTTTTTAAATTAATTTTCTTCTAGCTTGTTTTATTGTTTAGCCACATTGCTCTGCTAGGTTTAGCCCAAAGCTGGCGGAGTATCACTTTTTTTTAACAAAGAGGAGCAATTTTTTTGGGGGTAGGCTGTTCCAGAAGCCCATTTTGAGCTCTTAATTTCTGCATAATAACTTTTGATCGACTCGCCTTGTTAACAGAAAAAAAATTTTAGGGGGTAGAGTATTAAAGGAGCACATTTGGACCGTAAGCTAGTTGTTTGTTCTGCTGACTTTGCTCTGCTAGCTATATGGACCTAATTTTGGTGAATACTTTCGAAATTCTTAGCTGAAAGTACAATTTTACAGGTGTGTTCTTGTAATTGCGAGGAACCTGATGTTCTTTCCGCTCTAAAAGAAAACTAAGAACGTAATTTCTTACCCGAAAGTAATCGTACTATTTATATGCACAGTCTACCGTGGAATATGCACGCAATGCACCAGCAACATCATCACATGTATGTATGTATGTATGTTCCACTTTTAACTTCAGATTATGGTCACCATAATTACGTCACTAAATTGACTAAGCGTTATAAAATTATGTACCCCTACCAAGTGCACCTCCGCGCACCTTCGTCGAACATTCTTACAGGTGAAAGCACGTTTGTTTGCAGCAGCTTCCCGCCTTTGTAGCTACCCCTCGTCATTTTCACAAACTAAAAAAGTTGTTACATTTTACCCTCAAGCCACAACAAACAAAAAAAAAAAAAAATGATTTGAAGTCCAATAACTGCCACATGCATTTCTGCGTTTACTTTAGCGTTGCGATTGCTTTAAAAGCGCTTTGACTTTGCCACTCTACTCCGCGTGTTCGCATTGCCAACTACACAAACAACTCAGCTATGTGGAACGTGTGTCAAGTGTGGTATGCTAATGCAACAACAAAAACACACACACAAAAAAAAAAAAGCGAATAGCTGCGTGAAGCACTGAAGTGCCGCTTGTTTGCAGAGTTGCATTAATTGGATTTTTCAGCTTTTGCCACAACTTTTTTCATGCTAAATTCTCACTCCTCACCCAATTATTCTTTTCTGCGTTGTGTCACTTGACAGCGCTTTGGCGCAACAGCTTTATTGCGTTTTTCTACAAAACTACAAACATTTATGCAAAACTTTTACTTTGTCGTTTTGTGTTTGGGTTTTTTCTTTTTTTTTTTTTTGATTTTTTTGTTTCAGTGTTTTTGTTTCGCTGCACAATTATTTTTCATTTAGTTTTCTTATGAAACTAGTATTTTGTTTGAAAGGCTTTCTTTCATTCCTTTCTCGGTCCGCAGGGACTTCTCAATACTTCTACTTCCAAGACATTGATCTGATCAACTTTAATTTACTGGAAAAATTTTAAAAATTTGGAAAACAGAATTATATCTCTCACTCTGGATCCTCTCTTTCTCAAATAATGGGAGAATGTCCTCTGCTGAGTAAAAATATATCTTATTTGTTTTGGGTTCAGAAACTCGTTTCGCTACTGACGACTCTTCAGTCATATTCTGTGATACAGCGCTGTACAATTTTTGCTAAGGGAAGGTAATCTACCACTCTGTGTTCCAAGTACACATCGCCCTCGTTTCGTATTCTATCTATTTGGTGTTGTTAATGTCTCTTCTCCCCGCCCTTTTCTCCTTCGCCTTCTGCCTACCGCACCAGCCAAAATTTTTAAATATCGAGCTTTCATTTATGCGTCCAGATAAGTTAGTTATTTATAGTTTTATAAAGTTTTTTGTTGACTGCTTTTAATTTTATAAAATTTTTTTCTTTTCCAGGTATGTTTAACTGAAAAATTAAACATCGAAACAGGTATGTTCCTTTTCTATTAAACAGAGGATCGAATGGTAAAAAGCAAGACGAGCTATGGAAATTTTTTTTAAATTACCTCAGCAGCGCGGGTAATGTAGAGATATCCCCTGGGAATAGTGGGACGTTTTCATGTTTCGACTTGTGTTTGAATACCCTCAGAAAAACTGAGCTGATTGAGATGAATTTTGTATGTATGTATCAATGTACTGTCTGTAGCGTTGTGGTAAAATGGGGGTTCGGGCCCCACGAAATAATTAATTTTCAACAGTTGTTTAACAGTTCAAACTATGAGGATATCTGACTCTGACCAATGATATTAAACACATTTGTGAAACACAAGAATCGAGATGTTAGCTTTTTAGCTAAAAAATTGTACCCCATGCAACTGTTTACTTAAATAGTTATAATTATGAATTTATTTAAATTTATTTAACCTTTTTCCGTGCATTGGTTCCATATATTGTGAGAAGGAAATTTTGGTTACATTCGATATTCTTAAACTTTTCATTAATACACTCTTGCAATACCCCATTAAAAAGTTATACAAAACTTCCACTGCACCTTCACCCCCATATTTACCACTGAACTCAGTAACCGATATTTGCATAATATTTTCATTTTTATAAAAGTACCACAGTTCAATTTAAATATATGTCCAATCACATAATACCACAAACCCAATTGTCACTTTAATTTCACACACATATGCCAGCACCAATTTGCATAAGAAAACTATTACCATTCATGGGAACAGCAAACAACACTTTGCCTTGCTAATGCGAAAACTTCTAGTCATATGTCAGAGAAATCAAGTAAAATTTTAATATTCTCCAAGCACGCACAAATGTTAAAAGCAAAAGTAGGTAATATGTTTGGGCCCCATAAAGGTGTACCATCACCACAAAAAGTGTAATCTAACTAAAAATAGCTACTTTGATATATATTTGCAAAAAGAAATTGTCAAAAGTTTTCATACGTAATGTGAATTACATTATATTTACCTTAACAAAAGTGCGAAAAGCAGAAAGGATCAATATGAAATGCTGATACGACTGCACTTAACATGTGTCACATGGCACACACGCAACGGAAAAAGGCAAGATGCTTTTATGAAAACGAGAAATCGAAAATAGCTACTTACAGTTACATAACATCGTTCAAACAAATAGTAATGTAAACAAACTGCTCTTCTTGTGTGAGCGTACACTTACATATGTATGTAATTATGAATCGATGTGCTTTAAAGGTACGACGTTGCGTATGAGTAACTTTTCGTAGGTGAACTCACAGTACGTTGCATATTTATAGCACACGCTGAGTTAATATGTATTAATCATTTGTATAATGTAATTTTAATTTAAAGTGTTTCATCAATCTCGTTAAAAAAAAGTATTCTGAAAAAAATGCAAATTTGATTTTTTTTTCCTTTTTTCAAATTTTAACACAGAAAACCGAAGATAAGTTTTGAGGCGCATCACATTTTAATATGAGAAAGCAAATGCTTTACTTAAAGTTTTTTCTGAAATCATCTTCCGTTTCCTTCCATAAAAAATTTATATTTTACATACGTTATATGAAGGAGGGCTGTACGATTAATTGATTAATCATAATTTCGATTACTCAACTAATTAATTAATTATGATTTTTGATTAATCGAAAAGTGTGTTTACTCGATTAATCAAGATTTTGATTAATCAAAAAGAAAATTAATTAATCGCCTTTTTGATTAATCGTTTTTTGAATAAAATGATCCATTATACATATATTAAAACGGCACAAATTTAGAAGTTCCTTGATACTTCAGCGATCGGACAACACCCCAAAATTTTCAAAAATTTTTTTATTTGTAATATTTTGAAGCATGTTTGGTTTTTAATACTTTTTTCTTTCAGCTATTTCAAGGCAAACTTTCACACAAGAAAATGAGTAAAATAATTAGTTTTTGATTAGCCATTTTTGAAAAAACTCGAGCAACGCTTGGTTTGATTACCCATAATTTTGATTAGTCAATCAATCGATTAACTGAAAATTTGATTAAATAACTCACTCGATTAATCGAATAAAGGCACAGCCCTAATATGAAGTAAAGTGTTTGAAAAATGTTCTAAAAACTCAGTGCTTTTTGAAGTCACCTTAAAGTTGCTCTTCTTATGCTCTTATTTGATTATTTCTGATTTAAAGTTTGAAATATTTTCTCATTATACATGGAAAGTTTTTCGAACTTTGTTAAAATGTTCACGGAGTTCAGAATACAAAATAATGACACACCAAGATATCTTGTAGAAAAATGATTAAATTGAAATGATCATCAAAACATCTGACAGTACTCATGTGCTATATTTATGAAACATACTATATAAATGCAAGTACTATAAAGGTACAACGCTGCATATGAGTAACCTCAAGCAGGTGTACTTGCCTGCTAATGCTGCGTAGCTGGGAAAGAGAGAAAGCAAAGCAACCACGTTTACTTTTTAGCACAGAAAAGTGCCAAGCTAAAAACGACATCGACACCAAAGCGCCAAGCAGTAAACGTATTTAAACGTTAAAAACTTTTTCACACAATTGCCTTGCCACCATTTCCGTTTTTCTAACGTTACACAGTTTTGCTATTACTTTCCATATTTAAATTTAGTTTCTCCTATTACCATGAGGGTATATTACTCACATAAAAGTAGCTGTAAGCCCTGTAGAGAGCTCAGTAGCAAAAACCTTGTAGAGTGCATGGGAAAAATAGCAACACTGCGAGCAAACTTACGCAAAAAGCTTGAATGTAAACACTGCTACTGTGGAAAGTTTAGAGGCAATGTTTGTTGCTATGGAAATTATATACAGAAAAGTTATAAAAATATATACATATGTATGTGTAGGTATGCCTTGAGCATTTGCATCGACACGTGTAGCAAAATAAAAAATAAAAAAAATTTTGCAAAAAACAAACAAACAACAAAATGGTTCAAAATGAAAATATGTTAACCAAAGCTAAAGCTGTCTGTGTGCGTTATAAAGGCGCTCAAGTAAATACATACAACCAACTGCACTATGCAGATATAAAGAAAATATATAGAAAATAATAACACACTTATGTAACTTTTGTAATACATATGCTTGTAAATATTTTACAATGTTTGCTTAAGTACTTATAAGTACATATGTGAATACTCGAATGTGGATATACACTACGCGTCAATTGAACAGCGACACCTTTGAAATTTTAATATTGAAATGCTGTTTTACTTTTTTTTCTGCGTTCTGCGTTTAAAACTAATCTTCAAAAGTGGTATATTTTGAAAATAAAATTAGTTATTATTTTGAAAATACCAATACTATAAAACTTACTGGGGATAAATTTTTTTTATTTTTTAAAGAACATTTCTTTTATTACAAGAAAAAATTTTAATAAAAAACTAATTTTTATTTTTTATTTTTCTTATTTAGTCTTACGGACAGATGGGCACTCCAAAAAATTTTTTCCCCTGAGACTTTAGTGAGGGGTTTTAAACGAAAATTTTCTTTTAGCTAACTTCGTATTATATTGAAATGATCTATATTATGTCTGGCAGATTTTTAACTTACAACAAACTGCTGAGTAGGTCGTCCTATCTCAGAATTCGGTTTAAGAACGCCCTATCTTAAAATGAGTTTCAAAAACGCGCTACCTGAACGAAAGCTTCATATATTTTTAGCTTAGATAGGGCGTTTTTGATTTGAATTTTGAAATTGGGCTTTATAGAAAAAAAATTCTGAGGTAAAGTGTTTTTGAATTGAAGTTTGAAAAAGGGTTCTTGAAAAAAATTCTGAGACAGGACATCTTTTAAAAATACTTTGAAACAGGGTCATCTTGCACTCAGCAGTCGAACAGTGTTATTAATTTATTAAATAATTTAAGTCAACTTATTATTAACTTCGAAAACGATTTTTTATTTAGTAAATCATTTATATTTAAAAGTGAAATGCAATTGTTAAAAAACTTAAAAAATCTTTACACAAAAATTTGGACAATCGGACTAGTACCATGGGATTAAAATTGCAGCATTCAATATATGATTTCATTGCAACGACTAAAAGAATAAGAATATCATAGTATAATAGCTTTAAAAAATCTTTAGTAACCATAATTCCTACAATGATAGGTTAGTAATGTCACTATGCTTCTTCTTTTATGTTATTTTCTTTTGTCAAAGTTGAAACACTTCCCAGTTCATGACCGACAATTTTGTTTAATTTTCCGAGACTTTTCAAATCGATTAAGTGCTCTATAAGGCTAATGAGAATCCAAAAGTAGCTCTATATATATGATGTGCACTGTTTTCTTTTCTATTTTGAGTTTCAATTTGCATGCTCTTTTTCCTGCTTCTTGTTTGTTACTTCTACTTCACAATATTTTTTGACTCCTTTGAAGATGCATGTCACTTAAAGTCTACATTGGCTGGATATTAATATTAATTTTTTGGAAAGGGCAATTATAGGTCTAGTCTGAACTATTCTTCGTGCAAAGACTATCCAGTCTTTCTGCATTCTGAATTTTGTGATTCTTTGCTTCATTACTCTATGAAGTAGTTAACTAAATTTCAAAATTCGACTGCTTTGATAATATGATCTCAAGAGAAGTAGAAGAGTGAGAGCCCCGCTGAGTATCTCTTGGTATTAGGTTGACTTTTGCTAGCTTCAACAACTTTCGCTTGATAGTATTATGGATGGAATAACTCATATATAGTGAAGGTCCACAGGCAGTACTGGCATATTAAAGCCATAACCAGAAATTAAATTCTTAGCGTTAACGAAATTTCAAACCTTTTATCACATCTGCTTAGCTTCCGCTTTGAAACCGGCTTTCACTTTTAGCATAATTTCTTACACGCGCTTTACCAGCAAAAATTCATGAAAAGTTTTCAAACAGCCGAAACTTTAGTTGTTGCAAAAAAACAATAAGTTAATGCAAAAAACAACAAGTCCAACAACAAAGTACCAAAAATATAACAAAGCCTATTATCGAAATACAACCCCTAAAGCAGCGATAAAACTTTTCACATGCTCACTTACCGTACAAAATGTAATAATTGTAATTTTCAACTGCCGACATTGTGCCCTTTTACAACAACAATGGCGTGCTTGTAGTCGGCAAGAAGTTACATGGCCGCTAACATGGAAAACAACCATCCGAAAACGTTTAGCAAGTTTTGGGCAACGTCTCAAGGAAAAGTGAAATAGCCTGGTTCGTAGCTAAATTAAAAAAGACCTAAATAGTTAAGAATTACAAGATGGTATTGCAATAAGTAAGGTCAGAAGTTGGGACCAGAATGAAAGAGAAGAAGAAGCAAGCAAAGTAAGCTGCGGTGATCAATAATCCATCTCATATAAAACTCAGTACCTGGGTGACCGAGACTTGCTCGGTATTTTTCGAATTTGCCGCTTAATCTTACTTACCAAGAGCATAAATTTCCAAAATAGATTTCCAAAATATCGAACACTAACCACAAAAAGTCAGTTAACATACATTGGCGACACCTGTTGTGTATTAAATATTCTGGTTGGTATACGCCCTAAAATACCTTTCATTTGATACCCATATTGCCATATATTGCTAAATATTAAAAAAAAAGGTGGCAACCCTCTAAGTTTCCATTAGTGGCAACATTCAAGTAGAAAATCTAAGAAGGAAGCATACTATCCATCTACTAAATTTCATCGAAATCGGTTTAGCCGTTCCCGGGATAGTGGTCGATATCTGAAGGAATAAATCTAATGCGTTCAGGTGGCAACCCTGGGTGGCAATACTACGCGAAAATATTTTGGTTGGTATACGCTCTAAAACAACTTTCATTTGATACCCATATTGCCATATATTTAAAAAAAATCGGAAAGGTGGCAACTCTCTAAGTTTCCATTAGTGGCAACATTCAAGTAGAAAATCTAAGAAGGAAGCATACTATCCATCTACCAAATTTCATCGAAACCGGTTTAGTCTTTCCCGAGATAGTGGTCTATATCTGAAGGAATAAATAAAATGCGTTCAGGTGGCAATCCTACTCGAAAATATTTTGGTTGGAATACGGCCTAAAATACCTTTCATTTGATACCCATATTGCCATATATTGCTTAATATTTAAAAAAAAAATGATATAGGTGGCAACCCTAAGGACCACCCCAAGTGGCAACACCAAAGTAGAAAATCTTATAACAAAGCATAGTACCTGTAAACCAAATTTCATTAAAATCGGTGAAGGCGTTCGGGAGATAGTAGTGGATATACAAACATACAAATATACAAGAATAAGTCGTTTAAATTTATAAGATATCATACAGGTCACGTAGCTGCCTATCGGCAATTTCGCTATTAGAAGGACTTACAGTTCTGGAGACATACTGATAGCATTTGAATTAGCTTAGCTTACCTATGGTGTGCTTCAGTCTGTCTACTAAGCTAGACCTTGTATGTGATATTGAGCAGACAGTTTCCTTGACTATGTTTGGCTCAAAAACACAGGTGAGTCCATTGATATACCCCTATGCTGTCTCTAGCCACCTCAATCGCGCTAATATTCTATAGTGGCATGAGCAGGGATTTGAAGTGAGTGAGAAATATGCTCCCACTATTCGTATAAATCGTTAAATAAAAGATTGGTCTCATAGAGAGGAGGTGCGGCAGCTGATATTAGAAATTACCAACTGTCTATGTCAGGACGCCAAACTTTTCTCCTTAGTACTGTAGGAAGATGTTAATTCGTGAATCCATCCTCACCAGAGAGTGACGTAAAATCCGCAAAGGTGCGATTGCCGAAATATATATTAATTTGGCTCATATTCCGAAATTTTGTCCCATTTTCTTGCTGATTAAACAACTCTCCTTGCTTCAAAACGCACGCACGCAATCCTACAATGAGTTTTTTCTCTTGGGGCAAACAAGTTTGTCATTCGCACTTACTCCCATCTGTCAAGTTTTGAAAATGCCATATGATTTTCCGCTCTGTGTATTAAATTGCCCTGTATATCCTGGCGATAGTTACTTACATATATGCTTTGGAATGTATTTGTTTGTGCGTTAAGGGTAAGTTCCTTGTAATAAAAACGCATTTGTTGCTCCGCTTAACAAAGCAGCCGAAATTCGAATTTTATTGCCGAGACTTTTTTTTTAGCCATAAAACTTCAGCCCGAAATATGTTCACTTGGTTGGCGTCAACAATTTTTTTATGGTTTGACCTAGTTTCTCCCACTGTTTTTGTTGTAGTCGTGCGTGTTATGTGATACTTTTATTGTTCAGATAGGCTTTTGTGATAGTCAATGTTATGGGAATTGAAGGGTAAACCAACAAAGTTGCGCTTCTAATATCCATCAAGCTTGTCGGCAAGAGGATCCATCCCCACGCGCTGCTTCATTAACTCTCCTACGCTAAATGTATTAACATGAATTTTATTTAATATGTCCCTGATGTGTAATAGGATTGCTAGACGTACGACGTATTGAAGCGCTTAAAAAGGCGTTGATATGAAAGCCGAACTATGTATTTCGAGCCAGAGTACGGCGTGTCAAACGTTGGTGTGGTTGTGAGCTAAATGTTGTCTTAAGTTGCTTGGCATCAATTGCTTCCCGCTTATCTTTCGCTTTTCGTTTATCTTTCGCTTTTATTATGATTTAGTTGCTAGGAGATCTTGAGAAGTTAAGTGGCAGTTTAGTCGTCCCAATTTAGTTCTGAGTTTAAGATGGAGCTTTAAATTCAATCACCAACAAAATAATAGCTGCTTTAGGCTGTGAAGGTTATGCCGGCAAGTGTCACATGGGGCATATTACCATCGTGGAGCAGATTTTTCCGTGCAGTAAAGCGGGATAGTAGAATTCAGATCAGGATCGTTACTTTCGGTTTTCCATTTATCGGCACTGGTAAATCATATGCCACGAGTCGCGCAGACCAAGAGACGACCAGCCTCAGTGGGGAGTCTTGGGACTTGGTATCTTAATCCCGCTGATCTCTTCCTCCAGATGTCTTCTTTCATAATGGCTTGAGTCCCTGCTCCCAAATTACTTCTATAAAGCAGCTACATCTCCTTTCATATCAGATTGAGATGCCAATACCCAGAATAAACTCTGAAGTAGAGGGACTACATACTGTCATAAGCCTGTTTCGGGGTACAGAAAGTAATCTAACCAAATCTGACCACCTAACAACGTTGGAGTGGGCCGATCTTAAACTAAAGAACCTAAATAATAGATTTACTGGAAAAGCGTCAAAACAGCCCGAATGGGTAAGCAATTTTTAGTTTCGTATAAGTGGTCTTTATTCACCTCCATCGAGCTGGGTAGCGTGTACTTCGGATGCTGTTGGTGCTATCAGTAATGAGAAGGGACTATAAACTAGTCCTAACGCAAGTAGTGTTGAATAATTTATAGTCGTTAGTAGTAGAACTAACTGGCTAACTCCCTACTTGCTTTAAATGCAGGCCAGCTATAAGATATCGGTTTTGTGTTGACTCTACTTTGAGGGCGGAGTCATACTGGAATTCCGGGCAATGGAGCTTCTAACCAGGCAGGTCACTTTTCCATTGTATATACCGTCATGTCTGACCATTTTTGGGTTTGTTTCATAAAGAACTGAGCTCTCTGTGACACATAACAATCCTAATTGGTTCATTCGTTAAGCTGGTAGATCCCAAAAGGTTTGAGAGGTATATGACGACTCATTTATGTATATAAAGCTCTAGTAATAGTTGATCTGTAGTTTCACCAAGCAAACAAAGTTTTACTCACCTAGAGCGATAATCAGTGGCCGCTGTCTAAGCTTTAGAGAAGGCGAGTTGTTTTTTAAGTTATTATTATTTTTTATTTTATTTTATTATTTGGCTCAGGTGCTATGTGACCGTTTTGCTCAAATTGTATGTATTCATTTGGCTCAGGTTCTGACGACCATGTTTGCCTAAATGTTCAAAATTGTTTGTTCTTTAGAGAACGGGAGGTGCGGTACACCTGTGACACCCTGTATGTATTATTGGTGGCGAGCACTGTTGGCTCTGAGGCATGGCGCGATTGGCTTCCTCATTTTCGCTTGGAAAAACCACACTTTTGCTTTCCAAACCATAAATTATATCTTCGAAATATTTTATAAGCTTATTGCGAATTACAATGGCATGCAATGCAAATAAAATAAACGAATGAAATAACCGTAGCTTATGTATGTATGTATGTCGCTTAAACAGCCGCAAATACAAATCTTACGAACAAAATTCGATTCGAATATTTTTGCAGCACTGAAATTCAATTTCGTTCAACATTCATCGAATGAAACTCAACAGAAATGAATAAAATTATCAAATGACTCAAGTGGAAATTTCGTAGGCTCAACGAACCAAACAAAAATGCTATTTCTAACACTTTACGTAAACGCCAACACAAATCAAAGCGGTCGAATGCCGACGCCAAAACCTACTTTCCACAAAGCTTACTTTGTGCTACAAAACTACTATCTACACTAGCGGCGCCGACGTTGGGGGAGAACAAACAAAAATACCAAACAGGCAACCAAATTCAATTAGATTTTGCGAAAATTTACACAAAGGGAGATTTCATACAAATGTGTGCACATGAAATACAATTCGAAATCAAATAGAAATAAGCATAGATTATAGAGATTTATACTTTTAGGCGCATAGAACATACTCTTACATATATATTTTAGTACAATCGTATGCAAAAATCCAGCAAAAACAACAAAATGTCTATGAATCAAAGTGCGGAACTAAAACAAAAATGTTAGCACAAGCGCCCTAGAGCGGGACAATGAGGAGCATAGAGTATGTGTATATGAGATAAGAACAACAACAGTATTAACATTAATCGAAAGAAAAAAAAAAAAACAACACAAAGTATTTGTGAAACGTCAGTGTTCGGGTTGTTCGATCGTGTGTGCAGTGCTGGCGGCGTGGGATGTGTGCAAACATTCCACACATACTAGAACGCCTGGTGCCGAACTGTGGTCGAATGAAATGCACGTGGCCAAAAAACTTTGCATGAACATTATTAGTGTACTAGGGTGGTTCATACAGATCTGTTTAATAATGATTATTAATCTTAATCATTGATAATCAAATTAATTTTTTTGTTATTTTTGTAGTAATAGATTAGTTATGATAATCTAATATTTTTAGAACAATTAATCGATTAGGTGTTTGATTTATGAGGGTTAGGGCGGATTTATTTCAATTTAAAATTTAATCCTAGGACTAATCAAAATTACAATTTGATTAAAATTGTTGAATAATTTTGATTAACGAGGATTACTAAATGTAGTTTATGAAAAAAATATGTCCTATATGACTCTTATTCAAGCTCATAACTGACTACCATCTCAAGAAGGGTTATACCCTCATTTCGGACCCATAAACGAGCTCATAAAGAGCATAAACGCTCCCATTTGGGACTCCTCTCTGAATCATGTATGACTCCTATGGTTTGCTGGGAATATATAATTTTTTTTGGATGATTTTATAAAAAAAAACACAAAATTGTAAAATTTTCAATTTTAATTAATATTGAAATATTCAAAAATTTTAATCAAACTCAGATTTTGATTAATTCGATTAGTCATAGAATTAAATTGGAAAATGAAATAAATCCTCATTAATCGAACACAAAATTTAGTCCTAAACGATTCATTTTTCTGTGGGAGCAAAAAAGCAGAACTGATCTAAGAGCATCAAATTTTAAGTTGACACAGAGTGATGTAGATTTATTTTCATTCAATAAGGCAATTAAGTCCTTATTGGGGCTGATGTTGTTGTAACCTTTATCCTACTCTCAGAGCAGACTGTTTCTAGAACAAGTAAAAGTCGTTGAAGTTGGAAAGAATCTGAATGCATTGCTTGGGCTCCTTGTCATCATAAGTATTTTTATCCGAACTAGCAAGTTAGAGAAAATTCGAAAATTTTGCTTAAAGGATACACCCTAATACATAAATATATGTATGTATATACGCATGTTCACCTTCATTGACACGTACATATGTATGAGTACGTGTATGTTGAAATGGAAATGCCAAGTGAGTGAATATTTTCTAAATGTCGGCAAACGATAAGTTCAAAAACTCTAACCGAGATCTATGTGATACAACGGCCTACCGGAAAACGTAAATGCCTACGCAAATGTGCACATTTCAATTAAATTTCCGTTTTAATCACTTTTACAGTTGGGGCACACAAGAGCGCCACAAACCAACACACTCACACACATGTACTACCTGCCCACTTCGTCACCATTTCTACGAAAATTATGTGAACAACGAACGCCTAACAGGGAGTACACAAACAACAACAATGGCATATTGTGGGCGGAAGTCCAATTTAAAAGTAGGAGGTATTTCAAGCTCACCGCTCCTCTCCACCACATGCTATCAGCATAACTAAGTTGTTTAGAAATGAAACGTTGGCTGGTGGTCCTTCGGTTGGTATATTGGTTTGTTTGTTGAGCACAAAATGAAATGCACACACACACAAACAAAAAAAGGACCAAAATGATTTTGAAGTGCGCAAAGTGAGCCGACTGCTGAGCTGTACGCCACCTTTTTGACTGTTTAAAGAGCAATTTGTACTTTTTTCTCGCTTTAGAGCCAAACACTCACTCACCTAAGCGCTCGCTGATAGACGCGGCGAGTGAGAAGTCATTTATTTTTTATGCGTGAGTAATCAAGCAAAAAGCTAAAGGGATCATTTAAATTTGTTGAGGGGGTCATTGAGACTCAACTCGGAGTGGAGAAAAAAATCATGTAGCAAAGTGTAAACATTACTCTACTTGCGCAGATAGAGATGTGCGGTTGTGCGAAAATATTTTTATTAGAATATTTACAGCATTTATTTAAAATTTTATAAAGCATACTCTTCGGTTTTTTCGTAGATTGAAATATTTTAAAGTGTTTTGCCCGAATTCCTCTGGCTTAATGCAAATAAATGCAAACTATTTTTCAATGAGTGTCTTTTGATGTGCAAAAATACTTCTGAACGAGAGAGAGTTTTTTCACAATACAAGATTGAGTCATCCTTTCATTGGCAGATCTTTCTGACAGCGGTCTTGCTGGTACTGGAATGATTCACGTCTTTCCGACCAAGCAGTACGGATAGTGTTACAACCAGGGGCTGGTGCATTTGGTAGCTTTTGAGTCATCCAAAAGGTAAAGATGCCCTCGAAAAGAGTTTGGATTACCCCGTTTCAAAAAATTCTCTATCCGCCACTGCTTACAACAATAGCAAATACTAACAAAGCTTTCAGTCACGAAATATTGCAGATTCGTAATTAAATGAAAATTTTATTGGAAGCATAAACATGAAGCCAAAGCAACCACTTTAAAGTTTTTTGTCTGTATGCCTGTCTGTTTGTGCGCGCATCACTACAAAACTGCCGAATGGAATTGAATACGTGTTGCAACTTTGCATTGCTAGACGTCCAACTTAAACTTCAGCATACACCTTATTTTGATAACTCTAGCGGTTTCGGAGTTATCGCTTAATAAGTGGTGACCCAAAATGTGTTTATACTGTATGGTTGTCAAATTAAAGGCACTAAAGCTGCTAATGAACACTGCACCACTCTTCCTATTATGTATGTCGAAATCACTCTGCAATACGAAGCTTCTCGCAAGCTATGGCTATCACACTGCCTGCCGCTAAGCATTTTTCCACCATTGGCTTGAAACATAAAGAAAATTTCGCATAGAATTACGAATACTTAATGCTGAACTAACACCACGAGCGCCGCCAGTTCACCTAATTAATCCCCGCGGTCGTAAAAGCGCCAATGGGGAAAAGTAGAATTGGAAAAGCAAAATAAGAATGAAGTTGATTAAGATAATCTAAGCCAGGGTGTTAAGGGACGGCAGAAACATGATTAAAACGGAGGCGAAATAGCGGTGATATATAACGGCATGGAATTGGATTAATGAAAGTTCGCTAAGATGACTAGAAAATAAAAAATGATCGAGTTCATAGTTTTCGGTTGTGGCTGTTGTAATATATCTTCGGCTAGCTCAGTCAGTCAAGGCAACTTAAGGATGCTTAGACAAGCGAAGCGAGCTTCATAGATATACATTTAAATATGTATATCAAAGGTAGAAAAAATAAATTGATTACACCCAGGCGGTCCGTCTGCCAGTCTGTCTGTGAGCACGATGATTTGAGAAGATTTAGAGATATCTTATTAAAATATTTATTATATATGTATATAGGGGCCTAGAATCTCCCAAAACTTTTCCTAGTCCATATCTGTAGAAGTATTTGACTTAGACCATTGAAATTTGGTTAGGGGTTATATGAGAGTAATCCCTTACACCTGCATGAAAACGAGAGATAACGAAAAAGAGGGCGTGACACCGCCTATACAAAAGAAATTTTTCATAATCCATATCTCTGGAAGTATTTAGGTTAGACCGCCTAAATTTGGTAAGGCTGAAAAATTTTTTTTTTCATTTTTTGGCATTGCCTTTATTTTAGAGAAATGTGGGGTGAAACCCACGGGTGTCATATCTTCTTTCTTCTTTAAATGGCCATCTAACCGCCTCAGCGATTTTGACCGTCCAACATAGCTCGCCAGTCATTTCTTCGTTACGTCAACCGGCTCCAATTTGAGACCTCGCGAGATCGCAGGTCGGTCTTCACTTGGCCCTTTCATCGGAGTAGTGGTCTTCCTATTCCTCTGCTTCCACCGGCGTGTGCCGATAAGTATACCGCCCAGACGGCGAAGCCGCTGAACTATGTCGACGTCTGCGTAAAGCTCATACAGCTTCTCTTCGGTACTCGCCGCCGCCACGGGATGTCAAATAGGTGAACAATTTTGTTCGACTTTCTCAGGACTCAACATGCAAATTTCAGATTAAACAAATTAACTTAGCACTCAGTAAAGCAAATGCAAAGTGTTGGTAGTTTTTGATCTTTGAAAATAAGATTAAATTTTACTCGAAGCGAACTTTTGTTAATAGCACGAGCATTCTTCAAGCATAAACCTCCAACTTTAGTTCAAGTTATTACTATATACATACATACATACATACATACATATATACATACATTAAACACATAATTAGTGTATTGCTTGGCTAGTAAGTAAGTAAATTGCTATGTTAAACTACAAGTACACTGTGGAGTTGTAAAATATTGAAATGAGGTCAATTTGCGATTTAATGAAGCATCAAGATTATGTTTATATACATACTTAGTAACTAGTAGACTGAAAGTACTTGTAGCTACACTCACACAAATTAACATATAAAACAACGCATCGATAAGGTATTTACTACAGACTTAAACTCACTAATGACCTAATGGCCGCTGTACTTCTGAATCGATTGAAAGCGATTTTGTGCGCCTAGAAATATACAACACTTAATAGAGTTGAGTTTCAATTTGCGAATACTTTCACTTTCATTGCTGTAGATACGCTCAATTACATTTCTAAAGAATAAAGCTGAATATTTTTTCCCACTTTTACTACACTTTTGTTGTTGAAATAGTTATTTTGGTACGGTGAAAATGTTGTGGTACAAACAGCATAATTAATCGCATTTGCACGTTTTTCGAAATGGACGGCTTCCATAGCAAAAACGGGGGCTAAACTACTTAATAAATTCTTTGTGCGAAATGGCATAAGAGCTCAAGTCAATAAAGGATTCAAGATTAAATTATCGCAAGTTAAAGCTAAGAACGGATGAACTTCGAGTCTTGTTGCTCAACACCGTAGCATATTTCAAAATTATGGCTAGATATGTAGGTGTGCTTATGAGGAAAATGGCCGATGTCTGGCTGTAAAATAAGAAAAGTTATTCTATTTTCTTTCTGTCTGTTTTTATCAAACCTGTTAAATAATGGTTAAAAATTTTAATGATTATAATAATTATATAATTAATAATAATATAATTATTAATTGTATTGTGGCATCCTTAGAAAATGGTTTAATGATAAATTGCCAGTAGCTGCACTATATTTAATTAATTGAAAAAAAAAATACCAATTTCTGATTATTTTTGATTATTTTTAATGCATTTGGATCAAATTTTTGATATGATTATTTGATTAATGCCAATTAATGTGATCATTTTTAATTATGTGATTAATATGATTAACTTAATTTAATAATTATTTTTGATTAATTTCAATTATTTGATTAAATTGGTTGATGTAATTGAATGATTATTCCTGATTACTATTACTATTTACTTGGTAAAATGTAAGTGCAAAGTGCATTGATTTCATTAATTTTATACTTACATTTGAAATTTATATTGCAGATGATAATAATCAAATAATTTTAATTGCTTAATTACTTGGTTGAAAAATAGTGGACAATTTTTTCAATTACTTTTGATTATTTTTTCAATGGCCTTGATCATAATTATTTTTGATTATTTTATTAATTAATAAATTAATTTTAATTCTTCGATTAATATTTATTGCTTGATTACTATTAATTACTTGATTGTTTCTAATTAAAAATATTGGACAATTTTTTCAATTACTTTTGATTATTTTGTCAATGGCCTTAATCGTGATTTTTTTATTAATTAATAAATTAATTTTAATTCTTTGATTAGTTTTTGTTGCTTAATTACTTGATTGTTTCTAATTAAAAACATTGGACAATTTTTTCAATTACTTTTGATTATTTTTTCAATAGCCATTAATCGTGATTATTTTTTATTATTTTTTTAATAAGTTATTTAATTTTATTTCTTCGATTAATTTTAATTGCTTGACTACTTTTAATTACTTGATTGTTTCTAATTAAAAGTATTGGACGTTTTTTTGAATAACTTTTGATTATTTTTTCAATGGCCATTAATCATGATTATTTTTGTTTAATTAATTAACACTTTATAATTAATAATCACACAATTAATTAATCATTAAAATTGAATGAACCAAAGATATTAATCATTATTAATGTTAATGGGAATTTAACAGGTCTGATTTAAACATATTTGTACACTCATCTGTAAACAACTGGTATATGGAATTAAATCGTCTCTTCAGCGTTGTGTTGCTTCAGATCTGACTTGAATTATAGAATACATTTTCCGTTGCTGGCCTATATTGTATGTATCCCCGCTCGACCGCTGTATATTTTTGTACAAAATTATTTTCGTGGTTCTCTAATGACAGCATTCATCTCGTTGGAGTAAACTTTCGTTATCGCATGATAATTTCATAAAAAAACACTCCACGATGATGATTGGTTGGAGTGTTACGCCAGTGCGAAAGCTCTGATTTGACAATTTCAAGCTTTCAAGTTCATCACATCCATCCCAATTAATGTTTTCCCCAGCTCTCCTATTTTCGTGTCATAACAACTGTATTGCTCTGTTACTTTTATAAACAAGTAAAATAAAAAAATGTTCCCCTTCTCTTCTGCCCTCAGATCAGTACTTTCACCATCGAAATATATAGCATATTACTGAAATTACAAATACAACAGCCATAATACTGAATACTACTTATTTCAACACTACTCTGACAAAAGGCACAATGTTGCCTCGCCGTAGGTGGCCCATTTAAGTGGTACGCGGCGCCCAATGTTGTGTCCTCTTTATGCAGCCTGCAGCGGCACTTTGGTCTATCGATTTGCCATTTTCGTTACATTCACTTGCATCGTTGAGTTATGATGTCCATCATTTCACTCGCTCCGGCACCCCCTTCATCTCTTCGCATCCTCGCTTTATGTTATGCTTGCGTTAATTACCGGTGATTGGACCCCTCCTGCGACACGCTTTGCAACAGTTAACCTAGTCAACTGTGGATAATAGTGTAAACCACGTACAACAATAGCAAGCGCGTGTGAAATATTAATGTTGGCAATAGCCTTGGGAATGTGACATTTTTTGGTGAAATGTACGTTACAATAACAATGAAAAGAAAAAAAAACAATGCAAAGCGAATAAAAATAAATTAAAAATGGCAACATGTACGAACAATAATTTTTGCTGCAAAAGCGTTTGTTGACAGCGCGAAAAACATTAATCAAACATTTATAATTTTCAGTGGGAATGGTGTCCAAGCTTTGGGTAGTGAGACTTGGTAATGGTTCTGTTCGTGTATTCTACAACTTGCTAACATAATATTGTCTGGAATTCGTTCCACAGAGCACGAAACGAAAACGTGTTGAAAACAAAGTTTTAAACTTCAGAGCCCACATTTTTTCTGGCACAAGTTTCATTTACTTCGCAAACTGGTTAAAGAAAAAAATTAATTAATTAAGCAGAAACGTGCAAGTCCAGCTGTAACTTTCGCTCTCTTAAAGTTCACAATTTTGAACTTTTATAGTACGCGAACACCAAATTATCGGAGTTGGGAGCAATAGTTGTTGGATCGCGCTAGAAATTGTCTAGGCGAACACACCTAATAGTTAGTATGTTCGAAATTTGGCAGTTAGCGTTGCTTATACAAAGGAATTATAGTTATTTCAGTGTGTTTTGAATATGAATGAGAGTTTGGAAGGAAGTACTGGAGTGAGAAACTGATCTAATACACCAAGGTAGTTTTATATATTTGTGCGACATTATTGGCATTGCCTTCAATTAATGCAGACGTCCTTTTGTCTAAGGGCTGTGTCAGCAGTCGGTACCACTAAATAGATTTTAGATCCTTTATTTTTAAGATATTGCTAACAAAATGGATAAAATTCAATATTTTAACAACGAAAGGGCATTCTAACGGCTCCGTATTTGATTTGACGTAAGAGGCGTGTAAAGAATTGCTTATGCTTCTATTAAAAAAAAAAAAAAAAATTTATAAAAGTAAACTGATAATAAAGATAAATATTCTGTAAGAAGTCGACAAAATTATCAATTTTATTGACTTTATTTAAAATTGGAAAAGAAAATTATGTTGCCCACACCCTTGAAGCAAATGAGAAAAAATCGGCAACCTTACAAGAAAAATGAATGCAACGTCATAATGACGTCAAAACGAATTATGTATATGAGTCGAGACGATCAATCGAATAGAGGTAAGCGGTAAAATAAACGAAAGTTTTTGTGCCAGACAAACAGCTTAGCTACTGGACTGATTATATTTCGAACTAGAAGGACCCGGCAGACGTTGTTCTGCCCAAATTTAGGGAAAAAATCGCACGATAAATAAAAAAGTTTATAATATTTCGGTCCCTGGTCCACTTCCCCGAAAAAAGTTAACCTCATATTTTAACAAAAGTAAAAGTCTACCTTTGTACCAAATTTGAAGAAAATCGCACCATAAATAAAAAAGTTTGGAATGTTTCGGTCCCTGGTCCACTTCCCCGAAAAAAAGTTAACCTCAAATTTTAACAAAAGTAAAAGGCTACCTCTGTCCTAAATTTGAAGAAAATCGCACAATTAATAAAAAAGTTTGGAATATCCCTGGTCCACTTCCCGGAAAAAAAGTTACCGCAAATTTTAACAAAAGTAAAAGACTACCTTTGTACCAAATTTGAAGAAAATCGTAGTATAAATAAAAAAGTTTGGAATATTTCGGTCCCTGGTCCACTTCCCGGAATAAAACTTTACATAAACACTCTCCGGACTCCTACTGAGCTATCCTGTAAATATGAACAAAATCGGCGCTGTAGTTCCCGAGTCTATAACATACATACATACATACATACATACATACATACATACGTACATACATCCTATTTTATATATATAGATAAAATCTTAACAACAAAGATGTGCTTAAAGCAATAAGTTTATGAATAACCTAACCCATTGCTAGATCGTTTGCCATTCAAAAGAAAAGTTTTACTTATTTTCCATACAAAAAGTTCATTGAACGCTGCATCAGCGTGACTGCTGTCAAAACAGTGACAAATGACTCCCTAATGGCAATCCACAAAAAACGAAAATTAACTACAACTTTAATAGCAAATCAACTTAAAGCGTCTGTAAGCTGATTTGGCAACCCAGCACGCTTTAATTTTTTTGATTTTTTATCCTTCCAGAAATTGCGTTCTAAAAATGTATTAGCGCACAAAATTACCAAAATCCCAAACGTTTGACAAACAACAGACACCGCCGGACTTGACAAAAAACCATTTGCCAGCAACATTGCTACAAACAGGGAAATACGCGAGAGTTTACCTATCAAAAATCAAAAAGTCACCCTATATGCTGCTAGCGTAGACCGTTATATGTTACAGAAGAAAAGCAATTTAAATTTAGCAGTAAAATCAAGCTGATGAAATTAGAAACGTTGACGGCGGCCTTACCATTTTCTATGCTCTGGTAGCGAGTGAGGTTGCTCAGATGGGTTGATGAATTAAAAAGGTTATGCGTTGCCTTAGACACGCGCTGCATGCATGGTTTGGGTTGGAAAACTAAATCCGGCTCTAACAGCCATTAAAACCATTTGTCACTAAGTGCAGCGCTGCGTCAGCAGGGAATATATCTACATAAGTGAGAAAGAGGGAGGATATCATTTGGTTACCGAATTGTTGCATCAAAGGCTTCTCGCTGTAATCAAAAAGTGCGAGTGAGTGTGCTGTTGCTCAGTTGGGTGGTTCACATATTTCATAAAATGTTCAATGAAAAGAGGCTGACAGGCCTTCGCTTTCAGTGAAAGTGTGCAAGGTGAATCACAATAATATACCTAAAGTCTATGAGTGCATCAAGGGATGCAAATGGTGGTGTATTTGCAATGAAATTCTATTTGCTTTTGTTTTTGTTAGTGCAATATTTTTCATAAAAACCTGTGCCTAGGTTACTTCTAAAATGTTTAACGTCTGCCACTTGTTTGGGTGGGATTAGCTTGCACGTGTCCATATTTTTCATGAAACAACTGTTTTGTTGTTGTACGTTCTATTTACTGTTGTTGCTAAGTACTTTAATGAAATTCCAAGCAAAAGTCATTTGGAAATGAAAAAAGCCTTTCAACCTAACCTCCAAGGATTTTACACTGTGCTGAAAAATTTAAGTCTCTTAGGTAGTCTCTTGTTTCTGATATATATTGGGACCCATATCTTGAATAAATGAAATCATTATCACGAGTTGTTATTTGTTTTGTTTTTCTTTATAACTTCACTTTATTTTGGGTATATAATATTTGAAATCTTTGGAAAAAGCCTTCGGCCTTCATGATCGTCCTTGATCTTTTTTGTGATTTGACCTTTGGGTCTCTGACCTATGATCTCCTATATTTTATTAGTACTTAGTCATATTATTTTTTATCTTATACGTTTCGGTATTTGATCCCTGGTTCTTGATCGGTAATTTTCGGCCTCATATTTATTAGTTTTTGTATTCTTATATAGTCTTTTTGATCTTTGGGCACTAATTTTCGATCTTGTATTTTGATATAGCGTTTTCGTTCTTTGATCTAGGAGTAAGTGACCTTTACTTCTTGCTCTTTCACTTTTCTTATAGTCGATGGTCTTTGGTCTATCCATGCTTTGTCTTTATGGTTTGTAATTTCATATTGGCTGATCTTTAAAATCAAATCCTTCTGACATAGTACATGTGGTTTAGATATTTCATCTGCATAATTTAAACTTCAATATTTGGTCTGTTGCGATTTTGGGAATCTTTTGTATTTGGAATTCAATCTTTAAACTTCGCTCTTTGTGACGCTTTTTGACTTCTGGTTTTAAGCATCTGTTTTTGTGGCTAGTTTCTGCTTGGGCCTACCATGAAAGTGAAAGAGCTTTCATATTTTATGTTAAGTTCACTGGAATCTTAAACTTGTTTTTTATTGTGTTGCCTTTAGTAATCTGCCTGCGCTACCCAATCTACAGTTTTTCGAATTTGAGCAATTAACTTCCGACTTAACATACATAAGTTTGATAGTGAACTATTATTTTTATAGTTTCTACATTCCTTTTGTTTCATATATTTGTAGGATTTACCTAAGCATATTTTCCGAAGCTTTTTGTACACCTACCCTTAATTCTTGTTCCCCTTCT
The DNA here is from genome assembly GCA_951509765.1 of Sphenella marginata. Taxonomy (NCBI): domain Eukaryota; kingdom Metazoa; phylum Arthropoda; class Insecta; order Diptera; family Tephritidae; genus Sphenella; species Sphenella marginata. The sequence goes on along the minus strand of OX608080.1, from coordinate 26,819,845 downwards.
TCACCTCTTTCCACTTTTCCAAACTCAATTTCTCGTTTTACTTATTTTTCGCAACCGCATGACCATTAGCCAAGCTCTTTCCTAGTTCGTGGTTGACCAACTGGGTAAGCATTTCAACCCTAACACAATAAAAATTTGCAGCCAAAATAACGACAACAATTTTTAATTTAATCGACAAATCGAATGTGAGAAAGCAAAGTGGACAAGTGGTACTTAGAAGCTCATGATTACAACAACACAGATGCGTAGATAGATAAGATAAATTCTAAATTCACAAATAAGTATTCCGTACAAATACAATTTCAGTTGATACAATCAAAGAAAGCACCACATCAATTGTAAGCCACCCAAAACCAGGGAAGTAAAGGGTGAGAGGTGTTAGCCTCAAACCACACAAGCTCAGAATTATTTATCCAGCGTACATACAGTCAAACCTGTTTTTATGCGCCACTTTTTTATGCGATTTTTTTTTGTGCGATTTTTTTTGTGCGGATTTCTTTTTTTATGCATTTTGTTTTGTGCGATCCTTTTTTTGTGCGGTACATATAAAGGCGGTGTCAAAAGAAAGTGTACACCATAAAATTGCAATTTTCACCAATCACTGCTTCTTTTTGAATAATTTCTCAATTTTTTTATAAAAGTATTCATACATATACAGTTTGTAATTTTAAAGTTAAAGCTCAAAAGTTTTTTCAAAATTCAGGAAAATTCGACAAACTTTCAAAAAAATTTGAACCGGCTTAAGATTTGTATCATTTTATAGTAAAATTCAACGAGCTGCAAAACTGCCTATTCAAAAAAAATCTAAGAATTTTGTGCAAAAAGTTTGAAATTTTGTTGAAAGTTTGTCGAATTTTCCTGAATTTTGAAAAAACTTTTGAGCTTTAACTTTAAATTACAAACTGTATATGTATGAATACTTTTATAAAAAATTTGAGAAATTATTCAAAAAGAAGCAGTGATTGGTGAAAATTGCAATTTTATGGTGTACACTTTCTTTTGACACCGCCTTTATATGTACCGCACAAAAAAAGGATCGCACAAAACAAAACGCATAAAAAAAGAAATCCGCACAAAAAAAATCGTATAAAAAAGGTGCGATTATTTTTACACGGTCCCTATCCCCGGCATAAAAACAAGTTTGACTGTACATTCATATATATGTATGCATATAGATGTCTAGGATGTTGACAAAATCTCCAGTTGAAAATCCTTTAATTATATTGAGTGTATAAAATCCTTTAACCACACAAACTCAACTCACCACAGCTGCAGTAAATGTGTACAATGTGACAATAATAATAACAACAAGAAAATAATAATAGCAACAAATAGCAATAAAAGTAGCCACAGAAAGACAGCATACACATTTGCAACAATAACAACCACAAAAGAGGAAAATACAAACAAACATCCATTGACTGGTCTCGTTGGATTAGTCGGTTGGCTGGTTGGGTTGTTGTCCTGCCGGATGTGTGATGTTTCACCAATATTTTGCCCACAGAATGGAAGAAGGATATGAGTTTTAGAAAAAGGATATGGACAACGCAGTAATGCTACAAAACAAATGGAAACAATTTCAGACAATAAATGACCATATTTAGATATATTTAAATAAGTAGACTCACAAAGGGGGGCATTCCAAAGTCACGGTTGAGATATGTGTAAACTTTCTAAGTTAATTTTTATTTCCGACAGGAATTAAAAAAAAAGAGAATAACGTCCACTGAAAAAAAAAACCATCTAAATGTTTGTGCCCAAAGAATATTGCGTGCAAGTCGCTGCCTCTTTCTGACTTTCTTGTTGCTCCAGTCATAGTAAATTGTCTCTATCAAGAGCAAGTTTATAGAAAAGTTGTCCTCATTTGGAATATTAAATTTATGGTCAGCGAACGCATACATTTTCAAAATGAATTAGTAAAGAAAGCTTGAAACGAGCGTGATCTTTTTATCGGTGGTTCTGGTTTTGCTGGAACTGCCCATGTGATAGTATTAGAATTTATACATATGTATAAACATATAAATACGACAATGTATTTATATATTCTGAGCCCATACTTTTCCCTTTTTTATTGCCCCAACACAATCTATGTAATTTGCAATATTTGGTAATTTAGCTACAAAAGTTGGCAAATGAATTTGGTTTCAAAAATGCGAAAAATGTGAGAAGGGTGTGCGTAGTGAAAGGTGAATGAGAAAAATGGGTGTTAAAATTGGCAGGATTACGAAGAGAAGTCAAGTATATTTGTATGTACAGCAAAGTCAAGGTGGAGGTCAGTGCCAAGTGTAGCTGACGTAAGCTGTTGTGGCTTGAGGAAGGCGATTTGTGTCCATGGAATACGAAATGGACAATTAGATGACATATATAGAAGGAAAGTGTTGATATATTTAAAAAACTAAAACTAGTTATCTTACCATAATTATTAGTTGGAGATAATAATGGCTTACAGTTTACAAAATTGTTCAGGCGCCAGGACACTGCGATAGAATAGAACGAAGTAGCTAGGGGACATATTTTTTAAAAGGACCTTTTTTCAGACAGCTAGAATCATAGTTTAAGTTCAAATATTTGTTATCTCGCAATAGAATTTCGAAATTAACGCTCTTTTGAAATTTTTCTGCGCTGTAAAAGTATGGATCTATGTATGTTCTGAAGAGACTGTTAAAACATTTTATTACCTTTTCACTTTCTTGAAATTAAAAAGCTCAGTCCGTTGGGGAGTATGACAAACACAGCTTCGTAAGCCAATTTATGATTTCCAAGTTCAGAAGAAATGTAATGTGAGTTCTTATATTTTGATATTCCTGGAGCAGGGAGTCCGTCATTTAACACTCTCACTTCCTTAATACCCTGCCAGTTGGCTTAAAATGCTAACATTTTGACTTGGCTAGCCTTCATTTAGTTAGCTCAGCAGACAGTTTGTTGTTGTTAATTCATAGACACCACAGTTATTATTATGATTTATGGCCAACTGCATGCTATAAGGGTGTACAGACCGTGAGTGAATGCAAATATATTTCAAGGAAAGTAGGAATGAGTTTGTAAGTACCAATATAAATATGCATGCGATGGTAAGAGCTCGCACATTTTCATTTAAGCTCGTTTGCATACCAACTTTGGCGCATTTATCTAAGGCGTTAATGTGTTTTACAACGTGCATAGCGAAAGTGGTGCACCCCTCCCCTTTTCGCTGCTAAGATAGTACTCGTACTCGTTATAATCATAAAAAATAAATTTGTGCACAATGCATACCGCTATATGATTACGATCTGCGTGGAGCATGGAAGTGGGCTAAGCTCTTACTCTCAGCGTACAAACCTTTTGTCTCTACGATATTCAACAATTTGTGCAAATGACAAACTTTTATTAGCTTGTCTGGTAGAATATTGTCGTTATAGATTTATGGTTATTGCGAATGTTTTTTTTTTTTTTTTGATTATTTGAGCAATTTAATAAGTGTTGGGATGTTGAATATATTCTTGGATGATATATATTGAATTGAAAGCTTAACTTAAAGTTGCAAGTTTGCACTGCTTGAGTGCCTGTCGAAGAAACTGAGGCTGTACCTCACAGTATGAATCGGTGATTTAAGCCATTTTACCTTAATCGATTTTCTGTCATCCCTTTTCAAACTAGGTTTTGGAAACAAACCATCTTCAGCATTGTGTCAGCTTCTACGACAGTTCTAGCTAAGTTCTATCTGTAAGCTCTGGAACAATCATTTTATGGAACTAACTCTTGAGGCAGGTTTACGTTTGCTCGAGTATATGCTAGGCTTATGAGGCACGTTTTTCCGAAATTAAATAAAATAATTTTTTGAGTTGCTTCAGATTCGAGTTAATGGAGACTCACCGCACTTAGTGTCTGAGCAACCAATATTGATTGGATTATGCTCAATCATAGACTTTGATTTCAGCAGGATTCTTCAGGATATGAGATATGAGTATATGAGATGATCATAGTTATTTATCAACAACATTTTTGTAAGAGTACTGAGAAAACGCTCAGACGCCTTTCCTTTTTTATAACGGAGCCTGCATATATTTATTTGTGTGTGATTCTTATTAATTATTGTGTATATGTATTTAATTCTCTGTTTTAATTAGCTCTTTGCAAATTATCTTCATAAATCTGATAACTAATTACGATTTAAAATAATTAATTACATTTTTCTCCCTTTCTCTTTGCAGGTAAGATTTCGCTGCCAATAAATTTTTCCCGAAAGTGTGTTCATACTTAAACACACATACATACATACCTACATACATATATAAGTACGCATCAAAGCTATTAATTCTGGCATGTAATTCAAGCAGCTTTCTTTCACGCAAATTGCTAATAAGTGTCTTCTTTAATGGTAAATAATTGATTCAATAAATTTTAATTAACCAAACTTCATTTGTAACTTAATACCCTTAGTCTTTGGGAAGTGAGAGGAATCGAAGTCAAAACTCCATATCTAACCTACTGGGCGTTTCAGGTGACTACCAATTTTTAACTAGTTCGCTAGCTGTGGGAAATAATCCCGCCATAACTCTAAACGTATTTGGTCTTTTGGTATTCTACCTCTTTTCTAGAAAACTTTAGTACAGAAGTGGGCGTGGTCGGGCAACCATTTTGCTTATTTCCTATGGGCTTACTCGAAATGTCCATAGTATACCTCGTATTTAATTTTGTAGTTCTACCTTACACCATTCTGAAGTTATTAGAAGTCCAACTGTGAAAATTGCTTGATTCATAAGTGGGCGATGCCACACCCACTTAAAATTTTTTTTGCAAAACTCATCTAAATAATAACAAAATTTATGTATGTACCGAACGATATCATTATAACTGTATCAGTTAACAAGATATGGGCAGTTCAATATTTCTACCTAATTTCCATATAAATTTTATGAAAAAGTGGGCGTGGTCGAAAAGCGATTTCAATTACTTTCTATGGTTGCATTTATCACAGCAATAGTATGCCTCCTACAAAATTTTGTTCTAGCGTAAACGGTTCTGAATTGCTTCACTCATATGTGGGCAGTGCCACACCCCTTTTCCAAAAATTTGATAAAATCGTCAATAGCACAACCAAATTATTAAATCTAGCAAGTTTTATCATTGTTGGTGCTTCTATTATTAAATTAATCCATTCTACACGTTTTCGAAATTTTCGATATCGAAAAAAGGGGCGTAGTTATGGTTCGATTCGAACCCACCTCGACCAGCCACTTGTGTGCCAAGTTTAACTTTTACTGAACTTATAGTGACCGCGAACGGACGGATGTCTTAATGGATTTCCCTTCATTTCTTTTCATGCCAAAAAATTTGTTATATAGAATTCTATAACTATCTCCATTATTTTGTACCGTTATAAAAAACCGTTATATGGACAAAACTGTATTACAGCCTTTCTACCAGGAAAGCTTAAATCCTTAAATGCTTTACTCAATTACACAAATATTAGAAAAAGCTCATCGAACTGCAGTAAAATTTAAAGTAGCTGCTCAGGGAACTGAAAAGTGCTATACAACACACATACAACATCGGCAGAAATTCATACATGCATACGAGTACATAACGTGTCACTCCCAGAAGAGCTTGTTGGGGACAAATGTCTAATAAATATTCATATCCTTACGATTAGTTTCCACTGACTAAATGCAATAAATAGCTCACCAGTTTCTTAAAGAACTGAGCTGTACGACAGCTCGAGGTGAATTTATAATTTATGGACAAATTTAAAATTCAATTACACATAACGCCACCATATTAACTATGTATATGAACCTAATAGAAAAAGCAAAAAGTTGTGAGCTGCCTTGAAACTAGTGTGAATACGAAGCCCAACCAGCTTATGCGCGCGTTCTCGGTTTTAAAGCTTGAAATTTTGATCATTAAATCAGAAAGGTAAGCTTCGTTGTTTGCTTTACTGACTAGGGCCGATTTATAACTGACAGAAGAGATAAGGTGATCATCATTCTATTCAGATAGCCGAGATCTTATCGTGATTCATTCTTACTAGTTGTTGATCAGGATAATCTCGACTTATAATAAAACTGTACACATACATATATACATATTTATGAAAATTTACATATGTTTTGAAATTTGGGAGGTGCCATGCCCACCTACATATTTTGTGTTTCTTTGTGCTTCGTTATATCCACAAGTTTTTGTCGATGTCTCTGCAACTTTCACGGTAGGTTCAGGAGTTCGATGGGTGTAACACAATCTGTATATTTTTTTTAGAAAAGCGGGCGGTGCCACACCCCCATATTCGTTCGATTCCAAAATTCTTGTGGATCTCTGTGAAACGCCATATATAGGTTTTTGGAAAAGTCCCCAGGTTATAGCAATTTATTTGTTTCAAGTTAATGATATTTTATATATAGATTAAACAAAATTTAATTTGAAATTTCCATAAAAATTGGTGTAAAAAAAAATATAAAATTAGATACTCCTAAAAAATTGCGTTCGGAATCGGTCGGATATCTAACAGAGTGAACTCAAGTCAAGCTGAGTTAGTTTCAGGGGTGTGAGTGAGGGTGGTCTTCCTTGTACTAGTACGAGTACATTGAGACAACATTTCTCTTCAATACCAATGGGCTCCACTCACAGGTTATAACATATTCATATCCACACCCATACACTCGTAAATAGACCTAAATGTATGTGGGAATATGTATTTATGTACCTTCATTATAAAAGTGACATCAGTGGAACTCATATATATGGATGTATGTATGTATGAACTTGTAAGTACCTTGAAAGTAGCTATAGAACGCACAAATTGGCGGACAAGACCACCTCAATCACAACGCCACCGTATAAATTGTAATCAAAATGAAAGGATGCCAACCATAATGTCGGAGTGATAATTCAATTCAATTTAATTCGTAGTGAAGTGATGCGCAAAAAAACTGAGCGATGAAGTAGAAAACGACCACGAAGTTGAAGACGACAATCGACAAACTGTTGATATTGCGTACAACTACGAGTGGGCTTGTGTGTGTGTATGTTGAGTGGTGTGGTGTAAGCCTCGTGAGATGTTCTGGTTGTCTCTCGTGCTTACGACAGCCCGACAATTTATGTTCGCGCATAAATGTGACGCCGATTGTCATCAACGTTTTTAAATTGAAAGATTTATTATAGTATATATACGCAAATGTATCGGCGGAATTAAATAAATACGCGAACGGCAGGGGGCACAAAATACTAACTACATAAATGCGACAGAACGTATGGCATCATGACTAGAGGTGCCGTCTCCTCCACGCACAAATCATCGTTTGAGAAACGAAAGGTGTTCAAGTCGACACTGGAGGCGCCTATCATCAGTGGACATGTAAGAAAGGGAATGACAAAGGTTTCATGTGTGATATGGGCTTTATTTGAAAATTGTTGTACTAGACTTTTTCCATAGAATTAAGTAAATTTTCTGCGGGGATAGAACATTTTTGACAGACCTTTAAAAAGGGTTCTTTATTCAATCAAATTCTGAGATAAGTAATTATTAGTGATCTTTGTAAGTGAAAGGATGGTGACGTACAACTCTGAATAATATGAAACTTACGGGCTTCGCTGTTGGGTGGAACTATCGATTCCAAAAACTTCCAGAGAAGAGGTAAGTAGCATGCCTCAACTGGAATGCTGAGGGGGTCAAAAGAGTAGCAGATGCTTTTACCGACGCTCTTCCCCTTCCCTTACTCTTTATCATATGATACCCATAAATCAAGCGAACCATATGGAAATGTATTGCCTAAAACTGGTTTTAAGAGCTATGTATACTCGTACTGTATTGATCGAAGATCTAAAAGACAGACTTTTAAACAGCGATGAAATGTTCATGGGATAGAAAATGTTTGACTAAAGTCCGTAAGCCATAAAAGACTTGATCTATGAGAGTTTGTCAACAGCTAACCTTGAAAATCATGATGCTAGGTTTTTTTTTATATACAGGAGGAAAAGTTTGAAAATCACTGTCTTAGGGGACTGTCTAGATTGATAAGGAACACCCCAATGAACAGAATAATAAGATTCACCATAGGTCAAATTAACAAATAGACAAACAATTGGAACCCCATCACCAGACCGACGATACTTATGTTCTAGATACAAGGGGGGAATATAGTTCTTCATTAGAGATATCTGTTATGTAGAGTGTCTTCATAGGACTAGACCCACCATTATATACCAACAAATTTTTCCCAAAACAACCTTTTTTCAAATCATTCTCAATATTTGGTTACCAGGTATAATTTTCACCTTCTCTTCCCGTTTAAACAAGGCGAAGTTCTGCTTCTACAACAAAAACTAGCTGCCACCTTAGTACTGATCTTTACTTTTGAAAGTTTCGTAAAGCTATAATGCTCGTTTGACTAGGTACAGCCTGAACAGACTACGGGCTTGCAAATGTTTCCAGAGCCTATATTCTCCCCTCGAATTGGTTTATAGCCGATATAGGACGTTTGCATTGGAAAACTTATCGCACCTTTGTCAGTCCCCTCTTGTATTCAGTTTCCTTCACAATATTGTGTGCCGGTAGTTAAGTGTCGTTTTGTACAAGCCCACACTTAAGCCATTTGAGATATGCTTATTGGCTGCTATTGGTGCCACACGTTCGACAGCAACGAGGTGTAAATGCTTATCGTAAAGAATAATTCAGACGCAAATACATACATACATACACACATAAATACATACACACATATATAGGATTTATTATATTCAAGGCAATATCTTTGCAAACTAATCCACCTAGGCGGGTGTAGGAAGATTCCTTAACAGCTTTGTTTATGTGGCTCATGCGTTGAGTAATTGAATAATATATGTATGTATGTATGTATGTAGGTAAATAAGTATGTATGTAAATATGTACGTAGGTATGCTTCATGTATTATTCACAATTTAGCGTGACACAATAAAAGCAATAGCAAAGTATTGTTTATTTTCTAAAAGGATTAACATTTTATTTATAGCATTTCAAACTGATTACCTGTAATCTGTCTTACGTTAGTGGGGGAGGTGGGTGGCGCTAGTTGCTATAAGGAAAAGAGGTATACAGAAGAAAATACGCTTAGCTAAAAGAAGGAATTTTATTTCGATTTGGTAAATTGAATTTGTTGTAGATGATATACTACTTAGGTAATGAAATATTTTCGTTAAAAAACGATCCTGCCTCCACGCGCTAAATTCCATTCCATTCTAGAGATATAAAGATATGTAGGTCTGTATTAGGTTAATGCAGAGTCTTTAAATAATGCACTAGAATTTTGATAAATTGAACTTTTCCTCAAAATTTTGGTAGTACGAGAAAGCAACAAATTTTTGAATTATCGAAGGTATCCGACATTTTGAAATGAGTAGTTCGTGTGACTTATTAGGAAGCACTTGAAAACAACGAAAAAACCTTGAACTTCGTTAATTGAGTTCAAACTCCCTTTTTCGCAAAGGACAAGGAGTCCTTCGAGAAGCAATGGATCATGATTGTTTGACGAGCAGGCTTACCATATTGATTGACTAGAAACAAAGTACATATATAGTGTGAGCTAAGATATTCGAATGAGATTTTAGTGAACTCTGGGGCGGCTAATCGCCCCCAACTCCGGCTGAACATTTTGAAATCAATCAGAAAGAAATCAGAAACAACAATTGATTCGCCAACTTTAGGTCAGAATACATGAACTCTGAAATCATGGCGGCTATCATGGTGTGGCAGTAATGCTGCTGGCCTACTACATCGAAGATCCAAAGTTCGAGTCCTGGGACATTTAAGGAAAAATTAGAAGCAGCACACCACAAATTAGTGAAAAGCTCGACCTTAATCTCCTCGGAGGTAAATCGTGCCAAATATTTATTAATTTATTTAAAATACAGATATTCTTTTTAGCCGGATATGGTAATCTTTGAACCCGGCAACAGATTATCCGCCACCTAAATGATTTTCAACCTTTAAATCAGATTGTGCAGTTATTATACAACTTTGTGTGACTTTTAGCTCTCTATCACTTCTTACTTCCCACAATGCGCTATGCCTCTTTCTCTAGCTCCCCATTGTTATCAGTGTCCTCTAGCTCTCTCGTCGGAGTTTAGATTAAGATTACTCTGTTTTGAAGGTGCGATCTTCAGGTTTCATATCGATATCTACCAAACCCAAGGGCTCATTCACAGTGGTGGTTTTCGGGTCAAACTCCCTGCCCCACTCGGAATCCAAAAAGTCATACTTTTCAGGAGCTGTGGATAAAATATGTCCTCGAAATTTTATAAAAAATGTGACCTGCTCAAAATCCTGGATCCGCCACTGAACGAATCTAAGCATGAAATTTAGTTTATATCTAACTCTCATCCCTACTATAAATTTGCGTACAAAATTTCAGACCGATCGTTGGAGAACTTTCCACGTCTACGCATACATACAAATTAATTTTCATTTATGAAATTTGTCGCCATTTTAATCACCACCAGCAGACGTGCAAATGGCCAACGTTTATTTTATTCAATTCTTGACATTTGTTGATAACTTGTATTCGTCATATATTTTTACATTCACAAATCGACAACAATCCATCACAATTAACCCATTCCATATGCTAGCTTTGGGTCATTTTTAACACTTTTGGAAAAAGTCGCCACAAGCTTCATGTAATTGGGAAGAGTGTTGTTGTTGGTGTTGAAAAATATCATTAATTTGCTAGCACACCTGTCGGCACCAAAAAAAATAGAGAAATGACTTAAATTGAAAGCAAACCGCCAACGGCTCATCTGCAATGCTTGAGCTTGAAGCAGCAGCAGCAGCGGCGTGCGTGTGAATGCAATTTCTTGAGTTGTTTTGTTTGTTAACTTGGTTTTGCTTATTGTTGTTGCTTGGTGGTTGCTCAATTGCATGAATGCCTCTGCATGCAACAGCACTCAATCATCATCAATTTCACATCAAAATCTCGTTTTTTCCCGCAGCAGGCTCAGAAACTGCATACATGCATACATATGTATGCATGTCTTTGATATAACTAGGTGTGCTAGGGATGGGAGAGTTTACAGGAGGGGGAGCAAGGGAGGTCACTGTTTTATTGGAAGATCTTTGCATCAAAGCCAAGTCGAATGATCTCCACTGGAACTTGAAGAACTGCAATTAATTAAGATCGCTGGGCTGTACACTCACACCTGTTCTCTGAGAACATAATGCAGTTTCACGGAATGTATAGTTTTTGAGAGCGCAGGAGTCGGAAGCACTCCAACCTGATACCTAGATTCAAAAAAAAAAAAAAAAAAAAATCCTGGTGCCGTATTTCAAGTTAAAGACAGGACGCTCTCAACATTTAAACTGAATTTAATCAGGAGATTGTGTGAGAGCGAGAGCTGAATGCAAAGAGCTGGAGCTGTTAGCCAATCGGAATATTTTAAATCATCCGTTTTTAAAGTTTTCTACAACAATCCGAAGGTCTTTTATAAGAGAGTGTTATTTGATCGATTTCGGCTCTTTGGAACCCTATAACTTTTTCGGATCACCGAAGTCACTTTTCAACACTTTTTGGTCTATTTCGCGGTACTCTAAGGATATGTTTCCACACTTTTGGAATGAAGTTTTTTCTTGACTTGTGTGATGGATATTTAAAAACCAATTCCAGTTTTTGTGATCACAGTACTCAAACTCATATTTCGCCTATACAAAATTTTGCCCCTCTGTTGCTCTACCTTTATCTACGCCCTTGTAAGTATGCGTATAAATACAAAAAAAAAACAAACACGCATGCCAAGTGACAAATAGTACATTCCAAGTTATTGCAGTTGCCATTTGCTTCGAGTGCATCATCATCGATTGTGGCAACTGCTATTGCTCGGTTGCTCCTGCCGCTGCTGTCATCACTTCTTAATGACACAAACATGCTTACACATGCATACATAAATACACATCTATAAAGGAAGCGCCATACAACTTTTCGTTGACGACATTCCTCATCTGTCAGTCACAGGCTCAACACGCATTCAACACCTCAACATCGCTGCGCAGCTCACACCTCGGCCACCCCTTTCACTGTTTCGTTTTCCAATTCACTGCAAGATAATCATTCAACTAAGCCGATATTTGTTATGCACTTCCTTCTATCTTTATTCATCCATAGCTTCACTTTCTGTCAATTACCACATTTGCCATCTTTCAAAATCCACCCGACTTTCTACTGCTCTATTCCCCATACATATATTGGAAAATCTCTCATGACATTCCTCTCCTTTTATTGTGCAACATTTTTTTTTTTTTCAATTGTGTGGAATTTTTTTCTAATTCATTGCATATTTGCTTTTTCCTCGTATGGAAATTGTGGCATTCACGAGTTGCTGCTTCTTTCGAATCGTACATTCGTAATAACTTTTTGACGCATGAAAATGATGATTCTATGGCATGCCATGACACCAATCAGTAACATTGGTAAATCGTTTCTCATTGATGATTTTCCTGTTTGTGCAATTTGTTATTGGAATGCAAATGTGCAGAAGAAAAGAAAATGTGTGTGCTTAATGCTTTGTTTCCATGACTACAGAAGGAAACTAATTCAAGTTTGATGTTACGGTGGGCCAGTAGATTCTTTAAGTAATTTTTTTGTATTTTAATAAATAATATTTTTCCATTCGTCCACCTTGGAGTTGCAAACATATATTATATCTTTGGCGTATTTCATAAGCTGTTTGCGAATTACAATAGCATGCTATGCAAGCGGAACAAACGAAAAACAGAATTTAAAGCTTATCGCGCTTAAATACTCTATTACCTCTTCTCTAACTCGTTTCGTTCTTCATCAGTTCTTATTTACCTTTGGACGACTCTACAAAATCGAGCCAAACGATTCTACTATACTACGACCGACGTCTACTCGGGACAGTAAGCGAAGTCGACTAGGCCTCTATTTTGATATTTCCATAGAGTGAAGGGGGCACTCTATCTCTCAGTAAGCTATTCCAAGAATCTCCAGCTAATATAACACATCTTCTCTTAAAAAAGTATGCCAGTCATCCCTTCTATCGATAAGTAACACCAACTGAAAGCACCAGGAGAGTGGAGTGATCCTCCACCTATCAAATAAAACTCAGTTATATCTCTCCTTTTTGTGTGGATAGGACAGCGTTTGTTGTTTGGAGTTGGCTCTAACTCTCTCCAGTATGCTCCCACAGTTTATACAGCTCATCGTAAAATCTCCTGAGATACTGATCATTGGCATCACTGAGAAGAGCAGACTTTTTCTGGAGAACTTTCTTCTCGAATAATCCATGGACCTTATCGTCTTTCTAGTCGATAGCAGACTTTAGTTCTCCATTTTTGTCCACCATTTTAGTCTACAGTTTAGGTCTGCCGTTGTAATTATCTTATCGAGCATCATATTGAGATGCTTTGGGAAGTCTCGCTTCGTTATACGACAAGTTATTATTTTTTAGTCGGGACATAGTTTCGTCATATTCGGGTGATGTTACTTGTTTCCATCGCCAGGAATTAGAATATCGGGCCCGCCAGTTCACTCGCTTTTTATTGATAAGGAGAAGTATTCAGAGCCTCTTCGGTCGTGAAATGTTTACCGTCTGCCTAATTTTTTTGCGGAATTCTTTTATTATACCTGGCAGTCACGATGTTGGGTTTTCAATCTCACTGTTTTTGATTTGACCTTCCCGTATGCTATGTAGACTTACATATCTCTTCAAAGATGGATGAATCACATTCTTTCCGAATCACTGGATTTCTATAGTGTCTGTGCGCAATTTGTTTTGATGCCCCTCGTTTTTGTAAGGTACGCACGCCCAGACTATTGGTCTATATCTGCCCTCAATCACGCCAGGATCGAATTGTCTTTCCGTTTTTTGAATAGGCTTAGTGGATCTTCTTATGCTGCAGTCCGATACTACAAACAACCACAAAAAAGTCATCAACAAAACTTAAACTTAACTTCAAACTAACAAATATTTTCGTATTATTTCCTTTGTTTCACATTTTGCTTTCTTCTCATGGCACTCCTCATTTCGCTAAGTTTTAGTACGGATAATCCAACAAAGAGTTCCTCATTTCTTTCCATTCAGTTTTCCGTAAGTAAATCCACACTTGTTCCATAACCTACAACTATAGTTAGCTAAACCATTAAGCGCTAGATGATGACCCAAATGACTTTTTTTTCTTTTTCTTTTTCTTTTGTTTGCGTTTTCACATTTTCTATCTGTTACAGCGTGTAATCCCCATTCTTGATTCGCTTGCTTTGCATAACTGAAAATGACTTTTTCATAACTTCTGACATCACTTCGTTGCTCTTAACATTTTTTGTAGTACGAGTACAAGTGAGAGTTTGTATTGTTTTGCAACAACCACTCATTTCATCTCTGTCACTTGCACCATAAATAATTTCGTGAATTTCATGTTGGCTCTTCGGTATGTAAAACTCTTGGTCAGTTGCAGCACGCTGGTTAGAAGAAAGTGTCAAATGAGTGTAAAAAAAATGAGAACAAAGCTCCGCTGCATAATAGTGAAAAGGTGAAAGGGAGTGAAAACTTGACCTCGATCACCTTTTTGCACTTTTTTCACTTGTCCTATTGTCCGATGGGTACTTGGAGTGTGGCCCAAAATATAGAGGGAAATAACCAGCAGCAGTTATGCGAGCTTATTGTCTTTGGCAGTTCATTTATTTCTACTATTTTTTTGTTGTGTTGCTTGTTTTCACTTTTTGTTACTTAGAAAAACTATGTGGTTTTATCCCCACCAACAAGAAATTATGAACATTTCTACTGAGCAAGAATAAGCTTTTTGATACGGATATATGATTTCCCGTGAAGTATTTTTATTGATTCGTTGAAAAATTGTATGTTGGGTTTTTATAGGAGTATGACGCCCGGCTAAGTTAGCAGATTAAAGGGTAAAACTATCCTTACATTACTTAGACCCATCACAGCTCTTATGGAGAAGAGATTACGGTCGATAGGTACCACTAAGCTTAACAGCCTTAGAAACTACAAATTCCGATCTTCCAATCTCTAAGGATGAGTTTAAACCAAAGCTGTTAAGCAATGATTACTAATCATAATTAAAAGTAATTCGATTTTTTTTTTTGAAAAGTGAAGTAATGATTATACAACGATTATTTTCAGATTTGCTCGATTACTTATTGATTACGATTACAGATAATCGGAAAGTAATCAAGATTAATAAAAATTATGAAAAAATAATAAAAAGTAATCGAAAAATAATTTGACTACTTTGGAAGATTACTTTTGATTGTTTTTGATTATTTTTGTTGTATTTTGGGAAATTAATAGTCGGGAATTGTTAAAAGTGGAGTTATATAATCAATACCATTCCTTTTCAAATTTAATCTAATTACTAATCGTAATCCAAACTTAACAGCTCTGGTTTATACAAACAAGAGCACTTCAAGTTCTCTGTCAGAATATTCAACCGTTTTGTAGTTATTGTGTTTGAAACCTTTTTTGGGTATGACGAGATCCTACAATCTGTACCATTTATCTTGGGATCAACCTCCTTAATAGCGTATATAAGATTTGAAAGACTTAAACTCACAGCAGACTAACTGATTGGACCTTATTAGTGCGACTTCAGACCTGCTAAATCTATCATTGACCAGATTTTCATTAAGCATGAGATCTTGAAAAAAAAAAACTCGTCATACCCCACCATTTATTTCATGCGAAACGCCTTCGGGTGCGAGAAAACCAGCTGCCTATACCTGACTATATTTGAATTTTTTGTAGAGTAACACTACCAGCTCAGTCCGAATTGAGAGCAAATCCTTCTCTCGACAAACAAAAATAATGAGTCTGCTCTTGAATGTATTCGAAGGAAACGTTACTCGATGTTGTTGTTATTGTTTTAGCAACAAAAACACTCGCCTAAGGTTTGGGGCAGTGTTGGCGAAATGACAGTCCTTGTCCGGATATGAATCCGGTACGCTCCGGAACTCCCTTGCGGTACTGCCCGATTGTCGTGGTAGCGAAACCAAGAAGATGCTCCCGCTCGGAAAAAATTCTTGTCGGACCCTAACTTTTAAAACAGAGGACAGGGCGGCACCCCACTCCGTTGGAAAGGCCAAGTGGAGAGCGATCTTTGATCTCTTGGTATTTCTATTGGAAGGTCAAAGTCGTTTAGAGGGCTGAACAATAACAATTTCAACACATGTTTTTGGAGACTCGCTGATTTAATTTCAGTCCCGTTCGCAAACTTTTGTTAATAAAAGATCTCTTGAGCTAAGATAAAAGCGAGAGCGGTGATATTGGATATTCGGCTTCCAAGAAAATTTCAACTTTTTACTTACACTTGGGAGCGGTTCACCACCATCCTTTCAAGCAAATGTCATTAGAATAAAATTAAAATATTGCAAATCTCTTACCAACCATTAAGTCACTCGCGTCTCAAAGGCCAATCAATTACAGTGATTGCCAAAGAAGGCGTGCATTTATAAAGCCTAAGGCGAGTGCGCCCTTCAATCTGCTGTTTGGCATAATTGAAAATTGAACAGACTTTCAAAGCCTGCAATGCCATATAGTCGGGGAGAGAAAGTGATTTTAAAATAAAAATTGACATTTCAACTGCTACAAAAGACACAGCAGAAAGAACAAGAACAAATACAACTGTGTAATGAAATGAGAAGAAAAGTAAATAACAACAACAATCGAATGAAAAGTAGAAAATTACTAAACCAATTGTGACATTGAAAGCGCTCAACGTGTTTAACAAAAAGAGCCGACTAAAGGCGGATGAATGAATATTTCAATGCAAATGGAATGAAAGCAAGAAAAAAGTAGTTAAAGTGTTACATGGAAAAGTCGGAAAAAAAGAAATTCCCGTTACTCACGCACAGCTGGCGTTTGCTAAGGGCCACAGACAAAACTATTGAGTTGGAAGAAAGGTGGGAAGAGGGCGGTATAACTCAATTGCCAAATACAAGGAAGCCAATATTTGCTAAGCCAACAAAGCAAAACAAAATTGGCGAAGTTGCAGAACGTTTTATAGCGCAGCGCGACTACCAATTCTGTCTGTGTGTGTGTTTGTGGCATAAGTGGGCGTTGACGCCCAAATTCAACCTATAGGGTGACATAATAAAACCTGACATTCATGCAGTCAATAGCTGTAGTTCAAAGTAACGAGCAAGTGAAAGCGAGTGTCTGCTAGAAGTGAGGGGGCGAAATACATTTCGAGTTTTTCATGCCGCCAAAGTTGATTTTGCTGATTACTTTTCGCCGACGGGCATTGATTTGCTATGATTTGGCGGCGGCGGCGTTGATGAGTTCGCTTTTACGTTCGTCAGCTAAGAGTGGTTTCATGTTGCTTTATGGGGTAGAAACTTGTTGGCGCAAAAAAGGATTTAACGATGGCTTTACGGATTTACGCCTGCTTTGAAATGAAAATTTTTGCTGTAAAATTTCACGAATTTCAACAAAGAAGAGAGTGTGTAATACAAATGGGCTGAAAGTTTATTTTTCTTTACGCTTTGTGTTGTGTCTGAGCTTTTTTTTTTTCTTATGAAAGCAAGTAACAGGATTAGTGTCCTGTGGTGAGGTAACAAACTCGTAGCACGTGTATTATGCAACAATGTTATGTCTTTAGAGTGGCGGGCTAAATTATCCGGCACGGCTTTACGAAAAATAAAGAAGGAAATAATGGATCACAGTAGGTGGTCAACTTAAGTGTAAAGTGCACATGTTTTAGGAATAAAATTTTAATATTTTTGTATCCATTAAATGCCGGAGAGTCTATGATGAAACCAATATTGTGTTATGAGCTAGAAAGATGTGTAGGATTAGAGTGACAAACCTTTGTTTCAGGTAAGTTTTTAAGAGAAAGTATACAATTTCAAGGAAAACTCTTTTTCGAGAACCTTTTGAAACTCTGGGATATTAAGCCCATAGAACTTCCACATTATTTTTACTTAACAGTACAGATACACAGATATAAAGTGAGAATAGAACCTGGAATATTTGGTAGTTGTTTTAATCAAGTGATGGAGCAACTTGACTTCCTATAGCAGTCTGGTGGATGCCTAGTCTTTGGCATCCTCAAAAATACTCATAAATTGTTTCCACTTTATTTATGGACTCTCATTCTTTTCCACCTGGTCCATAGCATTCTCGATGCGCCTTATCGTCTCGGCTCAGGGTGTTTCCCGAAAGAATATTTCTATTGAATTGGATGTCTGGTTCCTTTGATTGCACACATCCAAATTTCCCTTTCTTTTATGGAAAAAATACAATGTTCACTACAGGATGAATTGCTTTCAATACCCCCTTTTCTGAAACTCAACAACACAAAAGGAATCATTTTCTAATAAGCTTTTTTGTTGTCATGGATTTTATGCCCCAACATTGAATTTTAATCATTGCATTGTATCAACATTCTGGCACTTAAACCGATTGGCTGTAGTTGTCTCTTTTATGCTAATACATTTTAAAAAATAAAAACCAAATCGAAACATATATTTACCATAATCAATTGATCCATCAAATCCATTATTGTTTTACCACAAAAGCAATAAATCCACTACGAATGCACAATATTCTCAACCTGAATCCACATATGGCTTCTAACCCACCGCTGACACCCGCACATATTCGCTTGATTCGGCGAACTCATTACTGGCAATAATAGCTGTTAATATCGGTGCTTAAATCCGCGCGCGCTTCCGCAACAACAAAAACAACCGATAATTTATCAAAAACTAGGTACGTGCATAGAACTTTTACGCCGGAAAATTCGTTCCACCCTTGTGGGCGCTTTCCAATTCGTATGCAGTCCCGGGTTTTAATAACCATAATAATGGGTAAATGGGCGCCAGCGGCTTGTAACGGCTGTGATTACGAGTTTGGCAGCAAAAGCGCCTAACTTCAGCGCAGAGTTCGTGCACCTTGCGCGTTCAAACCAGTTGACGTACATACATACACATATGGGCATTAGACTGGGACAGCAATACACTTTTTATTTTTTCAAAATAATTTTTCAGAATCACAAAAAATAAATACGCACAACTTTCAAGGGAATTGTAAGGAAAAATTATTATTTTTTTATTTTATTATTTATTATTTACTATTGGCGTTAAATATTAAGTTTCGGTTAAAAGTTCTTGATCAAATAAAAAAAAAATGTTATTTTTTGAAATTTTTGTTTCTTTTATTTTTTGAAAATTATTTTGAAATGGTTTTTCAGAATGGTAAACAATTTTTTTTTTTAAAACAGTATTTTGAAATACTTTTTTAGAACTATTGACAATAAAAGAATTAAGTTTCGGGTTTAGGTTCTTTATACCATTTGAAAAAAGTTATATTACGGTCTGAAATTTGCTTGTTTTTTTTTTAAGTTATTTGAAATTATTTTTCAGGACGGTAAAAAATTATTTTGTTTGTTTTCTTTTTTCTTTAATTATTTTGTTTTAATTTTTCAGAATGGGAAACAAATTTGTTTTTGTTTTTTTTTTCTTTAAAAAGTATGTACTTGAAATTATTTTTTTAGAACTATTGACGATAAAAGAATTAAGTTTCGGGGTTTAAGTTCTTGGTCACATTAAAAAAGTTATATTTCGGTTTGAAATTTTGTTATGTTTTTTGAAAACTATTTTGATATTATTTTGCATAATGGTTTTAAAATTTTTTGTTTGTTTTATTTTTTGAAAATTATTTTGAAATAATTTTTCAGAAGGCAAAATATTTTTTTTTTTTGTAAAGTATTTTGAAATATTTATAGAAGTATTGACGATAAAAGGAATAAGTTTTGGGCTTAAGTTCTTGATCCCATTTAAAAGTAGTTATATAAGGGACTGACATTTTTTTTTTTAATGTATTTTGAAATAATTTTTTGGAATGGTGAACGAAAATGCTGTAGAACTTTAAAGTATTTGTAGGTATATCTGAAAAAAAAAAAAAATTACTTTCGAAGTTACTGTCGCTAAAAGAATTAAGTTAAGGGTTTCATTTCTTAGAGCCTGATATTTTTTTTTGGGGAAAGTTATTTTGAAATAATTTTTCGGCATGGTCAAAAAAAATAAAAAAAATTTATATATTGGTCTGAATCTTTTATAATTTTTTCGCATTAATATTCACAAACAAATTTTTTTTTTTAAGTCTAATAGGCGTGCTTGTGTATTTATTTACACAATATCCTGTGTTCAGTACGTCCTCCATTTCCCCCGCTTTCATGGTTGTTTGTGAAGAACACGCACATGAAAAATACCATAATTATTTGTGATCATACATTTCTAAATGTGTAAATGTATACATATGTATATGTAAATATATGAGGGTGTACATGTTTCAATCTTTCATCAAAAACAATGAGAAGCCTTCACTTAATTAAATAAGACTAATCTGGAACTTAGATAAGTCGGTCGGAGTACTGGAACAAAACATTCTCCATGCAACTGCAGCAAGAAGAATCACCAGGGATAAGTGAGCCTTGTCCAGTGGACGAAGCAATAGATCCTTGCGGGAGTTGCTGGCATATTCTTGTGGACCCAGATGATGAGACTCCTTAACCCCTAGGAAGCTCCGAAGCTCGGTATTCATTATTCAGAGATTCGGCTCAGAGATTGATATGACTTGTTTAAAGAATATTATTGTTGAAGAGACTAGATTTGAATATAAAATTGATGGGGGATTTTACATAAACCTTATTGTATGTAGACTTTTGTCCTCCACTGTTGGTGCGATTGTGTTCTGTTGCGCTTGTATTGCATGATTAAAAGTTTTGCGGGTTCAACTAATAATAAATGCTGCCACGCTTAACTGCCACAGCTATTGTAATCGCAAAATTCCAAATACTAATGGCATGTGTTTTGTTTTGTGGCATGTGGCATACGCCATGTTAACGGTATGTGGTATGCGGCATAACTAACATATTCATAACACAAAAGGATATTGAGCGTGTTTCACTATTGCTGAATCAA
Organism: Sphenella marginata; assembly: GCA_951509765.1. Lineage (NCBI taxonomy): Eukaryota > Metazoa > Arthropoda > Insecta > Diptera > Tephritidae > Sphenella > Sphenella marginata. Next base: position 26,798,945 of record OX608080.1, on the reverse strand, counting down.
AAATTATTACAATTATCAGCAACAAACGATTGCCGCATGTTAATACAACAATTCGTAAATATTTTAGTATGCAAACGCAACAACAAACATATAACAATACAAACGTGCTTTCACAACAACACACACAAACAACAGTTTACGTTCTCATAGAAATTCAAGCGAAATTGTTTGAGTTCCTTTCGAACGGAAATGCCAAGTTTTCCATTATTATAATTTCGGTAACAAAATTACTTTCGACTTTGCGTGTCACACAAAACTTTGAAATTGTTCATTATTTGTTGTTGTTGCTGTACTGTTTCTGTTGTATGAGAATTTTGTAACAAAATTATTCGTGGCAATATTGTCAGGTACTTATTGCAAAGCTTTTCAGTTAATGATGTCATTTAGCAAGGATTAGTGTGTGGCACATATCTGAAATTGTTGATGAAAGTTTTGATTTTGTTGTTTGCCGAAATTGGAAATTAATGCGAGGCGAGTATGACGAGGCGAATTACATTATTATAGGGATTTATATAACGTGCTCGAGTTTGTTCAAACTTATCAAAAGAAAAATCTTTGAAATAAAAAAAAAAAATATTTTAAACATTCAGAGTTGTTTCGATTTACTGAAGAATCTTACTAACTGCTGCTAGCATCTTTTATTGTAATGAAGATGACATCTTACTAATATATAAAAACGTAAGTTTGTGAGTGACTGCGGATGTTTGTGGTTCTTTATAGTCTGAACAAATGGCCCGATCATCACGAAATTTTGCAGACAGGTTCTTAGGAGTGTGGAATGGGTAACAGGCATCATGAAATTTCGATAAATTTATCGATAACAGAGTTATCGGCCAAAATGTTGTTTTCCGTAAAATTTGGATTATTCGCACAAAATTGGTATCAATCGAAAGGGGAAGACCACAGTTTTCATTTGGACTTTGGTTCAATTCGATATATTTATCGATAACAGAGTTATCGGTCAAAATGTGGTTTCGGGTAAACTTTGGAATATTCGCACAAAATTGGTATCAATCGAAAGGGGAAGATCACAGTTTTTATTTGGACTTTGGTTCATTTCGATATATTTATCGATAACAGAGTTATCGGTCAAAATGTGGTTTCGGGTAAACTTTGGAATATTCGCACAAAATTGCTATCAATCGAAAGGGGAAGACCACAGCTTTTATTTGGACTTCGGTTCATTTCGATATATTTATCGATCACAGAGTTATCGGTCAAAATGTGGTTTCGGGTAAACTTTGGAATATTTGTCCAAAATTGGTATCAATCGAAAGGGGAAGACCGCAGCTTTTATTTGGACGTTGGTTCATTTCGATATATTTATCGATAACAGAGTTATCGGTCAAAATGTTGTTTCGGGTAAACTTTGGAATATTCGCACAAAATTGGTATCAATCGAAAGGGGAAGACCAGAGCTGTTGTACACATATTCTATGGAGCTTAGCATAGGACCCCATTTAATGCCATTTCAATACCTCACACGGTTTTGGAGATGTGCGCACTAATGTTTCCCAACTAACCTAGAACTGTATATTTTCAAATTTGGTAAAAATGTGGTTGCCCAACACCTCTAAACATGCATACAATATGGTGAAGGCCACGGGGTTAGTTTGGACATTGCAACATTTCGATAAATTAATCGATAAATGAGTTATCGGTCAAAATGTGGTTGCCAAAAAACCTCTTAATTTGTATACAATATGTGTATTAAATGAAAGGGGGAGGCCACGGGTTTGTTTGGACATTGCAACATTTCGATAAATTAATCGATAACTGAGTTATCGGTAAAAATGTGGTTGCCAAGAAACCTCTTAGTTTGTATACAATATGGGTATCAAATGAAAGGGGGAGGCCACGGGGTTCGCTTTGACATTGCAACATTTCCATAAATTAACTCCTGTATGTACATATGTATGTTATAGACTCCGGAACTACAGTGCCGATTTTGTTCATATTTACAGGATAGCTCAGTAGAAACCCGGAGAGTGTTTATGTAAAGTTACCGGGAAGTGGACCAGGGACCGAAATATTCCAAACTTTTTTATTTATCGTGCGATTTTTTCCCTAAGTTTGGGCAGAACAACGTCTGCCGGGTCCTTCTAGTAGTAAATAAATATTTTGCATTTAAATTAAATAAATGGGTTGGTCGATCTGTATACAACTTTCATATTAAATTTATAGCCATTTGGTTCAGTTTATTGGTATTTGGATTTACATATGTTTCTTATATAGGTTATGTGAAAATAATCTCAGTCGAGGAGTTGCAAGTAAGATCACACTTGCCACAATGTGCTACTTTGGACTGATTAGACAAATTAAATCTGGTGGTTTCTCATTACAACTGAAATGCAGAAAACTAGATGGATATAGGAAAGAAAAATATGAATGGTATTGGAATATTCGAATGAAAATATCCCTTCCATGAGGCTCTCTTAATCATTCCCTCTACCTTTTTGTCTCCCGTAACTTGATTAATAAAATCAATAACTTGGTTGTGAAACAATGAGTCAAGATGGTTGCAGATATTTTGGATTGCAGTTAACATTTTCTAAATGGTCAAAGCCATAGTAAACCACTATTTTTATACCTTTTATGAACATCAAACCCACCAATAGGTATACCAAAATGATCTGGGTAATGAGCTGAGTCGATATAACCATACACATTTTGCAGGCAGTGAAAATCAGTCAGATTGAACCAACATAAAATATAGCTCCCATATGGTCGATAGTCTCGATAAATGCGGTTTGGGCTATGTATTTTTAAATTAACAGTTTTCGTGCCAATTGTAAGTATAGTCAGAGAGTTTATCAATTTGAAACACGCAGTCAACGGTTTGTACTATATTTCACTAATTAAGGTATGGATCTAATTGAAAGAAGGTTGCGACTCGAGTGCACATTCAGCGTCGAATTTTGTTGGTTATAAGTCTTATCAAACTTCAGCAAACATCGAGTCATTGAGACAGACTGTTAGTGGTCTGTGGAAGTCATATCTAAAGTCAAATATCGCCCAGCGATTACCTCCTGCCTTTAAATTTTTTTATCTATCCTCTCTCTTGATCCTGATCTACCTTACAATTTTCATCTTGTTCCTCTACTAACTCATTTTATTTTCCCTGTAACCTATAAATCTGTGCTCAGAAGCAATAAAAGCTTAAGTCGACATATCACAATCGCATACTCGTACGATGGACTATTTCCTAGTGGTAAATAGAGTTAAATCAACGTATCCTCTATGTAGCTATCTTTCGGAATGATTATCTTAAGATGCCCTTGAAAATTTGTTTGGATCATAAATAGGGCTGTGCCTTTATTCAATTAATCGAGTAAGTTGATTAATCAAATTTTCAGTTAATCGATTAATTGGTTTTCTTATGTGAAAGTTTGCCTTGAAATAGCTGAAAATAAAATAAATTTAAAACCAAACAAGCTTCAAAATATTAAAAAATAAAAAAAATTAAGCAAATTTTGAGATGTTGTCCGATCGCAAATGGACAAAATGACGAAGATGCAATAAATTGTTGAAGTATCAAGGAACTTCTAAATTTCTGCCGTTTTAATATATGATTAATCATTTTATTCAAAAAACGATTAATCAAAAAGGCGATTAGTCAATTAATTTTCTTTTTGATTAATCAAAATCTTGATTAATCGAGTTAAACTCTCTCCACTTCTTACTACTGGTTTTCTAGCTCTTCTTCTGTCTCTCCCTATTTGCCGCCTCTTCGCCGTGCGCTCCTTGAACTAGAAAAATCGTGCCACTGCACTAGCAACTTTGCTCTTAAAAAGTGTGTGCCGAACTTGCAAGCTTTCATCATAAAAAAGTACATGATATGACCTGCAATTTTATATTTTTGTGCTCAATTCATTGTTATTTAATGATACGAGTGGAGCATTCTTTCTTCAAAAAACCGTCAAACACCCCCACAGCCGGCCAGCCTCCTATCATTTTACCCTCGACATTTCGCCTCCGCTTAACTCCTTCAAGCGAATCGACATTGCGCACGCTAAAAACATTACAATGAAACTATTTAAATTCTCTCGATAACAAATAGGAAATCTAAATTCCATTTTCGCGTGTATAGAAATGTTTGCAACATGCCTCATGCCACATGCAGCATAAGGCATGCACTTGCTACTTAGTGTATATCAAATCATATCACGTTTTTTTTGTTGTTTTTTTTTTTTGTGTGAGTTCTTGTGGAAGCCACAAGGAAATGCCAGCGTTGATTCTTGTTACGAAATTAGAAATTCTCGACATGTCACGAACAATGCCGGCTCAACTTAACTCAACTCAATACGTCGACGACTGCTGTTTGCCGGTTGTTGCCGGCTTTACAAAATCCAAATATTTTATATATGAGCGTACGTCTAGACAGATATGGCATATATACAAGAGTTGTGAGTGACTAACTGATGGCTAAGCGTGGTGGGCTGTTGCTAGAACGCCAGTGAGTTGCAGGCTTTTGATTTCTAGTTGGCGGCGGTGGCGCTGACTGTGATTTTGTCGGCCAATATTGCCACATTGTTGCGCCTCGATTGCTGTGCCGCGCGGCACTCAAAGCAGAACGGAATGTTGCAAAGTGGCGAAACTAGTTTGGGTTTTGTGGCAGAATTGCAAAATTTGTTTTCACTTTTTTTTTCTCTTTTGTTACCACATTTCTTTGGCACTTTTTTTTTATTGCACATTCGCTCTTTGGTTGTAGTGAAAGGGCGCTCAAAGCGTTTGCTTTCAGCCACTGCATTGCGGCCATATCGAATGTCTGTAGCAACGACCAAGTTAAGCCGCCACAAAGTAGGCAATAGGATATGCGCTTAGTGCCAGCTATGTATGTGTGTGCGTGTGTGCGCCTGTGTGCATGCGATTTTGTTGCCACCATTGTTGCACTCGTACAACCACAACTCAATTTAGATTGTCAATTTTCAAATTATTCTACAAGAATGACAAGGCTAAAGGGGGGTACACTAAGCATGTCGGTTGGCGTGGTAGATCTCAATATTTGTGTGTGTGTATGTGTTGTGGAGAGCAAAAAAAATGGCAGACGTCTCAGCACACACACACACATACACTAGCGTTTCATTGGCATCACGTATTTGAGTCTCCTACGACTGACCTCAACAAGCTTTCTCCTCAGCTGCAGTCGCTAAATCGAGCACTCTTGGCAGTGCTTTTGTTGTTATTTTTTTTGTTGCTGCATAATTAATTGGCAATTTTATGCGTTTTATGAAATGAAATTGTCGACAGTTTAGACAGCATGTGATTGTGTGCTGTGTGCGTGCAACTTGCGCGTTTTGAATAAGAAGAAGAAGCGTTGCAGTCAAAGCATTCAGTTGCAGACTAGTTGAATACTAGCCCAAGCACCAGTCAGGCAACTTTCTCTTTTTCATTTACGGAATCAGTAATTTTTCATGACGACTTGACAAGTGGCGCATTAAGGACTAGTCATAGACTAGTTCAAGTTTGTATAGTACAATTCTGGTATTTTTGGTACGAGTTTGATGTTACTCAGTAAAATCAGTTAGAACCTCGTACACTCGTATTTCTAGGTACCATGTGTAAAGTTTCACTGGAAGCAGGCTATTTCTATATTAAGTCGACCCTGGTTAAAATCGTGTGACTTGTTCGAAGTACAATCAGGCTCTTAATAGAACATGTTCAAAATGATCAGAACTGGTATGAGTCGCATCCTCCATTACGACTCATCCCGTACGCATGCCACACTAATCGCATTTTTTGCAGGGAATCAATTCACACACGCATACTCACACATATGTACATACATGCATTCAAATCGAAGCTACTGACTTTCGACCCTAGCGTGTTCATTTTCATGTAATACTAATAATAGAGTGAGTTGTAGGCGTGTCCAATTATGTGCTTTATGAAATTTCCATAATTTCGCCAATATTAACTGGCTTTAACGGCGAAATGCAAATTTTCTAATTCTTTTTTTTATTTAAAGGAGTGTGAGTGAGATGGGCGTATGTGTGATAAAAGTAAATTGCATGTTTTCCTGCTGCACGTGAAATTGTGTGACTCGTGATTGAAGCTTATCTGGGCTAGACGTGAAACTTATAAATACATTTGCAGGCTTGTTGAGTAAATTTAATATTTTTTTTATTTTGAGTTGAAAGAAAGGCCACAAGAAGGAAGATGGAAATATTCGAGGGAAATGGGGATCTAAATTGTGGTCAGGGGCAAACAAGGCTGTGATTATGAGATACGTACTTATATGAAAGTCTTCTTCCAGCACTTACGTTAGATCTAAACATCGTTTATAAGAACATTAATAAAGTGGGGTTTCAGCTATGGTTCCAGAAGTTGTTAGTTCCGGAGCTTACCGTATCCATATCCCACAAGCGATGGTTAGCTTTGATTTTGTTCGTCTTCCGGGAGTGTTTTTTCATTGCATGAGACTGCTTTAATTAAACGCTGCAAACTCACACCACCCGATGGAAGTCATCACTCTGTAAAACACCAAGGATCTTACATACATATATCGTTAATAAATACTTTATTTATATTTATATTTTGTTTTCGCTGTAACTGTAGTGATCAGCACTGTAATATTATTGTATTAAAGCTGTTCAATAAATACAAAAACAAAAAATATCGGTAAAATCCAAAGTCGGATTCAAGAGGAGGAGAGGGTTCGGGCCCAACCCCTTCCCTCGGAATCCAAAAAATACATATTTTTGCAGGAACTGTAGATCAGAGATGTAAAAGAATGCATTCTTTTGTGAATAATTATTCATTTGATTTATCGCAAAATGATTGCAGCCATTTTTTTAATTCTTTGACTTAATTCTGCGACTTTGAATTCTTTTTTTCATTCATTTTTTGGTTATTCATGTATTGCATTCATTGAATAAAAAGTCTCACTGAAGTCAATTGAAGTAATTTGGAGTCATATGGAGTCATTTGAAGTCAATTTACCTGTGGCATATGAGACATGATCGTAAACTATTTTTGTTGCAAATAGTTGGGGACTTCACTCAAAAAATGAAGTCAGTAAGTGACTTCCCTAAATGACTTTAAAGTCGTAACTTCAAAAAACCTTCATTTTTTCATTCTTTAGTCAAAAAGCCAGTCAATGAGTGCATACGAAATTTGAAGTCATTGAATAAAACTTCATCTGATTGCATTAGCATATGAGTGCATTCTTTTACAACCCTGCTGTAAATAAAAGGTCCTCGATATTTTATAAAAAACTCGGATATCCCTTCTTAAAATCCTGGGCCCGCTACTGGTAGAATCCTTATTTTCTAGACAGAAGTTTAATTCAATAACTTGCCACATTTTAATATATTTATTATGTAGGAGATACACCAAAACCCAGCACTAACTAACTTGTTGCTTTTTCTTTTCGTTTCAGGTTTGCTCCCTACTTAGGATATTAAAAGTTCTTAATGTTTTATTTATTTTTACCACTCGATATAATGTAAGTAGGTTTCAAAATCCAGATTTAACGAAAATTTTGAAAGATACGAAAGGTGCAAACAAGTACTAAAATATTACTTGTGTTATATTCCTTTTTCTTGGAGAATTAGAATATATTCAAGCAAAAAAATTTGAGCAGTAAGACGATTCTTTTGTAACAAAAATTTCGCAAAGTAGCGCCGTTCTATCAAGCTCCAACTAGGGTTGCGGTAGGCTGTTCGGCATCTTAAACCTTTCTTCACACAGATGGATCTAAAATGAAAGTGAAAATTAAGTAAAAAGTTAAAGTAAAACGAATCAAAATTAAAAATTGAAGTCTTCCATTTGTATTGAAAATTTTCAATACATTTTCTAATCGGTCTATTTTACTTTGGGGCTCTGAACTATATACATATATTCCCAGTTTCAAGTAATTTAAAAATAGATCACAATTTGTCTCAATGTTGTGCTCAAACTGTCAGACAAATAAGCAAACCACCTGATATAAAATTGTTCTGAGCTCAAAACATATCGAATCCAAGCTACGACTTGTATTTGCTAAGTGGTGAAGTGTCGCCAAAGCTTTAAAGACAGGCATAAGTTCTAAATTTTTAAAAGGTCTAATCTCCTTAATGGATTTCATAATCTCTGTAATTATTTATTTCATTTGAGGCGACGCCCAATTGGCAACAACAAATCTTTTGCTATAAATTTCATATCGCACACCATTACACTTAATTGCAAATTTTATAATGACAAAAATAGTACATTTACGACTTATCTTAATGCAGGCGCTCGCTTCCCTCACCCCGCTAGCGCGCTACATTGCTACCCCACGTTGGTGGTGGCACCGGCTACAGCTCAAGTACGAGTAATTGTAATTTTTATTACCCTGTTGGCACTTACAAAACTCCACTCATGAATAGGAAATGAGGCAAACATAGAACTAAAATAAGACGACGAATAAACATAACCTATCTTTATACTACAGAAAAAAACCATATCATTAATAACAATAATAATTATACTAGGTAATATGTGTATGTGTATGTGTATTCATCTGCCAACTCATATACGAGTACATACATACATACATATGTGAAGCAAAAGAGAACTTTAAATTTATGTTATTCTATGGGGTCTCAGACATCAGCAAATAAATTGTCACTGAGATGTCGCCCGTTGATGACAGTGGAGAGATGCAGAGGCAAGATGCTTGCTGCAGGCGGAGTGTGGAGTGTGAAAAGAGAAGAAGCAGGATTGTTTGACACATGCAGCAGAATAGTTTTGCATGTGAGAAATACTAATCTTATAAAGAAAACCCCCGCCCAACAGTCAACCCCCATATTATGTTTCTTTAGTAAAAGTAAAAGTAAAAGTAAAAGTAAAAGTGAAAGTGAAAGTAAAAGTAAAAGTAAAAGTAAAAGTAAAAGTAAAAGTAAAAGAAAAAGTAAAAGTAAAAGTAAAAGTAAAAGTAAAAGTAAAAGTAAAAGTAAAAGTAAAAGTAAAAGTAAAAGTAAAAGTAAAAGTAAAAGTAAAAGTAAAAGTAAAAGTAAAAGTAAAAGTAAAAGTAAAAGTAAAAGTAAAAGTAAAAGTAAAAGTAAATGTAAAAGTAAAAGAAAAAGTAAAAGTAAAAGTAAAAGTAAAAGTAAAAGTAAAAGTAAAAGTAAAAGAAAAAGAAAAAGTAAAAGTAAAAGTAAAAGTAAAAGTGAAAGTAAAAGTAAAAGTAAAAGTAAAAGTAAAAGTAAAAGTAAAAGTAAAAGTAAAAGTAAAAGTAAAAGTAAAAGTAAAAGTAAAAGTAAAAGTAAAAGTAAAAGTAAAAGTAAAAGTAAAAGTAAAAGTAAAAGTAAAAGTAAAAGTAAAAGTAAAAGTAAAAGTAAAAGTAAAAGTAAAAGTAAAAGTAAAAGTAAAAGTAAAAGTAAAAGTAACAGTAAAAGTAAAAGTAAAAGTAAAAGTAAAAGTAAAAGTAAAAGTAAAAGTTTTATATATCGTTCTTTAAAACAAGTCTGACGGCCTAACCCCATGAAGTAATTGAAAGATACCTAAGCCGAAACCATTTTTTTGCAATAAACGATGTTATGTAGCTCCTATCGCTGGGGGCCTTTACAGCACTGCCCAAAACATGTGTTTTTAACATTTAAAGCGGTATACCTCAGTAACTCCATGAGCTGTACAAGTGAGGTTTTAAGAGTGCCACCGCCCATGTTTCCTGATTGTGTTTTTTCCAAATCCACTGATGGTTATATAATGTTTTGTTTCACCCCTGCCTAATTTATTCCGCATTTAATATTTTTATATTTTTTTAAAACGTATTCACACTTTGCCGTTGTTGTACGTTTTTGCACTCAAAAAGCTACTTAATTTCCGCTGTTTTTCTACAACAAAATTAGCCGCTAGAGAAAACTCTTCAACAGCCATATGTTGCGCGTGTCAAAAGAACAACAACACCAACAGCATGTTGAAATTTAAAGAATGTTAAAAATGTGTATGCTAATTTGCAAATGAGAAATTCTTAAAAAAAAAAAAACAAACCCGAGTGCACTTTTTTGGGCGACAACAACTTGTCAAAATTTTTATGAATTTACAACAACAACAGGAGAGAGGAATGCGAACGAGTGCGCACAAAAAATTCACAATTTTAATGACGCAAACATTTATGCAAATATCCTGTTAACTAAAGTACAAGAGTGGTAGGGTTTTTTTTTTGTTGGCGTCTGCAGTCGGCTGTTTTCGTAAATGCGTCGCAGTGTCCTTGCTATGGCAGTAAAATGGCCAAAAAAGAAACACCCAAATGTTATTTGAAGTTGAAGTGTGAACTTGTGTTGAAGCCCGACCGGAAATTTATGCAAATTGTTATGCAGTGTTGTTGTTGTTGTTGATGCAATTTGTTAAATGAAAATTTATGTTTTTGGTTTGGTACTTTAATTTCTTAAACAACAAATTGTTTGTCGGCTTAAGAGAGCAGCATAGCTTTTGTTGTGACTTTCTTGTGGGGGCGAACTTCAACAAATATTCCCGTTGCACTTTGAAATTTGTTTTTTGAAAATTTCTCTTTCAATTCTGTCAGCTACTTATATTCTGACTACTTCTTTTTGATCAAGAGTGGCGATTTTAGAAGGTTCGATGATACTTGTTGAACAGATCAAATCGGTGGCGCCTACAAGTATGCTTCAGGAATGTGGAGATATTTGGATGAACTTATAGGTAATGCTCGAGGGGCTAATTGCGGACTCTCCAGGTCCGTAAGTTATGCTCATCAGTGCATCAAACTAGCAATTCTTTATATTTATTGCTTTCCCATTTTTTTGAAAAGCAGGTAAAAAGCGAAATGTCACGTCTATGAAGTTCCTACTGGCTTTTCTAAAGCTCAACTGAAGGTATATACTTCCTGCTTCCTTAATATTAATATTTGCCTTGAAATTCACAAAATTTAATTTGTAATAACAAAACGTGTGGAAATATTAAATTTACATATTACACATACATACATGCACACAAATGGAAACGCACAAAAGGAAATGCGTAAATTGTCAAAAGATTTCTGCTAAAGACAGTTGATTTGATGCGCGAAAGTTGCAAATCAAAATAGATGTTTAACATGATAAAAGCAAAAATTTACAAGAAAAAAGTCAACAAAATTTACATTACTTATACAAAGTATTTAACCATTCCTACCATTTTGAGTATTTTCATAAGAGCAACTTTTAAAAGAGGATCGAATCAAAAGCACACGAGCGCGCAACAATTTATAATATATTATGTATGTATATGTATGTATGCATGTATATGAAAGGTCTTTAATTTCAATATGCACCCCAATGAAAGTTGTCAAGTCAAATGTGCGCATTGTTGTTGTGCTTATTGATACCAACATACATATTCATAAAACTGATTTAAAAAATCCGAACATACTGAAAATAGATTAGGAAACCTGAACCCTGACCCTGCAGGGATATCAATAGCAAGTAACAGACATTATTGTATATGTAAGATTAAACCAATTAGATCTAAACTTTAGCATGGAAGAACATTGTCATGTAAAATTGCTTCGCTTGAAAATTTTTCCTACAGCGCTTTAAAATACATAAATTCTCTTATGTTTGTGTGAATCTGTCAAAAACTTCCAACTCTTTGTATTTGCTTTTGAAGTCAAGAATAAATTTTAACATCACTTTTAAAAGTGCACAAAGCCAATAAAGTCATTGAACATTGAACATATTGAAAAGCGTTGAGAAGCTTATGTCCACTTTGTAGTATATTCCAATACTATGTATCTGTATGTGCAATGCGTTTATATATTTTTGCCTTTTGAACCGGAAAATTAAGCAAGGAAATGCTGAAAAACCATTTGTTGAACTTTCGTTCAAGCGGAAAATAAGTTATGAAGCTGTTTAAAATGTAACGCGCATTTGGTGATTCACCTCTCACAACATAATATAAGGCGAAAGGTGTTGTTGCCGTCTGTATTAATAACCTACGTATGTATATTATTCTGCTCAGTTATTTACTTAAATGGAAATAAATTCAAACTCTTCTTGCCTTCTCCTGCGATTCCTGCGTTTTCTCAGTCTCAGTATTCTCCTTGTCATGCTTTTCCTCTTCCTTGTTCATCTTTATCCATCTACTTCTCCATCCTCTCTGAAGAGGCTGAAACTTGCTCTTTCTATTTTTTCTCTCCTCGTTGCATTTGCAACATAAAATAAAATAAAATAAAATAAAATAAAATAAAATAAAATAAAATAAAATAAAATAAAATAAAATGAAATGAAATAAAATAAAATAAAATAAAATAAAATAAAATAAAATAAAATAAAATAAAATAAAATAAAATAAAATAAAATAAAATAAAATAAAATAAAATAAAATAAAATAAAATAAAATAAAATAAAATAAAATAAAATAAAATAAAATAAAATAAAATAAAATAAAATAAAATAAAATAAAATAAAATAAAATAAAATAAAATAAAATAAAATAAAATAAAATAAAATAAAATAAAATAAAATAAAATAAATGAAAATAAAATAAAATAAAATAGAATAAAATAAAATAAATTAAAATAAAGTAAAGTAAAATAAAATAAAATAAAATTAAATTAAATTAAATTAAATTAAATTAAATTAAATTAAATTAAATTAAATTAAATTAAATTAAATTAAATTAAATTAAATTAAATTAAATTAAGTTATTTTAAATTAAATTAAATTAAATTAAATTAAATTAAATTAAATTAAATTAAATTAAATTAAATTAAATTAAATTAAATTAAATTAATATAAGGAAATAAAATAAAATAGTATAAATAAATAAATAATTATAAAAATAAAACAATTGCAAATAAATTAAACATTGCAAATTTCTATGAATAATTTTTTGTTTATATGGCAGTATATGTATGTAGTTGAATATGAAGGTTGAAAGTAAAATTTCGGTGACCGCTTTTGTGGTTGCATTTAAACTACTTACCGAACTCTAGTCGTTATTCTAGTCATAGCCATCACTCGTAGTTTGTTTTTGTTGCACAAATAAAGAAATTAAATCTTAAAACTTTTGTATGCGCGTATAAGAATTTGAGAGCATTTCTATTTTTATACCTTTCATGAACATGAAATGGTATTATAACTTTGGTCCGATGTTTGTAAGTATGAGAAGAAGAAGAGATAGACCCACCATTAAGTATACCGAAATGATCAGGATGATAAGCTGAGTTGATTTAGCCATGTCCGTCTGTCCGTCTGTCCGTCTGTCTGTTTGAACGCAAACTAGTCCCTCAATTTTAGACCTATCTCGATGAAATTTGGTATAGGGCCGTCATTTTGCATGGGATTAATCATTTGTCGGAACCAGCCAGATCGGACCGATACAAAGCATAGCTCCCATACAATCGATTGTTCCGATAAACGGGTTTTGGTCTATAAATCTTGCAATTAAAAAGCTAGGACCGCAAAATTTTGCACTTTTCGTACATATTGTATAAGTAACATGTGTAGTGAAAATGACTCAAATCGGACCAACCAAACATATAGCTCCCATATAATCGATAGTTTCGATAAATGGGTTTTGGGCTATAGATTTTGCAGTTAAGAAGCTAGGAACGTAAAATTTTGCAGGTTTGGTACTTATTACATATGTGATGTGTGCAGTGAAAATCATACAGATCGGACTAACATAACATAACTCTGGTTTGGGCCATGTATTTTCAAATTAACAGTTTTGAAGAGTTTGTACCAATTGTAAGTAAGGATCGGACACTTAAAAAAGTTATGCGTATTCATGAAAGGTATGAAGCCTTCGGCACAGCCGAAGACAGCCCTTTCCTTACTTGTTTGAATTCTTTTTTGTTCTTTTGTTCTATTATCTCTCTCTCGCTCTCTCTTAATAACTAAATGCAATATGCTTCGCCATAATTTAATGAAATTTCTAGCACTGTTTGGCCATTTGTGGTAAACTGTGCTCCACTCCTACCAGGAAATGCCTTGACCACAAAGGCTATAAAATATTCTAATAGCAATAAAAAAAGAATTGTGGTGACAAAGCGTTGCTCACAATAAACTACAACAAAAAGCGATTAAAGTGCGTTATTATTGCTGCACCAGAGACCGCAAAGTGAGCCCTTGAATGTCTATTCAAATGTAACTGTGTGCGTGTGGTTAAATGTTGACAGCAATTTGCGGTTGATCATTAATTTGGTGTTAGTGATGCAACAACATGGCGTCAGACCGACAGTCAAATTGTAAAAATATTTAAATTTTGTTACTTCTTTATGTTAGCTTTAAAGAAGTTTTCGGAATTTTACCTTAATAAGACCAAAATGCAACAACTGCGGTTTGTAAAAAATATATGTTTTTTAGGTGCCTAACAAACTGCTGGGTTATGTCAAATAGCCAATTAATCCCCGTGAAGTGGCTAAATCCTTACATTTAGAAACTTTTTACTGGCAACTTTTTTTCTGGTGTGCAAAGTTTAATTGATGCTCTGCAAAAACTGGTGCAATCAAGAGTTTTAATAAATTCTTTTTTTTTTTCACTGAGCTAGTCGTTTTTGATTTCTCACAAAGTACAGTTGCCACTAAAATTTGAGTAGGGCCAGGGACCGAAAATAAAAGTAATGATCTTATAAAAGTCCGGGCTGGATTATGATTATTAAATTTTCTGCCATCCCCGGACTTCTGGGATCAAAATTCTGGCCACAATTAATTTTTCTAATTTTTTGAAAAAGTCCAAAAGTAAGATAAAAATCCGGACTTTTATTTTGGCTGGCGAGAAAAAATAGAAGTCCGGGTTGTCCGTCTAAAAAAAAGTTCCAGAATGAACTTTATTCTTCGGGTTTTAGATATTTACTTCGACCTAACACTATATGTATAAAATGAGTGTGGACCTAATTGTATTGCCAGCACTGTAGCCAGCAGCAAATACTACTAAAAAAGAGTTCCTAAACCTTAAGATGGGCAACTAAAAATACAAATTTGAAAAAAGTCTTCAATTCTATACAAACATTTTGGAGTGAAGTGTCTGCAAACATGTGGAGAGACAAATATTCTGAAAACTTTTGATTTATTACTAAAAAACACCTTAAATATTTTTGTTCAATATCTCAACTGTAACAGTAGCATCGTCTTGTTACAATTTTATTATAAAGTTGTCAAGACCAACGATAAACACTGCTAATATTTTACCCATAACTGTACTACCACATGCATGTATCTTTTAATATAATTTTTCACCTCTTTCTATCCACTTGGCGCCTATCTATCATAAACAAATGCAGCAAACTAACAGCAAAATACAAAATGAAAACAAGAAGAGGAGATTTAGTTTGCATAAAACTGCACTTTGTTAAACAACAGTTGCTTTTAATTGCCTAGTTTGTATTGCCCCTAACGGTTATGGTTTTTTATACACAACAAATCTGATTTTTCCTATTCAACGTGAAGTCTAAAAAACAAATGCACACACTCGCATGTACTTGTTGTGTTATATTTTTTGAAAGTGACTTCAATTAGAACATAGAAAAACTAAAATCTATAAAATGCTGGCATATTTGATAGACATTTGAACCGATTTGTTTGAAATGTTCGCCGACAAGTGTGAAGTGTGTGGCAAGTAAAAGCGTATACATGTATGTATGTATATCCCAGTGGTCAAAAGTGGAATGGTTTTATATAACTTTAAAGCTTCAAAGAAATCGAGCATTATGTGGACCAACGTGAGCCAAAATGTATGGATGTCAAACAAGAGGTGATAATGAGTACTGTGATAAGCGATGTGATTAAGTCCCATATCTTAGATATGGCATGGTAGATATGTTGATTTAAATTGTACTCAGTCTGGGAGGCAGCGAAACGGGGAACCCATAAAAAAAAGTAATAATAAAAATGATAATAAAAATAATAATGATAATAATAATAATAATTATAATAATAATGAGAATAATAATAATAATAATAATAATAAGCATAATAAAAAAAAAATAATGATAATAAAAATAATAATAAGAAGAATAATATAAAAAATAATGATAATAATAATAATAATAATAATAATAATAATAATAATAATAATAATAATAATAATAATAATAATAATAAAAATAATAATAATAATTATAATAATAATAATAATAATACTAATAATAATAATAATAATAAGCATAATAAAAAAAAATAATGATAATAAAAATAATAATAATAAGAATAATATAAAAAATAATGATAATAATAATAATAATAATAATAATAATAATAATAATAATAATAATAATAATAATAATAATAATAATAATAATAATAAAAATAATAATAATACTAATAATACTAATAATACTAATAATAATAATAAAAATAATAATAATAATAATAATAGTAATAATAATAATAATAATAATAATAATAATAATAATAATAATAATAATAATAATAATAATAATACTAATAATAATAATAATAATAATAGTAATAATAATCATAAAAAAAATAAAAGCTCTTTCTGTCAACATGCATATGGGTGTTTCCCCCGGAGGGTCCACCGCGAACAAAATATAAAATGTTGGCAAAACAATTTTTTTTTAATTTTTATAGCAAAAAGAGATGTCAAGTTATCATGATCAAGTAACATTTTTAGCGTAGTAGATTTACAGGTATAAAAAAAATTCTTTGAAAGTTTAGAATAGGGATTTCCTACTATTTCCTAATTTTTAATAAACTTTGCTCTTAATTATTTTTATTCAGGAGTGATGTCCTGTTTGCATGAATACCCCTAAATACAAAGTACATTTATACTTTATTTAAGAAAAATACAATGAATTGCAACAAAGGTTAGATAACGGTAATTTTCTAATTGACTTTTATTGATGTGCTAATGTAACGTACGTACCCTTAAAACTATATTTTTGCTTCCTACGACTGTTTTAACGTGTGGAAAATAGTGAAAAGAGGAACACAAAGTTAGTTTATAACGCAGAGTCGGAAAAGAAAATTAATGAACAAATTTTTTTTTTAAATAATATTATTTTTGGCCTACTAAAGTTTGTCGTGCAACGTACCCTAATTCAAAATTTGCGCTTAACATTTTTTAATTTATCGTGTACATTAGAGCATATCATTAAACATTGTTGAAAAAGTTCTCCGAGTTTCAAATACCTAGCATAGGAAGATTTTTAAAATAGGATAAAATTTTTTTCATACATTTTTCGTATTTCTTGAAAACCTCAAAAAAATACAGGATTTCCAAATTCAAACTACTTATTACTATAGGGATAAAGAAAAAACCAGTAAGTGTTATACCATTTTGGAATCTTTATTTAACAGGTAAGTTTTCAAAGTAGTTTATAAAACTAGTCTGGTATAAATTTTATTCACCAAGCCTACTCAAATGTAGGGCTACTAATTGGGCCAGGGTCCATTTTTAAAGTTTGTCTTAGTTTTTAAAAGTTTTAAGGATGATTACGAACATTCTTTTGGACTTTCTAAATACAAGGATATACGGAGATAAAAACGCAGCAAACAGAACCACAAAATCTTTTCATTTGTGTAGGCGGCATGAAAAAAACCAAGCAAGGGTCCAAATTTCTCAAAATTATGAAAATTGTGAAAAATCTCGAAAACCGTGAACATTTTACCTAGCTTTTTTTCTTTTGTTTAATAGACAATCGAGTGGCCTATAACCAGCTAAAAGGTATTTTTGAATTTCTAGACACTCTGTATGACGTCCTGTTTTTGTAACGCAACGTGTGTAACGCGACGTTTCATTTAATATTGTATATAAAAAAATCGAAGAAGTATATTCGAGGAAAAAAGAAGTCTTTTGTTGAAGAAAATCAATCTGGTTAAACTGTTCTAAGTAACATTAAAAAATGTTTTCATTATTCGCAGAATTTTGCGTGTTTGTTAATGCATCTAAAAAAAACTTCTGTTTTTGTCACGCAACGAATCAATGTTTGTTTGTTTATATCTTCGAGGAAGATTTCTCCACAGATCTCTAATTTTGGCTATATATAGTGCTTCGGAAGACTTATTCATAGACTATATTCAAAGTCAGGAAATTTAAGCGATTCGGTAATTTTCTTCACGTTGAATCCGTACGAATGTAGCGTGCGTCATCTGGGAAATGCCCATATATTAAAGTTTTTACTGAGTGCAGCTTACCCTTAGTTCAGCTGGAGATATTTCTTATATTGGGCTTCTGGAAATCTGAAATAATTTTGGTTGGACGGGATCTTTTTTGAATGTGATTGTTTTATGTCCATAACCCAAATTGAGAAGAAAATCGATGCAAAATAATACATTTATTACACGTATATTTTAAATATAAAAGCCCATTAGTCAATTATATTAACACATACAAATCTTTTGGCTTTCACGGCGCTCAGTGTCGCCAATCTTGAATTCACTAACAATCAGCTGAATTACCACTGGGCTTAGTAAGTTACCGTTGAGCCGCTCCATACGTACCTACACTTGAACTCCTTTCAGCAAATCGTTACTGTTGCACCAAAACAAAAAAGAAAAAATACAGCCAAGTTTTATTTTATTTCCGTTGTGGTTGCTGTTGAATTTTTGAATCCATCAAAAATCGCTTGATATAACAAATATTGACGTTGCTACCAGAGTTGCCAATTTTTAACCCCAATTTTTCGTGTTTTCTCTGCATTTACATTTGTGTTGCCGCAGTTTGTTAGTTTTAGGCCGCGATTTGTTTATGCAATTGTCGAGTTTTATTTTTGACGAGTTACATACGTTTTACCTTCGAATTTGTGAGTTTAGTATTTTATTTTCTTGTGTTTGTTTGCTTTTATCTCTAAAGCTTCGTTACGCTGATTGTATGTTTGTGGAATGCAAAATTTTTATCAATATATATAGATTTGAAAATAAGCAAATAAATAATAGTATTTTCAGTCGCTTTCAAAAACATCAAAATACAGCGCCGATTGAAAGTGCAGTCGATCGTGAATTGACAGTAACTATAAATTGACTGGTGGATTATTAATTTAAATTGAGGTAGCAAAAGTATTTGAATGATATTTTTTATATATTTATTTGAGGTGCACACAAGAACTTTGATTGCACTCCAGCATCCGCCTATTTAAATAAAAAATTTTAGTTTGGTTTTTTATTGCATAAATTATTGTTACCAGTTAGTTACCTGATGGGAATGCAGCAATTTATTTCAATTTGTGAGTCGTTCTGTGTTTGTGCTTCGTTGTTGTTTTAATTATTTTGAAAAAACTGAAATCAAAAAAATTTACTAATTTGTTTCTTTAGCAGTTAAAGGGTTTTTAGAAACAAATTTTATATTTCGCTGCAAGTTTTGCGCAGTGACTCCTTGAAGTCCACCTCGGTTCAGTTGAGCAAGCGCTGACTAGAGCTGGTAGGAAGGAGGCATCCTGGTCTGTTACTTAATATTAAAAAAACATTCTGTTCCAAGCTCTACATAACAGTAGTCAGCTAATCTCTTGTATATTTAATATACGTACTACTTAGTCTGCAACAATAACACTTATTTCATTTGTAAGGCACTTATTTTATCACCCTCATTGCCTTAAGTCATCCAGTAGTACCATAAATACTTCTACAAGATTATCGCCATATCTCTGTAGCACACTGCCTCAGTCTCATTAACGTCAAAATCGATTACTTCCTGCAACAAACTGCAAATGCTTCATTTCCCATTTGTCACGGCAACCAAATAAAAATAAATTAAATAAATAATGTAAATTTCTTAGCCAAATATTGTCATCAACTAATCTAAGTTGGCCGTGGGGTGACTTTACGACTGTGCAATTGATGCGCCGTCTTGTGGTCCCCAAACGTAGTAAATCACACGATTTTCATTTGTTTTTGTACGACATTTCTGGGGATATTTAATGGGTCTCCCCGTCAACGCTACTCGTTGGAGCTATTTCATCAACGGACAAACCGCTGGAATCGACAATTGCCACGGATGTGACTGCTAAACCATCAACATCTAGCTTCATCCCCTAAAATTGTATGTAGATATCAGAGCCTGTATACCTTTGTTGTATGGCTCCACTGTGGTCGAAATGGAGCTGTAGAGATAGTTGCGTGTGGTTACAGCTTCTATGTACGTGGCTGAAACTATGCGAGACAATTGCAATTACACAAGGACTCATCTTTTGTTTAGAAGTTTGCAAAAGGTTACTCGGTAGAATATTGAAATGCATGACGACAATGAATATTGGCTCGACTAAACAACCCGCGCTGCTCTGGTGTGCAAGAGGAGAGATCTTCCCAGTGCTTTTGCTACGCAACTACGAAAAAATTCGGCTGCCGACACTGGCAACTTCCAATACGGTATTGGGTAGTTATATCACGTGACCTGCGAGTTGAAATGATGAAATGTGGTTTTGTAAGACTTTTGAGAAGAGGAATAGAACTAGGCTCATAAGAAGCTCCATGACTTACATGTTCAAGTGAGACCATACAGCGGGAGACCTTTATTGAATATGTCGGAAGGTGCTCGCACATTTTTTATTGGGTTCTGCTTGAGAAATCCATGTTTCCACAGTGGTTCGAGTTTTTTTTTTGGCGCTGGGTTATCGTAAGAGACTACTAAAATGGACTATCTGAAGAACCACGCTCTCGAAATAGCTTTAAGCCTGGCTCCGTTCGCTTATAAATAAACAGCTCAATTTCATGGACAGAGATTCAAAATTGAGGTCCAAGCGCTTATCGAGGAAAGCTCCACACAATGACTTAAGAATCCTAAAAAAATTTTCGAAAACAGGAACAGGCCCCAAAATTACTTGATTAATTTATAAGTTGGATAAGTTTTCAAAAAAGAAAAAAGATTCTTCTCGACTGTTTAACTAGGGCCAGCTGAGAAAAATTAGAATACACTCAGGGTAACTTTTATTGAAGAAATATTACTCCCATCTCTGGCTGTCTCGTAATATCTATCCACACTCTCCTCACTTTATACCACCAAAGCAAACTGTTAATGAAGCAAGTTCGAAAGGAATGACTTTGCACTCTCTGTGGCAAACGAAAATATTTACTATGCTTCCACTTTGTCGCATGAGATCTTTGTGCGCATCCAACACCAATCACCAAAATATGTCACATCCAATCGCTTGTCGCCAAAGGACTATGTGACAGCACATAGATAAACCACAGGCGTTCAAGCGTATTTATGAGCTTCCAGAGACTAACTTGCACCACACGCACACACGCGCACACACCAAATAGCGTAAGTAATATTGAAACATGCCAAACATTGATGGAATTCTTGTAAGCGCTCATGTTGACACTACACTTTCTCAATAAACTACACACCGCACTGCTTTGCGTTCACTTGGGGCAAAAGTTTTCAGTTGCGGTTCTCGGAAAGTGTGAAGCGTAAAAGCGGCTTTTGAAGTGACAGCAGCACAACACCAAATATCATTGAACGTTGTTTTTTCGATTTTCTTTTTCTTGTAGTTGTTATTGTAAATTTTGCACAAAATCGAAGAGCAAGAAAAAGAGTAGACAGATAGATTTTGGGGGTTCATCAAGCCACTGTTTGAGTGAGGAATGTTCGTTCGTACTAGGGATGGCGAACCGCTCAAAGATTTTTCAGATTGATTCTAAACTTTCAGAATTCTCCAATAGTTCAGCTTAAGAAAAGAAAGAACTTTCCGGAAAACAAATTGGGGGTTTTAATATTAGTGGAACCACAATATTTTTTATTTAATTTTCACTAAAAATATCGTTTCCTATAAATTATTTACTTCACTTTCTTTGTTAATAAAATCTAAAATTGGAATATACAAAAACTTGAAAAATCAACAAAAAAAAAAAACAAATCTTTACAAAATAAAGCACACACATTTGCAATGAGAAATATATCGCAAAATTCTCGGCCCTAAACAAGCACGTGATTCCGGGATTCACATCTCTAGTATGCACGTTAGTTCATAAATACTTGAAAAACTTTTCCAACCACAAAACAGGAGTAATGCAAAAGAAAAACCATAAATTACATTGATCCGATCTTAATCAGCTTTGTCAAGCAAAAATGTCAAAAACTTTCAAAAATCAATGTCACATTTCCGCTCTTCCTTTGCGGGTGAGAGCAGGGGTAGAGAGTTTTAAAATTGATATTTGATTCATATGACCTGTCTGTTCACCCTTTAAATGCTTTGCAAAGCAGTATGTTGAAGGAAGATTTTTTAACGACTTCAACTTCAAGCAAAACAGTCAGCGTCTGAAGAGAGATGTGTGGTATTTTCAAAGTTAGAAACACTCCCACAGTAAATGCTTTCAATCATTTATTTCTTGAATATCCTCAATCCTTTAACAAATGTTTAACATATTAGATAATGGCGTCGAATATCCAGATATTTATTAAACTGAGGGACTGCATTGCGTTGAAATAGCCAGGCGAACATGGCTAAATCGACTCGGCTCATCAACCTCATAAACTCAACATGCTCGGTGGCCGTACCATACCCATGAAAGGTATAATTAAATATATTCCAAACTTTAGTGCTTAAAATTTGATTAAGTTAAGTGGCGTAGGGTGGAATGGCTAAGTAATGGCGAAAGAGATTTTAGTTAAGGCAGGGGAGAGGGATCCCAAATTAACCTAAAAAATAATCATAGATGTTAATATTTATTATGATTGAAAGCAGACCTGCTAAATAGTGATTATTAATCTTAATCATCGATAATCAAGTTGAATTTTTTGTTGTTTTTGTAACAATTTTTAGAATAATTAATCGATTAGGATTAAATTTTATGTTCGATTAATGGGGATTTATTTCGTTTTCTAATTTAATCCTAGGATTAATCAATTTAAATTAATTGCTGGGATTATATTATGTTATTTGTTGGATGAATTCATAAAAAAAGGACAAAAATGTAAAAAATTTTAATTTGAACTAATATAGAAATATTTGAAATTTGTAATTAATCCTCGTTAATCGCAATTAATTAAAAATATTAAACAAATTGAAATTTGGATTAATTTAATCCTAATTGCCTAATTATTATAAAAATGTTCGGTTACAATAAATAATCAATTAAATTAAAAGAGCAGTTTATTATAATTGATTTTTAATTTTAATCCAGATTTAACAGGTCTGGTTGAAATTCGAACGGGGCCCATGTGAATATTAATAATTTTCCACTTAGTCCGAAACTGAAAAGTGCTCAAACCAAAAAAAGGTGCCCCAAAGGGCAGTGAATCCCCTCTACCACATAAGAGTTTTATTACCGCACAAGCTGCTGCCACTTCTCTTTGCATACTCTTAGAAGTTATTTGTGTATAAAGAATCACTGTGTCTCTCCTACCACAATTTGTTTAACTTCTTTTCTTTCTCTTTATTTTCCTTTTTAATGATTGCCGACCTCGCATCGCCACCTGTCTAGTCTCGCCGGCATCTGACATTATATAATAGCTGCCCTTTTTACTAACAACTCTTTAGCGCATCAAAGCATATGTGTTGGTTTTTGCGGCGAAGGTGTTCATATGTGAAAAATTGTCATGTTGATACATCCTCATCTGCGTCATGCGATGAAATCGTTGTTGGTGAGCTGGTCTTTATTGGTCTACTTGTCTATATGTATATGAATTAGGATTGCAAATTTTGTGGGATTTCAACAATTACGGGATTGTCGGTGGTATGATATTGCGATCGTGAACTAATAACGAGACTTGGGTATTCGAATTTTCCATATGTTTCGGGCTTTTTAAGCAATTTCTAAAATAGATATTAACTTTTTCAAGAATGTGTGCTTATGCTTCCGCATAAGCAAATCATCATCAAAGAAAATTTAAATATTCCAAAACTATTGTTAAAAAATTTAACAACTTCCCTGTCCCCATACAAAGTGTTTTGTGACTGCCCCACGTCCACTAGTTTTTTTTATTGCTTAACTGTGTAATATGAATATATATTATAAAATACTATTTTTGTAAACAATTTGACCTTTATTGACCTTTTTTAGGCTATTTTATTTTGTGAGTCAAATGTGACTCACGAACGTGGCAAAAACAATTTTTTTTGCCACATTCATTGGCCACGTTCAATGAGTCACATGTGAACATATAGGACCATAAGTAAATTATAATAAAATAATCTGCATGACAGATAAGTTTTTAGGCGCGTTTGTCTAAAAGTTCAGTACGAATTATCCAGCAACGAATTTATTCTCAATTTTCAAGTATTCTCGCCCAATGAGACATGATGGACAATTTTTACAATTTCAGGAAAAAATTGCGAAATTTTCTTTCAATTGCCTAAAGTTTGGGTCTTTTGCTATACGCTCACATAGAATTCACAAATATATAAAGACACGTTCATAGCAAGAAAGCTTCTTAAAGTTGTATAGGGAAATGAGTCACATGTGACTCATGAGCTTATTTGAAAACGCTCTCGTGAGTCACATATGAGGGAAGTTGCTAATATAATTTTCAATAATAAATCACGCATATTTAGTTTTCATTTACACATTTCCAAACCCGAAAAAAACGGCATATTCGACACTTAAAAAAGCACGTTTTGCTGAGCTTTTCAGCTCTACCATGTACTAAGGTATTTATTTACTGAAATGATTTTCCATCATTTTTCACTTGTCTCCTCTGCACGTTTTTGCTTCATGTCTCAGTTTGATTCGAAACTTGATGTCCTTCTTTTACAGCTTCATTTATGAAAACCCTTTCGCCTTTCGCCTTCCGTGTCCACCGTATCGTCTGTATCCTCTGTATCCTTGTAAATACTTATTGTTGTTTTAAAACTGATTTGTTCTCTTGCATGTTCAACATATTCATATCAACGCTTCAACATATCAGCTTCAAGTCGATTTCTTCAAAAGCTTGTTTATTTTCTTTTGCTAAGCGTTGTCTGTGGTTGTGGCACGGTTTCAGCTTCTTCCTTTTTTGTTGTTCGTAGCGTTTGTTCATTCCCTTTGACTGATAGTTCTAAACTTATTATGGCATTTCATCGTTCGGTTTGTTTGTGTATTTGTAAATTGTATAATGTCATTCGCAGCAGCTTTCACTTAGTTGATGAAACAATTTGTTATCTGGTACCAGTGCATAGCCTCATAGTTTCTATGACGAAATCGCGTTGAGTGATTAAAAGTTTTTTGCTAAGCTTCAAGAAAAGCACTTCGAGAGTTGTGAATAGCGGTAATTAAATTTTACAGAGACGAAGTTTGTGGAAAACATGTATGTATTTGGTTTGTTATGTCTAAAGCTGTCAAGTCATACTACAAAAAATAATTAATATTTGTTATTTCGCTAAAAAAGTTGGTGGCATATCTATGGAAGTAAATCTAAATATTGGTATAACCCCTATTCGCTCTTAGTGATAACTAGCAGAGTTACAGTTACCATGAAAACTATCAAGAACGCATTCTAGAGGAAGATTATATTGCTTCCTAGTATGAGGCTGTAATGTTTTCGGAACATTTTTAAAAATGGAAGAATAATTCAGGTCAATGGTTTATTTATCGAAATGCGATACAGGCGTTAACGAAAGATCTCGTATTTGATGATTATCATATTGGGATATGCTTGTTATTAAAGAAAAATAAAGGTGAATGTGTAACGATATCTAATATTTACCTTTTCGAAGTACGAAAACTTTATAACTAAGCATGAGTTTTGCGGTACAATTACTGTTCTGGTTGTTGTCGTTGTTGTTGTTGTATTAACAGTACTGCTCTGATTATTGGGTATGTCCGGGCACAATATACCACCCGGTCGCAGTGCTATACTCGATTTATTCTATCTATCTATCTTGGGTATGTCGACTTAACCACAAAAATTAACGGGTTTATAGTGAATAGACAGCACCCATTTGGGTGAAACCCGAGTCATCAAAATTTGTATTTCATTGCCAAAGAAAGATCATTGATTTGAGAAAACTATAATATAAAAAATTATCAATATATGCCCCAAAGGATGGACATGCTCCTTTAAAGCTCACTCCTGATTCATCCCTAACTAATCGTATTTTCTGCAGCACTTGTATACATACACTTATACATACATAACTCTCAGTGGCTTCAAGCACGCAAATCCATTAATGTTTCAGTCGATAAATATGAAAACACATCAAAAAGCATATTTTGGCAAAGTGCTCCGATTACGCATTTCCGGTACGTTAAATATCAGCAAAATGAAGTGGACAGTGGCATTTAAAGTCGGAACATCATCTTTATTCAAACAGAGAGCTTACGTGTTGCACATCTAAATATATATGGACATATTGAGGTTAAGGTTCTTGCCCTGCAAGAAAAATATGATTACTTTAGTTTAGTGAGAATAAACAAGGTTATTAGAGCAGTTGATTGGGAACACCAAATTCCAAAATGCATAATAATTTTGGGCAACATATGCGAAAAATTTCCAAGCCAAATTTTAGTTTTGAAACAAAATCTGAATTTTTTTTTTCGTTCTAATAGATCAACTAAATACACAACAACAAGGTTTTGAAAGCTCTAACCTTTCATTAGGGGTCACACAAAATTAATTTCTGACAGAAACATCGACTTAGAAACTACTGGATTTCCTACAGGGCATTTGTACTTTCTATTGGGCTTGTAAGCACAAACCGCATAAGTGCCGAAGAGAATTGCCAACAAAAAGAAATCCACAAAATGAAGTGCAAAGAAGCTATTGAAGGTCAGAAAATAAAATAAAAGTGATTCTTAAACTTTCGTTTCCTTGTGTAAATGGCAATAGAAGAATGAATGCGTGTAGTACGCCAACTGGGAGTCATAGAATTATTCGTATTTCTATTTGTCTGCAAAGTAATTTCATTTTATGGCATCTAGACAAGACGCGTCATCTTGGGGAAATGCACTCACTACACATGACCAATTGCAACAACTTTTTTTGTGTTTCAACATGAAAATACTCTTAACCGCAAACAAATGTCATTTCAAGCCACCAACAAATGCTGACATATTCCATTAAAAGCAGACGAAAAGTACCTACTAAACATGACGAGGAGACGTGTCGATGTGGGAAGAGTGGAATGAGTGGATGCTAGATATTGCAAGATATTATCATTCATGTCCTCATGTACATGGTCAATATCTCAGTCAAGGCAAACCGGACACTGCTGTTGGAGGCCAAGAACTTAGGAGGATGAGGGTTTCATTTCGAAATGCGTATACAATTGTGTTCATTGTATTTTATCTATAATATCTCCGAAATTGCACTCAGCGGGCTGTGGGGGTTAAGATTGTTTTTTTTTTTTTCGATATTTCCCGAAGGCTTAAAGCGTAATAAATTGTGTTCCAAAAGTATGCAAATTTCCTGAGAAACTTTTCTGTTGCCTAAGACTACAAGGTGGGCCCAAATTTTATGCCACTAAAAAGCTTTTTAGGTAAAGTTGCTGCCTAGTAGTCAAGCCCAAAATTGCATGCTCCCACCCGAAATGATATACTACTCACGACCTTGAACGTAATGAACTACTTTAACTAGTTGTTGAAGCTCTTATAGAAATATATATAACTAGCAGACCCGGCAGACGTTGTTCTGCCTGACCAGTGACTTCCCTAGAAATACATTTTCAAATATTTTTATTTAACTTTTAACATTCCATTTATTGCAGTGCTTTAGGATATATGTACAATGTTTGTGGCTTTAAAGTCTTTGGTATAAACAAATAAATTTTTTGGATGTCCAACTCAAAAAACGGATCTTTTGAACTCAATGGGTATGACAAAAACCATTATG
This sequence comes from Sphenella marginata, assembly GCA_951509765.1. Classification (NCBI taxonomy): domain Eukaryota; kingdom Metazoa; phylum Arthropoda; class Insecta; order Diptera; family Tephritidae; genus Sphenella; species Sphenella marginata. The sequence continues at coordinate 26,771,331 of OX608080.1, read as the reverse complement.
CGCTGCTGAGCAGATGTATAGTTAGTACTTATTTAATTATATCCAATATCTACCTATAATACTCTGGATATGTATGAACGGAAATAACAAACAAAAAAAATTAAGTGCTTTGATTAAGATTTAAGAACGTTAAAATGTCACTAAAGCAAATACATTCAGGGATATAACGAATTGAAATATTACTTAGCTTGTGGTCTTGGAACTGCCCACTTTTCCAAAGAATTTACAAATGTAGCCTATGTACATATGTCGTACCCAACGAAGATTTTAACGTATTGGAAAAGTTTAAAACAGATCAACAGGTGCCACGCCCACATTTCCCAAATTATATAATTCTTGACCAAGGGACACACATATCCAAAAATCATTAGTTTAGACCAAAAATATTCAAAGTTATAATGATTTAAATTTTATATAGCCTGGGGGCGTGGCACAACAATCTTCTGAACCAATCTGGAAATTTAGAGAAGATCGACCATAAACTTTGAACTTATTGAAGTACAAACAAAACACAAAACATGTGGGCGTGGCACCGCCCACTTTTCCAAAATTATATACATCTTGACTAAAGGATACACATATCCAAAAATCTTAAATTTAGACCCAATATGTTCAGAGTTATGAAGATTTTAAATTTTATATAGCCTGGGAGCGTGGCACCGCCTACTTTTCCAAAAATTGATATAGCCTGAATCGTACACAACAATCTTCTGAACCAATCTTGAAAGTTTAAAAGAGATCGACCATAAACTTTGGACATTATTGAAGTACAAACAAAACACAAAAAATGTGGGCGTGGCACCGCCCACTTTTTCAAAACTATATACATCTTGACTAAAGGACACACATATCCAAAAATCTTTAATTTAGACCAAATATGTTCAGAGTTATGAAGAATTTAAATTTTATATAGCCTGGGGGCGTGGCACTGGCTACTTTTCCAAAAATTTATATATGTAGCCTAAATCGTACACAACAATTTTCTTAACCAATCTTGAAAGTTTAAAAGAGATCGACCATAAACTTTGGACATTATTGAAGTACAAACAAAACACAAAAAATGTGGGCGTGTCACCGCCCACTTTTCCAAAATTACACAAATCTTGACTAAAGGACACACATATCCAGAAATCATTAATTTAGACCAAATATGTTCAGAGCTATGAAGAATTTAAATTTTATATAGCCTGGGGGCGTGGCACCGCCTACTTTTCCAAAAATGTATATAGCCTAAATCGTACACAACAATCTTCTGAACCAATCTTGAAAGTTTAAAAGAGATCGACCATAAACTTTGGACATTATTGAAGTACAAACAAAACACAAAAAATGTGGGCGTGGCACCGCCCACTTTTCCAAAATTACATAAATCTTGACCAAAGGACACACATATCCAGAAATCATTAATTTAGACCAAATATGTTCAGAGCTATGAAGAATTTAAATTTTATATAGCCTGGGGGCGTGGCACCGCCTACTTTTCCAAAAATTGATATAGCCTAAATCGTACACAACAATCTTCTGAACCAATCTTGAAAGTTTAAAAGAGATCGACCATAAACTTTGGACATTATTGAAGTACAAACAAAACACAAAAAATGTGGGCGTGGCACCGCCCACTTTTCCAAAATTACATAAATCTTGACTAAAGGACACACATATCCAGAAATCATTAATTTAGACCAAATATGTTCAGAGTTATGAAGAGTTGTAGTTTTATATAGCCTGGGGGCGTGGCACCGCCCACTTTTCCAAAAATTAATATAGCCTATGCTTTAACCCATGATCCCAAGAATATACTGTGAAAATTTCATAAAAATCGGTTGAGTACTTTGGACGCCCATAAAGGACACACAGACACACAGACACACAGACACACAGACACGCAGACACACAGACACACAGACACACATTCATTTTTATTTATAAGATTGAAGTGGTAGCACAAATTTTCATCTTGCTAGCATTTCGCTAGCTCTCAAAAGCAGCTTTATTGCCACCACTCTCAGCGCACTTTCCACTCTTCTCGAATGCCTTTAATATTCCCTTCAACACGTGCTTATGTCATGTTATTGTCGTTGATGGTTTTTGGCTAAGAGAATGCTTTCTATATTTTATGATTATTGTGTCATGACGCATAGATACTCAGCAGCGAGATACTCGTATGTATGGACTTCGGATTACATATTTCGTGAGTACATTTTTACTCACTTCTGATCGGTCGTTTAGTACTCGTTCGAATTGTCTATTTACGCTTTATGTGCTTTGTGGCTCTTACTTTTTGGCGCTACTTTTAATAGATCTCTTGAGCATTCTTTGTACGTATTTTATGAGCCAATCTATTAAGTGCTAGTCGTTACGTATTATGCGGCAAAAATGTGTGCTACTGTCTATTGATTGGCTTCGAACTATGTAGGAGAGCTTGATAAGGAACGGTAATTTTGTGGCACTTATGAAATGTTAATTGATATTTTTATTGGTAGTCCTTTCATTTTGAGTAGAAGCTCTTACCGCAGCACTTTTAACCCTGCTTTCATAATGTACGTCTGCGAGGCGTATAAAATTCGTGTTGAATTAAGGGCTACGAAATAACGTTATGAAGGCAGGATTAATTAAATTTGTGAAATCGTTGAAAAACTTCATTTAAAGTTGTAATGGACAGACTCACAAGGGAATTTCTTAAATCCTCTGGGGTAATGCGGAAAAATTTAATAGATAAATATAGATAGGCTTTAACTCTACCGCTTAGACTACGGGAACTTCAGGGTTAATCAGAAGAGAAACATTTTTTTGAGAAAATCTAAATTTTATTATTTCAATTTTAAATGTTAAAATAGAGGACTGGATGGAAGGTTAACCTATTTTAAAATATTTTTCATAAACGACCTATCTCAGCTTAAAATTTATTGAATGTTCATTCAGATAGCGCGTTCCTAAAGCAAATTTTGAAATAGGGCCTTATTGAAAAAAATTTCGAGCTGGGCGTTCTTCCAAACAATTCTGAGAGAGCCGTCGAAATGTTGGAGAAAACTTAGCTGGCTGAGCTTCGGCTGTCGAATAATACGCTTGGATTTTGTAGGAATTTGGCAAAGTCGAAGCAACGGTAGACAACTAATCCATCGATTTCCTGTTTAAATACACAAAGTATCTATAAACTATAAAGGTAAGCCAATGTTTATCGATGTGTTAGAAAAAATGACACCGAAGATGGCGCAACTCCGAAACCAAATTTTGCCAATTTATGATTAAAAAATTATTAAGATTGTTTAATGTGATTTTAAAGGTGACTCACTGTACTAGTTGCAGTTGTTGTTACAGCTAAGGGTATTATCGTTATTATTTTTCTTCATTTTCGATCACTTAGAGAAACTTCACGAACATTGCGAGATGAAGTCGGATACATTCCACCATTCCGTCAGGAACGTGTTATGATATTTCGAAACTATTTGCTAACAAATTTCAAAATAATTCTTAATTCGTTGGGATTTTTTTATCAATCGGGACCTTTCGTAATACATTTTATTTCATTTCAGTCTCTTTTGAATAACCTTCGTCGGTACTATGGGACTGTTTGCCACTTGTCTGTATAATTTTTAAACGGGATCGGGCATTTTAGAATTTGTATTTTTGACCTAATTTTTAACCTTGAAAATTCCCCCAATCTCAAACTTGTACCTGTTAATGCTTGCTTAGCTAAAATGTTCACAGTTTTTTCTCACGTTCGAGTTCCATTATTTCTTTGCAAAACTTTTTCGCAAACTCGATTTTCAACTTCCCGCTCGCCTTACACATACATAAATGCTCTTTGCTTTCGCAGTTTCTGCTAATTATCTGATCATTGCCAACAGAAACGTGCTCGACAGCTGCCTTATATCTAAGAATTTCTTTTTTTTTTTTTCGTTTTTCCAACATTTGCCACAGCCAATCGCTTAAATGGCTGGTACGTGCCATCGGCTAAACTCATTGCGTTTCATAATGAAATTCGCAACTTTTCGCTCTCTCATTTCCAGAACCCAACTTATATATGTATTATTTTTGTAGACAACTTACTTTTAAATGATTATGATCTTATCTTGAAATACATTCAATTCGATTGCGTTTCGATTTGTTACGCCAAGCAACCCAATCCAATCAACCGAACCACGCCGTACCCAACTCATCAACCAAGCAATTCTGCATTTTCACTTATCGCGATTGACATGTCACATGCCACATGCCACATGCCACATGTTGCCAAAAGCTACCACACGCTGCTCTATCGCTACTCTCAATATCGAAATGAACAATGTACATAGTTTCATTTTTAGCGATTTTAACATTTTGTTGCATAATATTTTGTTGTTTACACAATTGCGGGTTGCGCCAACCTCCCCCCTCCCCCCCCCACACCAAAAATGTCGGCTCTACACACTCAGCTCACTTTTTGCAATTTTATTTGTTACAAACTAAGCTTCGCTATCATTTCCCCCCCCACCCACCTTCTGTAAGTTTTGCCCTGCAGACTGTTGCTGTGTCTATTTTTTTTGTTGTTATTTTTTTGTTGGTATCATTTGCGGTGCAAAAATGTTGTCACCACTTTGTTGCAATAATATTTATTTTTCGTGTTCTGATGCATGTTACCGTTAGCCTTTACCCCATAATAGCTCAGTCCGCTTTTTTATTGCAATTTTTTTTTACGTAATTGGATGTTTTGTTGTTGCTTTTGTGTTCGTTTTCTTATTCGCTTGGCTGGTTGATTTTATTTCTGGTTGACTGACAGGCTCAAGTATTTGGTGGATTGAATGTTTGTTTGTTTGTTTTCTTTTGGTGGCGTGCTTTTGGCTGCTTTCTCAAGTGTTGGTGTGCGCATTGATGGATCAAAATATTTTGAAAGGTCGAAACTTCAAAGTGCCATTGCGGAAGAACGTCCAAAACGTAAGCTTTAAAAGTTATTGGCATTTATGAGGGTTGATTGGGGTTACTCAAGTGCTTTAAGCACATAATGACGAGAAATTGCTAAAAAACAGGAGGAAAGACTACTCAAAGAGGCGTATGCAAGCTTACTTTAAAAAACACTTAAATAATTAAAAAGTTATTCTAGGCTAAATATCGGATTTGAGACGCATGCTAAGTCCGAAATCAAACATCTGCAATCTGAAAGTATAGAGCTCGAAGATTCCTAGGTACTTTCTGATCGTTTGAATTCTCGGTTAAACGCCATAAGACTTCTCAGATGTTATGAAAAACTACTTGGTTAGAACTAGATCTCAGCGCACGTCAAGCCTCTCGCTGCTTGCTTTGATTAGGACGTGGAGACTTAACTCAAAAACAGTTGAATGTCAGGTCGTTTGTTAAAAATTATGTTGAACAAAAATCCCAAGCTTTACTGCAACGTTCCATCTACAAGCTCAACAAAAATAGTTCTTTGTAGATTTGAGAAATATTGTAGTTTACCAATTTGATATTGCTATAAATCGTGGGACCAGCGCAATTTCTTTGAATGTAAAATTTTACCCCACAAACGTTGCAACTGTCACACTCCGAACTCTTCCAGTTTCAATCCAACTATTGCAGCTTAATCTTAATAAATATTTGTGTAACTAGTTGCAACAAAATCTGTGCAACCTCAAGATTTGCACTTTGACTTTGTCAAATGGCTAAAGTAAATCACTTAATCCAAACCAAAAAAAGTGCATAAGTTAAGCGCACAAGTCTGTTAACTGCAGTCAATGTGCAACCAAAACTTGCAACATGCACGAAATCGAGGGCGGTGACATGAATTTTGTTGTATGTTTGAGGGAACTAAATAAATCAGAAAGCTAATAGTAAAAGTTTATATTTGCACATTGCACGAAAATAAGTAAAGGGTCTTACAATAGGTACTGCGAAATAGCTCCCAACGCAAAAAAAATGAAATAACTCCCAAATATTTGGCATGTGTTCTGCACATAAAAAACATGGGTCGGGCCCCCAAATCAGAATTTGACCTGGGTCATTTTTCGGTTTTTCGCAAATATTTTCCAAAATATTGAAAATATTGGTTGAGCGGAGTTATATTCATGCTCCTGGGACCGAAACGCGTCTTTTGATACCCCTCCCGACATTTTTGGACTCGTATTAGCGCTCGGTTCCCCACGTAAACCATTACCAACTTATGTAAAAATATAAGCTTATGGATGAATTTTGAAATACTAAATAAATTACATATGAAATTAAGATTGGGAGTTATTTAATTTTTTGCGACTTATTTCATTTGGGAGTTATTTCATGTTTTTTGGGACTTATTGTTTTATTTTGAAATAACTCCCAAATATTGGGACTTATTTCATTTTCCTCTTTGCGAGTTATTTCATTTCTGTATGTTGGGAGTTATTTCATTTTTTTGGGACTTATTTCATTTGAATTTAAATCATCTTAAACTTTATCTTTATGCTACAAATTTTGGGGAAGTTTGGTTTTTTGCCGTCTGTAAAATATTATCAGGAGAGTTTCTTGTCACTTCCGCTTGAGGTACTGAAATTGGTTTCTATCATTACTAAAGGATATAGAAGCTAGTAGTCGTTGTCGCTACCTATCAGGTCGAGCTTATTTTCGTATTTGTACACACACAAAAAGTTACCCGACCAATAAGTAAGGGCATTAGGCTGAATTTGTTGTTGTAGTAGCACTACGTCCTGCCTAGTTGGCATTTTGAAAAGTGATTTTTTTAAATAGCATTAGTTCACGCTATTTCTATTATCTGTTTTTCAACGCCCAATCGCCCAAAAGTCCTCTGCAATTGTGTTGAGGTCGTGTGTTTTTAAGAGAAATTTCATTATAGAGAGTTCTTCAAATAAGTTCTGAGATAATCTCTTTTAGACTCCAATGCTGTGATTGGAATATGTTATTCTTGTCACGAGGTTCGAAATCAATCACCCGACAAACAATTCCATTTTCAGACTCATCTCAAGAATGGTTTTGTGGTAGTCTCAGAAAAGTTTTCATAGTCCCGCACTACTTTTGCTTCATCTTGTTTATTTGGAAATATTTTCCAGATTTGTTCGAAATTAAATCGGTACTGTTTCGGAATACTTTTTAGATTACTAAGTATGGTTTTTATAGCAGTTTTTGGGAAATAAAGTGGATTTGGTATTGTTTTAGAGCAGGCATCGGCATTCTCATACATGCAAACAATTCATTTCGTGAATGTGTGTGTCACACATATAGGCGAGCACAATTACACAAATTTTCTCATAGTTCGGCTTTACGCATATATATATTTTTACGTGGGTGACTATCTAATAATGGCTGCGCAATTGATTACTAAGGTTTTGCATGACAATTTCAATATATTCTGACAAATGTAGCGCACATCTCCAACAACTGTGCAACTAAAAACAAACATTTTTTTTTTAATTTTTGTGTTTTTTTTAATTTTTTTTTGGGGTTTTTTTTTAATACTAAGCAGACAGCTTCCCCGTCTAAATTTTCTGCAAAGAAAAATCGCATTTCCCACTCTAAATTAAATTTTGCCATAATTGCGTTCGTAAACATACAGGGATATATCAAAAATATGTAGGCACCCACGTAAGCAAGAAAAATCGATGCGCATAAACGACAACGTTCTTGCTTGCATGAAAGTTGGATAGGAACTGATCATATTTTTGGATTTGTGTTGCTAGCTCTCGCACCTGCGCTCGCATGTACGTGTGAAACACTTACGCTCTTGCCCAGCTCAGTGAGCTATGGGCTGCCGATGCCTGTTTTAGAGACATTTCAGGATGATATATAATCCATTTTGAGATTATTTCTCAACTAGTTGTCGTTTGTTTCAGAATGGTTTTTATGGACTTTTTCGGCAATACTTTGCCATAATTTTCTTTATTATTTTAGAGTCACCTCGGGGTTGCGCTCATGTTATTTTGGAACTACATATTTCGAAACGATATCTTAATGAATATTTTAAGTTTTTCCGGACCATATCGTGTTGTAGACTAGCTGGGCTTATATGACATTTTTTGATAATTTTACTCGGCTACCTAAATTGTGAATTTGTTTAACTTCTTTTGAGCCACCCTATACTTGCTGGCCTATGTAGTCGTTGAATATGCGCTCTCCACGTCAAATGTGTGAGCTACCATGCTGCGAAAACAATTACTTTTACGAGACATTTATTATTTGGTGAAATGTATTTATTTTGTAGTTTTACGATTGTACAAAAGAAAATAAGTTCTGCACTACTAATGGATTTCTTTTGCTTTACCTTTCTTTGTTTAATTTCTTTGCAGGTATGTAATCTTCAAAAACGCAGAAGGTACTGCAGCAGTTACAAAAGTTTTTATACCGTTAAGTATTTTTGTTATACTCGTAAAAGCGAAAGGATGTTACAGAAGACTTCGACAAGGTAAGCCAACTGTACGAGTAATACATTGTTGGAATAAAGTTGAGTTAACCGACAAAGTTGCGGCAAAGAGGACAAATGTTTGTAAGTTGACTTCGGAATTGAGCTGTAAGAGGACACCAATGCAAGATTGCACATTACATTCAGTGCTTCAGCTACCGTTCTAATGTCTACTTACCTCATAAAATATTTTTCTGTCTACGTTTTAGATTTTAGTTTTTATTGACAGCAAATTCCTACTGTGATTGATGAGCTGAGGGTGGGGTATTAGCTCCAAGGAGTTATAAGATAGTTGTTCCTCTATTTTAAATTTTATTGTAAATTTAGCTGATCCGTTAATGATCGGTGTTCCGTTCCTGGTCACTCTTACGGTTCTGGTTTAAGTCATTTTCACAGTTCCGGTCATGATCGAGGTTCGGGTTGTGGTTAGGGTCGTCTCCTTCCTTCTATCTCCATTTGATTACCATTACTGTAATCGTCTTAATCATTCCCTTTATTATCATGACCGCCGTTAACATCACCACCACTGAGCATAGTTTGTCGCTTGCACTTATCAGTCGTATCTCGTAGTAAATGTGTGCTCCCTAAAATCAATGTTACTCCGTTTTTTGTGAGCTTTTGTAATAAGCTTACGACACGCAACAATGCGGCGTGTTTTACACTCATCAGTGCACCCACCACCTGACCCACACACCTGTACAACATAAGTACTGCGGTATTTGGTAAACTAGGTGAGTCTATTTACTTACTTCTTAGCTCACTTTTGTTGCTACTATGCTAGTAGCTCGCAACGAATCGTGTTACTTATCGCTTAACAGCAAATCTGATAAACGTTGACGCTCAACGCTGGCACTCGCCCAAAGCACTCACTTTGATTTTGAGCGTCCTTTTTAGTAGCAAGAAAAAATCTTTTATAGTTTTTCTGTTACTTCATGAAGGTGTTTGTTTTTTTATTTTTCTTTTTCTTCGTCTTTGTTGCAATACTATTATGTGGCATGCCACACATATACTTACATGCATTCCATTACATATACATATTGTCAGCCCACATCACCATCACGCGCAAGGATATTCATACATATGAGAGTAGCACTAACTTTTGTTCTCTATTACATTTTCGCTAAAAGGAAGTCTTTGTTAGCACTCAAGTACTACTAGAAATATTTTTGTTTTCTTGTTCTTTGTTAAAATTTTGTTGCACGTCGTGGTATGTGTGCTGTCGTTGCATTGCTCGGGTAAAAGCTGTTACATCGCGTTGGTATTTGTTGTAAGTAAACATTACTAGCAGAAGCCGATAAGACGTGTGTGAATTTTTGTGGTAAATGAAGTTGGGTGTTTAGGTAAAATAAAAAGCAAAAACAATTTAAAAATTGCGGTTTATTTGCTTTGAAGAAAATGCACATTTTCAAGTTCAGTTAATGTTGTTAAATTTTAGGAAAAGTGCAGATTTACATTGAGAGTGTAGGTTTCATTACCCTTAATCGAAAGAAAGCTCACATTTTTAAAAGCTAACTGGGCTACAGACTTTTTCTATAAAAATACTCTCTTACAATACTAGGTTTGATACACACATCCCGAATAATTTTTAAAAAATTCAACCCTTTAATGAGTCGTCCTAGTCACATTATTCAAAATTTCATGCAAATCAGCTAAGCTGTTTCAGCAACAGTAGTGATTGAGCAAACAAAGCTCAAAAAGCTTAAAGTTACATGCTTTGCCAATAATTAGGTGGGATTTATCAGCCAAATACAAACAGTATATCGACAGCCACACTGCAAAACCCTGTATGTTCAAAACCAAAAAGTTTTCAGGAGAGGGAAAAAACTGTAATAATTATAACGTATGTAGGTATATGAGCGACGGTTTTTTCATTTCACCACTGGAAAGAAACGGGAAGTTGTAACCCTATTTTGACTGAATTTTAATGTGCGAAATATCACGATCTATGGGAAAGGCTCAGAACCTTATTTTTGGAAAAATAATGACTTACGGGGTTTTGCAGTATGGCTGTCGATATACAACAATAACAGCAATATATACTCTATATTTCAAGATAAACTTGAGGTGATACATTTTTGAAAAATTCGGTAGGCACAAATTCTAAGGAAAATGTGTTTACCACCGCTTTCCTATGACTGAACAAATCTCATAAAGAATGTTTTTAGAATACGATTTGAGAATTATGTCCCATTTGGTTTGATAACACTACGTTTCTCCAATGTTTCTCGAGTAGTCCTCTAACGTTAGAGAATTGTTTGAACTAAAGATTTGTGCTGTATATTCGCTTCCATTCGTTCCTACTTGCTTTAGTTTGAGTTCATGTAACGTAAAGTTATTGTTTTATTTTCCACACGCAATTATGCAAATGCCTTGCATTGGCAAGAGTAAAGATTTTATTGCATAATTGCGTTTGCATTTTGGAATTTCTACTCCTCACATCCGCCAATTCTGCACAATTTCGCACATTAATATTGTTTGTTAACGAAGTTATGGTATATGTACCTTAATAGGTGTGATAAGTGCCGCAGGTTGTCTCCCAGTGAGAGAGTTAAAACTTATGTCTCTTGCAGTGTTCGGACTTCTAACACTTAAGTGATAAATCCACCATACCTTTTCCCCAACCTTTATGCAGAATCTTGAGAATGGTAGGAGTTCCAAACTGGTTTGTTCCTAGTTAAAAACTAGTATGTAAATAATTCATTTATAGGCCAGACAATGAAATATAAATGCTTTCAAAAGAAGCCTCCAAAAGATTAAAGTCAATGAGAACGAAGAGACATTACCAGAAAAAAATATTTTCTTAGGATTTTCTAATGATTCGGCCACTCGTCTTTTTGGCTCCATGTATGCGGTGTACTTCTACTTTTTTTTATTCCCAACATTAATTCTCCAACATTAAAAATAAGAAGTCCGAACATTGGTTACTGGTGTTATGGGAGAGAGAGAGAGATAGCGCTAATCATATGATAAACAAAATGCTTCTTAGTGAACTTAAATCAAATGACATGAGCACATTAAAATTAAAGTGTAAGTAAAATGAGAAAGACGTAAAACTCTCTCGAAAGGAAAAAAGGAAAAACTCTCAAACGAACAGGAGTCAGTAAAAACTTACAACAAAAGCACGGTCAGCTGTTTTCCACTTACAATTTTTACGGAGTGAAATTACCACAGTAAAAACTTGTAGCTATCAGTAAAAATTTGAATAACATTTAAAAAAAGTTTTAAACTCTCTCGAAAGGAAAAAAGTAAAAAGTTTCAAGCGAACACGAGTCAGTAAAAACTTACAGCAAACGCACGGTCAGCTGTTTTCCACTTACAATTTTTACGGAGTGAAATTACCATAGTAAAAACTTGTAGCTATCAGTAAAAATTTTGTTAAATTTTAAAAAAAGTTTTAAACTCTCTCGAAAGGAAAAAAGTAAAAAGTTTCAAGCGAACACGAGTCAGTAAAAATTTACAGCAAAGGCACGGTCAGCTGTTTTCCACTTACAATTTTTACGGAGTGAAATTACCATAGTAAAAACTTGTAGCTATCAGTAAAAATTTTATTAAATTTTAAAAAAAAGTTTTAAACTCTCTCGAAAGGAAAAAAGTAAAAAGTTTCAAACGAACAGGAGTCCGTAAAAACTTACAGCAAAGGCACGGTCAGCTGTTTTCCACTTACAATTTTTACGGAGTGAAATTACCACAGTAAAAACATGTAGCTCTCAGTAAAAATATTATAAAATTTTTCAAAATTTTAATGTACGCGAACAAAGCTAAAATAAAGTAGGTCTCATTCTCCAAACTTCAGGACGCTACAAAATAAGCCATATATAATGGGTACTGTATTTTTTCGAGCTCTAACACACAAATAAGTATACACATAAAGTAAGGACATTTGCTTCTAAATGGTTTTTAGCATATTTCAAATCGTGGCTCCTTTCATATTGCCCCAGGTTCTTTTCCACGCAAATAATTTATGCAAAATGACACTTTTAACGCATGTTTCGTATAATCGCATGAATGCGTAGTAATTTTGTAAATATGTATGTATGAGTTTCCCAAGAAATGTTTATTCATTAACTTGCCACAAATTTCAAGTATTCTCTCAATTTCAAAATCATATGCAATTTATTCCAACCACATATCTATGTACATACATATATGCCTATGTCAATGTTCTTATATAAATAGAAATTTTATTGAAAATTTATTATGCAAATTTTATTATTTATTCAAAATCTTGTATATGTAAACAAACATTAAATTCATCAACCAGAAGTTCACCAAATATCTCAGAAATTGTGGCTTTAAATAAAAATTGCTTAGTTTAACAAATTAAAGGATTGACAAATTACAAGATTGATATAAATAGTTCAAAACTATACAGTAGAAGCCGTCAATTAGAATAGTGTGCAGAAAATGCAACAAAATAAAACTTGCACGAGCACAAGCTGACGCTGGAGATGTTGCACCAAAAACTAACATCACGTTGTTGCAAGAAGTTTTCACGCCAATCACCCACGCGTCTCTATAGTTCCGCCAACAACAACTGCCACTCATTGATATTTCCAAATTCCAGAGTCAGAATGTACAACAACAACAACGACTAAATGATGTTATCTACCACTCTTCGTTGTTGTTGCTTACGCTACCTATCTATGCTGCTTTGTAACTAAGAGCTTATGTTGCATGAAAAGTGTTTTTACTTTGTATGTTGTTGTTGTTGTTGTTGTTTTTGTTGCTATCATAGCAACATGTTTCTCAAAATGATTTATGAAGCATAATTTTAATGACATTTTCAATACGCAATTGTGAATTTGAATTACGACTGCGAATACGTGATTGTGATGCAACAACAAGGAGTGCAAAAATGTTCAAGAAAGAATGAAAGTAATGTAGTAATTTGTAGTTATGGTCTTTGAGAACTTCACGGGGGAGAGAACAGAAAAAATTTCATAAAAAGGACGATGGTTAGTAAGCCAGGGTGTTCATGTTCGGAGTCGGCAAAAATAATATTGGCATGCATGTAGCTAAATGTGTGAGATAAATGTTGCACAAAAGGCAATATTGCAACGCTCAGCTAAGTACTACAACACTGAAGTGCTTTCTGCATTAACAACCCGCCTTGTGCCTTGCCACATCCATTCCATACACGGACAGCAGCATTTCACTCGATGATAATCTTCCTATCAATCGATTCTATTTTATTGAATGCATTTGTACATTTGTGGCAATATCCCCTGATAGTGTGGCATACAATAACAGTACAAGATGTTTGCTAGGTCATGTCGGCCCTCCTGCCTCTTACGACACTACTGCGTGGTGAACTGACTGAAGTGGTCATGTGGCAAGCCTTTGTGGTATGTACAAAGTGGTTGGTTGGGTTGTGCTACTCCTGTTGAGACTTTGTGAAAAGCTTACCGTATGTTGTACCATTTTCCCAGGAGGAAACATACAACAGCAACAACAACAACATGATTTCGCATTTCTCGCCCGACACTGCCTAACAATAGAAACATGAATGCGTCTTGCTCTCTGAGTTGCGGCGTGGGTGTTTGGCATGTTATTGCTTACCGCTTACCGCTTACACCTTACCGCTTGCTACATGCCTCATGTTGCATGTTGCATGTTCATTCATGCAAGCACACACACACTCTCACCTCAGTTCACATCGTCTATTGGTCATAATATTCTACCTTTCGTGGCGTGAATGCATTTGTGTTAAGTGCCTCTCAAAGCGTAACAAATTCGTTTTGCAATTTCCATTTGATAGTGCTGCAACAAAAACTATCTGCCAGCACAACAACAACAACAACATCAATAAATAAACACAACCAACAAATGTAAAGCAACTCAGCTTTTGTGTCTGCCCATCAGAGGCCACTGTGCCATTGCCAAATGTTCCATTAGTGTGAACTAATCGCTGCTGAAAGGTTGGGAAGATGTTTGTTGTTGTTGTTGTTTTAAACATTGTTGTTAATACTTTTGTTGATTTGGAAATTGCTACTCGTTTGATGGCGTCTTTTGCGTCGCGTTTGAGAGTGCTAACTGCTTAGTCATTGTTGTTACCTCTTGCACCCACTGGGATTTGGGTCAGTTGGGATTATTGATTTGAATTTACTAAGATTTGACTGGAATGAAATGTCAATTCCGGGTGCTGGAACTGTCCTTCATATTTTAGATGGATTCTCGATAATCCGGACACAGTGTTTCATGCTTAATCGTCTCGAAAATTAGCCAATGCGTGGACTGGATTTTGGCTAAACCCAACACCCGTTATCGTGCAAGAGAAGACTTAAGACATGTACAGGACCTAGTGGGGCCTATGTCGTACTCAACCCATTGTTCATAATATTTTAATTTATTCTACAATTACCCTACCATCTTTAAATGATATACTCATAAAGCAGATATGGTTAAAAATTCTATTATCCTAAGATACTACTCGCTACCCCAACTGTCTTTCCTGATTCGAAAATTTTTTTCAGTAGTTCAACTTTAGTTTGAAAAGCAGTTTGGATATCTAAAAAGAAACGTGAGAGCATTTTTAGATAATTGAAGCTTTGCACAATAGGAGTCGACTGATTAAGATTTCCGATAGAGATTTGCTGTCTATAGAGTAGGAATCCCGGCTTCCGAAAATCGTAAGTTGGGACTAATCCGGAGATTCGGACCCTAAACCAAAGGCCCACAAAGACGAATGAGACAGCCGGAAGTTTCTACTTCAACTCAATGGCCCAAAAGGCGAGCACGAAGGGCTGTACGCTCTGCCTGAAGTCAAAGTAGCAAAATGGCACTGTGATGGGCTGGAAATTCTGATGAGACTATCGATTATTAAGCTGGAAGAATACGCGAAATTTGTCCGAAGCAGTGGCCTTGGCAAAATACGAATACGAATAAAATAGCCCTTACGGTCGTAAGAGGCGACTAATATGCACAAAGGTAATGATGTGCAACTCGATGGTTGATCTACGGACATGATGCCTCTCACCTCTCATTACCCATCTTCTCTTTCCTTTCGGAAGGAGGGATGACATGACCTAGAAGGTTACACTGGTCATAACAAATCGCTACCACGACAGTCGAGCAGTACCGCAAGGGAGTACGGGAGCGTACCGGATTCATATCCGGCCAAGGACTGTTAATTCGACAACACTCCCCAAAACCTTCGGGGAGTGATTTTGTTGCTAAAACAACAACAACATGTGCAACCTTTCGAGCGATTTCAGCAAACTTAGGTCAATAGTAAATATGCTATCAAAATCGGCCAAACCCCACGACAAGGTCACCATTACCTTCGGAGACAACGCTAAAAACCTCCTTCAGGTTGGCAGCTTAGTATATGCTTGAAGAACGCCCGGTAGGTCGTAAGAGGGGACTAATATGAACAAAGTTAATGACGTGCAAGATGGTTGAACATTTCTCAACTTTTCCTTTTTTATGGAAGAAGGGATGACATGACCTTGGAGGTTGCTGCGAAGGCAGCCCCACGAGGCGCTTTTTAGCCTCTCCCTCATCACCTTCTTAGACTCTTAAAAGAGCTGGGGCAGGACATCACTGCATTAAGAGACAATTTGGGCAATGCCTTGATTTTGCTTTGCATTTTCCACTTCCTTTCATGAGCTTAGTCAAAATAATTTTACTCAAAAAGACAAACGAAAATCTCCATAAATTGTTAATCACTAAAAATGAGTGAAAACTAAACGGCCATGTGCGCATAAAATTTTGTTAAAAAAAAAAATTTGCTGAGAATTACTCGTAAAAAAGAATGTGCAATCAAATTACTATCAAATTGCTATCAATTCGAGTGCTAAAGCAGACATGCGAGTATTGAAAAGCAAATACCGATTATAACGAAGCAAATATTGGGTGAAGTAGTTAAAAGGAAAATTCTTGAATAGCAAGTAATATTTGAGTAGGAAAAACACAAAAGAGCTGAGCAAACATACATACATGCAGTGAAAATTTGAGCAAAAGAGCCGCCCAACCCCTACCATTTAGTGTTGGTCGAATTTGTAGACATTTTTCGGTTTAGCTTTTTACGAACTTAATAAAAAAAATATTTGCACAATTTTCAACGAAGCAGAAATGAAACACTAAAAACGCGTTTGGCAACAATTCGGAGGCAAAGCAGCAGGACGAAGTGCCAGTACAGCACACAACTTGCGCATGAATCTTGCATGGAATTAAAAGGATTTTGGCCAATGTTTATTTAAAAATCCGAAAAAAGTATAAACACAAAGTGGATAGAAAGCAGCAAGTCACTTGATTGTGAATAAAAAAATGTTAAAAGGACACCATGTAAGGGTGACCAGAAGAAAAAAAAAAGAAGAAACGCGCTAAAGCAGTGGTCGGCAAAAAGAGTAAAAAAAGTTGAGTGCTTGCTGTTAGTATTGCAACTCCTGAAACTGTTAATTGTGGAGCTGCGGCAAAAATCGGAATGCCGAAAAGTTCTGGACTCTAAGGAAAGCATGTGGCGAACACTGCAATTCGGTAAAAAATTGATGGAAGCGCAAAAAGTTGTAGAAAAAAAAATCCCAAATAATTCAAACGAAAGAAAGCGCATTTGAGAAGTAAAAAAAAAGTGACTTACTCCTAAGAAACGGAAAACGAAACAAAAACAAAGACAAAAAAAAATAAAAATAAACAAGTAAGGAAGTCTAAGTTCGGGTGAACCGAACATTAAATACCCAGCGTTAGTTTTTAGAAAAAGGGGGCGTGGTTTTCATCCGATTTCGCCCATTTTAAAAACCAATCTATGCCGAGCCTAAACAATAGCGAATTTGGTGGGCGCGGCCACGCTCCTTGCTTATAAAGCTTTAACCGCTTACATGAGCCAAAAGTACTGAATCGATCTTTTCAAGGGTTATACCATGTCCTATATATAACTTTGGAAAAGAAGGCGTGCCATGCCCATAACTTTTAACGTATTTTGTGAAATTTTTCGATGTACGGATATATGTGTCCATTAATCAATATTTACATAATTTTAAAAAAGTGGGTGGTGGCACGCCCACGGATTTTATTATGTTGTTTGTCCCTATTGAAGATCAGTTTTCATTGCAGATCTTTATGATACTTTCACAGTGGCTTGTTAATAGTGAAATGTTGATATTTTGTTTATTCACTTGTGGGCGGTGCCACGCCCATTTTCCAAAATATTACCAAAAAACCTTTAAACATCACTAATAACATCATCAGGTGAATGAGTGTACTAAATTTTAGCATTATATCTGTATCAGTTAAACAGATATTGCATATTCCGGTTTCCTAACTCTCGTTTAGAGAACTTTAGTCCAAAAAGGGGCGTGGTCGTTCACCGATTTTTCTTATTTTCTGTGGTAGTACTCTACATAAACATAACATGCCTGGTACCTAGTTTCGTAAATCTATCTCACACCGTTCTGAAGTTATTAGCAGTCGAATTTGAAAATTGCGTGACTCATAAGTGGGCGGTGCCACGCCCACTTTCCAAAATTTTGCAAAAATAATGTAAAGAATATGAAAATTGATGTATGTACAAAATTATATTATTATAGCGGTATCAGTTAATTAGATATGGACTTTTCAATATTTCCACCTCCTTTCAATATAACTTTTATAAAAAAGTAGGCGTGGTCGCCAAGCGATTTCGTTTATTTTCTATATCTGAATTTAACACAACAATAGTATGCCCTCTACAAAATTTCGTTATACTAGCATAAACTGTTCTCAAGTTATTAGGAGTCAAAATTTTAAAATTTCTTCAAATATATGGGGGCGGTGCCACGCCCCTTTTCAAAAAATTTGGTAAAATCCGCCTTAGAACATATAAATCAATACATATTGCAAATTTTATCATTGTAGCTGCTTCTGATATTGAATTAACCCGTTTTATACGTTTTTCGAAATTTTCGATATCGAAAAAGGGGGCGTGGTTATCATCCGATTTCGTCCATTTTCAATAGCAACCTACCTTGGCCAGAAAGTAACCTGTATGCAAAATTTCATGCAAATATCTCAATTTTTACTCAAGTTATCGTGTACACGGACGGACAGACGGACAGACGGACAGACGGACGGACATGCCTTAATCAATTCCTCTTTTCAACCTAAGAACTTTCATATATGGAACTCTATATCTAACTCGATTATTTTGTGCCGTTACATAGTACCGTTATGTGGACAAAATTAATATAGCCTTGTACTAGTACTAGTACGCTGGGTATAAAAATCTAGTACAGCTGGGTATAAAAATAATTCAACGGCAAAGCGCTATAAATTGAAGCAAGTCATTCAGAAAAAAAATCAGAGAAAGGCAGCTTTGATGAGGGTAAGATAACGAAATTTTTATCGAGTAAGCCGGTGGCACGGCTTAAGCTCCTTTGCTTTATGGTATTTCTCTTTATATATGTGTAAGAAGGATACTTAAAATGATATGCAACGTAGGAAATATGTATTATAAATTGATAATCAAAATGTTTGAGCAAATACCTTGAATAAAGCAAAAGAGTAGCGTCTAAAAGTGGAAGTACTTTAAATAGACCGGGAGCTAGCTGCCATTTTTGAGTCATAAAAGTACAAAATTGCTTGCATTTAATAGTGTGTGCAGTTGTTGTTGTTATTGTAAAAGTACTGCCACTTCGCTTAGCGCGACATTTATTTCGGGAATTGTCATCAATATCTTCTAACTTCTCTACTGGGAAACCAGAAGTTTTGAGAGCGTTGCCCAAAAATGACTTTAGCTTCGGGGGATGCCCTCAAAATCTAGGATTCTATATTTCAGAAAGAAACACAGTTGACTCCCGGACTTGGGAAAAAAACAAAAGAGTGGAATAATAAAACAAAACTTATTTATAAGGACAAAACCCCTAACAAAAAGGCGTTTGATTATGTTTGCTTCAACAACTTCGCTTATCTGACTTGGACAGGTTTTGCAGTTGACTTTTGAATAGAAATGTGATTGTGAGAGTTTAAAATTTGTTTAACCTTAACCTTTTACTCTGCAGTCAATTACAGATGTGGAAAAATGACGAAAAAGTGAGGAAATGAATAGCAACTAATGACATTGTTTGAAAGAATTGATGCTATGGGAGGGAGAAAATTTAATTAAAATATAGTTTTGATTTGCATTCATGCAACTTCCCAGGTAACCACGCAATATTTCTTCCTCGAGAAGATGTTTGGAGTTAGCAGCGCTATCTGAACTAGCAGTATCGAGAGAGTTGGATCCCAATTAGTGGGCTGTTGAAAGCGCTTAATCTTATCGGGCTTAGTCTCATCTCTGGTGTTTACTTTTGGGAAATTCACCCTAAACCTCATGCCAAAAATCAGTGATATCGTGCGATATCTTGATGTCTGGGAAGAATCGCACTATGGTCATTGCATAACGTGGTTAAGTCTTCCACTCTCTACCTATCAGGTTTATGAAGGTGCCATGACAAAATCCCAAGTGGCAAAATCCCAAGTAAAAAAATTGGGATTATGACACACCCCCTGCAGTGTCATAATCCCAATTTTTTTACTTGGGAATATGACGCTGCAGTGGAGTGTCATACTCCCAATTGGGTTTTTGACACCTTTGAGCTGAAAAATTAGAAGGACATCACCGTGGCGGTAGCCACGGCTATGGCACACACCCGGAGTTGGAATGGCGTAGCCCAGGGTTATTTTTTGAAGCGCGGCCGAAGGCCGCCTACGCGGAAAGGTGTTCTGCACATAAAAAACGTGGATCGGGCCTCCGTAACAATAATCCGAAGGGGGAAAATCAATATTTTGTTTCTGTGAAAAGTTATTAGTGAAAAACCGAAAATTGGGATTTTGTCTCATTTTTATTTGGGATTATGACACCCAGTCTACAGTGTCAAAGTCCCAAGTAAAAAAATTGGGATTATGACACTGCAAGAGAGTGTCATAATCCCAATTTTTTTACTTGGGATTTTGCCACTTGGGGCTATGACATGTCACCTTTATGAATAGCACATACGAGTAGCATGATTTACCACTTCATTTTACTGCCCGCTGTTTATTATTTAGGCTTTCAAGTTATTGTTGCTTCAATTTGCACCTTCCAGCTGTATTTTTTTATTTCATGCAATTTGTTAGTAAAAACAAAATATACTCCCGCATGGACATTTGTTTGTTAAACTTCTCAGAGTTTATTACTCTTCCACAACCTAATAAAGTTTTATAAATAAATATGTTATCTAATAAATATTAAAGTAATTTTTTGTTTGCGCAACTCATCCATTACTTTTGGCATGCAAAGCGATGCGCCACTCACCCTCGACCCTCTCACACAACCGCTTCCTAACTACTTTGGCATAGTAAGAATTACAAAGTCGCCCACAATCATCACTTCCTTATTCATTTATCCTTTGATTTACCCATCCGCCTACATCCTAGCTACTTTTTCAATGGTCGAATGGCCATTTCATTCATGCACATCCATCCATACATTGGACACACGCCCTTTCCTTGCACACTACGAACTAGGCGCGCTGCTGCTTTTTTTTATTTCTCTGTAAGTATCGCACCCGCCTTCGATAACTTGATTTGTGTTGTGTCGTTGTAGCGGTTGATTTATGATGTCCTTCTTCCGATTAGCTGCCAAAGCGCGGAATAAACTTGAACACCCCAAAGTGCCTTGTGCGAGTTTAGCAATCCCCTTTGCTGTATTTTTGGTTTTGTTTTACCACAATACTTTTGAATTTGAATTCTTGTCATTTTTTTGTTGTTTTCTTTTGACTTGTTTTCCCTTCGATAAGCTTGATTTTTCATCCATGCAACATTTTGTTGCAACATGCCACTCCTTTGTACGCTACTAAGTAACTGAGCGTTTTCAGTGCGCTTGTTGACTGATTTTTTTCTTCTTTGCGTTCTTGTTGTTGAGCATTTTGTTACAACAGTAGTTTATTGCTTGCTGCATGTTCAAGAAAATAGTTTTATTTTTGCTCCTGCTGCGCTGCCTTTGTGTATGTTGTTGCAACATAAACATTTGCTATCGTAGAGCAGTCACTACGCTGTCTAAGTTCCTTCTTTATCGTTGCTTCCTGGACGTTGCTGAGAGTACGAATTTTCCTTGTTGTTGTTGTTGTACTCGAACTTAAAATTTTATGCGCTACATATTTTGTTATTGTTTTGCCTTTAGTTTACTACTTTTAGCTACTCTATTAAAGCAAATTTTTTTCTGTCGCATGTTTTTCTATACCTTTCATGAATATGAAATGGTCCAAAGTATGAGAAGATTAATAAATATGCCGTTAGGTTCTTTTTTTTTTGTCTAGTTGACCAAAACCCAACCCTCAGTCTTAAAGGTATTTAAAGACCATTGTATTACTAGGCGTCTAACTCAAAATTCTTCTTGAAAGGTATGAACCTCTCAAACGAAGACAGCGCTACCCTTACTTGCTACTTATTGTTTTAAGAGCTTCATTCAACACCCCCAACTTCTGAAAAGTTTACGCTCAGCCTTTTGTCCGCGAGTGCTTAGAAAATTGTTTTCTATGTTATTTCCGCCTCTTTTTCACACTTCTAATTCCCTTAAACCGTCAAAATAAATTTAAAATTAAAGTTTCTCTCCCGCGTTAACACAATTTTGCTACGTTTCCGTTTTTCTGCGCCATTGATTTTCCTGCTTCCGGCTGACAAGGCACAAAATGAAAAAAAAAAAAAAAAAAAAACTAAGAGAAAGGTGTGAAGTAGCAAATGCAGGGTAGTTTAGCAGACTTCCAATGGATGGCTCTTAGATTAATACGACAAAATATTGCAAATATTGAAAGTCATAAATTATTCAGTAGAATGAGCTCTGAAAAGCTTTGCATAGTACCAGCTCACTCAGGTTCACTAAAGTTTGTCTTACGTGCGCAAAACAGCAACACCACCAAATCTTCACACACACACACACATACATATACAGAGTTTCTTATTATAGTTCAGCGAACTTTAAGCATCCAAGAATAGCCAAACGGTAATTTGTTTTTAAACCATCATTCGATTACTTAGCTATTTGGCAGCTTGCTTAGAAGTTTCTGCAGTATTTCATTTAGCAAATTGGAAAAGTAATAAATCTACATATTTACATAATGGTCTGTTCGTACTTGATATCAAACTGCTTCAATCCGAGCATCTCATCCCATTTGCGGTATGCTATTTTTAATTCATATCACAAAATGTACGGAAAATACGATTGGCACGTCAACCTCTACCTTTTCTCAGCATAAAAACATACCGAGGGATTGTGAATTTTGTAGGGTTCTTCATTAAAATTATAGTACCTGGGTGACCGAGACTTGCTCGGTATTTTTCGAATTTGCCGCATAATCTTACATACCAAGAGCATAAATTTCCAAAATAGATTTCCAAAATATCGAACACTAACCACAAAAAGTCACTTAACATACATTGGCGACACCTGTTGTGTATTAAATATTCGGGTTGGTATACGCCCTAAAATACCTTTCATTTGATACCCATATTGCCATATATTTAAAAAAAAAATCGGAAAGGTGGCAACCCTCTAAGTTTCCATTAGTGGCAACATTCAAGTAGAAAATCTAAGAAGGAAGCATACTATCCATCTACCAAATTTCATCGAAATCGGTTTAGCCTTTCCCGAGATAGTGGTCTATATCTGAAGGAATAAATTAAATGCGTTCAGGTGGCAACCCTAGGTGGCAATCCTACTCGAAAATATTTTGGTTGGTATACGGCCTAAAATACCTTTAATTTGATACCCATATTGCCATATATTGCTAACTATTTAAAAAAAATTGATATAGGTGGCAACCCTAAGGACCACCCCAAGTGGCAACACCAAAGTAGAAAATCTTAAAACAAAGCATATTACCTATGTACCAAATTTCATTAAAATCGGTGAAGTCGTTCGGGAGATAGTAGTGAATATACAAATATACAAATATACAAGAATAAGTCGTTTAAAGTTATAAGATTTGTAAGGTAACTGGCAAATACATTTTACAGTTTTTTTTTCAAGTGCACTTAATGCTTTCTGGAAAGTAGACTTGGAAAGTTTGGCTTATTTTATAGACTCATTTTCTCTTTCCGACTTTAAAGACGGTGATAGGGCTGAAAAAAGTATATGTTAAGACATATTCTTATTCTATACTAGCTTACACCTGGGGGTTTCACCTCACATTTCTACAAAAACTATGCAATGTAAATAAAACATTTAAAATTTTTGTAACCTTATATAACCCCTTACCGAATTTCGGTGGTCTTGCGTAAATACTTCTAGAAGTATGGGCAATAAAGAACTACATTCCTCTGAGAGGTGCCAAAACCCCAGCTTTCATGCAGGTGTTAGGTAGTGGTCCTTCTACAATACTTCCAGACATATGGACTATGAAAAATTCCACTCGTATGGGAGGTACTACGCCCTCTTTTTTGTTATCCCCAGTTTTCATAAAGGTGCTAGGAATTACATTCATATAACTCCTTACCAAATTTCAGTGGTCTAACCTATATACTTCCAGAGATATGGATTATGAAAAATTCCCTTTGTGTGGGTGGTGCCACGCCTCCCATATATATCAAAATATTTTTTAGTCTATGACCATCACTGAAAGAGATCTAGTGCGTGTGTGAAATTTGGTTGCGATCCGCTTATTCGTTTAGGAGTCAAGTCTATCAATACCTACATGCTTTCAATTATATATATGTATATGTATATAGATACCGTCAGATTCTAGTAGCTTTAGGTACATTTTATAAGGTGAATACCAACTAAAATCTTATTTTATTTTCGAAAATTTTGTTTCGATTCTTTTGGCTTCGATAATATTTCTCAGCGTAATCAAATCATTATTTTGGAACTCGGCAGTCTTCAAAAGAAATGATACTACTTAATCTACTAGTATAGCTAAGTTTTTTATTTCGAAAAATAGTTATTGATTAAGTATCGATATTTTGGGTATCGAGTAGTTTCGCACTCGATATTATTATTTTCATTCGATATTTTATTTTTATAGAACAACAAGTTTTTAATATTCGGTCTTTGACAGGACGCAATTCTCCAAAAAAAATTTTTTTTTAACTTGGACAAAATTTCGTTAGTTTTAAGCATCGATCTAAAAGATGTTGTTCTTGTTCTTGATATTATTTCAAATCTTATTATTGGGAAGGTTTTACGACAAATTGTGACTTGTTTAACTTTGACAGTAAGTTTTTTCGCCATCGCCTTTTACTTATTTTTTCAAGTGAGTATTTTTAGCGGCTTAGAAATAATATTTATGTATTTTGTTGGAACTCATATATTCTATGAAAAAAGGGGCTTGTGCTGCATGTCACTACCGTACCCAAAGCAAGCAAAATAAAACGAACTCTTTCAGTACCAATGTTAGCAACACTAAATCCTCTCCGCAAACTTTTCGCTTGATCTCTCGCTCTTCTAGTTTTGTTTGATTTTAATTTCAACTTTTTTTAACTTGATTATATTTCCATTATCTCACGCTTCTCAGTATAACATCTAATTAACAAAAGTTCCATTTTTTTATACAAATTTACGCAACGTTCCTGCGTTTGTGTGGGCATTTTAAGCTCCATGCGGATTAAGGATAATTATGAATTTAGCGCCACTGCACTCGGTGGTGCTATAACTCTAATTAAAAAGTTTCGTTTTTCTTAAATGTTTTTTTTTTATCAAAAAAGGAGACATATCAAAGTGTCAAGAAACAGTTAAACGTACTACCAAGCGTGTAATGCGCCATAAATACGCTTCCTTGCGCTGGCTGTAGCTTAAACTTAGATTCCCCTACGCTCCCCAAAAAAGAGGGAGAGTGTCACGCTGATTATGGTGTTGCGAGAGATAATACAAAAGTAGCGGGTGTGGGTAGCATTCAATGCTGGAGTGAGTTTACTTAGAAGAAATAGTGGTTATCCTGAGATCTCCTTCGAGTGTGTGTGTGTTGCAGCTAATCACGTTTGTATGTTTGGCTTGGGGCTTTAATGCATAAATCAAAATTTGTTGCAATTCCACCTAAGGCTCTGGTATGTGTTACGTTTGGTATGCGTTTATCAAATTAGTGCTGATATCGGAATGCCTTAAAGGCTTCGTCGGCTAAATAGAAGAATGTGTCTGCATTGAAGTGCTAAGGAGGGATGATAAATATTTGGAGCGTTAGAAGTGTGTTTGTAATTGCTAAGCGATATGTTATTTGGAACATTTTGTGAAGTAAGGGGGTGAGGAAACGTTTGCTAACACAAATATGCAGCGTTATCTGTATGTATATATTATCGCACAATTTTTTGGGGAGCTTTGGCGCTCCAATTTTGTGATTGAACGCGTGACTAAAGTGTGACAAATTGCAATGAATTGATATTTATTTTCAAATGAAGCCATAATTCACGTCTACTCTTTGGTATTATAGTTGTGCTTGAAGGAAAAATGTATCTTTATTATGAAAATTTGATTTGCTTTGTCGTCTGATGATAACAATAAATCGAAGCGATAAACCACCAAAAAGATGTCTTGTACGGACTTCCAATGACTGTTTCTAAGGTAGCGAATAATTAGTGTGATACTGCCCTTTGAAGTTGTTACTCTCACCACCAATGTATGTATATGGGATAGTTTTAGATTTACTAGATCAGTGCCTCACAAAGAATATAAATCGGACGTTAATCCTAGAATAGACTTGATGGCAGCAGAGTTGGGAAATCAGTCTATGTATACTCTTTTCTTAGATGACCCAATTATAAGGAGGTAAGATGTGCACTTATTTCAATTTTCCTAAAATTTGGACCTTTCTATACATTGATGTGTCCCTAATCCGCTATTGAAATCGATTCTATGGGGGCTATACGTTGTATTAGTCCGATCTTGCTGGTTCCGACAAATGATAAATACTTTACAAAATGGCGGCCCATTCCAAATTTCGTCGAGATTGAGGTATTAGTTTAAACAGACCGAT
Source organism: Sphenella marginata (assembly GCA_951509765.1). NCBI lineage: Eukaryota > Metazoa > Arthropoda > Insecta > Diptera > Tephritidae > Sphenella > Sphenella marginata. The sequence goes on along the minus strand of OX608080.1, from coordinate 26,745,078 downwards.
GGATAGACGGACATGGCTAAATCGAATCAGCTCATCGATCTGATGATTTCAGTATATTTAATGGTGGGTCAATCTCTTCTTCTTCCCATACTTGCAAACGTTAGACCAAGTTATAATGCTATTTCATGTTCGTGAAAGGTATAAAACGTTAAACCGTGAACACAAAATCAGCCTAAAGAGTATAGGAAGTGGAGTTGAGCGAGACGTTTCATTGACACAGTCAAGAAGGTGTTGATAAAAAATATTTTCAAAAAATCCGTAAACGAAAGTTGTGGGGGCAGCTAGGTAATTTATACACATTATAAACAGCTTGAGGGTCATTCTTTGTGGTGATGGTCCTAGTAAGGGATCTCTATTGTTTGTTCATGAAGGGTAACTAAGCGGCCAGTTAGTCTTAGATATTCATTTCGACCGTCAGATCTTTGCCCATGCAAAACTAGGATTTATAAGGTTTGGAGAAACTAAGTAGACCCCACTTACACATTCGAGGATGCCAAGCGGGTCATCACATTGGGCTGATCTTTTTAAAACACCCTCTAAGCAGAGGTGATAAAAGTAGTTCTTGCATAATTTAAATATTTCGACATACCACAAATTCTATATGGCGCAGTTCATATTTGTTTCTATGACTACAAATTTCCCCCATTCGTACGAGTATCATATCATAAATACATTTTCAATAAAATCTAATAAATAAATTAACGCACAATCTGTGGCGCAATTAAATTTTGACAGCTGCGCTGCTGGTGATAGCAATTGCCCTCCTCAGAGGAGGCGAGAGAACGAAGTGGTATTGGCTGGCTGGGCGCGCGCTCAACATCAGAACTCACGCACTCTGATGGACTACACAAACGGAAAAACGTCGTTTTCTCATGCTTTGCAGTTGAGCTTGATAAAGCTAATAGCTTACGTTTGATATGAAGCTACTGATGGCTGCTTGATGATTTCACTATTTGACTGCTGTGGTAGGAGAAGCCGCGCCCTGCTATAAATCAAAAACCGATTTACTTCACGCGCACGCTTGATGGGCAATTGACATACATAGAAAAGCCATTTGCAGTGAGACTTGGTGTGGAAGTATTTGCTACACAAACAAATAAAGTACAAAATGGAAAATGCAACTTAATTTTTTTTACGATTTCGACGCTCGTTGCAGGCGGCATTATCAATATTTAATTTAAGAAAAATCGTACAATAACAAAATTTTTAAAAAGAAATAAATAGCTTTAAAAATCAAAAAAAAAAAACAAAAACAAGGGTTATTGCTTTGTGAGTAATGAGGTGGTGCTCAAGTCAAGCGCCGCGCACAACTTTAGGGCACCGCACAACGCGCGTACTTGCTGCATGAGTGGCTTACTGACTGTCGGGTTGACTGTCTGCATGCGCATTTAACCCATTAATCAATCGATCAGCGTATTAATGCAACGCGCGGCGGCTATGGCATGGGGCACGATTGCTGCAATTCGCTACAGATGCTTATCAATGCACGGCTGCAGTAGCTGGGTGCAGTGTTGTTGTTGTTGGTATTGGTGTCAGTGGCAGTTTTGTAGCCGAAAGCAACGCACTAGTGCTACTGCAGCCATCGTCAGCTGTTGCGAATTCCGTCTGTCCACTTTTCAAGTACAGCAATCGCAAAAGTTTAAGAGTGGTTGCAGTATCCCTAGATTTATGACCCTTCAAAACGCTATTAAATTTAATTGAAGCTCAAAAAAAATTACAGTCAAAGTGAAAAAAAGTCGAGAAAGAAATTGAAGCAAAAAAATGTAATTGCAAAATGTTTTAAAAAAAATTAAATTAAGTGGAAGCAAGTTAATGAAGATACGATTTACACATTATATACTTAGTTGTAAAACTTGAAAATAAGAGAATCGGACCTCAATATATCCTTATCGTGCAAAAAATTACTTTTTGTTTATCCAGATTTAAATGTGAAGCTTTCACGTTTAATAGTTTTGGCCCAATGTACGCAAACTTTGCTCGCTTTAATGCAACTTATTTTTCTTTGAAAGCTTCTATGGCCAAATAAAAGCTTCGAAAGCTTTCACAATAAAGCACTTCAGGCGAGTAAATTAAGTCTGTGGCTTAGCCAGCTTTCATACATTTTAGTAGAGTTCAAACATGTTTTGACAGTTCTCGAGGCAAAGCAAGCGTGCATTGGGTCAAAGGCTTTAGACCAGTGGTGGTCAGAATTAAAATATCAATGCACGCGTGCATAGGCTACCTTTTGCTGCCGACGTCGATGCCATCACACGCATAGTATCAATGAAGTCGTGTGCCGAAGTTCGGGAGAGTGGCCGATCAATTTTGCTTACTCTTATCAAGTAAACATAGCGCTGAGCTCTCTCTGGCACACATACAAGCAAAATTGCGCATGTGGTCGTTTGGCCACCACTACTTTAGACATAATATTTTACACGGGGTAGGCTCAAAGATCTGTCTCTTTGCTGTCTTCCCGCCTTGCAAAAACCATTTTTTCTTTAGTTTCGTTGGCCTGCCTCTTCGTAGGCTCTCGTGTATATGACTTTGGGACCAGAAGTGTAGGTTCAATTTCTTTACTTTCATTAAGGTATGAGGCTTTATGATCAGTAGTGTAAGTTCTGTTTTTTTTTATTCCTTTCTGCCTTAAAGCAAAGGGAAACATTAACCAATTTCAGTGCGTTTGTTTCGTCGTCGATTCGACCTGGTATACGTAGTTTCTACTTCTTTACTGCCGTTTTTGCCAACTCTCGCCTCAATAAGTTTTTTATCCAAATCATTTTAGCATCCGCACTTCATCCATTCTCATTGCCGCCTTCTGTGTTAACCACAACTTGGTATAAGAAATAAATTTTGAAAATAAAATATCAACGCGCCAAATTGACAAACGCAACATGGCCAACTGCGGAGTGAATTAATTAATGCCATGGCAGTAACATACATAAATAATTTTGTGTAAAAATCCCTTAAATTTCGGTTTTTCCCTCAACACTCAAAAATTAACTAGCGACCGCAATTTTCGCGTTTTTCGTGGGAAATTTTAAATCGATTTACCAATAATGAAAAATTATTAAATTTGTTTTTTTCTCGCTTTTGAACTCTCGGATAAAGTTTATGACATCCATTTATAGTATGTATTTAGTATTTGTTTTCATATTATTTTTTCGCTCTTGCCTTAGGTTTTTGCACTCGCAGCACTGTAGGTAGGACGCTTATCGTTGCCACGTTTTGTTGCATTTTATTCGCTTATCATTAATTCATTGCTTGTTTGATTGCTTTTGTTGTTGCAACTATGATTTATGAGTTGTGAAGCTTAAATCGGATGCATGAAAACTATATAGCAGATTTACATATATATGTATATCTACGTATGTATGTATATACGTAAGCTCGTAGCTACATAAATAATTACAACAAGGTGGGCATATTGGCTTACATATGTACATATGTACGTATATAAATACTGGGTTTATCTTGACTGACAATATTTTAACTTTTCCCAAGTAAATTTTATTGAGCATTTATTTTTTGTTAAAAAAGTGTAAACCACTTCCTCTAGCAATGCTGTTTATGGCGATTATAATTTTGTTTAATGTTAAAGCTTTAAAAATCATCCAAACGTTTGTAAAAGCTACAGAATGAACTGATATTTTGTATGAGTGAAAAAATGTTTTGGATCATCAATTATTCTCGGACAAGAAAAATTCTTGCATGACACCTCAAAGCAGGCTTCTCCGATTTTCGTTTTCCTCCACTGCAATTTCAAATCAATACAGAGAAGAGTTTGAACTGTCATTTAATAGTTTTCACTACCCATCAGCCCGACCAACAGTAGTTCAGCGGTTAGCTCTCGTAGCAGACGACTAAATTCCATTCTGGTTGGTATACGCCCTAAAATACCTTTCATTTGATACCCATATTGCCATATATTGCTTAATATTTAAAAAAAAATTGATATAGGTGGCAACGCTGTGAACCACCCCAAGTGGCAACACCAAAGTAGAAAATCTTAAAACAAAGCATAGTACCTGTGTACCAAATTTCATTAAAATCGGTGAAGTCGTTCGGGAGATAGTAGTGGATATACAAATATACAAATATACAAGAATAAGTCGTTTAAAGATATAAGATTAATACCATCCAACCAACTCAAGCAGCTTTATGCTAAAAAAGATACTAGATATAAATTGGAAAGTCAAGCGAATAAATTCATATAAATTCAACAGCTAGAAATCCATCCAGAAGAGAACCAAACTCGAGTTGTAGATAAAATAAAAGCTTCAAAAATATCCCCAAAAAAAAAAGACAAACCTGCACAAATTCTTATAATATACCACACAATGTACTTAACAACAACTACTACTATCTAATGGAATTTCGTCGCTAATACCGATATGTCTATGCCCACTCTATGCTTCATTGGTGTTTATGGTGCATGGCAACGGTTGTTGTTAATATCCGTTTCCGTTTTATAAATTGTCCTGTCATTTGGTTAAGCAAGCGCACGCCTCGCTCACATAACTGTTTTTCTTAAGGCAACAATATTAAACAACGCTCCCGCTATCAAACTTACATATATGTTTGTAAAATACGAATATACCAAGCAGTGGAGTATTCTAGTTGCAAATTGCCAGATATCAAGTATGATGGCCAAACCGAACAACTTAGATGAATTTCTTTTCAATATACAAGTAGAAGGTATGAGAATTTTTAAAAAAAGTTCATCCGACTTTCCGCAGAAGACAGATTTTGGGAAACTATAAATTGTTTAGCCTACAGCAATCCATTTCTCTATAGTAGTACAACTTTGTTTTCTTTCGGACTATAATGAAACTAGTCATAAAATAATATAATTTTTGATTTGTTTGATGTTTCAAACCAGGGTATTACTTGAATTTTGCTTGATATTTTGGCTGTTGCGCTCTGCAGAAGCATTTATCCACTGTTGAGCAGTGTTGGGCAAAATTTAGTTAACTAATGATTGATGACTAATGATTGAATGTGTAAGTCATGATTGATGACTAATGATTATTTAGTTCAATCACGAGGTGATGACTAACGATTGATTAGTTTTAATCATAATCAAATAATCCTGATTTTTTATTTATGATTGATATTTTGTAATACCAGGAAAAGTAAAATATTTTTCTGCATCTGAAAAAAATACTGAATTGCACACAAAACGTTACTGTAGGTTAGGTTAGACTTTGGTGTTTTAGTGTAAAATTCAGTATTTTTTGGTGGTCAGATAAATACATACATGCCCCGGTAAAATACTCGTAAGGCACTAAGAGAAAATCAATCGTTTGATACAGGGTGTAAGGTACAGCCCCTGAAAGCTGAAAACTCAGACAATCCTCCTGAGCAAAGTCCACAAAGGAATTTTTCTCGGAAATTAAAAGAATTTTTGACATCTCCATACAAAATTGACTGCCGAGTCGGATATTTTGTATGGGGAGAGAGTCAGAAAATTCTTTTCATTTTCGGGAAAAATTTCTTCATGGAGTTAGGTCAGGTTAAGAGATCCCATACAACAATCGTGATTTTTAACCTTTTTTTTGGTACGGAACCCTAAGTGCGCGAGTCCAACACGTACTAGGCCAATTTATTTATTCTACTGAGGTTAGGTTAGGTTTAAGTGACTGCCGTAAAGGCACACATAGGCCAGTTTCAGAATCTAATTCTTAAAATAATTTAAATTATTCTTCATAACAACTCTGTACTCAAACATGTCATCTGATAATTTATGATTTTTTGGAAGATTTATCATTGTAGCAAATGAAAACATCCTTTCGACAGGTTGTTGTTGTTGTTGTTTTAACAACAAAATCACTCCCCGAAAGTTTTGGGGAGTCTTGTCGAAATAACAGTCCATGGCCGGATATGAATCCGGTACGCTCCGGTACTCCCTTGCGGTACTGCCCGACTGTCGTGGGAGCGATTTGGTATGACCAGTGCAACCGTCTAGGTCATTCTTTCGACAGGTCCACAATTAAAAATACATTTTTTATTAGTGGGTAGCGATTTAACAGAGATACATCTCGGCTTTCTTCGCTAAAAAAATTTGTCAATAATATTTCAGCCTTTCTTCTCGGAGAAATCGATTCATTGTCGCTACCGGAATCTGAATTGAAATCAAAGAAGTCGTCATGTTTATGTGTATTGTCGGATTTGCTTTCAAGTTCAGCTTGTGTTTCGCTGGCATTTTGATTAATTTCTAAGCAAATGGCAGTTTTGAAAAAAATGATTACACTTTTAATGTTCGGTGGGTTGAATACACCTGTGCACCTAGCGTAGTCATACATTCGTGATTAAAACTAATGATTGATGATTTGCGATTAACGAATTTAGTCATGACTAATGATTGATCTCGTTAGTTATGATGAAATTAGTCATGACTAAATTAATCATGATTAGATCAATCATGATTGATCAATTGATTGAATATATTAGTTGATTTGCCCAACACTGCTGTTGAGCATAACTTGTCTAGCAGCCAGGCTTTGTTAATGTCCTTACTCAAATAACAATTTCAAAAGCTTATAAATACACACATACATATATAGTTATATATAAAGTTGCCCCCACTTGCTTTGGTGTTTCATCAAATTTTGGCTCAACGTACAAAATTTATTTAGCTGATAAATAGCAAGAAAATGTTTGTATGTAAATATTTGTGAAAAGCGCCACCGACATGGCTTCTTTGTATGTTTGTAATTTTTATAAATTGGTTTGTTGCAAACAAATATTGTTTTATTGTTGAAAAATGTTTTTTGCGGCAACATCTGTTATGCTTGGAAGGAGATGATTTTCGCAAAATGCCATCATCAACAATAAAACGACAACTAGTAGTACAACAATAATGAGCACATTTAACAGCTAACAATAAAGCGATGAACAATATGCGTCACATGCACACATCCCTCCACATACCCCGTTTGTATCACGGCCACAGACAGTGACAAATGTCCACATTGAAAGGCCATTACTCAGTAAAGCCAAATATCCTAATGTCCATAGCTTGAAATATGGTACATTTATAGAAGTATTTGCATGTACTAGTTCCGATTGATAAGTCCAAAAGCTTTCGCGTGAAAAAGTTGTGCGTTTTTCTGCTATCCGAATAAAATATTGAGACTGTTTTGTGCTCAAATGTCTCCTGCTCTTCATCTCGATTAGCCCTCTTGGAATGACAATTACTTCACGCCTCTAAGGGATATTCTGTCTAGCTTGGGACCAAAATAAACGGAATAGAATGATTCATAAAATCTCCGTCCCCAAGTGGTTTCTGTCTGATGTACACCCTCAACAATAAATTATATTAAGGATCTCTCTACTAAACGCTCCTCAATTATCGTTACCGGCTTTCCCACTAAACGTTCTTACCAGTCGTCCCTCGTACTGCTCGTATGAAAGTAAATTTCTGTAACTAAATGAATGACGAAATTGTGCAAAAACGATTATTTACGCTTTTATTAATTTAAATGGTGACGGAAACGACATTTCTTTCTTGTTATTTCATTTATTTTTGCATTCCCAAACGTAACTGAACGCACCCACTTCCGAGAAGAATTTGTGCTCTGAAAGTAAGAAAAATTAGCAAAGAAAGTTTATTCAAACAAATTAAAGCAATAAGTGTAGACTTACCAAAACTCACACACGCTTCACTACACACCACCAAACGGCGTCGCATCCTTTGAAGTAAAGTTTGGAACTGAAAAAAAAAAAAAAATTAAATGAAAATAATAAATTTGAAAAGCGACCACTACCTAAATAAAAGGAAGTTAGCAATTTTTAAAATTAGCACACAACTTTGGCGGCACTAGATAAATCGTTTGTTAAAATCGGCAGCGCTCTTCGTTACAATTCAATGACCACGATGTATTTACATATTTGCAACCAATTGGCTTTTAAAAACTAACGAAGAGAAATAAATTTTGTACGAGTTTAAGCGTAGTATTCAGGTGAACGGAATACCATTTTATTTGAAGATAATCTATTTGATATGATTGGTTGTTGAGCGACCCTGCAAGAAAAATGGCGTTTAAACTCTAGTATACGGTGTACCTGTAAGTTTTTCGAATAGAGATAAAACTGGCATTTTGTGGTCAAATCTGGCAACTCTAATGTCATTTATGTTCAGTTTGGTTTCCCATTTCATCATGAACAGGTTGACAAAAGAACAACGCTTGCAAATCGTGCAAATTTATTTCGAAAATAATGGTTCAATTTTTTTTTTTCAAATGGCAAAATTTTGTTCAGTGATGAGGCTCATTTTTGGTTGAATGGCTACGTCAACAAGCAAAATTGCCGCATTTGGAGTGAAGAGAATCCACATGAGACCCTTGAAACGCCATTACATCCACAAAAACTGACTGTTTGGTGTGCTCTATGGGCTGGTGGAGTCATTGGGCCATACTTCTTCCGCAATAATGCTGGAGAGGCAGCTACCGTTAATGGAGACCGGTATAGAGCCATGATAACCGACTATTTTGTTCCCGAATTGGATGGCATGAATGTGGATGATATCAATAAAATGTTCTTTATTATTTATGTTCCTAGTTGTGCTTATTACACAGGGTATAATAATTTTTGCGATGCCTAGAAGTCAGCTTGATCTATTTCGGCTGTCTCTATTCATCTCGACTTCGCTCTTCAAAATCATTTTTCATCATCACTTAATCAAATTTAACCCTATGGTCAAACACCAATATTTTAAAGGAAAATATTAAAATTTTGTTTTCTTAACGGATGTTTTTCAAAGCTCTGAAAACCCCGAAAGAGCTTAAATTTCAGGAATTGGTAAACATTGTTTTAATGGGCTTCACACCGGAAATTTTCGAAAGTAGGCGTGATACCGGGCGCATATGAAAGAATAAATGTTTAATACACTCAAGGCTATAAAGTTGTCATGCCCAACTTTTCAAACTATCTTTGCAACTGATTTTTGTATTAAAAATAAAGAACTCGGCTTATAACTACAGTGCACTCGCGAAAACTCGAACACACGATAACTCGAACATTCGGAAACTTGAACATTTTTTTTTCTCCATTGACTACTTTAAAACTCGAACAAAATGTAGCTACTCTAAAACTCGAACAATTATTTTCTTTTTTTTCATGGAAAAACATGTTAGAAACTGTCGTTTTGCATGTGCTGTAACGGGTGTATAATGAAATCCCGACACACATAATCCCGACACGACCAAATCCCGACACGACCAAATCCAGACCAATCATAATCCCGACACGACCAAATCCAGACAAGAAATCTCGACAAAAAATCCAGACAAAATATAAAAATTAATTTTTTAAAAATCTCGAGAGAGATATCAAAAGACGAGTCTTGACCTCCGTAACAATAATCCGAAGGGGGAAAAGCAATATTTTGTTTCAGTGAAAAGTTATAAGTGAAAAACTGAAAATTGGCCCAGGTCAGATCCCCAATTCAGGGCGTGATCCATGGTATATATGTGGAGACAACCTTTCCGCATTGGCGGCCTTTGGCCGCGCTTCAAAAAATAACCCTGGGCTACGCCATTCCAACTCCGGGTGTGTGCCATAGCCGTGGCTACCGCCACGGTGATGTCCTTCCGCGTGCCACGTTTGCCACTCTTTTCTCACAGGGTAATTTGTGATTACAACAACCACATGAAAATGACAGAAAAATTTGAACTTTAACTGCAAATATCTCGCAAACTTTTAAAAATATCCGCTGTTTTTGTTTTTTCACTCTAAAGAAAAATTATGGTAAGCATTGTCTGGATTGTGTGTTTCTGGATTTACTGATGTCGGGATTTTGAATTGTCTGTAATGCCTTATGTCTGTATTTTGTCTTGTCTGGATTTCGTTATGTTGGGATTTTGTTATGTCTGGATTTTGTCTTGTCGGAGTTTTTGAAAATTGTCTGGATTAAGTCGTGTCGGGATTTTGAAAGTCGGGATTGTGTGGTGCTCCCTGCTGTAACGGCCGATATTCAAATTTTTGTCGTTATGTGAGTCTTTTGTTTCATTCTAAGGCACCGCACTGGCTAGGTTTCGTGCGAATTACCGAACTTTTCTTTTAAGTTGATTGATATTTGTCAGTGATACACGGGATTTTGCGCGGTTAGGATCAAATTTATTTGCGTGTTATAATGGGACGAAAACTAAATGTTTTAAGTTTAGCAAAAAAGGCTGTATTGAATGCGGTAGAAAATAAGAAACATCAAACCAAAATCACTGTTTTTTTTTCTAATACATAATTTGTAAACAACATTCATATTTGCTAGCATTTTTTATTAAATAAACTGGCAATGAACTACAAAACATCAAACCAGAGAATCTCTTTGATTAATAATACCATAAAATTGGACAGGGTAAAAAAACTGTTAAAAAGAATACATTTATCGATTAAAAATACATAACGTTCGAAAACTCGAACATTTCGATAACTCGGACAGGGCTGGTTTTCATTAGTTCGAGTTTTCGCGAGTGCACTGTACTCCCTTTTTCATGCTTTGATAGTCCAACTAAGTTATGGTTAAATTCTTATGGCAACTTATTCAAATTCAGTACAAGCCATATATAACTGCAGCTTTAAATCTCTTGGTGAGCACACAGACAGAATTCAAACTAAATTCGGAAGAGCGCATAATTTTTCCTGAGCAATCATTACTTCACGCCATGCTTTAAGCACAAAAACTTGAGTACCAACAATAGTAATACGAGTAAGAAAATAAAATAGCACTTCACCAAAAACAATTGCTGTGCAATGAAGCACGTTGAAAACTAATTTTTCTTGATTGCCGGCAATGAAGTGTGACATGCTGAACGGACAACTCGCCAGTGTAGATAAATCAGCGGTCGATTACACCCATGCCCTAGCGTAGTGTGAGGAAATGTTGCTACTGTTAGTTAAAAGTGTACTTGACACCACCATCGCCCCCCATCACCCAACGCTTAAGACAATGCCTGCCTTTAAGTGCCGCTCTTGATTCGTAAACGCCTCGGAAGTGTCGCAATTTGGTCACTCATTTGATTTTGACTAATTCGTTGAAGTATCGCAAATGACTGTGACAATTGTCGGAGCGTCTAAAGTAAAGTGATACAAATCTACAATCGTTCGTTGTTATTAAGCTCGGTGAGTACTTCGCAAATCGAAATTCTCGCGCCAATTATTGCTATCAGACGAAGCTCTACGGCTGGCTTATAATTTGATTAGTTGCAAGCGCTATAATTTCTGTTTAATTAGCTTATAGAAGTACAAGTTAAGTGAACCTAAGATGATAATTTTACAATAAAGCTGTGAAAATTATTCACACGCTTGAAGTTTATTAAATACCCTAGTGTTAGTACTTACTTCAATAAAGCGTTGTACTTTAAAGCTGTAGTCATTTGAAAGCTTCAAGCATGTAGCCCAAGTTACTCATTTCAAAGTATGAAAAGAACATGTTTGTTGTTTTTGTCTTGAGAATTAGTTGTCACTATTAACATAGTCCTTTGACGGACCAATTGCCGTTGGAGTGCTTTGCTTGACACCAAATCGGTATCAGCGGTCTAAATCAATTCCAAGTTCCGACGTTCCACAATCAGATCAAAGGTATGTAACATGAAACAAGGGTCACTGAAATCTGTATCCATAGAGATAATTTTTAAAATCGATGTCCACATTTTTTGATCGATAATTTTGTAGTGACCGAATGTTTGTCAAAAAGTTTCTTCACCTCGAAATTTCTTTAGTTTCAATAAAGAATTCTGTTTAAACGACTTAAGCAATTTCTTTAGGTTATTTCATTTGCACACCCTTTTATAATTCTCAACCAGCTTATAAAATATTCTGAAGATATTGTTTGCGGCTCGAATGACCATGTCAAAGCTTTTTTTTTAAATTTTATTTGTTTAAGAGAGTAAGTCGGGGGTGTGCAGAGCACGGTTTAATAGGGACGACCTTTAGTAAATTATTATTAACTTATTTTTTTATTTAAATTATTTATTTGTGTTATACAGAACTGGGAGGGTGCACCCCAATTATCAAAGAGTATTCGCTTTTTAATAATCCATACCAAAGCGATACTTTTGGGACTAAATACAGATTTTTATTGTCCATCAATACCATATCGATACTTATGGAAGTATTGTAAGGATATCGTATATCATAATAAGGAGTTCTACCAGATCATATCCATACTTTCGGAACTCGACAATAGCGTAAATTGTTCGATAATTTTAGATATTGTATACCTGTTTTCAGTATCTTATTGAGTTTTTAAAAGTATTATAAGAGTGTCTCAATCTTGTGAGGTAAATCAAAACAAAATTGACAAGCTACCCCTGCGGGTTGGGGTTTAGAATATGCCCGCGGTAGGCATACCGGTCGTAAGAGGCGACAAAGGTATTACTGTAATTCGACAACACTCCCCAAACCTTCGGGGAGTGATTTTGTTGCTACAACAACAACAACAACAAAATTGACAAGCGAAAAAGGTCACCCTAAATTGGTCGGAGTTTTTTTTTTCTTTAAATGCATTTCAGTTTTTTAAAAATCTAGACGCCCTATTCAATAACGTTTTTTTTCCTCTATCCATTTGTACCACCCAATAATCACCCTGGTACTTTATCATTACTTCCAACAAGCGAGTCAAAACGCTTTGTAATTGCCATCGATCATAGCTCATTTAGCATTTCCGACAAACATTAGACGAAGCAATACAGTTGCTTACAAATACGGCACAGTCAGTCAGTCATTTCATATCGCACTCGAATCAAATTACAATTAAGCACAAAAACGCAAATGTTCAAATTGAGTATTGCAGCAGATTGAGCTAATCTTAGAGTCACAGTAATGGTTAAGCCACAAATGCACGCAGAAGTAATCACAGTACAATCACAGCAAACAAAATACTAACGACTAATGGAAAAGCGGTTAATGCATCATACCACAAATGGAAGTCATGAAATGAATGCAAAAAGAAGAAAATCAAATAAAATGAAACGAAAAAAAACCACCATAATATTTAAGTAATTTTTATTAATGATCCTTCGCATTCCAACTCGGAATGGGGTGCGCTGCGGGTCGAAGCGTACAATTCATTTTTTTTTGTTTTTAATTATTTTGACAGCCATATTGCTTGCGAGATTTCATTATTAATAATTCCAAAAACAGCTGGTAGCTGCCAACCAGCGGGTGGGTAAGCGCCAATTGTGGCAGTGACAAGTGGAAAGTTTGCTACGAATCAGCGAGTTTACGAAATAAAAAAGTCACTAAACCAATGTCTATCAGCAACACATCAGCTCTGCAATTTATTTTCTAAAGCGCGCCCAGATTAGCTACTGTTTTGACTACTGTTTGAGCTATTATGTAGCGACTAGTTATGCAGTTTTGTTGCTTTGTATTTGGTCATGTTGCAAATGTGGACGGACAAGTTGTCAAGTGCGCGCATGCTTAGGCATTCAGTTTTAACACTTTTAACACCTTTGCTTAAGCTTGTTTAGTGAGCGTGAAATACATTTTTACGTGTGTAATAAAAAATATAAGGATTTGCACAGTAGTAAAGTGTGAAATTGACGGCATTAAAGCAGATTTCAACTATTAATTTTAATGTGTCATTTGGGGGGATTGAAGAATGCAAAAGCTGAAAATATTTAAATTTCAAAGTTGTAGAGGCGTGATTGACAGCTGTGCATGACTTTTTTATAATGTGCACAACAAAAAATTTATTCAAACAGAATTAACCCTTTATGGTCCACCTCTTAATTGAAACATAATTTTATTTTCTTGTGAATATTTCAACTACATAATGGAGTTTACAATAAAATTGGACTGAGGCCTAACCTTTATAAAGGTTTTTCAAGAGAAATTTTCGTATAAATAAGCCAGTTTTATTAGATGATTTAAAGGGATCATTAAATAAAAGTACTAGCATATTTAGATCTAATTGAAAGCAAACCCTATCCTCTGGTTCACGGATAGGCATAATACGTTTAACGTCGCCGGCGTACATTAAGGGCTTACCGAACTTGAAAACGTTAGCGATATCATTGATGAATAGGTATAAGAAATAAAGTAGGATCAAGATGACTGCCTTGAGGAACACCAGAAGTCACGTTTATGAATTGAGACTTGCAATTATTAAATATGATCTGTTGTTTTCTATCTTGCAAGTAAGATGATAGTCATGCAATAGACTAAGGTGGGAAACCCAACTGGTCAAGTTTGAATAACATAATATAATGTGAAACTCTATCTCTAGAATCTGTATATATGACAACAGTTTCACGGTTGGTCCTAAGGCCAAATTAAGCAAGTTAGTTACATGTTAAATAGCAATAAATTCTGCTGTTCAAGAAATGTTAGCAATCATAATTTTTTTTATATCGGCGACTGAGTGAGACATACAACTATTTCAAAATATTTTTAAAAATCGCCCTGCATCTGGATTTTTTTCAATAAGACCCTATTTAAAAAAAATTTAACAAACGCCCTAACAAAGTTTAACTTACTAAATACTAAGTTCCCCACGGTATATGCACCTCTAATCGTCGGGATACTTTCTTCAATGAATATATATATAACATCTGCTTTACTTCATTGCACGTGCTTGGATACAGTATATATGTACATATGTATGTAATTAAGTATACCTAAATATACATTAAAAGTTACATTAAAAGTTTGTTCAAATTTAATTTACTACTAAGTTTGTTTGAATCTAGTTTCTATATCAACTCACAACTCTACCTAATTAATAAGTCTGCCAGTGTTCTGTCGCACCCATTTAAGAAGACGCGTGTACTGAATTTCAATTTCTTAAACAATGAATTGATTTTCGCATTGTGCGCCAAATAACTTCCGCAGTAAAGTAGCTTTTACGAAGTAAGCAAAAATCCAAAAAATAAGTTCGACTAGAACTCTTTACAATATACCCAATAGTGGGTTTTGAAATTGTGTGGAAATAAGAAAAATTATTTAATCATCTCTATTTGGTGGTTAAAAATTTCTGTTTTATTTAGTAAAAAGCTTTAAACCCTTTGAATAGGCAACTTGAGTCTGAAATCGTTTTCAAATCATTCAAAATTATAACGACTCTCAAGAAAACCTTAGACATAATAGAGAACACCTTAGCAGGCCTAACGTCAACGATGAGTCACGCCTCATAAGGGAAAGAGACCACAGTTTTTCAGTGGATCTCTGACACGCAGTCTAAAACAACAAAAAATTTAGACAAAACCCCAAGGTTCGTCACAGTGGCGGATACAGGATGGAGTCCACATTTTTTAATGAATTTTCGAAGACATAGTTTATCCAAAGTATGACTTCTTGCGTTCAGAAGGGAGGCCCAAAAAGCACCCACGTGCGTCCGTCCCTGTTTCATACACAAAGTAAAGTATTTTGGAGTCATTCCAGAGAGAAAGCTAGACTGCAATAAAAATAAAGCAGAGCGAGTGAAAAAGGAAACAATAGAGCAGTTCTCTTGTGAAAGGGCAATCGAGGTTTCTACGTAATAAATTTCTGCTATCTGAGAAGAGAATCATGTCACCACATGTCTATACCGTTCGGAATAAGCATAACGGTTTTCGTGTTACACAAAATAATTGAGAATAAATTTCCCATAATATTTTATAAAATATTTAAATTGTGTTTAATATGCAACATCCGTTCAGACAATTCATCTTAGTTACATATTTCATTGAATATTGGCTCATTCACAATGTCGCATTGTCATCGCAAGTACGTACAACTCCCCACCTCCCCCTCCCATCACGCACACTTGTGTCACAAGCAATTGTAAATTCATTTTTCAAATGTTGCTTTAATATAAAATAACATCACACGAAATGAAATGTATAAAAGTTCTGTGAAAAATGTGTTTTCGGTGATTGTGGCAAAATTTGTTTGTATGGCCTTTCAAAAGCACATTAGGCTGATGTTTGCTGCCAGCCAAAAGAAGTTTGGGGGTGTGAGAAATTACAAAACGAGACCAACACCTACATACACATGCTGTTAACCACATTTTTACCTACAAAAAGTATCGAAGGCAAATCAAGTTCATGACAATGCAAAAATGTTAATCTTTTTGTTGGCTTTGTATTATGAGGCGCCAAAGGATGTGAGCCTTTTCTAGGGATTGTTGTTGCTAGCTGAAAGTGTTGCTGTTACAAAAGTGCGACAGCACCTTCCGTTACTATGGAAAACTTCATTTCCTAAAACCTTCATTTTTTACACCTTCTCCTACTATAAAAAATATAATGTAATGGTATGTGGGTAGTGGATACCCAGTAGGAAATAAAGGTAATTTAGGAAATTTTCTAAGTAGGCGCTTTAGTTAACTACAATACCCAGACAAAATAGCAAAGGTGTTTTCAAAGAGCTTTAAGAGGTGGTGGTCTGTTACAAAAATCTAATTGTTTAGAGTCTGGCTCTTAGATGGTTTCTAATGTTGTCACACTGGTTCATATCGTTGTTTAGAAGATATTGAGACCACATCAAAAGACATCCCACGGCGCAACCTATGTATCTACGTTGATCTTGACGTTGAATGTTGGGGCCGTTTAGTAAAAGTAGATTGCGTATATAAACTAAAGTTGAAAGCTACATGATCTAACCTAAAATTAGCTGAAAGGATTATGCAAAACTTTTTCCCTTGCCCAAACACGTTTCTTGAAGCATACTTCTATTAAAAATCCACCATTTCCTACTGGGTGTATTTGTCGCACATTAGAGACTAAACTAAACAACTTTTGCCGTCAACGCGTGACACAGCCAAATGTGACTTTGAAATTTTGATAAATGACCCAACATTAGCAGACGGTAGTGCCGACATTGAACAGGACGAATAAAGCAACAAAAACCCTATAGCAGTGGTAGCAAGAGTCAAAAGTCAACTGTGGAAATGTGAAGGAAATAAGGTAACGGTGAAATAAGTAAGCAACCAAAAATAAAAAGTCCCAAAACCCCCCCCAAAAAAAAGGTGGGAAGATGTAATAGGCAAAAAGTTGTAAACATTGATCTAGAGCAATGTGACGAAGGAAATGAAAAGCGTAGAATGTGATAGGTAAGTAAAACATGCTGCAAAATGGTGGGCGAAAAGTACGCCCTCTATTCAACCATTGAGCACATAACCCTAGCCTATGTTTGGGCGTTTATATACTAAGTGCAAATGTCCCCCAAGCGACGACTGACTAGACCAAACATTTGTAACACACGACTTCAGACCAGACAAAAATGATAAAAGACACTCTGCGCGCACAGTCTGCAGCAAGTACGTGCTCGCTCAAGACTCAGCAAAATTTAAGAAGGCAGCTGGGAGTAGCGCAACGTTTTTTGATGATACCCAAATTGGTATTAGATACGTTTTCAACGTCATACGCCCGCCCACTAACTTTGTTAACGTAGTTTAGTTTAGCAGCGTCGTGACGGAACTCGTCTGATACGAATTGAGTTCAGTTGAGTTGAGAAAAGAGTCATCATTCTTCATTTGTAATTCTGTTATCGTTTTTGCGCCAAACGTTTCCTTACACCAAATCCGTTTGGCATCCTAAACATGTGTAGGCAAGCTGATGTACGCATATTTGTATGCTCTCCCAGTTGTTCTGCGACACATACATGAATGAATGATTTGCTCACGCATATACCCAAGCTTAAGTGACAAACAAACGGAAAAATTGAGGCCTTAGTAGCATGCCACCCACTCAGCAAAGCCCACAAGTCAGTTAATCATTTCTAGTTTCGCTTGCTCTTCGCACTTTCTTCTCTTCCTAGTTTCCCTATCCTCACTTCAGACATACTTATTTTTAGCCTCTCAGTCATTCAAATCGAGGACATTTATTTTGGCGCATTTGTTTTTTATATACCTATGCGACAGTCCTTTTTTACCTTTTTTTTCCTGTTATTCTTTTTGTGCGTTAAATAAACGCTTTGCTTCCCTTTGTTGGCAGCATCATAATATTGAAATAAGGAAATCGAATCACGTCGCATTACTTTTTAAATAATGTTTCGATATTTATTATAAGGCTTAGTGTGTGAACTTTCCTGTTTTAAAAAATGAACAGCTTCACAGGTGACAGGCTTAACATACGTTAAACCGTTGTAAGACTAGACGAGTTAATAAGGCGTGAATTTAGGTTGAGGGAGCGTCTGATAAGGCAGTCAAGCTGGAGGGGTGAAAGATAAAACGGAAAAATATGTTGGATTTGTAATGAAATCAGTGGGTATAATCTTGCTATTATTTTCTATGGCATCTCTGAACCTAAGTTTTTCATATCGGGCTAATTTACTAGAGCTTTTAAAGCTTTCATAAAAGCTTTTGCAGACAATATTACTGTTTGAGGCGCAGTTCTTTATCAAACAAAGTGGTTAGATTAGCCGACTTTTAAGCGCGTACCCCCATTGATTAGCTCATCTAACCACTTTGCACCTGCTATCTATACAATTGCAATAAAAATGTCACTGAAGATGGCACAATGCCGTTATTGGCTTACCTTCAAACAAACATCTTTTGTCAACTGAACAAGAAATTTGGATAAAAAAAAAATTATGCAGATAACTCATATTCTTTATCAAAAAAGTTTTGCTTCCTGGGCTCTCTTCACCAATCCACCACAAAGTGAAATTGAAACACGAAATATTTCTCCAAGTGTATTGCGTCCCTTTCCAGCATTCACAAAAATACCTAAATCCGTCATGCGAAATCTTTATCAACTTTGACATAAGTTACGAAATTTCCGTCATAATCATATAAACTTTTCATATTAACCAATGTCAATGGAAAGAATGAACGAAATATTGTTGTGCCATAAACAAATACAACTGACAAATAGCACAAATTCACAAGTAATATTTATTATGTTCGAGCAACAGCAGGGGTGCCTTGGCTTTATGTTGTGTTCGCAGTGTCATTGGAGTTAAATGTGGTTAAACTTTTAACATTTAATATTAATTTTTGTTGATGGTTTGTTGGGCAATGAACAATTTTCGATATTCACGATAGTTTGTTTATGAACTAGTTTCGGTTTCTAAAAATAGTGGCGAGTGGCAGAGTTGGGCTTTAAAGTTGTTCGGCATTTACTTATGAGCTTAGTTCTGTTAGGAATGCTATTTGGCTTTTAGTAGCTTTTAATAGGGATGCTATTATCCTTAAGTATATTTCCCTGAATAGAGGACACTTTGGACTAAGTACAAACATCCTTGGTTTTTATAATTCTGATCTACAGAATCTGGCTTGATTTGATGGAATATTTGAAATTTATTATTTTTTTTCGCTTGAGACAACATAAAATTTAGTACAAGTCAGACAGACGTTTTCTTCTCAAAAGTATTGATTTTATGGGGTATAAACCTGTTCCAAGATACACGCTTAAAAATATGCATCATAGAAAGTTAGCGAAATTGTTTCTCCAAGTCTAAACTAGCTTTTACGGTCCCTATCACTTCACTACCTTTTTCCCACTATTAACTGCCGACTTTAATAGAAATGATTCAGACTTATCAAGGATGGATGAATACGAAATTATTTAGAATTTCATGGGGTAGACAGGAACGTGCCCCCGACAATCCAATTATGTGATAAGGGTGGAGGGCGCTTGCTCACTCTTAATGATGATCTACAATAAGAACTTTGTGGACTTATCAATGGTCCTGGGCAAAACAATTATTTGATATGTTGATCCCATGCCGTTCAACTAAAAATTAATTATAGTTTAAATAACCAAACAACCCGCTGCATATTAACTTTAACTAAATATTCTATCGCCTCCTAAAAAGCGTTCCACCCTTCTTACAGAAATGGTACTATTTTTTTTTTTATTAATTTATTTCTATGTAAACATAAATATTTTGTACGTTCTAGTTTAGTTCGCCGCAAAAGTACCACGTTACATTGCCGCACATCCTTCGCCGAAACCGGTGCTTAAGGGAAGAAAAATTGTTAGAAAAAGTTTAGCCACATTAAAGTTGAACACAATTTCCATCTAAGCCCGCGGGTCATAGATAGGACAACATCGATACCAAGCGCATCCATGCTCCTAATATACATGATATACTTTTTATACCCAGCGTACTAGTACTAGTACAAGGGTATATTAATTTTGTCCACATAACGGTACTATGTAACGGCACAAAATAATCGAGTTAGATATAGAGTTCCATATATGAAAGTTCTTAGGTTGAAAAGAGGAATTGATTAAGGCATGTCCGTCCGTCTGTCCGTCTGTCCGTCTGTCCGTCTGTCCGTCTGTCCGTCTGTCCGTCCGTGTACACGATAACTTGAGTAAAAATTGAGATATTTGCATGAAATTTTGCATACAGGTTACTTTCTGGCCAAGGTAGGTTGCTATTGAAAATGGGCGAAATCGGATGATAACCACGCCCCCTTTTTCGATATCGAAAATTTCGAAAAACATATAAAATGGGTTAATTCAATATCAGAAGCAGCTACAATGATAAAATTTGCAATATGTATTGATTTATATGTTCTAAGGCGGATTTTACCAAATTTTTTGAAAAGGGGCGTGGCACCGCCCCCATATATTTGAAGAAATTTTAAAATTTTGACTCCTAATAACTTGAGAACAGTTTATGCTAGTATAACGAAATTTTGTAGAGGTCATACTATTGTTGTGTTAAATTCAGATATAGAAAATAAACGAAATCGCTTGGCGACCACGCCTACTTTTTTATAAAAGTTATATTGAAAGGAGGTGGAAATATTGAAAAGTCCATATCTAATTAACTGATACCGCTATAATAATATAATTTTGTACATACATCAATTTTCATATTCTTTACATTATTTTTGCAAAATTTTGGAAAGTGGGCGTGGCACCGCCCACTTATGAGTCAAGCAATTTTCAAATTCGACTGCTAATAACTTCAGAACGATGTGAGATAGGTTTACGAAACTAGGTTCCAGGTATGTTATGTTTATGTAGAGTACTACCACAGAAAATAAGAAAAATCCGTGAACGACCACGCCCCTTTTTGGACTAAAGTTCTCTAAACGAGAGTTAGGAAACCGGAATATGCAATATCTGTTTAACTGATACAGATATAATGCTAAAATTTAGTACACTCATTCACCTGATGATGTTATTTGTGATGTTTAAAGGTTTTTTGGTAATATTTTGGAAAATGGGCGTGGCACCGCCCACAAGTGAATAAACAAAATATCAACATTTCACTATTAACAAGCCACTGTGAAAGTATCATAAAGATCTGCAATGAAAACTGATCTTCAATAGGGACAAACAACATAATAAAATCCGTGGGCGTGCCACCACCCACTTTTTTAAAATTATGTAAATATTGATTAATGGACACATATATCCGTACATCGAAAAATTTCACAAAATACGTTAAAAGTTATGGGCATGGCACGCCTTCTTTTCCAAAGTTATATATAGGACATGGTATAACCCTTGAAAAGATCGATTCAGTACTTTTGGCTCATGTAAGCGGTTAAAGCTTTATAAGCAAGGAGCGTGGCCGCTCCCACCAAATTCGCTATTGCTTAGGCTCGGCATAGATTGGTTTTTAAAATGGGCGAAATCGGATGAAAACCACGCCCCCTTTTTCTAAAAACTAACGCTGGGTATTTAATGTTCGGTTCACCCGAACTTAGACTTCCTTACTTGTTATACATATTCTAGTCATATACAGAGTTTTGTATGTATCTGCTCATATATACTTGAATACGTTGCGTTGAATATTCAAAAAAAAAAAAGAAAAGTTTTGTTTGCCAATAAATTTTCGCTAGAGATAATGGCCATGTTGTCTCTGGACATAAGCATGGTAATGTCATTTAAATTGAGTATCCTGCCAACGAGCGGGGGAACAATTGCTTGCAGCTACGCAAATATATATGTATCAAAGCTGTTGTGCTTCCGCTTTAGAGAAAATATAGTATTAAAAGCGCCCCCACTTTCAGTTTAGCTTTGTACATCATTTCAGTTCAGCTCAGTTCAGGCTGTGAAAAGTTCATTGCTCAGCAGTTTTTTTTGTTTGTATCTTGGCATATTTAGTGTGTTTTGATGTGGAGACTGTTGCAGTATTGTTGCTCGTCTAACACTTGTCTCACTTCACTTCTCTGGCTTCCACTGTCTGTGTACTGTAGTTTTTACTATGCGGCTTTAACTTAGTCGGCGTCATTGTTGAATTCAATGACTCACAATGGAATTGTTTTATTAGCCGTAATGTCTTTATGGCACTAACGGTCAATAATACAACAATAGCAACAACATCAGTCACACGATATAGCCCATTTCATTTGTGAGCCTCTGTTGTGTGTCCGTCCACATGCAACAAGGAAAGACCAATAACCTTAACAAATTTGGTTTGAATAGTTTGCCAAGCGTTCACATTAAAAGCGCGAAATTAAAAATTAATTTGCTTTTTCTATGGCAATTTCTTTTAAATATCCGTTTCCGTATTTCAATTATTTCCTGCATAATAAAAAGAAACGATTTGATAGGCGAAATGAAGCTCTTGAAAAATGCAAAAGTTTTGTTGAGATAAGGATTTAGGAGTTAAAAGTTTTGTTGCATAGTGAAGTTTTCTTAGTCAGAGAGAATTGTTCCCCAGCCCAGTTTTTGTCTCATTGCTTAATTGACTCTTCACCGTTAAAAAGGTTTAAAAGTATCAAAATTCAATGTTTTTTTTTCGTACATGGTTAGCCAGCGCCATATCTCCATAAGTCCATGTAACACTATCGCTTCTGAGAAAAGCCGAAATTAAAAAGGTGCAATTCTATTTTTGGTCAGTGCAAGGGCGGTTCTGCTCATGCGTACACTTCAAGTTCTTAATACATATACTACCATATGCTTCAAAAGAATCGAACAAATAAATTCAGAAATATAAAACGATAAATATGAAAATTTACAGCCATAAAAATTCAAATAACAATTATTTTGAGCTAACAGCTTTCTCGCTTAAAAAATTGCTTAAAGATAAAAAAAGAGGATTGTGAAAATTGGATGAAAGAGAATACCAAAAAGTTACGACGTCATAAGTTGTACAACTTCATTCTTTTTCATCTATAACAAGGGGAGCGAAAAGCAATTTCACTTACATATATAAAGCGATTCTTTCTGTTCTCAGCATATAAAGCTAGATGTTATTGTATGACAAACGATAATTACAGAAGGGCTGTTATGCGAAGAGAATAAAAAGGTGAGCTAAATTACTGCTGGAATAAATATATTAACTGCACAAGAATTTATATGGGAAAAGGTAGAAGAAATATTTGTGAATAAATTGTAAAGAAAAAGAAAATAAAGAAAGTGTTTGATATGAACGGCTTCCACGCATAGACACTTTTAATGATTTCTGCGCATAATTTTCTAATTAACTGTGAAGTCACGTACTTCGGGTAGCACTGGCAGATAGCTACATAAACATACTGTGACTTATCTAGCTCATATTGTCATTAATTGTATGCTTCTATTGTAGACAAGATGTTGTGTGCACTTTTATGGTTAATATTTTCATATTTATGTCAAGACATATAATTACATAAACATATTTTAATCGCAAATTAAGTCATTTTATGCTTACTAAAGTTAACTTTTTTTTCTTCTGTTATAGGTAAGATATACTCATATGTACATATGGTGTAACTAGAGGTGCGTAATGCTATTTTACATACTTATATTGGTAAATAATTTAGGATAAATCCAGAAAAATATTAAATCTTATACATATATAAATGCTCTAGCTGGAAAAGTGGAGCCCCCTTCCGCAATAAATAAAAAAAAAAAACACAACAAAATATAATAAAAAAATAAAATCAAATAAAATCAAATAAAATCAAATAAAATAAAATAAAATAAAATAAATTAAAATAAAATAAAATAAAATAAAATAAAATAAAATAAAATAAAATAAAACAAAAGAAAATAAAATAAAA
The DNA here is from genome assembly GCA_951509765.1 of Sphenella marginata. Lineage (NCBI taxonomy): Eukaryota > Metazoa > Arthropoda > Insecta > Diptera > Tephritidae > Sphenella > Sphenella marginata. The sequence continues at coordinate 26,721,224 of OX608080.1, read as the reverse complement.
TAAAATAAAATAAAATAAAATAACATAAAATAAAATAAAATAAAATAAAATAAAATAAAATAAAATAAAATAAAATAAAATAAAATAAAATAAAATAAAATAAAATAAAATAAAATAAAATAAAATAAAATAAATAATTGGAGAAAAATTACAAAGGAAAAATCAACAGCGATGGATAGGATTACATGTTTCAGAGTTTCCAGGCTCATCATCAGATCCCTTTTTCGGACACGGATTCGAACTCGTGTCTGCACCAAAGCCGCTGTTAGAAAATTCCAACACTAAGCAATGATGCCCTGTGACGTCACAATGCACTTATCTCCACTTCAATTAATTCCCTTTTGTTTGTTTGTTCTTGCCAACTGTATACACAAAATTTCTTAAGACATGCAGCCTATATGTTATGATGTGTGTTGGTCTTGTTGTTTGTACATATTTACATATGTACGTAAACCCGTGCTATGGTTTCAATGTATTTTGTATGTATTTTTAGCGGCGCCACGCCTACTTCACCAAAATCCACAAAATTTGTATACAGTTTAGTTTTGGTTAAAAAGCTTATTATGTGTGTAAAATCTTATTTAAATAACTTATACAATTATGGAAATATCGCGATTTTAATTTTACGAAGAAATTTTTTAGAACTGTGTTCAAAAAGTGGGCGTGTCCGTTCACCGATTTTGTTTATTTATACAGCAAAGAGTAAGCTTTATATGTTGAACACTTTCTCTAAATATCGTTCCAATAAGTCAATTTTTACCGGAGTTATGACATGTAAAGTTTTGTGGAATAATCCCCCATAAAGGGGCGGGGCCACGCCCATTTTCCAAAAATTTTGTGCTTTCGACTTTCTTTGCCCACGAACACTTCAGAGGTGAAATAGAAATGATATACAGCTAGTTTAAGCAAAGTTATAGCATATTCAATATATCTATGATCCTTTTCAAAATCTTTCGTATAAAATTGGGCGTGGACCTAACCCGATTTCAATAATTTTTTTTCGAAATATTGCTTGTATTAATATAAATATGTGTGCTGAATTTTGTTTTGCTATCTTGAGCGGTTTTTGATTTATGATTAATAATATTTCCAAACTTGACTATATCAAAAGTGGGCGGTACCACGCCCCTTTTTAAAAATTTTTTCAAAAATGTATTTGTTGCCTTAACGCTAAAGTGCATACCAAATATTATCCTTATAGGTGTATTATGTATTGAATAATCACTCTTTTTGTATTTTCGAAAATATTATATATATAGAAAGAGGGCGTGGCTTTTAACCGAATTTGCCTATTTTCAATAGCGCTCGGAGATAAGTGAAAAGGAACCTACATACCAAATTTCATTGAGATATCTCAAGATTTACTCAAGTTATCGTGTTCACAGACGGACGGACGGACGGACGGACGGACGGACGGACGGACGGACGGACGGACGGACATGGCTCAATCAATTTCTCTTTTCCTCCTGAACATTTTGATATATATAAGTCAATATCTATCTCGATTCGTTTATGCCGTTACATACTACCGTTAGGCCAATGAAGTTAATATACCTTGTGTGCGAAGCACTACTAGGTATAAAAAGGCAGTAGAGTGTTAACTACTTGCCCGTAAATCTTGCTTGTTTGTTATTCGATTTGCGTAATTTTTGGCAGGAGTATACTACATACTATTGGGAAGTATCTCACAAAATTTCATTGAAATACATTCTTCAAATTCCAAGCAATCGCTTTTGAAAATAGCAGAGCTTTTATGCTAAAAAGTGGGCGGCGCCACGCCTACTTCACCAAAATCCACAAAATTTGTATACAGTTTAGTTTTGGTTAAAAAGCTTATTATGTGTGTAAAATCTTATTTAAATAACTTATACAATTATGGAAATATCGCGATTTTAATTTTACGAAGAAATTTTTTAGAACTGTGTTCAAAAAGTGGGCGTGTCCGTTCACCGATTTTGTTTATTTATACAGCAAAGAGTAAGCTTTATATGTTGAACACTTTCTCTAAATATCGTTCCAATAAGTCAATTTTTACCGGAGTTATGACATGTAAAGTTTTGTGGAATAATCCCCCATAAAGGGGCGGGGCCACGCCCATTTTCCAAAAATTTTGTGCTTTCGACTTTCTTTGCCCACGAACACTTCAGAGGTGAAATAGAAATGATATACAGCTAGTTTAAGCAAAGTTATAGCATATTCAATATATCTATGATCCTTTTCAAAATCTTTCGTATAAAATTGGGCGTGGACCTAACCCGATTTCAATAATTTTTTTTCGAAATATTGCTTGTATTAATATAAATATGTGTGCTGAATTTTGTTTTGCTATCTTGAGCGGTTTTTGATTTATGATTAATAATATTTCCAAACTTGACTATATCAAAAGTGGGCGGTACCACGCCCCTTTTTAAAAATTTTTTCAAAAATGTATTTGTTGCCTTAACGCTAAAGTGCATACCAAATATTATCCTTATAGGTGTATTATGTATTGAATAATCACTCTTTTTGTATTTTCGAAAATATTATATATATAGAAAGAGGGCGTGGCTTTTAACCGAATTTGCCTATTTTCAATAGCGCTCGGAGATAAGTGAAAAGGAACCTACATACCAAATTTCATTGAGATATCTCAAGATTTACTCAAGTTATCGTGTTCACAGACGGACGGACGGACGGACGGACGGACGGACGGACATGGCTCAATCAATTTCTCTTTTCCTCCTGAACATTTTGATATATATAAGTCAATATCTATCTCGATTCGTTTATGCCGTTACATACTACCGTTAGGCCAATGAAGTTAATATACCTTGTGTGCGAAGCACTACTAGGTATAAAAAGGCAGTAGAGTGTTAACTACTTGCCCGTAAATCTTGCTTGTTTGTTATTCGATTTGCGTAATTTTTGGCAGGAGTATACTACATACTATTGGGAAGTATCTCACAAAATTTCATTGAAATACATTCTTCAAATTCCAAGCAATCGCTTTTGAAAATAGCAGAGCTTTTATGCTAAAAAGTGGGCGGCGCCACGCCTACTTCACCAAAATCCACAAAATTTGTATACAGTTTAGTTTTGGTTAAAAAGCTTATTATGTGTGTAAAATCTTATTTAAATAACTTATACAATTATGGAAATATCGCGATTTTAATTTTACGAAGAAATTTTTTAGAACTGTGTTCAAAAAGTGGGCGTGTCCGTTCACCGATTTTGTTTATTTTTACAGCAAAGAGTAAGCTTTATATGTTGAACACTTTCTCTAAATATCGTTCCAATAAGTCAATTTTTACCGGAGTTATGGCATGTAAAGTTTTGTGGAATAATCCCCCATAAAGGGGCGGGGCCACGCCCATTTTCCAAAAATTTTGTGCTTTCGACTTTCTTTGCCCACGAACACTTCAGAGGTGAAATAGAAATGATATACAGCTAGTTTAAGCAAAGTTATAGCATATTCAATATATCTATGATCCTTTTCAAAATCTTTCGTATAAAATTGGGCGTGGACCTAACCCGATTTCAATAATTTTTTTTCGAAATATTGCTTGTATTAATATAAATATGTGTGCTGAATTTTGTTTTGCTATCTTGAGCGGTTTTTGATTTATGATTAATAATATTTCCAAACTTGACTATATCAAAAGTGGGCGGTACCACGCCCCTTTTTAAAAATTTTTTCAAAAATGTATTTGTTGCCTTAACGCTAAAGTGCATACCAAATATTATCCTTATAGGTGTATTATGTATTGAATAATCACTCTTTTTGTATTTTCGAAAATATTATATATATAGAAAGAGGGCGTGGCTTTTAACCGAATTTGCCTATTTTCAATAGCGCTCGGAGATAAGTGAAAAGGAACCTACATACCAAATTTCATTGAGATATCTCAAGATTTACTCAAGTTATCGTGTTCACAGACGGACGGACGGACGGACGGACGGACGGACGGACATGGCTCAATCAATTTCTCTTTTCCTCCTGAACATTTTGATATATATAAGTCAATATCTATCTCGATTCGTTTATGCCGTTACATACTACCGTTAGGCCAATGAAGTTAATATACCTTGTGTGCGAAGCACTACTAGGTATAAAAAGGCAGTAGAGTGTTAACTACTTGCCCGTAAATCTTGCTTGTTTGTTATTCGATTTGCGTAATTTTTGGCAGGAGTATACTACATACTATTGGGAAGTATCTCACAAAATTTCATTGAAATACATTCTTCAAATTCCAAGCAATCGCTTTTGAAAATAGCAGAGCTTTTATGCTAAAAAGTGGGCGGCGCCACGCCTACTTCACCAAAATCCACAAAATTTGTATACAGTTTAGTTTTGGTTAAAAAGCTTATTATGTGTGTAAAATCTTATTTAAATAACTTATACAATTATGGAAATATCGCGATTTTAATTTTACGAAGAAATTTTTTAGAACTGTGTTCAAAAAGTGGGCGTGTCCGTTCACCGATTTTGTTTATTTATACAGCAAAGAGTAAGCTTTATATGTTGAACACTTTCTCTAAATATCGTTCCAATAAGTCAATTTTTACCGGAGTTATGACATGTAAAGTTTTGTGGAATAATCCCCCATAAAGGGGCGGGGCCACGCCCATTTTCCAAAAATTTTGTGCTTTCGACTTTCTTTGCCCACGAACACTTCAGAGGTGAAATAGAAATGATATACAGCTAGTTTAAGCAAAGTTATAGCATATTCAATATATCTATGATCCTTTTCAAAATCTTTCGTATAAAATTGGGCGTGGACCTAACCCGATTTCAATAATTTTTTTTCGAAATATTGCTTGTATTAATATAAATATGTGTGCTGAATTTTGTTTTGCTATCTTGAGCGGTTTTTGATTTATGATTAATAATATTTCCAAACTTGACTATATCAAAAGTGGGCGGTACCACGCCCCTTTTTAAAAATTTTTTCAAAAATGTATTTGTTGCCTTAACGCTAAAGTGCATACCAAATATTATCCTTATAGGTGTATTATGTATTGAATAATCACTCTTTTTGTATTTTCGAAAATATTATATATATAGAAAGAGGGCGTGGCTTTTAACCGAATTTGCCTATTTTCAATAGCGCTCGGAGATAAGTGAAAAGGAACCTACATACCAAATTTCATTGAGATATCTCAAGATTTACTCAAGTTATCGTGTTCACAGACGGACGGACGGACGGACGGACGGACGGACGGACGGACGGACGGACGGACGGACGGACGGACGGACGGACATGGCTCAATCAATTTCTCTTTTCCTCCTGAACATTTTGATATATATAAGTCAATATCTATCTCGATTCGTTTATGCCGTTACATACTACCGTTAGGCCAATGAAGTTAATATACCTTGTGTGCGAAGCACTACTAGGTATAATAAAATAAATTAAAGTGAAATAAAATAAAATAAAATAAAATAAAATAAAATGAAACAAAATAAAACACAACAGAATATTATAAAAAAATAAAATAAAATAAAATAAAATAAAATAATTTTGTTGTTGGATTTTTGCGGTCTATTTTGTTTACATATTTGTAAAAATAAAATAAAATAAAATAAAAAATAAAATAAAATGAAACAAAATAAAACACAACAGAAAATAATATAATTTGACTAATTTAACGGTTTTTGATTTAGTAATATAAGAAAAGTAACAAATTTAATAGGGAAATCTGTTATCACTTTTTTTCAATTCCATCCCACACATCTCGGTTCGTTGTTCTGACGCCGTACAGTGAGTTAGTGAGAACAGAGCTTTGTGCGTTTAAAAAGGGGACCATAATCAACCTCGTTCAACTCGAATCACCATCGAAATCTCCCTTTACCAGCAACGTCTTCAAACTTAAAAAATTTGCAACAATCAGTCAATTTGGGTAAAAGGAATTTTCCAAATTGACGAACCAACAGCTTGGAAATGGTATACCTAAGTGAGCTCCACTGGAGCGTAAAAAAATTGCTGATTAGTTGTTTGTATGATTGTGTTTATGTTAACGTATTAAGTTCACTAGAAAAGTCACAAAATCAGTGCACATAGGTTAAAGGGTAAACATTAGGGTGGGTCAATTTGTATGGAGCAAAAAAATGCACCAAGCGGTTATCAAAATCGTAAACTACGATGAATTCTAAGAAAATTTGCCCAAGAAACCATGGCTCTAAAATGAAAATCGAGCTTCCGGTTTTTAACGAGAAACTTTCGTATATTATCAAAAAAAAAAAAAAAAAAAAAAGTTTCTCGTTAAAAACCGGAAGCTCCAGTTTGATCTTAGACCCATGGTCTAAAATGAAAATCGAGCTTCCGGTTTTTAACGAGAAACTTTTTTTTTTGTTTTTTGTTTTTTTGATAATATACGAAAGTTTCTCGTTAAACACCGGAAGCTCGATTTTCATTTTAGACCATGGGTCTAAGATCAAAATGGAGCTTCCGGTTTTTAAAAAGAAACTTTTTTTTTTTTTTTTTTTGATAATATACGAAAGTTTCTCGTTAAAAACCGGAAGCTCGATTTTCATTTTAGAGCCATGGTTTCTTGGGCAAATTTTCTTAGAATTCATCGTAGGTTACGATTTTGATAACCGCTTGGTCAAGAAAAAAATTGACCCACTCTAGTAAACATACATATGTATATTGAATGGTCATGGATGGCGTAGCACCTGTGTGGCGGGAAGTCATTGAGTTGTTGTTAAAACCAAATACCAAAAGAACTAACAAATCAACATCAATCAATGTTGTGCCGCTTCAAAGCACCGTTTGGCGAATGGATTACTCAATGCGAAAGAGCAACTGAAAATGTTATGAAAAGAAATCAGTTAGTAACGAATAGCTACGGGGACGGAAAGGGAATACAATTTTTTTTTTCACATTCAAAAAGGAAAATCACACAAAATAAATGTGACCTTTGAGTCGTGCAATCATTTTACAAATCGAAATCTAAATAGATATGTAAATATTATGCTCGTTTTAAGGGTTGCATGAAGAGAGCACCGAAATTGGTTGATTGCTTGGTTGTAAGCAATCAATCGAGAACGCCATCAATTAAGCAATATTCGCAGATATACTAGTTTGCCAGTTTTAAAAGACATAGTTTACGTATCGTATAATCAGCTCAATTAAAATAAATTTGCATTCTGGTATTGGTCCGTGATAGAACATGCCGTAGCTCATAGCAGATTCAATGATATGTTATCAAGTTGTTTGGACTACTCGTGTTCAAAACTGAGGCAAATGATGAGGACAATATTTCAAATAAGGAGCCTTTATGAATAAATTTTAGTTTTATTAGTTAATCCCTTAAAAAAAAAAAGTACTTTTAAAACTGTGCTCTTATCATACACAATCGAACCCTTCTAAAATGGAATGCAAAACAAAATCATTAACCCATCAAAAAATTTACGTAAAAAACCCTTTAAAAGTGCTTAAGTGCCATAGTGTGAAAGTACAAGTGCAGGGCGACAGTTTTGGTAGGTAGTCATTGAACTAAAAATTTTGTTTAACAGAATATACATATAACAACGACATACCACAGCTGACTATGCCACAACACGTAGATAGTTTTTCCCTCTCAATCGCCACAACTTAAATTCCAATTCCCTTGCGCAGTTCGTGGCTACGCGCCAGTAGTAAATTTTCAAGCCGCAGAATAACGAATGCATTGTTCGCAAGTGTCACAACAAAACCACAAATGAATTAAAGCATTTTACAGAGGAAACACCAACAACGACAACGCAGCAGAAAGGGGTAATGAGACATTGAGAATTGAACGTTGCACGCTCAATGCATTGAATTGCTCGTTGAAATATATGGACGACAAAATGCCGAAAGAACGATGAATATAGTATGAAACTTTGAACTCAGGAGAACAATAACAAAAGCATTGCAATTAGGTTGCGGTGACAAAAGAAGAACCTTTTTAACACTTCGCTGCTGAATAGGGTAAAACAAAGAACGGAGTATAATAGAAAATGGCACCAAAAATAAAAGGAAAAAAAAAAAAAAAACGTGAAAAGGACATGGAAATTGATAGCATCAGCAAAATAAACTTGAAATAAACGATTACGATCGACAATAAAAGTGAGTTAAACAAAGGGGGGAATTTGATTTGTTTTAATGTTCTCCCCATCGTACTAAATTTAGGCATGAATTTTGAATTGATAATAAATATTACGCAGAAACGTTTAAAAGTGTGATAAATAAAATTTTTCGAATCGCAGACAGGCAGATGATAGAAATTTTCAGAGCAACAGCAATATGTTGATTATTGTTTTAAATACGGTTAGCTATGTCTGTAGTGAATTAGAAATAAATTGTTACTATGCTGCGAATATATTTTTCTATTAAGCTGAAGTTGGAAATCTGAATTAAAACATCTATGTAAAATAAAATAAGTTAAAATGAAATTAACGTAAATAAGAGAAAACAAAATAAAATTGAACTTAATTAAATTAAATTAAATGAACCTAAATAAAATTAAACTACATTAAATTAAATTATATTAAGCTAAATGAGATAAAATAAAATAAAATAAAATAAAATAAAATAATATAAAATAAAATAAAATAAAATAAAACAAAATAAAATGAAATAAAATAAAATAAAATAAAATAAAATAAAATAAAATAAAATAAAATAAAATGAAATAAAATAAAATAAAATAAAATAAAATAAAATAAAGTTAAATTAAATTAAATTAAATTAAATTAAATTAAATTAAATTAAATTAAATTAAATTAAATTAAATTAAATTAAATTAAATTAAATTAAATTAAATTAAATTAAATTAAATTAAATTAAGTTAAATTAAATTAAATTAAATTAAATTAAATTAAATTAAATTAAATTAAATTAAATTAAATTAATTTAAATTAAATGAAATGAAATGAAATTAAATTAAATTAAATTAAATTAAATTAAATTAAATTAAATGAAATGAAATGAAATTAAATTAAATTAAATTAAATTAAATTAAATTAAATTAAATTAAATTAAATTAAATTAAATTAAATTAAATTAAATTAAATTAAATTAAATTAAATTAAATTAAATTAAATTAAATTAAATTAAATTAAATTAAATTAAATTAAATTAAATTAAATTAAATTAAATTAAATTAAATTAAATTAAATTAAATTAAATTAAATTAAATTAAATTAAATTAAATTAAATTAAATTAAATTAAATTAAAGAGGGCCAGTCTTTCTCACCCACAAAGTGTATTTACATACCTTGGCTGTTTTATATGTCCACTGTAGTACACACCCATTCTTCTTATATGTATCTTGAGGGGTGGCATATCATAGGCCTCCCAGATGTTGTTAGTTTAAACTGTTGACAGCAAAAATATTCTGCAATCTAAAATCACCTCTAGAATCTAATTCCTAAAGACTTGTGGGTCTTTTCAGTTATGGGCCCGGTTTTTGTTTCGAAAACAGTCAGAATTTGTGTGGGAACACTCTGAACTTCGAAAATGTTTGTTTTAGTAAAATTCTTCCATGACAAAGGTCCCATCACATTAAACGAGTGTGTCTTTTTGTTTTCCTCATTCATTATAATCTTTCTCATTTTACCTAATTCACACACACTTTCTTGTTGTTAGTAAAGTAAAAGGGTGCGCTCTTATTATTTAGAGCTTAACGCCGCCGTGCAACTGCAATCCAGCTGATAATCGGGCAGTTGCCACCAGTGTTGCCAGAATTTTTTCGAGCAATCCGGCTAGATCGAGAAAAAAAAACGGCTAAAAACGGCTAAAAAAAATAATTTCGGCGAGAAAAATTACAATTTTGGCCGAAAAAACGGCTAAAAATTTTGAATCAACTTTTCACACGTTTTATTCGATTTTTTTTCATGAAAACATATAAGGTAAATGTCCATAATTTCGTGGTACTAAGGAATTTTCTGACTTTCTACCTCTCTTGCGTAAAAACGGATGAAGGAAAATTAAAAAGTAAATTTTTCCCATTGAGTTGATCTATTAAGATAGCTTTCCATTTAATTTCAAACAAAACTAACAAATGTTTTATTTTATATAAATAAAAATGTGTGAGTACCTCAAATGTCCCTAATTTCGTGGCAAAAATTTTCTGATGTACCTAACTTCGTGGTAAAGTGTCCCTAATTTCGTGGTATTTGGTTAAACTCTAATTTTATGGAAAATGAAAGTTATTTTAAACGCAAATTCCTAAAATTTATCTATTAAAATTTATGTTCAAAAATTTTAAATTTTAAATAATTTTTTTATTGTTATTGTATTTATGAAAAGAAAGCGTTTTAAGACCAAGTAAGTATTAATTTGTTTAGTACTTAGTAATCAATTGATTAGACGGATTTTTTAATTGTTAATGATTACTTCAATTGGTTTTTGAGAAAAGGCAATTAGTAATTGATTGCGATTGAAAAAATAAAAAAAAAACCAATAAAAAAAAATTTATTTAACTGATGTAATTTGTTACTTTTCTCAAAATTTCTTTTATTTATTATTACTAAAAATGTTTTTTTTTAATTTTTGTGTTTTTTTGGTCTTTTAAGTTTTTTTTATTTTTAAACAAAATAAATAATTAAAAAAAATAGTTTTAAAACAAAAATAAACAATAAAAAAAATTGGTGTAGCTTATTATTTTTTATTATTTCAAAAAATGTTTTTTTTTTAATTTTTTTGGAATATTTTTAATTTATTTGTATTTTTTTTAATTTTTTGATTTTTTTTTAATTTAATTTGGTTTTTTATTCTTTTTTTTAATTTTTTGTTAACAATGTATCTAAATGCGCAGTATACCACGAAATTAGGGGCATGCGATAAAATTGATGTACGTAATTTCGTGGTATCGCTCTAAGCGGTAATATGAGTTTTATATTTAAATTTTTTTGTTTACTATCGCTATTCATTCATAACAAAAGCAAAAAAGTATAAATCTTGACATATTTTTTTAAATTAAATGAAAAATTATTGAATAAACAAAAGTTCTATAATGCCATTATTTCGTTAAAATGTTGTGCTTCGCAGAGCTTTTCGATTAAAATATTGACGAATGGGTTAATAAAAGTGTACCACGAAATTACGTCAAAATCTTCCTCAGGGGTTTCTTTAATAATTAAAATACTTAAAATAATAGGGTATCTTATGAAATGTGAAAGAAAATAAGGAAAACATAAAGTATTATATTCCCATAATTTCGTGGGTACCACGAAATTAGGTACATCACAAAAAACATGTGTCCCTAATTTCGTGGTATTTAAATATTAAATAAAATGTAAATGAAAAGTTATTGAAATAAGTTTTGCAGTAATAAAAACGTTTAAGAAATGTTAAATAAAACCAAAAAAATTATCATAAAAAAAAAAAATTTAAAGATACAATTTTTACAGGCTTAACAAAATCGACTGGTCCCCTTAACAGTTTCCTTAAGAGGCCTCCCTACAAAAGGCTCATTTTCTGAGCTTCCAACTTTATAATGCTTGTTATTTAATAGGTTTAATTTTAAAAAATTTGTTAAATATCCATTAATACACCCGAAAAGTTAATCTTTATTATGAAATTTTCAGTTTTAAAAAAAACTCCCCAAATTCCTTGTTTGAAAGAAAAAATCGAAATACCACGAAATAACGTACTACCACGAAATTATGGACATTTACCTTAATATAAATATTTTATAATATTAAGTTACTAGCAGGGTACCCGGCGTTGCTCGGGATGTAAGTAGTTAGGGGGCCTTTCAAAATCAATAATATACTTTAAGATTTCATATTTATATAATATAGCTGACCCGGCAAACTTCGTTCTTCCCATAATAGTTTTTTTTTTAATTTTTCACTACTTCATTGTGCATACAACTTCAAAAATATAAAATTTTAGTATTCCGTTTAAGGCTACACGATACAAAAAATTTTAGTTTTCTGTCCCGGAGCGTAAGTAAATAGCCAAAAAAAATTTTCCTACACGGGAACACGCCACATAGAGCTATTGATATCATTGATCTCCTGATCAATTTTCAGGTCCTAACTTTAAACGCTTTTACGATAACCCTACTTTTATGCGGAAAAATTGTTTTGATATCATTTAGCTCTATACCAATTTCCAGGTTCCTGCCTTAAATACTTTTGGAGATATTTAGCTTGAAAAATTAGTATACCCAGTTTTTTTGGAGGTTACCCAGTTTTTTTGGAGGTGGTAGGGATCGATCTCATATAATCTCTCACCAAATTTCAGTGGTCTAACCTAAATAGTTCAAGAGATATCGACTAAGAAGTATTTCATTCGTATGGGAGGTGCCACGCCCACTTTTTCGTTATACCCAGTTGTTTTTGGAGGTGGTAGGGATCGATCTCATATAATCTCTCACCAAATTTCAGTGGTCTAACCTAAATACTTCCAGAGATATCGACTAAGAAGTATTTCATTCGTATGGGAGGTGCCACGCCCACTTTGTCGTTATCCACAGTTTTTTTGGAGGTGGTAGGGATCGATCCCATATAACCCCTTACCGAGTTTCAATGATCTAACAAAAATACTTCCAGAGATATCGACTAAGAAGTATTTCATTGGTATGGGAGGTGCCACGCCCCCTTTTTCGTTATCCCCAGTTTTTTTTGGAGGTGGTAGGGATCGATCTCATATAATCTCTCACCAAATTTCAGTGGTCTAACCTAAATACTTCCAGAGATATCGACTAAGAAGTATTTCATTCGTATGGGAGGTGCCACGCCCACTTTGTCGTTATCCCCAGTTTTTTTGGAGGTGGTAGGGATCGATCCCATATAACCCCTTACCGAGTTTCAATGGTTTAACATAAATACTTCCAGAGATACGGACAATGGAAAATTCCATTAGCCTGTGACCATCCCTGGAAGATGTACAGTGGGTGTGTAAAATTTTCTTACGATCGGTTTATAAGTTTAGGACGCAAGTCGATCTATACCTATTTACATAATTTGAATTTTATATATATAGATTTGTACTCTTTGTTTGTACCGCTAAAGCTAACAGTTTTAAGTCAAATTTTCACATGTTTTATTCGTTTTTTTGTCATTAAAACAAATGATATAAATATTTTACAATGTAAAGGAGTGTTTCTCATCTAGCCTTAAATATAAAAGTTCACTCTAAACAAAAATTTTGTTTAAAAAATTTAGATGAATTTTAAGGTTTACTTGACAAAATGGCTCCAATTTCATAACAATAAAAAAAAGTTTCTTATACAGATGCTTTGCATCCTAATATACAGAGCTATAATAGTTCAACAATTGAAATCTGTATTTTTTAAAATAGCCTCAATATAAAGCTTACATTTACATATATTTGTTATATCTATTACATACATAGATGCAGTGTTGCCATCATACAATTTATTTTGGAGCTAGATTTGAGAAAAAAAAGAGCTAGAAAAGAGCTAGATTTATTCAAGAAAATCCAAAACATGTAAAAAATGAGCTAAAAGGCACTTAAGTATTGTATGTAAGTTTTTACATTTATTTCATACTAGCAGGGTACCCAGCTTTGTTCGGTATGTACCTAAGTTGTTAATAAATTCCTGCTACCTTCAATTGCGAAAACAATTTACAGGCTGAGAAGGTTCAGAACAATATTTATTTTCCCACATTATATCTCCTTTATGTATGTCTACAGCAACCAACAAAAGTAAAGGCGTTTTTTAACAGTCTAACTTCGACATTTTGTCATCTCCCCTCTATTTGACTCTTTAGCTTTGCCTGAACATTCCCCAAGTCATCCTCAGTCATTTTTCAAAGAAATTTCAAATATACAGAAGCAACTTATCTAGAGTTCTATTAAAGATATGCTGTCACCCAGGCCCGACGAGAAGGGGGCCCGGAGTTTTCCAAGGGGCCCGTATTTTTCAAGAAAATAATCAGAATGATAAATAAATGGTTGACCAAGATGTTCTGGCTGCTTGTTAACTGTCAAGTCCTGCTATCCCTACACTCAATCAAAAATTTCTTAAAAATTCTCCAAAAACTGTTCCATAGATAATACATAAATATTTTTTCTTAAAATTTATAAAGTCGTCCTTAGTTTTCCAAAAAGGAGTTCATGGATTTCAAGAAGACATATTTATGTTCTAAGTAATATTCTGAAATTTTAATGAAAACGGTTTTTGGAGAGGTTTTTATGAAACTTTTCTTAGAGCGCATGTACTTTTTTGGTTCAGTGTATATTCGCAAATTCTGATATAATCTGAATAAATATTTCTGACCAAAAGTCTAATGTATGTATATTATTAGCTAGGGAAATTGATGCAGTATTCGAAACTTTTATGTAGAATAGGGGCCCAACCCTTTTTACCCTGGGCCCGTATTTCCTATCGGCGGCCCCTGCTGACACCCGCATAGGACGCCAGTGTACATATGCAATTGATTTTTGATTTAGCTGAAATTGAAAAAGAGTAAACAAAAATTTTAGAGAGGCGCGCTTAGTTTTTTTTTTTTGACAAAGTAAGTGCATTTTTCTTCATATAAATTTATGTAAGAAAAACAAAATTCATAGGTGCATACCTCCCTAAAAATCAGCATATCTTTTTTGTTTGTCGTTCGATTTTGATAGTGCAAGTCCCTTTCTAAGCTTCAAGCAGTCTATTAGTGAAACTCTCATCAAAATTCATTTCTTAGTTTAAAATATCCTTAAGTTCAAACAGACAAACAGACAGACAATAATTTTAGAAATGGATCAGATGAACTCTATAGCATTCCCCAAGTCATCACCAGTCATTTTTTCAAAGAAATTTTTAATGTACGACATTTCTAGAGATTTATTATAATATAGATTTAACTTAAACAATGTTTAAAACGTATGAAAAGTATAACTAAGTCAACAAAAAAAAAATAAGTGCGTTCTTGAAAAATTATCAAGCTTGATAAAGTTAAGAAAAAAATATTTCATTTTTAGTAAAACTCAAAAATAATAAAGCCAAATGAAGTCATTTTAATTCTGACTTAGAATTCAAAACGCTTGAAATATTTTTTCTGATCATGAAGACAGAATCGGAGGGTAAGGTTGTTCAGAATCTTTAGCAACTTAGGAAAGTGTTTTTACACACAATTTACTTACCTTTCCATTTTGATTCTTGTTCGCAAAATAAACATATGGCATTTAGGAATCTTACTCGACAAAGTTAACCGATTTAGGTATTTGTTATCGGTGAGGGAAACTAAGTTGCCACATGGTACACAGTGAAACTAATATAATAACTTCGACGTCGATTATAAAAGAAATAAAAACTTTCTTCATTTTTTAACACAATTTGTACAAATAAATTTGGAGCCAAAAAAGAGCTGAAAATGAAAAAAAGGACTAGAAAAAGAGCTAGGAGCTAAAACAGAATTTTGGAGCTAAACGCCAAAAAAAAGAGCTAGATCTAGCTCTAAAAGCACCAAAATGGCAACACTGCATAGATGTGCTTATATAAAAGGTACAACGAGCAAAATTTTAAGCAGAGCTTACTGTTTTAAAAATAATGTGACTTAATGAAAAGTCGCAATAAAATAACGCATCAGGTAACGAATATATTTTAAATAACATATACTTTCATGGCATAAAATGAAAAAAAAAAAATTTATAAATTTGTGGGAAATGTACATATATACATTTGACAATATTTCTATATCACAATTTTCTATATCTTGCTCTGAACTATCATAAATGCTAGAGTTATTCATAAGCGTAACGAGATCTTTAGTTATTATGAAGTCATGACAGCACTTATTTTCCCTTTTGAGTCCATATCTTACATACAAAATTTAATTTAGCATTTTTTCAGTAATTCTATTACGCTGCTTTGTTTTTTCATAGTGGCAATACTAAAAAGGCAATACTAAAAATTCAAACACAAATATAGCAAGAGCAGCAAAAGGATTTTCCCATAAAGAATTTTTATACTCCCGAACTTGTGTCCAAAATTCTACAGTGGAACCCACGACTTCCCATTCATTCAAATGTAATTGTTTGTTACATTGGCAAAAAAACTAAAAACGGCTAAAACGGCTAAAAAAATATAAAAAAACGGCTAAAAAACGGCTAGCGGCTAGATTCAAATTTTCCCGGCTAAATGGAAAAAAAACCGGCTAGATCTAGCCGGAAAACAGCTAAAATGGCAACACTGGTTGCCACACGTTCCACACAAGAAGCGAGTGTGCAAAGCCACCTTTGTACAGCACTTTGGCTGTCTGTCTGGTTGTGTGAGTGCTTAAGCACATAATTTTCCATTTGAATGCATGAACACGTCGGCGAAGATATGTTGCGCGGCGCAGTAAAATGGTTTGAGCTCGTTGTTGAATACACATTTGCTTATCATTGCTTGCAACATGTTGTATGTTGCTTTGTTTTGCGCTCGTCGCTACTGCTGCTACTGCTGCTGCTACTGATTTCAATTGTAAACATTTTACTAGCAAATCAGTAAACAAAACTGCTTATACAATAAACAATGGATAACTGTCACTTGCCAGCAGCTTGACGCTTGTCAACTAGCCCGGTAAGAGGGGTGCATGCAACATTTGACTCACCCTTTGTGGGGAGCGTGCAAAAAGCAACCCTGCGGTAGCTACTCACGAATTTGCAACTTATAATTTCTAACAATTAATAAATGCGTAAATATTTGATAAAGTGCGTTGTTGCAGCGAAAGAACTCACAACGTTTGCATGCATGTATGTGGCAATGTGATGTTGCAATAAGCCAATGCAAGCTAGGGTGCACGCTGAAGTTATGCTAAAGCAAAGTACAATAACAAAAACAACAATACAAAATTTTGGAAAATTTTTTTCTAGCCAACGCAAAAAGAACAAAAGCGACACAAAGAAAAACAAACTAATCAAATTGGAAAACATCTGCCACTCGCTCCACGTGCAACATACTGTAAACATATTAAACGTGCAACACGCTCATTATACCGTAAGTACATGTGTCCTAAGGGATGCAGCAGGGGTTTAATTTGTGTATGTGCATGCAAGAGTGTGTGTGTGTGTGTGGCACGCTAACACATTTTAATTGCTTATCCTATATCGGAAGTGAAGAATTCACCGTAGCTGGCGTTGACAGCAAATCCGTATGAGCAGATAAATGCGAACGGTGTGGCAGAAGCGACGATTTGATGTAATTTATAATGGGTACAGGAGCGCATTACGAATATTCAGAACGCTTGTAAAGGGACTGAGAACACTCTTCGTTGTCTTGTATTAGAACATCTATACTTTCGGATCACAGATAGTTTACTACATTCATACCTTACCGAGAGTCTTTTCTAAGCCCTGGATCTTTTTCGCAAGTGTCAGATGAGAAAGGAAATCAAATTTTCGCATTTTCTCCGATATGCCATCTCTATGAAGCGTTTTGTGGTAGAAATATTTGTAATTTTTTTTTTCACTTGTCGCCCCTATCTAAAGACGGGCCCGTAGTGAGTAGCCTACACTTCCTCATGAATTATCTGGATATTTATATATGTATGTGTATTCCATGCACGCGCCACCACACACACTGAGTCACAAAATTCGAGGGTTAAATGTCCTGTAGGGATATGAAATAGAAAATTGGGAAAATGGAAAATCGAATGAAAATTAGAAGTTCAAAGGAAAACGAAAAAAAAAGTTTATCACATATACAAACATATCTACTCGTACATACACATGTATCTGTGTAAAAGATATATTTTCCTCATATGTATATCCTGCAGCACTACGCTCTTTGTTTTTATTTTTGGTTTTAGTTTATTTTGTATTTGTATAATGAAATCCCTTAAATTGACTCACTTTTCGATAACTCTCGATCATTGTAGCGTTTGCTGTTTATACACTCATTTTCATTAATTTTGTTTGTTTTTTTTTTTTTCAAATTTCCGAAACTATCTCATTAGCACATCAACATAATTTGTGTTGAAAACTCGGCACTTTTTTTTAAGAACTTCCTAAAAATATATATTAAAATGCTAATGAGCCACTTAGATGGAAATTTATTGTCCCTAATAGGCACTTCGTGTTAAATTATGGCTTAGCTGTTTGCACTTTAACTAATGGTTAATCGAAATTGAGAGTAAATATGCGTTATTGTATGTATGTATGTAATTATGTATGTGAGCCGTTGATAGTTGAAAAGTTAATTGGAGACCTTTGTGCGTATGCTCGTGGGTATGTGCTATCGAAAGTGAATTTCCTTAATTAATTAAAATAGGCATTTACATATGTATATGTAAATATTTTGATGGGCACTTTTTTGAGGGTTTTACTTAGAGCGCCTCACATATGTATGTATGTATTTACGAACATGCTTAGGAAATTGTAGACAAAGCTGTGGGCATTCTAGTTAAATGGTATTCAGAAGTAAAGGCTTTACTTATCCGTCCGTTTTCTAAGGAAAAAACACTTTCGCTATTCTGGTAGATTTTTTCTCGAAGCTGCTTAAGTTCACTTATCAACGAGCTTCTGACTAGGCTCTGCCCAAAACTTCTTATTAGGTGGGTTTTTATTTGTCTGATAATGGTGCCTTTCTCTTTATTGTTGGTGGTTCTACACAAAAGTGAAAGTGCTATTGCACTTTGCAGATTAACTTAAATATTTCAGCGGGAAAACTTAATCACCAAATCAAGGTGCATCTTGTTTTACCTTAAATATGGAGTAAAAGCTGTAAAATCGTGGTAAATGTGCGACACAATGATCTCTAGAGATCTAAAATATTTGCTTAAAATAATTATTTTATGATACTTCGCGAAAAAATTTCACTCAAACTTACTCAAAAGAAATCAGGAAACACTATTTCGAAGTAATTCAAAAGTTTTTATGGCTTTTTTTAGCGTACTCAAAACGTTTTACCATTCAACTGCTTCCCTTATCTCAACAAATGGATGTGTTACTAGCGAGCAATTGTTCGTGGACTAAAAATATTTTCTGTTATTTGCACAAGCAGTTTCATAAAAGAATTTTTGATATCCCCCTTATATAGGACCATTTAAAAACGTGCTCTTCAAGACGGATTATGTTTTGGCCGGTAAAATCCGGTTGAGGTAGTGTAGGGGTTTGTAGACGTTTGTCCGGTCATGAAGTGGATATAATTCATGTGACTGAGATGGTATTGGATCGTTTTACGTTGAAAGATATTCATGAAATCTTCAACCTACTCCTTGATGGGGAAGCAATGGCATTACGGTAGATCTTTCAGGAAGACGTTCTGCCGAAAGGTATAGAAACTAAAGATTCCAGCGAAAACCATTATTTCTTAAGATATTTCACTTAAATATTACACTCAAAACCAACAAGATATGGCTTGCCATACAGAGCCACGGATATTATATAAAAAATAAAAAAATAAGGGTTTGTCCCACAAATATTTGATTTTGCTTTAGTTTGTCTCACCGCTTTTAGAATTAATCGGATTCTTTGTACCAAATTTTTTTGAAGAGCTAAAAAACGACTCTAATTTTGTTCAAATCTATGATTAAGGAATTCAACATTGGCTGAATTGTATTTGCAATTTTTTTGAGTAACTTGAGCACTGTAGATCTTGGTTGGTTTTGAAAACTGATTAATATAATACAAAATGGAGGCACTATACCAAATTTCATCGAGATATCTCTAAAACTTATGGACTAATTTGCGTTCACACAGACCGACGGGCACACGGGCCATAGCTAAATCGACTCAGAACATCATCGTGATCATATCGGTATGTATACTGGTGGATCTATCTCTTCTTTTTCTCATATTTGCAAACATCGCACCAAAGTTATAATACCATTTCATGTTCATAAAAGGTATAAAAACCAGCTTAGGACGAGCCTTCGGTTATATAGGGACTATGCTTATAATTTCCTTTGTTGCAAAATACATTACGGATTTAAAATTTTTACTGCGATTTAGCTTTCTGGCAAGTTTGGTTATGGGGATTTAGCCATGCACACACGCCCATATAAACAACCATTCCCACATTATTGGTGACAAACTAATTAATTTAGTATTAGCCAGCAATAGCAACAACAAATAACAGCAAAATAGTTTGGCGTTTGGTGTCAAAATGACCCATTCTAACGCATTAAAGTGCCATCATCTGACAAATTCACCAACACACATGCTCAATTTGAAAGCGAAATTTAATAGACTCTAATCATTATTTGCAATGCATATCATTCCATGAGATTTAGTGCATTCATGCGCCAATCGCATTTGTGTCGGTTACAGCTAGAGGTGATACGAATATTCGGCAACTATTCGGTGTACGGCTGTTCGATTAATTTCTTCACTATTTATCCCATTTTCATTGACATTACTTTTCTTTCGAAGAGGAGATGAATCTTGACTACTCCTATTTAGCGAAGATCTCGCTTAATTAGTTCCATGTTCTCTTCACTGTCTCGTCCTTTGAAAAAAACAACAAAACAATCTTTGTAATTTCTTCGAGATGCTTTCACTAGCGGCCCATTGAGTAGGTGTTATCTTGATCAAATAATCGTGTTCCCACGCTTAAGGCCATGTCGAATATTCGGCACCTCAGCCGACATGCTCATCGAATTTTCGGTATTTCTCTAAATAACTATTCGTTTCATCACAAGCAACAGCCGCATTTTGCAAATGCGATGAACGTAAATTAATTCGGTCGGTATTTAGCGCGTATTAGGTCTAGTGTTTAACCTCATTGGCTTCCTATCAGGCGCTGCAGGCTTCATGTAATATGCCATCATTTTCAAGTGAGACATTTTAAATTGAAATAATAACAAAACGCTAAAGGCTATTAATATTACTTTTTGTTTTGCAACAATTACAATTCGACACCATAAATGTTGGACACACTTGTTTTGTTTGAATGGCTGGCATCTGATAGTAATTACATGTGTCGCATATTTTTTTAATTGAATAAACTATGTATTTGCCAGCGGTAGTCATGTATGCAAGTAAACCAACTGAAACTCTTTTCCTATTCAAATTTGTGTTACACAGTTTATGACATGGTTTCTAAAGCGGAAAAGCAAACTGTGACCGCAAGTGGACCGCAAATTCCTGTACACACAGGAAAGCATTGGGTTGGCTAGCTTATCCGTTGGAACTTATTAAATAGAATAGTAAAAAACTAATTAACTCGAACTAAACTAAATATAAAACAAGTAAGAGGCTCTAAAATTTGGTCTTACCAAACACTTTATACTCAGCTGTGCGCCTTGCATTCTCTAATTTACATTTGAAAAACTCAAGGTTAACATGTCCTTCCTACAGAACGGGAATCGCGCCCACAAATATTCATAAAAGTCCACATACAAACTTCAGGTTCGAACAAAGATTTTCGAATTAATTGCTATTATCTCCTCTCCTGCCGTCCACTCATTTTATATACTAACGATCGTTTCAGCGGCAGTCCTGGTACTGATCCTTGTGCTAGAAGGTCGATAATCTGACGGGCCACTTCACAAAGCAAGTGAAATATTTTTATATAGGCTATTTCGACGGCTGAGTTGAAGATCATCAAAAATGCCCTACTTCAGAATCTATCTGCATACAATTTAGTGTAGATATGGAATTCATTTTGAGATAAACTGTTGCTAAAACGAATTTTGATAAAGCGTCACATTGAAAAATTTCTGAAGCAGTGCTTTTTAAAAAAATATTATTAAGTTGTTTTTTGGAAATTATTTTGAAAAAGGGTGATCTTCCATTCAGCCGTCAAAAAGTATTTGAACAACACTTTTTATTGCATATACTTTGGTCTAAACATTCTCAGGACACCTACTTAGAAGTTTCCAACCGGCAATTTCAATCAATTTGGCTATTTCAAACCATCTGTGAACTCGGGAGAAAAGAGCATGATTACGGTCCTTAGCTTTTGTTATCTCAGGCTGATATAACTTAGGAAAAGCGAAGCATATCAGACCAGCGGGAGAACAAAGAACAGTAGTCTCGTCGATATCATATATGTATATTTAAGAGTTCTTCTGCTCTGATTTTAAGTCAGGTGTATTCCCCATCAGCGCCGCACTTGCCAAAAAGGTTATGTCTCAAGCGCTCTACTTGTCGACTTAAATCGATAGCGAGTAGAGCCCTAATTCATAATCAAGATCTCTTTTGCTTTGTAGCTATCTATCTATCACCCACTCTGCTTCTATAAAAGCCCTCTTCATACCAAACCCTGACTAAGCATAAGATCAAGTGCAGTTGCACCAGACGAATTTATATTTGTCAGCTCAATATTAGTCTAGCTGTTTGCATATTTTCCCACACTTCAGTGCAGCACGCACCAGCTGCGCACGATTTAAACCACCGCATTGTTTTCGCTTTTTCATTAGTGTTGTATGTCGCTTTGTATTTTGTTTTCCTTAAATTTTGACAAGCGAGTACCAACACGAACAAACCACAGCGCTCTACAGTGCGTTGTTGTTATGCCACCCAGCCACAAACCCACGCAACCACAAAACGTACAACAACGAATGCAGTTAGCGTGTTAAAGTTAAACGAGTTGCAAGTCGCAAATTCCGCAGCTACTGGCTTTTTCATTTTCATGTTTGCAAATGTTAAGCTTTTAGTTTATTATTGTTGTTTCTGTTGGAGTTTTTTTTTTCTTTTGTTATTATTTTTTTTTTATATTTGGCTGCCTTGATAGTCAAGTTATATATGTATGTATATGCAGTTGTTGTTGTAATTTTATTGTAGCTGTTGTGACACTCTATGGTTTTTGCATGACATTGACGCGTCGCGCCACATTGTCAACGTGCAACACATTTGACAGTTGTACCACATAATTTGCACCATGCAACACCAGCACATTTAGCTGACATTGTTGCAATGGTGTTTTGGTGCTGACAAGGTTGGTTGATGGTGTTGGTAGATGCAAGTGGCAGTGGTGTTGGTAGTTATTTTTTCGGCATTTTCATGCAGCGCAACAAATTCCTCTGAAGTTATATATTTACTTATTCATAAATTTATATGAATTGTTTGCATATTTCTATGTAAATAAAGTGAGGTATTTATGTGCGACAGTATTTACACGGTTGACAGACAGCGACAGTCAAGACTCGGTACTCACTTGTGAAGAAATATTTCAGCACCAATGAGGGGGGGGCCAATGTAAGCACAAAGTTGGTATTAGGGATGGCGCTCTTCTACACACTTCTCGGGATTTACGCAATTTGAAAAACGTTTTTCATTACTAAATATTTATATGAGATTTTTGTATGAATTTTATATCCATTTTTTGTTGGCGTGTAATATATATGAATATTTTAATTTTCTTGATTGAGTGTGTTAGCTAAAGTAAATGGAAAAAACTGGGGTTCTACCAGATCGAGAACGTTCTATTTATTTCTTTTATACTAGAATATTTCTTTAAATGCCAAATCTTTCATAATAAAAAGTCTACACGAATTTTTGACTCTATGAAAGCGCCCTTTTCTTATGCAAATATGGAATGCATCGGCCTAATGAGCACAAGTTTTCGTCAAAAAGATCTGAGCAATTTTGAAGTATGCTAACAAAATTAATAAAATTTTGATTTTTTGAGCATATTAAAATATTAATTTATTTGATATTTTTCAAAGTAACGTTCGCACATTTTCTTAATTAAACGTAACACGCCCTCTTGCCAGAAGCATAAATATTTTTGAATAAAAAGTTCAAAGTTTAAGAAACAATTTTCGTCATATAAACATCGAACTCTTTGTTGTTCATTTTAAGGTTTGATAGTTTCTCACACAACTTCTATAATTGTTGAAAGCTGAGCTAATCAAGAATAACGAGTACCGAAATCCCGCGTTTGTATTTATCAAAAACATTGCCACCCTAAGTTGATATTAATGCACATATATGTAGGACGCATTTGAATAATTTGCTGGCTATATTAATTTTACATGCAAATAAATGTCGCATTTAAATGCAATTAAAAATGTTTACATCACTGCGCTACACAAACAACAATGAGTAAGGTAGTGCAGTAGCTTCGTCTGCCCACTAGGGCAGGTAGGAAGCGGCATTTATGTGACTGTCCTCTGGGAACAAATGCAGCAGTCACACAGAACAAAACCTGAAATGCCATTTATTACACTGAAATGCATTCCGGTAATATTTGCATCCCCATTTCTTCTGAAAATTGTTAAAATTGCTGTGTCATATTACATGCATTCCTCACTCCAAAGAGAAATTCCAAAAAAAAAAGGAAAGTCACAAAACATATAAAAATTCGAATAAAATATTTACCGTTTGTTTAACTGTCTGCACCTTAACGTTGTTATTGCTGTGTAATTAAGGTTCCTGTTGCCTCGTCTGTGCCATCACTTTATTACATTGCCGTGGTGGTCATAAAAAGTCCCATTCGGCAACGCTTACTAACACCTTCAATCATAATTTGCCACAGCGGTTGATGTTGGTAGCTGATGTTGTCTTAAAAACCCCAATTTGAGGGTCATTGTCTGTGCTTTCCATATAAATTTCAATTGTTTTTGTACGCTCAAATTAAAGTTCTTTTCTTTGTATTAGTTGCTTTATAAAAAACAATTTTACTTTCTAATTTTAAATTCTTTTGAAAATATCTTCTTATGGACAGCCAATTCGATCACAATGGGGTCTTCCCCGTCCGCTGAGCGCACAATGGGGTTTCGACCATGCCAGATCGTCTTTGTGCAATTATTACCTGTATTATCCCCAATACCTCCTCGCTTAAGCTCCACAACTAAAATAATTATAAGCTTAGTTATTGTTTGTCGAAAGAGAAACTGACTACTCGATCATCTGCTGAGTACGAAACGGCACTTGCTGACAGGACCAACTCTCAGTAAAATTTCACGACTGCCATTGTTTGTTAAAGCTATTTCCGAAATAGACCAAGGCCTTTATGTTTAATAGATTTATCTGTACAAAGTGCCTTATTAGTTAGTTAATCTTGTTCCCATTCACTGCAAGACCCAGCTTTTAGACTGATACTCGTCTAGTGTTTCAAATAATTTATTATATACATTTTTGTTTCTATGCAATGCCTCTCGGTCGAGGTTTTGATATACCTTCCCCTGGGACTGTTGAAATAGATTCCGTGTCGCTCCACATACATACGTATCCGATTATTGCCGCTGTGACTCTGAGTATTTTTTATTTTACCAGATATACAAAGATTATCAATATCCTAATTCAATCTGTTCTATATCTGATTTGTATATCGATTTTAAATATTAAATAACAAAAAAGCTGATTTTAATCCAATTTTGAATTTAAATGGAATTTTATTCAACAAACTATTAAACTTGATTACCCAACATTTTTATTGTAACAAATTCATGTTGCTGCAAGAGAACGATAAATGTTAAAATAATCAACTCACAAATCAAATGAACAAATGTTTATTATAAAAAAGTTCATATATGTAACTCCATTTTTTAATTTGTTTATTTGGTATTCATATTTTGTTTGAATAAAATATATTTAAACAAGTAAGGAAGTCTAAGTTCGGGTGAAACGAACATTAAATACCCAGCGTTAGTTTTCATGTAAATTTATGTGATTTTCGATATCGAAAAAGGGGGCGTGGTTGTCATCCGATTTCGCCCATTTAGCAACCTACCTTGGCCAGAAAGTAGCCTGTGTACCAAATTTTATGCGAATATCTCAAGTTTTACTCAATTTATGTTAATTTATGTGATTTTCGATATCGAAAAAGTGGGCGTGGTTATCATCCGATTTCGACAATTTTCACAGCAGCTCACCTTGGCCAGAAAGTAGTCTGCATAACAAATTCCATGCAAATATCTCAGTTTTGACGCAAGCTATGTCAATTTATGTGATTTCCGAAATTTCCGATATCGAAAAAGGGGGCGTGGTTGTCATCCGATTTCGCCCATTGCAAAATTTCATGAAAATAACTAAATTTTTACTCATGTTATCGTGTACACGGACGGACATGCCTTAATCAATTCCTCTTTTCAACCTAAGAACTTTCATATATGGAACTCTACCTATATCTAACTCGATTATTTTGTGCCGTTACATAGTACCGTTATGTGGACAAAATTATAATACCCTTGTACTAGTACTAGTACGCTGGGTATAATAAGTTATTCAAAGTTTTCCGAAGTATTCCTTATCGAAATCGGCCGATTAATTAGCGTCGCCATCGGTAAGAGTTGTTTGACATATTCGTGCAGTTAACCATGACCTGGGGGGATGATAAAACTTGGATCTGTAGCTATTTTGAGATTAGAGCTCACACTCTTCTTAAAAACTCTTCCATACATCCAGCCCGTTCTCGAGAGTAATCTAAATATCAAATAAAGAGAAATAATTTACGATCTTATACGAAGGTCCAGAAACACAAAAAGTTGTTGAAGACCTTACATAAGAAGTCCCTGAATTGCGGCTCGAAAGATAGTAAATTAATTCAAAGACCTACTTCCTCACACTCACTTTACCTTAAGCGGCAGCCTGCGCTCATATTGCGCAAGGGGCCCAATGTAAATAAAACTTATTTTTTTTTTTTGTTGTCATTTGCCATTGTGAGCACTGCAGGATGTGCACATTTACCCTCACTAACAAGAGCAGCTGAGTAGCAGCTGTGATTTATCTCAAAGTAGAGTGGCACGTGAAGCATAGAATTGGCGACGATCAGCTGGCAAAATATTTTGATAACAAAACAGTTGGTGGTAGCGGTGGAGAAGAGGGAATTCCTAGCATCATCAACAGAAAAAGAAAATGTGCTGCGCGTACGATTAGACAAACTTAACGAACACATGTAAAAATACGAGTTTGTGAGGCAATAATTGAAAATTAGAAGCAAATTATGTATATAATAAGTGTGAAATGGAGCTGAACACGACAGCCGCAAAGGGTCAACGCCCACGAGTGTAAGATGCCAAATTAAATAAAGAAGTGAAAAAACAATTATGTGGCGCGAGGGCAGAGATAAAACAGATGTTGCATGAAATGTGAGAAACGAAAAGGGGAAGTTGACATGCGTCATGAATGCCGCGCTATTTTGTGTTTTGGTACCTCAATATACATAAGTGAAGTGTTCTTTCCAAAGAGGGCTATTATGAAAGGTATTAGGTGTAAGGAATGTTTTTTAAAAACCTAAAATATACCAGCGTTGTTTTTAAAGGCACATTTTTCGAGGTTAAAAACAAGGCGTCGGATCCGGAGTGTTGCAAAATATGAACTGTGAGTGTAGAGTTCAAAAGCACAGAGTCAGTCTTTGGTAGAAGTAAAAAAAAGCTACGCCTTGAGCTTTATCATCAAAAATTGTTCCTCTAAACCAAAAACGAAAATCTTATAATACGATTACCGTAATTTTAAATTAAATTAATAAACAGGAAACGATCTGAAAAGATACATAATTTTGTTTTGAGGAGCTACTAAAAACTACTACCTGGTATATACATAGCTAATGAACTGTGTCTCCTCCATAACTTAGACTATATAATTAGATGAGTTTAAAAAGCGCATATTTCAAATTTCATATTTCTAAGAAAAAAATCAATATTTCTGTTATGTTTATAAATCTGTCAGAAATTAATCAAAATATTTATTTAGTTTATCAATCCTCCCCCAACCGTACACCCAAATAGGTACAAGACGCCAACTACTGCTTACAATATTGCCTTGAACTTCTACTTGGTATATATACATATGTATATAAATAACCATTAGACTGCTCTGTAAAATTTTTGATTGTTTATTTTTCTGGTTAATGGCGAAAAAAAAGTTGTGCAAAACGCTGCAGAAATTTATATTAAATATGAAAACTTTTTTTTCATTCAAAGGAATTTAATGCATATTTTATATCGGCTTTAATCAATACTTTAGACTTTTTAAACATCATTCGGAGCTTTTTGGTAGAGAATTAAATTTGCTACTAAACTATATGCAACAATTTTTCGAATTCAATCGTTGGATGGTTTCGAAGCGAAAAGGCGATTAGTCCCTTAAAAATTATACCAGCATATGATATAGCTCTCAGAATGACTACAAAGGTTTAAATCTTTTACAATATTTTCTTCTGCCATTGTGAAAAATATAGTTATTTTCCAAAAAAAAAAAAAAATATTTTCCTTTGGCCCAGTCTAATATAAATATATTTTCTTACATACATATGTACTTCCGTATTAGCTAAATCAGTACAGCTAACGTCAGCGCCACAACACATATGCCACCACATAGGTACTTATGGATGACGCCGCCAACGTTCTGATTGTGGCATAAACATAAATGCCACACACTCTACTTTGCATAATCCAAAATAAGCGCTTGTGGCAACATGGCAACGAGATAGGAGGCAGGCTGCAGCATTTGCGCCAATATGAGAGATAGCGACCGCTCTTTGAATGCGAGGGTAGAGGCAGCTAGACAAATAGATTGGTTGCATATTGTTGGCAGTGTACAGCTAAAACAACAACAACAACATTGTATGCAATACATTTGACATTTAATAAAGAAAATTTAGTTTATTGCCACAATGAAATATGCGTCTAGCCACAAGATGGGGCACCAATAAAACGGTGTTATTGCAGCGGCGTTGAAGGCAATAGAAAAAAAAAAACAAACAAAAGTCTAAGAAGCTGCAGATTGTATAAAAGTCTTGTTTGTTGCCACAAGCAAAAAAAAAAAACAGATCAAAATAAAATAGAAGAAAACAAAGATTTCTATAAACTTTTGTTTTGCCTTTTTTATGTTGTTGCTGTTGTTGCTGTTGTTGTCTTGCATTTATTCAGAAAATATAATTTCTTTTCTTTTTTCGCCTTCTGTTGAACCAGGAAAAGGTGAAGATGCATTGAAATTTACAAGATTTGTTATGAAGAATTATGCAGCGACACAAACAACATAAACAGATGTGCGCATCTTAAATGATTGCTCAAATTAAATGCATTTTTCTTTTTTTTTTTTGTTCGTCTCGAATTTTACTACCCATTTAAGAAGGGAATAAATAATAAAAAAAAATTATAATAAATTAGCTGGTGGGGGGAAAATATGAAAGCACGCGTTTTAGAGTGTTTAAAAAGAAAATTAACCTTACAAATGTAGAATAAAAATATGTTTGTATGTTTGTTCGCGCATCACTCAAAAACCGCTATAAATAGTTAATTATAAATAAGTTCTACCGATGTATTGTTCGATGTTCAATTTAAAATTTGGAGGGACTTTACGTGGTTGCCACATATTTGAATTCTTTTTAATATGCGAATATGGGTACCAAAGGAAAGGTTATTTACGCCGTTAAAAGTATTCCTATTCAGGTTTACGACATAATCCACCATATCCGCCGTTTACTGAAATATGAATTCAAGCTCTTTACGTAAGTTTTGCCACTTAGAATGTTTTTAAGTGATAAGTGTATAAAACATACTAAGTTAAGTGGTCAATCTTATGTTTGTAGGTGCATGACTCTATAACTAATGCATGATATCGAATGGCTTCTTCACCGATGTATTTCTGGAGGTCTTTATTGAGATATAGGATACGCTTTTTCGTTATTTTTGCTTTGGTGCATGGAAAAACCTCGCACAATCGCTGTAATGCTGGGAAAAGGTCGTCCTCCGAGGTGTATGACTAAGCCACTAATCCCTGGCATCGAATGGTTTATTAACCGATGCATTTTATGAGTTTTATCTTGAGTTATAGAATACTATTGTTTGCTCTTTTTTTGGGTGCATGGTACCACCTAGCACAAAAATCGGTCTCTTCTTTACAAAAAAAAAAAAAAAAAAAAAATAGGAAAACGAAAGCTTTCTGTTTTTGAATGTGATTATTAATAACTTTTGTACTTATTACAAAATATTTGTTTTCGAATATGTTTGTGGAATTCTAATCCATAATTTTTAATCTCTTGCATTTAAAGGGAGATATGAAACACGTGTGAATTCACAGCTCGTGTTTGTCTGTCGCCCTAAATAAAGTGTTGCATGCTACAAAAAAGGGTGGCATATGCATGGTTACAACAAAAATGTGTAATTTTAAAACAATTTATGAGTTATGATGCATTAGATATATGTACATTTTTACATACAAACATCGATGAATTATTTACAAAATTGTTGTTTTGCTACTCTAAGCTGGAAGGATTTTAAAAGCTTATGCGGCATTATTTTGTGGTAGAATATACATTAACACCCATATTCCAAAAAAGTAAGTTGGCAAAACTGGTAAAATTTTGATTTTACTGTTTTACGCACTGGTATGTCTAACAAATACATGAAGCTTTCCTAAGCAAACTCGGAAAAGCATTGGTTTATAATTTTGTTACCAGCAAGAACAAGCTTATTCTCATTGGAGATGCTCCCTTTTGTAGAATATCATAAACACTAGTTGTATTTCCTTAAGCGATCTGCAGTCAGAGATGTAAAAGAATCAGAGATGTAAAATAATGCATTCTTTTGCGAGTAATTATTCATTTGATTTATCGCAAAATGATTGCAGCCAATTTTAAAATTCTTTGACTGGGACTTAAAAAATGAAGTCACCACTCAAACTTCATTCTGCGACTTCGAATTCTTTTTTTCATTCATTTTTTGGTTATTCATGTATTGCATTCATTGAATAAAAAGTCTCGCTGAAGTCAATTTAAGTCAGTTGGAGACATATGGAGTCATTTGAAGTCAATTTGCCTGTGGCATACGAGACATGAGCACAAACTATTTTGTTGCAAATAGTTAGTGACTTCACTCAAAAAATGAAGTCAGTAAGTGACTTCTCTAAATGACTTCAAAGGCGTGACTTCAAAAAGACTTCAAACTTTATTTTTTCATTCTTTAGTCAAAAAGCGAGTCAATGAGTGCATTCGAAATTTGGAGTCATTGAATAAGACTTCAATTGATTGCATTCGCTAATGAATGCATTCTATTTTCACAAAATGCGACTCATTAAAAAATTGTTTAGTTAAATTGTATTTACAAAATAAATTTGCCAAGTGTAGATGAATTTGTTTTTACTGCCTTAAATGAGTGGCTTATGTGCCAATAAACATCTACGGTTCATTATATATACTCGTACATATGTATGTACGTTTGTATGGAACAATGATCGTAAACAGGTTTAATTCAATTTTTGTATTACTCCTGGCAACAGAACATTTGAAACCCATTCTCGTTAAATGAGGTGTGAAATAGCATGCACGAGTGATTCTCAAATAAATTGCCGCTAAATTATGATTATTTTTTAATGTTAGTTCATTCAGTTCTAAAACCAACCGAAGCTCACACAGCGGTGCCGAATTATTGTATCTTGATGCCCGATGGAAATATAACCATGTTTGACTTGTTTTCTGCTACTGCTAACTCTCATAGCAGTCGTTTATCGAGACCCAAATAAGAATGGTCATTTAATAACGCTGAAATATTTATGTCCTATATTTCAACATAGACTTCCTGAAATACATACATATAGCGGTGAAAAAAAATGTTGATCCATGCAGTAGTTGTTTAGTGATGCGAGGGCCTCTATTGATGTATAGAATTCGAAATGAAATCAAATTTCCCCAAAGTATTTTGTTCTCCTGAAAACTGAAATAAAGGCTAAATCCTTTCGAGATGCATGACATCGGGAGTATAAAAACGTCACATATTTCCACACTTGAAATTTGTATTTCGATTGTGCTGTATTGATACAACTGTGGCAATTTTTCTTATGGTTAACTAGGCACTGCTACACAGAAACACAAACACATGTGCTTCATACACTCATTCGTATGACAAAGTATCCAGAGAAGCGCGTCGGTGTGCAAATAAACTGGCTTGCGCCTAGTAATGGGTCATAACCAAAGATGATTCAGAGTTAACTGCACCTCAATACCCACGTCACCTTATTTATGATGTGTGACATGCACTGCGAAAAAATTCATTGAAACAAAGAAACACTACACGGCTAAAAATTTAAGCCTCAATTTTAAATGCGAGTAATAAAAATTATTTAAATTTTAAACCGAAAAAGTTTTTAATAAAAATTAATTTATTTTTTTAAAAAATGTTAGCACTCGAAACTGCGTGTCCTAAAAAGGTTTTAAAAATTGTGTAATCAATGAATGGTTTAAAATTAAGCTAACATTTTTAGCCGTGTAGAATTTGCATTTTTTTGTTTAGCTTTTATAATATTTGTCATAATTTAAAAATACCTAATGGATGACAAGGAGATGAGTGGATGTTAAAAGTGAGTGGAAAGAGGCCATTGTGCCTCTATATACATAAGTGAATAAATTATACATATGTATGTCGTTGCTCTCTTAGCAGAAAACAAGTTTGAAATGGTTGACAAAAAAATAGCAAAAATATATTGTTGATATAGAGCAGTACAAGTGTATTATAACAAACAAATACAAAACCGACGGTATTTATGGTGTTCCAGGAACACGCCTAAAAATATACCACTTTCTCTGTGTTAACATATAAAATATCGCATCAAAATTTCCGACAGAAATCGTCTTATGAGAAGCTGGTAGTTTCGAAACATGCCATCCCAACCATCGCTGTGAAAAGTTTTATAATTTTTCAATAATATTAATTTAAAAATAAATTATAAAAAAATCGGAGATTTCTCTAATAATAATTGCTATTGTAAAATGATCTATTAAATTCTAAAACCATTATAATTTGGCTCACTCAGGCAAGTAAGATTTGAAAAATATTGATTCCTCCTTGTGCCGATGGAGCTCTAGATTTTGCTCAAATGTGGGACATTCTATGGATAATACATGGAAAATATAAGCTTATTATTGGAAAATTGTAGCAGTCATGCTCTTGGCAAGAGGTTGACGGTATAAGTAAAAGTTACCTCAGCACTTGTTTACATTACAACCAACTTAACTGTGGGCCTGTGTAACGCACCGTGACGTTGCTTTATGGAGGTCATACTGTTGGAAACTAAATGGGGTTTCAGGCATGCTGACCCCTGATAGTAAATTTTCTTTAATTTTATGATTCCAACGGGCTGTTATTTCGGTGTAACCCTGTCTAATCTATATTGGTGGCACCTGAAAAAAAATAAAAATTGAATCATATCCATTAAGAAACTTGCATCTCAAGTGGGTATGGAACTAGACTTGACTATATATAAGGATTTAAATGTATCCATTCTACAGGAAAAATAAAAAAGTTTTCGTTTTTTAATCTTCATTTCGATGTTAGCTAAACAACTTGTTACTCGCCTAAAAATTGCTTGAATTGAAAATAACAAAGAAATAAACAAACAGAGGAATTGTAAGGGTTCGTAATTTTGGTTGCTATCTCGCTAACCCCAAGTTCACTTGTGATTTTCAAATTTAATATTTGGAAAAAAATATTTCAGTTTGTTAATTTATTCATACGTTGCTAAAGGCTTGCCAAAAAAATCGGTTAATATTAAACTGATGTTCATTGCACTGGCAGAGCTCAGCTCAAGTAAAGTCATTCCTCTCTATTCTCACCTGCAAAACGTTGCATGTTTCTAGAATCTAGTTGTTCTACTCTCTAGTATGCGGAAAGTCCCAACATGACACCGACCTGACCAACTGAATTTGAACTCTTACGCATTATCCATGCCTCTTTTGATAGCTGCATGTCCAGGTGGCTAACGTTCACACTTAAAATGTTGCATTTACCAGCCATGGCAGTAACCTGATATTTTTCCATATCTAACATTTTATGGCTCTTGATCTTACTGCTGGCCAGCAGCCAAAGGTGCTAATGTCACAAAATTAGTAATGGATCAAATTATGTAGAGCACAAAAACAATAAAACAATGCTTGCCCAGCTCAACTGGCGAGAAGACCACTGATGTCAAACAAAAATAAAATCAAGGCGACAACTTTTGTGGGGCATTCAGCTAACTGTAGACAGCAAATACATAGCGAAAAGCCATGCAAAATATTTAGTTACCAATGGCCTGTTGCAGCAGCGTTTAGCGGCGTGACAAACTCAACGACACATTACAATGATGGATGAGCTCACATTTACTACAAGTGCCACTAGATGTTTGTAGGTAATAGGGCAGAACGCGTTGGTAGGAGGGCACTTGTGGCCATGCGATGAGCTATGTGCGACATGCCCGTAGTGTCGTTTACTAAGTGCAACATTGTGCGTTGTAAGCAATACTCATAAACACACACACAGGCATTTGTAACGCTATCAAACAATATTTGTTTGGTTACTGAGCACGCGTACGCGCATAATTTTTATAACAAAAACAAATAAATATACGAACTTCACACATGAGTTGAACTTGAAACTTGTGCAGATCACTATAAACCTTCCCTTGCACTACTTTTGCGTGTCCCTATTCATTGATGCGATCATACATATGTATATTTATTTATCTGACAGCCCTCAGTGTCATGTGCCCCATACCAACTTTATTTGCATCAAGTTGCAACAAATTAGCGCAAATGCCGACATTTATCGCTCTTTAGGTAGCAGTGATGTGCAACAACAAAATGCGTAACTCAAACCCAACAGAGTTATTGTCACTTTGTTGCTGTTGTTGCTGTTTAAGCACATATTTGCCCCGTAAATACATCGCAGCTGGTGGCTACTGTCTACTTTTGCTCTGTTGTCTGTTGTCTATTGAAATTTGATATTTTTTGCATCGCTGGCTAGGCAAATAAACAACAACAAAATGCCTACATCATACAAAACCCCCTTTTGTGTTGCAGATGCCTCGTCTATATAAGTAGAGCTGTTGTGTGTGTGTGTGCAGTTGATAAAAATACTAGGCACCGGTGCTGTGAGCTGATCTAATTTTTTCTCTGCTAGCTAGATTTTACTTCTATAAACAATCCTGAGCTTCACTTTTAATGAAACGATTTGCCGCTCTATGGCTTTCCACAAATGCATCTCAGTTTTGATATTGGTACCATTTCTAATCTGGTGTTGGGCTATTCGCTGTAAGTACATTTCACTCTACATTCCCGGAACGGACAAAGTTTTTCGAACGTAGGATGTTTGTTTTAGAAAATTCTCAATTCCGTTTTCTTCATCTCGACATTAGTGCAGATAATCTGTCTAAAAGTACAAATTTCCCATTACTATTGTATTTACAAGTCATGGACTGATGCATTAGGTGACACGGCCCAGCGAATTATTGGGTTAATATGATTGCGGTAAGGTATACTAACTCATTGCTCGACGCAGTTGGGCTAGTACCAAGTACAAGAGTGTACCACATATCCAGCAAGGAACTGGCCACCCCCAATACCTTTTTATTGTAATTTGCCTTTAGGAATAACATAAACTCGGCCGTCTTGTTCAGCACCTAATTATAATTATTACCAATACCTATTTTAAACATAAAATAGCAGGCATGATAGATGTTATTCTGTTGGATGAATTCTTTGGCGACAATTAAATTCTAAGTATATATAAAAACCCATAGTTTCCCTTGAACTCTCCTTCCTCTACCACAGTCCATATACATCGTTTGAGATTCTGGAGTATTTCACCGAAATGAAGAATACTTCGTCAGTACGTTTTGTCCGATGTGTTCCATGTTCCATACTTGGTCAATACCTTAATACCAAAACAAATATTTTAGGATACTCTGGTCCAAATTTTGGTTAGTGCCGCCAAACGCTTTCATTTAAATCGGTTTAAAGCGGTTATCAAGTTTTGTGATTCAGTGAAAATGACTTTCCGGCTTTCAAAAGAAGAAGAAGGCATATTTCTGAGAAAGTGCTTTTATGAGCATACATTTTTGTTTGACGGATAGATAGGTTCTCTTGCCAGCTGCTAGTACCGGAATCATATCCGACCTTTCAACGATTGAAGTAACTCAAAAACCTTAAATCGCCAAAGTGAAGTTTCAATGCTAATTACCAAAGCGCTATAATCTCGACTAGGTGATGAGGCAAAATCTTGGATCGCCAACGAACTGGTATGCTTACCGACTAGTTTGTTGCTTCACTGAGGGGTTTCCGTTGTAGGTATTTCGGGAAAATAAATGTAAGATTATGTTGGAGTCCTTATATTCGCCTCAACAGAAGTGTTTCACCATTGTTGGTGCTGATATGTATGTAGTACCCTACATGTTGTAATATGTATAAGCTTTTTAGGCAACCTGTGTTGTATCATTTGACAGTCACTGTTTTTGTAGGGATGCCGTCAATTAAAGTTAACTGTTTTTTGCTGAGAGCACCAGAAAACACAAAAAAAAAAAACAAAATGCTGCTGATGAGCAGATCAGCTCCACTGCATAGCTTATCAACTCCGCAAAATAAAAAGTCAGAACAAAAGATCGCTTTCAGTCTTGGCACTCCCTCCTCTCATCGGTTTGGCTTTTGCTGCTAGTTAAACTCGCAAGGTTTCAGTTTCGCAATCCAGCAGTTGACTTTGATGTTTGTTGGAGGTGAAGAAAAAAAACACGCCAACAACAAAACGCCTGATTGTGTACGCCAGTATGTCTGAACGTCAAAAGTTTACAATATTTTTGTTCTTCCGTAATTTTTGTTCCCTTTCTTGCTTCATTGCGTAACGCATTAACTTTTTGTTGAAGCTGTCAACAAGCTGCGCTTACATTTGTGCTTCATAACTGTAAGGCGTCACTTAAGCGAATATTTATTATTTAAGTTTACAACACAAAAAACCATAAGAAAGTTGTGGAAATGTACAAAATATTACAAAATTTTACATGACACATTTCGCGCTGTGAAGGCGCTACCTTTTGTGTGAAGATATACCGCTGTACCTATGTACATATGTATGTATGTATGTAATGCTTGAATAATAAACTTCACGCAAAGTTTAAAAGGCATGCGTGAAATTCGAAAGAATGTTTGAGCACACAGTGTTCGCTGAAAGTATGGGTTTCCTCTTGCGATCGTAGCATATCTTCTCAAACTTTGGGGACTTGGACCTCTCATATTCAAGCTTTTCTTCAAGCTACAACCTGAAAAAAAACCATTACTTCCTTGCCATGTGTTAGGTACTTAATAAATGACCTACTTAATAAATATCAGCGCCATGCATTTGAGAATCCAAACCACCTATGCGATTTTCATCACCATCGATCACGAAGTGTTCAGTTTTGTGTCGCTTTTTTGACCTGAATACAACAGGTAGCCTGCTGTACATTTTATAAAATATTCAAGTTTCCACTACATTACTAGATACTTCTCCTTTACCCGCTTTGGCTTGGGAGTCGCTGATAATTCTATGATAAAAGCTGTACTTGAAAATCGATTGCTTTTTATCGATATATATTTGAAATTGCTTCTTGCTTCTATTTTCTTGTCACCCTGTGGAAATCTCACACGTGTCACCGTGACATGTGCGGTGGGTATTAATAGATACCTTCTGCAGCTCAAAAATAAAAAACTTTTCAAATATGTTTTGCGTTTTAAATTTTTTGTAATTCATTTAAAGCATTTACGGTTTAAAATCGCTAATATACTGAAATTTCTTATGAATTACCAAATATTCTGCACAGCGGTTACTTGACAGCTGGTCTGTTAACTGTCACTGCTGCTTGGTTGTCATATTTTGACAGTGAGCAGACAGTAGATTGTGGTATGCGACTGTATACCAGAGCTTACTGCTTTCTTATCCTCTTTTATTCCATACCTTTCATGAAATTGTATGCTGAGTTCAGTTTGATATCAGGGGAATAATTGGAAGTGATACTTGGGTCGATTTATTAATGCAGCATTGACTCTCTGCTTGCAAGCAAATTAGTACCTACCACATTTTTTTCTGTCATTACTATTATTACTTGGAAAAAAATTAAAAAAAAAACCGTAAGTCTGTTCGGGCTGTTTATAAAAAACTCTAAATATATATTAAATGACTTCGTTCCGAAATTTAAAAACAGCTTTAAGTACTTTAATTCAAGAAGTCTGGCTAAACCTAAATTTTTAGTTTGCGTAAATCCTGCTAGAGGAGCGCCAGCTAATCGCTTCGTATTAAATTTTTAAGAAAATCTCAGAATTTAAAAATTTTTTTTTTCCATATTCCAGATCATTCAGGAACCTTCAGCATTCCTTGCACATTTGTAACGCATTCTTCATAATTAATCACAACATTCTTTCTATTTTGCGTAGCTTCTTGCCTTCCATTTTATTTTTACCTTTTCTTTTCTAGCTGCATTCACGTTCCACTACCAATACTAATTGAATTTGTTTGCTGACTTTGCAATTTTAATTTTTTTTTTTATTTTTTTTTTTAGCAAATTTCTCTTTATTTACTACATAGTTTGCTTGCATTGCTCCAGCTGTGCTCGTTAAAATATTCCATTAAATTAAATTTAATGCAACATGACTACAATTATTCTTAGCTTTCTGCTTTCCCGACTCTCCGCTACGAAACAATATTGGTTTGCTCCGTTGTTTTAAGATATTTGCTGCAACATGCGGCATCGGCATTGGGTTCAAATTCTCTCATCGTTTGTTGGCGGCACGTTGCAAATCATTCAATTCTAATTAACCAACATTCGCTCATTTCCCAACAATTCGCAATATGCGCTGAGCGACAGTACGTCAATGTCTATATGACTTTTTACCATACATACTCGTACATATATTTAACTGTAACTGTGCGCTACCAGAGTAAAATTTACTGCAACCAATAGTGCCATTATCATTCATTTGATTTGTTGTTGTTCTCGTTGTTGCCGTTGTTGCCTTCGTCGCCAATTTCTCAATGCGTGCATTTGATATCTAATTTCTTCTCAACTTCTGTTGCTCATCAATTTCAATTCTGCGTTTTCTGTCTACAATGCCATGTTTTAGTGATGTTTTCTTGGGCACTGCTGCTCCATACTTGCATGCTTCTTCTTCTAATGGCCCATCACTTTTGCTCAGTGTTTACTCACTAGCAAGTTTGTAACTTGCAACTTGCAACTGGCAACTTGCGACTTGCAACATATGCCAATCGTCTGCCACTAGTGTTGTTGTTGTCTTCTTCTTCTGTTCGCTGTTGTTTATGGCTTGCTTCTGCTGGTGACACTGTGCCAACTGCCACGTTCTATCTTTCTAACTGTGCCAATGAAAAATCGCTAGTAAAGCCACTATGCTTTAAGTGTTGCAGCAACTTTAATCAAAGTCATGAATTCAAATATTCCATTTCTGAATATTGATAGTGATAAAGTAGTGTAATGTGCAATAAAAAGTGAGTATAAGATTTTTTAAACAGTATAGAGCTACTGTCAGCTGGCAATTTTTGAGAAAAGGTGAGGAAGTTCTTGAGGGTTAATTTTATGACGCTTTCGATGCCTAGACAAGAAATGTGTTAACTCCATCTGCCAGTGACATTTAGAGTTAACGAATATATGAGAAAACGGTCCTTACTCTCTCAGCTCTTTCATTTTTTAGAAGCCCTTTTAAATGTCGTTTGACAAGACATGCTTCTATCTCACAATATCTCACTTATTTTTTTTTTTCTCTTTTACATTTCAGGTAAGATCATATCACACACTTGAAGCAAATATTCGAAGCCAAGGTCAATTAACTGTAAATCCATATTCGAAAAGCTACGATTTCTAAAGTTGAGCAATCACGACCCATCAACAGCGCATGGTACAACGTCAGGTTTCAGGATCAATGCTCCGCATTAAAGTCATGTAGTAAATATAATATTTTCATTCGCTCAGTGAGTTGTTGTCATTTGCATTATCTTTATATCATATGCATGTGAGCACAATAATAACAAACAACAAATAAGTGCTATATATGAACGCACATATGTGCCTGAAAATTTATTTGCTGCCACCCAGTTTTCATGTCAATATGTAGAGTTCCTTTATTTGGGCCTGTAGCGTCCAACGCATTAACTGTCCCACGTTATTCCTAAGCAGAACGAATCAAAGACATAAACCGGATTTGAACCGAACTTAGTTTGGACCTGATTACCTGCATCTTTTAATACTGTGAATAATACAGCAACATTTTCCATAAAGTTGGAACTTGGAGCTCTCAAACCCCCTGGTCAGGTAATTTCCCTGAGTATACTTGCTACGTTTTAGGGACGAAACATAAAAATAATTATTTTTCGGTCTTATAAAAGTTAGAGGTTAAATAGCGTTCCACAAAAAAGTGATTCAATTCCGTCATTCCAGGACTTTCTAGATCAATATTCTTGCCACAATTATTTTTTTTTACTTTTTTGAAAAAAGTCCGATGGTAACTCAAAAATCCAGACTTTTATTTTTTCTCGCCTACTGTTAAAGTTATCCTTGGCCCCATCTTGTTTAAGGACAGAACAAAAGTCCTGTTCAAAAGTTACGGTTTATTTAAATAAAATAAATTTGGATTAAAAAAACTTTTAGATAAGGATATGTAATGGTGCGTAGAGTGCTTTCCTACCAAACCGAAGCTTCACATTCCAGAGCACTTTAAACAGTCGCCCTACTCAGTGCCGTGTGTGCTCCAGTCATATTAAAGTATATTTGAGGCGGTTAGAAGCAAAGGGGTGTAAGTCCCTACATCATATATATTTGATATATATCGGCTATATATGTTACAGATACAAATTTGTGCAATTGTTTAGTTATTCCAAGTGTGTGTTTGGTAGTATTGTAAATTTGATACATATGAAACCTGATCAAGTCCTTCGTAAGATAGTTTTGAGAAATTGAACTTATTTATTTTCGTTTTTGCTATGATGTAGGGACTTCCATCATTTTGCTTCTAACCGCCCCATTTATTTTGACTCTATAACAATAAAGAGTAAATCCTTATACCACATAGGTAGCATAGTTCCTGTCTTGCTAAAGTAATGAGCTCGTTCAGTTCCCAACACCGATAGAAGTGCGCAAAATCTGTTCGAAATATTTGAACCAAACTTTTCATCCAGTGTACGTCCCTGACATCAACTGTAATCA
Source organism: Sphenella marginata (assembly GCA_951509765.1). NCBI lineage: Eukaryota > Metazoa > Arthropoda > Insecta > Diptera > Tephritidae > Sphenella > Sphenella marginata. Next base: position 26,680,514 of record OX608080.1, on the reverse strand, counting down.
CCGCTCTCTTTACTGTTCACAAACGCTTCGTTTGCATAGCTCTTGGCGCCATAAGCTTCTGCTTGACTGAGTGATCGTTTAAATATTTGCATTTTCTTGGCTTAGATACGACTTCTTACCCCTTCCCTTCGCACGATATTTAAGCCGTTAGTTAGCTTTGTTGCTTAATGCGCTTAAGTGAACAACTAAAACAGACCGAAAATAAAAAAATTATATGTGTATGTAAATAGCAAATAGCCTACAAGAAAGCTGCTAGCAATTTATCGCCAATGACTTTATTGAGCTGTGTGCGTTAATATTCATGTAATTTACAGGCGATGACTGTTTTGTGTTGTTGCGCTCAGGCAGTAAACGAAGTGGAAAACACTTAAGTAAGTTAATAAATTCTTAAATGACAGCATCTTGACCACACAACTGTTATTACGAATTATTTTGGACTTGGTAAAAAATAAAACTAGTACAATATTTTAACGCTGCATGCATTTGCAAATTGGCGTGAAATTTGCAAAAATAAGTACATAAGCACATACATATGTATGTATGTGTTAGGGATGTTAAAAAAATGTTAAAATGTCGGAACTTTCGACAGAACTTATCTCTTATTTTAAATGGGAGCTAGAACTAAGCCATACATATATAAAAAATTGAAAATAGTAATTGAATAAGAACTATTAACAACTGGTCTTGAGCTCACAAAACTTACAAAAATATGTAAACATTGTATTTTTAAAAATTGCATAGACTTAATTCAAAAATTCCAAAAAAAAAAAAAAAGTTTTTGACACCTATTTGTTTTTGCCTATTTATAACAAAGTAACTTTCGTTCGAAATAAACCGTCTAAATAGACATAATTACCAAACAATTTCTTCGCTTTATTCAACCTCAAATTTAATACACAAATCCACGAATGTATCCCACACTTTCCAACAAATACTGACCGCTTTCTGAGGACAATTTGTTGGATAAAAATACTTTGTCAAAAGGTAGTATGAACTTCATTTTCACAACTTTCATTAAAATGGGTTTATTTGATAAGATATTTTGATAACCCTCAACCAGAACTATTTGTATAAGCGAAATATGTTCGAATAATTTATAAACAAATATGGCATTGCAAGTTCTAAAAACAAATCTGGAATAAAGATCTATTTTACTCACTAGTCAATTTAGTCTCTTTCCAGCAAACATAGCCTCAAACGTGAGAGAAATATTGTAGTTTTGCATTAGAATTCTAATGTAGTTCTCTATATCAAATTCACATTTAAGAATTAGGGTCGAAGTCGACAGACAGAGCGGTTAGAAAAATACTAGAAAAAGTTAACATTAGAAACCAATTAGAATTTCTCCTTAAAATTCGATTGAATAACTAAGCTTTTTCTCGATACCGGAACTAAGTCCTTCTTTTGTAGAGAATGCTTCAATTATTCACAGTTTCTCAAATGATTCTCTAACCTTCTACTTTTGAGAAATTCATTAGAATTCGAGTCGCTTCCAAATCGTAATCTAGCCTAAATGTTTTCTGGGTAATACTTACTTCAAATTTTTCCCTGAGAACTTAGCCGGAGAGTTTAGATTTAATAATTTTTTTTTTTTTTTCATCTTACTTTGGAAAACGTTTAACTCCAAATGTGTTATTTTATGTTTCGTCGTGGTTACATTTAACTAGATAAATGAACCCTCTTCCGCTTCAATTCGCACTTCAAACACACTTTCGTAGCATCTCTAATATTCATGCATAAGCTGACGTTGATGTGAGCATAATTGGAAATAGGAACGACAATTTTGCGTAACGACTGTAGCTGTTTAACTCTGCGAGATAAAATTGCGCACTTCCAAACACGGTTGCCACACATTTTTTATTTTTTTGGTACTTAAAATTCTTGTGCATAATGGCCACTACTTCCAAATGATGAGGATCAAATCAAGAGTCGGCTAACTCCTTTGTCAACTCTCGCACGATAAAACACATTACACAGGTAGAAGCACCATCTGCTGCCATAAGAGCCACTCTAAGCCCACTTTGATCTGGATATTATAATAGGCTGAACCCTTACCTATCAAAACTGAGTGTGGTGAGTCTGCCCTTCCGATAGCCACCAACTGTTCACCTGCTCGATAGGATAGACTCTTCTAACACAAACTTCATTCTGGTGTAACCCCAAAAGTACCTTCTTTGGGTTCCAATAGAATAAGTTGGCAACCATGCTGGCAACAGCTAGATATATTATCATGAAATTCGACCTGAATGTGCAACAAGCGCGTCGAGCGTAGTTTAGTTGTGCACGGGCGAAATCAAATTGGATTGGCAACAGCAGCAGCCGCTTCTTGACATTATTTTGAGGAAGACTACGTGCAACACAAACAGTGGCAATGGCGAAAAAAACAATAAATTTTACTTAACCGCAGTACGTGAGGTGAGTTTCAGTTAATGCTTGTGGGATCTATTAGTCCCTACTGTCTCCTTCAAACACATCAAACCAACCGTCTTCACTCTTGTGCGCTCATTTATTTTATGGCCCACAACTGGCGCAAACGCTCATTTGACAAACATAAATCGGGCTTAAGTGCAACAATTCCCTGCTACATAGATCCCTTTCACTGTATAAAGCTTCTATTACTTCCTTTTTTGCTCTCTTCTTACACCAAATAAGGCAAAAACCAAAATCACATTTCAACTAAAGACAACGTAATTGTAACCATCTTCTGTGATTCAACATGCGTTCAGTTCATTTTTGGTTTTTACGAACTTGCTGCTGACCAATGAGGCATCAAGTGTCCAATGCTTATTGGATATTGAAGGTTCTGTGTGGTCACATACTAGAATGGCGAGTGGGGTATGAAGAAGATCCCAAGCTGCGCACATATTCCAAATATGGTTACAATTATCAAGCCAATCAGCGCAGCAAAAGGAAAAAAAAAAAACTAATAACTGTTTGGTCTAACATGTTCTCAGGATCATTACTGTGTTATCTGGTAACTAGATACCAAATACACTGGAAGAATTGAGGTAAACAAAATTTGTCACTCTACTTTTGCTGGAAGATCTGGTGAATCGCTTGGTGGTGATGCTTTCTATGCCACTTCTGTCCGTCTGCTTATGACTCATACTCGTAAACAAAGAAGTTACTTACACACTCTCTCTCTCTGGAAGTCAACCCATTCCTTAAGAGGGTCTCATACTCTCATCGAATGTTGTTTCCCTTTGATATAGTTCGTTGCTTTCTGTCTAAGCTTTAGAGAAGGCGAGTTGTTTTTTTAAGTTATTATTATTTTCTTATTTTATTTTATTATTTGGCTCAGGTGCTATGTGACCGTTTTGCTCAGAAGGTATTTATTCATTTGGCTCAGGTTCTGACGACCATGTTTGCCTAAAATGTTCTTTGGAGAACGAGAGAGTATATATGTATTATTGGTGGCGAGCACTGTTGGCTCTGAGGCATGGCGCGATTGGCTTCCTCATTTTCGGTATGAAAAACCACCCTTTGGCTTTCCAAAATATAAACTATATCTTCGAAATATTTTATAAGCTGATTGCGAATTACAATAGCATGCAATGCAAATAAAATAAACGAATGAAATAACCGTAGCTTATGTATGTATGTCGCTTAAACTTTTTCAATTTAAACTTTATTTCTTCTAATCGGCGCCATTCTGAGAATTTTTAATTTTGATCAATTTGTTTTAAGAGAAGTCTTAGGACAAGTAATTTCTCTCTCTGTAAAATTGGAAGCACAACGGGATCGCAAATTGCTTTTCACTTTATACATACTTAAATCGGGATCGTGGTCTCCTTTTGCTTCTAAAGAGAATAGGTTGCAGGCCGGCGTATCCTAGCCAGTCGTTGGATCTTAATTCGCGGAGCTATGCTGATGCTTGGGTAGATCTCATACATATCATCCTTAAATCTTTCAAAGAACCTTTCTCTCGAATTCGCCCACATCCGCCAGTATTATAGTCTTATTTTTATTCGCTTAGAAAAGACTCTACTTCTCTACCTAGTTTGCTAGGTCATGTCATGCGAATGGTCAGGCCAAGTAGGTTCTCCTATGTATATCAGAAGATGAAGAGAAAACTGATTTGAAAAGAAGAGATTTCGGAATTTGAAAAACGGCTAGTGGCAGTGGGTGATGCCTTAGAGAGCAAATAATGGAATTGTGGGTAAAAGAAGTCCTTGAAATTTCATTAAAAAAAATCCCGGATACGCCGCTGCTTTCCTGGCAGATTACTTACTAGCCTAATCTTTTTATTTGCACTGATCTCGCCATACTTTACTAGGTCTGAAGTTAAGATTTCAAAATTGCGCTCAGTGCATTTGTATAAAATGCAATGACCCACAAGAATTTATATTTGCGACCACAACTCTGACCACAATTTGTGGCACATACACACCACAAACCACTACGTAAGTTAGACTTTCCCAAACATATCACTTGCCAAGAACAGACAGAAAAGTGTGGTTAGTTTGAGAGACAGAATGCAAACAAGAAGAAAATAAGAAGAAGACTTAATCCTAATTTATGCGCAAATAATGATGAGCATGACAATATGACTTGTTGCAACCGCAAAGCAGACCACAAGAAAACAACAACCAAACTTAGTGGAAAGAGAGCGAGAAATATTGAAAATAGTAAAAGTAAAAAGAAGAAGAGGCTTATCCGGCGTGCAAACGTTAAAGGGCGGTCGGAGGAGTAGACAAAAGAAGAGGTTGAGTTACGTGTAGTCATCATGCGTGCATTAAACGGAGAAACTTGTGTGAGATGTGCGAAAGCCAAGGGGCTTTTTGTTTGATGGGCTTACACTGCAACTTTAACTTGTCGGCTTGTAGATGCAAAATATTATTCAGATTATAATGGAAATTTCACGCAAAATGCTTGCTTTTTTATTTACGAGCAATAAACCAAAATTTCGCAGAAATACAGGGTGTTATATTTTGAAGCGCTAAAGCATTTAAGCTGACTCCTGGGGTGCAAGCGCTGAGTGGCGTCGTCACACAAGGGTTGACATATGACAATGGCAAGAGAACAAAAAAGGTGACTAAGTACGACAACGACGACCGTAATATATCAAGATTTAATTGGGATTATGTGTGAAAGTAAAAGCCACACGACAGTTAGCCGCACAAAATTTGGACAATCGTGGTAAACTATGAGCCAATGGCTTATCCCATATGAAGGGTTATTGTTTTGCCAACTCATGCCACAGCTTTAAGGCAAAAACAGACAATGGCATGACGATGATGTTGTATTTCTTCATCATCGTCTTGTGCTGTCTGCTGCCAAATATAATGAGCTAAAGCGATCAATAACAAAGGAATTGACAACTGAATAAATTTAAATTGGCTGGGAAGTTGCTTGCAAAGTTTGTCTGGTTTGGTAGCGCCTGCTTTGCATTCAATATGCGTACAGCGGTTGATTTATGTATGTATGTACATAGAAGAGTGTGTGTGTGTGCGTGCGTGTTGCACATAAAATCGTACGTATGCACTTGCATTTATCTGAGAATTGGCACGTGTCGCCGATTTTCGTCCGTTTTCGTACGCTTTTGTCTTTCGGCAGCCTTTATCGCATGTTAGTATTGGAGGATTAAGTACGTTCAATATCAAAGTGGGCGGTTTACTTAATTGAATTAAATGCTTTAAAGCTTCTTATGCGTTATTTATCTGAGAACGAACACGTGTATTGGAAGCCATAATCCTTCTGAAGTTGATCTATTTTCCTTTTCAATTACAATTGGTAAAATAGTATAAATGGTACTTAGTTTATCAATAAGCCTTCTTGTACATACTTATAATCCTGCCACAAATAGGTACATGTAGACAGAGGTTGCCTAGCTGTGTTTGACCTATGTATGACTTTAAAAGATGTGGATTTAAAATTACTTTAATATTTTTTTTTTTTTGATATTTAAAAATATTTTTGGTTCGAAAGCACAGCCCGTAATTCCACCTCGAATTTCAAATATTCTCATTTTCGAAAAAAAATGTTTGCGGGCTCTTCTGGTGTTACTGTTAAACCTTGTTGAGATACAATTGGTACATCGAGAAAGATTTCAGAGAAATTCTTAGTCGCTTGTTAGGCGCCTCATGTTCCCTTAATGTTTAGGTACTCGTAACGTCTGCTACTATGGCCCATACCTACATAGCCAATGGCAGTGGATCTCTGTCCACACATAGTTATTATAATTATTAACTAGGCTCCAAATGAACTCTCGGGGGCTTGGGTTTAACTTTTCCTTAAATTTTTGTGACATATTTTTCTCCTTCACCTAGCGGAACTATTCTTGAGTGAAATACTACCGAAGGTAGTAATCCAACAATTCGATGACATTATTGTGTTAAATAATGGACTATAAGTCTTTAGAATCTCTGCTTTTAATTTTACTGAACACGTTTGCACCATCTGTGCTTTGAGTTTTGTTCGTCTTTAATCTCTACTTTCTTCATATATGTAATTTGCCCCTCTAACTCCTCCAGTATTCATTTGCATTTTTATTATCGAAAATTCATTTAAATTAATGCTTTCGTTTACTTAACCCAAATCAAAATTTATATTTAAACCAGGTCATCACGCATTACATAACAGCTGTATAGGTTTAATTCGTCACCCAATTATTTTAAGATGCGTGGGTTGGTTTTCGTCTTACATTTATTACCCAAGAAATAAGTCATACTGGCTTTTAGATCTTTAGCTGCTGTAGAATAATTCTGATGCATCCATTAACAGCGCCTTGTATTGTGCAACGTTATTGCTGAGACAATTTGTCCGTGGTATTTTTTTGATTTCTTCTACTCTCAAAGCTTTTGTAAACTAACAGGCAGAGCCTTGTTCAGCTGCGCTTATCACTCTGCATTTCTACTCTTTTCTTTTTCAATTTTTAAAGTTTTTTCATTCATCTCTTTTCTCTTCCTTACTTCTTCTCTAGCTTTTCCACCATAAGTTGATTGTGTTGATTTATTATTATTATTATTTTTTCTTACACAATCGTTCTTAAACTAACTAAATACTTTATTTATTTATTTTTATTTTTGCAATAAACCATTTGTGTGTCAGGATATTTTATTTTTTTATTGAAATTGGGTTGAGTTTATTTTTCTTGGCACATGTCTGTGTCGCAAGCGAACTGTGCTTCTCATCTCGCTATATTGTTGCAAGTGTTAACTTAGGCCTTTTTGTTGTTTTTCAGTATACAGTCAAAGAGCGCTACTGCTCCATCTGTCCTTTCATATTTGCCACATTCATGCGAGTATTTATCTTAGGCGCAGCTGGTGTTTTGATTGTTGTCTTTTTAGTGGACAAACTGCTTTTTGTGCTTCCGTCTTCTCTGTTCATTCCTTCCATGCAACATTTTGTGGCACTCGGTTAGTTAGTATATATAGTTTGTCTGTTTTTTTTGTGAAAGCCTCGTTCAGTTTTCTTCTTATTTTTTTACTTTGATATGATTTTTATTTTTGTTTTTGACTTTTAGAGCACCATGCTACATAGATTATTAAATGATCCCTCAAGACAGCGCAATTTCTATAAACTTTGAACTCTTACTCTTTTAAAAACAAGCTGTTCTTCAGACGATTCTGGCCCCTAAAGGAATTAAATCGTAATGCAATCTGTCTGGCTTATGCTAGAATTTTGCTATCTTACAAACAACATATATCTATATTAAAACTAAAAAAGCCCTAATAAATACAAACAATTTTTATTTGTTCCCCACTCTATTCCACTTCTGATTTCCCATTTTCTATTTTTACTTGTTGCATTTCACCACTCGTTAGCAGCGTTCTCATCAATCCATTTTCTTTGCCAATCAACCTGGAATTGGCAAATCAGCTGAAAATACCAATTAACTGTATTTCTATCTCACTCTTGATTATTCGAATCAATCTGTTACCTTTGCAATCACAATTTTCTTCAATCAAGAAGTCTGCGGTTTGGTTGCTTAAATAAATAATCCGATTTGAAGTGAATCTTGTTATTGGCTTAAATGACTTCCATCTCCAGATATTTTTATACATATGTACTTAAGTAAGCAGCAATTAAGTAATTTAAACTTCTCACATTCATATCTAGTGGCATGTTATATGCTCACTAAGTACAAAGTTGAATTAAATACAAAACTAAATATATACGGATATGTTTAAATATGACGAGAAATCTTCTCTACGAACTACGCAATAGGCAACATTGATTTGCCCTTGTTAGTATAATACGTAACCAACTCTAAGAAGCCACGCCTCTGAAGCTGTGTAGCAACATTATCAACAAACCACGGTAACATTGGAAGAGCAGTTTTGAAATCGAAGAGCATTGGCTAGATCCGAGAAGTATAAGGGCCAACTGGTTTTAAATGTCTTTTTCAACCACGTTACGACGATTGTATAAAATAGTAAAGTACTCCGTTTTTCTTAGAATACTGCCAATTATTCAACATACAGGATGTATTGTTCCAAATATTATCAGAGAGGGTGAGAGAGAGCCCCAGATCAAACTATCTTGTTTAGCATCGTAAGAGGCTCTTGACTAATTTTTGATTTAAAGGTGATATGCTGCTTTTTGTAATAGGGAGACCGGGATGTGTTCAATTTTTTTTTGATTTTGTCGTATTATTTCATTTGTTCTAGAAACGTATGCGTTAAATGTCAACCCTTAAGTATGAGAGTTTGAAGTATGACATATTACGCATTTATCATAGTTATTATAAATTCAAAATAATTTTTTTGGAAATACGAAGTGAAATACCTCCCGTTTGAAGCCTATTTTGGCACAACTGTTTTATTTTTTTTTTAATTTTAGATAGGTGGCAACCATGTAGAACCAATCTAAGTGATTATATGCATTTTGTGTAACAAAATTGTGTACCCAATAAATAAATTTTAAGTGGTATTCCCCAAAATAGTTACTTTAAAGCAATGAGAACATTTCAAAATATTTTAGTATTCTAGCTATAACTTAAAAAAAAAAATTATTATGAGAATACAATTTGGTGTGTACATTAACATTGAAATGGGCGTTTGTAATGGATTATTAAAAAAACCCTTTTATGCCATAAATCCCCCATAAATTTATTTTTCGTAACGAAATTTGGCGAAAATGTTTCAACAGTAAGTATACTGAAATGATCAGAAAGATTAGCCGAGTCGATTTACCCAAGTCCGCCTCTTCGTTTGTCTCTCCGTAGGTCTATTTACTCAAATACTAGCTAGAAAGTATGAGAATAGACCTGCGTAAATTGGGATGCAATAATAGATCAATACTAGGTATATATGTGCGGTTCCATCCGAACTTAGATTTCCTTACTTGTTTTTATTTAAGTTTACTGAGAATTTATTTAAAACAAAGTTCTCCTTTGGCTAACAAGTGATTTAGGGTTATAAACCTATATACCAGTGCTGTGAAAACAATAACGCTTTGCATACAAATTTTATTTTACACATCAATGTCCTTTAAATAATTAAAATGTATGTATGTGCATAACGAATTCCATTATGGCATGATAACTTATTTTACTAACGAAGTAAAGAATTATTTTAACAAGGAAAACTATAACAAGTTGATTGAATAATTTAAAATTTTTAGGAAAATGTTTCATAGTTCATTTTCATACCATTTAGGAAAGAGGTCATCTGCTCAAAGTATTTCCCACAATTGCTATAGCGAACAAAGCAATTGAATATGTAGTCGAGATGTATGTAGCTGAGTATGTACCTATGTACATACATATGTAAAATGTGTTGGCAGGTATACTTTGCCAATTTACGAGTATGTACATCCATTAGTTACACAAACAAAGTTATGTTAATATTATATTTTTTGTCCATTTATGGCTTTTATGATAAACCACACAGAGATATACAAATATTTTACAAAATTGCACACTTCGTTACACAGACAAAAATATTTCTACTTTATAACAACGTGTGGCGCTGCCCACCAAAAAAAATGGCTTCTAATGTAAGACTGATTTCTTTTGAGCCAAAAGAGTTTAAATATCACGACACCTGGAATTTGTAAAGCATTTTATTGCTCTTTATTAGAATAACAATGTTACAATAACAACAACTTGATCCAACATTTAGTTATATTTTATAAGGGTGTACTACAATTGGAGACATTGGTCGAAGCTAAACTGTGAGAATGACCACTTATATTGGGACTGATTTTGGGTGTTTCTAATGAAAACAAAAACGTCAACAACCTGGCTAACATTTTAACTCCAATTCAGGCTGATTCGGAGATCAAAACTATGTTGTTCACGCATTAAAAATCTTTTGTAAACTTCCGAGTATATTTAATTTTTGATCGAATACATATATATGCACACATACAAAAAATCGACTGCTGAGTGGAAGATCACCCTATTTCAAAATATTTTTAAAAATACCTTATCGCAGAATTTGTTCTCAAAAAGTCCTGCTTCAGATTTTTTTAAATAACACCCTTTTTCAAAATTCGTTTGGAAAACGCCCGATCTCTAAAAGAGTTTCAAAAATGCTCTATATGAACGAAAAGTGCATACATTTTCAGCTGAGATAGAGCGGTTTTGAAACGAATTTAGAAATAGGGCATTATTCAAAAAAATTCTTCAACCAAATTCTGAAATGGGGCGTTAATTCAAAATTTTTTCAAATAGGGCGATCTTCCACTGAACCAACGAATTTTAAGTGTTGACCCGGCACTCTTCTATCTCCAACTTAATCACCGCTAAATATGCGCTTGTCATTGTTGATCTAATAATTCATTTCACTAATCATGTCTACTACGTTTAATTGATGTACCATAGAATTATTGAATTCAATTTTGCTTGCGCTCTCTTTTGTGTTTACTCTCCTGCTCTTACTTCACCAATTTCGACAATGCCGCAGCATACTTTATTTAAATAGCTTCTTGATTTCCCATAATCGCTTACATCATTTTTTGTTGGGTTTTGATTAACGACAATTCTTTCGGTGCTATATGACCTCTTGAGCACATCAATGACCAACAGGTTGCATATCAATACATACATACATAACATATGTAAATGGCTATCTTCTACTTACACAAATTTCCATATTTGGTCACGTTCCAAATGGTAAGACAATATTTTATACTAAAAAGTTCAATATGTTGAACTCGATTGTCAATTCTGTTTGGTTTGGCTTGTTGTAAAAGTAGCCAAATAAATGAAGCAATAAAAACTACAAACTTAGCATATACATACATATGTATGTATGTATGTAAATACTCAGAGAGACGTGTTCGGTTGAGACTAAAATAGGCCGAACATAAAAATTTATTAAATTCTAGCCACTTGTTAGGCATTATAACAGAAAATTATTAACACACATACATACATAGAACAGCCAAATATGGTCATTTTATATAAAGCTGTTTTTGTTAGATCACACAATGCTTATATTTAATAGAGGCTGGAGGAATCTTGAATGTATGCAAAATTTGAGAACGAAAAAGTGGACTGAAGCTGGCAGAAAAGTTTAATCGTAATTTCGTCCTAGTTATAACTTATTCGAAATAAGTGTCCTTTTCCAATCGCTTCTTAACCTTCGAACCCGTTTCAGAATCTTATTGCGAAATTTTCTACCTATCTCCTTATAAATAGGATAAACCACAGCTCTTAGGTGTTGTACCCTTCAGACTTCAAGAAAGTTATATTTCCGACACTTAGGGGCCAGGTAAGCTCATTAGGATGCTCTACGGTGTGTACCGATTTCTATCATTTATCGTGAATGGAACCACACTCCGGGCCGATGTTTGTCTAGCTGTAGCCGCAATATCTCGTTTACGCAGCGTCATTTGTTTTGACCTAAAATTGCGGAAGGGAGTTTGGCACATACTTTAAACGTCATTTTACGACAGCTTTGTAGTCACAATGGAATGATTAGGCAAATTTTTCAAGAGCAGTTGTAGGTATATTATTAAACGACTTGAGGTCGTACGTCTACACAAAAGTTGAATAGAAAATGTTTTATTACTCACTAAACCAGCTGCTACTCGTACGCTAATGCCAGCAATGGGAACACCCTCACTTTCTTAAAATGATCACTTTCAAACAAGTTATCGCAAAGAAAAAATACCTCCAAAAAGTACTAGTGAAATTTGCTAAACTTTTCCTCTTTAATTTTACCTACTCTTCGCCTGACTTTGTTTCTTAGTTTCGTCCCTATTCCTTGGTAGCTATAAACCTCTGTTAAAAGTTATTAGCTCTGAGCTTCTTTTATCCATTTTCCAAGTTTTTGTTATATATCTTGGATCTTTGTCCATAGGCTCTATCCTTTTGATCATTGCTTAGCGCCATTTGTTTTCTGAATATTTGCTTTTGATCCAGACGTAAATAAATAAATAAATAAATCTTGAATCATTATAAATTGACAAACCTTTAATATTAAAAAAAAAATATTTTATAAGGAATGTTTCTCCGTTAATTAACGGAAGGTGCAATTTTTTGAGCTTTCTGCTCCCAAGATCTGCTCCTTCTAACAAATCCCACAAGACCCTCCATATATCGTGTAAACTTTATTGCATTTGTCTGCGGTTGTTGTTTTCTGCAAGAATGCCAGTAAGACAACAAAGGAGCAATAAATTAAAAACTTTTGTGGATATCAACAACATCAGCTGGTACAACACATACGAATTGCCTAGACCGATATGAGCCACACATGTGAAGTACAGGCAAGAGGGCTGCAGCAGAAGACAAAGCGAAAGTGGCAAAAACAAAAGTAACTAGCATTTGGCAGCAATGCCAGACACACCAAAAAGGCCGTTAAACATAATAATTTCGCAAGAGTATGTAAATCACATAATATTTACTGCAATAATAATAACAAACATAAGCAAGAGATGCGATTTGACAAACATATTTATTACAGACAACTTAAGCAAGGCAAAGGAAGTTGGGGAAGGGGGTATTTACGAGCGGATATTAAAATGCGTCGAGAGCTATAAAAATTTGTGGCACTCACGCACAGTCAGCATACGAGTTGAACGGCATAAGGCATAACACTTTGTCACTCAGGGAGTCTGTCAAAACTGTTGCCACTGTCATGCAGCATTGCACGCGCTGCCAGCTGCAACGAAGTTAGTGTGATCTACCGCCACTTTGACTGCAATAACAACACTAACAATGAACAACACAAGATACAAGGCACAAGACCAGCGCAATTAAAGACGTTGGGCAGCCAGAAGGGCAGCGTCATTTTTCAAAGAAATTTGTCTGAAGGTTACAACAGACAGCCAAGCACATGCTGTTGCATTTCAAAATAGCGCTAGAACACACAATTTGTTCAGTTACACTTGAAAAAAGCTATTTAAAATGTAGTAGCTCTAAAGAGTCGTAGACAAAGACAACAAACAGTACGCCTTCGATGACATTTGCAACATTTAAATTACTACGACGACAACGCCTCGACGTTTTACAAGGTTGCAAGGTCTTCGCGAGCGATATGTTGTATATGCGCGGCGGTAGCAGCAACAACATGTTAACAAAGACAAGACAATAGACTATTTGCTACTTGTTGTAGAGCTGTTTGGCTTTGTTGTCAAGTCGTTGCTTTTGGTGGAGTCGATGTCACATGAAGAGCATGGCCCCATACGTGGTGCAGGCAGTGCCACTGCCATTCAAACGGTGAGATAAAAATCGCAGACAGAGTGGCACCATCGTTAGGCACACATGAGCTCCTGAGTTGAATTTCGTTGGCTGTGAGTTTAAGTGTGCGTATGAAGAAGCCATGGAGAAGAAATGCAAGCATACAAGACGGGGCTCACGGCACGCAATATAGTTTAGAATATCTTAGAAATATTATTGATAACCTAAACTAATTTTCAAAAATTATAGTTAATATAGAAAAAAAATAATAAACAACGGAGCTTCGCTTCCACTTTGTGAGCTACTTTGAATTTTTTCTACAAATTGGCAGACGTACAGTTTTTGCCAAAGCACTGCTGAGGGCGACGCCGCTTTGGAGCTTAGGTGTGGTAGGCCAAAAACACTAATATTTTTTTCTTGATTATTTTTAAAGATTAACAATTTTTAACAACACTAACCCCCACGATTCTGTGTTCTTGATAGATTAGCAATATTGATAAAATATAAAAAAAAAAAAAATATTTGAACCAAGTGTTCTGAATTCTGCTTCAAAAAATTTATTAATTTTGCTTGTTTTGGCGTAAAATTCAAAAAACCTGATACAAATATTTTACTCTATATTAAGATTGACAATTTGTCAAGAACAGAGAACCGGGAAGTAAGAACACAGAATCGGGCTATATGTATATAAAATACTTATCTTTGATAGTTTTTTTATTTTGTTAATCCGGTCTAGCTTTTGATAAGGGAGGACTTGAGAACACTGCCTTCTAAGAAATATCGAATGCCGAAATCTCAAAACACACCTTTTTATTTTACATTTATTCTAACCAATCCATCGAGCCTACGGATGTTCCGGAGCAAATTTTTTTTTTACCGAAACTCCTTAATACTCCTAATAAAAATAAATGGAGACGTCCCTTCTACAAATGCAAATTTGTATTCTTTTCGGTTCTATAACATAAAGATATTATTTCGAAGAGTGTCCATCAATATCCTAAGAGATAGAACTCTCTAGCTCCTATTGAAACCTACAAATAAAATGTAATTTCAAATAAATTAAATAATAAATAGAAACTTGCAGAAATACATTAAACAATTATAAAAACATTATGCTCATAGTAGAAACATTTAAAATTAAATTAAAAATCCTCTTAAAGTGCCAATTAAGTTTACAGCAAAAACTTACCATAAAAAGTCATTGTGATGCCACACGAATTGCTATAAAAGGCAATAACAAACATTCACACATATTTGTGGAGCTGTGTGAGACGCCATGTGGCGCTGTCAATTCTTTATAAATATGCTTATGTGTACATATGTATGTGTGTATATATAAATGTGATTTCATGACGTTAATGTTAATTGCAGTTGTAACAACAACAAAGGCACACAACCAGTCAACATATTAAAAATTAAATCTTCGCCATATAAGTATGTTGCATGCCACAAGCGTGCAAAAATTTTCTTTAGTAGCAACGCGTGGCGCATGTTGCAGATTGCCTCTTGTCAGATAGGCATCCTTATGTAGTGGTGCGTTATGCTGTTGCATCAAATAGCAACTCGGTAGCATGGCAACTGCGTCAGCACGTCCCTAATAAGCTATGTTGTGGCACTAATTATTTTCTGTTTTTTTATGTTTGTAAGTTTTTGTTGCCGTCGCACATCTTGTGCCTCGCT
Source organism: Sphenella marginata (assembly GCA_951509765.1). Lineage (NCBI taxonomy): Eukaryota > Metazoa > Arthropoda > Insecta > Diptera > Tephritidae > Sphenella > Sphenella marginata. Next base: position 26,665,261 of record OX608080.1, on the reverse strand, counting down.
TATTCTTTGCTCAAATTACTGTAGACTTTATTGCATTAAACTGTTAATGCCATTGTTAATGGAAAACTGTCGGCAGTTGGCAGTGAATGGGTCTAATTAAATTATGACAGTTCATTGCCAAGGTTGTGTTATTGGGTAGTTAGTGCGTTATGAAAAAATATGGATTATTTGAAGTTTTGCGACTTGTTAACTAATTCTAAGAACGGCCGGCATTGTGGACTTACTACAGCCTACTTTACGATGTCGACAAACATACAGAGAATCAAATAAACGCTCACAACTTGTTGTTACTGAATACCTCTTTTGAGAGTAAAAGAGATCATCTTGTAAAATGAAAAAAGAACTGCATTTAGTTTTTTGAAAAAATCGCTATCTGAAATTTGTTTTTTGATCGTTCGTAAGGTGGAATTGTCAGCAGAGCGAAGTTTATTAATTCTTCTATTAACACAGAATGCTCTTAAACTCACCCGCTGAAATGTTTTCACACCACTTCATATAAATCACTAGATGTGGATAGTGTCTTAGAAGTCTTTCTTTGAGGATATAAAAAAACATCAACGCATTTATTTAATACAACAATCTTGCGTCCCTATGTATAAAAAAGAATCAAATGTTCGAAGAATGGTGCATGAATTCAACAAAGATTTATCCGCAATAAGTATATTGTAAAGAAATTGAAAAGACTTTTAGACATGGTTATACAAAACCGAAGGAGTTCCGACAGCAAAATATACGTACCCAAGAATGATATCCCCAGAAAACGCGCTACATGAAGTAGTTCGAATAGTAGAGAAGTCCCATCTGCATAGACAATTGATTGTGAGTGCATTCTTTTATGTAGGTGCTGACCTCAAATGGAAATCCTTTGAATGTAGTCCCTCCACACCAACAGAAGTTTCAATTTTTTTCGATCAAGTTGTTTACTTTTTATTCTCATACAGCTTATCCCACTGTCTTCCTTGAACTCGTGTTATTATGGTGCATGTCTCCATGTTTGCAGCACTAAAACGAGATTTTTCGACCGCAAAAGTATGTTTCTAGTATAACTTACTACAACCCCCACATACTACCTTCACCTCTCTCCCCTAATTTAAAATTTTTTTACACTTGTAGATGTAGATTGGGGTGTTCTCAAGCCCATTCTACTAATTCAACTACCCCCTTAGAAAAAGTAATTAAATTAGCCAGTCAGTCAAGTGTGGATTTCAACTGAACTCATTCTACAAAAATATGACTCATCTCTCGTCATATAAAGCTTTCAAAAATTATTAAATTTTATAACCCTAGCAAAAAAGAAGTAGGTTTGTTTTGTTTAGGCCAACAAACAAATCTCTATTGACATTCATACTCGTCCATTTACATTCATTAGAAGCATGCTGCAACAGGGTACGAACTAGTAGACTACACCTCAACAAACAGGGTGGCTGATGAATATTTTTTAAGTGCAAAATATATTGAATAGATTTTGAACTTTCAAGCAGCTTGCTATTATCAGAGTTGTTTATAAGCATGTCAGCTCCAAATTTAGCGAAGAAAGTCAAAATTAATAGAGTCATAGCCCTTTAACCCTCAACAGCTAACCATTTTGAGATGTTCGCAGTCTCTTGGTTCTTATTCAATAATGCGTAAACCCCACTATTTTATTTTTTTTGGACTGTGTGGAACACTGTTATACAGTTATCATGCTTTAAAACATAAGTGGTTTCATTAATAGTTTAGAAATTCGTTAATTTGTCTAGGACAAGTCTGGGCTGAAACCAACTCAAGCTACCTAATGTCCTACGAGGCTTCTATTGTCACATTTTTTTCAGAAATAGTTGATAACCGACCAACAGTTAATCGGCTGTAAGAATAATTAAAACTACCCGAGCATGGTAGACTCACCTCTCTTAGGAGAGGCCCTAGCTTTGAGCTCTTGTGTCGAAAACTTCAAAATTTAAATAAAATGCTTTTCTAGTATTTTAACAAGTTTTAAAGTCCCCGGTAATTTTCAATACTGCAAATAGTTGTTAGTATAGATTTGTTTTTTTCGGTCTAGTTTGTTAACTAGTATATTTTGACTAGTTTGTTGTTCCATGTTTCTAAAACATTTTATTCCGTGTCGATGGTAAAAAAATAGTTCATTAAATAAAAAATTGTAGTTATGCTAAAAAAATAAAAAACATGGACAGTTTATTGGCAGCGCTTTTGATTACTCACCCTATATTTCAAATCCTCTTCAAAGCTAATACAAATTTCACTCCAAAGAGTTTCCCTTATATGTTTTTTCTACTTTTTTGTTATTTATTTTTCGCTGCCAAAAAAGCTTATTCAAATGCGTTAAACAAATGAGCAAATAGAATTTCAAAGAAATATTCTGAATTCTAAAAAACGTTTTGCCTACTTCTTTTAGTGCAGCTCTAAGGGTTGTACTCGGCTCTACTCCTTTTTTCCTTTTATCCAATGCGCGTATTCCCTTTTAGTGTCCAGGAAGCTGTTTTTGCTGTTCATTCTTCTTCGTTGTGCTTTATTCTTGTGAGTATTATTTACGCCTTTGGCAATTTGTTAGCGCTTTGCTTTTAATGCGCAACGTCTGTTTTTCATTGATAAGCTCACTTACAGTGCGTTGAGAATGAAAAGCGCTTGGAATAGCTTCTTTTTTTTTGGTGCGGCCAGCCAGTTGAATGCTCATTCTGACAGCTATTGCGCGATTTTTTATTACCCTTTTGGACTTTCAATCCAATTTCTATGTGTTTGTTTGTAGTGAATACACTTTGACCAGAGTAATGCAGTGAATGCAGTTTTCTTTAAAGATTATTCTTTGAAAATAAAATGATTTCTTTCTGGGTTATACTGTTCTCCCGTGCTAAGGAGATCTTAGAAAAGTAAAATATTGCTTTTTAATTTGTTCACCTTTTCTCATTAAGAGTTATTTTATGCTAATTAAATAATAAAAAAATTGCTTAGAACTCCGCGGTCTTTCTTGTGGCAGTATATGGACCGGCGTAGAACAGGCCTTAAACCTACCAGCGGTAAGTGTACGCTACTGAACGTTGTGTGGGAGGGATTTTAACCAAGAATCTGCAACACAGTTCTGTTAGCTTAGTTACCAGGCAGTTTAAAGATTGATGATAATGAGCAATCAGATAGCTCGACCTCAGCTATAATAAAGTCCTTCGGTCCGGAGGCGCTCTTGACGTCTTAACCCAAAAACAGTTAGAAAGATTCCCACATGCCCACCATGAAATCTAGGTATATATATGAAGAAAATCTTAGCCCGACTGCATGCAATTACACGCCGAAGATTGAGTGTGGCAAATTGCAAACAGTTTTTATATGGAAGGACATTTTAATTAATTTTTTTTTCTTGTGGGCGAAACATTAAAAACCACAAGAAATTACACAAACTGCAAGTGACAAATGCAGAATTAAGAATGGATGTGGGCATGAGTTACAGCAGATAGCTCAGCTTGCATTTAATTTGCAAAATTTAATTTACAACTTTGGCTTGCATTTTGGTTTTAATTTGAAGTGCGACATCTGCTGTTGTCAGGTTGCTGTTTGAAAGAAGAGTACGTAGCTATGTATGTGTTGATATGTCCTGTGGTGATTTTCTATTTAACATTTCAATTCATTAAAATTAACTCATGGCAGTATCGATGCACGTTGTTTGTGTGGCGTTTGTTTTCTCTGTTTACGAGCTCACGTGATTTTCTCCGTCTTATTTTCTTTTATTTGGATTTTGTTTGCATTTTTCTTCACCTTTCCACCACATTTCTTGTAAAAACAAGTTAAACATCCTAATGAGTCCATGTAGCATTGTAGCTCATCGTCGTTTCAACGGTTGGTTGTGTGAAGCACGTACCGCCTCGAGCTAGACAAAGTATTCTATTATTTGCCTGTTTCCTGCAACAAGTTTGTATATCCTTTTTGGCTGAACTGGTCTATTGCCATTCACCACTCACCATTTTCGTCATCCAATAGAATTCATTTAAATAACATATGCTGATATGCTATGTATATTTATGTGTCTACTCACCCAAATGAATGTTATTGCACGTAAATTAGCAAAAGCCATCTTTAGAGCAGCAGGCGCTTTTGTTGCTTCTGTTTCTGCTGTTTCTTGTTTTTTCTCCAGCTCCTTTCTCTTGTTGCTTATCCATGCTGCCGCTCGCTGGGTGGCTGTTCATGTCTGTCTCCCATCTGCATTGCGTAACTTTCAACCGCTTTCAATGCTGCCGTTTAACTGTGTTTTCGAGTCACGACAGCTGTTGAAAACATGCCCTTATAGAATTTATTCAAATACTCATTCTTTTCGAAATACATACCTGCAATATTTGCTACCTCACATTTGCCAGATTCGTTTGCTTGCTCGGCTCACACGAGCCATTCAAATTAAATGAAGTAAATTCCAAACTTTAATTCCTATGACCGGTTCATTCGTTATGAAGGTTTAGGGTTTTGCTATCTGCTGTCAGCCACCCAACCACCCAGCCTACTGGTCGTCTCCTGTTTGCTATTGCGCTCATCTGCAACACGTCTGAGCGGCCGTCGTGGCAACAAAAAGAAGCGCCTTATGCTAAACATCATTCGGTTGAGTGATATTTGTGCTTCGGGCCTTTGTACGTTTGTCAGCCAACTTCAGTTACACATACATATATTTAAATATATCCCAATAAACAATAGAAAAAAAGATCGGAAGTAATTTGATGAATATGAGCAGTGATATTTTGAGCGAAACAAAAAATACAACCACATACCGTGGGTGGACAAAGCTCATTTTCCGGTGGTGTGGATTTCAGAAAGAAGAAATAACATTTTCAAAGTGCTCGATTTTCGAAATATGTTTATTGGGTTAATGTATGTTGGCATAACTGTTTACATGACTCTCATTGACTGCTAGCTTATTGGTTTGTGCGCGGTTGACTGCCGTTTGTGTTGTCTATTTGTTTGTGTCCTAGCGCGCACACGGCAATGGCACGAGCTTTTCGACCTTTGTTTGTTTTGTTTGTAAATATTTACTACTCATACTAAATATTCTACAATTCAGCCGGCTGTTTAACAACTTTGCAATGGAGTAGTGGAAACATTATTGACGTGTTTCAACATGACAATAAATCAATCGAAGTGGTGCAAAATGTGTGTGCCAAAGCTTGGAATTAGTCTTGTTAAATGGCTTGTCTGTGTGGCGACGATGTCATCGTACTTTCAAATATGTCCTTTGATAATGAAATTTGCTTCCTCTATTAAATTTGTTATATATGTATGTATTCTAAGTGATTTGTAACAAACTTTATGTAATTTTTATATTGACTTGGAAAGCTTCAAATTTTCCATGGTAGGTATTATATAAAACGAATGCTTGATGTCGTAAATGCTACTTTCAGTAGTTCTGTCATTTTTTATATTTCATTTACCGAAAGTTCATTCCGCTTTGCTATATTTTATTAAGTATCAGCCAATATTCAAAGATCCGATTTAAGGGTGGCACCAACTTTTAAAAAATTTACATGTATAGGTAGTAAAAAAGTGCCCTGAAAACTCTGGATAATACATTATTACAGTCAAATTGATTGATTGAATTTTCTAGAAATTCTACTAAAAAAATTTCAAATTTCCAGGGATGTTTGTCAAAGTGACATGAGCTGAGTGGGGCTGTCGATATGTCTATGCAGCGTGAATTTTGCATACAAAATATTGAAAACCTTGTTTGGTCTTATGTACAGACCCTTTTCCTTTTCAAGAACTCTAGAAAAATTCAGAACCTACTCAGAAAAGCTTTTCTATTTCGATGGCCAACTTTACATACCTATTTAAATACAACTCGTTTGAAACATACACATTGGCTTATCTTGTTTGATTTTTTTTTTAATTTCATATAGTTGGAACTCGGCAAAAACCTTCCAAGTGGCAACACCTATTAAGAGAATTTGGAAATAAGAGATAACCTACCTACATATATATTTTCACGGTAATGTGTGTTAATATTTTCGGGATAATAGCATATAATGCTAATAATTAGGCAATAATGTTAATAATTAGGTGGCAACCCTATCCCCGAAGCTGCAGTGAAATCAGATCTATTAAATATGATTAGTAATTTTAATTGGTTTTTGAGAAAAATCATGGTTGAAAATACTCAAAAAAGAATAAAAAATAATTAAACAAGAAAATTTAAATTAAATAGAAAATTATCAAAACGAAAACATAATTAAAAGTAATCAAGAACACTTTCAGGAAAGTATTAAGCAAACCGGTATTCATTACGATTAGTAATCATTATTTAACAGGCCTGAGTGAAATGAAATTGTTTCTTTTTTATTATAAGATTTTATTTAGTTTCAGTTGACGGATGTTTGTAATGGAATCTTGCAAGTTAAATTTGATACACTTCCCGGTGTCCGATTGAGCTGAAAGTCTGCACCGATGTATAACCCCAATGACAATGCAATATTATGAAAAAAAATTCCGGTAGATGTCGCGTAGGTCGCTATATTTTCAAAAATCACATTTATTATTAAAATATTTAACTTCAGATGCAATCGTCTTAAATCTCTTCTTGTGCTCATTTTCTTCCATCTCTCACCTCCATATGCGTCTTCACACCTGGTTTTAATCTTACAAAATTTTAATCATTAACTGCAAGTAAATAGTTAACGGCAAATATGGTATAACAATTTTAAGTCAGTTACAACAACAAAAGTAAATATCTCGTGAAACACTCTTTATACGCACTATGACTGCAGGCCGCTGCACACACTTTCGAAATGAAGGATATTCTGCGCGGAAAATAAACTTAAATGAAAAATTCATGTAAAAGACAAATTTTCAAGCCAACAACTCTTTTATATACCCACCAACTTCCGAGTAAATGTAAGAAATTTTATTGTCAAGCCTAGAGTGAGTTGGATGCGCTCAGGTTCACTTAACGCTTCATTTTTACGCCCTTCACAATTTTTCACTGCTGTCAGCTTGGCGCGCGGCACTGAAACTCTAGTTTATGCTATTTTTTATGTTGCTCATCTGTGGAACTCACTTCCGTTTTATACTCACACACACATACATACATATTTGCGTTTAATAATAATTTTTTTTTCACTCTTCTTATCTATTTACTTGCAGACGGAACTCTCACATAACTTACAGCAGCTGTCGGAGAAGGCACGTTCCACCACAGAATTTATACAGCGATTAAAAGGCATGAGTGACAAAGTGACGGTAAGTGAGTGCTTGAGGCGAAGCATGAATTTAGTACTCGCACTAATAGTAACATGAAAGCATGGGGGCACATTTTAAACTACGAGCATGACAATGAATTTTTGCGCTACCAAAAAAAAAACTGACTAAGATTTTTGAACGGCCATTGCGCAACAGTTACTTATCAAATAGCATAGTATATTTTCTTTTTAATCCTTCAAATTCTTTTGTTGTTCAAGCGTGGAAATAATAAAAGCATAAAACGCTTGAGGGTACTTTCGGCGCGACAGTTACAACTTGGGTACTGCTATTAATATCAATGACTTGGTGCAATTTTTTCTTTTTAATTTTTATTTTTCATTTCATTTTACCCAAAAAAAGTTATTATCATAAAGCTGAAATTCCTATAGATACCATTCGAATCCATTAAGAAAACCGCACAGATTAAAAGCAAAAATAAAGCCATTTTTGGCAGAACTTCTTAATTGCGGCTTTTTGTGCGCTACCAACCCCCTAGAGTCTTTTGTATCATGTCAAGTTTTGCGACTAAAAACAAACTGAGTACATGACGTTTTCGCGCGCTTAAAAAAGTTATTAAAATTTTTTTATGTTTACCCTATCGCTGTGAGCAAGTTAATCTAAACTCACAAAGAAAAAAGGAATTAAAAGAAAGCATTGTTAAGCAGCTAGGAATATAAAAACTTATTTTGTTTGTCATAAAATGCGCTCCTCTAATTTTAATTAAATCCTCATTTCTTAACATTTTGTCATAACTCACTTACAAGTTTACTCTTCACTTTATAATTTTTCTTTTTCATTGTTTCTCTCTATACTATGGCAACTCAGGAGTCTTGCATGGAATTTGAAAGACTTGTGACGGCACAATGTGAAGCCTTAATACAAGCAATACACGACCGTCGTGAATATCTACTTGAAGCTATACGCATGGACAAGGATACTAAAATCAGAATATTAAAGGTAAGTAAAAATCGCGAAAAGTTTTGATTTAAGACGGTAAACACATTGAGCTTTGTGATGAAAAGGCAAACATCTTGGTACCAATTGACTTTATGGTGGACGCACTAGTTACGTTGATGCGGCTTCTTGGCTATCCAACCCTATGTCGTACAATTTTTCTGAAACACCACTTCCTGCTTCGTGTGATGTGGGTGGTGTATCTCGCTGTCCCAAGATAAGATAAGGTTCCTACATAAGTTCAGATCAGTTTAGCTATGTCTGCTGTTGATACCGAAATTATCATCGTCGTTTATCGTTTAATGATCAAAGGACATTCAGGTTGTTTGATTTTTTATTCTGGATCTACTATATTGCTTCATATTAGGCTGGTCTTAAAAATCAACTAGATTTTTGCAGCCTCGCCCCTTCAGTCGTTTATATCATAGTCAATCATGTTTGGTCTCGATTGGAGATGGCTAAAGGAGTATTGCACAGCAGGTTTTCTATATGAAGCCTCAAAAAATTTACATTAATCCTTCTTCAATCGTAACTATAGTCGAAGAAGGAGATACATGTACATTTTGGTCCCGATTGTTTACTATTAAATTTGTCGCTCATAGTTTTCACCATCAACAATTAATGCTATCTTGCAATTAAATTAACAAAAATCGCTCGGCTGTCTGGCGATGACGAAGGGAGCGACCCTAAAGGGACTAGCCGTCCTATTTTTTTTTTCCCTGCATTGCCATCGTTTAAAAAGCCTACAACAATTAATGCTAGCAACTGTGGCACTGAAATACATAAAAACGAAGTCTATTAAATTCATAAATTTCATTTCTTTCTACTTTTTTCTCTTTTACACAGGATCAACAATCAAACTGCACCGGCAAATTGCAACAAACCACTGGGCTCATACAATTCTGCATTGAAGCGCTGAAGGAGACTGACAGTGCTGCCTTTTTACAAGTGAGTAGTATAGGAAACTAATTAGTAGTTACTTAATTATGTATCACAATTATGAGTATGAATGTTGGTATGCATATTAGGGGAGGTATTTAGGATTTTTCTCAGTGAACGTTATTTATTTTTTGTAAGGTAAATAACGCCCGTGTGCAGTACTTTCTTGGGTGTTTCTCGTACTCCACCGAAAACTATTTTTTTTATTATTCATTGTCATAAAAACAACATTAAGAAACAATAAAAATTAATACATTACAAAAGTTCACGGAGAGACATACCCACTTCAAGTAAAAACAAGTAAGGAAGTCAAAGTTCGGGTGAACCGAACATTAAATACCCAGCGTTAGTTTTCAAAAAAAGGGGCCGTGGTTTTCATCCGATTTCGCCCATTTTAAAAACCAATCTATTCCGAGCCTAAACAATAGCGTATTTGGGGGGCGCGACCACGCCCCTTGCTTATAAAGCTTTAACCGCTTACATGAGCCAAAAGTACTCAATCGATCTTTTCAAGGGTTATACCATGTCCTATATATAACTTTGGAAAAGAAGGCGTGCCATGCCCATAACTTTTAACGTATTTTGTGAAATTTTTGATATACGGATATATGTGTCCATTAATCAATATTTACATAATTTAAAAAAAGTGGGTGGTGGCACGCCCACGGATTTTATTATGTTGTTTGTCCCTATTTGAAGATCAGTTTTCATTGCAGATCTTTATGATACTTTCACAGTGGCTTGTTAATAGTGAAATGTTGATATTTTGTTTATTCACTTGTGGGCGGTGCAACGCCCATTTTCCAAAATATTACCAAAAAACCTTTAAACAACACTAATAACATCATCAAGTGAATGAGTGTACTAAATTGTATCATTATATCTTTATCAGTTAAACAGATATTGCATATTCCGGTTTCCTAACTCTCGTTTAGAGAACTTTAGTCCAAAAGTGGGCGTGGTCGTTCACCGATTATTCTCATTTTCTGTGGTAGTACTCTACATAAACATAACATGCCTTGTACTTAGTTTCGTAAATCTATCTCACACCGTTCTGAAGTTATTAGCAGTCGAATTTGAAATTTGCGTGACTCATAAGGGGGCGGTGCCACGCCCACTTTCCAAACTTTTGCGAAAATAATGTAAACAATATGAAAATTGATGTATGTACCAAATTATATTATTATAGCGGTATCAGTCAATTAGATATGGACTTTTCAATATTTCCACCTCCTTTCAATATAACTTTTATGAAAAAGTAGGCGTGGTCGAAAAGCGATTTCGTGTATTTTCTATAGCTGAATTTAACACAACAATAGTATGCCCTCTACAAAATTTCTTTATACTAGCACAAACTGTTCTGAAGTTATTGAGAGTCAAAATTTGAAAATTTCTCAAAATATATGGGGGCGGTGCCACGCCCCTTTTCCAAAAATTTTATAAAATCGGCCTTAGAACATCGAAATCAATATATATGGCAAATTTTATCATTGTATCTGCTTCTAATATTGAATTAACCCGTTTTGTACGTTTTTCGAAATTTTCGATATCGAAAAAGGGGGCGTGGTTATGGTCCGATTTCACCCATTTTCAATACCAATCTATTCTGAACCCAAATAAGTACGCATGCCGAATTTGGTGAAGATATCTCATTATTTGCTCAAGTTATCGTGTTAACGGACAGACGGACAGACGGACGGACAGACGGACGGACATGGCTCAATCAAATTTTTTTTCGATCCTGATCATATTGATATATGGAAGTCTATATCTATCTCGATTCCTTTATACCTGTACAACCAACCGTTATCCCAACAAAGTTATAATACCCTTGTACTAGTACTAGTACGCTGGGTATAATGAGAATTTCTTACATAATAAGCTCCCTAAATAAAAGTGAAACTAACACCGCTTTACACACATTCCAAATAAACTATTTCGTAAAGGGGAGAAAAAATAGAAATACTAGTAGGTATATCGACGATTCATGTACACGTCGGAAACTTTTTTATGTATAAAGTATTAAGCTCGTAGTGTCCGTCTGAAAGACTTTAGATTGATTTTTAACCCTTTTTCCTTGATCCAATCTAGCTGAATTTTTGCAGAGATATGTACTCGTGGGAATATCTGTATTACGTCAAATTAAAAAAAAAGTGATTTTAGTCAATTCTAAGATTTTCCTGAATTTTTCCAAATTCGGACGCGTAGATAAAATATTCCAAGGCAAATTAAACAAGGTAGATTTGACAACTGAAATATTTTGTTTTTGTAGGAATTCTTACTTCAAAAAAGTATAAACCAACGTATTTACGCTTACTGGTCCACGTACAATATTTGGGCCCCATACAATTTTTGTATTAAAAAGTTAAACCGCATTTGCAAAAGTCAAAAAATTATTAACATAGTTATAAGATAAGCTCAATTTTGCCACCAAGTGCTACTTTGGAGTCAGCTTTTTTACAGACCTTGACCGCAAAGAACAAGCGTACATACATACATATGTATACTGTTTACGGCTATCATCAAGTTCTATAAAATTTTGGGAGGAGTACCAAAGTCACTTTAAATATTGTTGTCATTTTGAAAAATATTTGCAAAAATCAGAAGAACTAATCGGAGCCATTGTCTATAGTTTTTGTGTGAATTACATCTGAGTTGCCGACTATTGTTTACGATTAAAAAAAATAATGCGAACCCGTCTTCTTGGTACACAAGTTGTTTCATTCGTTTGCAAATATCTTGCAAACTACTCAAAAAAATTGATCTCGGAATCGGATTATTATTTATGGGTACTGGGCGCGCCTCTTGATACCTCTCCCGGCAAGTTCGCTACTACTTTGTTTAATATACTTTGAAATATTCTATCACACGTGTTTTTAAATTTTTCTCCCCTTTCCGAAGAAGTTCATTTGGTTCATAAGATAGAACTAAAGCTCATTTTTGTTCTGAACAACTGAAACTATTTTTGCAGCACCTTAATATTCCTTAACCCAAACACCTATGCAAAACCCCAGAGTGACAATTTGTCGGGAAATCATGTTCTTATTTATGTATGTACTCATATATTCGTTTTCATATTAACGAGTGCTGTGCCAGCGCGTCCATGTATTCTCTAACCTTGCCTTCTTTGTCCTATTTCATATTACAACATGTCATCGTTTTTTTTTTTTTTGCTTCTTCTCCCTACCCGCTAACATATTTACTTCGCATTGTGGCCAAACTCTACATTTACATTTCTGTGTTTCCCACAGGTCGGTTCCATGTTGATTAATCGCGTTGCCAATACGGACATGACCTGGCATCAGGAGGTGACAAACGCAGCTCCACGTGTCTCGCCAATTGTCGACTTGACGTTAGATGATGCTGCGCTGGTGCGCGCCATTGATAATTTGAACTTTATGCAGATGAAAGGTAAGCTGGGGGTGGTTGTTGGTGTAAATAAAAGTCTATACATAATTAGTTGCTATAGCAAGTTGATTATATAAATATGTATACGCCATTAATTGATATGTATTTTATAATTATATGTAGCCACAAATATTGTCTGTATTGTTATTGCTAAGTGCTCGAAGCATATTTGCTAGTTTTTAGATAAATTATTGTATAAGTGCTAACTAAAATATTTGTATTGGCTATAGTATGGTATTTAAATAATCTAATACATTATTTGACAGTATTAAAAATGTAATCATGATAATTACTTTTAAAATATTGTTTCCGTATTTGCGTTGCACTAGAATCCCATTAATAGAGTAATGTCACAACTTTTAAATAGAGCGCACTCTCGGTCATCTCCTCGCCTCCATCCACTTTATGTCAAAGCTCTTATGTATAGTCTGATGTGATTTTCTTGTCTTCAGCACTAGGCCAAGCTTTAAGATTTAACAGAGGCAGACCACAATTTTTTTAATTTTTTTGGTTAGCTGAAATATCCAAAACATTATTGCCAGATCTCCAAACAAATATCCAGAGAGTTAGGATCATGGAATAAACCAGTCGTAAGAGCCAATCAAAATCCACTATTTTAATGGTTCAAAGAAAGATTTTCCACTGCAGTTGGGTTGATAATAGAAAGTGGTAGCACCGATGCATTCATTGAACATTTATCAAATAAATTCTTGTTAATTTATTTTCAATGGCACTAGATGCCCGGTGCTCAAAGAGGTTATACTCAATTAATCCCAGAAGCCTCAATTTTTTGTCTGCAGTTTTTTGTCGTAATTGGTTTTCATCGGAACTACTTATCGCCGAAACTTTCGTTTTCGTGTGTTACTTACTTAACTAAAGACACACATATGTACATATACACCCGCATGTTTGTAGGTTTGTTCATCATACATATGTAAATCCGCCTGGAAAAGGTCTAATATTTACAAGCGTTCGAAATGCAGCATGACAAACAAAATAACCAAGTGCTACAAACAAATAGCACTACAGAGGCTTATGAAGTGGGAATAGTTTGGAGTGATTTGGAGCACATTTTATGAACGAGATCAATTCAATTGGAGCGTGGAAAATGTACATACAGACACACCCCCACAGTTTGACGACTCTCAAGTGTTGTGCTGCATAAGTCTAGGCGCGAACTGTCACACATTGGCGTAAGCTATAAAAATGTTGAGGTGTATGAGTAGCTTATGGATGGCACGGAATATAGGTTCACCGCAACAAAGCGGTGATGCAGCAGTCTATGTGGCAGCTGTAGCATAACAAATCACCAAAGCCACTTAACACTTTTCAACAAAATTTTGATTGTTTCGAAAGTGTTCTCAATTGACGCGTATCCAGCATGTAGATTTATACAGTGTTGTGTGATAAAATAGGGTAATATGACGAGTTATTTTTACAGAACCATTACTAATCGGTTTTCTATATAATATCGAGGACATCTTTTATGCACAGTTCTTGAAATATATGACTTTTTGTATTCGGAATTGAGATTTGGACCCCAAAACCCCCCGCGTAACGGCCCATCGGTTATCTCAATGGAGCGGAAATCGCACTGTAGCCCGGTTGTCGTAATCCTTAGTGAAAATGAGTAATAAGCCCAAGCTAAGCGACATAAAGCAATCGAGCACCATCTTCGCGGTTTTCCGAAGCTCTGTACAAAAAAGTCTTCTGGTAGAGCGGCGCTCTTAAAAAACCCTATATCGCTCAATACCTAAATTTCAGACTTGACTATCTAAACTAGATCCGTTTTTGATGGGATGAAGAGAAATAAAAAGGCAGTGTTATTTGTAAAAAATTGTTTTGAGAAAAATTAGAGGATTTGGTTTGTCAGTTTGCAATTGTAGTGTAATTTTTTCCTATCAGAGCTATGAAAGCAAAAGACTGGTTCATAAAAAATTAAAATGCTGCTAGAATTTTTTACAAGGCAGTTCTAAAAATTTGCTCAAACCATTTAAGAGTTTGAAATTCCATCCAAGGTTTTCAATAGTGCATTGGTTGACATCGGTTCTATTACATTGCACTTCACTGTAAGTGCATATTCATTGCGTAGGTACATGGAGTTTGTAAACACTTCGATGTATTTAGGTGCAAGCCAACACTTTGTAGGTAATTTGATACTTTTTTAGGGAGCCCTTAATATGAAGTACTTACGTATGTATGTATGTAACTGAAATTGTTGTTGCCATGAAAGCATTTCAGTGCGGCGCTTTGCAATTAGATCGAATTCTTCTAAACAGACTAATTGTTTTGTAATTTATTGTAGGCGCAGGCACACACACACACACAAATGTATGTATATACATACTTATTGGTAGTTTAACTTTATATTTATAAATATATTAACTAAAGATATATGTACGTATGTATGTATGTGGCTTTAATATATGAGAAATATGTTAACTACATAAATGTGTCTGTTTTGCTCTCTTTTTCTCATGCACACACATATTTTACAACAACAACAAACGAAAATTTTAAAAACTATGCGCAACAACAAACCATATCATTAATAATGACACTACCAACTATCGCATAATCGAAAAATCTGCTTAAATTGAAAATTGGAAAAATACCAAAAAAAAAAAAAAAACAATAAATTTTGTAATTAATTGTCATGTACCCATATCATTTACGCCACTGACAATCAAAATAATCACCACAACGTGCATCTATAAATAATCATACACGCACATATATTTGTATGTATGTATGTATATTTACCACAACCCCATCCATGCAAACGCATCTGTTGCAATGACAAACAAAAATTGGAAATGTACAAAAACAAATTGAAATTGAAACGCACCTCAAAATAGCTGTCAAAGATGGAGAAGAAAGATTACCAGCAGGTGAGATGTTGTTATCCGTAACCGCAACAACAATAAAAACAAATACACATTCAACAAAAACAATAACAACAAACGCAACGTCTAGCACAAAAGCAAATAATGCAATCAATACAACAACAACAAAAACAAAAATAACAAGAAATTCATTGCGTACCGCTACACTACCAAAATCCATATCGTCCAGTTTTCAAAACAATAATAAACCCATCTTCATGAACCTAATCACTAATAATGCCATCAACACATCCAATCAAAAAACAACCTTTACCACTACCACAACAACCAATGCTATCACAAATTCAAACACCTTGAAATCCAAATCATCTTCGACGGCATCTACAGCATCATCACCGTCCATGTCGCCGACGTTATCATTACCATCATTATCATTGTTTTCAACACTCTTTCCAACGTTAACAACAAAAAGTACACACACCTGCATACCTACTTGCATCCATACATACATACATACACATGCTTACATATATTATTAAATTTTTTATCTTTCATGTAGTTTGGGTTTTAGGTGGTTTTACAATCTTTTGGTATTTTTTGAGCTTTTGTGTTGTTTTTGTTAAACTTTCCTTTAAGCAATTCTGGGTATTTAATTTTTCTTTGATTAACTTATTTGATAATTTACATAATTTGTTCCATAATCATGTATGTATCTGCATTTGGCATCATGCATTATTTTTGTTGGGTTTTCATCTGTCAAAGTTTTAATTGTCTCTTTTCCCTTCATTTATTCAAATCTTTTTCTCTCATCGAGTGCTTTAAGCTTTTTTTTGTGCATTTCTTTAGATTTGTATGTTTTACGCAAAATGTCGCTGTTTATTATTTAAAGCACCTTTTATGAAATTGTTAAATTTAATTTGGTATATTGTCGGTTATTTGCAAGTACAAGAAGAAGAACAGATCCACTTATCTCATACTGAAATATTACGAGCTGAGCTGGTTTAGCCATGCCCATCTACCAGTTTAAGCACAAATGTACTCAGATATGATACTAGTGTCATGTTAATAATCCCTTTGAAATGCAGAGTTGGGACCACTATATGATGCACATTAGACTGGACCAAATTTCATCTTTCATTTCATTTATTGATAATATGATATGACCTCAATAGGATCCAGTTTGCTCTTAAAATTTTGTAATTATGTTAATATTATCATTTTTTAAATATGGAAGATTCTATCATTCCTAGTCTAGGTTTTCTTAGCACTGATCTGATTTTGTCAGTTTTCTAATATGCGTCCTATATAGCCGATTGTTCATATAAAACGAATCTCATCACACCAATTGAAATAGCGCACAATGCCAATTTTTCGTAAGAATTTTCTGAGATATATCTTTTTACTTGGTAAAATGTATAATGAAGTTCAATGATTGTTCACTTTTAGTAAGCTGTTCATAATTGATTGAGTAGTTTGCCTTTAATTTCAACAATCCAGTAAATTTGGAACACATTTTTACTTCTTTTACTCAATTAAGCTTCAATAAATGAAAACATTAAATTCTTCCTAAGATCGATTGAAAATAAATTTTGTCTTTTGGTTTAAAGGCATTTGATTCATTTCTGCGCCAATTTATTTATTATTTAAAACATATTCTTTGGATTATATTGTTGAAATTAAATAGCTTTTTTAGATTTCGCTATCAAAGTTATTCATCACTGTGACAAATGAATTAGGGAAATTGGAAAATATGTCATGCTCATGGTAGAATGTGACTTCTATTCGTGTGCCATATTCATTCTATCACAATTAATTATTTTTTTGATGAATTAAATATCAGTTATATCACATAAACTACCGGTCACTTTTTACTGTCCCCAACATATTCGGCGCTCTTGTGGGTGTCATGTGAAAAATTTCCTTTGCGTTTTTATGAATGAATGAAAATAAAATTATTTTTTCACTTTCAAATTCATGGCCCAATTTGTTTCGCCTGGCACTCAGGGTTGAGCAGATTATCTTTCTCATAGGCCAAAAAATATTGTTTGGCCATGGTGACTTTGCCACAATTTCAGTTTGTGCCTTAACCTACTTTTTTGCGGTTGAAATATGTAAATTATGTGAATTTTAGCTACATATGTATGTATAGTAGTATAACTATTTTACGGAGATCCACAAACAGTGTTGCCGTGAAGTCAGACAAATATGTTTCGTTGAACTGCCAAAAACATTAAAATATATAACTTTTGTAACAATATTCTATAAAATAAATATAAATAAAATGAAATAAAATAAAAAAAATAAAATAAAAAAAAAATAAAATAAAATAAAATAAAGCAAAACAAAATAAAACAAAATAAAATAAAATAAAGCAAAATAAATTAAAATAAAATAAAATAAAATAAAATAACATAAAAAATAATATAAAAAAATAAACTAAAATAAAATAAAATAAAATAAAATAAAATAAAATAAAATAAAATAAAATAAGATAAAATAAAAGAAAATCAAATAAAATAAAATAAAATGAAATAAAATTAAATAAATAGTTAAATAATATAGTTAAATATGTGGGATATGGGAACCTTTTGAGGTCCACTGGGCGAACTCTAGTATGATTTAAAACGGCAACACTGGCTTAAAAAGAATACTCCATATGTAAGCGCGTGGCTTCAAAAATATGTTTGTTTGCATGCTAAAATGTACATTTTTATTATATTGTGGTGAAGCGATCTCAGGCGATTTCTCACAAAGTGTCACTTCAGATTATGAGTTATGGAACACGGTCAGGCGCCATAAAGTATGTATGCAAATATATAATACCTACGACATACTTACATACATACAAACATAACAGCAAACACACAAATATATTAAATGAAAAGTGTGTCAACTTTTGAATCTCTGGAGTAAGCCAAAACTAACATCAAAGCAATATGACAGGAGAAGTGGAAAGTGAATACTTGAAATCGTAGTCGTGGGGGATATACCTGGGAGAGATTATGCTCCATTTACAAAAGCGGTGAAACGTAAAAAGAAAGTGAAAAGAGATTTAAATACGATTTGCATATTTTTCTAGCACAATTAAATTTTTTCACATTTTTTTTAAAAGAGTTTCAACTTTCCTCAGGTGGTTTTGTTGGGGTATAAACAGTCAACGAAACTTAGTACTAAGCATATCATCAAAGATTTTCTTACTTGATTTCTATATTATAGGCGCATTTTGGCCTTGTCCCAGAGGATACAAATTTTTCCCGAGTTGAATTGACTAAATGCAAAAGCAAACTTTGACGATATAACTGTGAAAGGTGAGATTGTTCAGATATAAGCAGAAACGAATGGTATGGAATGAGATATTCAAGGTCAAGCTATATCTTCGGAATATTCCTAAATATATTTTTTCATCATAAAGCCCCACTTAGTAGTATGAAGACTTGCTTTAGGTTGAACTAAAAGTGTTTAAATCCATTAAATTTATTTGATAAATATTTCTAAAGTAAAAAAAATTGAGATGGGAAAAGTAATGGGTGTGCAGAACTTTTTTTTGAAACTGAAATTAAGTTTTATTAAAGTTTATAAACTTTATTATTTAAGCTTGTTAACATTCTTATTTGATTGGTATGTTGTCTGTTTTATATGGAGTTTGATCCCAGTGTTACTGTGTTTCTGACCCAATGAATCCTTCGGAAATAAAAATATTCCCAGCCTTCTCTTGACGTCACTCCACATGCTCTCAAATAGGTTGGGGTCAGAGGTTTAACTCGGTCATTGCGTACAGGCCACATTTGCATTTGTGAAACACTCTGATAACAACTTTGGATATGCATTTTGTTGACAACACCATCTCAGAGATATTTTCCTCTTCTGCATGCAGAAATTTTTTTGTCTTTCTTGTTCTTAGTCCTATTTTTTAAGGCATTCAAACTTAAGTGGTGGGTTTAACGAAATTGATAAAGCACGCGGCGCAATGGTTCCAAATTTAGCCGGTCTGAATCATCAAAAGACGTTAAAAAATATCAATTACATACTGTATCTATATGTACCTATTTTATTTATATTGACTTATTTACATATGTTCGGTTTATTTTCTAACTTAATTAGTTTTTAAAACACTCTTGCTAATTTAGTTTGTTCTGTTAGTTTGCTTTAATAACTTTTAAGTATTTGCTTCTCTAATCATGTATGCTTTTGTTGTTGTTAAGTAACATGCATAAGTATTCTTCAGTTCTGTTAATGTTTGTAAATAATTCTCTTAACTTCTTTATTTAGTTTTAAATTCTAGTACACAATACCTACACTATACACCATCATTTTGAAGTTAATTTGATTATAATATAAAAATAATTTTCTTTCGCTTTACCAGCTCCTCTAGCGCCAACAATTGTTCCAGAGGATTGTTCAGCAGAAAATAATTCAGTTACAGTGGCGTGGCAAGCACCAGCTCATTCCTTTGTTGATGGTTATGTTCTGGAATTGGATGACGGTAGCGGTGGAGAATTTCGGGTAAGTGATAAATGGAATCAGGAACTAAAAAGATTCTTTGGTGTTATTTTTGATTCCATCAAAAAGTCATTGATCTTTTTTTGTTTTAGAATATACGATTATATTGGACTTTTTCATTGCCATAGAAGAACAGAACATCAGTTGTTCCATGTATAGTAGATTGGGGGGGGACTAGATCTACTTAGAATTAATAACTATTTCTAGTATTAGGGTTTTTATTACATCGAGCTCTTTTATATTAGGTATGTTAAAGGCACATCCATTCTATTTATTGCCCTCGTCAAACCGCATGGATTTTTCTTTAGGGGGACCTAGGGTAAAATAAAACGGTTCCGAACAAAGCCAGAATTCTGTTAGATATTTTGTCTCATATTAAGGGTGACTTAAAAACGAGTTATGTTCACGGAATGTATGTTCGCGGAAAATTCTGAAAACTAAACTTGAAAGACAATAAAAAGTGATGTTTTCTTATTTCTTCGATTTTCTGATTTACCCTAAACTGTTTGACAATAATATGCATACTAAACGTGTGTACATTAAACCTAATAAATATTTTAATTTTTCTGTCTTTTGTGCTACTCAGGAGGTCTACTGCGGCAAGGAAACAATTTGCACTGTCGATGGACTCCACTTCAATTCAATGTACAACGCGCGCGTGAAGGCTTTCAATAATGCGGGCGAGGGTGAATACTCAGAACTAATTGGATTGCAAACGGCGGAAGGTAAGTTCTTTAAAACCGAAGATAAAGAAAACAGTGAACTGAAGTGCTGGTAAAGGATAAAATAATAAATAAAACAAAAACAAAGGGATGATAAGAAAACTGTGTTAGACAGCTTCGATACTTCAACTTTAAAAGGGGAAAATGCTTATTTACGTTTTGAGCACTTTCATTTATTTTTCCAAAGATTTCAATTAAATTTCTAAAATGTATGCCTGAATGAATACTAAACACTAAAGGTGGGGATACAGTCATGGCTATGAGGATTTTAAAAAACAAAAAGGATTGCGTGGTTGATTGTTCTCTTTTGGTGGTGGAGAAATTCCACAAGCGAAGAAATAGAAAAACTTGGCATTAGGACTTTATATACCTAATAGTGTACCAATAAGTAAGAGGAAAGTCTACCAGGAAAAGTAGTTAAGTTCGGCTGGTTGTGCAAGACTTCTTTAGCCCGCGCATATTTCTCTCTAAGGAAGAACAACCATTAATTTGCCACATACTAGCAAAAGAATCTGAAAAGAGGCAGCTTTAACAACCGAGCTTTAGGAACTAAGTTTCATCTCAGCTTTTCCAATATACCTCTTTTTTGATCTATCGTTTATGTTTTTATACCTTTCATGAACATGAAATGGTATTATAACTTTGGTCCGATGTTTGTAAGTATGAGAAGAAGAAGAGATAGACCCACTATTAAGTATACCGAAATGATCAGGGAGATGAGCCGAGTTGATTTAGCCATGTCCGTCTGTCCGTCCGTCCGTCCGTCCGTCTGTTTGAACGCAAACTAGTCCCTCAGTTTTAGAGATATCTCGATGAAATTTTGCAAGCAGGCGCCATTTTGCATATAATTAATCATTTGTCGGAACCAGCAAGATCGGACAAATACAACGCATAGCTCCCATACAATCGATTGTTCCGATAAATGGGTTTTGGCCTATAACTCTTGCAATCAAAAAGCTAGGAGAGCGAAATTTTGCAGGTTTAGTACATATTATATTTGTAACCTGTGTAGTGAAAATCAACCAGATCGGACCAACAAAACATATAGCTCCCATATAATCGATAGTTTCGATAAATGGGTTTTGGGCTATAAATTTTGCAGCTAAGAAGCTAGGAACGTAAAGTTTTGCAAGTTTAGTGCATATTATAAATGTAATGTATGTAGTGAAAATCACCCAAATCGGCCCAACATGACATATAGCTCCCATATAATCGATAGTTTCGATAAATGGGTTTTGGGCTATAGATTTTGAAGTTAAAGAGCTAGGAACGTAAAACTTTGCAGGTTTGCTACATATTATATATGTAACATATGAAGGGAAAATCAGTCAGATCGGACGAACATAACATATAGCCCCCATACAATCGATTGTTCCGATAAGTTTGGTTTGGGCTATGTATCTTTAAATTAACAGTTTTGAAGTTTGTACCAATTTTAAGTAAGCATCGGACACGTAAAAAAATTATGCGTATTCATGAAAGGTATAAAGCCTTCGGCACAGCCGAAGACTGCCCTTTCCTTACTTGTTTTTTTATAGATATGGCGCAATATACGACAGTTATATCATCAAACTCCTAAGAGATTTTTGCGACGAGCTTCTCTTCCAATTTGTGGTGTGCCGCTTTGAATTACTTCCTATAAATTGGCGGGACCTACGGTTTTTTGCCGACTTCGAACGGCATCTATAAAGCAGATTAATTTTTGCTGAGAAGCTTTCCATGACAGAAATATACTCGGAGAGCTTGACAAACCACTGCCGAGGGTCGACCCCGTTTTTAAAAAACTTTTTCAAACCACTTTTAATGGGCTCCAACCTTGGACTTTTGGTGTGGTAGGCCGGCAATACTCCCACAACCCCACAGCGGCCGCAAGCTTTATTTTGCCACAAACTAGCAAAAGAATCTGAAAAGAGGCTGATGCACCAGCCAAGCTTTAAATTTATTTCTTAGCTTTTCCAAAATGGTCAAAACCGCTTCTAAGCAAATATCACAACAAAGGCTAGGTATGCAACTTTAATAGTTTCTAATGGTCAAGTTTTATTTTTTTTAGACCCGGATATATGGATCCTGTTATAGTTTGTCGCTTAAGTTTTGTCAATTGACACCTACCTTGGTGTCGGTTTACTATTCATCGAAGTCTCTATAATATGGATGGTGGTCTATCTTTTCTGATCATTTTGAGATCTCGGACTTACATGCTCGGCTTTTTTAGTTCTGCAACGATTAATATAATCTTTCTTTCACAAGCAGTTCTACAAGGGAATATAATAATTTGACCGCTAAGAAGTAGTCTCTTTTAAAATGCTCTGAAGCCTATGGCTCATTATGAGATGAACTAAAAAGGCGCGAGTTGAAGCAGGACTCAATGTGACAGAAGTGTACTGTTTTCTTTAAAGTTGAACTTTGGGCTCCGTTTTTAAGAACGCTTCTAAGTTTTTACGTCCAGTTTCCAAATAAGGAATGTAGCTCCATCTGATGGCAACATTTTCATAGCGTGTGGAGCCAGAAGAGACCATATTCCCCACAAGCAACTCACAGCTATGTAGGTTTATAGTTTTCGGTTGTACCCAAACTTTCATCTTCTTATTTTCTAACTTTTAATTATTTACATATTCATTACAAATCCGACGTGAAATTCTAAAATGCATGAAAACCTTAGAGCCAAGATCTGAAGTCTTAGCTTAAGTAAGAGATAGCATTGCATGCCAAACAGTCATTGACCTCTTTCGCGAGAAACATACATACAACAGCAAATGAGTCTCTGCTACACAAACGGCAACAACCAAATGTAAATAAACTTTTGCGCTGTTTAGGTGCAACATTTTTTTGCAAACAGTTTGAAATCATTATTTAACCCAACGTTGGCTGTTGAGTTTTCCTTGCGCCTCAAGGTAGACTCGTATATCTCTATATATACATGCATACCTACATGCAGACATCTTCAGGTATTTACAGTATTTACAGTATTTACGTAACCTTACTTATGTATATAAAGGAGTCTCCCTTGTTTACAATCCACTCGCCTTCAGCTGTCACGTGGTTTTCAGAATTGCATATTTCATCAACAATAACTACACTTCTCGTAAAGGGTGAGACAATTATAGGCAAATATCTTATATACGCTTTGGAGCTTTTAAAATAACTGTTCTTCAATGATGTTGGTGTTGTTGTTTGCAACGACGAAGGTTATAGGGATTGCTGTCGAAGACAGTCGTTTCCCGGATATGAATCCGACTATCGCGGAAGCAAATTGGTATGACCAGTCCAATGTTCTAGGACATTTCAGCCCTCCTTCCGCGAGTAAGAAGAACATTGGTAATGATTGATTGAATTGCTTTTCATTACCTTTAACCCGCAGGTTTAAGTTCTTTAATGTTGTTGTTCCTATTTCGAATTATACCTATTTAAGAATATACATACATTCACGTAGTGAAATAGTTACAATACAATGAATTTCTGGTTGTACATTTAAGTTGACAATTTTTGAACCACCCTTTATATATGCATACTTGTGTCCAACCGAAGATTTAACCTGGCTTCGGTATTCGGCTGTGTTTTATATGCGACTCTAACTTTTGCCAAACCATTTTACAGACAATAATTTATTAAAAATAGTATCGATATGAACAGTTATTTATTCCGAAAGACGATAAAATTTGGTCACCACTACAGCATTTTACAATTGAGAATGATTCAGTTGTGGTTCTAATATATTACAAAAAATTCTCGAGTTAAAATTATGGAGAAATTTCATAGTAATCTCTTGAAACACTCTTTCCAAACTAATGCAAAAATTCCTGGAAGTTTTAAAAACCGAGTCGTGGTTTTTCGAATCTGTAGCGAGAACTTCAAACTGATTTCTAATTAAGTACTTATGAAACATTAAAATGTAATTTCACAAAGACTTAAAAATTGTATACACTTTTGCAATTTTTCTTCTACATACATGGTGTTTGGCATAATTTTTTAGGGGCTGGAAACTTGCTCACCCTTTGTTTAGAGATGCCCAGGAAAATTCAGAATTTTAATTTTTTTTTTTTAAGTTACTGACTCCAACCATATTTGTGAAAGAAATGTTTATATTTTTATAAAACCTTTAAAATTAGCTAAGGAAGTTTTTGTAGTACATCTATAGAAAGAACCAACTGGGTAAGTTTCAGTTTGAGCCACAGTATGAACATATATTTGTATCTCTTATTTCAAAAAAGATATCAATTAAGTCTGTTTTTAATATTTTAAACCGACAATTAAATTTTTTTTATTCAACTTCGGCATCGTTGTTCCGCCAAATATTGATTAATTGAATATTCGGCTTAGGCTTCAACCTCTGCCAAACTACCAGCTTCGGTCGAACACTAATACAAATTTATATGTTTATCATACGCCATGGCTTTACCGCGAAAACCCGCAGCACTACATACTTGACACCTGCATTCACTTCTGACGTTTACGCTAACCGCAAGGCTTAATCAACTTGCTAGAACACACTTATTGCACCTCAAGTACCTATAACAGGGCAAGTAGACACGGAATATTGTGTTAGTGTTTGCATTGACGTATTGTAGTTGTTTAATCAGCTTGTCATAACTGTCAGTTATTCTTGCAACATTTTACAATTTTTTTTTCTATTTTGTTGTTGATTTCTGGCACATGCTAACTGTCTGCGCTCTAAATTTAGTTGGTTACTAGAATAAAAAAAAGAAATTGCATGTAACGTAGTGTATTCAGCGGCAAGAGGTACAGGTGAGGTCATGTAAACTAAAGAGTAGCCTGAAAGTCTATATCTGTATGTCTCTTAGCCGTCTAGCTAAAGCAACTATGCAAATTTTTCTTTGAAATTATTTAAAAAAAAAAGAGAAATAACCCACATTTTGTGCTTTATATTCAAACTACATACTTTTGCTGCAGTTCACCCATTTTTATTCCACTCCATTCATTTTTAAGCCAACTTTTGTCCAGATACAAAGTTACTATACAATAATCATCCTTTTTTTCATCCAACTTGTAGTATAAATCTACTTTAACAATTCAATAAATATTCGCTTCATTTCGTTAAAGTGTCAATAACTAAGTTAAGTTTTGCTGGCGATATTAAACAGCCGACAATAGGTGAGATCAATAAAGTAACAATTGCCACAATTGGTGGTAACTAATAAATTCCCAATAATCCAATAAATGTACGTTAGCAAAATAATGTAATTCAATCAAATAAATATTAACTTTAGATAATAAAAAGTAGAAAGTGTTTGCACAGTAAGCACATTATTTGTTAGGAAAAAAATTGTAATAATTTGATTTTGCTCTTAGTGCAAAAGCAAGCAGTAAAGTGTGTAGCATACTTTGTGGCGCATTAAAGTGTTGACACACACACACATATACATATTTATAAACTCTGTAGTGAATGACCAAAGTAGTCAGGAAACATACCCCTGCAGTAAATCGTGTGGCTATTCGCTAAAAAGAGCGATCCGAGATCAAGCACTGTAGTCTATAATTGGCTACAATTCAATTTGTGTATCCTGCTCATAGGGGTATAAGTAAATTTTAGTTTTTGTAGCATACTTATAGGAGTTAAAATAACCATTTGGGTATTTACCTCACGGGACTCGACCTAGTAGCCCGCTAATGTGAAGCGAGTACTCATCCATTGATCCCCATCGAAATAAAATTGTTTGCTATATTTTGAACTAAGCGTAGACTGTTTTGTTGTTGTCCGATATCGGAAATTGACATCTTGTAGTACATCGGCATGTTAAAAATATCAATTGTTTATATAGAAAAAGACAATTGGGTGAGTAGTTGGGATTGACTGGTTTGCAACTAGTTGGTTTTACTACTATGTAGCTGCTCACATAAATATTGTTGTCATTTGGGATGCCTTTTTTCCCATTTTTTCGATATCAGGATTTTTGGGAATAGTTCTTACAATCACGGGATTCTTTTGTTATTATTACTAAATCGGTTAACTTAACACCGACTATATGCTAGGACTACACTCAACACCGAAGCCGTTTAAAATCGTTTAAATATTTGAAAGCCACAACCTTTTTAAATACCGAAATCGGTTCAAAATTGGTTTGTCCGGTTTAATTTTTTTTTTAAATTATCATGAGCATGAAATGGCCCTAAACTATGGTTCGATGGTTACGTTAATGAGCTGAGTCGATTTAGCCCTGCCCGTCTTTATGCTTGCACACAAAGTAGCCTCTTAGTTTAGAGATATCTGCGCATTCAATTGTCCCAATGAAAGGGTTTTTCTATACCTTAACTAAATAGCTAGGAACCTACAATTTTGTAATTATGTAGTACATATTAGGTTTTGCCCACTGAAAATTAGTAAGATCGGTGATTTTTTTTTTGTAAGCACGGTGATTTTCTGCACCAAGAAAAAGTGCGGCATCCCAGAATACCGGGATTGTGATCCCTAATGCCAATTGTAACTTTCACAGTTGCCATACTTTTATAACTGTTGTAAATACTTTTATAAGAATCTTCTTCGCTTTCGTTTTTTTTCATTTTTGTACGCACAACAAAAAAGAACACAAACAAAGTATTCAGTACTCTACTTGTTGCTTTCGCCGATTCGAATTATTGTGAGATATTTATTGCAAAAGTAGATATATATATTTTCAATTTATAAACTCTATCCACTTATTATATTATTTCATACTCCACATTTTCTTATTTGCTTTTGTAATATTTTTCTTTGCAGTTGCTTGGTTCACATTTGATCCCATTTTGAGTGGCGGTGCTGGCTCTGGACTTGTATTTAGCAACAATAATGCTACAGTAACGGTTGAGGGTTGGGAACATCGTGTCGCATTGGGTTCGGTGGGTTTCTCACGTGGCGTACACTATTGGGAATTCACCGTGGACAAATATACAATGGACACAGATCCGGCATTTGGTGTGGCACGCATTGATGTCAATCGCAATAAAATGCTCGGTAAGTAGAAATAGTAAATGGTGTTTTGAGGAACTTGCAAACTGAAAATAAACAACAAAAATTGTGATACTAAAAAGTTGCATTTAAGTGCATTCTTAGCATTTTGCTGCGCTTAAGTGATTTGATACTTAGTGGCTTTGTGGGTGTATTAGTTGAATTTTGATGTCATTGTTGTTCATAACTTGTGATTTTCTTTGGTTGGGTTGTTTAGTTTGCACGGTTTTATGTTTAGCAATTTAAAGCCAATATCTTGGTAGATGAAAAAATTAAATAGACGGAGCAAACAGCTTGAATGAACCGCCAAGTTTATGGTTGATTACCATTCAAAGTACCGATAAGTTTCTAGACATCCAATTATTTATAAAGAATTCAGTAAACCACCTGGCTATCCCCTGCTCAAAAATGAGAAAACCAAAGTGTTCATGTTGAGATCAATCGAAGACACCAATGTCGTTTAAGACCATCTTCTTTTCGCTCCACCTTTGAAAAGAAAAACTCTGACTACAGGGCAATATTGCGTAGAGGGACTAGTGTCCGATGTTGTAAGGGGAAGAAGGGATTGGGACGAACTTTTGCAAGAAAGTCGACAACGGAATGCTCTCCGAGCTGTTCAAACATGGATTAGAAGAGTTCTTGAAAAGTATGCATCAACTCTTAGACAAAATATTTTTATACGAATGTGTGCCTCCATATTATACTGGAAATACTCCGACAGTTTCAATCCACAACAATATTCTCACAATCACAATAGAGCCTTATCAGTGTATATTCACACCTTACCCGGTTCGCAATGGACCACATGATAAGAGAACTAACGAAATAGTAGGGCACAACTATTTCCGAAATTTCTATTATCCGATGTAAATTACATACCATTTGAAGGAAATGTAAATAAAGGAATTTAACAATGAGGTGTACGAGCACTGCCCAAATATTAGTAAAATTGTAAAGAAGAAGGAGGTTTTGTTGCCGACACCCGAACCCAGCAGCAATGGAACTGGTTCTTTATAACCCCTATTCAACCTTAAAGTGTGCTTATTTCCGAACAATTTAGCTGTGGAATATCCGCTGATAGAAAACTACCTTGGTGACTCTTTGAAAAAAAGTTTGTTGTCAAGTGTAATTTAGGTTGAATTCGGCGCTTAAGTTCTGGGTCTTTCATTCGTTTAGCAGTTAAGTGACCTCTTTCTTTTGTTCCTCAGCAGTTCAGCAACACCTGAGTCACCTTTTACTTCAGCGAAATGTCTCCTTAGTTTCAATATTTTTTGTTGTTGTTTTAAACTTTTCTTTACAACTTATCGCACTTATCCAAGAAGTTTAATCATTGTTTTTCTTTGTTTCAATAATATCAGCTGCGTTGAACTTAAAAACTTTCATTTTTGTTGCTGTTGATGCGACGCAATATCCATCAATAAATATTTGTTGCTTTGTTTTGTTCATGAAAAGTGCTAGTTTTCTTTGTAGATTGACGCACAAAATACATATGTACATATGTATGTATGTATTTATGTTCAAACTCACAATGTTTTTCTTGTTGCACGTGCTTGCATATCTAAAAATAAAATTTTTCTTAAGACATTTTCCAATCGAATTGAAATTGGCAATTTCGTTTGAGTTTTTCTTTCATCCACTAGAAATTTAATAATGCCAAATGAATGTGAAGTGCCAGAGCACACACACGTGCATATCAATTGAAACAAATACAGCTGGTTATACTCTTCTTGGAAATCGTTTATTTTTATGCCCCACCACTTTCGAAAATGAAAAAGTTTATATTTATCCATCTTGAAGTATTAGCACTTTTGGCGACAAAGTACTTCTACCCTTAACTGAAAATACTTTTCTCCATTGGGAGCGGGCCAGTCTTAGCTAGTGCAGGACATTACTGCGTGCGGATAGCACCGGTAATCGGATATCAAGTTTATCTGATAGCCAGACAGCTTTTTGGCTTCTCGGCTCAGTAACGATTATATCGATACTGGTGTGGTCGTTGCAGGGAGTGGACCATGAGCCTGGTAAGTCAAAATATCGTTTCTCTGGGTAATGGGGCAATGTAACATACAGAGAAACGATGTGGTCAATGAACTTCCGAAGCGTGGATTGGCTCTTGATTTCTCAGAGGAGAAGTTGGCTCCTGCAACTGTGGAACTTATTAAGGGTATGCTTAGCAAGGCTAAGGATAGATGCAAACGCTTTTAGAACCCCTTTTTTTGTATGTTTTCACCAACTTCGGCTTCAGAAAATTAATTTTAACTATTTTCCTGTAAGAGAACTTATCAAGATCTAATACAAAAACTATAAATTATATTTTAAATATGTATGGGAAATTCGCAAAAATTAGACATATTTTCATCAAAATTTTCAACTTTTTTCTCAGAATTTTTAGAATTTTTTTGAAAATGCAGATTTGTAGCGCATTCAACGATAAAGTGTTTGTTTCAAGTCTGTAAGAAATTTTCCTGATTTTTGGCGATTTTTTTTCTGAAGAGCTTTTATGTTTACTTCCATACAAAAAATACTATGTTCATAAATTTGTATGAAAGAAAACAAGAAAGCTTTTCAGAAAAAAAATCGCCAAAAATCAGGAAAATTTCTTACAGACTTGAGACCAACACTTTATCAGACTAAAATTGAATGCGCTACAAATCTGCATTTTCAAAAAAATTCTAAAAATTCTGAGAAAAAAGTTGAAAATTTTGATGAAAATTTGTCTAATTTTTGCGAATTTCCCATACATATTTAAAATATAATTTATAGTTTTTGTATTAGATCTTGATAATTTCTCTTACAGGAAAATAGTTAAAATTAATTTTCTTAAGCCGAAGTTGGTGAAAACATACAAAAAAAGGGGGTATGCATAGTTTTGTCGGCCACTGTATATCTAGTGAGACGTAAATTCCACCGCTGTCCGTGAAACTTGCGAAATTTCTTTAATAGTGTTTTATTTGTTAACTCATGAGATGTTGTATGAAAACGGCGCTTTGGCGCCTGTTGGAGACATATGGGCTAGCCACTACAACCAACAAACCAACTCCTATTAATTTTTCTTGAATAGCGAAAGTATAAATTGAGTGATCTTCCGCAAAACCGGAACAACATTGCAAAATTCAAATGATTGACTGTCCTAACCTAACCTAAACTCTAATGTGTAACTTCTGTGATTCCTTCTATTTCCAGGCAAAGACGAAAAATCCTTCGCCATGTACATTGACGGTCAACGCTCATGGTTTCAACACAATTCGGTACATGAAAGACGTGTTGAAGGTGGCATCACCACTGGCAGTACAATTGGGGTTCTACTCGATCTTGAACGACATACGTTAAGTTTTCTTGTCAATGAAATGCCACAAGGCTCAGTAGCATTCCGAGATCTCTATGGTGTATTCTATCCGGCAGTTAGCATTAATCGTGGTGTTACACTCACTTTACACACCGCTTTGGATGCGCCTAAAATGGATTATTTCTGAGTAAGAATGAATAAGAGCCGCTGCAAGCTAAGAGAGTGAGAAAAAGAAGCGGCGGTGCTTGGTCACTGTGAGAAAATTGTCGGTATTTAGAGTTTGAGATGTAAGAACAGCAGGTGCTGCTCAGTTGTTTTGTACATACACACACACAAATACTTATATACATACATATATATATATATGTACATATTATACAGTTAGATTTACATATATAATAATTGTTTAAGCATACAAACAACAAATGCATTTACATATGTGTTATTAATCTACTTTTAGGCGTCTACTTACACAACTTTAATTACATAAACACTTACATATATGAAGGGCTCAGAACCAAAAGGATCTAAGTGACAATTTTTTTTGAAATTGAGTTATACCCATATTTGTATAGTGAAATATGGTGTTTATATATTGGCAAAGAGATCCGAGTCATTTCGGACATTGTAGTGCCATCAATTTCCCATACAATAAACACCCTACCCAGATTTTACATAGCATTTTCAAAAGGCAGTAAACTTTAAACTTGAATATCTCAAATAAATTTCGGAGTCACTTAGATCCATTTGGTTCTAAACCCTTCATATACTATCTACATATGTACATTAAGCACACAAACAGACACTCACTCACTTATATACATATATATTAAATAAATATTAAGTAGCATAAATCGGTCTTATGCACATATCTTAAGCATTTAAAAAGCAAAGTAACCAAAAAAAAAACACAACAGAGCTAAGAAGTAACGTAGATTGTAGGGGAGTTATAGTTAATCAAACGTCAGTGTTGAGCCATGCAAAATTTGCTGACGTCGATTGGAAACACTGAGCATAACCGAGCCATCTTCCACCTTTTCTCCACCAATATGCATACCTTTTCGAAGGCTGAGTGGAGGATCACTCTATTTCAAAACATTTTTCGAAACCACCCTCTTTAAGACATTTCTTTGAAGACGCCCATCACTCAAAATATTTTTCAATAGCTTCATATTTAAAATTTTGGTTTCACAAATTTCTATCCTAGAATTAGTTTCAAAAACGCCTTATCTGAACGAAAATTGGAGTCGTTCTAAAAAGCGGCTTTAGGAAAATCAAACTAAATTCATTTTAAAATTATTTGTCTGCTTTTTAATAATTTACTGGTCATTAGAGCGCGAATTATTATTATTATTTTTTTTTTTGAAAGAATGCACAAGTCGCGCAGAGATGCCGGTCTTTGGAAATTAAATATATTTCTATTTTTTTTATAATTTCTTTATTTTTTAGGGTGCATTTTTCGTGCTCAAAGCATAAAACGGACGTCAATTAAAGTGCTTAAAATTTACGTAAATTTCTGGCTTTGGTTTCAGGAAACATTATTAAGGCTTGTGCGGACCAAAAAATATTGAGATTAATGAGCGGGTGATTCGGAATAGCTCAAATATGTAAGAGAGTACAGCCTCGGTTTGGGCCAACGACACGCCAATTCGTCCGCAATCTCTGATCATGTTTAAAAAATAAAAAATTGTTGCGAAAACTAGTTTCTTTGCTTAGAAATTGAGAGAGATCTTGAGTAGTTTGCTCCAAACCAGACAAATTCAGACACCAGAAACAGAATCAAAAACATTAGAGCATAAAATGAACCTCCTCTCAATTCTGCGATTTTAAATTGTCTAAACAGAATTTAAATTTTGAATGAGCAAATAATTAAATCGTTTACAAATAAATGCAAAATATATTCCAAGAGTATACCAATTTCAAAATATGCACGTTTCAAAACTACTTTCCATTTATCGTGTTGACAACGTTCTAAATCTACGTATTTATTTAATTCATAAGTGTATTTAATGTATTATAAATGCTTTTAATAAATCCAAACGATGAAAACCAAATAAATTCGCTACACATTGCGAAATAAATTTAATAGCCAACAATCATAAAATTTGTAAATATTTGTAATTAACGAATGAATAATGCTTACCAAAACTCATCACAACTAAAATGATAACACTGAAATGCAATTTAAAACTAAAATAATGTTTTTGTAAATAAAAAATAGCATGAAGATATAATTTCCCTAGAGCGTTAAAAAACACACACCAAAAATGCAATGAAAAAGAGAAGGAAAATGTTGAAACCAAAAAAACAAAAAAAAAACCAAACAAACAAAAAATTTAAATAAATTGTCACTCAACTTGATGGTCATAAATTTCTATTTGCTTTTATTTATAGCTCTTTTTCTTGCTGTGTAAAGTGTTATAATAATGTAAACGTAACATGAAAAAATGAAATAAAAAAATAAATTTGTAATTTTTGTATTAAATAAATATTTAAATATGTATGTATGAATTGTAGGTGTATTAGGCTAAGTTGCTATTTATTAACATCGCCGGACCGTTACAAAACATAAAAATGCAACACGCGCATTGATGGTATATATGTAAGTATATAATCACAAACATACATATACATATATATACATTCAAATACTTAAACATATACATACATATGTATATTAAGCTGTTCGTTATTTAAATTTTTTTTGCAAATTGTAAGTTCGCCGGGCGGAATATGATGCGTTATGCTGTAAAAATAAGCTGTGCAAAATTTGACTCGAATTGGATAACTCTTAGAACTGGCGCGTTGCATTTGAAAATTTTAAAAACCATATGCACTCAGGTTGCAGCAGATCATATAAAAAACTTGATAGCCGTAAACTTGGTTCACATTTATCACGTGAAAAAACATGCAGATTACGATTCTAAAGACAAAAATTTTAAAAAAGCCATAGGTTTTGAGATTTCGCGAAGTTATCGTTTCTAACAAAGTGAGAAAACGCCATTTTCGTATTGTTCAAAAAATCTCCAGTTCTACATATCCGATGAAAAAACTTTTTTCATCTTATTAAAGATCTTTCATTGCCGTAACAACCTACCATATAAATCTTTCCAATTAGATTATGAGTTTAAGAGTTATTTGCAAATGCATTTCAGAAATCAGACACATTTTCCATCAGCTTCGTCATTAACATTAAATAACACTTAGAAGCACTAACCTGTTTGCATTTTTTTTGATGTAGTATTGGAGATGGATCTATTACAAATAATATATGTTGAAACCATTTCCAAATCGGTTAACAAATATAAAAGTTATAGCAAGTTTATCAAGTGTTATTTTTTTATTCGGTGTATCGATACTGTATTTTCAGATCCAATCGAAAAATTTATTTGAAAGTTTAGTTAAAATTCAGTTGAAGAATTCAAACAAGTTTTTCGATTATTTTTGAAAATACAGTATCGATATACCGAATGAAAAAATAACACTTGATAAACTTGCTATAACTTTTATATTTGTTAACCGATTTGGAAATGGTTTCAACATATATTATTTGTAATAGATCCATCTCCAATACTACATCAAAAAAAATGCAAACAGGTTAGTGCTTCTAAGTGTTATTTAATGTTAATGACGAAGCTGATGGAAAATGTGTCTGATTTCTGAAATGCATTTGCAAATAACTCTTAAACTCATAATCTAATTGGAAAGATTGATATGGTAGGTTGTTACGGCAATGAAAGATCTTTAATAAGATGAAAAAAGTTTTTTCATCGGATATGTAGAACTGGAGATTTTTTGAACAATACGAAAATGGCGTTTTCTCACTTTGTTAGAAACGATAACTTCGCAAAATCTCAAAACCTATGGCTTTTTTAAAATTTTTGTCTTTAGAATCGTAATCTGCATGTTTTTTCACGTGATAAATGTGAACCAAGTTTACGGCTATCAAGTTTTTTATATGATCTGCTGCAACCTGAGTGCATATGGTTTTTAAAATTTTCAAATGCAACGCGCCAGTTCTAAGAGTTATCCAATTCGAGTGAAATTTTGCACAGCTTATTTTTACAGCATAACGCATCATATTCCGCCTGGCGAAAAAAAAATTTTTTCTTAACGAACAGCTTAATGTATATGTATATACAAGAGTACATATGTAAGCAGTTAACTGTTTCAGCATTTAATCAAATACAAAAATACCAATTTTTTTTAGTAGATATTAAATTATTTAAGCGCAAAATATTATAACGTAATTGCAAAACAAAATAGTTATTCCACCATTGACCCCAATGTAATTAATTCTTAATTAAATACTTGTCAAGTAAATGAAATAACATAAAAAAGGAAAACCAAATTTAATAAATTTGCAAACAAAACAAAATAAACAAAAGTTGGCTAAAATGTGCGTAATGTTAAGAAACAACAAAAAAAAAAACCATGCAATAAATATGAATAAATTTAATGGCTAATTAATAACAATCAATAAAACTGAAAACACATACATACATATGTCTCAAAACAAAAATCTGTGTTTTTTCTTTTTTTGAATTTCATTTAGTAAGTATAACAGCGCTCACCCTCCTGCGAAAACAACGATTGATCACGGTTTTCTCGAATAATTTGTCAACCAGTGCATATGTAAAGTCAAACAATCTGCTGTTGATTCCTTTTTTCAAAGACATACATATGTTTAACTTTTTTATCTATTGTAGTAAATTTTTAAAGTGAAAAAAAAATATTTGTTATTTATTACACTGGTCAACAGTGATTTTGGTGCACCTAAAAGTAAAACTGATTTCAAGTATATTCGGTACCTTGATACAAACTGTAACCTTACTTTTTTAATGCACCGTACAGTTTTCAAGATAGGGGCCAATAAACTTTTGTTCTAGGTTAAGGCAAGTATTGCCAAACTACTTACTTTGTTTTTCTTTATTCTAGCAACATAGTCTTGATGTCGTTGAAAACAGTATATTTCGCCGCTTCTATCAGTATACAAGTTGTTAATATATGTATCTTTATAAATGTCAGAGAAATTGAAAAAATTCAGGGAATAATAATTTAACAAAAATCGTTAAATAAAATTCACCAAAATCTACGAGTGCTTTCCCAGGTGGTGTTCTTTCCTGCCCTGCCTTATTCCGGTACGAGTAATCAGAGTTATTGATAAGGTACAATTACATACTTTGAATACTGAGTAAAGCTAGCTAGAGGTCAACAACATAAAGTACTGGATTGATTTCTTGTAAAAAATTCAATATCTGTCGAAATTGGTAATTTTATGTAAATTGTTCCTTGCTTGTCTGGAAACAGCTGAAAACATCTCAAAACAAAGAACTTAACAAAAGTAACATTAAAGTGAAGAAAGGTAGCTTTGAAGAAATTCGCAAGCGATACAGTTATAGATGTCTAACAAAGATACCATCAGCGATAAATACCGAAATAACTCTGATTCAACAGTTTCAATGGTTAAAAATTTTCGATGGTTTATTGAGTTCAGTAGTTCTCGTACGGGCACAAAAGACACCTAACTTTCAGGGTCCCAAAAGAAGTGGTCACACCCGAAATCGTCGATATTCACAGCACTAAAAGGCTTTTAGAAGGATGGGTGTGTGTCGCGATTGCTTGCTCACACACGATCGTAAGCATAACCGTGTGACAACTTCAAAGTTGTGTTTTGTGACGTTTAGCCATAATCCGAATGAATTTTTGCTCTGTGCCTTTTTTACAGTAGACTGAACCGCACCATCAGAAACCATATAATCAGAGCTTCTGATGACATACGATATTTTTTTATTTGAACTAGAAACAGTGGAAAAATGATGTGCCACCAAAACAATATCCATACGCGTGCATGTGTCACTGCTTTGCAAAAAACGGAAATACTCCGTTGCATCACCCAAAGAGTACTCCTTAAGGGGTATCAAAGTACTCTAATACTTATCCCCCTTCATATAAAAGGGTGGTCCAACTCGGAGTACTCCATTTCTTTGCTTTTGAATACTCTATACCCTAGAGTCTATAGCCTCAAAAGAATCGCAAAGGATTGCTCTTTGGAGTATTCAACAGCAAAGTGAGAGAGGGGAATTATATGAACAGAACTAACCTTCCGCTGTCGATTCATCGGCTCCACTCATATTTGCTGGAAAATTAGGATTTTAGATTTACCATAGCTTCCAAAAATGAAGCTACAT
Source organism: Sphenella marginata (assembly GCA_951509765.1). Taxonomy (NCBI): domain Eukaryota; kingdom Metazoa; phylum Arthropoda; class Insecta; order Diptera; family Tephritidae; genus Sphenella; species Sphenella marginata. The sequence continues at coordinate 26,628,278 of OX608080.1, read as the reverse complement.
CCGTTTGTACAGAAACAGCTTAAGTAAACATGGGCCACATGTATGCCGACTGACATAAACAGGTTACATAACATTAGCAAGGATATGCTATGCAGATAGATATGTTAGCCTAAAAGTGTATAAATTAATTTTTACAACATCAAAATCAATTCGAATTGAGTAGGAGCTACCAAAATTAATTGAATTAATATAAATCACATGTCTAGCGCAGATTGTTTGTGTTATTGGTTTTTGGTAAGAAGCCTGGATTTATTTGCCATTCCTAACCTTCAAAACCACTTATGTAGTTAGGCAAACAGCGCCAACCGCAAATACTAGGGCAGGTTGAAAATTGTTTGGCTTTTTGAAATAAACAAGTTTTTCAAAGCCGCCCAATTAGGCTTTTATTTCAAAGATTACATATTTAATTGACCAGAAATAATTTCATTTAACGACCATTTCTAAACAGAGACCCAGACGTTCGGAGTCATTAGTGCTAGTGCAGCCACGATGAAACTCAGTAAGCGAATTTTTGAAAACGTAAATGGATAAAGCAAAGTCCTCATAAGATCTATTAAATCTCTATTTAGTATCACTGACGTTTTTGCTGTTAATTTTAAATGTCTGACATTGACAGAAGTCTTTTGGAAGGTGGTAAATGTCATCGCAAAGTTGAAATCAAAATTACTTGTATCCAAATTCAAAACTTCTACCCGCGTAAGTAAGCAAAATCTAAGTGCTTCTATATAAAGTACATACATAAGTAGTTACTTAAACATAGGTCAATTGAATTTTGAATTTTGAAAATAACTAACTCGTTAAATTAATTGTAAATTTTCGATTGCGTCGATGGTATTTTTTTTTTTGTATGGTGTAACTTGATCGAACAAAAACAAAAATTGTTTACCAATAATTTACTTTTTTATTAATTTTATTAGCACTTTTCAAATCAATCGATACGCCAACAACCGCAAAAATGAGGTAGAAAGATGATCGATTGAGTATTCACAGTCGCTATTGCTCGATGATCGCTAACCGCTTAGTCGTGGATTATTTATTCGTGTTCGTCACTACCAATAGGGGTGTGTGAAATTTTTAAATTACCTAACTTTAATTTCGAAAGTATATTCGTCTTTCTTTTACATTTTATTTGATATACATATGTATGTCTGTTGTACCTTGCTGAAGCTTTTGAAAAATACGATACCGATAACTGTTTTGGTAAACTCACCAACGTAACATCCCTAATAATTGTGTATTGATTATTTTGTGGTTGACCACTCAGCCTGATTATCCCGCCACTAGCTAGTTCATTAAAATTGCTCAATTGTAAGGCCAAACAAATTCAGATTATCCGCACACCTACAATAGCTTTCTCTCTTTCTCACTCTCTCGTATGCAACAGAGCTAAATAAACAGCGAAGCTTTTCCAATTTTAATAATAAATTAAAGTGGTGCCAGCAGGAAACAACAAGAACGAAAGCTATTGAAAAAAAAAAAAAAAACACATACATACATACATATATATTATAATGAAACACACAGACAACAAAAGATACTATCTAACAGCCGACATTGAAGAAGATGAAAACCGCAAATATTTGTGACTGCACTAAATATCTATTGCTTTTATTGTTGGTGGTTGATTGCTGCTGCTGACATGTTACCAAATGAGAAAACGTTGGAAACTTTCGACTCTTATTGCCATTAAGAAATTTGCATTACATTAATTTACTAGATATGTCACCCGAGTGACTACTAATTTTAAAAATTTTTCAATCAAAAAATTAATTTTTGTTTTATGAAAACTAAATATACAGTAGGTTTGGTCCATTAAAGAAGAAGCATAAAACGTTGTTGTACTATTTTGTAAGATAGGAGTCAATATCCTCAAATTGTTTATGTTTATTTATATGCAGTTGAGTCCGAAAGATGATATGGTTTAATAAAATTTTCTTAAATTTCATAGCCCTCCTGGAAACCTGCGACAATTTGAAAAATATTTTGCTATCCTAGACCACAATTTTCCCCTAAACCATCTCAAATGCCTTTGCCTGTGAATGTACATACATATGTATGCATTTTCCCCGTTTATTGAGTGGTGAAGCTGCCTCTGTCATGACCTTAAAGTTATTTCAGTTTTGCATATCTTTTAATTTTGCCTCAATTTCTTTGCTGTAATGCTTGGCTCAAGTACAGTGCTTTAAAATGAAGCATAATTTGACTAAACTTTCATTTTATCTTGTATGTGTAACAAATTTTTTTTTTTCTTCAGGCTCTTTTTTCCTACATCGTCAAAGAATTAAGAGTCACTCCATATAGAGAGAAGAACTGCTTCGGACCATAGATTGCTGATATAACGTCTCAGAAGTTTCGAATTTCTCTACGATTCGATCTATATTGATGCCTCAGAATAATATTAAATAGCAACCCGTTCAGAAAATCACTGCCGTCATACTGCATGGAGAGAACTTCGGAGCACTTGGTTGAAAGACAACTTTTTCGATTATCAGTCCGATGACTTTTTAGGAGTTAGAAAAACTGTTTTCAAAGGAAACTTTCAACTAGCCAAGAGAATCGTTTGTCGCATTCAAAGTTAACATAGAAATTAAACTCATTGTAAAAAAAGACCCTAAAAAGCTCTAACAAGTAAACTTGACCGAAATGAGTTCGAAAATAAAACACGTTTTTCGTTCCAATGACCTTACATTTTCGGTGTGGAATCCATCTCGTTTGCTTTTTAAATGAGTTGGTGTGCGATGCTCCAATCCGGTGCTATCTCGTTTTACCAGCTTGTGTAACTTGACAGGCTCGACATAAAAACAGAAGCACCTTCTTTAAACGCAGAAGGACTCGTGCTGACAGATAAAAACGAGTCACCCTGACAATTTCGATTTATCAAATTTCGAATAATTAAAACTTGATCTACTCCTAGGAATTGCTTTAGAATTGAACGAAGTGCACTTAAAGTAGACTTTTCAATATCGAGGAGCTTCTTGACATTTCAAACTTCTGACATGCGGATTTTATCCACTGTACCACACATTTTAGTTAAACAAAATCTCCTAGTAAAATTGATTTTCATTTTAACCAAAAAGGTTCCACAAATTTCAACATTTCATTTGCCTTCCATTTGTATTATTTGGGCGCAACGATTGGCTTTCAATTCAAACCAAACAAGTGACAGCCTGTCAAAGTGACTGTTACCAGCTGAGCAGTTGGATGGCAGGTTGGGCAATTGGCCGTTGGCAGCGACATTGACAAATAACTTAATTCAGATGTTGAGTGCGCATGGTAGGGGGTTTGTGTGTATGAGTGGGCTATAGTGGACTTGAGTGGACTTCGTTAAAGTGAAGCACCGAACTAGTCATAAAAAATACTTATTTCCAACTAGAACTTTCTAAACCAGTTCGAAAGAGATCTATCCGCAATCGGAAATAAAATTAGAGTTTGAACTTAGTTTTTTAAATTTGAAGTTTCTAGTACCATAGCTTAGCCTAGATTTTAGTTTATCGGTTCTGAAGTAGTTTGAGTTCATCGTGATAGTTTATTATCGCTAAACTTCTTAAAAGATTTCGCCTGTTCGGCTTGACCGCTCGCCACTCATCCGTTTAATTGACACCAATTTGAAACGCCGTCTCCTTTTTCCTGCGCTGCCGAATTCAGGGCCGGAGCCTCTTGGCCGATTTGCTTGACATTAAAAGACCAGCTTTTGGTTTTAGTTTTCCATACTGATATTTGCGTAATTCTCACACAACTAATAAAACGATCGAACTTAGCTGGAAGAGCTACATATCTTCAGGAAATTTTTGCTCTCGAATCTTAGTTCTACGAGAGAGGACTTTATTTCTCCGTTGGCAACCCAGCTCAGTAGTATTTGCTTAAATGGTGCGTGTCGACTCTCTTATCACAGATCTTCTCCAAAAGCCTATCGGAAAGATCTGGTCTATGGCAGACTTACTAGATCTTAAGGCACGCTGTTGAGATCGAATTTTCTTGCCTACAATGAGCTACAGCCTATCACACAATATCCCAAATAGAACCTTTTATACTGAGAACTCTGACTCAGTGATACTTGGCGCGATTTGGAGACCCATTTTTTTGTTCACTGGGAAAAGCATACCTAGGTTGCCATCCGGTGGCAAAAGCTCACTTGCGCATAACAGTTGATGGATGTGTTTTAACTCTCCGACTGCGTGTTTCCAGAACTTGGCGGGTAGACCTTAATACTTAAACTAGTTTTAAACTAGTTTGTAACCAGTTGCATTTACTCTAGGATTTTCTAGGACCCAAGCATATACATACATACATACATACGACTAGGTACATTCAAATCCAAAAGGCTGCCCATATGTGGTGTATAAGTGTGTGAGTAAATATCATTCAGAGTTTAAACCAGCTGCCGTACATCCAACAATGCCCAACTAAAAAGAGCTTTTGCTATTGAGCTGTCACTCGGCTATATTGATGTATGGATTTGCAAGAATTTAGTTAATCGAGGTTGCAACCCTTTTTTCGCTCAATCCTGCTTTGTTGTATTATTGCAAGTAAATTGGTGAAAAAGCTTTCCTTTATTTAAATCCATTTTGAATGAAAATGGATAAGTATGGTTTCTAATATTTGATTAAATTTGAACAAACGATAGCTTTTGCGGCCACTTTAGGAGTATGTGATGGAACTTGAACTTTCTTGAGCTTTAATATCAAGCGGCACTCTGAGTAACCAAGCAGTACTAGAATATCTAGCTACCTATAATTTTCGTCCTTCCCACAAGTTTACAATTCGGTAGCCAAGTTGGCAGTTGAGTATGTAAATACTTAGTCAAATAACCAAATAATAAACTCAAAACCTTGCTTTACATGCGTACTTATCTACTTAGATGATTGCTTGTGTTTTTATATAAAGAAGCTGGAAGAGAGCACGCCCTCATTTCAGTTCGCTTTGCTGGTAATAACAAAACGCTAGCTCATTACACAAAACACTACTTACCTCAGCTTGAAATGTACAATACTAAAACAATAGCAATATCAACCTTGTGCGCCTTGAAGTATGCAAACAATTTAAGTAGTTCGTAAGTAGCTTTGACTTGGTTTAAGGTAAATACTCGGAGCCGCAGTTTGCCTCTGAAGTTAGTGCCAGCAAGCAATTATTTGATGCATACCTTTTGTGAATATGAAGACTTTAACCTTTCTACATTTAAATACTACATCTAGCTTCAAGAGCAACAACAACTAAATTCGGAATGCAGCATATGAGCTTAAATAGACTGTAGGGAGGTATTTCGAAAGGCAGTTAAATCAAATTTGGATTAGCAACAGCCCAGCATCGATAGCGCAGGTTGCGTCTCACATTTGCTGTCTCGCATCCTCTGGCCGAAGTTCAAAAATTATTAAGTTTATGGAAGGAGTACTACTATGTGCTCTTTAATTGAGAAGCATGGTAGCAAGGACTTTATGGAGCTCATAACTCAGCTTCTATGTAGACTATATTTGGATGGCCTAAGTCGTGGTAAATATACAACAGCCCGACCATGATGAGTTATTTTTCCAGTTCGTTCGATTTCTGATATTTGAAAAACTGACAGGTTCACCAAACGGTTACTGACTGAGGATGTGATAAGAGAATTAAGATCCAAGAGTGCTTCTTGGTTATCGCTTCCTAAAGCAGAAGATTGATAGTGGGTTAGGAGGAGTACCACAAAAGAAGATCAACCATCTATATGCGTATAAGTACCCCTCTTTCTTCTTCATAAAACAGTCATCTTGTTTCACATATTGGACGAGTTAAAGGTATATCTTAAATTTTAGGTTAGACGCATACTAATACAACAGTGAGATTTGCACTCAATTCTATAAGCCATTTTTGAGTGATACGCCAAAATACACAAACTTCTTCTTTAAATGGTCGGCTTACCGCCAGAGCGACTTTGACCGACCAACATACTCGCCAGCCGTCTCTTCGTTGCACCAACGCACTTCAATTATAGACACCGTATCGATCTTGCATTTGATCTCCACTTGGTCCTTCGTCCAAAAGAATACCTTCCGGCAGGGAGTATCTTCGTTTTTCCAAGACATACTTTATTATCTAATGCTATTATCACACATACACACACATTAAAAAATTAAACAAATTTTCGCAACACTTCATCCATATGCTTGTGAGCCAATTCACGTGCATGTAAGCCCCATACCATTGAAACGTGATTCCAACTTTTATACGGGTACAGATGATTCTCTACAACTTTAGGCAATTGCTTTGCCAAACGAATGACATCCTTATAGTTGCTGAGGTTATCATTGTAGGCGTAATAGAGTGCCACCGGAGCTACAATATTTTTCAATGGATAGTCTGGTGGCTGCAAACTGTTATAGCGTTTCAAATTTTCCTTTGACCCATAATCGTATAGACGAAAACGTCCGGACTCAATTAGCTGTGCGTAATGTTTGATTTGTTTAAAATTGCAACCACTCGGCGAATGAGTCAGATATACAGGCAACATTGTCTTGCAGAACAATAAAAAACAAAATGTTCAAATATATTTTTTTTTTTGTGACCCACTCCATTCGATTCACTCACCACATTCCACATATTAAGATCCTTGCCCATCAATTCGTAGACATAACCTAGACAAATATTTTCAGTGCCTTTGGTTTGCAAGCATGCTTTAAGCACATCGGAGCGTGGAAGAAACTCTCTAATTGCATTGCCAGAAGCTGCAAAAAAATTTTTAAAAATAGGATAAATTGGTATGTGAATATGTTTGAAATAGGCCACAGGTGCAAGCGCGCTCATCAATGAAATCTTTTGGTTATATTCAGGACGCATGGAGGCCATCACAAAGAAAGAGGTTGTGCCCTGGAAGGAAAGGAAAAGTCAATGTCTAAAAATGTTCGAGAAATGGTTTTTTGGGTTTATCTTAACGACTGAGGAGTATCTCCAATTGGCGCCAGTTGGACGATCAAAATCACTCCGGCGGTTAGATGGACATTGGTGATTTCACATCTGCTTTCTGAGAGCGATTTTCGATCTAGTGTTTTAACCTAAAAATGAGAGCATATTTCTCGGGCGTGGTAGTAGTGAGTCCGGACTAACATTTCACGCGTTGAGTTGTGAATGAACGCAATCGAATCTTGTTAAGTCTTCTACATTCTACGTAGATGAATGATTAGCCCGTCGACCAAATCCACTTTCCACCACCCGAGTATGATGAGATTTTCTTCCCGAGCCTTACCACTTTACCAACTTCAACACAGCCTGCCTTCTTAAAATCTCATATAATTCATCGCCAAAGCTACGCTCTAAAGGTCGCTGGCCTATTGACGATCGGTTGGGGCCAGTTATGGCTTCAAAGGGGCAGCACGAGCCAAAATCGCTCAAATGGTTCAACAAAATGATGTTGATGACATAGAGAATTCTTACCTGTGAGTGTCCAAAATATGCCAATTTATCATAGCCAGTTTTATTTAGAATATAATCAATTGAGGCAGGCAAATCATAAAAGCCGATTTCATGCCAACTAAAACTCCAAAATGATTTGTCTACATCTGGATTATAAGTGGTATGATTTCGGGAATAAAAGTTTCCTCGAGCATTGCCCATCCAAACATCGTAACCCAAATCATAAAGGTAGTAGCCTGAAAACAATTAAATCAAATCAAAATACAACAAATATGTACCATACCATATGATTTTACTTACCCAAGCCACCCCAAGGTCCGTTGAGTAACCAAGTAATGGAGCTATCCAAAAGTCCATGCATTAAAAAAATTGGACGCGCTTTGGGGCGAGCCAATCGAAAGAGACGTAGAATATATTTATCTTCGGTGGTGACGAAGTGTCCTTCCAAGGGATAGTGGTATTTGCGAGTTAAGCCGAACTGTGTTAAAAGCAAGAAACGTATTTATACTCAGATGTAGTAGCACAGGGGGTATTACAATTTTCGAAATTTCATTTATTGAAGGTCTTAGGATACTCAGAGAAGTCAATATGGCCCGAAAAAAATTGAGAGAGAAGGAAGTTTGCTATTGAAAATATCGAAAATTTGGATACACGCATAAACCTACTGTTTATTATTTAGAATTTTTTTTAGTTATTTCTATACAAATTGAGATTCACTTAGTTAATTTGATTACAATTCAGGATCAGTCCTGAACAAAATATGTGTTCTGGTGGGACTAGTTTATACTTTTCGTGATACTTTTATGACCATTTCAGAATTGGTCATTACACACTTTGAAACCATTTTGGAATTTTTTTAGAGATTATATTTGAACAGTTTCAGAGCCATTTTCTGGATTATTTTGGAGTCTCAACTGGTTTGTTTCGGTATTGCTTCTGGGACTAAATCATTCCTGAACTTTTTCGGAGTAATTTCCCTGAAAAATTCCAAAACCATCAGTAAACAACAATACATTATTATTTAATTTTTTTCCAAAACAATAGTATATAATATATTTCATACAAAAAAAACTGGATATCTATAGACGGGGAAACTTACTAGCGGGTATTATGGACCTCTTGTTCACAATCAAGCACATTTTTCAATGTCGTTTTGATAGGACTTTCACCTATAGAAACGCGTTTTACTGACTACTAACGTTGTCTATTAATTTTTAAATAATTTTGTGAATCGGTATTCAGAATATCGAGTGCGATATATACCAATATCAAGCCGAAAGACACATCAATAACCGCTAATAAAGGGACCCAACACCAACATCTCTTTCTGTGTGGGCCGATCAAACATCGGTTACGCGATCTACAATTTACCTACAAATAAACCTGTTTTCGGTGTTGTAGAAACTTGTTAAATTTTGTACCGATTTTTTAAACCCATTATGCTACCTTTGGGTAGTAAAAAGTTTGTCATTAGATATGATACTTCAGGGTATTAGCAAAATTTTATATTTTCTTAATTTGGGATTTTGATATCTCAAAATTTTCACAAGTTAACGTGTTCACAGAAGGATTAAAGTGCTACTTCTAATTTTCTGCTGAGTACTCTGCTCCAATAAAAGTTGGCATAATTATTAAAACTTGTTGATTCGGACTAAAGCAGAACCTTATCTACATTCCTTTCTTCTATTTTAGTAGACCAAGAACCAGATAGGTTGAATAACGAAACCGAAACCGGAATATTATTATCCGGTTTCCTACCTAAGTTTTAAGCCGAAATATATTTTCAATGAATAAATGAATGAAATGAAAACCATTAACAGCACTGTTAATATTGTAAACGAAGGGAATCAAGTATTTCACAGGAGATAAGCGATGCACCAGAAGCTAGGAAAACTCAGATGAAACTTACGTTTCTTCATACTAACTTTACCCGCACCTTATGCAAATGAAACAATTTGAGAAAAAAAATTTAAAAAAAAAACCAATCAACAGATATATTTATCACTGCTATTAAAACGAGCGCCACTGTATACATTCGACAACGGTCGCCGCCGCGTTTCCCACTTCACATGGTTGCAATATTAATTTTCTCTAAGAATTGTCTGTTTATTAACCAACCATATCTAAACTTGAGTCTTCCACTACAGATGGCGCATATTTATCTTCCATATAGCCACCGCTGCTCACGCCAAGCAAGCAAACAATTTTTAGCCATACTACAAAGGATATTGCATAAAGCATTTTTTAATATTGTTTTTTTTTTTGTTTAAAACACTAACGTTGTTTTTAAATTTAGCACACTACACAGTACAGCTTTGTATTTGGTGTCATTATTTTATTACGAGTATTTCGCGTAAAATTAGAAGAGCGCTTTCGTGTGAACTTGATCTATAATCATTGACAACTGAATTCACATTGAAGGTCGAACTTTCAGTATTCGCTAAGTTGATCTATATAAATATATATTTACATGGTTTATTGCCGGGCGAAAACATATACATATGCGCGTACATATGTATCGTTCTGTAATATATATGTTTAGAGTAAACGCTCGAAGCCGTTTAACTTTTTTTTAAATGGGAACATTCCAACAACTTAACACGCCATTACTTTGGTCACTGAATATAATTACCTACATAAATTAAATATAATTAAATCTAAAAACGATACGGCACATGCCATATAATGCTTACAAAAATACTTTAGAAACAGTTGTTCGAAATTAATGAGCAGCTTATTTACGATCACAAGTTCAAAGGTCATGTGTGATGAGCAGCTATTGCTTTGCCAGTAGCGACATGGCGCTTAATTTGAAATAAGCGAGAAAGTTATTATGACTGAAAATATAAACAAAACAAATAAAAACAAACACTATTAAGATATCGGCTATCTTCGAAAAGTTAAATTTTTTGTTTGTTTTGTAACTTCATTATTGGGCAATTCATAACTAAATCCATACAAAATGGCTTTAGGGCCACTTACTCCAGATTTTGAGTTTAGATTAAGATTTCGAATATTAATTAATAATAATTTCACTCAATCGATCTTCACGATTTATAGCCGCCAATTTTACACTGGTCAGCAAACTATTAGAATGAATAATATGGAAATTATTTCAAAAATTTGAAATTTTTATATGTTTCTCTGAAATTTTAGCAAAAAAGAGGCAAAGTGTCCTTTTTCATTAACTTATAGTTATGGGTTGATGTAAAAGGGTTTTGTACATAATTTCAAATTTCGAGGGTATTTTTAAGATTCAGCTTGAGTAGACGTACAAAAATACCTTTCATCTGTATAGACTCGACTTTACTTAAGAGAAGTTTGTATTTTACTTTCACCTTCTCGTATAGAAACATTACTTCTTCCTGTTTATCCCCATGCCCTCTCATGGATGTGAATTAATCCTAAACGATTCAGATGATGTAAATAGCAAAGCTCTATCGACTAGTTGTTTCATGCGAATAGTTGAGTGAAAGAGTAAATGAAGAGGCCCAACGCCATTTTTTGGTGAAGTACAATAACGGAAAGAGGGGCTTTGCAGGATTTCTGATTCGTAATTTTACACTTAAAAGGTACCTATTCTTTAAAAAATCGTTCGAAGCGAACAATTTGTACGACTGTTAATTCTAATTTTTATTTTTTGTTTGGACATGATTTAAATTTAGCGAATTGAAAATTTGGAAAGGAATATAAATCGATCAACTTCCAGTTTTAATTAAGTGGCTTAAGCCCGACAACCCCCATACATACGCCCCTGTTTGTATGGTACTTAGGCCCGCTTTCATAAAAGCCGGTTAAATTATTCCTAATCGGCGATTCCTTAATCGCTGATTTTCTCAATCGACAATTTTTTTTCACCAAAGCCTGGGTAGGTTATCGCCGATTAGACCCATCATTGTGAATAAATTAGCAAAAAATTGCATTGTGAATAGGCAAAACAGCTGTTTTTCGTTTTGTTTACGTTTTCACAGAAACTAAATTGGGTAATTTTATAGAAAACTGTTCAATGCCTTCTGTATTCTGTAAAAAGTAAAATTGGTCCAAAATGGGGGATCTGTCCCATGGTATTTATGTGCAAAACATCCCTATCAGCAATATTTAATGCAAATTCGGCATTGAACTGTCTTCTAAAACGGCACTAACTTTCAAAACACTAACAAAACAGCACAAAGTTTCCAAATTAAAATTGTTTTTGTGGAAATATAAACAAATGTAGACTGGGTCCACAGCTGATAAATGCAAATTGTCGCTTAATCGGCCAGCCATCGCCGGTAAAGTTTATCAGCCGTTAACCAGCCGATTTGTGCTAATCGGCCTTGGTGAAAACGGATTTTAGACAAATCAGGATTTAATTCGGATTAAGCACTAACCTGCTCTTATGAAAGCGGGCCTTAATGACAAACTCCAATTAGCGAACTACATGAAATCACGGAGTCAAAGAATCATAATTACTGAGAAACAGAAATTGACCCTGAGCTTCATTTGAGCAACAAATTTGGTTCTTCAAGGAACATTTTGGCTCTCATTTTATATAGAAAACCGTATTGAAATTCCAATAATGCTTGGCAAATGCAAATGTTTAATAATAACCCGTCTTGCAGAGTCGTTACTAATCTGGTAGGAAGGTTGTCAGAAGAACGATATAAATATTATTGTAAATACATAGTTATGTAAATAAATAAGTGCGCAATTTAAATGGTAAGTTTTTTCCAATAATCGTTATTCCCGCATATTATTATTATGCAAAGCTACTAAGTCATGCATCAAATCTGTCACAGCATTATTTCTTAAAAAAAAGTTTACACTTCGAACTTTCTATTAGCTTTAGAATCAAGATATTGTGCTATGAGTTGGAAACACATTTTAATTAGTTTGATAGGTTAGTGCTGCTTTTAAATTGGATTTCAAAAGTGAGCAATTCCACGTTAAATTTCTTTATATATTATTTTATATATACATACATTAATTTCATTGAGAAATTTATACGTCGGTAGAAGCAGAGAAGTGACCTTTTCTCAATGACATTGTGAAGTGTCTCTCACAAAAGGATTGTTTTACTGTATCTTAGTTTAATTTGTCGATAACAATTATAGTTTGTGTGTTAGACTATCAAAAACTGTCTTAAAAAAAATGTGTTAAAATAAATTTTTTGAAGGCAAAAATGGTGAGAGCTGCGAAAAAGGGATGCATACTCACTTTAGGGATACACTGTATGTATATTATTGGGCTCAAACCATAATGACCTAAGTCCAGATATGTGGTTTTGTCAAATAAATTTTTCTTGGCATTTACTATTTAATAAGCGGGCAAGAATAAACTTTCATATTCCATATTTATTAGATATATGGATATATTTAGAATGTTCATTTGGCAAATGTATAGTGCAGATTCTAGAATTGAAGCGTTTTCTGCAACCTCTTTGGTTTCATGATTTTTGACTTAAGGGCTTATGACTTGTGACCACAGATAAATGACCTATGCATGGCTTCCACGTGTACCTAACTATATAATAATTTAATGAAGTTCACGTTTTTCTCTGAATTTGCGATCAGCAATTTTAAATTCAACATCGCTGACCCAACTCCATCACTTCACTCAGGCTTCTGGAAAAGTTTGCCAAAACAAGGCCAATTGGAAAGCAAAAACCATTTCAAAAACATGAATTTCCAACAACTGGCACCAAGTATTTGGTTATCACGGCGGTTGTGCCTAATTAGTTTCAGTGGGCTGCAGTGCTTTGCTACTGTTGACGGAACAGGAATCTATCTCCCAACACCAGAAACAAGAGATGCAAGAAAGTAGGATTCGCGGGGTGATCGTGCACCAAACAAGTTCAAGGTCTCTTTTTTTTGGCATACGAGCAGTGTCATTTACAACAGTGCCTTATAACTAAAAAAACCATTTAAAATTCAAAAATTACATTTCGAGATTTGTGTTGCAGACCAAGGACCAAAGCATTCTGCTCATTTTCACGGTGTTAAAATCTACTTTCGGATTCACTAATTAGCTTAAATAATTGAGACATTTAATTAAAAACTCATCAACTTGAAACAAAGGTTAATCTGCTTAATGGTTCATAAAATCTCATTTCATCACTGCCAAAACGGCTTTTAATATTTTTATAAATTGTTATCCAAAATTATTATTTCATACGCTATGTCAAAAAAAAGCAGGTACAACTGTTAAGATACATTTGCTAATACATACTGCATATACTCGTATGTACATATGTACATATGTATATACATATATTGCGTTGAGTTTTCGCAAAGCACGTAAATAAAAAAAAACAAATTTTGCAATTAAGTACGCAACGCTGTGTGAGCAATTAGCTGGAATATCAATGTTTGCTATTTCATTGATGCTTTGATGATTAGTTTCATGCAAAAGTATCTGCGTACATATTTATATGTATGTATGTATGTACATATATCCAAATGTAAGTCAATCAAGATCAAAGCAAATGTGCGGATACTTTTCATTTCCTATAAACAGAAGCGATAAACCGCAAATGACTTTAGCAGATTTTCAGTATTAATTTCGAAAGCATGACATACATCTGGTTTACACGTTAACATACATACAGTGGCCGACAAAACTATGCATACCCTTTTTTTGTATGTTTTCACCAACTTCGGCTTCAGAAAATTCATTTTAACTATTTTCCTGTAAGAGAACTTATCAAAATCTAATACAAAAACTATAAATTATATTTTAAATATGTATGGGAAATTCGCAAAAATTAGAAAAATTTTCATCAAAATTTTCAACTTTTTTCTCAGAATTTTTTTGAAAATGCAGATTCGTAGCGCATTCAATTTTAGTCTGATAAAGTTTTGATCTCCTACTACTGACTTTTGGGAATTTTTTTTCTGCCGAGCTCAAGTATTTTCTTCCATATAAAAAAATTCCGTTCATAATTTGTATGGAAGAAAACCCACAATTCCGCCAGGAAAAAAAATTGCCAAAAATCAGTAGAATTTCTCACGGACTTAAGACTTACACTTTATCATGCTAGAATTTAACCGTCTTTAAAACTGCATACTCAAAAAAATTCTGAAAATTCTGAGAAAAAACTTGAAAATGTTGATGAAAATATAATTTACATCTTCTGTGTTAGAGTTTGACCCATTATTTTATAGAAAATTAGTAAAAACAATTTTACCAATTCAAAAATATACCTGTACGCAGACTTATTCTGCCGAGTGTATATTGTGGGTAACACTGCAAAACCACGTAAGAGATATCGTAGTTTGGCTGCTTTTCCACTACAAATTCCTCAGTTTTTAGACGAGCATTCACTTTTTTGAAAAAAGTTCCCAATCAAGATCGTTTCTTTAAATTATTTTGCAAACCAACATTTAATTTTCTTGGGAATAAATAAATGGGCCTTGATGGCTGATGTATGTATATGTATAAAAGATTTTCATACAACTTACGCGGTTTGCAGGTTCTTAAAAATTACGAATTTCAGCAAGCCGCTGCTACCTTATACAATGTCTAACCCACAGATTGTGTCATTTAAACGCCACGCGGTTGTTCTTATTCTCCCAGTTGAACCATTCGAACATCCTACAGTTGCAACCACTGGTTTCCGTAGTAAGCACGCCTGTAGGTGTTGCTCTGACGAATAGCGTGTGGCTTGGATTGCAGTTCATAAATCATAAAGTTTCCAAGCTCATTTGCTCTCCAGGGCGCTCGTCCGAAAGCGTATACGCCTTAACACAAACATACGACAACGTTGCATGCGAATTAAGAACGCGACTTAATATTTATGCTAAAAGCTGATGAAGCAGCATGTTTGTTGCTGTTGTTGTAGTCTCCTAAAAATTCTTGTTAGTTCAACATTTATATTTTATTTTCTTAACTTTTTGAGCTTCCTCATTTGGTAGCTCTGTCGTCATATTTGACACGTTCTCGCTATGCTTGCGCCACTTTCAAACTTTTGCCTCCCTCGCCTGACTGCATTGACTCTCTCTACATGAAACGAATAATGTCGACGCGATTTGTAGGTGGTGGTGAAGGCAGCACCAAAAGTTAAAATTAAAAAATGCCAACACTTGGTTTGTGTGCAACGAACACGCTCGGGGAATGCGCTAGTTTAAGTTGTTTCGTTATTAACAAAAAAAAAAAACAAAAGCAAATAATATGAAAATAAAAAATGTCTACCAAAATTGCGAAAAACTGCAACGAAAGTTTTTGCCAAGTTTAAATTGACTTTTGTTAGCAACTTAACGCACTTTGATTAATGACAGCGCTGAAAGTGGAGTGTACATTTTCGGCGAAGTGTTAAAAGCAATAAGCGCCAAGAAGCTTAAGGTTTAGGCAGGTCGTGAAATCGATAGCGCAAGAGAAAAATTATTAATTAACAATTGCGATAGTCTTAGATTGAGCGAAAATGAGCTTTCACTTCCGAGACTACATAAATTCGTTGATGTGAAGGGTATATGCCAATATAGGTGGGTGATTTACTTACTTCTGTTTTACTTTATAAAATATGTAGTCAGATCGACGCGGAGTGTTTCGTGTAAAAAAAAACCAGAAGGAAAAGCATATTTTTTTTTTATAATTTTTTTTTTATTATTCCTTACTTTAGATTAGGTTTAGGTGGCTCCATGTCTGCAGAGTCGAAAGGCGCTTTTAGGACTATTGTGATACCATTGAATAAGAGGCTAAGTCCCATCCACCTTTAGACATTGAGGCAGACGAACCATTCTGTTCACTTACTAAAGCACAAAATGTTCCGATTTCGCCTAAACTAGTGAATGTGCACCTCTTTAGGTACTTCAATCGCGCCCTAGCCAGTGCGGGCGGAAGTGCTCAATACTTGATATTACCTCCTCATCTCTACAGGTACGACAGGAGCAATTTAAAGGAAAACTCATGCGTTTAGCATAAATTCCCATTATACCAAATCCAGGGAGAACCTCAACCAATGGAGCTGATTAATTTTCCTGTTTTGGGCATACATATGCATACTTACAATATTATGGTTTGTAAATTGCACGGAAGGGTTAGAATTGTGTTCAACCCAAAGCCGTTAAGTAATGATTACCAATCATAATAATTAGTAACTCGATTTTTTTGTTTGAAAGGTGAAGTAATGATTATATGACGATTATTATCAGATTCGCACGATTACTAATTGATTACGGATACAGATAATCGAAAAATAATCAAAATTAATAAAAACAAGTAAGGAAAGGGCTGTCTTCGGCTGTGCCGAAGTCTTTATACCTTTCATGAATATGCACAACTTTTCTCAGTGTCCGCTCCTTACTTACAATTACTCACAAACTCTCCAAAACTGTTAATTTAAAAATACATAGCCAAACCACATATATCGGAGCAATCGGTAATATGGGAGCTATATGTTATGTAAGTCCGATCTGTATGATTTTCACTACACACATCCAATATATAATAAGTACCAAACCTGCAAAATTCTACGTTTCTAGAATTCTATTTGAAAAATGTATAGCCCGAAACCCATTTATCGAAACTATCGATTATATGGGAGCTATATGTTATGTTGGTCCGATCCAGGTGATTTTCACTACATACATTACTTATATAGTACGTACTAAACCTGCGAAATTTCGCTCTAATAGCTTTTTAATTGCAAGAGTTAGAGGCCAAAACCCATTTATCGAAACTATCGATTATATGGGAGCTATATGTTATGTTGGTCCGATCCAGGTGATTTTCACTACACACATTACTTATATAGTATGTACTAAACCTGCGGAATTTCGCTCTAATAGTTTTTTAATTGCAAGAGTTAGAGGCCAAAACCCGTTTATCGGAACAATCGATTGTATGGGAGCTATGCGTTGTATCGTTCCGATCTTGCTGGTTCCGACAAATGATTAATCCTATGCAAAATGGCGCCTGCTTGCAAAATTTCATCGAGATATCTCTAAAATTGAGGGACTAGTTTGCGTTCAAACAGACGGACGGACAGACGGACAGACGGACGGACGGACGGACAGACGGACATGGCTAAATCAACTCAGCTCGTCGCCCTGATCATTTCGGTATACTTAATGGTGGGTCTATCTCTTCTTCTTCTCATACTTACATACAAACATCGGACCAAAGTTATAATACCATTTCATGCTCATGAAAGGTATAATTACGAAAAAATAATAAAAAGTAATCGAAAAATAATTTGACTACTTTCGAAGATTACTTTTGATTGTTTTTGATTACTTTTTTTTATTTTGCGAAATTATGGCAATACCGTTTCATGTTAGTTGTTTTTTTTTCACTTTTTGTTATTGATGTTCATCGATTTGATAATTGATAACCTGTTTTCACGTATGTAACATATGTGTTTGGATAAGCCCACTGTGCCAACTCATCATTTCGACATTGAAAATTATATATATAACTCTAAATATATTCATTGCATCAACAGGGCTATCTCAAAGCATCAAAATGAAATGATTAAAGGTTTTACTGAGATTAAGTCCGAAATTGCCAGAATTAACTGTCGAAAATATAACCAATAGAGTTTTAGAAACATTTTACAGGGCTTACGACCAAAATTGTAAAAAATTTAATTTTGAAAGGAAAATTAATTATATGTATGTCGATTATGCCCTTTTTTTATTTCACTGATGATGGTGAGCTTATGCGTACATTTATTTTGTTTTTCACATTAAAGATTTGACTTTGCAGACGATGAAATTGAAGTAAGTTCTTCTCCGCAAGAACAGATTAAAGTAGACCAACGATCCTCAAGAAAACATCAGTTCTTTAGCTATTTAAATAAAAATGCAAAAGCTGACAAGATTTACCAAAAATATGATTTACTAAGGAATGAATTTTTTTTTTTTTAACACGCCTTCAACGTCTTCAGCCCCAGTTGAACGACTGTTTTTGTTTGACGTTTGTCGGGATCATCAACAGTCAAAGGCGGCAATCATTGTCTGATTTTTCTTTTGAAAAATTAGTTCTAATGACGGCCAATTGTAAATATATGTAAATTGTAAAATTATTTTTTGTGAATTGTATGTTTTCTGAATGTATTTGTTTTCTTTATTGTTTTTCCACGTTTTTTCTCCCTTTTCTGTTGATTTAGGAAGTACTAAAATGTTATTGGTTGTTTTGTTATTGAAGTGAATATACCTATATTTTGTATACAAAAACTATATGTATAAAACGATGAGCTTTCTCAATTATTTTTTTGATTACTTACTAATCGTAATTATTTATTGATTATTTGTAATCATAATTAATTAATAATCGAGAATTGTTAAAAAGAGAATTATATAATCAACACCATTCCTTTTCAAATTTAATCTTATTGTAAACCAAATTTAACAGCTCTGGTTCAACCCAGCTATGTCATAACAAATTTAATTCATTTTCAACCGATCTTCCATAGTAAAACAAATAACGTGGTCTCTCATCTCGTTGGCTTAAATTTTTCTTACTTGCTTGGGAATACTTTTCAATGAAATTCGTAACAATTGTTGCAGTAACAAAACAAAACTAAGAAAACTTTGCGAAATAGTAAACAAATAAGAAAAAGCCTTTTCTGTAAAAGCGATAATAGAAGAATAAAAGCAAACAGATACGTGATGATGGTGATAGGTGACAACAGCAGTGCCGTTAGTAAAATGGACGTAAAAAATAAGAAACACATTTGATTAAAGTCTGTTTGATGTTGTAGTTGCTATACACACAAATGTGTTTATATTTTTATAGACGGACATATTGTAATGCCGATGCATTTAGTGTGGATATGCCACCCGCAACTACAAACAAACTTTATAGCAGTTCTGCGCATACGAAGACAAGTGTAAGGTGTCCAGGGCGTATGCGGAACATGTTCACTGCAGTCACGCAAATAGTAAATACATACATACATATGCATATACAGTGGTGTGCATTAATTATGCAGCTGTTTAAGGTAGCCAGTAAATTGTGTCGATACCGGATAACATCCGGCAGATACTTCATTATCATTCAAATTATTTTAAAACTCAATTTTTCAATGAGAGTTATAGTTATGACATAAACATCGGAAAGGCTCATTTAATTCAAAATTAGTTTTACATTGTCTCAGGAAAAGCGGTTTAAAATGTCTTGATGGCCGAAAGGGAACGTTAAAGTCACGCCAAGTTAGCGCCTTAAAATTGGGCCCATGATATCAGCAGGAATGGTTCCTGGTTCCAAATCAGTTTGTCCTGCATGGAAGATCCAAGTATGTGGTTTAGTATATCACAGTTTTACAAAACGCATTTTTTTACTTTTCATGGCTTTGAATAAATATCTTCGGGAATAGTTAAGATATAGGGATCTAGTGTCAGAATGTGCTTCACAATACTTTAATCTATCGAATTGTTTACATCGCTCGTTCCATTGTAAACAGAGTTAACTCGAAATTCTTATTTTTTGGGAAAACGCAAATAAAGTTTTGTCTATTCAAACAGTTAACTTTTACGTCTAATGTAGTTGGTACTAGAAGGGTCACGTCAATTTACAAGGTACGACGAAAAACTACAAGTACTAAGCTAGTATACTGATAAGAAAAATATTTATATTAATTTGCGGGAGATGCTAAATCCAGCCAAACTTTTTCATTCTAAGATAATGCACTTTACAATAAAAAAATTATTTAGGGAAAAATAGCTACATACGGAAATTTTCTAAGTACTACAATTTCATACAAAAACGAAAATGGGTTTTTTGAAATAATGCGTTTTTATTTTCTAATAGAGTGAATCAACTAGAAAAAATACCACTTTTGGATCTAACAAAACCAGAGAACATGTTTGTCTGTTGGTGGAATATAGATTTTTTTGGAATTGATTCACTTTACATTAAAAACCAAAGCAGATTGAATGAGAAGAGATGGTGTATCTCTGAACTCGATCAGTTTACTTTTGAACAATAAGCTACGAAAATGTATAATACACAGATACAAATGCATCTATTTCCGCCATTTTTAGTTCAATGACTATTTGAAAACGTTGAATATAATGCCCTTGGCTAGTTACTAATATGTATCGTAATATCTAAAAAAAATGAAAATTTTGAGTTAACTCTGTTTACAATCAGGGACCCCCAATAACGATTAATTTTGTATTTTTAATGTCAAAACTCAAAGGCTTCCTCCTATCGTAGAACAGTTTCAAGTACATGAATGAGCATGTCTCTTCATGCTCAACCGAAATCTACAATGATTGAAAAAAGTTTGAGTAAATCCTATATAAATTACAACTTAATCATTACTTTTGAGTTTAATTTTTTTAGTCAAACATAAAACTTATTCCCTGAGTTTTATTATTTTGAGATGAAATAAAACTTACCCTTGAGTTTTATATTTTTGCTCGACAGTAAGCGTTATTCTTTGAGTGATATTTTATCGTTCAAGGATAAAAATTAAGTTCCGAGTTTTAAGTTTTTTTCGCGGATCAAAAAACTCAAATGGTCGCTGCGCCTTTAAGGAAAGTTGTTGGTCATAAATATTGGTTGGTATAATCTCGTCAACATATCTACTCAATTATTTAAACATAGTTTTAGCCACATACATATACTTGCCATAAAGGTGAAGTGGCCTTTTGAGTTTTTTGATCTACCAAAAAACTTAAAACTCGGATCTTAATTTTTATCCTTGAACGATAAAATATCACTCAAAGAATAACGCTTACTGTCGAGCAAAAATATAAAACTCAAGGGTAAGTTTTATTTCCTCTCAAAAAAATAAAACTCAAAAAGTGATCATTACGCTTAATCAAAAAAATGAAACTTAAGCGTAACGATTATTGTTGATTTTTATTGAAAAAAATCAGAAAATAATGATCAAATGCCGAGTTCTATAATTAAACTTATAACAGTTACGGTCCCTGTTTACAATAGAACGAGTGTTAAGTTTTCGAGCAAAATACGCTGTCCTCAATATAATAGGAGTGAAATTAAATTCGATTTCGTTCGACGAAATAAGAAGAACCTCTTTTTTTAATAATTTTCATTTAAAATATCGCACATTCCATAACAGAATCCACATTAAAAGAAATTTAAAAGTTTACACAAAGTTCAGGAAAGTTAATTAAAATTTTAAAATTGTTCATCAAAATATTCAAATTTTTTGCCCGAATTTATAGAAAATATTTAAGTATGCAGTTTTGTAGATCAATCAATTTTAGTATAACATTGTGCAAGTTAGAACTCGCTCGAAAATTTCCCTGAATTTTTAGAATTTTTTTCGTGAAGGGTGTTGGGTATTTTTTTCCATACAAAATCAATTTTTCATCTTGCGTTATATGGTAGAAATCATCCAACACCCTTCACAAAAAAAATTCTGAAAATTCAGGGGAATTTTTGAGCGAGTTCTAACTTGCACAATGTTATACTAAAATTGATTGATCTACAAAACTGCATGCTCAAATATTTTCTATAAATTCGGGCAAAAAATTTGAATATTTTGATGAACAATTTTAAAATTTTAATTAACTTTCCTGAACTTTGTGTAAACTTTTAAATTTCTTTTAATGTGGATTCTGTTATGGAATGTGCGATATTTTAAATGAAAATTATTAAAAATAGAGGTTCTTCTTATTTCGTCGAACGAAATCGAATTTAATTTCACTCCTATTATATTGAGGACAGCGTACTTTTGCTATAAAATATTATGAGAAATTTTCTGAAAATATGATTAATGTTATTGTTATATATAAATTTTTTAGTACCCTATAATATCTTAATAAATTCCGTCTTCCCTTATAAAATTTGTTCTTGTGACAACCTGGGTTTCACAGTTCCACCATCCTCAGTGTTTAGTTTCGTTCTAATCTTTGTCTATCTGTTGGCTTGTACTATTCATAGTATTTGTACGATGAACTAGGCAGATTCCTTAAATTCATGCCTGTGATGAGAATTGCTTTCACACGCTCGTTAGCTGAGTGAAAGGTAAATCTGGAATCGTTGATGTTCGTTTATTATTCTATGTATAATCAAACGTTTATTTAGTTTTTTTTTTTACTGCGGATCGATCTTTTCCTTGCATGTAATATATTACATCTGTTTTCTTTGATGTGTTCTGGAGAGCAATTGTCTCTGGACAATGGAATGTTTATATATGGCGCTATATACAACAGTTATATCATCAACCTCCTTGGCATGAGGTTTACAACTCTTTGAGACATTTACATTTCTTCTCTCTTTTCTTTAACTATCTTTTCGATGTTTTTGTTGATATCCCAAATGAACTTAATATGGTAAAATCCCAACGAGTCAACTTGACTTCAAATTGCTGTTATGTATGTATATGCAGTATAACTGTCGTGACCCATCATGAGTGGCACTTTAACCAGTTACTCAAACTTTGCACACTACTGCAGAAAAAAAGAAGAAGAAAATAGTTTGTTTTTACAATTTTTCCACTCAACTCTTTTTCATTATTTAAATTTTTCTCGCCGTTGTTTTGTGTTATTACTGTTGTTGACATTTTTTCCTGTCTCAGCACGCCACCACTACCTCGATGCATATTTGTTGTGCCACTAAAGTTAAGTGCATAATTTATGTGAGTGCCAAAACAAAAGCAATGCAAATTAAAAATGGAGCAATAAACTCAAATGTTAAAGCCGCAATGGGATAACAAACGGGTACACTGCCACCCACCACTTGCGGCAGTTGCGGGTGCTTGTTGGCGGTAGCATTGTTGCCACCTTTGTTGCAACATACTCGCTGACAGGCGCACTGTTGGCATCTGTTGGTGACAGTTGCACACACACACACACACTGACATACATATACACATACATGTATACGTGTGCCATATAGTAGCAGCAAACAATTTACTTTATATCGACATTTGTTGGCAGCGTTGATGGCGCTCTTCATTCGCCGCGCTCCCCACTGCAATTTCATTTGCATTTCCATATGATTATTGTGGCAGATGCATGAGGTGTGCTGCTGGCATTGCTGTTGGAGTTATATTGCTTTTATTGTCGTTGTTATTGTAGTGTTTATTGTTGCTGAAAATTAAATTAATTTTGCATAAATTCATATTGAAGTGGAACGTTTGAAATGCCAATTTTTACATATTTGCATATGCGTTTTTCATTTGTTCGTAATTTTGCATAAATATTTTTTCCACAGATTCGTTTGTGAATATTATCAATGAAGTGTAAAAATGTCATTGGACTTTTGTTGTAATTATTTATTGTGCCCTGTAATCATCGGTTTGCATTTAACAATTTAACATAATCGTGCATGAATATTACAAAAAAAAAAAAAACAGGTGACCCAATAGGTCGTTAATACCGTTTTCATACTTTCATTTATTTTTAGGCGGTAATACGGATGAAAATCTATCTATGATTATAAACCCTATCAATATATCGAACTATCGTCATTTGTTCATTTGAAAACTGGTGTAAAATGGTACTGAAATTTAAAGTTTGAAAATTATTTCCGAGTTTTTGCCTAAAGACGTAGTATAACGAAATGTCACTACAGCCGGGTAAATTAAAGGTATCCTTCACCTGGAAAAAATGGACGCTTTGTCTATAATTCGAATCACAATCAAAAAAAACTTCACTGGACTGGAAGTGGACTAGTTCCTTTACAGTATCCGCGATAAGTATGTAAAGAAGCGAGATTCTCCAATATAACGTTTATCTCTCCCCACTAACTCTTTAGCGACATTGTGTTTTGGCAGAAATGTATATGTATGTAAATATGTATTTTCTAACAGCATTTCAAAATAAGAATCACATTTGATCTCTGAATTATTTTATTGCAAGTGCTCCTATTATTTTTCACATTGAGCCTAGTTCCCTCGTTGCCATGGCTTTTTAACTATATTTTAATTTTACCTACATTTTAGTTTTGCTTTTGAATAAATAAACAAATAATTTTTCACATGGCAGTCGAACAGATTTATAATGACTGTAAACGGTAGGTACCTAGTTTTATAGGAATCAGGACGTTGCTTTGCACTATATGTAAAATATATATGTACATAGATAAAATTCATTTGTTTTTGCAAGCTAAAGTAAAAAAAGCTCAGTTCAGAATTTCTTAAACATTTTTCATTTCTACGCAATTAAAAAACTTTTAATGATTAATAGCAACCTTTAAAAAAAAATTTTACAATAATAGTTTTCATAAGCACCCCTGTCATGGAATCCCATAGTTGTCAGAATTGGATTTAAAACCGACAGAAAATTTGCTTTGGTGTCATGAAATCCAATGTTATCGGTTTCATATTCGAATCGGAATTATGTCGGATTTAGGTGTCACAGAAACCGATAATGTCGGTTTTGCTATCGGAGATAAACCAAGCAGCTGGCAGCTATTGGATTTCCTTTTTTTTTTCAATTGCAGATAGAAAATCTAATAAAAATGTGAGTAAATGATGCTTTTAAATAAGAATAAATATTAATGAGGCTCATATTTTTATTAGTACTAGGGGAAAATATAAAAGTCGCAACATAGCTGCTAGCTGCAGTACTGGCAGAACTTGAGATCGTGCCAAGTGTCCGCCAATAGTGTCAAGTACCATTTGTAAAGCTTCTTTATTTAGCCTGTAACACGCTATGAGCCTGCAAATATCATATTAGTATTTACAAGCGCACCTTACAATAAATCTACTTTCGCTGTCACCGGCAGCTCAAGCGGGTTGCGGCAATCCCTCAAAATTTTCATTTTGATCTTCCCGCCACTTTCTTCTTCCATCAACATGAACGCTACAACTGCAGATGATATTTTTTACACTTTTATTGAAGAAAACAATGGAATTTCATAGATTTTTGTCAAAAAAGCGAAAATAAAATTTTCGATCCACACAAAACAGCTGATTCGAACATCGGTTTGGTTTACATGCGAAAATAACAAAACCGACACGGTTTCATGACACCAAATGAAATCAATATTGATTTGCAATTCCGATAAAATGCAAAACCGACTTGGATTCCATGACAGCCCTAATAAATATATAAAAGTAATCCATTACGAATAAGAGGATTGTGCTCTTACAGTGCCATATCAGGGGACAATCCCTTGTGACATAGTGAAAGATTAAATCACTGTATTGCTATGTCACTTCCTCTGGGATAAGGAAACTATTTTGATAAAACGTTTTGAGGTGCTTGAAGTAGTATGCTGTGCAGCTTATCACACGTACGGAAGGTGATGGATTCGACATTGACATTTTACCTCTGTTCGTGTTTTTTGTTTAAGCTGCCCATGGGCACAATAGATCTTTAAGTTCGCAGTGCACTTCCTAAGAATTATTAAGCTGCCCGTGCAGAGAGTTGTTTTGCACCACATTAATGATCAAGACTATTCAAGTACTCTGAGTAAACTTAATTCACAAATTTAGCAACACATGTGGCCGGTATTGAAAGAAGTCCCACAGCATCCGCAAGAAAAGTTTTCATCAAAATTCAAAGTCCTCCCAGCCAGATGTTAGAACAGGCAGATATGAACACAACATAATGAATGCAATCGTTCAGCATCCATTGCCTTAAATCGACATGTCTACTGAGTCTCTATTATACTCGGATAATCCAATAAACTTGTGTGTTAGTAACGAAATGAACAACCATCTACTCACAAAGCTTATTGACGGTATTCGTCATTTTCATGGTAATGGGCGCGTAAACAGTGACGGAATCACGTTAAAGTTGAGCGGGCATAAAGCTTACGAAGCCATTGGACTTTTAATACACTGGGATATGCTCAATTGTGCTTAAAGCTCGTGCAGTTCATACCCAAATTTCCTCCAATGCTGGGCGTGTGCATCAGGGGAAGCACCAGAAATATTCCGTAAAAGTTTTTCTCTCGAATACAATTCGGACCATGTCGACTTCTTTCGACATTGATGATGTATGCGAGCCAAGCATAATGGCAGGTACGATGAGATGCCGATGCCGATGATTTTACCACTATGTTATCACTTCATCATAGTCGGAGTTTTTCGTCATTCGCAGGATCACTTCTTAGTCAGATTTTCCCGTCAGATAGCATCTTAAGCTGCTCGGCCTCGCGTATTGCGTGGTAATATTTATTGTTGTAATATATGAGACTTAATCACGATAGTGCTTCCTTCCTCCACCTCTTTCTTTTTGTCGAAGCTACCAGCCAATGCGGCCCAGTTTAGCCAACACCACGAATCCGCGACTGCACCCACTCGCACACTCAAATAGATTGAATGCTCGCTTGCAGACATCAAACTGTTAATGACATAATTAATGCGTTGAATTGCTCCATAATTTATGGACAGCCAATTGAACAATGCGCCAATCAAATTATGCACATTCACACACACAAACACAATAGACGATAGTCGATAAACACATACACGCAATCAAAAAATTGTTTTACAAATGTAATAAAAATAAATAACCGAATGTGTAAGCATTTATGTACAAACGAAAATTATGTAAATCATAATAAGAATAAATATAAAATTAAAATAAAAAAAAGAATTAATTTTTGAAAATTGTGCACTGAATTTAATTGCATGCAATTATGGCAAAAATTTACAGCAAAACGGTCAAAGGTGCAGACTCAACCGAGTGCATTGCCAGTTGGCAGACATTTCAGACCGGCAAGTGACATCTGCTGCAACGCCAACAAGTAGTACAGACTAAACGTGAATGCAAACATACATAACAACGCAGCCTGCAGTGACAACCAAAATGGCCCAGCTAAATTTTACTCTTTGCTACTTTGACCCTAACCATGACCTTCAGGGTAGGCGGAAATACAAAAGCATCAGCGCAAAATGAAACTCAAAATCTGCACTTGACAGTCTCGAAAATGAACATTTAGCCCATTGCGTTGACCTCAAAGGACCAGCAACAAAAGTAGCGTGCGGTGTTATTTTGGCTTTTTGAATTGCTGGCTATCTGAATAGTTGGTTGACTTTATTACCTAGTTTGTTGTGGTGCTTTTTCTTTGAATCGGAGTGTTTTTGTTTCGCAGAGGCAGCAGTTTCATAAAGTTGCAAACAGCCACCGACGTGTCTAACGGACGGTGGCGGTGCACGTACGCGAGCAAATTTGCGATTTTTTATGAACGTTGGGCTTACGTAGAAACATTCAATACAGTGTTACCATTCCTCAGTTTGCATGTATGCTTACCCAAACCTCTACTTTTGTATTTATAATTTTTCATTTTGTAAAATGTCGAAAGTAATATTAAATAACTACATATAGTATATTTATTTATAAACTTTAACATAAGTAAAAATTTTTAAGATATTTCGACAATATTTAAAACTCCTTTGGGTATTTTTATAAAATAATTGCAAACGGCCCAAACTCAACAAGCAAATAGTTGAATAGGCAACACTGTGTGGCGAAGAGCGATCAGCTGACAAGTTTCCTACGTAAAAATCAGAAATTTTTGGTTTGGACGTAGCGACGTGAGTACGAACGTCGGTGAAAAATCGCTTACACGCAATTCTCATAAGATAGATCGTGTCAGCTGACACGTCGTCCGTTTTTACGTCGGTGGCTGTTTGCAACTTAACACTTTGCACGAAAACTTTTTTTAAATAGGCCAAACTAGCGGGTTAGGAGACTCATAATGTAGCAGGATAATAAGAGTAGTAAGGGCCTACTAAAATCCATGAACAACGGATTGATATTACCATTTTATGAAACACAATCGAGTAATGAGGAAGTTTTGGATAATTTTGTACAATTTCGTAGGAGACTAATGAGGGAACCATTTCATATTTCTCCTGAACGACCAATAAAATATATTTGGATAACCATGCTTCAAGGTTTCTATGGAAGCAATTAAGGAATGCTGTTTTAAAACTCGTAAGTGAGCAAAGGAACAAAACTAATAAATACCTCACATATCAGCAATAAAGAATTAATTATGGAAGACAACAGACATTTTAGTTTAAATCTTTATTTTCATGCAGCTCAAATAATATATGTATAATTAAAAACACAACTGATATCATGTCTGGTTTAATGAATTTCCGATTACTGATTTTTTTTTAAAAGATAGTGGCCTATAATCACAGGCGTTGCTTAGCGCGCGTTTTAGTTAAAATCTTGAGCGGACTTAAAAAAACTATATATGACAGGGTCCTCTTATTAAAAAAAATTAATTAAAAAGCTAAAGTCCAGCTTGAAGAAAGCTTGTGACATCACACAACCATAGCCACAAACCGTGATTTTAAAATGTTAACATATTATTTTCGTCATTCTAAGTTTACTAGGACAGACATAAAATGGTGTTTATTTTAGAATCATGGTTAAGTAAATAGAACTTTATTTTATATTGGTTTTTATGGTCTTCTTAATTTTTACAAATTTGCAAATTTTTATTGAGCTCAAGGCCAGTTGATAATGATTCGTAGTCAATTGTTTATTATCTTTGAACATAAGGACAAATTAGTAAGCAGATAAAAATTAAAAAGATTTGTGAAGCGATGGACGGGATGACATATTTCAAAGTGTCCAACTTATCATCAGTCCTCTTTTCGGGCACTGAGATATGAACCCACTTGACCAAATGGACTAAGAATTATTATCAACTGGTCATGAGCTCATTAAAAATTTGCAAACGTTATTTTAATTTGACTGTGAGTTTGGGTAAGTTTTCTTTAATTTGTTGGGAGAGAAATCTGTTGGATGGGGAGTATTCTCTTATTAATCGCTTGTGGAGTTCTCTCTTCGCATTTTTACAGCCCATTTATTAGATATAGAAGATGCAAGGTTTCAGTCATCAAAGAAAATGAAATGCACTATAAAACTGTATACTTCTAGTATTTGATAAAAATTAAAATTAGATCTGTGTGGTGTCTCCTCCTCATGCACAAGCACTGCACCTGAGAACCGTCACGTGGTCGCATTCTTATTTGCTGAAGCCTCCTCAGACGCACTTCAATGGAATCATTAACGCGCATATTACTCCAAAATGGCACCAACAACAACTACTACTTCAAAATATAATCTACAAACTACAAATGAGTAAAAGGAGAAGGAAATACTCAGACAATATTACTAAGGCCGAGTGTACTTCTATGGTTGTGTTGTAATAATAAATTCGAACCACGTAAAATATGCGATTAGTTTGTTATGAATTCAGAATGAGTTGAAGAGAGCATGCAACTACTCGTAATAACAGTTTGATTTCTTTATATGAGTTCAACTATGCCCTAACTAAGACGGTTATGCCCAAACGAGTAGTGTAGGAAGTGTTCTCTTTGAGCCCCTTAAAAATCAGCAACCAGAGCTTATTAGATTACATTAAACCCTAATTATAGCCGTCTACGAAAGAAGGGGTTGAATAACGAATAGTCGGTCCATTTTTTTTGGTAGGTTCTGTACTGGGATGTGTACTTAGACGCATGCAATTTAGTTTAAGGACTAGCAAAGAGCACCAAAACATTTGAAATGTTGCCAAAACAATGTCGGCCTTTTGCAGCATTTTGGCTGTTCGCCAGAAAAAAAAAGTGCCAAAATAATTGGTGAAAGTAGCCGCATGAAAAGATGTTGGCAAAAAAAGAGCAGTAGACATTTTATTTCACAAACAGAACGTTGAGTTTTGTTGTTAATGTTGGCGCTTACAAGTGGTTGCAAAGCTCACATGGGCGCAAATATAAAATTTTGTGTATTAAAGCAGACGTAGTGGGGACTCAAAAAAGTGCGCAAACGTATTTGAATTTAAAATATATTCTAAGGAACAAACAATTTATTGGTCTCTGGCCAGAAAGTATATGGAATGGTCAAATGTGAGCGCCAATATTAGGGCTCGATATGATAGTTGAGGGCTACAGAGACAAGTTTTAATCCTTCAAAGTGCTTAACAACAATGCAAATATACAAATTAAATATGTACACCGAAACTTTATGAAATCTGCCAAGCTTCTTTAGGTCTGCTGGTAATTCAAAACGTTGCCTGAACTTTAATTTCCTCACCTTGTTGCTATTCAGCTTTGCCTGTTTGATGCAGGAAATGAGTGTCAAACGCCAGAGAATTACGCCGACAGAGTTAAGTTAAGCTGACGGAAGTGCGTGTTCAAGCAACCTTAACAATGTCGGAGTAAGTAGTTAAAGTTTTGCAAACTGACTCAAATGGTTGAACAAACTTAAAAATCAAAAGTTATGTAGGCAATTAATTTAATTCACCACCGTTAAACTTAGAGCAAAACAAGTAAATTAAGGGTGTAATGACACATTATAAACCGATGTAGTTGTAAAATTACTTACATATGTACCCAAACCAAAGGAGTCATAAGGCAGTCAGAAAGTAGTCTAAAATTCAAGCGTTTATGCTCTTCAGAGCTCATTTATGAGTCTGAAATGAGAGTATTTCCTTTCTTGCGATGGTCTTCCGATATAAACTTAATTCCATATATCATATGAGCTTGAAAAAGACTCAGATATTTACGATAAGTTTTTGTTCTCATAATCGTCACTTATTGGACTCAAAAAAGAAGCACTTTAAGAGTCATTTATGAGATACAAAATTTATAAAATACTCTTGAATTAGGCCTTTTATTTATTTATTTTTTAGATGAAAAACAACAATAACTTAAATTGCTATTCTACAGATAAAAGGGAGCTCTACCAGGCCTTTTTGACATTGTAATTGGGTCACTAGAATTGGGGGGAAA
This sequence comes from Sphenella marginata, assembly GCA_951509765.1. NCBI lineage: Eukaryota > Metazoa > Arthropoda > Insecta > Diptera > Tephritidae > Sphenella > Sphenella marginata. The sequence goes on along the minus strand of OX608080.1, from coordinate 26,597,293 downwards.
GATACCTGAACCTTGGTTTAAAGATAAATAAGATTTTCAATTGATTTTGGTGAATAAATGTACATACATACATATGTATATTGTTTGTGCATACTTACACACCAAGGAAAGAACCTATATACGTAAGTAGGGAATGTCTATAAGGCTATCTATTAAAAAAATACTTCATAATAAATTTCGCACAGCTTAATTCAATTTTTATTCAAATAAAAACTCTTTGAAAAGAAACTATGAGTATTTGTTCCAAAGTTGCTCTGCTCATTGAACACTCTCCGTATAAGGCTCCTAATACTCATCTCATCGAAGTCATAAAAGATTCCTATATAACCGTATTTCTGAGTCTAATTTTTTTACATATTTAAGATTCATATTGGACTCCAAATTTATGAACACTGCGGGGATGTTTGTAGCGGAAACATGGTTAAGTGTGAAAGTAAAAAGATGCGTGATCATTAATGCCGACCTTTGACGACCAGTTGTACGTGTCTGTTGTACTTTTTTTTTGGGAACTCTAAAAAAGATAATGCACCGGAAACGATATCCAACAATTGAAGACAAGACTTTAGGTGTTCTGTGAGCACCAAAAACGCTCCAGCTCTTAACTAACTATAAGCAAGGCAGTAACTGGATACTATTTTCGAGCCGCTGAGTAGAATATTCGAAAGACAGTTTTTCGTGTAATTCCATTTAAAAAATTTCCTTGACGTCGTCTGGTTAAAGCCAACTTCTTAGATAACGTGTCCATTAATTTCATGCCAACAAACTACATTCACCGTTTGTGTCACGCTCTCTACAATTTATTAAGAATCATGCTATTTAAGCGCCACTAATGAGGCTACCGCAATTTGTTTTTATAACGCAGATATGGCTACATTAAAGTTCGCATAGATCTGCTAAATTAATATAAACTTGTATGCGGTTCACATATGTACATACTACTTCTACGTGCTTGATTGTTCACGTAAATTTGTATGTAATTACAGCATGTTTTGTTTACATTAAAATCTTGTAGTACACTTATTGTTGTAGTAATCTATTTAAGTGAGAGTTTTTAAAGTTACTTACATACTTAGGAACACACTTACATATACATAGTTATATGATCGTAAGAATTTTTGTTGTGGCCTATTTCTTATCGCGATTCGTGAGTCACGTGCGTAACATCACTTTTAATTAAGTTACAGTGATGTCAATCGTACGAAAATGTGTAGCTAAAGAGATATTGCTAGGATTATAGCAAGCTTCAGCAAGAAAGTTTTAGCTATTTTTCTTGATGAAAGCCATACCTTTAAAAAATTTGGTCATCAGTACTAAAAACTTTGAGGTCTATCTACATGCTTTGATTGTGTTCAACTACTTCAGAGCCTTATTACTATATCACCTTATGGAATGCAGGCGTGTGTATCAGCGGAATCCATCAGTTTTGTTAGTTTTATTTCTTCCTTAATGCGGATAAACAACTTGAGTAATAACAATATTCATTAACAACAATTACAAATAATAATTTTGAGATAAAAGATGTTCAGTCCTAGGATTAAGCAGAATTTCAATCTAATGGGTGATTATGTAAAACGCAGTGAGTATCATCTTCTCGTTAAAAGAAAAATTCTTTTTATAAAAATGGAAGTACTTTGAGAATTCGTTTGGTATTACAATCCGGTGAAGGTGAATGTGTGTGACGCAAAGTGTCACAGTGCCTTACATAATCAGACCCTAAACATCAAATATGGACATTATACTGGTTGATGTATTAAGTACAGAATCATCAATCAATAATACGATATACTTATGGGTGTGGCTATCATTCGATTTGAATCAGTTTAAATAGCGATGTGTAATGAATATCAATAATATGCTCGAATAAATTCTCTTTTTACTCTCGAGTACTTCGATAACAACATAGCTATATCGATGCGTTTACGCCATGGTGATCTACCTCTATACTGAGCTGACTATAAAAAAGTAGCAGCCCATAAGTACCTAATGGAGTTGGAAAATGGTAGTCGGTACCTAGCTGGTACTTCTTAAAAACTAAACAACACTTCAGAAATATATCCATAGCTCAGCTCATGTCTAATATCCATTGCTTTATTTTAAGATCCATTAAATGCCAAACCATACCACTGTACCATTTTGATCTGTCTGGTTGACTTAGCTAATTTGTTCAACACGACCGCTAATCCACCGCCAACCGTATCACAGTTTGCAAAAACAACAAAAACAATGCTAACATTGTCCAGTTTCTCCATTTTTTAGCTTGTTTTAATAACACTAGGGGTGCTCATTAAGGTTTGCAGAACGACTTAAAGTTTATTTATAAAATTTTTAGTATAGCTTATCGATTCAACAGCAAAGCATCCAAAGATGCAAGGTCAAAATGATAATTGTACACTTGAAGGGCCCTTGATGCTAGTTGTTATATTTTCCTTTATCTTACCCTCGAAACTGAACTGGTTCGAAGTTTAAGTGAATTGTATTGCCTCATTGCAAGCCTCGTTCTTCTGTGCGAGTTTTGGCAATTTCAACCAAACTTTATTTCAACCTGCACTAAAAAGTTGGGCCTACCAAAAGATTTTACCGTAGAAAATGCAAGTTAAGAACTGATTGTTTTCTATTGATGGTTATAATGGAATGACCATGTCATCAAGGACACTACTACTAGGAAAAAATTATTATTACCATGAGCGAATGTCCTAAATATCCAGGCAGAGTTTTCTTGCATAAGCCCGGCTGAAGCGTTCTACTTTTCCAGAACATCCACCAAAAAATTATGAATTGGCATCTCTTACTATTTATATCCAATGGAAGGTAGTTGATATATCTGCGCCTTCGTAGGACAAACTGTGCAAATTGTTGCTTTCAACGAAAGCTCCTGTTAGAAACCTTGAAGCATACATATATACATATTAACATCAAGGGAACACCTTGATATTTAATATTAGTATCGGTCAAGTTGTTTATATTAAAAGTACAACTACAAACCTCCATATACAGAACCCAGACTTTTATTTCGAGTCACCCTATCAGCAAACTTGTTCCTCCAATATCAGTTTATACGGGAACCCAACTGTCAGAAACATTGAGACAGGTAATGTGATATATCTAACCATATCCGATTTTATCAACTTTCATTATAAAATTTTTTTTTTAATATCTGCCTAAAGTATGATCATTGAAGGAAACATCATCGGAACGACGGTATATTGCTATCGACGGACCACTTACGGAGGACCACTTAAGGGGGTCACACAATTATTTGGCACTCTAAAATCTATCGATCATATCTAAAAACCTTACTGAGATAACCCTAATAGTAGACCACACAAACCTAACTAGTTCTTAAGTACTATATTTTTGCCATAATATTCAATAGAGTAGAGTTGTTGTTGGAGTTCACAAACAAAAACAAGATAACTGCATGTTGAAGATACGATAAAATTAACAACAGAACTAACAACAACAAAACAATATGAACTGATCACAATCGCATCACTTCATGCCCAACCCAATTCAGGCTCAAATCCGGTATCTACAAGTACTATAGGACTATTACGTTGCGTAAGTGTTTGAAAAAGCGTGGAAGGGGTCGGTGGGTGAGCTGTTCGAGGCTAAAAACTGTTGACAAGGCATTAAAATTGCCTTGTAGGCTTCCATTAAATTACAGTTAGTAATATGCGAGCGTGAAATAACTTGATTCTCTGCGCTGATGCTGAAAGGTGGAGTGGGTGGTGCGAAGGGAAGTAGGTAATAAAGGGATAGCCAAGCTTAAATGGCGTGAAATGGACACAGGCTCACTAAAAAAGGAGACTGTGAGAGCAAACTGCGAGTGGCTAGTGATGCCGTCATTTAACGGCATGGCGCACAGCAAACTGCGCGGCAATAATGCAACAAATCCGACAGCAGTTGTTGTTGGTGCAGTTGTTGTTGCATTGGCTGTTGCTACTGTTGGCTAGCTTGGTGGCATTTTACCTTAAACACGGATTTATGTGGTGTACTATGCGGCTTACTGTTGGTGGCGGCGGCCAACAAACCGGCCGATTGCTCACTTGGCCTAATCCATTGTTGCAAACAGGAAAATGAGTATGTTGCAAGTACGAATACAATGGGGCAAATAACAGCAGTAACTGGTAGTGTTTATGGTGCAATATCGGGCAAATCGATGGCAACTCGTTAGCGACAGAAGTAGCAGCAGGGAGACATACTTTTATCAACATTTACAGCCTTGTGGCATGCAACTCGGTATACAATAAGCAAGCGGCACTTAATAACAATGAAAATATTTTGTTGTCTGGCGCTTCCATTTCATATACACTGATGTGCATGCACTAGTTGTTAGTGGCTTAAATATCCCCCCCGCAAGCTGAACCATTGTCTGTGACCCCAGCATTGAAAGGCGCCTCCGAAAGCGTTAAAATCATAAGCGTCACTAACTGGTGCGGAGTCGTGTTGCATGGTCGTGATTGCAACAAATTTCATTGTTACACAAAAATAATAACAACAAACAAAACAATCGGAAGAAACTAATGACACCAAGCCATACTCGTATACACAGCAGCGAGGGAAGCCACAGCTTGAACCCTCACCACTAGCGTGGTGCGGCTTGGCATTGCAACATTTTAAATTGATCACTTTAGCTAGTTCGCGTGCCTTTTTAATTTCTTGTTTACACGAGAGCACAAATTGCGGGTAAATGAAGTGATGCTGTACTGCAAGTATGCAACAACAATAAACATTTAAAGCAATTGCAGTAGCAACATAGTCGTGTAGCTAAGGTTGCAGAATTCGCTGATTAATATCGGATGCATACAACACATACACAGTACAAGTGTGTTGGGAGGATTGAATTGGAAGAGCCATCGCTTCAAAAAATGGGATTAGTTTGGGAAATGTCTTGGGTTAACCGGGTAATATCAGTTGTCGTCACATGGACCTATCACTCACAGCAAAAGTTCGACCTCAACAGCGCCAAATTATTACCTACTGGGTATTTTATTTTTGAACACGACGTAAACCCCAAATTCAAGCTGCATAAGCCACAACAAGGGCCACTGAGCAGGATCGCTATAGAGCGTTGTCTGGGAATGCATGCCCTCGAACATCTAGAACACACAGTCGCAGGCTTAAGAAACCGTTAGCCCGAATGAGTACCGTGAGGCAGACTGGTGTATAGGGTATAAAAGGTACACATATAAAATAAAGGGATCTGGGATCAGTATTTTTAGGGGCTAGTCAAAAATTTGTTAGTATGGTTGTTTTTGGTTAGCTACTCATAAGGATTATAAAGCGAGTTACAGTAGCCATGGATTTGTAAATAGTTTGTTATTTTGGTAATAAATGTGGTGTTACCACGATTCAAATTTTTGGTTATTTTTCAAGTATCTAACAAACGATAATTTTAAGTTTTCCGCTAATATTTCACAGTGTTGTACAAATATTTGAGAGCTTTATCTAATAAAAGATTTAATGGAAGAGTATTATTTACCGATGTCTTTTCTAATGCTGATATTTATAATACATATATGAAGATCTATATCTATTTCGATTCTTTCTCTCTGTTACAAGCATCATGGTGCTTATCACAACTAGATATACAACTAATCCCGTTTGTTGTTGTAGTTACCAGCACTCCAAAGACCTTGGATGCCTTTGCTAAAGCGAATAGACCCTTACCGGATATTAATCCAATATACTTCAGAGCTTGTTTCTGGTAGTAGTCTGACTAGCGTTTCAATTTTTTCTGTTAAATAAAGCTTCGATCAGCGTCAACCCTGAGCACAAGCTACGAAGTAGTTGTACTAAATTGCAAGGCCCGAAAGTATGCTTATTTGTCTGAGCTAATGTATGTAGATCGGACACGAGGATGAACATCTTCCAAAGAAACTATTACTGTAAGCTTTTTTTCATATGTGTCTGCCTGAAAGAAAGTGAGCAAGCTTTCCATTGATTTCTTGTACCTCAGTTGAATATCAGCTATAACACAACATTGGCTATGAATTTTCTTACTATATTTTTATATCCTGCCAGATCTGCGAAAACTTAATATTCCAAGTGGAGTGAAGCGAAGAGTTCCAGTTAGGGTACACAGTACATCACCACAAGATGCAGTTTAGTTAATTTGTTTATTGCTCTTCTTTGCCTTAGTCGAACAGACAGCTTCCACGAAAGAGTTTTACCCAGTGTACTAGTATCTTTCTTCCTGCGAAAAAGTTATTATGTTGCCACCCAGTAATGTTTCTAAAGCGAAGCTATCCCACACCTAAAAGCACCTTTAGGACTAATACACTATCCCTTGATAAGATCGGATATTGTTTTCGTATGCATCCCTGTGAATCAGATTACTAAATCATCTACATGTCCTTATGTGAGGTCTTCCCTTGGTACCCCTAACTGACACAGTTGCTCCATCGACCTTCAAGTTTATTATTTTTATACCTAGTAGTGCTTCGCACACAAGGTATATTAACTTCATTCGCCTAACGGTAGTATGTAACGGCATAAACGAATCGAGATAGATATTGACTTATGTATATCAAAATGTTCAGGACGAAAAGAGAAATTGATTGAGCCATGTCCGTCCGTCCGTCCGTCCGTCCGTCCGTCCGTCCGTCTGTCCGTCCGTCCGTCCGTCCGTCTGTGAACACGATAACTTGAGTAAATCTTGAGATATCTCAATGTAATTTGGTAGGCAGGTTCCTTTTCACTTATCTCGGAGCGCTATTGAAAATAGGCAAAATCGGTTAAAAGCCACGCCCACTTTCTATATATATAATATTTTCGAAAATACAAAAAGAGTGATTATTCAGTACATAATACACCTATACGGATAATATTTGGTGTGCACTTTACCGTTAAGGCAACAAATACATTTTTGAAGAAATTTTTAAAAAGGGGCGTGGTACCGCCCACTTTTGATTAAGTCAAATTTGGAAATATTATTAATCATAAATCAAAAACCGCTCAAGATAGCAAAGTAAAATTCAGCACACATATTTATATTAATACAGGCAATATTTCTAAAAAAAATTATCGAAATCGGGTTAGGTCCACGCCCAATTTTATACGAAAGATTTTGAAAAGGATCATAGATATATTGAATATGCAATAACTTTGCTTAAACTCGCTGTATATCATTTCTATTTCACCTTTAAAGTGTTCGTGAGCAAAGAGAGTCGAAAGCACAAAATTGTCGAAAATGGGTGTGGCCCCGCCCCTTTATGGGGGACTATTCCACAAAACTTTCCATGCCATAACTCCGGTAAAAATTGACTTATTGAAACGATATTTAGAGAAAGTGTTCAACATATAAATCTAACTCTTTGCTGTTAAAATGAACAAAATTGGTGAACGGACACGCCCACTTTTTGAACACAGTTCTAAAAAATTTCTTCGTAAAATTGAAATCGCGATATTTCCATAATTGTATAAGTTATATAAATAAGATTTTACACACGTAATAAGCTTTTTAAGCAAAACTAAACTGTATAAAAATTTTGTGGTTTTTGGTGAAGTAGGCGTGGCGCCGCCCACTTTTTAGCATAAAAGCTCTGCTATTTTCAAAAGCGATTGCTTGGAGTTTCAAAAAGGTATTTCAATGAAAGTTAGTGAGATGCTTCCCAATAGTATATAGTATACTCCTGCCAAAAAATTACGCAAATCGGATAGCAAACACGCAAAATATACGGACAAGTAGTTAACACCATACTGCCTTTTTTTTTATTAATTTTTTTTATTTTCATACCTTTCATGAACATGGGGAATGCTATTTATATTTTGTTATTTAGTGATAATTTAATTTACCACTTACAACAGGAGTGTTTTTAATCGAAAACAATCGGTTGTTTTATAACACATTTTCAGGTATTAAAATAGACCTGAGTAAATTAGTATACCAAAACAGATCACTACTAGGTATTTAATGTTCGGTTACACCCGAACTTAGACTTCCTTACTAGTTCTATTTATATTAGATCCATGAAATGGTATTGGATTACATCTTTGCTTATCACTAAAAGGAACAACTTCAATATCATTACACTTTTGGTGTGGATAGGTGTATTCTGCAGCCGAAATAAACCGAACCCTGTTCCACTACATTCTACATACTTCATAGTTAGTTATTTGTTTTTGGTTGTGTCATGTTTTGTTGGTGCAACACATGTCAAACTAACAAATACAATGTTCATACAAAAATATTTGCCACATTCAGCAAATAAACCTAATATAATGAAAAGTGAACAGCGTACAAATATAAAAAGATAAAGCAACACAGCTCTACAAATGTAAGGATATGAGAAAATATTTCATATAAACAAAGGACTCAACTTTGAGATTTCTCGTAACTGAACTCGCAGCATTTTATTTTTGGTTGACGTTGCTGGACTGCAAAAGTAGCTGAAGGTTTGTATTACAAGGTGCAGCATTCAAGATTTATTTGTCGGTTCTCTGACATTACGCTCCAAATTTGCTCTTCAATAAATATTATAATATTTACTAAACTCTTTTAACTAGCGCCAATTAGAAAGACCACGGGATCGCAAATCTTATTCAATTTGTCTTTCCATGAAAGTCGTGAACAGGAGACATAGCCCCATAACATAATAATTACCCTTACTAAACCCCAGTGAAGGCCTCCTTCGGCAAAAATAACACTGAAGTAGAAGCCTGTTCAAGTTATGACACTCCCCTCACAGCCTCATAATTCCAATTCTTTTACTTCGCACTATGGCACTTACGATTACGTCAGGGCACCTTTTAAAATTTCGGTTATTGTCTTCTTTGGATTCCATTTTATTGTTCACAGTTTTTATTACAATTTTGTTGTTTTTATACACATACTTCTACATAAACGTTTGTATGTACTTACTTATATGTTTCGTTTACACTACTGCTCCAATGTACTTTTAATTTTTTAAGAGCAACTCCGTAACAAATCGAAATTAACTTATGCTATGTAAACACAAAAGGCAAAAACATAAATCCACAAACTTCTTAACTGACAATTTACAATCTGTTAGTACTGTTCCTTATAATGTTGCACAAGAAATGTGAGACACTAAATTTACTTACTTGGAGCCGTCTTGGAACACATTTTTAGTAAATGTGAGGGAGTAAGGTGAAATAATCGGATACTCGATACAACGATTCTAGCAAAAGACAACAAAACCCCGTCTAGTCTGTCACGTCCCATTCCGTGAATGAATGCCACAACTAAGCAACTCAAAGTACTGCCAGAGACAAAACAACAACAAGAAAACTCTTCTTCGTATTTTGTGTCGACTTTGGCTTCTTTGCAATCTTTGTACAGAACGCTGTCCTACTTTCGACCATCCACGATATATGAGTGGCTCAGTGCCATCCTTGCCTAAGCCTCAATTTAGTCATTTTCTAATAATTAGTGACAAAGTTAATAGGTAATTAAAAATTAAACAGAGTTTTTAGGAAGATTGGAAACATTTAATTAATTTAATTAATAATTTCGTTCAAATATTAGGGATGTGCAACTTTGGCACTGATAATTTTGAGTATTTCTAGGTAGTATAGCATAATAACTTCATATATGAAATTTCGAGGGTTAGGCAAGGATGGCACTGAGCCACTCATATGTAGCCGACAACAGAGCTTGACATTGGAGAATCCATCAGTTTAAAAAATGCTGAAAGAGATGGATGACGTATGGAGAATGCTATCAGGTTCTGGCCCTAACTAACACCCGATTTCATAACCATCTATTTAGAGTGAACTACATAGGCAGTGCCTTACCAACTCTGCAGTATCGCTTTGATGGAGACGGCACCTTATAGTATTCTGGTGATTCTTAGAAAATTCTCTAAAAACAGCGGCTTAGAAATATTTGAGCTTCAGTTTTTTAAAATCAGTAGAACCGCCTTGCACTCACTTTGTTGTTTGTTTAATTTTCGTATTTATTGCTTTCTTACTAATTGAACTATTCTCTTATTAAATTACATCTGAGTACTTAATTCACTCAGTCTTAAAGCACCTTTTGTGAGCCAATCAAGCGGAAAATGATAAAATAGCATTAATCCATGTATTTTTTTTCAATTTCTATTTTAATGGTTTGCATTTTATTTTTCCACACTTCATTTCCGTCTTGGCTTGGCGTTTAATAACTTGTCCCATTTTAATTTTGTAATGTTCACATTCCCTTTTCCTGTTGCTTATTCAGCTATTTCTTAATTACAGTTATGCATTGAAGATGACCCTTTACGCGTTGCTCAATACACTCAAAAAAATTGTGTACTCTAAAAATAAAGAAAATTGTAAAGCTAGAGAAATTTTTTACCTTCTACAGCTCTCCGTTTTTCATTAATTTTCAAAAGGTTATATAGTGCAAAATCAGCTATTACAAATTAGAAATTGCATTAAGCCGCATAATCAATTAAAATTTTAGAAATTGGTTCCTTTATTTTCTCAATCTTCCAACCTCAATTATAGCTCTAACGCAATTATTTTGATGATAGAACCGTCAGGAAGACAAAAAATAAATGCATGTAGCCAAATGCTCTGCGTCGAAATTTTTTCCATTTTTTTTTTCTTTGAGGAAATGTTTCTTTTCAGTGTATCCACTTCACCTTACATATACACAAAAGCTGTCCCTCAGTCGTGAGAAAACCCATAAAAAAGGTGTGTCTTCACGTTGCGCTTCACTACACTGCTGCACCCTCTTCACTCACATACATAAGTACATATGTACATAATATAGTTGTAGGAGTACATAAGAACAAATTTAACTTGTAATAAAATGCACTCTTTGACGAAGGTGTTTTTTTTCTCAGCTCAAGCAAAGGTCTTACATTGAAAAAATTAAAACATAAATAATTCACTGAAGCGTAACGATTTGCGTACATTTTTACACCGCAGCTCTGCTCCTATCTGATAGCTTTGTACACTTCGGTTTAGTTAAAAATTGCGTAAGTTATCAGAATAGATATAGGATTGGTTTCTTCCACTCCACTGAATTTAGTTAAGCTATATTTTGACTCATGCTGAAGACTAATTCAACTCAAATTATTACTGAGTTGGCAATAAACTTGAGATAACTTTAAGTTCAACTGAGCATTTTCCAATTGTGGGCAAATCAGTAAATTCTAGCTGTAAACCATTATTAATATAGGTCTTTAATTCTAAGTGGAAAAACCAAGGGAGGTCAAGTGACCCACCACCTATGCGTTCCATCTCAGTTGACGCACCCTATTTTAGCTGCCCCTGATTTAGGATCCTCTTTGTTCACTTGCATAACATAGTTCATTTAGCGGATCCATCAAAAATTCACTTCGGTACTTCCCTTTCGTATCGCCATAAACTTTCCTAGAACTTTTCTCTCGAATACTCGACGGTCCATATCATCTCCTTTCGACACTGTCCATGAATTTGAGACGTACATATGTACATCAGGACAGATATAATGAGATACTTATAGGGCGTGATCTTTGTTTGCCGAAAGAGGACTAACCTTACCTTACCTTACTAAGTCCAAAGCAACACTTGTGGGCAAGAGGGATTTTAGCTTGAAGGTCCCAAATAAACCAAGTCCCGCCCAGAATCAAATTTGTAACTATCAACAGGGACGTGGCTGCTTGAAAGCTCTGCTACAACAATCCAATCAAAAGTTCACATGAAATAGAATTCTCGGATGTAGGATTTTCCGAACCCTCTCAAGCCTCCGTAAGGGTATTTGTCACCCGGGCAAATTTTTACTTTTTCTAAAACTTTTTTTTGACCCATTTAAACTAGGATATTGAGACTTAGTGGCTTTGCTATGATATATTACACTTCCTCTCCCACCTACATTACCTCTTGTGGGTCTATATGTGGGTCTATAATTTAATCATTCTCTGCGTCTTTCATTTCCAACCTTTTGCTTCTCCTCCAAATTAAATTCCAACTCGAGGCTCAATTTCTACTATTTCTTTTTCACCTATTTTTACTCCAAATAAGATTTCCTTTTTTCTTTCTCTACATCTTTTTACTCCTTTCCCTTCTCTTTGCCCCTATTTCCCCCCATCTTTCAAAACTGTTTAGAGTCTACACTGCATCTAGTGACCATGTGGAATTGGTCTAAAAATTTAACATTCATTTTTATTTGTAAGATATTTAAAAGAGCTTTAAGCTTTAAACGTCAAGCTCATTACCTACATCCGCGTTCAATGCCCTTTGAACTTTGTATATGCAGTTAGCTCCAATGCCACGTATACTTACATACATTCATACATACATATATCCATATTTTGCATTTAATTTTTTATAAAAGTTGATACACACCAGCCCGCGCCTTTGCTTGCTCTCAATTTTCTTCCCCACCGACTTTTTTAATTTCTCTAACATCTCTATTGCTTTTTATTACAATGCTTCAACACCTGCGTCTGTGCACTTTGTTTGAGTTAAATAAAAATTAGCTTAAAAAACCTGATAAAAATTCCACGCCAATGCTTTCGTAGTTCTTGCAACCTCTTCCTGTAAGTTAGCTCACGGCAGTGTCGGCTTTGTTTTTGTGCAAACCATCTGCATTCATAGAAACAATTGCGAGGGCATTAGACAGTGTCACAAAATTTTTTATTTTTTCCAAAAACAAAATTATTATTATTTTCTTAAATAATTGCTTACCATGGAAATTGTATAAATGTCATTCAATAGTTATTCCCCAGGACTCGTTATTTGTGAAAGAATTTCTCATTGAACGGCAATTTATTATACTTCTGGACATCATTGAAGGAGGAGGAAAATATAACAACCTAAAGCATTTCCGGAAGACTAAGACTCATATAAACTATTGAGTAACTAAAATATATTGAAACAATACAGCCTATGTGTACTATTTAACTTTGACCTCTCTAACGAGATCAAGTTATGAATTGGAACGCAGCATGAGAACTGCACCTAACAATTTGTAGAAAAAACTACAAGCAGCAAACCACAACTAAAAATAAAAAAATGTCCGAAGCTTTCTTTTTGCAGATCCAAAGTTATCATCTGTAAATGGAGCTTAAACAATTTCATGTCCTTATTTTACTGAAACCTCCAAACGTGTATTGCAGAAAAAAGGAGCTAAAATTTGCCATCCGAAGCGGTCTTATATGCATACAAAAACATAGATACTAGTACATACATATATTTTCCATTGAGTTTTTAGCTATTCTGCACATTTTTAAAAGCTCATTTCTTTCTGCGCTGCTCGTAACAATTTTGTTCAGTTTTTTACAACAATGCTGGTCGAATTCAATGGCTGCATTGAGAGCCTCGCTTGTCTAAAAACTTACGTTATTAACATCTAAAGATATATATTTTTTCAAGCAGACTTAAATAACTAAATATAAGCATTTTCTGAGATCAGTACCATAGTATATTATGGCTTAATTTTTCTTATTCACTTGGCTTAGGGGTACATAAGGTAGACATTCAGCCAGCATAATAATATTATAAATACATCCATCTACTCATCAATCAATAGATATCATCATCTTCATGCGAAAGAACAACAATTCGTTTAACTTATCTAATTTTATACATTTATCCTTTAATATTATATATTGTTTATACACAACACTGTGAATTCCATATTAATATATTGGTTGGTTAGTCTGCTGATATGCTAAACAGCCCTTCTGTTCTCTTTCTATCCAATTTTGCTTGGTATCCGAATCATAACTATGTACCTATTTCGTATGGCGGTTTTCCTGACCCTGCTATGGAAGGCTCTTTTGATTTTTGAAAGAGTATGATTATCCTTAAACGCCTCTGAAATTTGGGGTTCCGTAAATATTCCGTATCCAGTGATTCATGCTAGCGTGATGATGACTTCTACCATTTGTGTGGTGCTTGCTTAAAACGCAACGTATCAGGATCTTATGTTTCTTGCCGACTCCGAATAGTGCCAGCCAATGTAATTGAATTATTTCGGAGATTCTAAAGACAATGAGTTCAAGTGCCTTTCAAACACACAACTTCTGACACATATTGCTACAAACTTATCTGCTTAACTAGGTGCAGTGAAATAACTCCCATGAAATAACTCCCAATGAAGTAAGTCCCAAAAAATGAAATAACTCCCAATTTCCAAATATTATGAAATAACTCCCAAAGATATTTTATTGGGGATTATTTCATTTGGGAGTTATTTCATCATGAAATAATTCCCAGTTAAAATTATGAAATAAGTCCCAATGAATTGGGAGCTATTTCATAGTGAAATAAGTCCCAACTTGCATGGAAAATATTTGGGAATTATTTCATTTTTTTGTTGGGAGTTATTTCATTTGGGAGTTATTTCACTGCACCGCTTAACTATAGTTAAGTTCTCGCATTCTACTTGTTTATGCCTAGTTGACATATGGTGAATACCCTTTATTGTCAAAAGGATGTAAAGTTAAATCTCCATTTAAAGCACTTAAACTATTGCGTAAACATAAATGAACGACAAGGAGGTTTAACAAAAGTTCGTTGAAGTCAAATTAATAATGCAAACAATGTTAGCTTTTCTCATGACTTTCGTCTCAACGAGAAGTTTTGCCCACCAAAGCTATACACAAGCATTGTCACAGTTCAAGAAGTACACCTCTATGAACTGCTGATCAAGTTATTCCACAAAGCAGCTGGAGGCAAAAAAAGTGGCGACCATCACTGTCCTATATATATTTACGTCTAACAGAACAATTTTTCATTTCAGCTTTTTTAATTCTTCCTCAAAACTTTTCATCCAAACGGACATCAATCAAGCCCCCCCTATGTGTAGCAAAGCTCAAATGGTTAGCAATAGTAATATGTTTTCAAAGGACGACCGCAAGTTATAACGTTATTCAACCCTCATTAAAGCTAAATGACATCCTTTTTTAAATCAACGCCATTAGAGTTGTACGCTGGTAGGAGCTTAAATGACTCATGAGTCAAATTTTTTGCTTGCACCCATTATATTGCTAAGTTCCCTGCAGCCAAAGCAACTAGTTATGAACTAATTCGAAACTATGGTGAGCACTAAGTTAAACTAGGCAGCCAACTGGGTATTTTGCGATGTCAGTTGTCAGACTTCCGTCAGTCACATATCCATCTCGAAGTAGTTCAAAACAGGCTAAAAAATCATACTACGCCCACATAGGAATTGTCACAGGTTTGAACTCTGGTGCTTGAAACAGAACTTTTAAAAGTTAAAAGATGAAAAGGAAGAACGAAGTATGTAAAAATTCTGGGCTTATTTTAAGATGCATAGAACACACCCCATTTATCGAAACTATCGATTATATGATAGCTACTATATATTTCCCTACGTCCTAATGGTAGCCACAATAAATATAGATATTATATGACAAAATTTAAGTAGCTTGTGAGTAATTTTTGTAGACAAAAGGGACCAAGTTACAAACAGTTTAACATTTTCTTCTGATCAAAGTAATAGCAAAATCTTATAGGGGTAGAGCTATCTTGGCTGGGAAGAGCCTTTGACACTGGGCTACTCCCACTTTCCCGGTAGAGAAAATGTGTCTAGCTTGGATCGAAAGATAAACCACTTAAAGAAATCGGCGAAGGCCTCAGTGGATTTTATTGGCGCTTATAGTGGCACAGACTCGAAAAAGGTTTATCCGTTCAGATGACTTGCTTCTTTCTAGCTTTCACGTTATGATAGTTGGAGAAATGGTATATATATGTTTAAGCTTCTGGGAGAAGGGATAAGATAAAGCCAATTTCGGCGACTTTTTCAACATAAATATTAGCTGCCATTACAGATTCCATTATAATTTATCTCAAGAAATGGTGATACATTTTGAAAGCCTAGTCGGTAGTGCTCCACTATTAGAAGCTAGACAATTTCTTTTGTTTTTTTTCCATTTGCGCACGCTTTTTATAATTCGCAACCAGCTTATGAAATGTTCTGAAGATATAGTTTATTGCTGCATAACCCAAATGGGGTTTTTCCAATCAAAAATGACGAGGCCATCTCGCGCTTTTATCTCAGAGCCTCCAGTGTCATCCCCAACGAAAAAATACAAGACGTAACAGGTGCTCTGCACCCTCCCAGTTCTATATAGAACAAATAAATTAAATTAAATAATAAAATAATAATTTTCCAATAGATCGTCCCCAGTAACAAATGCTTCGCACACCCCCGATCTACTCTAAATAAATAAAAACAAATATATTAAATCTCAAGAAAAATTTTTTTAAAAGCTGCTCGCTCCCTCAAAGCTTAGACAGATTTTATGAAAAATAGTAGATCAAAACATAAAAGCTTATAAAGCTTAATGAAAACTAAGAAATTACTTAAAATTTTTAAGTTAAAATAATTCCACTAATTTAAAGTTATTTAATTTCCTCTTTAAAATATTTTATTTATCGTCCAAGTACTTTCATACTTTTGCTAAACTCGTTCTCGTACTTACCATAAAGTCAGGCGCTTTCCGTCAAATTTTCTAGTAGTTAGCACAGCCTGTTGCAACTGTTGCTCTAACAATCTATGTACAACAACTTAGCTCCACTTGAAACTTTCAAGTCAATTACATTTGTTGCCTGTGTCCACATCCACTGCTAGTGACATTAGCTGTAGGAGCCGGTTTCATCCCTGCGCTGGCTATTCGTAACCACAACAGCGTCAACTTTGTCATTGGCCATGTCACAGCTGTGATGTACTACATCTTAGTTGTTGCTGCTATTGTTGTAAGTGGATTTAGGTAGACTTAGTGTTGCCTGTTTGGATGGCATGTCATCTCAAACATAAACAAATGAATTCTATGCATTTCATAGTAGGAATGGTGCAGTAAAGGGTGCATGAAATGGAGAGATGAAGCATGAAGCTTATTTTGAGATTGTCATCTACTATGACCACGTCCTTCAAACTTCGTTGAGGAAACCACAATTTCGTTAGTTTGTTATTTCGTATCCATTTCACTTTGAAACCAATTTGGTCTCCCACACCTCGAATACTTTTCTCAGAGGATTTGTATGCATCAGCTGGAGGCAAATTTTTTTTTGTTTGTTTGTGAGATTGATGTTAAAAGCTGGAGAATTATTCCAAATAAACAAAGACAATTACTTACTTTGAGGGTCATCTACCAGTGATGGAGTATTTGAACAAATTGTTTTTTTTTTTTAAGACAATGTTAAATAAATGAATTTCAGTATGGAATGTTTAGTTTCTGCAGGAAGATGCGGTAAAGCAAAAAGAATAGTATTCTTTTATTTCTGTTTCATTTAGAGTCATGAACATTTTAATAACAAAATATTTTTTCAAACGCCGTGATAGTAATTACACTGGTTCACAAATTTGAACTTATTTTGTCCACCAGTGACGCGAATATAAAATTCGTATGTAAAACCACACCGTGATTCCAATAATCGAGGTTAGTTTTGGTTTTGTAGTACAGTCTGCAGGAAGATGCGGTCAAGCAAATATAATATTAGGGTGAGGCCATCTCAAGTGAGCTCGCATTTACCAAGTGTTCGAATAACCAAAAAAAAAATTTTCACATTAAAGCCTTATAAAAGGATAGGAAATCCTGTTAATTTTTTTCTCAAAATTTGTTACCGTTAAATATTTATAACCAATTGAATTTTGTCGCATTAAATCGGTCAAAAAATGTTTTCTCAGAAACTACTGAACCGATTTTAATAATTTTTTTTTTGACATTTATAAAACAATGCACTTTAATTTTGAATTTTTTTTTTTATATACAATCAAATTTTTTTTTGTTAAATAACATTAATTGTTATAAACAAATTATTATATAACTAACTTGTGCGCCTCTGAAAAAAAATTAAATAACATTAAATTATGTGGTATTCAATTATACTTTTATTTCTGAAAAAAAAAAATGGGGGCCCAGCAATAGTTTCCTTATAATAACGTTATATGTGCAAGTGCATTCGCTGCTTCTCATACTACACTTCGCATATTATGAAAATTTTTCTATACTACTTATTACGTTTATCTTGTCAGTAGCTGAAATATGGTGATTGCTTACATGTTATTTTTTTGATGACTATAAATAATATATATATATTAAAAAAAAAAAAAAAAAAAAAAAATTTCATAATATGCGAAGTGTAGTATGAGAAGCAGCGAATGCACTTGCACATATAACGTTATTATAAGGAAACTATTGCTGGGCCCCCATTTTTTTTTTCAGAAATAAAAATATAATTGAATACCACATAATTTAATGTTATTTAATTTTTTTTCAGAGGCGCACAAGTTAGTTATATAATAATTTGTTTATAACAATTAATGTTATTTAACAAAAAAAAATTTATTTGTATATTAAAAATAAATTCAAAATTAAAGTGCATTGTTTTATAAATGTCAAAAAAAAAATTATTAAAATCGGTTCAGTAGTTTCTGAGAAAACAATTTTTGACCGATTTAATGCGACAAAATTCAATTGGTTATAAATATTTAACGGTAACAAATTTTGAGAAAAAAATTAACAGGATTTCCTATCCTTCTATAAGGCTTTAATGTGAAAATTTTTTTTTTTGGTTATTCGAACACTTGGTAAATGCAATGCTCACTTGAGATGGCCTCACCCATTATGCTTTTATTTCTGTTTCATTTAGAGTCATGGACATTTTAATAACAAAATGTTTTTTCAAACGCCTTGATAGTAGATAATTACACTGGTCTACAAATTAGAACTTTTTTTCCACCAGAGACGCGCATATGAAATTCGTATGTAAAATCACACCGTGATTCCGATAATCGAGGTTAGTTTTGATTTTGTGGTACCGTTTTTGAGATATTTACGATTAACCGCTATGAAGTTTGGTGTTCCAATGGTGTGGACTGAACCCCTCAACCACGACCAGTGCTAATTTTGCATGATAGACCTTAAAAGGTCTATAAACAAGCGCAAATCATCCATTTTATTTTATAATTTTATTGCTTCAAATAAACCTTCTTGGTCACTGTCTGAATTATCTGCTTCTGAGTCACTTTCGCTTGAGGCTTCATAACTAGAAGGCGGCCTAGGTATGTGAAAGGTATGGTCATGTAGTTTTTGTTTTTTAGCTGATGCCACATTTGGATAACTTATTAATTTTTTTTTTTCTCATTTTACCTTTATCACGCAAAAATAGCACTGGTCGTCATTAAAGGGTTCAGTCCACATCATTGGAACACCAAACTTCATGTTATGACCTTTACCCAATGCTCATCTCATTAAAGTTAATCTACAGGAAGCGCAAATAAAATTAGGTGTCCAAGATCTATCGAGATTTTTTACACAGAAACCGAACAAATGAAAGTCATATTCGGAATCAGGAAAAAAATTGTACCTTAAGAGCGGCCTATTTTATTCTTGGAGACTAAAATTGATAAAAATTTCTTGAGTAGTGTTATCAAGACATCTATGTTATGTCGTTATAAAAAATTGATTATATTAGACTTTGAAGGATGAACTATTAGAGAAGCCAACTCATCGTCAAAACATTCTTCTTGTTAAGTAGCAACACTGGTTTCTGGGGAAATCACAAATTCATATTTCAAACCGTTCCAACTGACTTCTATGATTGAATTTATAACCTTGTTACTTGCATATATAGGCATCAATTAAAAACATTTACAGGCGCTGTACTCTTATGAGAACAGAAATGCTTTCAGAACAATCAATGCCTAAATATATTATTCTTGGGAAAAGTTCTATGTTCTAATTTTAAGAATAACTCATCCAAATTGACACATTTCGTATGGGACAGAAATATATGTATGTATATTTTCGAGTCATGTAGTTAAATTTTAATGCGACTAATTTTGTGGAACATTTGCATAGTGTATTACTGATCATTGATGTAACTTTGTAGCAAACGATGATGAAAGCATTGCGTATCCCAAATGTCCTGTAATATTTGTCGTCCCTTGTGAAAAGACACACGTATTTCATAAATGCTTAAGTACTGTAAATAACATTAAGTTTTCACACCAAGAAAAGTTAACAAAAATACATATTTCATTTTACAGGAAAATTCATTGATTCGTTCTAAGAATCAACATTGATGGATGACAATAAAGATGATATTACTTTAAATTTTCAGATCTCAATATATCACTCATATTTATTATTTTCTGACCAATTATGAACTGCACATACAGATAATATCAATTTAAAAATATAGAGGAAGCTTTAATATATTAATATCAGTACGAATATTGAGCTTTCATAACATTTCAACAGAAACTAGTAGGACTGATGCCACAATCACATACCAACAAGTAGTCTTGAAATTTTTTTAAAACAAAAAAGTTTAACAGAGAAATTCATCTTCATAAAAGGTAGACGAAACAATTGAAATTATAAATTGTCAAAATTTATGGTAACGAAATGCCATCGCACCGGAAGGAATGAACTTATTTTCTCAATGCGGATAGAACAGTGCAATTGTGTTTGTTGTTGTTTAATCAACTGCTTTGTTACAGTTTGAACTTTCGTGATTATCCACAATATTGTAGGTTACATGCAAACATACATAGCAAAGTCCTACAATCCCGAATATTTTTACATAACCAAATGTGCCGGGACTAAAACTCTAATATTCGTAAACTTCTATTTCAATTATGGAAATATTTTTTGGCAGAATTTGTTAGTCTTTTTAAGTGGGAAGTGTAGGTGCAGTGAAATAACGACCATGGGCATTATTTCCCACTCAAAAAGGAAATTACGCCCATGGGCCTTATTTCCTTTTTAAAAAGGAAATAAAGCCCATGGGTGTTATCACCTTTTGCTGATGGGTGTTATTTCCTTTTTCGAAGAGAAATAAAGCCCACGGACGTTAAAAACGAATTAAAACAAGCTGATTCAAGAATTAAGTATATGGTTTTCTTTATTTCAATAAATTTGAACATATTTGTTATGTTTTTATAAGGCGGGGTGCAATATCGCCTTGTGAAATAAGCCCTTTAAGGCCTTATTACACTATTGAAAGTGAAATAAGGCCTTTATTTCAAAAAAGGCTTTATTACACTTCGAAAGAGAAATAAAGTCTTAAAGGCCTTATTGCTCTTTCATTTTTTTTAATGAAACAATAATATTCTAATTCTTTTTGTATTTTATTGAATAGTTACACACAAATTTCACGTTAACCAAAGTGGGAAACGTGGCACGCGGAAGGACATCACCGTGGCGGTAGCCACGGCTATGGCACACACCCGGAGTTGGAATGGCGTAGCCCAGGGTTATTTTTTGAAGCGCGGCCGAAGGCCGCCTACGCGGAAAGGTGTTCTGCACCTAAAAATCGTGGATCGGGCCTCCGTAACTATAATCCGAAGGGGGAAAAGCAATATTTTGTTTCTGTGAAAAGTTATTAGTGAAAAACCGAAAATTGTCCGGGGTCAGATCCCCAATTCGGGGCCCCATCCACGTTTTTTATGTGCAGGACACCTTTCCGCGTAGGCGGCCTTCGGCCGCGCTTCAAAAAATAACCCTGGGCTACGCCATTCCAACTCCGGGTGTGTGCCATAGCCGTGGCTACCGCCACGGTGATGTCTTTCCGCGTGCCACGTTTCCCACTCTTTTCTCACAGGGTAATTTGTGAAACAAATGCTAATCAATAGTTCGTGTTGCTCGCGTAAAATCCTATGGGCGTTATTTCTCTTTTAAAAAGGAAATAAGAGCCATGGGCTTTATTTCTTTTTGCAGATGGGCGATATTTCCATTTAAAAAGGAAATAAGGCCCATGGGCGTTATTTCCTTTTTGAATGGGAAATAACGTCCATGGGCGTTATTTCCTTGGGCGTTATTTCACTGCACCGGAAGTGTACTGTAAAAGTCGGTGTTTCAACTGAGTTAGACTATCTAGTGCTGAGCTAAATGAATTTCGAATTTCAGTTAATCGATGTTTACTTTTTTTTTTGTTGATAGCCTAGTACCAAAGAACCAACAAAACATTTTTTAGGTTATGAGTCCCGTCATATCCGTGCAAATAATATTACGGTATTGAACGCTAATGCATATACTTTTGTTGTATGCTAGTACTTTGCTTAAAACTTTTATAATAGATGAGCTGATTTTGTTTGTGTTACTAGTCGTTACATTCATGCCAAGTGGGAAATAAGTAGTGGTTTTTCTTGTATCGCAAATGGCAGTTGTTCAGTTATTTACCCGCCACGATAGATACATAGATATTATTCATAATACAGATTTGATAAATTTATTGGTTGAACATTTAACGTATTTTTCATGAAAATACTTTGCAAGCGCAATTTACCTACAGTTGCATACAAACAAAGTTACATTAATAACACAATAACAATGTTTAAGTAGAAAGCTATTTGTGCTACATGGCGTATGAGTTATGTGTATCACTAGCGTAGAGAGATTTAATAAAGTCACTGTTTGCAGTTTTAAATTAAAATATATTGAGAAAGAAAAATATTAAATGTATTTATGCACCTGTTACTCAGCTTTAACATTCTTAGAACTCAGAGTTTCAGGCAGCTATTTTTCCTAACATTTTTTTAACATGGAAGCTGCGGTTTGGTAAGCCAGAGTTCAACCAGAACCCCACGGTGGCTCGCCATTTCCCATTGACGGGTTATGTGCTGGGTTTGTGTCTTTTTTCGTAACGCCCCCTTTATGTGATGATGATAATGATTTAAAGGTTTTGATCACAGGATTTTCTTGGAATCCTCATTACTTTTAAGGGTAGTTAGGTATCAATACATGGTTTGTTATTGATGTACCTCTTAGCTCACAAAAAAGCTCTGCAGGAACTGCGATGAAGAGTCAACTACAGCGGTCAATCCAAAAAAAAATATATCTAAGTATTGCTCGAAGTGGAAAGAGATTGCATCGTCTTGTACTGTCGTTCAGTACCGGAGACAATCTCTGGTCTTACATGCTGGAAATGCAGTCTTCACGATATAATATCTCCCAACAAGATTGTAATCGACTTCGCCTCGGCTCCAAATACGGTCAACTGTAGTGCCTGGTTTGAACATTAAATAATTCACTAAGCCAACTGACTGCCCTTTGATCAAAAACTAGATATCAAACGAGAACAATAGAGGGGAAATTTTAGGGCCTCTTCTCATTAATGACAAACTGCACGACGATTTATTCAAACACGGAGGTTAAGAGTTGTTGGCCGTCGGACGCATGTCTCCAGATAGGAGGATTTTAATATTCCACTAAAGGCCGAATCCTGTCGTCTGCTTCATTATTTGGCTTCAGACCTGATAAGTCTACGTTTGAGCAGATCTTCACGATAGGGAAATTCCTGAAGAATAGCCATGATAAGAGGAAGTGCAGGATGAAAAGGAGTGAACTGTTTTGTTTTAAGTTTAGACTCGACTTTTCGACGAAAATGCTTTCTAAACTATTAAGGCTTTGAACTGAGTATGGATATGAGTAACGAAGAAGTGCCAAAAGAAGGTGAGTTTGCGCTTGAATTTTGAGAGAAAATTTGTTCAGAAGATTTAGGGTCCATCTATAAATATGAGCTGTGAGAATGAACAGACTTCCGAAGCAGACATAAAATTGGTGTACAATCACTTGGCTTCTCTGGGTATTTTCCACTTAAGCCATTTATCGCTAGAACATGTTCTGGAATTGCCAAAATAGCCTAATGAATTATGATAGGTAATGAATTTGCTTGGAGTACTTTTCCCTAACCTAAGATATGCTAAATACTAATAACCGCAATGAATAATTTCCAAAGAAAATCCGAATTAACATAACGCCATAAGTAAGATCAATACATACAAACATATATTCTTCTTCCTCATGGTGCTTTATTTAAAGTAAAATGTTGACCAGAGATTTGGATTCCTATTAAATTTCATAAAGCTCATAAATTGAAAATTAATTTCCAGATAAAATGTTGCCGTACGGATTCAAAGCTGGATGAAGGAATGGCTGCACAATAATCCTTAACTAAATACTTGTTGGCAAGAAAAAGGAAAATAGAAAAACGGTGTAAAATTGAAATGACGGTGTAAAACACAGCAGCCAACACGTACCAACATAGCGACTAATGCAACACGTACAAACAGCCAAATACAAACAAACAAAAATGGCAATCGCACAAATAAATTCAAATCTGAAATTTGCGCGTTCATACTTTTGGTTGGTAATCGCATGCTGAGAGTAAAAGTTCTGTTGTATTTGCCTGCCATAGCAACTGGTGAGAAAACCTGCTGTTACTACAAGTAAAACAACAACTACTCCAACTACAACAATCCATACATTCTATGAGTAGCAGCAAGACTTTCACAAAAATTTGCAAAGAAAGAAAGCGCACAATGGCGAAGCAACAAACTTGCACCGACTGATATCTTCCTACTTTGGCTGGACGCAACTGGAATGTGGGCTTGTAGTTGTTGTTGTTAAATTGACTGCAACCTGCTGCTGTAAGTAATGGCAGCCACTACTCTTATCTAACTATTCACGCTTCCGTTTGGTTGTTTGATGGCACAGCACTCTTGCTGAAAACGATGCTGCTATTTGTTGTTGTTGTTGTTGTTGTGGTCCCTGTATTTGCCATTGTAGTTGCTGTGCACGATGAGTTGCTGTTGCTTGTTCTACTGTCAAATTGCCACTGTTGTTTTTGTTGTTGTTGTCTTCCTGGATTATGTTTTGATAATCGAATTTGTGCAAACCAGTGGAAGCGCAAATTTTCCTGAGCTACTGCAACACACACACACACATACACCGTTACACACACACTTGCATACACCGTTACACACACAAACATATTTACATGCATATCAAGCACGCGAAATTAAGCAGCCAACATTTACATCTCCAACCGCGCCCCCCATTAACAAGGTTCAATTAAAGTTCAGAGTAGTGCGAAATGAGTGTAGCCAACAATGCTATGAACAACAGCAACAACAACGGTAAACAACAGCAATGAAAAATTACTTATAAGATGGCATCATAATAATAGTTGTATTTATGTATGTATGTATATGTGTGCGTCTGCGTGTGTGCGCTTATATCCTCTTAAGTGTTCGTCATTCAAGTGGTATCTTTGTCCTATCAAGACGCGTCTCTCCTTTCTGTGTTGGCGGCACTTAATTGGCCAAAGTGGCTGCCGATGCTGTCAGCCATTTATGCCAAGGTAGTCTACTTGTCAGACGCTTATTAATTTCTTCCACTCATCCTCTAGCCTTCATTATTCATATAGTACTTGCATTGCTTTTATAGAGTTGGTTGAAGAATCGCGTTGCGTTGTCGTTTTCTGTGGAGGTGTTGTGCCAGCAAAGTTACTTTAAGGGGAGTTTAGTGGTTTTGTACTGTGTGCTTCATGTTTCGGCTTCTTTAACCAGCAGAAATTCAGTAAAATGGTGAGTTGATATGAACGTCGCCCTTTTTAATTATTCTTAAATAGAGTGGCCAATGATTTAGTCGTCAATAATGTGAATTTCTCAATTTCAAAAAACATGATAATATGGCTTGATAGCTAATTAGTGATCGTGTGTTCATGTATGTATATCCACTACTCCACTTTTGGGCTTTAGCGCGATTTTTATTCCAAATTTTCATTTTATAAAATGATGTGATTTTTAAAATTATTTAAAATCACCCCGAAAATTTGAAATGAAAAATTTGCGGAATAAAATAAAAATTTGGAAATAAAATTCGCGATATTTTTTATTACAAATTTTCACCTGCAGCGATTTTTTAAAGAATGTTGAACATCACAATATTGAATATTTTAAATCAAAATCATATTCTAAAATTTATTTGATAAATTTAGGAAGTTATCGGTAGTATAAAGTGAGAATTTGAAGATAAACAATCACGCGACGTAAAATATGATAATTAAATATTTGAAAGAGAAAGTGTCAATTGACGTTATTTCCACCTGGACCTGGAAGAGTGTGTGAACAGGGAAAGCGAGACGACCTTCACAGAATCAAAAATAGGGAAAGAAATTCGTTACTTCAAAAATAAAAAAAATCTTTGGAATTCGTAGGAGGTCAGCGAATGACGGAAAGTTTTTTAAAAGAAGAAATTAGAAGGACGTACTATTCTGAAGCACAGAGCTTGTAAGCACGAAAGACATAAGAATTATTGAAACCTCGATGCAGACAACACTTATCAACCAAGGCCTGAGGAAGGTTTCCCGGATGTGCAAGAAAAAAACTGTCGCCTTCATGAAAAAATACCACAATGGGTGAGGAGCTCGAGATGAATCTGAAAAATATATATACAATTGCAACCAAAACTCTTAACGGAAATTTTTTTCACGGTATTGAATGCGGAAGGCTAAGAACCACATAAATTAATGAAAGATTATCTATGTAAGTGTCATCGAGCGTTTATGCTGAAGTGCATGTCACACATCCCTGCCCAGAAGCAAGAAAGCACAACAGCTACAACTAAAAAGTATAAAAACTTGAACTGATAGAACTCAACTTTTTTGCCAAGCGAAAAACCTAAGTGTTTGGGCTCTAGTAAGCTTAGGCTTAAAGAAGGTATGAAATGCCTGGGTGAATTCTTTTGAGAAGTGGGAAAAGCTCAGTCAGTATGGTAACGAGCTCAATCTGCATATTTCACAACGAAATTTCTCACGGTTGGTATTTATTGTTAATTAAGATGTACTTATGGTGAAATTCATAAAATCTACACATCCAAACAAAGCCCTCTCTTCACTTGTTTTAAGTAGCTTTGGGTAAATAAATAAACTTATCCGCTGATTTAAGCACTTCATGTCCTTGAACAATCAGCTCTACCAGATGTTAAACAATAAGAACAAAAACAAAACACAACGTAAGCAATTATCTCACAAAAATGTCAAAACTTTAAATTGTTCACGTCTTCAACACAAATTCCGAGTCTTATATTTAGCTTCCCAGACGCTGATGTGCCTTACCTGCTCTGATTGTGTACATCCATCTGTAGTAGATCTTCAGACGCTTACATACGTTTCGCACCCTCTGCAGGCAAAAAGTATAAGCGGTAAGGAAATGATGACATTTTGTAGAGTTCTCTTAACAAAGTTTAATGCTTTCGGGCCGAGTAACAGTGTTCCAGAGACAAGCATTATTAACATGCAGTTTGAACGCAGGACTACCCGAAATGTAGGTTAGGTTGACTTCCTTTCCGTGCATACCCGGCTGTCGCGGGATCGATTTGCTATGACCAGTAGAACCTTCTAGGTCAGTGGTGGCCAAACGACCACATGCGCAATTTTGCTTGTATGTGTGCCAGAGAGAGCTCAGCGCTATGCTTACTTGATAAATGTAAGCAAAATTGATCGGTCACTCTCCCGAACTTCGCCACACGACTTCATTGATACTATGCGTGTGATGGCATCGACGTCGGCAGCAAAAGGTAGCCTATGCACGCGTGCATTGATATTTTAATTCTGGTCACCACTGTTCTAGGTCCATAGGCTTCCCCCTTCGGAGTAATGAGAAGTAAGAGGCATTCGCAAATAAACCATAAAGTTGCACGTCCTTTTCTATTTGCATTTTAGACGCCTCTTAAGACAGGTATGCCTAACCACAACCATAGAGCATGGTCTCCAAAATACCTGCTTTCCCGTATATGTTGTAGTCCCTAGACCGTACTGCATTAAATCTATATTTTCCTCAGAGCTTTTGTGGACTGGAAGGAATTTTCTCTGTAAGTAGAAATTAATAATAATGTCGCTTCTATTTTTTTCGCGCTAAGGGCTAAGACGCATGCATTTTATCGCCTAATCCGCGTAAATTGTATGTATGTACATACATATGTATGCATGTGCGTGATTGTATGCTTGTACTAGATCCTATCTCACCGCTGCTACTACTAAACACACGTCGACAACGACAACGACGGCGACAACTTGAGTAATCAAAAGCTGCTGCATGGCTTCAAAGCCCTAAGTGAGCGTTGCATCACCAAAAGGAGCATTGATGAAAGTGACAGATATGTATGCCTTTTGGCTGTTATATTTGCCAACGCTAGTCAGAATCTTTCGTGTTATCCTGCGTACCACGAGCAGCTGCTTAGAATCGGCACAGCTGGTGAGTTCAACGTGTAGCTCCACGTCGTCAATTGCGTGTTAGGTATAACACACCAAAGTAGACAGAAGTTAGACTAGTTTACAGACTTGACGTATCCAAAGCTTCGGGAGAGTAGATATACAGTGCTGATGGTACATCAAAGTTTATAGAGGCAATGTTGAGTAAGTTTATCTGCGCTTTCTGCAGTTTACTCGTATACAATGTTGAACTCTTTTTTGTAAAGTTCCCATCAACAGTAGGTACAATGTATCTCATGCGTACCCATTCTTACCTTAATGATAGACTTCCGTCATACATTTTTTGCTGAAATGGTACAAACGTAATCCCTAAGTCCAGAACCAGCTCTCTAAAAATGAGACAACCATCTCTACGAGTGCTGGTGTTTAAATTTCGTTGACCTTTATGAGATCTGAACTGGGGAGAGAACCTTATACTAGTACTAGTAGGTTTTGCAGTAGTGCATTGGATGTACACTCCTACATAAACTATTGGGTATGATGGGAATTTTGTAGAAATTCGATAGTTGCCGCTGATATAACAAGAAAAAGACGGTAGACATTTCTGTCACTTGTGAGCATAGATACATCTGTACATATGTCATGTAAGTGTGGAAAATTAAGGTAGTATCACGCCAAATTTTCTCACGTCTCGTTGACAGCCATTTCGAGGCTTTGGCTTCCGTCATCTTTATCCGTAGATAAAATTGCGACGAAGATTTTTACACGTGCTACAAACATACATACATAAGCAACCTGCAAAAAAATGTGAGTAGTTTACGATCAATCCGGGATATAGAGGCTCCTTTCACTGATGCCAGTTTACTTTTTTAGGC
Organism: Sphenella marginata; assembly: GCA_951509765.1. NCBI lineage: Eukaryota > Metazoa > Arthropoda > Insecta > Diptera > Tephritidae > Sphenella > Sphenella marginata. The sequence continues at coordinate 26,568,512 of OX608080.1, read as the reverse complement.
CTGTGGAAGTAAAATATTAATAATACCCTCGGGCAGGTCCATTTCTACCCCCATGAGTATGCTACATAAATTAAGATTTATTTAATAGCAAAGTGTAAAGTGAATATCGGAAAAATAGGTAACCAACAAAAAATGTTGTTGCTAACCTCTAAGGACAGTGCCGTAATTAATCCCTCCAGTTTACGTGGGGTATATTTATTTGAACTATGGGGTATATTGATTTCAACTATGCACTGATCTCAACTATGGCCATTGGTATACATTGTGGGGTACTCTCTTTAAAGGTTAGTCACACAATTTTTTGTTGGTTACTTGTTCTTTTTTTTTTTTGTTGTTCACATTACCCTTTACTGTTATTTCGCGCTTATCTCTATCCTTTGGCCATTGGTGTTATTGATGTGACGGCGACGAGATGCGCATACAGGAATTGTCACAAATTAAGGATATTTTGTTCTGTGGGGCGCGTGTCTACTTTCAAATGCGCCAATCCACCGAATATTTATCTCTTTGTTCACCTGGTCATCTGGATTTAAAATATTATTATAAGTCTGTACAGAGAGGCAGTCTAACTTCATGTACAAATGAATACAAAATTCTCTGCTCAATCCACAAAAACGGCCCCAACTATACCCAAATCAGTGTCTTTAGTATTGCATGTACGGTTCTCTCTCTCATAGAACATTCTCAAACCAAAGGGATAACTTCAGCCTATACAAAGAGATCAAAACTAGTATTGGTTGCATGCTCCTTTGCGACACGCGTTTTTTGCAGGGTATTTTCAAATATACTTCCAGCTGAACAAAATTTTCGGATAATCTATTTGGCTAATAAGTCAAACTTTAAGCCTAGTTGGCGTTTGGCTGAATGGATTATACGAATGCTAGTCTCATGTTGGGTTAAAGTATACCAAATCATATTAAACATGTTGCTTACTTTTAGGCGCATTTATAATTTGTGTATCTAAACTAGTTATTTGTTGAGCAACATTGATGCTGAACCTTTTGTTTATTGATATTGCTACGTATTTGAAAAAACAAAACACTACAGCGAAATTTATCATTTCGACAGCTTGAAGAATTTATGTGAGAAGATAAAATTAATAAATGATTTATATTGGAATGATTTTCTGTATTGCAATAGTCGCTCCTCTGCTGTTGTCAGCTGGTAATCTGTTTCGAACAGCGGAAGTTCAAAGAGCTTTGAAGTCTCCTAAATATTACATATCTACTGCCTCCCATATTTCATTTCTGTCTAGAACTTTGGCTGTAGCTATATGTATTTTTTTTTTTCGTTTATATTTATTTGTGTTTTTTAACTTAAATATTTTCATTTAGTGTACCGGTGGTGGGAACCGCGGCCTTAAGGTGAATATTTATATTTCCATGTAATTATCAATCAAATTAAATTAAATTAAATTAAATTATATTAAATTAAATTAAATTAAATTAAATTAAATTAAATTAAATTAAATTAAATTAAATTAAATTAAATTAAATTAAATTAAATTAAATTAAATTAAATTAAATTAAATTAAATTAAATTAAATTAAATTAAATTAAATTAAATTAAATTAAATTAAATTAAATTAAATTAAATTAAATTAAATTAAATTAAATTAAATTAAATTAAATTAAATTAAATTAAATTAAATTAAATTAAATTAAATTAAATTAAATTAAATTAAATCAAACTAAAATAAATTAAGTTAAATCCAATTAAGTTAAATTGAATCGAATTAAATTAAACTAAATTAAATTAAATCAAATTAAAATAAATTAAGTTAAATCAAATTAAGTTAAATTGAATCGAATTAAATTAAACTAAATTAAATCAAATTAAATTACATTTAACTAAAAAGAAATTAGTATAATCTAAATTAAATTAAATTAAATCAGATTAAAATAAATTAAGTTAAATCAAATTAAAATAAATTAAATTAAATCAAATTAAATTAAATCAAATTAGATTACATTTAACTAAAATGAAATGAAATTAGTCTAATCTAAATTAAATTAAATTAAACTAAGCTAACCTAAATTAAATTAAATAAACTAAAGGAAAGGAAATTACAGGAAACGAATAAAAAATAGTAACTTTTTGATTAAATGGTAAGGCAAAATAGATAAATGAAGCAGACATAAAAGAAAGTACAGGAAAGTTTTGGAAACAAACAAATTCAAGGTCAGGGAGTAAAAGAAAAGTCATGGAAATTAACAAAACGGAAAGAACATTTTTCGGGTCACTTTTGGGGTTGAGTTGAAACGATTGGTCAAACCCCAGTTACAATGATCGCACCTCACCGAAAGTGATCAGAATCAGATGGGTAGAAATTTCGTAATATGCCTAGTCTGAACAAATGTATGAAGCTAAGAAGAATTTGGGAAATTCGTGATGACAGGTGGTGGGGCATAATAGTAAGCAAGTGCAAGGTGAACATGTGCAGGAGTATTGGCACTCAGTTTGCTTTGGAGTTGGTCATAGACACTCCGCCAGTCAGCTTGGCGCTGCAACTCTGTTTTGTTGCAGATAAGAAGTTTAATTTATGCGTAATCATGTTGCGCCTCACCAACGAAACATTTCAGCGCACAAAATCAAGATGAAGGCAATTGAAGGAGAGACAATAAACATACTGTTGAATGTATTGTTGACAACGGGGCATTCCAAAGCTTAAGGGTAAGGGCAATTAAGAATTGTCCAAAAAAATGTTTTTATTGTAGTCTGAACATAGCATTGATAACTTCATGACATTTTTAAGAAGTTAGTTTACAACTCCAAACATCCGCTGCTCTCTGGCAAAAACTTCATCTGAGAAGATTTTAATGGCATAAATTCAATCGAAGGATCTGGGACAACTGCTGAAGGATGATCCAGCTCTGGAAAAAACTCTATAAAATGGCAGGACAGCACAGTACCACCTCAACATATTTCTCGTTAATGATTCAAACTAAGGACTACGAGTATAATACTTGAAGTAGAATTCAGAAGTTACATAGGCAATGCCTTTCAGACTTGGAAACAGAAATGTTTAAAAATGGCTTCAAATATGTCGTTACGAAGAAATATTTGGCGACTTTTTAAGATGTTTTTCGATATCGAAGTAATTTAACACAGAGTTGCCCATGTCTGGTTTGGTTGAATAACGGATTTAAATGCGTCACAGCATCAAACAACATAAACAAACCAATATTAAGAACACAGAGGGATTGAAGTTGGACTACTATTTCATGATAGGTATAATCTTTTGCAAACAAGTTTGAAAAGTACTGCGCTAAACTTATGGAAACCATTTTAAAAGCTCGATTAACAAATCGCTACACAAGAATGCGGGTTTAAAGTTCACGACAGCTTTCGAATGACGCTATTAGTTTATTACCAAATCGTAGATATTCATAATGCATTTTATAGTACGTCACAAAAATGTAAAGTCCTGAGAATCAAGTTTCGTATTCCGAGGTATCAAAATTCGAAACAACGAAATGGTATTGAAAATTTTGAATAGCAATCAAAATTTTTCTTTAACTCTGTTTGGACAGATTTTGAAACTAACAATTTGACGCCTCATTGAACTATGAACGTAAACAAATCACGGTGGTCATGATAAAAACGCTAAATAAATATGGAAATATGCCCCCGATATTTTCAGATAGGCAAACAGAAAAGTTTGGGTGAAACAGGTATCAGCAGAGTAAAACAGGGCCTTTTTAAGTTGGCAAAAAGCCTACCTTGTTGTTTCCCATTGATTTTACTTATCGCTAAAAAGCAATAACTCAACTTTGTTAAGCAATATTCAACACCGCCTGGGAGTTTCAACATCAATAAAGGATGATGATAGTGCTACCTTTTCTAACTCTGCCAAAATGCTTGGTTGGTAACTGTTTTTATTCATCAATTTGTTGTTCGTTTTCTACTTCCTTTAACTGTTCTACCAACTTTCCCTTTCTACTTGGTTGAAATCATGAAACGAAAAAATCTGAAATGGTTTTTTTTTTTGTTTTACCATTCTTTGTTCTGTGACCTCAGCAGCCGCATTGCGTTTTCACTTTTTGCTCTTGGCTTTAAATGTGGTGGCGCTTTAGCATTTCCCGTTAACATATGCACATACATTTATCCCAGTATTTGTTTTGGCAACACTGTGTCTAGACTGATAACTCTTTTTCAATGCCTCAATAAATATTTCTTTAGTTGCGGCGTAACTTTTTGTATGCTTGTTCAAAGGCACACTATTTTAAGTTCAGTGTTTTCAGAGAACTTGAAACATGGAGAATATGTCCGAAGAATGTAATTCACATCGCTGGTAGGTAATTTACTACGGCACTTGGCTTAAAAATATTTATTAATGCACTTCGTTTAAAAAAAAGCCTCAAGTCATAGTAACAAAAACCCTTAAATTGTGAATATTGCATTAAATATATTACGGGTAAGTTAAGATGGAAATATCCACTACGTAAAAACTATGGGACCCCTAAGGACGATTACAATTGTAAACTGTCAAATCACGGACAAGGCAATAGAACCATATTTTTAAATAAGAAACAGTATAATGTAAATATATTTTAATTTTCAATCCTTTCCCATGTCCAGCTATTACTGTTGTTGATGCCGCATGCAATAGCATAAAATAACCTTTAATAAGGTGAAGCAGACGCGTAATTTATTTAATGACAGCAAAATAGGTATGAGTGCGGAAGTGCAAGGATTCTACAATTAAGTAGTTTTTGAGGTGGGTCGCTCAAACTACACATATCGTTACGCTCTTTGCTCTGCTGTCTTACTAATTTTTTTATTGTTAGGAACATCTTCAACATAAATTCGTTACAAGTTTTCTTAAAACAAACACTATGTTTATGATATATAAAGCTGTGAAACGAGGAACAGACACAGCTGCTTCGAAATCAGCTGTTTGTCTAGAATGAGTGAAATTTAAAGAAAACTAAACGAACAGAATATTACTTTTGAAGTAAAATTAACTAAAATTAATTTAAGTAATTTTAAATTATTGTTAATAGGGAAGAAGACGAATCAGCCGTAACGGTTATTTTAGAAACTAGGTAAAGGTTATATATTGGTTATAACTAACTATTATCATAAAAAAATGTTTTTTGGTCGCCATAACCAATTAAATGAGAATTTTTTTTTTTTATTATGAATACGATTTTTTTTGTTTGTCTTATGTGATTAGATGGACAGGATTTTTTGGGTATGGTAAAGAACCCTTTATTATTTAGTAAGTCTGTAAAGCGCTTTATATGTATACTTACATACATATGGGTGTTTCCATGAGAAGGTCAACCACGACTGAACAAATTATATGACCAGAAAATGGGTTTTAAAACGAATTATTAAAGGAAAAGTAATTGAATTTTTATAAAATGGAAGTATTTACAGCTTGTTGGTATCTTAAAACTCATAAACGGAAGAGTAAAACTGAGGTTTTCTTCAACTCAGTTTTCGCAAATTGAATCAACTATTTTCTCTTCCGAATTACCTAAATTAAGAGATTTGAAGTAGTGCAAATACATTTTAAAACTAAATTAATAATGCCAACTACTTACAAAAATGAGAAAAAGAGAAGTTTGAACTCGAATAACAGTATTTTTTTTATTTACTTTTGATAGTATACCTTTGTCGCGTACGTTATGCAAAAACATTATTTTTCTATATCATTTGTGTATTGACAGTCGCAAGTAATAGATATTACAACTTCAAATCAAGAGATCTTCTAGTTAAATATATTCGCTGAAATTTTTTTTTCAATCGCAGTAATAAAAGTTGTATACCCTTTAAAGTTTGTCGCATACGTTATTATAAGTATGAATATTTTATTGTAATACATTAAAATCGACGTTAAAAGCAATTTTTTCAATAACATTATCCTGAATACATAGGTGCAGTTTAAAAATAAGTTTATTTCAACAAGCATCCCTTATTTTGTAAATAAATTTAGCTGCAAATATTTTGAATGGAATTTCTTTGCCACCTCGCATGGCAAAGGCGCTGTGGATGGAATAGGTGCTGTTATAAAGAGAAAGGTGTGGCAAATAGTAAAAGCTAATAATATAATTTTACCAGATGCTTTTTCATTTGTGAATATATCGATATATTCGTCGACAGTCAACATATAAATGCTGCTCGAACGGGATACTCTTTACGAGAAAATATTAGAGTTTATGTAAATATATAAAGAATGTATATCAACAAATACATATGTTATGAATTCGATTTTATTTTCATTATCATATAGTCTTTATAATAAGAATACATTTTTATTTTGTTTCCTAATTAAAGTGTAAATTTCAAACCAAAAACATTTTATCAGGGACCGAAAATAATTGTTATTTTTTTCTTTCAGAAGAAAAGGTTACGCGAAAATTCCCTTTATATGTTTTAGGGAATTTTTAACCATTATCATCAGAGGTATTTTATTTTAGTCATCGTAACCAATATAAATGAGAGATTTATTTTTTTGGTTACGAATAACCCCTATCGCAAGTACTAAATTTTTTGGTTATCGGTGACCCACTCGACAGCAAACTATTTTTGCTGAATAGTGGTAAATTTTTCCTCGAGGAACTTGCAGACATTGGTCATGCCACTCCAGCAACTCAAGTTGTTTTATATTGTTTGAATTTTTTTGCTACCGATAACCAAAAAAATCATATTACTTACAATAATGGTTAATGTTAACCAAAAAATGTTTCTCTCATTTATAATGGTTATGTTGACCAATATAAAATATGTCTTACGGCAATGGTTAATTATAACCAATATTTGAATACATCAGTATTAATGGTTAAATGGGACCTTTTTATCATATTTCTTATAACAGTTACGTCCCTACCTTTTTTTTTAATATAATAGAAAAATTGTCGCGTACGTTATGTCGCGTACGTTATTTAGTTTTTTTTTTAAATAAAGATATAAAGAGATGATTTCTCTATAAATATGAGAGGATTGTAAAGGTGCATTATTTAGCTTAGGTTACGAATATTCAAAGAAACTAAGAACTATCTTAATTCGCAGACTTTCGCATATATGTATGTGCGCAATATAAGCACTTCCGTTTTTGTCGCGTAAGTTATCACCTCATTTTGAACGGATATTTTAGACACCAAAGCTTTCAGGGCGACCATTTTTTTTCCAAACATACTTCTTTTTAATTGCAACGTAACTGTATTTTTATTTTCCTGAAAACTCGTTTTATGTGAGATTTATATTACTCCAAAAGTGTACGAATGTCGCATACGGCTGCATGGAAACACCCATATGTAGGTTAAATGATACCTTTTTCCTGAAAGCTAAAATTCGTAATATTATTATTATTATTATATTTATAATGTACATATCTGATATACATAAAAAATGGCAAAAAAATCTTGATAATGGTAACCAGCACAAAATATTTCTTATGATAATGGTTAAAATAAATAGAAAATGGCCATTTTTTGCGTAACCTTTTGATCAACAAAAAAAATTATTATTTTCAGTCCCTAAAAAAAATGTTTGTAATAAATTGACTTTCCGGTACATTTTAAGGTTGTCTAAGTCTGGGTTTCGGTTAAGCGGACTGTAAAAGTAATACGATTTTACAAAAGATTAAGTAGATCCACGAAATGTTTAGTTGAATTCTTCCAGAAATACACTCATATCTAAAATATTGTTCTCTTTTCTCAGCTAAAAAATTATAACTTTAAATTTCCAGGTCAGGGGGTTTTGGTTGGTTAGGTTATAACTGCTTTTAGGGCGTATATAAACATAGATTTAGGCTGATTAAAAAGCATACATTAGTAACAGATACTGAGGCGACAGATTCGAAAGCGCCGCAATCTGTTTCTTAATAAAAATGTTATGGCGTTGTAATTCCGTGGACGACCTGTCTCACAAACCTCGCCGCAAATCAATTGAGTCAACATCCAACATGAATTGTCTATGTTTTGTTCACATTCCAATAGACATTTTTGGGTATCTCATAAGCAAATATAGCTTCCCTAGTGAGTTACTTAAGTAGCAGCAACAAATAATGTAAAGACAACATCACAAATCAACCACAACAATAACAACTGCACTTGCAACCGTTATGCAAACAAATGAACAAAAATTACAATTCCAAGTCGTAAATATAAAAATAAAATTTAGAAATGCAATCGAAACGAATGGCTGGTCATAATTTCAATTGGTAGCAAATAAACAACAATGACACAATAACAAAAACAAAAGCAACAACAACAAGAAAAAGTTGTCGCACTACATAGCGTCAGCATCTAATTTCACTGGAAGCAAAGATCTGCAACAAATTCGTGGATTTGTTAATAAACCGTAAAATAAGGAATGAAGACTGACAAAGTGCAAAAAAATTAACAACAAAAAACAATTAACAATAACAACAACAATAACCCAAAAATGAAACAACAACAACGAAAAATGTAACAATAAAAGTCAACAGCGGCAGCAACAACATCTAAATAAAAGCCAAAACAACAACAACAAAAACCAAATACGAAACAAAAATGCGGCAACAACAATTGCAACCGTTACAGTGACAGCGGCAAGAGTGATGGCAGCACAACAACAAAAACAAAAACAATCATCACCCGTTTAAACGCTTCGTCGCTTTGCTTCGCATGTCAGCGTGTGCGCGCACTCACCTCGAGTTTGGGCAATATCCCCCAGCATGCTCCCAACATGCCCACATACCAACTTAGCCTGTGCCACAATCCCGATTAGCGATTTTACATAATCACCTGCTACGTGTGCGCTTGCAACATGCAGCTATGCCTCCAACTGCTTTCGTTAAAGTCAGCATTTTTTATACCCAGCTGTGCTAGTAGACAAAGTTCAAGTGATGTTACCAATCGTTGCTGTTATAGGCGTCAAATGATCATTTCATTATTTCGAACTTAATCGGGACGGTGGTAGTTTGAGAGGAAAGGATTGATGGGCACCCACAAAGGGGGAATACATACATATATGTATGTACATTGGTTTGGGTCGATTTATAAGGCGATATCGCGCCATAGATTTTTCGAAATTTTTTGAGCTCAGTAAAAAAGTTTCACTACGCATACCCAAAAAAATAATAATTTTCATGACCTTCTAAAAAATGTTCATTTGATTTTAAAATTTTCATGTATAGCCTGTCCGACTCAAAAATGTTCGCGATACCAGTTTTTTGTAAACAAATAAATTTTTTTTAGGTTTTGGGGTGTCTTTTGAACAAAAAATTGACGCTCTCCGCCAAAACAAGTCCCAAAACCGGAAAATACAATTTTTTTCAAAAAGGTGTTATCGCCAACGTTTTTAGCTCATAATTTTAAGTAGGAAAGGAGATATGAGACAATTTTTTTTATCGAAAACATTTTTGCATGTATGCTGAAACAACCCTTAAAAAAAATGGTGAAAGGGTTAATTTGTTGACCAAAACCCAAAACCCCAAAACCCAAAATAACTTCTTTTTTTTTTCAAAAAACTGTTATCGGCAAAGTTTTTAGCTGACATTTTCTGGTCGGACAGGGTATACATATGTACATGGAAATTTTAAAATCAAATGAACTGGAACTTTTTTCCTGAACCCAAAGCTATCGAAAAATCGATGTCGCGATATTGGTTAACTTTCCATACAAATCGACCCACCCTTATGTACAATGAACTGAAACTGAAACTCAAAGAAACCCTAGTTTGGTCACAATAAATAAATAAAGAAAATTAGGTTTCGATCTTCCTATAGGCGTAGTAGTACAAATGCATCTCTTCATGTGTTCACAATCGATTATTTTTAACAATTCATTTTATCAAATATGGTTAACCAAAAACACTATTCCAAATAATATATGGGTTTGCATGTTATATTCAATTTACATATATGTATGTATGTACATATAACTTTGCTATATCAATTTGAATATTTTTCCAAAACTCATTCGGACTCAACATTAACTTATATTTAGAAGAAAAGTAAAAAGGACAAGCATTTTCTCACCTCTGGGTATATAATGTGTTTATTCAGCCGCATATGGACCTCCTTATTATATTTTGTTTTTGTGTTTTTCTTGCGCTTGTCTTCAGCTTTTTCGGCATAAAGCTTTTCACAATTTGGATCTGCTGGCAATGGAACGTGGCTATGTTGTCGTCGGCGTTTTGTGAGCCTGCCACAGCTGGCGAGTGAAATATGTTGGAGGCATAAACATAAAACAATACTCCAAAATATACATACATACATACATATGCATTAGTAAAATTATCATTTATTGCTTACAATAGATACGAATTAAATATTTGCGCAGTTAAGTCACATTGGAGTTAACTAGGATTTTTTCTGAGTGTATTTTTCAGTGCACACCATTTGCATGAAGCTGGCTCCAAGTGACTAAATAACTCTAACGCTATTTGAATTTTATGAGGACATTGAAGCGAAGATTTACTTTAATAAGTTCTCCTATATAGGGCAAGAATGATTAATGAATCTGGTGAAGTCGGAACGGACGGTCGGAAGAGTATTAAAAGAAAAATAAACCGTTGGGACGTTTCTCAAAAACCAAAGCAGTTTTTACGTCATCATCGATATCAGAAATTTTAAACGAATTATTAAATTTAAAAGACAAATGATCAGAAAATGGAATGTAAAATATTAGAGAAAAAAATCAAGCCGGTGTCTGGGGGCAGCTAAGAAAACTTAAAAATACAACTCGTGACAAGCAATAAACAAACTCACAGCTAACAAAATTGTTGTCAAAAAGCAATACAACAAACAGCTGTTGACAAGAAAGTATGAGTGTATCTGTGTGTGTGTATGTAAGCATTAGCAAATTGGAAAACGGTTGCTGACAATTCGATACCCGATCAATGATCAGTTGGTCGATTGTCCAGCCGATCAGCTGTTATGCTTCGTTTGTTCATTTATTTCCCTGGCAATATTAAATTTTTGATTGTCTGTCTTTTCCATTTGACTTGATTGCTTTTGCTTTTCCCGGTTTGTTGTTCGTCAGGTTGGTAGGTAAATGTGTCAGCAGGCCGATTACATAGAGAAACGTAATAAAAGCAATATCACGTCAGTATGTAGTATATAACAAAAATGCTTAGAAAACTGAAATGAAATAATAAACCAATGCTGTGCACATAAAATATTGCAGGAACATATTTCTAAAGCCTTTAAAATATTTTTCAAAAATCTCGATGGTATCTTACCATATCTGCACATACATATGTATGTATAAACTCAAATTGGTATATCACTCTAAATATTAACTTGTGACCAAAATGAAATGAAATTGTGCCGAAGACTAATTGTAACCACTTTGCCCGAAGGAAATCCAATTTGGGATGCAAATTTGAAATGTCATATCCATACTGTGTGAATTTTAATTTTACTCCCACTTACCTTCTTGCTTTTAAGTTATTTAACATTTGTTTGCATTTCTTTCCTTTATTGCCGCTATTTGACCGATGGGCACATTTCCAGACCCAGTTGGCATTGCATACGCTGGCTGCAACAGTCACATAAAATTAACATAAGCGATAGATTAAAAAAGGAGGCAAATAGTATATAGTATGTAGGTTTGTGTAATGTATAGGTATTATTCTATATATACATAATATATACATAATGTATTGGAGTGCCAGAAAACAAAAAGAGGACTTTCCCCGAAATTGTAAATTGCGAAACTTTTAAATCAGAACCCCAACCTTTAAAACATTTTCTCATACAACAATTCGATGGGCTACAAAATTATATTTTCCATTTTCTGATTTAAATAGGGCAACATTGCTTTGTTTACTTTGTACTAATGAAAAATTATAAAACTTTGCAAAGCGATTTTTGAGCTGACTGCAGTTTCTCATCAAGAGCTGTGTTAAAGGCGTCTGTTTATAGAAGAGTTTTGATACCGCCGGTAACTGAATTTCAATCGTTTGTTGGTTTTAGAAAGCGTTGGAACTACATACATACTTACATATATGCAAAGTGTCCACTTTTTTTGTGAAGCTTGACGCAGTCTAATATAATCTAGTTGAATATGCATACAAATGTACGTATGTATGTATGCATGATTATAAAGAAAAGTATGAATATTTGCTTATGACTGCCTTTTTTATTGCACATTTGCATAACCACTAGCAGCAGAGTTTCTGCCCGTTGGGCTACTTAAAATGAATTGTCTGTCATGGGTAATTTCTGCAACTTTCTGCTCATATGTAAATTTGATGGACCAAATTGCACCAAATGATTATAGTTCAGCACTTTTACCTTGCTCTCACTCCACTCTTATGTATGCATTTGCTCTCATTCGTTGCCATATTTTTGCTATTTGCATATTTGTGTGAAATGAATGAAAATGTGTTTGATTTTTGGTTTGTATACTTTTGTGAGTAATTGCAACTGTACAAACAAATTAATTATGCAACCTCAAGCATCCTGGAAATGTATACAGGCAAACACATTTAAACTCATTATGTATGCCAACCCTGTGGGGAAAATTTTAAATATTTAAGGATTTGACAAACATTGGAGAATTTGCTAACCGTTTTCTGCTCCCAGATATTTGAAAAGGAAAAATATTGGCAGGGATATGCAACGCTATCTGACATTTATCTTTGAAGATTTGAGAAATGTTGATATAAAACAAAATTATTTACTGGGTAGCGAAACCACAATAAGTTGAGCGATGAGAATATCCAAAAACCGCTGTCAAATCGCTAGTACCTAACCGTAAAATGCTTAAATTCCCTAGCCCATAATAATAGTCAATTTAAAATAGAGTTTTATCTACTTAAAAATGATTCTGAAATAAACCATCATTTCATAGTAAACTTTGTTGCTTCAAGCTTTCTTACGATTTGTCGGGCTGAACTTGGTTCATGTTCTATGTTCTTTGGTGAAAACAAGAAAACAGTGAATGCTCATTTTCTCACAATGTTTCTTCACAGGATATAGAAAAAAACAAATAAAATAAAATAAAAAAATTTAAACAGCAAACGCCCTAAAAGTTGTTGAAATATTCACTCAATCTGAGCTTTCAAGCAACCCAGTGCTGGAAAATAATAGAAATATTCAGCATTACATTAGTTTTCATTTCAACTTAAATACTTACCTAAATGAAATTAATTTGCTTTCGAATTAAAAGCACTCACTTACACTGTAATAAATTCACCTAAAAACTTTTATTGGGTCATATGTCATAAATTTACATTAAATTTACCTTAGTTAGAGTATATTAAAAGAGGTAATAGCAGGCAGTGAACATACGAGTATATGTATGTAATTGTAATAGCCATTTTAGTGACCCAACCCAGTTTATGACTTGTAACTGTTCACTAAATATAACAGCAACAACAAATGAAATAAAAACCATTAAACGTGCAAACGCCAAAACAAATACACAACAGGTTGACATAACATTTTAAGTAATTAAAAGCGCTGCAAACACGCATAATTGTGGCATTAGAGATGCAACAACAAGTCATAATGCTCACCAAAACTTGTGGGAAAAAATAATAAAATTATTTTTTTTACGGAAGCTAAATAGTTACTCACAAATAAAACATATAATGGTAACGTAATTTTTTGTTAGAAGACGGGATATATATATAGCTACCCGATGCAAGAATTTTAAACGATCTGTAGTTCTTGTCTAGTATTAGCTCAGTTTGATGTCGTCTAGGGCTATTAGGACGGATCTCTGCAATATTTTTTGAACAAATTAAGAAGTCACGTGACACCTTTTTTGCCTAAATTATTATGTCTGCTTTTGGGACTGAACAACAGCTATTTTCCAGAGACTTTTTTTTAAAATAAAAAAATTAAACAAAATTTTGAGGTGCTGTCCGATCGCGAATGGGCAAAATGTCGTAGATGCAACAAATAGTTGAAGCGATCTAAATTTGTGCCGTCTTAATATCTGTTTAAACAATTTATTCAAAAATCGATTAATCAGAAAAGTGATTAATCAATTAATTTTCTTTTTGATTAATCAAAATCTTGATTAATCGAGTAAACACCCTTTTTTATTAATCAAAAATCATAATTAATCAATTAATTTAGTAATCGAAATTATCATTAATCAATTAATCGCACAGCCCTACTGGAAGCCTTCCACATATGGTTCCAGGCTAAACGTAATTTATATATGTTTATCATAGACTTATAAAATTTGACAATCAGTTACTGTATGAAGGGAATCCTCAAAAACTCTAGAGACTGGTTGGACTTATTTGGCAAGATGCATACCTTGTGAGTTTTTTATCCGAGACAGCTGAAACCAAGTAAAGATTTCGGTAATTGAGATAAATTATCGATTAATCACATAAGAGTACTAATCGATTACCACTAACACAGATTCGGCTATTCTTCAAATAGTTTTCTTTTGTATCCCATTTTCTCACGAGGCCATACATTCCGACTATAGAAAATCTTTAATTTTTGTTTACAATTATTATTCTGTATAAACTTCTATGCTATTAAACAGAAAAAATTATTTTATAAATTTTTGCACAAACGTGAGGAGAAATACACGCTATTAGGTAGTATGAATGAAATTAAAAAAAAGAAAATTCACCCACCCTAATATACATACACACATATGTTACATGGAAAACATAGTCATAATAATGGTATTGTTGCAACATTAACACATAATTGCAATAATAACAAGTAAGGAAAGGGCTGTCTTCGGCTGTGCCGAAGGCTTTATACCTTTCATGAATACGCACAACTTTTCTAAGTGTCCGATCCTTACTTACAATTACTTACAAACTCCCCAAAACTGTTAATTTAAAAATACATAGCCAAACCACATTTATCGGAGCAATCGGTAATATGGGAGCTATATGTTATGTAAGTCCGATCTGTATGATTTTCACTACACACATCCAATATATAATAAGTACCAAACGTGCAAAATTTTTCGTTTCTAGCTTTCTATTTGCAACATTTATAGCCCAAAACCCATTTATCGAAACTATCGATTATATGGGAGCTATATGTTATGTTGATCCGATCTAGGTGATTTTCACTACACACATTACGCATATAATATGTACTAAACCTGCGAAATTTTACGTTCCTAGCTTTTTAATTGCAAGAGTTATAGGCCAAAACCCGTTTATCGGAACAATCGATTGTATGGGAGCTATGCGTTGTATCGGTCCGATCTTGCTGGTTCCGACAAATGATTAATCCTATGCAAAATGGCGCCTGCTTGCAAAATTTCATCGAGATATCTCTAAAACTGAGGGACTAGTTTGCGTTCAAACAGACGGACGGACAGACGGACAGACGGACATGGCTAAATCAACTCAGCTCGTCGCCCTGATCATTTCGGTATACTTAATGGTGGGTCTATCTCTTCTTCTTCTCACACTTACAAACATCGGACCAAAGTTATAATACCATTTCATGTTCATGAAAGGTATAAAAAGAACTGAAAAACAAAAACACAACAGCACTATGTCACTGGTAACACAGTAGCACAGTGGCATGCCCCATAAAAGCTGCAATTAAACGACCACCATTTGCCCAACATCAGGGGAACGGTAAAAACAAAAAATAAAAAATAAAAAGCTCTACATGTAAGCTGGTGCTGCTGTTGTTTCCAGCGGAATTGCAGTCCATAATCACT
The DNA here is from genome assembly GCA_951509765.1 of Sphenella marginata. Taxonomy (NCBI): domain Eukaryota; kingdom Metazoa; phylum Arthropoda; class Insecta; order Diptera; family Tephritidae; genus Sphenella; species Sphenella marginata. The sequence goes on along the minus strand of OX608080.1, from coordinate 26,552,907 downwards.
TAATTGTAACCTCTCAATTGTTGTTTTTACTTTGCTATACAACTATTGTTGATAACTCAGTTCGATATGAAGTGTAGACTGCAATTGTGCCAACGTCAGGCTCCGGCCCCTTACCAAAAACTCATTGCAAGGTGTGAAGAGATGGCGATTATCATCGGCCAAAGGCATTTAGGCAAGCCAACTACTACACTGGAGGCAGACAGCAACCAAAAAAAAAAAATTTTGCTGCTGACCAGCAGACTACCAGATTGATGGTCGTGCCTACTTAGGTGCAGCTTTTGAAGCCATTAAGCTCCATTTTGGTTTCTTTTTGGGCAGTATGTTTTTGTATACTTTCATATGAGCGCTGATGCATAAGGGTTAGTCCATGCTGAAGGTACCCTAGCTTATCGTTTGTCTATACTTGCCGAGTGTTTGAGTCCGACTAGACATTTCTCTTCATAGGTCCATTCAGCGCGGTTCCAATGCACCAAGTCATAGTAATGATGGTTTTAACAAGTATTTTTAAAATTACGCGTACGTTTTACTTGGATTGAACCATTCGTGTGAAATTTTCGTTTTAGTTTACCACTGTTATTCATTGCAGACGCTCCAGTTAATGGCCTAAATAATTTTTTTAAAGCCACACGTCTGTATTTTAATATACTCTGTGCTTTTTGTTGTTGCATTTTAGTGTTATATTTTGCACTTTTCTTTAATTATCTTTCTTTTCTTTTTTGCTTTAATTTTTTAGACACGCAAATAATTTCAGTGTGCAACAAAGGCAAAAAAGAAAATAAAAACACATTAAAACAAGTTCATGTTGTTGATTACTTGTTGCGTCTGGATTACAACATTACTTTTTTATTGCTTCCAGCTGCTTTGCGTTTTGTATTTGATTGTGTCACAACTGTTTTTGACGTCACTGTCCGGTTTGTGTTGTAAGTGCAATATGAGTTTAATCTGTGTGATTTGATCAGGTGTTTTCTTTCGCTTTCAAGTTCTCTCTGTGTAAACAACTATTGTTCCAGGTGTTGTTTACTCACGCTCATTGCGGGTTTATTTGCTTTTACCCCATCGCCCATCTGCAATGAAGTGATATATCCATGGAGAAGTTTTTATATACAGGTACCAACTCTTAGAAATAATAAATCTGTGGTTTTTCGCTGAATGCATAATTCCCGAAGTCTTTCCTATTCAATTAATCTTCAGAGTCATCGCAAACTTAATCTGATTGATTTTCCCGTGAGGTGTGAAATAAAGCGATTTTCAACATATTTTGGAACACTCTTCAAAAAAGTGGGGGAATTGCCTAGATAGATTGTTTTTAGGAAACACAATTAGGAAAAGATAGGTAGGTTGAGTGTCAGGTTAAACAGGAAACAAAGTCTTCAATGAAGATTTATCTTTGAATGAGTCCGACCTCAAGTTGAGATATTTCTTCGTACAGCTAAGCGTGCAGTGTCTATGACTCCACCTAGTCATTTTCGGTGCAACTGAAGCAGTAATATTGTGTACCACCCGAGTTCACATCAAAAAGGCAAAATTAGCATTAATGAGCCCAATGAGTACCACCAGCCTGCAAAGGTTAACCAGAACTTGTCCAGATAATGCTTATTCCTTCACTACATAACTCTTCATCCTTAATCGAATTGGCGTCGGCTTATAAACCAGAGCAATACATTGATATCCCCACAGGCACCTACCTTTCTCCAATTCCCCTTTAATGACTTTGCGCACTTGTACAAGGGTCTTCTTCCACCAAATACATACTTCTATTACCTCATTCATCTCACTAGAGAATAACACCACGATAAAATGGAAGCGGCCAAGAATGATGGATTTTCCTTAGTTCACAATACTATATCCTATAACATGAGTTTTATTTATTTTACTTTTTATTTTATTTTAGATTCATACCTGATGTTTATTCAGCATAACTGCAATCTTTTGTTGCACAGTGTACAAATAATTGATTTGACGAAAATTCCAATAAGTCAGTCAACTTGACCTTCCGCAATTTAATTTTTGGCGCCAAAAATGCCGACTGATATATACTATGCTGGTATCAGTTCAAGGTAAACTGGTATGGAGTAATATTGCCAAAAGTGAATGATATTGTAGAGGAAAACAAAAACCAGTTTAGCGGAAACAAAAAAAATGCGATCGAAAACCAAAATAATTCACTTGCAAATCTGTGAGATACGCCCAAGAATGCAGCAGGCAAGTGACTTACAGTGGGCACGTTTACCTATGCAAAAGCTCTGATGCGATATAGAGCCCCACCTATAGGACTTTTTCATTTGTATTGCATTGTCCTTGCCACCTAAACAATTTTAAAAATTTCAAAGCCCTAGTTCAAAGAGATGTTGATTCAAGTTCAAATAAAAAACCAAAGCGACTAATAACAAACATTTTGAAAATAATACTAAAGCTAACTACTTCAGTGCTTTTAATCGCAAACAATAAACTTTTAATATTTTGCTTCTGTCCAATAAGAATCCATTCAGAGCACTGTAAATGTAATTATCTAGCAGTAAAAAAATACTTTATTGTGCATTTAAATTTGGCAAATGTTTGGTGCTCAATGTTTGCGGAATGCTGCCAATTGGTGGCCGATGCTAAATCGAAATCGCGCGCGCAAAAGCTAAAGTGGGCGTGGAGAGCAAAGGCCCACCTGGGAGTTGCCGAAAAATTATTTCCAAAGTGATTCAATAGTTAATAATTAAGAGTCAATTGAATGGTAGGAGAGAACAATATTTTCATATGCATATTAGATGCGGACAATATTTGATACAAAAACAAATAAACAGAATTTAATATCTCTGTTAATTGCAGCTACTGATTGTGGGACAATAATTGAATTGTATAATTGCTCAGCTGTGTAATGCTTTCAAAATGTAAATATGAGCAGAAATGTAATATACTCGTATTGACAGTATTTTGTAAAATGCTCTTTCTAAAGCTGCTAAATTAAATTCGCATTAAAGCGATAATTAAACCATAAATAATTATACTCGTGGTCGAATTATGCTGTAAAGTTGCAATAAACAGTTTATAAATGAAATTGGTTTTTTAAATTATGTAATTCTAATTGGAATGTTTGTAGAAATTCACAAAGTGCACTTTGAAGTTTCATTTAAACATTTAAATTTTAAAGGTTTGTGTAAGCCACAGGCCAACGTTTTAGATTACGAGTTTAATTCCGCATTCATTTCGGTATAATTTGCGGTAATTTTTCTAGTTATATAACAGTCATATGACTAGTACTATATGTTTTGTCTTAGGTTCAAAAAAAAAAACGAGAAAGCGAAATGTAAAACTACATAAACAGTCGGAACGTCTGCTACCCAGAAAAATAGGAGTCATAAAATAGTCAGAAAGGAGTCCTAAGTGGTAGCGTTTATGTTCTTTATGAGCTCATTTATGAGTCCGAGGTGAGGGTATTTCCTTATTGTGATGGTCGTCCGCTATAAGCCGAATTTCATATATCATATGACCCTGAATAAGAGCTTACATATATATGACACCTTTGATTCTCATAATCGGCACTTATTGGACTCAGAAAGGGATCATGGAAAGAAATTTAGAGTCATTTATGACTGTTACAAAATTAAAGCGAGATTAATTTTTAGCGTCGTTTTGACATTGAAATTGGCAGACTAGAATTGCAGAAAATATATCCGAACCCTCGTTTAAAGATAAATAAGATTTTCAATAGATTTTGGTGAATAAATGTGTGTTGTTTGTGTATACTTACACAACAAGGAATACTTATACGTAAGTAGGCAATGTCTATGTATAAGGCTATTTATTAAAAAAATACTTCCAAATGAATTTAGCCAGCAATAATAAAGCAAACTAAGTTCAGAACATCGGGAATCATGAACAGCTTCGATGACGTAATTAAATTTTCATTTAAACAAAAAAAATTCGAAAACAATATACATATGTATAAATAGACATTTGTTCCAAAGTTTCTTTGTTAAATGAACCCTCTCCGTACTGATCACATCGGAGTCATAAAAGAATCCTATATAATCGAATTTCTAAGTGTTAAATTTTTCACATACTTAAGACTCATATCGGTCTCCTAAATGAAGAACACTCTGAGAATGTGCAAGGGTATTTAAAAGCAACGCAATGGAAAAAATACTGACACTTTCAGTATAGCTCCGGTTGATTTACTAATAATTTTATTATACGGGTATTGCACTATTCCTTTGTATTTGAGTGTGGGAACGTTGAAGATATAATAGGAGAAAGGAAGATGAAGGCGGAAGGCGGAAGAAAAGGTAGGGGAGGAAAAAAATTAATCAGAAGAGCAAGGTATGTAGATGCTAATGGAACGCTGAGCACGGGAGAGAGAAATATTATAATATTTATAATAATAATAATAATAATTCCCAAAGGATAACCCAACATCCGGCCAACCGACATGAGGGGCGCATATGCCATGCAATTGATTAAATATTAGTTTTACTTCACATCCAAAGTGTCATTGTAAGAAAGAATTCGAAAAGGGTAAATTGGCAATCAGCATGCCACCTTTTTCCTCAATGTCTGATTATCGATGATGCAATTATATGGCAAACATATTCTTTATGCGTTCACAATGACCAACTTTATTATGATGACTTAACATACTTTTGTGAAAATGAAAATATCATTCTGATTAGGTAGATTATTATAGAATATTGACTAAACGGATCTAAGTATCTAAGAAAATCGTCTTATCATAAATGCATAAATCTAAATCTAAATCTACATGCCAAAATATATTTTAGAATTAAAGTTTCCGGCTGTGTCGAAGGCCTTATATCTTTTATGAATACAAAACGCGACTTTTATTTTCCATTTAAAATAAGATCATGCTCTTTTAGCCAAACGACTGATCGGAACGATCGAATGACTTCCCCTACACACTTTAATTGGAGGAGTTATGCTACACACTCCGTTCATCAAAGCAATCGATTGTAGAGGGGCTATGAGTTGTAATAGTCAGATCGTGTTGGTTTTGATAAATGATGATTATACGAGTATATCATAAAGAGGCCAACGAATACAAAATTTAATCCAGATACCTCCAGAAGTGAGGAACTAGATTGCGTTCAAACATACAGATAGATAAGGTAAACTCGACTCATTTCGGTATACTTTCGGTCAGTTGATGACATCCACCAAAACCTGTAAAAAACAAGACTGCTAGTTGATATCCTCCACTGAAGTTACGATTCGGAATCACTGTAAGAAGTTACTGTATCATTTATTAGTGTCTCAGTCTGATTATTATAGCTGCAACCTCAATTCGGTTACATTACTGGCGTTGGTGTAATTTGTAACCAAATTTATTGTGTCTTAAGTAGAGCGTGACATTGAAAATACTAAAGCAACAAAGAAAACAAGTAGGAACACAAACAAAATCAGCAATGTGACAGATGTAAAGTGTGGTTATTGTGCCACAAATTCAACTGCGACCCAACCAATAAAAAGGGGAACAACAATGAGGAAAGGTAAAGCAATAAAGGTAAAAAGTTGCAGGTATGAACCACGCAAATGTATTGCTACGAGTATAGGTAATCTTACATTTCACATAAATATCTGCATCAATATATATATAAGTAGTTGTTCGCTACCTCTAACTACTATCACAATCCAACTAGTCAATGAAACTGTCTTTTTTTTTATACATGTAAGCAACTGCTATCTGACGAGAAGCTCATTGTCAGATTTTTTACAGAAATACACCAGTCTGAAACCAGTTCACAATAAGAAAAAAAAGTGCAATCCAAAAATTTAAAATATTTCTATTTGTGCAGAACAGTTTATAAGTTCTCGGCTCTGATCAGAAATGTCATGTTTCGATTGTTTTCGAAAAGTTAAACAAGTGACTTTACTCTGATTTTTCTAACTCTGGGCAACTCTGCAAGTCTCGTCTACTTTAAATTTGTACTCGAAGAAGTTTGGGACTTTTCAGTCTAGTTCATTACCAGTCCGAAAATTCTAGTTTTATATTGATATGTCTCCTGATAAGTATGGTGTTTAACTGCAGGTTACATGAATGGTATAAATGGCATGCCACTTATTTAATCAACGTTTATATTTTATGTATTTACTTAACTTTTCCATTTTTTTTTCTGTGTTTTGTTAATTTTAATTAAAGCAACCGCAGAGTTTTACGAAGCAAAGAAACGCATGACACGCACACCAGGAATTTTTTGTTAATCCGTTTTAACCTTGACAGGAGTTGCTTCACCACGAAAGCACCGGTCGGTGCTGCTTAAATGCTGGAGTTCAAGAATATATGTATTTAATTGTGCATTTCTCAGCTCATTGCGGATCGTTCATTGAGTGTTTTTTTTTTCTAAAGCACATTTTAGGCCGAAAATCAACACGAAAATAGAAATGTGCCGATTTAACGTACAGCTATAGACAAGACCTAAGTCGTACAAAAAGAGACTGAAGAATTATATGAATTAGAAAAGGAATATGAATGCAAGGGTAAAAGGAAGACTTAGAGGAGTGTTTGAGGAAGAGGCAGTGAATATTTAATGAGAAAAGGAAGATTTGGATGAACTAGCAGAATAATAGTAAACATGATATGAGATGGAAAAGCTTACCATTTTTACCAAATAAGTTTTTGGACAATGCAACATCTGACCGGTCTGCTGGAATCGACAAAAATATTAATTGGGGGGTCTGAACCGCCTCGATGGGCTTTTGTGGTGGTAAAAGTTCCGTTTAAAATCTTTAAGATGCCACGCCCACTTCTGTAACACCTACTAATTATATACGAAATGTTGATATTTATTATGTAAAAAATTCCATGAAATTTCAATAATTTAGCTCGAGTTACTACAGAGTTGTGCGTTATAAAAAATTTCACTTCTATTCATACCACCTAAAATATTAAATATTTCCCAACATACCCAGCAAACATTAAGGTTAGAGGACGATTAGAAAACGACTCGAATTCTAATGTTATTATCTAAGGTAGATGGTTAGAGAACGATTTGTGAAACTGTCGCGAATTATAGCATTCGATATCGAGAAAAAGGTTAGTTATCGATTCGAATTCTAACGTGAAATTCTAATGGGATTGTAATGAGAAATTTCTAACTTAAATGAAATGAAATCCAATTGTTCTTGTTTTATTCTATTTCGATAAATTTATTGCTATAAATATGGTTGACATGTTTTAAGCTTAAATATCTAATGGGAATAAAATTTTAAGTTTTTATACCTTAGTTTATAAATACAATACTTGACAATACACGCATCTTCGCTATTCGAGTGTTTCTCTAATCGTTCTCTAATCGTCCTCTAGCCTAGTTCTCTAACGTGATTTTCGATTAGAGATACATTAGAGAACTACATTAGAATTGTAATGTAAAACTACAGTATTTCTCTAACGTTAGAGGCTGTGTTTGCTGGGTAGGCGGGTGGATTAGTTATTTTTTTATGAAGTAGTTTTGCCCGGATGTCTGCGCGATTGTTTGTGGGTAATACACTTGAACGTTCCCAAGAGGTTAAATAAAAATAAATCTTTTTAAAACAAACCACAATACGGACCATCCTTTATATGTTCGTTTTTGTGGAATGCAATTGGTTTTGTTCTCTCAATCAACGTTTCTGATCTTTCAGCTGCGTTTTTTCGCTAATTTACATCGGTGCATGCATCACCAAATGCCATTACAGCTACCCATTCCCTTTTCACCTTTCGTACTCCTGCCGCGCAAGCATCGTCTTAAGTAAATGCGCAATTTAAATAAATTTCAATGATGCATTGTGGGGAGCTGAATACACCTGTGATGGGTAAGTCCATGTAACATTTATCTTTATGGATTTTTAATTTGAAGTTTTGCGGTCAATCATCAGGCTATAGGTTGGCAAGTCAGGCTACAAAACATTGTTGATTGGTGTTGAATTCAAGAATTTATGATGATGTGTTTCACTTCTCCGAGTTAGGTCGAGTGTTTTAAAAACTTTTTTCGCTATGCGTATAATTAGTTTAGATAGTCAGATAGAAAACCTGCAATAAAATAACGACTATAACTAACTGCCCCTCATGCTAAAACATATCTAATGTAATCCATTATTATTGAAGGGTAGGGAAATGAAATAAATTACTTAAGAAAGGCAAGTAAAAAAGGAATGCAAAATTAAAAATAAAACATCCAAAAAGTAATAAATTTGTCAACTCAAAAATGAACTATTTGGTTGTGGTGTGATTATGTTTAAGTCGTTATGGTATGAGCGCTAAGGGCTATTACACTTTGTACAAACTTCCTTTTCGCATAAGGAACCAACACAAAAAGCAGCTAGTTTGGTGGATTTGCCCGTTTACTATATACATGTATATATATCGCCTGTGTAACTGATGCTGGAAGTTTTCCGTTGAAAGGGAACTGCATATGCAGCATTTAAATCAATGTTGCCGCAGTTGACACAATTCCGGTGCATAAAGCCAAGTCAATGCAGCGCTCTACTGAAATAAGTGTTACAAGGACTTTTGAAAACTGCTTACTAAAGTAAATCTGTAAACGCTGACTGAATTACCTTGCAGGAATTATTTTTATACAAAGTTAAATTGACTTTCAGAAATTCTACTATGATTCAGGCGGGTAAAATGAATTGATTTATCCTCACAGACGAGGTGAGATGACCTAGAAGGTTCAACTGGTCATACCAAATCGGTCTTGCCACAGTCGAAAAGGACTCCTGCTTTCGAAAACTCTTCCCAAAACCACGGGAAGTGTATTTGTCACTAAAACAACAAAAACACCAACAAAAGCCAAAAGGCATTCTAAATGGTTTTTGGTATTGATGCTTCCGGCTAGGCAACATTTTTTTTAATGCGTTCGTAGAGTTTTCGATCTTTGATACTCCTCGTAACAAAATTGTGTTTTTCTGTATACATGTAGCCGGACCTTCAGACATTTATAGAGCGCTTTATTGGATTATCGGAAAAGGACGTTATACCTCGGAGGGTCCGCTGGTTCTATTGCACCTACTGTCGTGTGACGGATTTGACATAGCCACATCGAACCTTCCAACTCATCCCGAATCCGCCTATCAGTTACCTTTCTTTAAGTGAGGTTTCACTTTTCTTTCTACCTTCTAAGAAGATTCATAATTATTAATTTGCAGTGGGCGCATTTGTGTTTTTCATAATCTACCCTACTTCTTAAAACTTCTGCTTGTCTTCTCGACTGATCAGTAAGATAGCATTGCAGCCCTTCATATTTCTTGCCATAAACAATACTTTCAATTCATATATTCATATATGTATGTACTTCGCATTTATTCAGTTATTCATATATTACCTATTAACCCGAGCTTGTTCGACTGGGTAACAAATGTGGTAATGATGAATCTTGCGGTATGCAACACGCATTAATATTCATAAAAACTCATAAATATGTGAGTAGGAAACAGATATATGCACTTGAAGGAGTAAAAGTATGGAAATTTATGCAAAACACAAAACTTGCCACACATTTACAGGATGGGATCTATGCAGAGGCGCTATAGGGGTTCCCAAAAAAACACAAGTTTTTTGAAAAAAAATTCAAAATATTGTTTTAAGTTCGGTTATTTGGTCGTATTTTCTGATTTTTTCCATAAATTTTATTTCATTCATGTTTACCTTTTCGTTCCGGGTTTGGTTTGAATTTTTCAAAAAAATGTAGCAATGCCAGTTTCCACAATCTTTCTTCAAGCTATCCTGAGAGCTTTATGTAATCAGCAAGTTTGAAAAAGCGTTGGCTACTACTTTATCTAGCCTAACGGACAAATATGTCTAGGGATCCTTCTATCAAAGCTTGATTATCTTGGATTTACTTCCATGCTTATAGCATGGCCTAAGACCTACATAGTTATGCACATATGCCATAGGCGGTGAATGGCACATTCCCATCATTAGATGTATCTGTGATCATAAGCAATAAAAGCTTAAATCGACATATCACAATCGCATACGATGGACTATTTAATAGAAGCGGATAGAGTTAAATCAACGTCTCTTCTCTGTAGCTATCTTTTGGAATGGTTATCTTAAGATGAACTTAAAAATTTTGTTGGATCAAAAATACTCTCGGATCAAAATACTTTTTCTTAGGTCCACTTAAGCTGTTAATGCTTATGGCCACAGTTATAGCTCAACCAATGTATCCTTAATTATGATTCCTTATTAATTGAAGCTAGTTATTTTGTATTTTGGTCATAGTCTGTTAGAACATTTCTGTAATTCAAGACCAATAAATAAATTCGGCCCTATTCTCCGCGGAGGCAAGTTATTGCATGCCTATGTAAGTATCTACAAGTGTCGTAAATCTACAAATATATATATTCATATGATGTTTACCAGTTTTAAGCAACACTCCATGAGACAAATCGGGATAAAAGCAAGTTCTTGCAATGTGCTCCATAAAAATTGCCGTGGCTTTTTTTTATTATTTTATGCAAGCTCATAAGTATGTTTAAGTAGATACATACCGTCACACATGCATATGTATGTAAGTAGAAAATGATGATAAGTAACAGCTTTTAGGCAACACAAAGTACAAGTAAAGTAAGTGAATAACTTTTATGAATAAAACAATGAATCCTGATTATATTTCAGCTACTATGTTTTTGTTTGTGTAGGGTTTAAACAAAACTATCCGTGACAAAGAACTAAAACAGAATATTTTACGACAAAGAAAAGAGATTTTTGTTTTATGAACGCAAAGGTAAATTGGTGTCAGGGTTTCGGAAAGAATCTACCAGCTATCACAATTGTATAAGTAAATACCAGTAACGTGCTTACCTTTAATCTTATACAATGTTGGTCGCCTTTCTGCTTCAAAGGATCGTTAAAGCTGACTTCAAAGTGTCGCAGGCCCGTGGAGGTGAATAAATGTTTAGCCAACCACTATGAATGGTTGATTTTGACCGTGCTTTTTCAGCGACTGGGAAATTGCGATTGTATTTGTTGCATTCCAGTCATGCCAAAGAGGGCAGAATCTAAATAACAACAACAACAACGAAGAAAAAAATTAAGAATCTCATTTATCGGCTACATAAGCTACAATAGACACAGCGGTTACTAAGGCGAGAATGGCTACAGAGATGCTTCCTTTAGTGAACTCCAAGAATTAAAGTGATGTATTACAAGGAGGGCACACAACTTGCCTTCAAATAAAACAAACGGCCCGTGGTCTAGGCTGATATTCAAGGGCGCATTGTTATATACAAGGGGTCATAGCGGCAGCTAACAGGAGCCGCAACCCGTTTGGATTATCCCCACTATTTGACTCTTCAATGAATGAAGCCTATATTCAAAATTTCAATATTATTGGTCCTTTTCGAAACAGAGTAATTTATTTTATAGTATAAATATATAAGTAAGCTCCCAAATGTCTACACCTTAACTAAAATATATTGATATTTGAAGTGCGCGAAATGGGGTTTTCCGTATAGTCAATTTCCGACAGCCTAGCCATAAAAATCCATCAACCCCAACAGAATCGCCGTGAAGATGCTGAAGATGGTCGACACTGCTAATTACCGGTTTTTCCTTCGTCATTCCATAAACATCGGAGGAGACGAGAGGGGTGCCCCTTCTATAACCTAGTAGCCACAACCATTTAACTCACATAATCATATGTTGCTTTCAGATCTCGGCCTCGTAACACCAACCAACCGAAAAGCACAGATACTCGAACCACTCTGGCTCAACATCGATCTGGATATTGTAACAAAATCAATCCCACTATAACAAATACATGCCTTGTATATGGTATTTGTCCTCATGACAGAGCAACTCTGCAATTGCACTTTAAGTGAACCTTGTTAAAAGCTCACTTGAAGTTGCAGTGCAGTTCTTATGAAAACATAGTTAAAGCAGATATGTAGATAAATACCTGGAACTAATTTTTTTTTTACTTTGACAAACTTGAAGTTAACTAAGCGTTGAAGTGTGCAGCACAGAAAGCTTAACATTAACAAGAAAAAGTATGTAAAAAGTTGTATACAATAATAAAGCAAATAAAAACGAACATTCAAAAACATCACTCGTTTTGTTAATCAAACACACGTTGCACCCGCCCCCATTGCAGCACACAAGATTAATTAAAACGGCAGCACATGTTCCCTGCAAAAAACCGAAATACTCCGTTCCATAGTCCATAGAGTACTCCCTAAGGAGTATCGGAGTACTCCAACACTTATCCTCGCTCATATAAAAAAGGTGGTCCAATTTATATGGCGATGGCCGGTAATTGGATCACCTAATCCGACTCGGAGTACTCCATTTCTTTTCTTTTGAATACTCTATAGATCACCTACATGAGAGTACTCCCAAAATACTCCTATCGGATGACTCTATGGAGTATTCAACAGCAAAGCGAGAGAGGGAGTAGGTGGTCCTCAAAAAGAACACATACTCCCTCTCTCGCTTTACTGCATAGTACTCTATAGAGTAATCTTTTGGCAGCATTTTCAAAGTACTCTCACGTAGGTGTTCCATAGACTATTCAGCAGGGTGCTCCGATATGGATTAGGTGATCCAATCGCCGGACATGGGCTTATAAATTGGACCACCTTTTTGTATGAATGAGGATAAATGTTGGAGTACTCCCATACTCCAACGTTTTTTACAGGGTTAGCGCAAAACAATAACAATAAAAGCAAAGTAATAAAAAGTATTTTCCAGAAAATAAGGAAAAGTGTTAAATAATTAAAAATCATTACAAAAAAATATTCCAAGAATGTAATTTTATAATTCAACAACAACAAAAATTATGTGAATAATGATCATTTCGGCATACTTATTGGCGGATGTACTATCTCTTCTTTTTCTCATGCCTAAAACATCGAACCAAAGTTATGATACCATTTCGTGTTCTATAATAAAAATTATCAACTTTCCTTGAGCTCATATAACTAGAGTTTCGTATATAAAAGGACTTTAGCTTTTGACTCTTTTATTATTTGGTTGATGCAGGTCGAGTTATATCTATTCCCGCTGTCGTTTTTCGATATGCTTTTTAGTATTCTATAATTTGTTTTTTTTTTTTCCTGCCACTCGATTGCCAAAGATTTCAGTTAACATCAATTCAATCAATCAAAATAAGTCAATGGTACCACTAAAAGTTATCGAGCCAAACGACCAGATAAAAAGCTAACCAACGAACTGCAAACAAATCTCTCAAACATCTGCCGCATTTATTCTACAGACAGCATTTGCTGAAACTGACAACAACAAATAAACAACGAATAAGTAAAATATCGCAAACAAGGGTGCAGCAGACATTAAAATATAAAAGCTCAACAAAAATGCCAATAAAAAATAGGCGAAAAAATATAAGCAAATAAAGAGAAAAAATGCAATAAAAACATGATAAACTATAAAAATTGCACATCAAAATAGTAAAATCTACTATATAGCTATACAAGTCTGCATATGTACATATATAGAAAGACACTACTTGAGATAAAGATGGATAAATGGTTGAATAAATATTGAAGAAGAATGTCATTAGTAGCTTAAGTGCAATTGTGGCTACTTACCTGGGCCATAGACATTGAGAGTCGGGATTGTGAACCTATCTGCACATGGGTCTATCTAATTTAAAGATTTAATATGAACAGATAAGTAGGGTGTATGTAGGGCGTTGCTACCATGATTCAACAATTTCTGCTTTTGCAGGCACTAAAATACCAATTGAAATCAGGAAAGCGATTAAAGAACCTTTCTTTAATATTTTTGTACTCGTATGTAGTATATGAGCTCAACAACCTTTTTCTCAAATATTTTTAAATACGACAGTACGGATATCGTAAGTGAGTAAGAAAATGACATTTTAAGGCTTTGTTGTTGGTGTTTATGCTGGCAGACATGTTCTTCAAAGTATATTTTGTTTAGAAAACTTGACTTTATTTTTGTTGAATTTGGATATATGTCCATGTTAAGTGAGCCTCCTAAATAGGGTAGATTTACAAAAAAAAACTTCAAAAAATTGTATTTAAAATTTTTTAAAGTCTCTATACTACTTAACAGAGATGTAAAAGAATGCAATAATTGCAAAATGAAATCACCATTCAGACTTCATTCTGCGATTTCGAATTCTTTTTATACCCAGCGTACTACTTAGTACCTACAAGTACAAGGGTATTATAACTTTGTTGGGATTACGGTTGGTTGTACTGGTATAAAGGAATCGAGATAGATATAGACTTCCATATATAAATATGATCAGGATCCAAAAAAAATTTGATTGAGCCATGTCCGTCCGTCTGTCCGTCTGTCCGTCCGTCTGTCCGTTAACACGATAACTTGAGCAAATAATGAGATATCTTCACCAAATTCGGCACGCGTACTTATTTGGGTTCAGAATAGATTGGTATTGAAAATGGGTAAAATCGGACCATAACCACGCCCCTTTTTCGATATCGAAAATTTCGAAAAACCTATAAAACGGGTTAATTCAATACCAGAAGCAGCTACAATGATAAAATTTGCAATATGTATTGATTTCGATGTTCTAAGGCAGATTTTGTCAAATTTTTTGAAAAGGGGCGTGGCACCGCCCACATATATTTAAAGAAATTTTCAAATTTTGACTCTTAATAACTTCAGAACAGTTTATGCTAGTATAACGAAATTTTTTGGAGGGCATACTATTGTTGTGTTAAATTCAGATATAGAAAATAAACGAAATCACTTGACGACCCCGCCTACTTTTTCATAAAAGTTATATGTATTGAAAGGACGTGGAAATATTGAAAAGTCCATATCTAATTAACTGATACCGTTATAATAATATAATTTGGTACATACATCAATTTTCATATTCTTTACATTATTTTTGCAAAATTTTGGAAAGTGGGCGTGGCACCGCCCACTTATGAGTCAAGCAATTTTCAAATTCGACTGCTAATAACTTCAGAACGATCTGAGATAGGTTTACGAAACTAGGTACCAGGCATGTTATGTTTATGTAGAGTACTACCACAGAAAATAAGAAAAATCGGTGAACGACCACGCCCCTTTTTGGACTACAGTTCTCTAAACGAGAGTTAGGAAACCGGAATATGCAATATCTGTTTAACTGATAAAGATATAATGCTAAAATTTAGTACACTCATTCACCTGATGATGTAATTAGCGATGTTTAAAGGTTTTTTGGTAATATTTTGGAAAATTGGCATGGCACCGCCCACAAGTGAATAAACAAAATATCAACATTTCACTATTAACAAGCCACTGTAAAGGTATAATAAAGATCTGCAATGAAAACTGATCTTCAAATAGGGACAAACCACATAATAAAATCCGTGGGCGTGCCACCACCCACTTCTTTAAAATTATGTAAATATTGATTAATGGACACATATATCCATATATCAAAAAATTTCACAAATTCGTTAAAAGTTATGGGCATGGCACGCCTTCTTTTCCATAGTTATATATAGGACATGGTATAACCCTTGAAAAGATCGGTTCAGTACCTTTGGCTCATGTAAGCGGTTAAAGCTTTATAAGCTAGGGGCGTGACCGTGCCCACCAAATTCGCTATTGTTTAGGCTCGGAATAGATTGGTTTTTAAAATGGGCGAAATCGGATGAAAACCACGCCCCTTTTTTCTGAAAACTATCGCTGGGTATTTAATGTTCGGTTCACCCGAACTTAGACTTCCTTACTTGTTTACATTCATTTTTTGGTTACTAATGTATTGCATTCATGAATAAAAAGTCTCACTGAAGTCAATTGAAGTAATTCGGAGTCATATGGAGTCATTTGAAGTCAATTTACCTGTGGCATACGAGACATGATCGTAAACTATGTTAGTTGCAAATAATTAGTGACTTCACTCAAAAAATAAAGTCAGTTAGTGACTTCTCTAAATGACTTCAAAGTCGTGACTTCAAAAAGACTTTCTTCTTCTTCTTTAAATGGCCATCTAACCGCCTGAGCGATTTTGACCGTCCAACATAGCTCGCCAGTCATTTCTTCTTTGCGCCAACTGGCGCCAATTGGAGACCCCACGAGATCGCAGGTCGGTCTCCACTTGGTCCTTCCATCGGAGTGGTGATCTTCCTCTTCCTCTGCTTCCACCGGCGGGTGCCGATAAGTATACCTTCTGGGCTGGAGCGTCTTCGTTCATTCGCACGACGTGACCTAGCCAGCGAAGCCACTGTGTTTTAATGCGCTGTACTATGTCGACGTCTGCGTAAAGCTCATACAACTCATCATTAAATCTTCTTCGGTACTCGCCGTCGCCAACGCGTAGAGGCCCATAAATCTTTCGCAGAACTTTTCTCTCGAATACTCCCAATGCAGCCTCGTCAGATGTTGTTAGTGTCCACGCCTCTGCATCATATAGCAGGACGGGAGCGATGAGTGACTTGTAGAGTGTGATTTTCGTGCGTCGAGAGAGTACTTTACTTTTCAATTGCCTACTCAGTCCAAAGTAGCATTTATTTGCAAGAGCAATTCTTCGTTGGATTTCTAGGCTGGCATTATTGTTGGAGTTTATGCTGGATCCAAGGTAAACGAAGTCCTTCACTATTTCGAACTTTTTGGTGCCAGCAGTGGCGTGGGTGCCAAGGCGCGAATGCGCTGACTCCTTGCTTGATGACAGCATGTACTTCGTTTTGCCTTCGTTCACCACCAAACCCATTTTTTCCGCTTCTTTTTCTAGTTTGGAGTACGCAGAGGTTACGGCACGGTTGTTAAGGCCGATAATGTCAATGTCGTCAGCATATGCTAACAGTTGCACGCTTTTATAGAATATTGTTCCAGCGCGGTTGAGTTCTGCAGATTGTATTATTTTCTCCAACATCAAATTAAAAAGACTTTAGATTCATTTTTTCGTTCTTTAGTCAAAAAGCTAGTCAATGAGTACATTCGAACTTTGAAGTCATTAAATAAGACTTCAACTGATTGCATTCGCATATGAATGCATTAGTTTACAACCCTGCTGCTTAAAAACAAAATTGAAAATACTTCATAAGTTCATTAATTGCTTCTAAAAGCGCATTAGTGGCTTTCAATACAGACTACGTGTGCTTTAATATTATTTTAAAAAAGGATCGAAAGACACCCCACCTTATATTTCATTCCGATTTAACAATAAAACTTTGAATCTAGAATTCTGTTTTAAAAAGTAAACACCCAGTTTAATAAATTTGTTTTATCAAATATTTTAATGAAAGTCGTAACAGTCACTGTCCACGGTTACAATAACACCAAAGCAACAAAGCAGCCACAAGCCAAACCCCACACTGCAAAATATTTTTATACGAGTACATGTTTAGCGTACATGCCAGTATTGCCACATTCAAAAAAAAAAAGTTACGAAAAATTTAAAAATAAATTTCCAAAAACCTACCATTTTATTTAAGCGAACATAAAAATATTTAGATGGGATTGTGAAAAGAGAAATCAGCAAAACTCATTGCATCTTTTGAATTAAATTGATTTCAAAAGATATAAGGTTAAACGGTTTCTTAAACCAATATGCATATTGCTCTATTGATTTCCAGGGCTCCAAGATTATTTCCGGTCCCAAGTTTTCAGCTAAGCTAACTCGGAAATTTTTTTTTCAGCTCCCACAGAACTATGCCGATAAATTCAAGCACCTCAACGAGACAAGATTTTATCAGGAGTTACATTTGACAAAAGTTTTAAGTGTTTCTAGGTTCAAAGTAAAAAAGTGAAAATAGTTCCAAAAAATTATTAGTGATGTGCGAGATATAGCGAAGGGAGCAGACAAGCTACATATAATTTTGTGAAGGCTTGTCAGATTAATCTCAAGTGGTTATCTTACGAGGAAAAATGGAATTGGCCCCAAGGCATCGAAAAAAATACCAAACAGAAAAAAATTAGCGATTCACCAAAAACCTTTTTATGTGAGTAAAATTACCAATTTTGGTTCAAAAATAAACAAAACGGCAACACTGGTACACACGCACGCACATAATAGAGCTTGTGGACGGTTTCGTTGCCGCATTGGCGCTTTGGGCGGCGGAATGTCGCCAAACACCTGTTCGTTGTATGTACGTAAAACTGGTAGTTGTTTGGAGGTAAATAAAGATTTCCTATCTAGTGATCAGCTGATCGAGACCAAAAATCAATAAACGATTGCTTCATACTTGCTTCATGTAAGCCAATACGACTTGATTGCGTCGTAATCATGCCATTGTGTCAGACATGTTACTGCAAGAGATGTTGTTGACGTATTTTGGTGCCGTATGGGGTAACGATAGAAAGCGAATTTTTTCGGATCTTTTTTAGAGGCAAATCTAAGAGGTATTCTGGTAGAAACAGCGGGTAGAACTTAAGTTATGTTTGATAAAACCTGTTATTGGTGAGAAAATGCAATCATATCTGAAGCCTGCTTTGTTTTCGATAAAAAAAAATGTGCCCAACCTTGAAACACTCTCAGAAATGAAAATTCCATATTATCTGAATTTACACTATGATGCTTTTCACTTACGGATTTTATTAGACGTTGTTTTGTTAGTTGGTTTGTCATGGCGTATGAGTTATGTATATATTGCATTGTAATGAAAACAATTTCGGAGAGGACCGTCCACGAAAACTTTTACCTTTTATGGGTAGAAAACCCATATTCCGAAAGATGGGGAATCGAGTATTATATAGACTAGGGCTGAGCCTTTATTCGATTAATCGAGTAAGTTGATTAATAAAATTTTCAGTTAATCTATAACTTGGTTAATCAAAATTATGAGCAATCAAAATGAGCGTTACTCGAGTATTTTCAAAAATGGCTCATCAAAAACTGATATATTTACTCATTTTCTTATGTGAAAGGTTACCTTGAAATAGCTGAAGATAAAAGAAATTAAAAACCAAACATGCTTCAAAATATTAAAAATTGAACAATTAAAGAAAATTTTGAGGTGTTGTCCTATCGCGAATGGGCAAAATGTCGAAGATGCAACAAATAGTTGAAGCGATCTAAATTTGTGCCGTTTTAATATCTGATTAATCAATTTATTGAAAAAGCGATTAATCAAAAAGGCGATTAATCAATTAATTTTCTTTTTGATTAATACAAATCTTGATTAATCGAGTAAACACCCTTTTAGATTAATCAAAAATCATAATTAATCGATTAATTGAGTAATCGGAATTATGAATAATCAAATTTTTGATTAATCAAATAATCGCACAGCCCTAATATAGACCATCAATCTGATTGCTGCTTTCAAGGCGGGCTTAAGATTCTTAAGAGTTAGCAGGTGAATTTAACCTTAGACATTCGGACAACCAGAAAATTAAAAATAAAAGCACTGATGTCCAAAGAAACATTTCAGTTCATAGGTAGTCAATATTTTTATTTTGCTACCTCCCAGTTAAATTTGCAAGCAAAAAGGGTAATTCTACGCAAGTTGACGCTGATGCCAACCAAACACTTGTCGTTGATCAAACCAAGTTCGCTGGGGCTTTGCGCGTTCGAAGTGGTTTGAGCTGGAGCACAAAAAGCCCCAACCAAAAGACGAGCACATGTAATGCTCAAACCTGAACAAAAGCTATGACTGAAAGCGCACTTTGCTTGATGGCAGTTTGATTCCAAAGTTTGAGGTGTGTAGAAGTGCTTGAAAATAAGTGTACGAATATTCAAAAATAAAAAAATTTAAATTGTGTAAAGGCGCCAAAGGAAAATAATAAATAAGCATTGCATTTACAAAAAAAAAAAACAACAAAAACATAAAGAAATCATAGCAAACATGTGCATAAATAAACTTACTTATGTATGCGTGTGTGTGTGTTTAATGTGAATGTGCATTTTTCTGTGTTGCAAAATTTCATAAGCTCTTTTTCTATGTTTTCAACTTTTTGTTTTGGCCTAATTACGCTAATATAAATGGGTTGCTTGTTCGTTCGCCCGTGACGCATGCGCGGAAAGCACATTTGAAATTAGTGTAAATAAATAATTTAAATATTGTTGTTGCATTGAAGCGCGGAAATTGAAAAGTGAGGAATTTCAACAAAAAACTGCATTTCCTATGGTAAACCAAGAAAAATTTTCAAAATTATAGTGCATGCTGAAATACTGAACTGAAAAGCAACAACAACAAAAAATGAACTAATAAAAACATAAGAAAATTAGCATAAAACGAAGTAAATCATTTCTAGGCAGCAAGTCACTAGGTAGGCTAGCAAGCCAATGTCCATAAAGCGAGGAAGTCGTTAGTAAGAAAATAAATAAATAAATACAAAGTGTGAAAATGTATAAATAACTAATTTTTCACAAAACAACATTAAACCAAACACAACAATAAACTAAAGAAGACAAATAGCAACAAGTGCAATGAAAAATCGCAAGTAACAGCGCACAAACGCCCACTTCACATTGCCTAGTGTGTCCCGCTTTGATTGCGTGCCGCGCATGCGCAACGCGTTTTCCAAGAAATTTTGTGCTTCACTTTTGTTTTTCCAAAAAAAAAAACCAAAACAAAAACGGGATTTGTGCTACCAAACCCAAATTTTAAATCGTGCTTATTTACCACTACTCACACATTTTGTTGCTGCAATTTCGTATTTCTTTGCACAATTTTCTATTTTCTGTTGGACTTGCGCAAGAGCTTTTGCACATATTTTTTCTGGGTGTGTTTGTCGCGTTTGCTAAACCAAAACAAAAAAAAAAAACAAAAGAAAACAAAGAAGAGCTGAAATATCTTACCATACGGCGACGTCAATAAAAACGATGCTGAAAAGTGAAAATACTTGTTACCGGATTTTTGGTCTATGGCCACAGGTGTTTTGCATTTTATTGACATTTCATTTACTTGCCGGCACCGCAGAAGCCTTCACAATACTCTCCCCCTTCAGTTATACATCGCTGAGTTTTAAGAATTTACTTAATTCAGTTTTATTGGCGAGTAATGCGAATTTGGCTGGCGGTGGGCGTAATCTTAAAACGGATGTGCTGGAGGATGCGTCACTGATAACGGTATGTATGAGAATTTGCAAAGTGGCAAGGTAAAAGGTACTATTTGAATTTCAAAAAGAAGTTGAAACTTTGAAGAAAATCCCTTTTTTTTTCATCCTACGTTCTTCAAATTAAACTAAGGAACATTTCCAAACTTTTTTATTTAATAAAATTCTGCAAAAGATAGATTGACTTTCCTAGGCAAACTTCATATTGAAATTTCAACCAAAAAACTATCGAAATTTTAGAACACTTCTTCAGTGTATTTGATTAAATTGCCATAGATCAGAGCTCTTAAATAATAGTTAATAATCGTAATGATTACTGATTTGTTTGACTATTTTCCTGAGAATCAATTTAATGATTGATTGCCTATTAGATTAAATTTTTATTGATCATTTTCGAACTAAATTAAAAATAATCAAAAAAAATTATGACTTTTTTATTAGTTTGATTATGTTTTGATTGTTTTTAATATTTCTTGTTTTTTTTATTATTTTCAATCGTCAAAAATCAGTACCATTTAAAAAATCCATCTAATCAATTAATTACTAATTTTTAATCAAATTTAACTGGTCTGCAATGGATAAATTAAAATTTTAATAATTGTTTTGTTGAGGCACTATTTTTATTTAGATTACTTTAT
Organism: Sphenella marginata; assembly: GCA_951509765.1. NCBI lineage: Eukaryota > Metazoa > Arthropoda > Insecta > Diptera > Tephritidae > Sphenella > Sphenella marginata. The sequence goes on along the minus strand of OX608080.1, from coordinate 26,531,334 downwards.
CAATCTGCCTTTCTAAAAGAATTCGAAAATCTGTTGACGATGCTCTTCTGTCTAATTGAATATAATGATCGCAAAAACTTTGGCATTTAAGGTGAAGAAAGAAAAACGGTGCCCCCCATAATATATTCAGACAGAAAAAATTCAGAAATAAAATTTTTTGGAAAATTTTGATCAGAAACCAAAAGCCAGAAGGAAAAATTCCGAAACACATTTACGGTCATGCATTAACGCACACGTTATCTATGTATATTTTAATTTTTATAACGATATTATGTACGATTTTTTGGTTAGGTTTGAATGAATTGGGCTACACTTAATTGGTAAATATTTAACATTATAACCCATGAGCGGCCATACGTTAACCCATTGACGAACTCAATTTTCTTTTAACTCTGAAATCAAATTTTTCACATTAAAATAATTTGACATACATAGGCTTAAGTAATTGATTTTAAGCGTTTAACCCTTTAAACGCCATGACTTAACACATTGGTGACCTAAATTTTTATTTTAATAATTTCTAATTAATTTTTTATATGAAAAAATAAATTTGGAAGTGTTTGTTTTGTATTTCCTTGAGTTTACATTGTTACCACATTAGAAAAACCAAGTCTCTGAGATTACAATGACTTTGATCTAATGCCAAGTCATTGAGTTTGAGCATTTTCAAATATTTTTCTTTATGCTTAAACAAAAATTATGCCTCACTAGTTTTTCATAAATACGTAAATATTTCCTATTCATTATTTAAATCACACATCATTGCTAATGAGTTTCTTATACAATTGTTAGAAGTTGAAAGACCTTCGAATACTAATGACCTATATCAGCTGCGTTACGATAAGCAAGTTGTATTGTCAAATAAACATAAAGTAATTAAATTGAAATAAATATTACATGCATGTACATTTGGAATTATGTAGGTTCAGACATATGCAAGTGCATTGGGGAATAAGTTTTCAAGTTCTTACCTTTGTCAAGTGGGTATTTATGTCGCAAGCTATTATCTGGTCATTAGCATAATTGTTGTTCTTTGACAGAAGTTTGAAGTGACGCATACATACATATGTACATATATGCACATTGGTTTTCATCAAATCAACCTATACCACGCAGTAGGGCGGGACGCAACATTTCGAACATCGATGTTAGTTCAGAATTCCACACAAACCAAACCCTCCCTTCGGAGTCGAAAAAGTTGGCTGTTGACATTCAATTTTAATTAATTGACTTGAAATAAATATTTATACAAAAAGTCTCAACATTTTTGGCTAGGTGTACCCGTTCTGAATTCACGTTTTGCGCTTTCGCTTTTCTATTTGATCGGATATAGAACACTCAAACTCCAGTTCGCGGGCATGAACTTCTTTGACCATATTTGGAACAAGATTTGATACGATGCGCTGAAGCAACCATTTACTTGCATGCTTGTTTAAATTTTCCATTTCAATGTCCAAAAATACAAGCAAGTCGGGATTTGTTGTTTTATGAAGGTATCAAGTTCGTTGCTTGAGTCTTTTGTTTGAAATTAATTTTAGAAAACCTCAAAAGTATGTATTTCAGAGCTCAAATGTATTTCCAAAGAAGTCAAATATACTTCGGATTTTCCAAATGAATTTCAGAAAATGAATTCAAGAAACCCCAATTTATATTCATAATAATGAAATAGTATTTCAGAAAAGGCCAAACGAATTTCAGAAAAGCTCAAATGTATTTCAGAAAATTTTAAAAGCTCTGTATTTAATTTTTAACCGCACGAATACAAATGGAAAACATTTTGCTTTTTCTTAAATACTTTTTTTGTATTCGGAAACCTATTCGTGGTTTTCTGAAATGCTTTTGAGGTCTTCTGAAATACATTTTAAAAATCTGATATACATTTGACCTTTTCTAAAATGCATTTGAGCTTTTCTGAATTAAAACAGAGTCTTTCTGAAGAACATTTGAAACATTTCGGGGGTTTTTGAAATACATATGTTTTTCTCTGAAAATAATTTGAGCTGTTCTCAAATATGTTTTTTCTTTTCTGAAATGCAGTTGGAAAAGTTGTAGTAAATAGTTTAAGTTTGGAAAGAATTTCGAAGCTGAACTGATATTCTTGTGATATTCTACTTCCACTTGTAGCCGTGTTTTCTCAGTGCTTTCAAGTGCTTTTTACATTTGGCTCGTTTATTTGGTCGACCAGACGTCTGATTTTTTAGGGAAGCGCAATATTTGGGTGTTTCCTGTATTGAAGTAATACATTTTACGATATTCGCTCTCCAATCTTCTGTTTCGGCTGGGAAACATCAGCTCATCTGTAGTCAAGTTACTTCACGATGTAATTATGAACTCTCGACTCATCTAATTTTTCCATAGTGCGTAGAAGTTGTACTTTACTTAAAACGAAACTTTTTGTTTAATTTTGCAAATATTGGAGATAAATGTTTGAGGTGATTCTGGCAACACTGGTAGCTGCTCTTAAAATGTTAAATTGCATCATTTCTTTATTTAGTTACATGCTTATGTTACCATATAAACAAACAAATATTTCTTTTTGGGGTGATAGCTCACTCAGACTTTTTTTTACTAGCCCATATTGTAAACACACTGTGAGTATTGCCACGCATTTAAATTTTCACAAATGAGCATATAAATATTTGTACAAACAAACCCTTCGGGGATTTAATAACTACCTTAAATGTGGTTAGTCTAGGATAAAAAAAAAAATAAGTCACATAAAACCATGGCAGTTTTCATATAAGCTGAAACGTTGGATTTTGATGAGGCTTGTCAAATGAAGGGACTGATTATACACAAACGAACATTTTTTAGTTTTGTTACAAACCGGTTTCCGTGTTCGCTCATCCTCTGTAGGATCTCATCTTTACCAGTAAATCTGCAAGAAATAAAATGTTCCTATGCCAAGTACATATGTATGTATGTCTATAAGGGGCTCTCTGGTACTAATTATAGAACACTATAGACGAAGTGGGTTAATCGCGCCACAGTCCCTTCAGAGTTAACTGGCACCACATTTTGCAGGATAGAGAGAAAAATGTTAGATAAACCAGCAATTTTATAAACATCACACACCGAGAAAAAAAGACTGTAAATCCAACTACTTTATGGGTATTTGCAACAACTTTTATAGGTTAAATCGTGCCCAACAACTTCTATTACTTGAAGCAACAGCGCAAAAACAGTTAATTTGTTTAACTAAATGGCATTTACGGCAATAAGCTTCGTATTTGGATTAAAAGTGTGTCCCCTGTTGTTCTAAATACTATTTATTTGAGTTGACTGTTGAGGTCGTTGCTACAAAAATATGAAGCTGTTGAATCAAATACTTAGCCTTTGGGGTTCCAATAGCTGACGCATTTGGCGGAAAGATATTACGTCTTTGGTTCAAATACTGAAACTCTTGGGAAGAAAGTGATCATTGTTGGAAAAAATGTGAAACTTTTCTGGCTCACACTGAGAAAAATTTGAATGTAAACAAAATTCTTTTGGTTTTTTAATATTTTATTTCATCGTTCAAATCATGAATAAACATACATAGTATTTGTACGAAACTTATAAAAAAACATATAATGGAAATATATAATATAAGCTTTTTTTAAGTTTTTCAATTAAAAATAATCATTGCAATCCTTATTCATATTTTAAATCTTAAATATTTCAGTCCATTATTTAATACAAATGGTTTTGTTGGGAAAGAAAAACATTCAATTCTTTTAAAATAATAGCAATGGCAAGTATCTGAAATAATATATGACTGAAATTCTTCAGAAAATATTGTGTTAACTTCTTGTCCAATTAAATAAATTTTGTCAAGTGATTCGTAAAAGATTTTTAGAATTGTTATTATTGTATTATTGAATTTCAAAAAGCAATTTTTCTCATAAAAAACCCCTCGGTAAACTAAACTCTCAGCCTCATTCCCTATTTTCAAACAAGTGCATAGACTAACATAGTAAGGTAGTTCTGTAAGATCAATTTTTGAAATATTGTGCAGTTTCGACAACTCTGGAGCAAAAAAATTTGAGTCAATTAAATTATGAGAGAACTGAAGGCAATGTTTTGTAGATAAGGTGTAAGGAATGTTAATTCGCGAGGTAACTAAATGAGCGTATTTTTTAAAGTGCTGATGTTTACTTTCAAATCTGAAGCTCCATAAATATTTCAGTGGGCCGAGTTGCCTTATAACGGTGGGATAATGCACCAGAAAGTGGTGTTTTGGCTTTAATTTCTCTTTAAAGCCTTCCACAAAAAATTTATTGTGTTCTGAAATTAAAATAGCTAGTTTTTCTAATAATAATTCATCAAATTCATCTAGCATTACAAGATCGACAATTCTAACAAGGGTGATCAAAAATTTATACACTGGATCACTGTCTTCAACTAAGTCTCCAACTATCAGCAAAATTGTATGCAGAAAAAGTTTCATTTCCGCAGCATTCATTTTTATATTACATTCCTTTATTTGTTTCATATTAATTGGTGGACTTACATCTCCAATGTGCTCAGGTCCATAATTAAACAGTTGCTTTCTGTAGTTGAATGCCTCAATAGTAAAATATTTTTTTTTTAAAATGAAGTGGTCCAAAATTTTTGGCAAGTCATGCCTAGCAACCCCGAGAAAAATATCATGCATTATGTCGACGGATTTATTGTCAACGATATGAAAATGTGACAAGCTATTCCAGATTGAACATTCTTTTATGGATGACCTTTCCCCACTGCCATCACGAAGTGCCTCCAATTCTGTTAAGTATTTACTTATGGTTCGAATATTTTCAGTTTTCTCAACATAATCAACTTGACAGTCTTCTTTTCTTGCTGTACAAATTCTGCAATAATACGTACTGTTGAAACTTGTACGGAAACCCAGAGTTTCATTCAATCCTAAGTTATCCCCCAATATTTGTCCTACGTAAAAATGAATTGTTATAACCATTCCGTTATACTTAATGCTAACACCATTCTGCGCAAGGTCTTCGAAAATTTCAACCAATCGTTTCAAAGTAGCATCGTTACCAAAATGCTTGAAATCTTTCGAATTGACAAAACCAGCAACGAAAATATTGCTAAGATGCGATAGCTGATATTGGGGAACTACTGGAATTGAGTAATATATGCCACAAATTGAAGACTGATGACATCCAAGTGGATCATTGATTTGAAATGCATCTAAGTAAAGAAATATTGGAAAAATGATTTTGTTGTCAAGTTCGTGTGTTTTAGACTTCCAAAGCTCACCCATTATAAAATGATTCAAACGATTTCGTGATTTAATTTTGTCGATGTTATCAAAGGTCATTTTTAAAATTTTTGGTGATTCGAAATACATTTTTAACTGAAATTTAATGTCGCATAGGCTACCTACAATAATATTTTCCTTCAATGTCGCGACTCCCCGTACAAACACCTCATCTAACTCTTTGCTAATAGTGAATATTTCGGGACGCTTGAAAATGCCCAGATCCTCCATTTGCTTAAATAGTTTGTATTCAGAGCATATGCTTTTGAAAGGATCCTTGCCTAAATTCATAATTTCTTTAAATATTTCTCTTTGTTCGGAATTAACATAAGGCAATAAATTTTCACAAGCTTCAAATATTGGACAAAACATTTCTCTAATATCATTTTGAAAAGTGATTACATTTTTTCTCGCTATGTTACTTTTCGCATGGAGTCTTAATGCAAATTTTATTGCAACTTTATCTATCGAATTTTTAAAATGGGAAATGTCAAGATTTAGATTTATATCTGATGCTACTAAATGAGGTGAAGGCTGTATAACTGAGACTGTTGCTTTTTCATTGCTACTATCTAATCTCGATATTTTACTTTTAGATGTACACATTTCTTTAGAAGAGTTTTCTAAGTCATCATGCCTTGTAATGTGACACTTAAATTTATATAGGTTTTGGAAATATTTGTTACATTTGTTAAATTTACATAAGTACTGGTAAGTAATTGGAGTTTTATGTTCCTCGTTAAGATGAGAAATTAAGTTTTTTGACAGCATGAAAGAGTTATTACAAATAGTGCAAATATGAGCATTGGTGGATTGATTTAATACAAACTTTTCACTGGACATTATTTAGTTTAGAATAAATATTTTGTAATTTTGGAATTTTCTCTTTTGAAGAGATTTCAAATATAAATTCTTGTAAAAAAATCCACACATATTTGCTCTTTGCTGAATATTCTAAATTAAATACGAAACATATTTTAATTACTAAGTCCAGGGCGCGTAGTAAAGTTGGTACCTTGTAGCGTAAGCCATCCAAATATACATAAAATTCCGACAGGTTTTTAACTGCGTCACCAACGACAAACACCTTGGGTTGCAGTTTCAACTTTTCTTTAATGGCACACTCCTTCATTTCGTCCTCTTTTTGTTTGAAATTATTTAAATTTACTAAATGTACTATCATGTCGTTTTGAGCATCAGATATTGATGGCTTGGATATCTTGCTAAGCCGCGGAGGTAATATAATTGAGTGTAGTAAATTGAAGAAATAGAAGTGCTTGGAATCTATGGAATTGATGAAACATTAATTAAGAATATGGTAATAAGTATAAAGTTATTGAAAATATACCTATGTTAATGTCTTTTGACAGCATTTTTTGATAATACTCTAAATTGAGTTTATCTTTTATGAAGGAGGGAAAAAATACAGTAGTTACTTTTCGCTCCATATCTTGAAATTTTTCAAACATCATATTTGTTTTTCCTGGATGAAGTGTCGCAAAATCAATATCAATTAATTTATATCCATCGGGGTCTGTGTATCTAGGCCAAGCCTCCATAATATCCTTAAGTGAGTTTTTCCCTTCTCTCATTCGTAAAGCTGAGGTCTCCATCCAGGGTTTTTCGATATCGTTGGGTATGTTGTGTGCCAACCAAGCTTTTTTTTCAAGAAATTCACTATTTTCTTGGGATGTATCGGTATCAGGGTCAGTGTTTCTGTCGAAAGATTTTAGCTTTTTGGATGAAGTGACAGCGTATTGAAATACCGATCATATATTTTGCCCGAAGGGTTTCTCTTGTTGCTTCTCGGTACATAGTATGTTGATACACTCTCAGTTGGAAATAGCTCCACAATTGCTTCAGATACTTTTGCCATAGTTTTAGGATCCATTTTTATTTCATTAAACGAAAAGTGATCTATTATTATTCGCACTAAAGCCGCTTGATCTGACTCGTCCAATATATTCTTAAGCTCATACTTTGAGAGAATGTGTTTTCCAGCTACCGTTTTCGAAAGGATTGCTCCAATATTAAAATTATCTTTTCCTGTGTTTTGCTGTACTGGAGACGAGGATGATGATAACCAATCGCTTGCAGTATTTGAAAATGTTCTATCACTTCCACAGCACGATAAAAGTTCATACTTAAATATAAACAAAAAATATATATGTATGTATAGTTATTGACACATAAAAAGTTATATAACGTATCATCCACAATGCTTTAACATTAACGCAATCCTCAAACTATGAGCATTACTTCCATGAAAGCTATGTTATAACAAGGGCTGAATATAAAACAAAAATCTTTACTTACGTTATTTTTCACTCGCCATTTTTGCAGCATGTATCGAAATTTAATTTTTTCGGCGATTACTGCTCTGGTGTTAAAAATGTCATCAATATCGTGAGTATGCATCATTTTTAATATTTCCATGGATTTTATTGAGCACTCAGACAAAACTTTTATGGCGTCGCTAGATAAGCCCCATTCCAAATACAAATTTAAAACGTCACTTTCGAGTTCAACAAAAGAAATTCCAGATATTGGAATTTCTTGACTAACACACGAATTTTCACAAATATCTTCACACAAATCCATTAATTTTATATTTTAGGAACGTCCGCTTCGTAAAAAAATTGCCAAACAAATGATGCTTCTTCAGTTCTCCCAACAAGTTTTGCTGTAATTTCAAATGCGAACGCAGTCGTTGCAACAATCCCATTTTTAGAAGTACCGTTATTTGTTATGAATTTCGTTGTTGGTCCAAAGATTTATTCTTAGATTAACAGCGTAGCTTTTGAAACTGAAATTCAACAGCAAAAGTTTTAAATCCAACCACTTTACATTTGTTGTCAAGAATTTTACTTTTGTTAATTCTTAAAAGCGTTTCAGTTTTTACGTGAAGAGCGGAGCTGTAAGTTCAACAACGGAAAAATTTTTGAAATTAACACGATATTCTTGTTTTAAAGATTTTCTTGTTGTGACAAATACTTTTTGGTTACAATTTTACAAGAGCGGAAAGTATTTGTTTCAAATGTGTTTTTTTTTCTCAGTGCAGAGAATAACTTGCATACAATTTTTAATACATTTTCAATTGTCTTTTATGATGTCCCTCTCAACGTAAACTAGAAATTTTCTCTACAGGGTAGATACTTACAAATATGTATATAGTTAGTACGTGTACGTAATTGTCGTTTAACAAATTTTGTATTCAAAGTCAGTAGCTTGCCAAATTGGGGCATTTAAGTGTTCGAGCATTATTATGCAATCATAGTGTGAAGAAGAAGCGGAAGCATTGCAGTGTTCGAGTAATAGCCATACATAATTGGTAAAAACTAGTGGGCAGGTCTCCAGCAAAACCATTCGTAGAAAGATATCGTAAACAGAACAATCGGCAACAAATTTGTGTGTATCGCCATCTAATAGGAAGAGCAAAGCACAAAGGTTGAGAGGAAACTGATTATTTTAGAAATACCAAGGAATGTTTGCTTTCTCCTAGATCAATGTGAAACAAGGTTGCAGTTAGTTAGTAGTTGTCATCGGCCTACCTTATAATTACTTACATTTAAAGACTGTCATTAGTCTCTTCTAGTTGGAGTGCTAGGAAATTTGGAGCTTGCTTAGCGCGTAAAGATCTGATTTGTGTGGTGAGGGGCTACGCTGCTTGCTGGACATGTGACATTTGGTATGACGGGGCTAAGTTGGGAAAAGCAAGGATTCATCCTTATTTCAAGTCCTTCGGCTTTGCTAAGAGACAACAGAGCTTCCACCAGATGCGTAAGAACAAGAGGAATAGGATAGCAGGACATTTTTCGGATGGGATAGGGCGATAGGATTCGACTAATGATTGCCTGATTTTAGAAACGTGGAAATTGTATGCTTTATCCAGAAAGCTCCAGTACTTAATCTTCAAAGGTCTGTCAGATAGGGGTTTCTCCGGAGGCCTTTAACCACCAATAACATCCTCAACTTCCAGTTAGATAACAGCCATGGCCGCATTAATTGAGCTAAACTGCAAGCGCTATTTCGCGCCGAGGTTTTAATTTAGTCTTCATTATTGTTAGTTATCTCATTATGCCAAGCAACCATGCCTCTACAACAGCACTTAAAGATATTACGAAAACAACTTGCTGGTATAAATTCTTTAATAGTTGTTTCAACTATGCCTTGCCGATTGTTTGTGTGCGCATAGTCGCTTTTATTATTATTATCCCTCCTCTCTCTGTGCTTTTCCTCGTTCCTCTGCAGAATTGTGCCAAAGCAATTTCAGCTAATTTGTTGGTCTTGCATTTTCATTTTCGGTTTTTGTTTTATTTGAACTAATTTTATTTTCTCTTTCATTTACTGCAGTTAATTTGTATCGGCAGTTAGTTAAATGAGTTAAGCTAAAAATGCACCAAATTTGCTCTGGCTTTGTTTATTTCTTTGTTGATATGGTTGTTGTTGTTGTTAAATTGACAGTGACAACTAGGAAGTTGTAGTTGTGTAAGATTACATGAATTCATTGAATGGAGAATATCAAGCATTGAATGTTTTGCATGCATGGTATAGTGACTTCGGCACACAAACCCACATTGCCCTCATTGACAGACTGTACCCTTTGCGAGTTTATTGTTCGATTTTGTTTTATATTGTGGGTGCTTGTGCTGACATCAATTTGGGCTGCAAAAATTAAAGCAAATAATAAGGTTAACTATGATACATTAGCGGTGTCTTTTTTATCCGCATCTGCGTTTGCGCTGTACTATGTTGCGAGTATTTGATAACTAGATTTTCCTTAATAAATAGCGAAGTTAAAAGAATATTTGTTATACATGAGCAGATCTGTTAAATAATGATTAACCATTATAACGGTTATTAATTATATTACGGCATCCTCAGATAATTGTTTAACGATTAATTGTCAGTATGTAATAAATTTAAAAAAAGATTTATTAATTGATTAATAAATTTTAATTGAATGATTAACATAAAAATGTTTGATTACTTTTGATTATTTTTAATTATGTGATTAATATAAATAACGTAACTATATGATTATTTTCAATTAATTTTAATTATTTGATGAAATTTATTAACGCAATTAAATAATTAGTTTTGAATAATTTAATTTATTTGCAGTATTTTTTCGAATAGTAAACATACTATTTGCTCAATATGCTTTGCTTTCTTCATTGAAATATTTTCCAACTTTACTTTAATGTGAAATTTTAATATATTGGAAATAATTTAGTAATTACTTGTTTATTTAATTTTAATCGTTCGATTATTATTAATTATTCGATTATATGTAATTGCTTTATTGATTATTTTTAAACATATTATTGTTTTTATTTAAAACTATGCACACTTTTTTCAATTATTTTTTATTAGTTCTTAATGGCCATAAATCATGATTATTTTTTTTATTAATCAATTAATAATTTTTAGTACCTGGGTGACCGAGACTTGCTCGGTATTTTTCGAATTTGCCGCATAATCTTACTTACCAAGAGCATAAATTTCCAAAATAGATTTCCAAAATATCGAACACTAACCACAAAAATGCACTTAACATACATTGGCGACACCTGTTGTGTATTAAATATTCTGGTTGGTATACATACGTCCTAAAATACCTTTCATTTGATACCCATATTGCCATATATTTAAAAAAAATCGGAAAGGTGGCAACCCTCTAACCTTCCATTAGTGGCAACATTCAAGTAGAAAATCTAAGAAGGAAGCATACTATCCATCTACCAAATTTCATCGAAATCGGTTTAGCCGTTCCCGAGATAGTGGTCGATATCTGAAGGAATAAATAAAATGCGTTCAGGTGGCAACCCTAGGTGGCAATCCTACTCGAAAATATTTTGGTTGGTATACGGCATAAAATACCTTTCATTTGATACCCATATTGCCATGTATTGCTTAATATTAAAAAAAAATTGATATAGGTGGCAACCCTAAGGACCACCCCAAGTGGCAACACCAAAGTAGAAAATCTTAAAACAAAGCGTAGTACCTGTGTACCAAATTTCATTAAAATCGGTGAAGTCGTTCGGGAGATAGTAGTGGATATACAAATATAAAAATATACAAGAATAAGTCGTTTAAAGTTATAAAATAAATACCAACAAAATTATTTAATCTTTAAAATTAAGAAATCCCCAGTTATTTAAAATTTCTAATGTTAAAGGGAATTTAACAGGTCTGGTTCCACATTTGATTTTCCTTAATCACAAATTGAGTCGAAGCCGAGAATGGATACTTAGCAATGACTATTTCGTTAGGAGTATTAATAAACATCTTTCTATTTCTACCACTTGTTATATATGAGTGGCTCAGTGCCATCCTTGCCTAACCCTCGAAATTTCATATATGGAGTTAATATGCTATACTACTTAGAAATACTCCAAACTATCCGTGCCAAAGTTGCACATCCCTAATTTTTTAACGAAATTATTAATTAAATTTATTAATTGTTTCAAACCTTCCTAAAAAGGCTGTTTAATGTTTCATTACCTATTAACTTTGTCACTAATTATTAGGAAATGACTAAAATGAGGCTTAGGCAAGGATGGCACTGAGCCACTCATATGTATTAAGATCAATTAGTGTGTCAAACAGTTTCTTACATTTCTAACAACCCAAACCGAATACTGAAGTCGTGCGGTCTCGGGAATATTAAAATTCAAAAAAGTTTACCAAATAGTTTTATTTCGGGATGCATGAGCGGACACACTTGCCAATCAAACAGTTTTAATTTTACAGTTAATAGATCTGTCATTTAGATCTGTAGCAGTTTCAAGACTCTTGTTGATGCTCTATTGAGCTTCCCAAATAAGCATGCTAATTCGGGATTCTAGAATCGATTTTAAAATCTCGACGCAAAGCAATTAATGTACATAAATCAAAATTGTGTCAAACTGCTCAGAAACAGGTCAAATGCTCATAATAAAGACAATAAAATATTTTCCCAAGACTAAAACCACAATTGAATTTACTTGGATAAAAACGAATATTTCCGTATTTTGTTGCAATTGCTCACAGCAAATCGTTGAATTTCTGCATTAACTTCGTATCTATATTTGAGTAATGCTTGAGAAAGCGAAGGAAACCAAATAAAATACTAAGATATTGAAAATGTATGAATCATGAACCAATCATAAATGTTATTTCACCCCAACAAAGTGATAATCACCACGCATTTCACGCAGTCTGTTGAGTTTTTCCACAAAAAAATCAAATTTTTTTTAAAAAGTGTAGTTACGTGGTTAACGCTAAATGGGACCAAATACGAGTATCGAATTCACCTGTTTTCGTTATTTTGTTTTTATTTGTTTTTCACCTGCTGGCATTACTACTATTATGTAAATATTCAACAGCCACTTTGTATTTGTTGTCGATTTGCTGCGGGTGGAAAAATATACATATGTAGAAGTATGTATGTTTGTATGTACATATGTATGCAAATGCGAGTGGCGATAAGCATGCATAAACATTTATATGCAGGATCAGTTTGGATATCGTTATGATTGCAAAATAGCGGTGTGAATGTGGTTCAAAAAACTAAATCATTTGGAAATGGTAGTCAACATTGTCACAACAGTCATTGATTGAGTCAGAGTAAATTTGTTCAAATATTTTATTGTTTTTGTTTATGTACTCAATTGTAATTGTTGGTGTGCCAGTATAGTGAAATCACACATAGAGAGCTCTTCGTTTGGTACTGAAAACCGTAAGGTAAGAGCGCACCTATCTTGGTAGCTTTTGTTCAGAGTGGGAGCTCAGCTGTGGTGCTCTCCATTTTATGGGACTGGAGAGGACACTAACAGTCCCTAAAACATAGGATTTTCTCTTTCGAATGAAAAATAAAGAAGCAACTAGAGAAGACAACTAACAGCTCACTTCACGTTGTGATACCACTACCGTGTCGCGGCCAGAACTTATTAAACAGCTCTTTTTTTGTATTCTTTACTAGAAATGTTATGAACTTTAACTAAGAAGTATATTAAATCTTCTTTAGAACAACAACGCTGCTCTTTTAATGCAATGAAGTTTGGTTTAAGCAACCTTACCTTAATATAATAGAACAGAATAGAAACTAACCCAATTTCTCCAACCACTACCTTCTGCCTACGAAGATAGACACACCCTTATGCGGAGCGAATTTGCGGCCTATAGTAACGCAAGCAATGTTAGACACATCTAGAAAGCTGAAAATAATACAAACACATAATAGTATTTCCACTCGACTCTCTGAGGGCAATCGACCTATCGACGTAACCGATCAGTGGAAGCGATTTTCTCCCTTTGTATGTAGTGCATAGGAAACTCTGAATCCCATCGCTAACAAGCAGACTTGTTAAAGCTGACATCGACCAGAGCAAATTCCAAAAATATCAATGCCAGGAAACACAGGAGGCCGTCTGTATGTTTATATGGTTTTGGACGATTTTTATACCTTTCGTGAACATGAAATGGTATTATAACTTTGGTCCGATGTTTTTAAGTATGAGAAGAAGAAGAGATAGACCCACCATTAAGTATACCGAAATGATCAGGGCGACGAGCTGAGTTGATTTAGCCATATCCGTCCATCCGTCTGTCTGCTTGACGCAAACTAGTCCCTCAATTTTAGAGATATCTCGATGAAATTTGGTATAGAGCCGCCATTTTGTATTATATTAATCATTTGTCGGAACCAGTAAGCTCGGACCAGTACAACGCATAGCTCCCATACAATCGATTGTTCCGATAAACGGGTTTTGGCCTATAACTCTTGCAATTAAAAAGCTATTACAGCGAAATTTCGCAGGTTTAGTACATATTATATGCGTAATGTGTGTAGTGAAAATCACCTAGATCGGATCAACATAACATATAGCTCCCATATAATCGATAGTTTCGATAAATGGGTTTTGGGCTATAAATGTTGCAAATAGAAAGCTAGAAACGTAAAATTTTGCACGTTTGGTACTTATTATATATGTGATGTGTGTGGCGAAATCGTACAGATCGGACTTACATAACATATAGCTCCCATATTACCGATTGCTCCGATAAATGTGGTTTGGCTATGTAATTTTAAATTAACAGTTTTGGAGAGTTTGTAAGTAATTGTAAGTAAGGATCGGACACTTAGAAAAGTTGTGCGTATTCATGAAAGGTATAAAGCCTTCGGCACAGCCGAAGACAGCCCTTTCCTTACTTGTTTTTATTGAATAATGCTCAGATTAATGATAAATAAATAACGGATTAGGGTGTAAATTTTGCATTGGTCTATGGTATATGTACAAGTTTATATGAAAAGTTAAATTTATCATCTAATCAGTGTCTACAAATGTTAGCTCAAAAAAATACATTCAACAATGTTTGTTACATATTTATTAGACAGTAAATTCGATTATTTTCGCTGTTTAAAATAGTCGTGAAGATGTCACCTTTGTTTTTACAGGTCTTTTTATACAAACATATGTATATACATGTATGTATGTATGTATGCAATGTCGCCGTGACTCTGACTCTTAGGCGCAAAATTTGCGAATATCTTTTTGTTTTCTGGTTATTGAAAGTGTCTTCAAAATACACACCGACTGCAAAAACTTGCTATTTATTGGCTGTAAAAGAAATCTAAACACAGTTTTATATCTTATTCATTCAATGTCGGTGAATATTTTAAGATTGACATAATAAATAAAGAGATCTGCTTTGGCATGGTGAATAAGTTCGAGGGCACAGCTTTTCACTCAATCTTTTAACCACGAACTCCGCTTTTCGGCTATTCGTTGTGACAAATAATTAGCACCGAACTCAGTATTTTAAAGTTATGACAGGCTGGACAATTTCAATGAAATATATGGCAAATAAGGTAGAAACAGCGAAGCCGTTGGTAGTACTTCCTGCGTACTATGCTCTAATCTGTCTAGACTCTAGAGCTAATATGTAAGGATGCATCACAAAATTTCCTTGTAGTCGTTAAGTCATGTTATTTAAATTAAATAAAACCGCCACACAGAACAAAAAAAGGGAACCTTAATAAATATTTATTTACATCAACCATAACTAAGATGATATGCAGGTCAAATAAAGTTTCAATAGCTTATCAATTTCGCATGACTCAGTGTTGGATTCGCGTTAATTGTTTACTCAGTGACTTAGTGTTTGATTAGTTGAAGGGGGTTACACGTGAGCTGATAACGAACCAAAATTAATTTATTTTCGTTTCATGTTAGTAATCTTAAATATTGGCTTAACTTAAATGTTAAACCAGTTTTCACACTAGAAACGAACTTTTTTACAAGTAGAAATTTTAAATTCAAATGGAACCGAACATTAAATACCAAACTAGGTAAAAATGTACTTTCTCGGTATGCGCGTCATTATTTGATTGGTTTTGGAGTTATAACCAGGGTTGCCGTTTTGGTAGAATTCTACCATTTTTGGTAGAAAAAATTTCAAAAAACCCGTTTTGGTAGAATGGTAGATTTTTTTCCATTTTGGTAGATTTTTACAATTTTTCGAAATACTTAGGAATATGCTTAATACACAGTCCTTTTCGAATGCTTTATTACATTGGGTTTGTTCGTAAATGAGCTTGCGCATCACGAACAGACCCATTATTATATTACATATTTTTTCGAACACAAATAAGCACACTGTATGAGTATGCATATCGATAGCGAGCGAACATCTCTAACTCAACTCAAAATTTTCTTTAACGAATGTCAAGTTTCATCCGAGGTGTAATAAATAGTTGTCAACAAAAAGAAAAAATGGACAGGTTGGTGATAAAATGTCATACTTTTAACATATTTAAATATCTAAATGTAATAATTGCTGCAGATTTGTTGTAGATCAATCACGGTTTAAGTGCCGCTATCTATTGAATATGAGGTAAAGTTGGCTTAGACAATTTTTGCATAAAAGCTTATGGTTTACACTTAATGTAATTAGTTGAGAATTGTTAGGTTTATGGGCTAGTCCGTTGTTGTAGTGAACGACTCATATATCAGTTATTAGCTTTTGCGATGTATATTGAATATTAAATTAAAAATACATTAATACATATGATTTTATATATTATACCATACTTTGAACTTAATGTTCCTTATTAAAGACTAAATTTTGTTTCTTGAAATAACTGAAATAAATATTTTGGTAGATTTTTTCCAAATTTGGTAGATTTTTTTTTTAATGGATGGTAGAATTTTTTTTTTGTTAACGGCAACCCTGGTTATAACCATAAGTTTTAAGCTTTCAGCAAATAAACTCAAAACATTAATAACATACGTAAATACTAACTAAACAAAAAAACTGAGCTCCCAATGAAGGCAGGTTTTAATGAAGACGCCTATTTATATAACTATCATTTCAAATAAAAGTAAGAGCATTCACTTCATATGATTTCAAACGGGTATATACTGGATCTGTAGTACTTTTTATCAAAGCAATTTATGGAGTACCATCAAATACTACGTAACAAATGTACTAACAAACAGCAAATATTTACCCCCAGAAATGAAGCTATACTTAGATATACTCACATGTATGTTTGCCACCACAAACAAATATTTGCAAATGTAATCTAAATAAATGTCAAAATCATAACGTTCGAAGAAGTTGTTGTGACATTAAAAAAAAAACAAATGCAACTCTAAGATTTGATAAAATAAGACGTGAAGTTGGAAACGATAGTTGTTTAGCTAACCTGCCATACTTCTCCACCTGCATAAGGTATGTCATCTGGGTCTTACCTCTATCAAGAGACTAAGATTCTCAATGCTCGCGAAGTGCTACAAAACAAAACACAAACCAAATCGTCATCTGTTGGAATAATCTCCTCCTCCTAAAGTTATAAGATAACATATCCGTAAGTACTATAGTGGGATCTAGCACCATATTTCGTTGACGTATGATGCCGTAATTGTTATCGAACCAGCTGGAATAGCTGAAGAGGAGCGCATTCTTTCAAGAGAGACTAAGGGCTATGAATCTCTATTCCTCCAAATCCGCAAAGATTTATGGTAACTTCGAAAAAACTTCTTTGTAAAATTTCGTGTTCTACCTGCCCTTGGAAGTTGTTGTATAGCTTTTGTTTGCTTTTCCATCTCAAACATTCTAGCAACCAATGAACACACGATTTATTCCCCTATTTGTTTTCGTTTATAGTCTGCACAACAACACATTGCAGATACAACAACTCAACAATGACTTTGTGGATAAATTTAAATCAATAATAATAGCCATATGTGGGACTATTTTGCATGGATGAATATTTATATTGTTAAACGGTTACATATTCATATTCATGCACCACATACATATATACATAACTCTTTTTGTGATAGTAGATTATAAATGTATATAGGTATGTATATTCGTAACAAAGGTTTTGCGGTTTACCATAAACTTAAACCATTCACCTTGACAATGACATAAATTAGCAAAACCCGCTATTGCTAGTTCAAGGTATGTTAGGAAGTAGGTGTACCGCTAAAAATGCCAATATTTTAACTAATCGGGTAACCTAGCGGCGCAATGTTGTCTGTCAGCGATGAGCTTCAACTATCGATCGAGCAAAGGTTAATCAGTCGCAAGTAAAAGCCTGGCCAACAAAAGTTTATGAAGGGGCCAGTAACGTAAAAATCTCTGTTTGTATTATGCTTAGAAACATATTCTTCTGTAGTTTAAACAATTTAATTACAAAAACGCACAACTGAGTATATTATACAGAGCTCCAATCGAATTCGCACTCCCTTACATATTTTTCCCTTTCGATCAATGGTATTTGTTGTTGACAATGCTTGTTTGTTTTTCTTTGTTTTTTTTTTTATCAGCAGCCGGTCTTACCGATTTGCATTAACATTGTTCAAATCTTTACTAAACAATAGTTGTAGATATGTGCCACATTGTTTATACGGCTTAAGTAAGTATTTAACATACATATTTATTATCTATTAAAATATAATTACATTTTGATGAAAAAGATTCCATGGTTCACACTCTGTCTTTCCTGTTTTTTGTTATCATTGTTTTTTTTTTCTTTGATAACTGGCATTGATTTTAATTAAACTTACTGTTAATTCATTCCATGATCTAGTTCATTTGCAGTAAATCATTTAAAGTTAAAAGATTTTGCTGTTTAGTGATTAAAGTGTGTATTAGGAAATGCGGATAACATCTAAAATACTTGCTCCATGAGCAAGTGAGAGGACTTTCTCCGAAGCAAGTATGATTGCCAAAAGTGTCAAGAGTGTTTTGAAAAAGTTTTTTTAAAACTCCCAGTAAAAGTTCCCGTTCGTGGTCGACAAAAACTGTAGGTTTCGCCAATTTGTATGGAAATTAGAGACAACAGACCACACATTGATAGAGTTGCTCAGTCTCAACTTACTCAGAGGTACGTATAACGCGTCAAAGTAAGTTATGTATTAAAAGACCTTCCTGAAAATCGCATAAATTCTCTAACCGAATTTCAGTCTTCTAACTTAAATACTACCAGAAATACGGATTTGTGTAGTTAGAACACAATCATGGTAATATATCATTTTCGACCAGTCTTGACTTTGGCTTTTACTGTTTTTATCGCAGATAATTATAGGATAGCGTTCAAGAATTTAAGAAAATTTGGCGGTTTTGAAGGTGAACATTTCTTTCGCGACGTACGTATGTATAATTTTCAAACCTATTCGAACTCAGCATCCAAAAATCTTTAGCAGGTTTGATGTTGAAAATGTTTTTTTTTTAAGTTATATTTCAACACATTTTTTTAATTTTTTTTAAATATTCCATTTTTCTAAGATTTGTAAATAAATGTGCTTTTAGGAACTTTTATCGGCCTAGCTTTTACCCTTACTGAGTAGTTTGATTTTGGGTTTTTTTTTTCTGAAATTCTCCATAGCATGCCTTCGTATGTTTTATTCATCCATCTAATAACTTGTGTGTCATATAAATCAGCAGTTCAAATATAATTACATAATCGCATTAGAAATGCCAAGCACATACATTTTCCTACAACTTCCAAGTATTCGTTTGTGCTTTCAATGCAAATCGATCACAAACAAAGCGTTGGCGTTGACATGTACACTTTGCCAAATTGAGTGCGATTGGAGGTGGCAGCCCTGTCTAGCAAGAAAATATTCCAAAAACGTAAGGCCAAAACAAAAAAAGAAGCCGAGATTTCGCTTCAAAGGAAAGTAATCAAAACAAAAACAAGTAAGGGGGTCTCAGTAAGGGTTCAACCGTATATTATATAGTTATCGCAGAGCTTTAACAACAAAGTTCAAGCAAATTTTGGTCTTATTATTTACGATGTATGTATATATATATATATATGTATATTGTTAGTCTTTATATATCCAGCACCTTGGGATCTATCTTGATTGTGTTTCAGAGCCTGTTATAAAAGCTTTTCTATTAAGTGACCCCGCTTTACTTTTTTTCTCCAGTATAATGGCAATAAGTACTTTAAACGCATCTACCAATTTTCATGAAAGTGGATATATGGACATATAACTTAGGGAACAATCCCCACCCATTTATTTTTAGTATGGCTAAATTTGGCGGACCTCAGTTAGTTTCTTCAATAGGGCAACTTTCTGATAGCGCTTTCCAAATTACTCAGCTGAGTATAACCTATTGATACTGCTGTTATGGCCCACTTGGCTCTTGAAACGCATAAGAAATTGTCTAGACGGCGGACGAAGCAGCCGGTTATTGGTCGCCAAGTGACTGTTGCTTGACGCTCAGTGGTTGGCAGTTAGTGTTTATATTCAACTAAGATTTTATGGAGTTAACCGATTTGTGCTTTGAACCTCTCGATTCTACTGAAGTCAGTAGCCCCCCAGCGAATTTGTTTTGTAACTTATAAATATCTTTACCCTTGCTCGCCCAAGATACTCTCCCACTCAACAAATTGCGTTGCCATCAAGGTTTGTGCTACATTATTTTGTATTGTAAACATGGTGTTGCCCTAGTACTCATATTTTTGCTACTTTATATTTGATATGTCTGCCTGTTACAAAAATTGTGTTATTTTTTCACGATTGTCTGATAATAACGCATTTATTTATATATAAACGAAAGAGCCAGACTAATTGACCTTGGCAAAGAAAATGAGGAAATAGACATGTACATTGGAAAAACGAAGGTAATTTGATTATTTAATGTCGACGATTTATTGAGTACTCATGTTGGCATAGACGCATATTAATTACAAATTAACGATACATTACAAATTACGCAACTCATATGCGTATAAACTAAAGCTTTCTATACAGAAATGATGTAGCTCTAGCTTTTTGATATGCAAGGTCCAGTTTATTAGTGCAAGGACTGTAGACTCCGAAAAATGACGACTATAATACATTCTGATCTGGAACAACTTCATTTATTCACAGAACATGGACAGAAAACAGAGCAGCAGTTAATTTTTTTTTTTTTTTTTTTTTTTTTTTTACTAAACTCTGGCGTCTGCTTTTAGAACTTTGTTTGAGAACACCCATTTTCGAAAAAAATTATATAAGCATTCTATTTCAATGAAAGTTCATTACATTTTGAGCTGATTTATGCCGTTTTTGAACAAATTTCTGAGTTTCGCAGTTCTTCAACCAAACACTGGCATGATTTAAGCTAAGCTTTGGCATCGCTAAAATGTTTGGTTACTTTCTCACAAGATCGAAAGTTTATGCTCGCCCTTTCTTCTCGAAAGTTGTTCCACTATACATCATCTCAAAGACCGTTTTTATCTTATTTCAAAACAAAATTTGGCAAATTCCTCAGCAATCTGAAATATGTTTTCCATAGGGGCTTCTTTTACTATTACACACCAGTAGGTCAAACCAAGTAGGTAAACAATGTTTACCTTGTTTTCAAAATCAAGCTTTTATTATTATTTACAGAGTACATTTTTGCAGTAAAGTATGCTAAACAAAGTAAAAATGATTTGCAGTTTCATTGCGACATACTTTTATTTGCTTGTAATTATGATGTAGTCCTAATAAAGGTAAAGATTGTGGGTAATGTGTATATTTTGGCCAAAAAGCTCTGGCACTCAAAATAATAGCAAACATGCATACAAAATCAATAAACATTTGCTTACACATATCACTTACTTATATGGGTAAGTCCAGAGAAAATTTTATGATTGAAATTTTTCTCTAATATCAATTTTTTCTTAAGCTTAAAAATATTAATAATTGACTAACTGGCCTTGAGGTCATAAATTTGCAGAGATATGTAAAATAAACAGACCGTATAAAACCAACAACAATTTTATGAATAAGTTACTTTTCAAAGCCATATTTAGAACAAATAAATACATGAAGTTAGACCAACAGTATGGCATGGAAAGAAAAAATTTATGAAGGCATGAACCCTGAAGTACTTTGGTCAGCAAAAAGACGCCATCTGTTAGAAGTATTAAGCGCTCGTTACACGATCCAGCATGCAGGTCATGCAATGTAGATGTGTGCGTTTCGTGTGACACACGTACTTTCTTCGTGTCACACGTACTTGTTGTCGGTTCTTGCATGATGAAAATCAAAAATTTTTGATTTTTGCGCTTTGCTTGAACGTTTAGCAGCCTGATTGACATGCAATAGTGCCTCAGTTGAGTGCTGACATTCGAGATGAACAAGTGTGCGGAAGAAAATGAATTTGTACTAAGATTTAATAAATTGATTTTACACTAAAAATCAACTTTTACTATAAATATTAAATATATATTTAACTTAAATAAAAAATGGAATAAAATTAGTTATAAGCTGGTTTAAAATCGAATAAAAATAGTTGAAAGACCTAACCCCCCTCACAAAAAATCATCTTCCGACGACGGCATATTACGTGCGCACGCTACGAACACTCAATTCAAATGGCGCATGACATACATTTGCATGAACGTGTAAGGGCTACGTCATGCACACGAAACGCACACATATACAGTGCATGACCTGCAATGCTGGATCGTGTAACGAGGGTTTTAGCGAAGTTTTTCCATGATGAGCCGATTACACAAATTCAATACCCGAAACATTTGGGTAGTGTTGTAGTCCAAAACCATCACAAACTCAAAAACAGGAATGGTGCAGCTGCCTCTGACAAACACAATCCCCTATGGGGCAAGTTGTCTTAAAGCGAAAATTCTCAGCAAGTGTGAAAGCCAGAGCGATCAGAAAAAACTTAGCTGAAAGCTCAATTTTTTTGGCGTTGTACACAAAATAGGATATTTATAAAAATATCGAAACTACGATTTAAAAAACGTTTCAGGAAAAATCATATTGCATTTTTTTTGTCATTTTTAAGAATCCAAAAAGATAAGTATTCCTTTTTTTAATGAAGCCCATTCAAGGTTTTGGGACGTCCAACTCGAACATGTATAAAAAAGATAGATCACAGCACAAAGTTTTACTTTACAGTTCACCTACTCTTTTCCTGAAAAAGCACACCCGCTCTTTTAGACGAGATATTTTACTTTAAGTCTGTTGAGGCGCGAAAACAAATAGAATTGATTAGCAAATCTTGCCAATAAAAGCTCTTTTATCTTTTTTGATATAGACTATCTCTCGTTCCTGATAAATAAAACTGATAGATATAATTGGAACATGCAATCTGAGTTAAGAGTGCATTTTATGGTCAGCATTTTTATTAAATAATTGTGACGTGACACATGGACTTCCCCATATGTACAAATCGATTTGTGAATACGAGGCTGCGTGCAATATCACAATAAACTAAATAAAGGCGGTGAAGCTGCGCTTTGTTACTCGCACCTATTGTACCATGCGTGTACGTACATTGGTCGTGTGTACATACGTACATATAGTATGTATGTTGATGTTAAAATGTATTTACAGATGTACTTTTTATGTTTTCCATCTATTATTGCTTCTTGGCTGCTATCTGATGTGCCATTTTCATGGTAAGACAATGTGTGTCAGGGAATTGTTAATGCAAAAAAAACAACAAATCAGCGATGACCACACACGTTTTTACTCGTCTGCTCATGAAGATAAGCTTCTAGATGATACTGACTATTCCAATTTCGACACTAAACGTGCTTACTCAATGCTCAATATTATTTATTGAACACTTTGTTGGAGTCATGAGAAATAACTTGAAAAAATGGAAGTTTTAATTTAGTTTGATTCAACCAAAAAAAAAAAAATTAAAAAATGTCTAAGCTTCGGAGTGATGGACGTCGATTAGCTCATTTATGCGGAGTCCAGATATTGCGCAGGTAGAGATATTTTTCCACTTTCGTTCCACTTTCAATTGCGATTAACGAGGATTAAAATAACAAATTTTTCAATTTCAATTTCAATATTAACAAGTAAGGAAAGGGCTGCCTTCGGCTGTTCCGAAGGCTTCATACCTTTCATGAATACGCGTAACATTTTTAAGCTTCCGCTCCTTACTTACAATTATAACAAACTCTTCAAAACTGTTAATTTAAAAATACATGACCCAAACCAGAGTTATCGGAGCAATCGATTATATGGGAGCTTTATGTTATGTTGGTCCGATTTGTATGATTTTCACTACACGCATCACATATATAATAAGTACCAAACCTGCAAAATTTCGCGCTCCTAGCTTTTTAATTTCAAGAGTTATAGACCGGAACCCCTTTATCGGAACAATCGATTGCATGATATCGGTCCTGGCTGGTTCCGACAAATGATTAATCCTAGGGAAAATGGCGCCTGCTTGCAAAATTTCATCGAGATATCTCCAAAAAGTTTGCGTTCAAACAGAAAGACGGACAGACGGACGGACGGACGGACAGACGGATATGGCTAAATCAACTCAGCCCATCATCCTGATCATTTCGGTATACCTAGTGTCTATCTCTTCTTTTTACAATTTTGTGTTTTCAAAAATCCATCAAAAAAAATATTTATATATTCCCAGAAAACCATAGGAGTCATACATGAGTCAGAAAGGAGTCCTAAATGGAGGCGTTTATTCTCTTTATGAGCTCGGTTATGGGTCCGAAATGAGGGTATTTCCCTTCTTGCGATGGTCTGCCGATATGATTCCATATATCATATGAGCTTGAATAAGAGTCATATAGGACACTCTTTTTGGACTCAAATTGTTATTAATCGTCGTTAATCGAAATTATTTAAAAATTTTAATCAAATTAAATTTTGGATTAATTTGATTAATCCTAGAACTAAATTTGAAAACGAAATAATCTAATACAAAATTTAATCCTAATCGATTAATTATTCTAAAAATGTTCGCTAATCATAATTAACCAATTGTTAGAAAAATAACAAAAAAATTAATTTGATTATCAATGATTAAGATAAATAAGCTTTATTTAACAGGTCTGCGTTAGACCAATGTCCCATTTAAAAAAACAAAGACCGTTTGGCATGCGGTCTCATAACTATTTATGATCGATTTCAGAAACGATTGCTTCAATTAATCGTATATATGTACATATTTTTCATCTCTATGGCTTATTTTATGTTTGAGTTCAGTTACTTTCTGGGTTATCATTGAACCAAATTATGTTTGGTCACCCTGGACAACCCTTATTAGCAAGCAACGCATCATAAAAATCCTAACAATTACGCGAGTTAACGAAGTTCTTTTTTATTAAACTCACCGAAATTGCCTAGGCAACAACTTAATCCCGAACAATAATGCTTCGTGTAAAGCTTCCACATGCCATCTCATCACTTTCTCTATTTCTTTGCAGCCGAAATTAATACGAAAGTACGGTTATCCATCAGAGACGCACACCGTTGTAACAAAAGATGGCTACATACTCGAAATGCATCGCATACCCAAACGTGGCGCACAGCCGGTGTTGTTGATGCATGGCATATTGGATACGTCGGCCACATGGGTACTGATGGGGCCCAAGTCGGGTTTGGGTGAGTTGACAACGCAAAAATTCACACTCCTTTGCATAAATTTTGTTGTAATTCCTTTTTCACGCTCAATACAGTTTACAATTTGTATGTACATATGTATGTGTGAATTTGTAACTCCACGTGTATTCGATTGTAACTTTTTTTATGCGCCTTCAACAACATTCGCCCTTTGGGTATTTTTTTAATTAACTTTCTGTGTTTTTCGATGCGCTCGCGAGTATCTTGTACATATGTATGTATGTATGTAATTCTACTAACCAGCATTCCATTTTTATTTTCCCTCTTCCACTGTCTCTTTCATTCTTCCTTCTTCCTTTTGAACTTTGACCAACATTGTCAATAGGTTACATGCTCTCCGACTTGGGCTATGATGTTTGGATGGGTAATGCACGTGGCAATCGCTATTCAAAAAATCACACAAGCCTTAATGCCGATTACCAGGAATTCTGGGATTTCACCTTTCACGAAATGGGCAAATACGATTTGCCTGCCAACATTGATTACATTCTCAGTAAGACTGGCTACGAGCAATTGCACTATGTGGGACACTCGCAGGTGATTTTAATTCGTGCTCTGTGATTGCTTTTTCGTGTGCGGATTTTGATTTTTAAATCTTTTGGTTTTTTTTCCCCCCCCACAGGGCACAGCTGTCTTTTGGGTGCTGTGCTCGGAACAGCCGTCGTATACACAAAAGATTTTATCCATGCACGCTTTGGCGCCAATAGCTTTCATTGCCGATATGAAGAGTCCTTTGTTTCGTACTTTGGTGGTATTTTTGGATTTCCTAACGGTATGTACATACTTATGTGGCGGTGGTGCAGGGCATGCCTTTGGCCCATTTTATATGTTTGGTGTCGCTTTGTTACATTATTATGTCTGCTTTTAGGCGGCGACACGTATGCTGCGCATTACCGAATTTATGCCCAACACAAAGTTGTTTGTAGATCACACACAGGTGGTGTGCCACGACAATGCGATGACACAGGATGTCTGTTCGAATATTTTGTTTTTGGTAGCTGGTTACAACTCAGAGCAATTGAATAAGGTATGTATAAATATGTATGTACACCGAGAAAAAAAGACTGTAAATCCAACTACTTTATGGGTATTTGCAACAACTTTTATAGGTTAAATCGTGCCCAACAACTTCTATTACTTGAAGCAACAGCGCAAAAACAGTTAATTTGTTTAACTAAATGGCATTTACGGCAATAAGCTTCGTATTTGGATTAAAAGTGTGTCCCCTGTTGTTCTAAATACTATTTATTTGAGTTGACTGTTGAGGTCGTTGCTACAAAAATATGAAGCTGTTGAATCAAATACTTAGCCTTTGGGGTTCCAATAGCTGACGCATTTGGCGGAAAGATATTACGTCTTTGGTTCAAATACTGAAACTCTTGGGAAGAAAGTGATCATTGTTGGAAAAAATGTGAAACTTTTCTGGCTCACACTGAGAAAAATTTGAATGTAAACAAAATTCTTTTGGTTTTTTAATATTTTATTTCATCGTTCAAATCATGAATAAACATACATAGTATTTGTACGAAACTTATAAAAAAACATATAATGGAAATATATAATATAAGCTTTTTTTAAGTTTTTCAATTAAAAATAATCATTGCAATCCTTATTCATATTTTAAATCTTAAATATTTCAGTCCATTATTTAATACAAATGGTTTTGTTGGGAAAGAAAAACATTCAATTCTTTTAAAATAATAGCAATGGCAAGTATCTGAAATAATATATGACTGAAATTCTTCAGAAAATATTGTGTTAACTTCTTGTCCAATTAAATAAATTTTGTCAAGTGATTCGTAAAAGATTTTTAGAATTGTTATTATTGTATTATTGAATTTCAAAAAGCAATTTTTCTCATAAAAAACCCCTCGGTAAACTAAACTCTCAGCCTCATTCCCTATTTTCAAACAAGTGCATAGACTAACATAGTAAGGTAGTTCTGTAAGATCAATTTTTGAAATATTGTGCAGTTTCGACAACTCTGGAGCAAAAAAATTTGAGTCAATTAAATTATGAGAGAACTGAAGGCAATGTTTTGTAGATAAGGTGTAAGGAATGTTAATTCGCGAGGTAACTAAATGAGCGTATTTTTTAAAGTGCTGATGTTTACTTTCAAATCTGAAGCTCCATAAATATTTCAGTGGGCCGAGTTGCCTTATAACGGTGGGATAATGCACCAGAAAGTGGTGTTTTGGCTTTAATTTCTCTTTAAAGCCTTCCACAAAAAATTTATTGTGTTCTGAAATTAAAATAGCTAGTTTTTCTAATAATAATTCATCAAATTCATCTAGCATTACAAGATCGACAATTCTAACAAGGGTGATCAAAAATTTATACACTGGATCACTGTCTTCAACTAAGTCTCCAACTATCAGCAAAATTGTATGCAGAAAAAGTTTCATTTCCGCAGCATTCATTTTTATATTACATTCCTTTATTTGTTTCATATTAATTGGTGGACTTACATCTCCAATGTGCTCAGGTCCATAATTAAACAGTTGCTTTCTGTAGTTGAATGCCTCAATAGTAAAATATTTTTTTTTTAAAATGAAGTGGTCCAAAATTTTTGGCAAGTCATGCCTAGCAACCCCGAGAAAAATATCATGCATTATGTCGACGGATTTATTGTCAACGATATGAAAATGTGACAAGCTATTCCAGATTGAACATTCTTTTATGGATGACCTTTCCCCACTGCCATCACGAAGTGCCTCCAATTCTGTTAAGTATTTACTTATGGTTCGAATATTTTCAGTTTTCTCAACATAATCAACTTGACAGTCTTCTTTTCTTGCTGTACAAATTCTGCAATAATACGTACTGTTGAAACTTGTACGGAAACCCAGAGTTTCATTCAATCCTAAGTTATCCCCCAATATTTGTCCTACGTAAAAATGAATTGTTATAACCATTCCGTTATACTTAATGCTAACACCATTCTGCGCAAGGTCTTCGAAAATTTCAACCAATCGTTTCAAAGTAGCATCGTTACCAAAATGCTTGAAATCTTTCGAATTGACAAAACCAGCAACGAAAATATTGCTAAGATGCGATAGCTGATATTGGGGAACTACTGGAATTGAGTAATATATGCCACAAATTGAAGACTGATGACATCCAAGTGGATCATTGATTTGAAATGCATCTAAGTAAAGAAATATTGGAAAAATGATTTTGTTGTCAAGTTCGTGTGTTTTAGACTTCCAAAGCTCACCCATTATAAAATGATTCAAACGATTTCGTGATTTAATTTTGTCGATGTTATCAAAGGTCATTTTTAAAATTTTTGGTGATTCGAAATACATTTTTAACTGAAATTTAATGTCGCATAGGCTACCTACAATAATATTTTCCTTCAATGTCGCGACTCCCCGTACAAACACCTCATCTAACTCTTTGCTAATAGTGAATATTTCGGGACGCTTGAAAATGCCCAGATCCTCCATTTGCTTAAATAGTTTGTATTCAGAGCATATGCTTTTGAAAGGATCCTTGCCTAAATTCATAATTTCTTTAAATATTTCTCTTTGTTCGGAATTAACATAAGGCAATAAATTTTCACAAGCTTCAAATATTGGACAAAACATTTCTCTAATATCATTTTGAAAAGTGATTACATTTTTTCTCGCTATGTTACTTTTCGCATGGAGTCTTAATGCAAATTTTATTGCAACTTTATCTATCGAATTTTTAAAATGGGAAATGTCAAGATTTAGATTTATATCTGATGCTACTAAATGAGGTGAAGGCTGTATAACTGAGACTGTTGCTTTTTCATTGCTACTATCTAATCTCGATATTTTACTTTTAGATGTACACATTTCTTTAGAAGAGTTTTCTAAGTCATCATGCCTTGTAATGTGACACTTAAATTTATATAGGTTTTGGAAATATTTGTTACATTTGTTAAATTTACATAAGTACTGGTAAGTAATTGGAGTTTTATGTTCCTCGTTAAGATGAGAAATTAAGTTTTTTGACAGCATGAAAGAGTTATTACAAATAGTGCAAATATGAGCATTGGTGGATTGATTTAATACAAACTTTTCACTGGACATTATTTAGTTTAGAATAAATATTTTGTAATTTTGGAATTTTCTCTTTTGAAGAGATTTCAAATATAAATTCTTGTAAAAAAATCCACACATATTTGCTCTTTGCTGAATATTCTAAATTAAATACGAAACATATTTTAATTACTAAGTCCAGGGCGCGTAGTAAAGTTGGTACCTTGTAGCGTAAGCCATCCAAATATACATAAAATTCCGACAGGTTTTTAACTGCGTCACCAACGACAAACACCTTGGGTTGCAGTTTCAACTTTTCTTTAATGGCACACTCCTTCATTTCGTCCTCTTTTTGTTTGAAATTATTTAAATTTACTAAATGTACTATCATGTCGTTTTGAGCATCAGATATTGATGGCTTGGATATCTTGCTAAGCCGCGGAGGTAATATAATTGAGTGTAGTAAATTGAAGAAATAGAAGTGCTTGGAATCTATGGAATTGATGAAACATTAATTAAGAATATGGTAATAAGTATAAAGTTATTGAAAATATACCTATGTTAATGTCTTTTGACAGCATTTTTTGATAATACTCTAAATTGAGTTTATCTTTTATGAAGGAGGGAAAAAATACAGTAGTTACTTTTCGCTCCATATCTTGAAATTTTTCAAACATCATATTTGTTTTTCCTGGATGAAGTGTCGCAAAATCAATATCAATTAATTTATATCCATCGGGGTCTGTGTATCTAGGCCAAGCCTCCATAATATCCTTAAGTGAGTTTTTCCCTTCTCTCATTCGTAAAGCTGAGGTCTCCATCCAGGGTTTTTCGATATCGTTGGGTATGTTGTGTGCCAACCAAGCTTTTTTTTCAAGAAATTCACTATTTTCTTGGGATGTATCGGTATCAGGGTCAGTGTTTCTGTCGAAAGATTTTAGCTTTTTGGATGAAGTGACAGCGTATTGAAATACCGATCATATATTTTGCCCGAAGGGTTTCTCTTGTTGCTTCTCGGTACATAGTATGTTGATACACTCTCAGTTGGAAATAGCTCCACAATTGCTTCAGATACTTTTGCCATAGTTTTAGGATCCATTTTTATTTCATTAAACGAAAAGTGATCTATTATTATTCGCACTAAAGCCGCTTGATCTGACTCGTCCAATATATTCTTAAGCTCATACTTTGAGAGAATGTGTTTTCCAGCTACCGTTTTCGAAAGGATTGCTCCAATATTAAAATTATCTTTTCCTGTGTTTTGCTGTACTGGAGACGAGGATGATGATAACCAATCGCTTGCAGTATTTGAAAATGTTCTATCACTTCCACAGCACGATAAAAGTTCATACTTAAATATAAACAAAAAATATATATGTATGTATAGTTATTGACACATAAAAAGTTATATAACGTATCATCCACAATGCTTTAACATTAACGCAATCCTCAAACTATGAGCATTACTTCCATGAAAGCTATGTTATAACAAGGGCTGAATATAAAACAAAAATCTTTACTTACGTTATTTTTCACTCGCCATTTTTGCAGCATGTATCGAAATTTAATTTTTTCGGCGATTACTGCTCTGGTGTTAAAAATGTCATCAATATCGTGAGTATGCATCATTTTTAATATTTCCATGGATTTTATTGAGCACTCAGACAAAACTTTTATGGCGTCGCTAGATAAGCCCCATTCCAAATACAAATTTAAAACGTCACTTTCGAGTTCAACAAAAGAAATTCCAGATATTGGAATTTCTTGACTAACACACGAATTTTCACAAATATCTTCACACAAATCCATTAATTTTATATTTTAGGAACGTCCGCTTCGTAAAAAAATTGCCAAACAAATGATGCTTCTTCAGTTCTCCCAACAAGTTTTGCTGTAATTTCAAATGCGAACGCAGTCGTTGCAACAATCCCATTTTTAGAAGTACCGTTATTTGTTATGAATTTCGTTGTTGGTCCAAAGATTTATTCTTAGATTAACAGCGTAGCTTTTGAAACTGAAATTCAACAGCAAAAGTTTTAAATCCAACCACTTTACATTTGTTGTCAAGAATTTTACTTTTGTTAATTCTTAAAAGCGTTTCAGTTTTTACGTGAAGAGCGGAGCTGTAAGTTCAACAACGGAAAAATTTTTGAAATTAACACGATATTCTTGTTTTAAAGATTTTCTTGTTGTGACAAATACTTTTTGGTTACAATTTTACAAGAGCGGAAAGTATTTGTTTCAAATGTGTTTTTTTTTCTCAGTGTAGGTATGTAAGCTGTCGAGGTGTCGAAAGATTTATGCAGATAACCTTACGGTCATAATAAGCAGGAAATATTTCTCAGCGCTCAGCTCGACGACTGTTTTGTATGCCATTCAGCAACTGTTGCACGTAGACCTAGCGGCGCATTGTATCTTTTTGGAATATAAATACGCAATAAGAAACGTTTTTCAACTACTTTTTTGAGCGAACCGTTTGACCGATTGCAATAAACTATGCACCGAGCAAAAGCAAGTATAGATACTCAGTGCATCAGGCGTGTCATCTGGTATATTGCATCGAATTGGAAAATTTTAATATATCCAAAAACATAAAATAACAAGTTCAATAATCTTTGGCAGGAAGATACACAACATTAATATTGTATTAGCGGATAGCTGATGAATATTATTGATACAGCCGAAGGCCCTGGCAGCCAGCGCTTTTACTTAGTGTAATAACTATTCATAGTTATTCCTCTTTAAATAAATAAAAAAAAAAAATAAATAAATAAATATTATTGATACCGGGAAAAGGGGCGTGACACCTCCCAAACGAGCTCTTATCTCATATACAATGTATAGCTTTAATCACTTAAGCTGCATCTCCTTCAGCAACTGCTTCCTTATCTTAGAAATAGGACTGCCTTAAGGTGAAATTTGGATAATGAAAAGGAGGGCGTAGAACTGCCCGTACTACCTTAAATTGGTATTCCGTGTATCTAACAAACTTTTTTATTTACCACAACCGATACAGTATTTAAAACAGCATCCATGCTCCACTCCTTTGGACTCTTTATACTTTGACGATCAAAAAAAGCTTATATCTCATTCTCATCACACAACATAACGTGCATATAGGATCTATCATTCTATAAATGGACGGGTTATGCCTTACTCTATTTTCAATGGGGTTTCTCTCCCTTTGGTATTGCCAATTCTTTACCTTGTACTCTCTCTTTAATACCAAGTCTTGTTCGCTTTGCCAACCACTTTTAAATCGTAAGAGAAAATATGAGAGAATTCACTGCTACACTCAAAAGAATTTCCAGTCATATTTTCAAACCAGTATATGACGCGTCGATTCTAGTCCTACCATTGATACAATTTTTTTTTTTTTTCATATTTTTATTTAAAACATTTTCGGTTAAAAATTTAAAAAATTTGTATTGTGCGTACATGCGTGTTGGAAGTAGTAAAGTAAGAATACAATAAAGTAAGAGTTCAAAAGCGAAGTTAGGGCGCTTAAGTGAAAACTTTTCGGGTGCATCAAAAATTATAAAAGGGTAGATTTTGTATGATCGACTAGACCCAAAACTTTAATTGCATACTGAAAGAGAATATTTCCCATGCCAAACACTGTCGTTAGATTAAACACCTTTATCCACTTTCAATACTATTGCAACCTTTCCATCTCTTAAAACTGAATTTATGGTCTTCCCTTCATTTCTTGATCGATTTGATTTTTAGTAGTTTGAAAGAAAACTGGAAATGTTACTAATGTTACTCATACGCCCTGTGGGCCAAGTACTTAAAAGGAAGCATTTATAGCCTATCCAGCTATATCACACGGTCAGAACTTAATAACGGATTACTTTTCATACCATTTTCTTCCTTAGTACTTCCTTTTTTAATTGAAAAACAAAAAAAATTAAATTCTTCGGAAACTTGGAACGCCTATAAACTCACGCATCAAGCCTAATTCACAGCAGTCAAGACATCGTAGGTTACAAAATAATTTCAAAACCGTAGCGGTACAGCGGATAGAGTTCGGGCAACAGTAGGGAGATAAATCAAATCCGAGGGGAGAAGAATGGAGCTCTAACAACGAATGTGTGCTACTCGAATGTTTCTTACAAAGTATGAATCACTAGAATACGAAAAAATTTTCTTTCGAATAGAACTGAGCAAGGGCCATATATACACAAAAAATCTTTAAGAATCGAATGCTATAATAGTGCAAAGACACTTTTTCATGATTACAGATATCGGCTTTAATTGAGACAAGGCGCTACTAGAGAGGAAAAAATTCCGTGCTTATCTTATAACTTTGAACGACTTATTCTTGTATATTTGTATATTTGTATATCCACTACTATCTCACGAACGACTTCACCGATTTTAATGAAATTTGGTACATAGGTACTATGCTTTGTTTTAAGATGTTCTACTTTGGTGTTGCCACTTGGGGTGGTTCACAGGGTTGCCACCTATATCAATTTTTTTTAAATATTAAGCAATATATGGCAATATGGGTATCAAATGAAAGGTATTTTAGGCCGTATACCAACCAAAATATTTTCGAATAGGATTGCCACCTAGGGGTGCCACCTGACCGCATTTTATTTATTCCTTCAGATATCGACCACTATCTCGGGAACGGCTAAACTGATTTCGATGAAATTTGGTAGATGGATAGTATGCTTCCTTCTAATATTTTCTACTTGGCTGTGGGCCAACCAGAATATTTAATACACAACAGGTGTCGCCTAAGTATGTTAAATGACTTTTTGTGGTTAGTGTTCGATATTTTGGAAATCTATTTTGGAAATTTATGCTCTTGGTAAGTAAGATTATGCGGCAAATTCATAAAATACCGATCAAGTCTCGGTCACCCAGGTACTTTAAAATTTATTTGCCTAGGCCACGTATACTATCCGACTAAAGTATTGAACACTCGGTGTTGAATATTAGTATTTTGGTAGCCATATCTATCTGGTTTCATTTTATCGCACTCGTCTCTCTTTTTTTCAAATCATAGTCAGTTAAATTTTTTCTAAGGTCATTTATTGTCCTCTATACCAATCTCACCAAGAATAATCTCATAATGCATTGTTGCTCTACTTTCAATTGCATTCATTCAATCAAATATACACGCACATTGGCGCATCCATAAATAGTGGGGCATCGCCTCACACTAAACGACCGAACACCGGATGCTCAACATTGAGCATGCACTGCTAATTGGGCATTGCATCTAAATGATAATCTACTGCTAGCAAAATATGAATGTAACTTATAAACGATTGATGAACAAAAGTTTTCTATAAAACCGATTGTTCTGGCCTGTGCACGCGAAAGTCGGTTATTTGCAAATAGCATGGATAATAAATCACAGAGGAACTTCATACGGCGGGCAGCTGGCAGGGTGAAGTGGCAATCACTATAACTCGATAATATGTCAATCATTTGCTGTTCTAGTTCTGGAATGGAGTAACATAAAGCCACTGATAGAACAATAGGAATTATTAACAAATTTTAAAGTAAACTTATAATATGTTAATTAATATTTATATAATGGTTAATTACGCCATCATAAACACAATGCAAATACTCATCGCTCACAACTATACCAGTATGTACCCCATACATACATACATACATAAATATGTAAACAAATATCGGTTCATGTTAGTAACTTAGCGCAACGTAGCTCTCTCCAATCATTTCTTTTGTTTACAACATCGTAGCGAAGGTAAATAATAAAATAAAGTTATTAACAAAGGTTGGCAACGCCGCTCACAGTACGCCGGTCTCACACCAGTCAGCGAAAGTTAATTTAATAGTATTTAGGAATTTTAACTGACAAAATTGTTGGGGTGTGTGTTATGTGATTTGTATGATATTTGTTCGACATACAATTGCACGCACATACAAACATAAATACATACATAGATACATGCCATATGTACTCTTTATTTATGCTTGCACTTTGTGTACATTGGTACGTGCAAAGAAATTGTTTATTATAAAATTATGTCACTGCTATGAGAGAGGTCTTTGACATGCAAACGTAATTTATGATGCCCCACAAAGATTACAAAAATTACATGCAGTACATAAAACATGTACAAACATCTGCGCAAGTAATGCGCCGATATAATGGTATGACGAAGTGATATTGTGATGATGTGTTGATTTCATCATGTGATCATCACGTGATATTCTGGAATTTATTAAGTTATTTATTTTTGCATGGCTTTTTAATTTCCTGCAGATAAATATGTGTATTTCTGGTCATAAGCTAAAACAACATAATGCTGAGCTGAGCCTAAGGCCCAGTCTACTGGAAAAACCAGAAGATGACGTCAGAAATACAATGCAAAAAACTCTACGCTTTTTTTTTTTAATTTAAAAGTTGTACTTAATTTTACTATATTTTCATTTTCTTTTTATAAAATATTTAATTTTTTGTTTGTAATTGAAAAATTTAAACCTTTTTGAATTTTTGTAGTGTACCTACGCAGTTTAGAATGCAAATTTAGCTGACTACCATCAGTATCATACATTTTTCTACATTTTATTCTCGTTTCTAGACCATGCTGCCTGTCATGCTCAGTCATACACCATCGGGTGCTTCAATCAAACAACTCGAACATTTTGGTCAACTCATGAAATCGGGACATTTTCGTAAATTTGATCGTGGATATTTGCGCAATCAATTGGAATATAATCGCATGACACCACCCGATTATGATTTAACGAAGGTGAAGGTACCGGTTGCACTTTACTATTCAATGAACGATATGCTCGTCTCAACAACGGGTGTTGATCGTTTGGCGCGCGAATTACCCAATGTAATTGACAAATATTTGGTGCCCATGGAGAAGTTCAATCATTTGGACTTTTTATGGGCCATCGATGTCAAGTCTTTGGTATATAATCGCCTTGTAAGAAATATTAGACGTGTGGAGAATTATAAACAAAAGCAAACACAACAAATTAATGCTAGCATACAACAATTGACTGAGCAATTACAGCAGCAACAAATACAACAAATACAACAGCAACAACACCAGCTGCAATTACACGAACAACAACAATCGGAAGCAAGCCAACAACAACGTAGCGCTAGTCTTCATTTAAATGCGAATACGATAAGCAGCGCCAGTCAACGTGTTAATGTTCATGTGCGGCCTCACGGTGCGCTACATTCGGTCTATGTAGCATTACCGAAATTAATGCCGACACCACCGACGTTCATAAGACAAGTGACCAGGCGAACAGTTACATTCACGCCTACGACGTTACCAACAACGACACCGAAGCTAATATCGTTGTCCACGGCGCTACCAGGTGTAAGTCCAAATTCAATGCCGAATTTCCATACAAATGCGCCAAGTAGCACACCTGCGAATGTGAATCAAGATTCATCTGTGATAATTTCGAATATTCATCCAGTTTATAGACCAGCAGAGGAAGAAAAACGTAGTGAGTTAGCGAAGAAGAGTGCAGAGGTTTATGTAACGCCAAGCTCGTTAAGCGATGCCACAGCGGAATCAAACTTAAATTCAAATACGGAGGCGTTTACAACCGTTTCAAATTTACCTGCAAATGTGGTAAAAGCGTGAGAATTGCTTAAAACGATTTTTTTTTTTGGATTTAAACTCAGTTCTTTATTAGTTGTAAATAATTTAGTTGAGTAGGTTTAAGTTTTTGTTTCATATGTATGTATAGATATTTTTTTGAAATCTTTTTTGACCCTATATAATGTCGTTTTTTTTGTTTTGTTGATTTTATTTTGTTATTTCAAATTCTTTATAAATTCCAATATACCTCCACAACCACTCATACTAACTACTAAATCCTCTTACAGCAAATATTTTTAAAGCCTACCGGGAAACAGATGTCAAATCTTGTTATAGAACTCAGCGTCTTAATAGTGCAGGTTAAAATGTGTATTCTAGGATTTTCTTAGTTGTTGAAGGTACCAAAGAATAATCCAAAAACAAGTGTAGAGCTATTTTTCTCTTTTGTCAATTAGATAAAACACTTGGATGCTTTTAAGCGCTTTTGGGTCCTACCCTGGCCAAAAAACGGGTTCTAAAAGCCACACCAACGTTACATACATATGTTCCCAACTAAAAAGATGTTTGAAATGCCTGCTGATGCTTGAAAGGTCCCAGAGACTAAATACTGCACTTCAATTTCGTCTTTTCTTTCATTAGCCGTAATTTTTTTTTATTCAAATCTGCGTTTGCACTTCTTTATTTTTATTTACTACGAAATAAAAGCTGATAAAATCAGTGCTTCCAAGTAGTTTTCTTTACATTTCGCAAACTGCTTTGACAACTTTCAACAATCTGTCTTATCATCCCTCAATAATAAGCGGAATGTCAACAGAGAAAAAGCTCTAGAAAAACCTGTTTGTATGACATTTGAGGAGCATTGCTGTCTGTTTGAACACAAACTAGTCCCTCAATTTCAGATATGTATGTATATCTCGTTGAAATTTGACATTGGGCCATCATTTGATAAAGCATTAATCGTTTGTCGGAACCAACAAGATCGGAGCAATACAACGGATAGTTCCCATACAGTCGATTGTTCCGATAAATGGGGCTTGACCTATGGTTCTTGAAATTTACAGTTTTGAAGATTTTGTACCAATTGTAAGTAAAGTTCGGACATTTAAAAAAGTTATGCGTATTCATGAAAGGTATAAAGCATAGCCTTATTTGTTTTTTTTTTTATTTAATTAATTATTTTCGCCTTAAAATCTACTGGCATATAAAATTTTCCGATATAGTGGACCCGAAACTTTCCTACTTCAATTTATTCTACTAGTTTTTATTATTATTTTGTAATGCACAATTATTGACTGTGATGACAAATAAGGAAAGAAAGAAAGCACTGTACGGTTTGGTAAATAATGTACATACCTTCATATCGACGGCTGAATGGAACTTCACCCAATAGCATAATTTTGTTCCAATGAGCCCAATTTCAAATTTTGTTTGTGTCTTAAAAACGCTCTTTATTGGGTTAGGTTAAATACATTTTCAGCTGAGATAAAAAGTGTTTCCAAAAGTGATATTCATCATCGACAGGATTGTATGATGGGTGATCTTGCACTCAGCTGTCGTTATGTAGGTATGTATATGTATGATCCATTACCAGACAAAGCAAAAAATCCAAATACAAGTGTAATGTACAATGAATAAATAATTTTAATTATGTATCATAATTATAACATGATTAATATTCCAGTTAAGCAAAGTAGATGTACCTAAGTACAAGCGTAGAATAATAGTTTTAACAGCTTTGTTATTAGTTTACATGCATGCATACATACATACTTAGACACTTAAGGCTTAGATTAATCATACATTTCATTAATAAAGTTCGTCTCTTGATACATATATAATGACAGTTTCTTATGGCGTTCTATCGCATACGTGTAATGATTTAATTCGATTGTTTGTTATTTAACTACATTTTGGTCAATTTAAAGTCTTTACTATGCAATCCGAGTTGCGAAATTTAGACTTCCTTATGTTCCTCACATTTTACATTGTATGTGTAAATTTACATAAGTCGATACATGTGTATATACCCTACAGAAAAATTGTTTTATGATATAACCACGTCAGTTATTGTATACCCTTGTTTGGGTAACTTATAATTTCCTTTGATTCCTGCAGGGTAAGTTCCAGATCATGGGTGTATGTGTTCACGTTCCCAATATCCCAAAGGTTCGTCATTCGTTTGGCCGGATATGAGCCCGGTATGCTCCGGTACTCCATTACGGTACTGCCCGACTGTGAGAAGATGGGTAATAAGAGCTGAGAGGCATCATATCCATAGGCCAACCATCGAGTTGCACGTCATTGCCTTTGTGCATTATAGTCGCCTCTTACGACCGGTATGCCTACCTTGGACATATTCTAAATCCCTAACCCACAGGGGACATTACCAGCGATACAGCAGACACCATCAGCATCAGTCTTAACACACGCTCTCAACAATTCAGGTGAAGATGCTGTTTCACAGCACATCGCATTACTGTGCCGCATCTCAACAGCAGCTTCATAAATAAATATTTAATTAGCTTCTAGTATAACTTATCGAATGTGCAGATCCCAAATAAACACTAGAAGCTACTGAAGAATATTGGTTGCTCATTTACTACGTACTTTAAAATATGTAACCCGCTAACGAATACATATGGCCAATAAATTGAGTGCATGCAGCCAGACACTTCGCGTGCAACAGAACCACAACTTCGACGCACCGCACGATTCGCAATTCATTAAACTTGAGCTTTTAATTGGAAACTTACTATGGCAAGGATCTAGACTCTATATATCTACAATTGCTTTTGTTGTCTTTAGTTTGTAAAAGTTTTCCGAACAACTTCGCATTTCATCTTAACGGTAGTTTTTTATCATTTACCATAAGTTCAAACTTTCTTGGATGAAGAGAATTGGCGCACAGACAGCAACTGCCAATGTATTGGTAAATAAAAAGTAATTCAATGTTATCGAACTGAAGACCAATAGACAGACTATAAGAAAATAAGGATTTTCACTGAAAATTAAAAGCACTTGAATTTGATGAGTTAAAAACAAAATCAATTAAATTTTTAGTCCATGCTTTTGAGACATATTGGAATGGGTAGGCCCAAAGCCCAATTCGTCATCTTTAATTTCATTTGGTTTTTCTTCTTTGAATAGCAATTAACCTACTATCGATTTTGACCTTGCATCAACGCTCGCCATTCGTTTCCTCTCTCTGTCAGCTCGGGCTATCGGGCGCAGGCAATAGGGCTCCACTTGGTCCTTCCATCAGAGTGGTGGTCTCGCTCTTCCTTTGCTACCAACGACTGGTGCCGATAAGAAAACCTTCTTATAGCACTCTCTAAACATC
Source organism: Sphenella marginata (assembly GCA_951509765.1). NCBI lineage: Eukaryota > Metazoa > Arthropoda > Insecta > Diptera > Tephritidae > Sphenella > Sphenella marginata. The sequence continues at coordinate 26,491,282 of OX608080.1, read as the reverse complement.
GGTCACCTCGTATGCGTTTTGAATTTTATAAATGTGAGACCTCGGATAGAAACCGTTCATCATTCACTGAGCTTGTTTAGGTTATCTTCTGGTGCCTTCACTGTTGGCTATCAGCTTTTCTCACTCATAAACCTCTGTCTCTAATTTTTTCTACGCCGACTGTTTTCAGCAATTTCTGCCACTGTACCATCTCTTTTGTTTTTACTTTTTCTTAAATAATTTTCCTTTGTGGATATTTAGTAGCAGGTATCCAAGGCAACAAAGTAGCCCCATGAACTCATCTACTTTATTGCACAAAAGGCTCCACCAATTACTCACTTCTTTCTGTATTTACTTTTTCAAGCTAGCGACCCTTGTGTGCTCGTCAACGTGCGGGTGAATTTATCGCTGAAATGTGTTACTCGTTATTATGCCGCACTATTTATTTATGTTATGAAAATTTATAAAAGCTCACAACTACTATGTAATCATTTCACAGGAGTCGCATCACGGAAAATAACACAAAGTTTGATATAATGAGGAGAACATCTATCAGCAATAATATGCGTTCACGTCCAAGAGCACTGGCTGAAAATATGTTGATATATTAGTAGTGGAAACACATGGACGAGAAATAAATATTATTTATTTTAGTAGTTTAAATTATTAATGAGCCCGAGTACAAAAGGTGAACTTTGGTATTACCCACTAGTGCTGGGAAAAGCTGATGTATCGATGATCTTTGACATGGTGATAGAAAGAAGAAAGATACGAAAAGTATTTATTTATTGACCTAATTTGATTATAGCGACCCGCAACCTGACCCGACCGGAGGGCAAATAGCAACACAGATAAAGAAAATAAAGCAACACTCACAAAAGGACTGCATGCTAAGCCATTCAAGCACGGCGGTGAGAAGCTGGTAATATGGTCGGAATGGAATGGAATATACAAACCACGAGGAAGGTAATCAAGCATGCTGCGCCAACTATCTTGAAGTCAGCGTTTTCAATATCGCATACAAGGTTCTATCAATCGGTCACAATCATCTCAAGGCGTCATTTAAAAAAGAAAGAAATCAAGTTTCAGGGCAACTTTGAGATGATTTGCTACTTCCACATAAACTAGTAACCAAAATGGTTTTGAAAGGAAATTCATACAAATTTTATTACTCTTCCCATAGCGAATATTCATACATAAGCAAGGAAATGTCCTCTCCTAAAAAACACTGGACAGCAGTAAATACTTCGACTATGTAAGGAAGACAACAAGTGCCTAAAGGTATGCACTCACACGTACACGGAAAAACATTTTCAAGATGGGTAAAAAGTGAATCTACTCGAACAAAATTGCCCACTTTTCTATCCCCTTGTGTGGTACGCGCAACTCACTGCTTATGCAGATTTGTATCTATTGCTTGTTGGCAGGGAGCGTTTGTCAACATACGAGTGACGATATTGTCAACTCAGGCGTTAGCTTTATTAAGGCGACTATCAAAATATTTACAATAACCAAAGACAACTGGCAATTACATAGTACTAGGGACGACTGATAAGCTGAATCGAAATGCACTTTTCGAGCACAAATATTTATTGATGACATTTTCAAGTTGTTTGTAACGACAAACAACCTCCCCGCAGGCAGGTGTTCCCAACTACTAATTCTATCTTTCTATATAAAATACAAATTATAAACTTTAAAGGATTTCAAAAAAGAAACAGAAGAGAAATAACTATTATATTAATCAAGTTTCCAGTAATCTTCTGGCTATACAAACATATATTCCAGTTTCTATTTATCGCATGAACAATCTCCTTCACCTCATCAACGCCCCTTTAAATCGTTCGCTTTTAGGAACAATGAGGATACTTGGACTTATTAGTCGCTTCTCATAGTATTTCAAATGCCTAAAGCAACAACAACTTAAAGGTAAATAACAACGATATCAATTTTCAACTTCATCTCTTCATCTTAATATTGTAATATTCGATAGTGGGCAATAAACAAGACAAATGTCTGCTTGTATAAGCGGTGAAGTATACGAACACAATCCCTTTGGATGCTATTGTGAAGCCAGGATATCACTTGGAGTTATCTTCAGCACAATTAAAATGTATTCACTTTGAAACTCATTAAGTCAGGCAGCGATATTGGATAACAGCGAAGTGTAATAACATTTTGGCAATAAACTCATGTGTCTTAGGTAGTCGTCACCAGACCACACCTACTATAACTAAAGGCCGCTTCCTGCAGAACGCTTCTTTATATAGTGCGGAGAAATTACTAAATCTTTTATAATGAATATTTGTTTTTGTTTTTCATTGAAAGTTGGGTGATATATTTCTTATATACTATTTTGGTTTTGAATTTGTTTTTTTCAAGCCGATGGATATTATTTAAATGTCGCGAACTTGGGTGGTCATATGAAAGAACTTAGCGCGAAGAATACGCATATAATATGACATTTAATGAAATAGCTTGATCCTTATTCAGGTAACGATTTGTTTTATTTATTCGAAAATCAATTTTTACTGAGTTTCAAATTTGACTTCTAAACTGAAATGAAAGTGATTTGCGTGGGGCTAAGTAGTAGGCAGTAGTAACATTTTTAAATTAACATTTTTAAATTAACATATCTTATTGCTCATCAATAGGCTAAGCCCAAATTCAAAAATCGGGCAAACAGCATATAGCATATAACGCGCTAACAGCACCAACTCGTCTTTGTTATTTTCAACAACTTCCCTGTCCCCATACAAAACGTTTGAGAATACCCCACGTCCACTAGTTTTTTGTATTGCTTAACTTAATTTCCATGACAGATAACTTTTTAGGTGGGTTCGTCTAAAAGTTCAGTACGAATTATTCTGCAACGAATTTACTCTCAACATTCAAGTATACTCGCTCAATGAGTTGAGTCCGACATTATCTAGGACCAGCAGCATTAACCTTCCTTAAAGGCCTTCAATTTCCTCTAGCGCTTCAGGAACTTCAAATCCTTTTCTTGGACATAGCCTGCAAGAAATTCCACAAAATGTTAACAACAAACTGGGTGCTACATCAAATTGAAAATTCAAGGATAATTAACTAGCAAAGCGAAGAAAGTGCATAATATGTAAGAAGGCCTTTTGCTTGGAATGCTACAACGAATGACACGCTTGACTTGATTAATTTAAATTAATAAAAACATTCTCTTTTGTACTTATGTTCTATATATTTCATGTTCCTTCTACCGAATAAAAGGCTACTTTCAGAAAAAAATTTCGAAATTTTCTTTCATTTTCCTGAAGTTTAGATCTTTTGCTACACGCTCACATAGAATTCACAAATATATAACAACGCGTTCATAGCAAGAAAGCTTCTGTAAGTGGTATAGACAAATGAGTCACATGTGACTCATTAACTTATATCAATACGCTCTCGTGAGTCACATATGACTCATCGGACAAGTAAGTTGTTAAACTTGCATCGCAGCATTTCCGCTTTGTTTAAGCAGCGCCTATAAGTATGTGACGTAAATGTTAATAAGACAATTAATACAGTGGAACCTCGATCGCTTGTACAGACAAATTCGAATAAAATGTGCGCTGATACCTAACTTCAACTTAATGTTTCGGAGCATAATCACTAATTACAAAATATGACACAAAAGTCAAAAATGTTTGTAATTCAAACAATTTCAGTCCTAAAACGAGTAAATCCTAAATTAAGTTGAATACCTATTTTAAAGTGACTTCTCAAGTTTTTAGCATGCATAATATGCATATTCTTACCTTTTAGAATATTTATAACGAACTTTGCTTTTCTCAAAATTAAACAAAGAACAAACTCCTTCATTTCGAAATACGTAAAAGTGCTTGAAAATGCATAAAGTTTTCGGATAAACTAAACTTTAACACAATAAGAGTTCAAGTCCTTCAGGTTATACAAAAACAACACAATTAATAAAAAAAACAACAAAGAGAAAAATTATGCACAAAATAAAATAAAATAAATTCAGTCGCGCATGTTAAACTTTTTAATCGTGTTGTTGCGCCATTTGCAGTAGCCAACAATTGGCCGTACAAAATTTTGCAAAACTTTGAGTGCACTTATCAGCAAAAGGACTTGCATTCCGCCCCACCCTCACCACCACCACACGTGCGCTTTTAACTTCAAGCCAGCAATGAGCGACAAAATTGCAAAACTGCTTGCCACAATTGCTTACCACTTGAACGTTCAATTTGGAGCAGCAATCGATTTTATTACAAACATACACACACACACAAAGAGACACGTGTATGTATATGTGTATGAAGCATGAAAGAGGTGGGGGTGGAGGAGAGAGCGAGAGCGAGAGCACTTGATGCAAGTTATAAGTTGAAACTTGTGCGAGCGACATTTAAACAGTTTCAAAAATTAAGCATTCAAATTGAATGCGAAAAAGTGTACTTCACCAATAAACGAGGCCACTCGAAAGCACTACAATCAAGTAAAGGTTGGTTCGTATAGTGATGTTTTTTCAAAAGTAGAAACCATTTGACTAATGTTCATTTTTATTGTTGTAACTCAACGTATAAATAATTCTCTTAGAACAACGCCAAGCGAAACTCTTGAGGCCATTGTTGAGATTCTGCATTGAGGTCTAGCAGTGTACTAAGAAGTAGCAAAGTCAGCCCTGTGAAATCGTCTATTTGGAACACGAAAACTGCAGAACACTCTACTCTCTAGCTTCCTCTTGAAAGCACAAATCGTTGCCCAAAACAACAATTGCTGATAGCAACTTTATGGTTGATATTCCCAGTATTGAGTGGCTGTAAATTGAGGATAGAATTTCAGCAGTCTACTAAAAGGACCGACTTAGAATTTTCTTTGAGACTAACAGATAATTGAAGCCTGTCTCAAGCTGAAGTTTCAACAATCATGGAAGCCTTCTTCTGGGTAGGAAACACAATTTCAGCAGACCCCTTAGCTCTTCTCATTTAATTTTGAACTGCCAAGATGGCTTAACAGAAATATTTCCACCTTACATGGGTCCCAGCACATTAAGAGAAACTTTATGGCAAATTCCTATCGAAGCAAGCTTAGATATACCCTTTGCCACAAGCAAGATGAACGAAAAAAGGCTACAAGCTCCGAGGTGTCATGTCTACAACTTAAAATGGCCTGGAACTAATAGTGTTACTAACCCGACATTTCCTGACTCGGAGACAAGCGGAAGGGCTGGGAGTGTTACATCGTCCATACTGTAGAAGATGTAGGATGACGGAGAATTAATGGCCATTATCAAGTCTTCGAAAAAGTTCGATGAAAACTCTAGCCGGAGTTTCACTCCCTATCTACTGATTTTTTAAACTTGATGTCGGAGACGGTAATTGGACCAGCAACCACTTTTTCTAAATGATTTTCCGGCGCTTGATCCAAGGGCCTTTCGGTAAAGTAAGCCAGCACACCACCACCATACCAAGGCGGTGTCAATGAATGATAATTTTAGAACAGCAGAACAGGTACTTTCATCACAAGTAGAAACAGAAACATTGTATTGATCACCCTGCAGTCAGGCTGTAAAGGAGGATGCAGAAAGAGTGGCTGAGGTGGCGAAGGTGGTCCAGGCAATTGTACAATAACTTGCCACAACCGTTTGGCTATTGTGGTTGCATGTAGCAAGTTGCTTTGTTGCATGTTCTTGTTGTTATCATGAAAGTTTGTCTGCCGCGAACAGCGCGCGATGCTCCAACAACTGTTACAATTTGCTGACATTGTTTTTGGCGCATATTAAATTAAAAAATTCCCAAGGATTGCATTTTAAGTGCTCTTGTTCTTATTATGTAGTTGTTTTAACTTTTATCGTTGTTAACTTTCATTCTTTCGTGTTCAATTTGTTTCGATTAAGCGACATTTTCTTCTTTTTTTTGTTTTTTTAAGTGTAATCATGGTGTACTGATGCTTTCATAAATTACTAAGTACTTGTATCTCATTATTGTTATTAAATTGTTTACTTGGTGATCCTCCCAGTTGCATACTTTATTTGGGCAGATTGACTTCTTGCTGTTTTGTTGCTAAAATTAGATTATATTCGTTTATATTAACCAGGGTTTTAAAATAATGCACTCATATGTGAATGCAATTAGTTGAAGTCTTATTCAATGACTCCAAATTTCGAATGCACTCATTGACTCGCTTTTTGACTAAAGAATGAAGAAATGAAGTCTGAAGTTGCGACTCTAAAGTCATTTAGAGAAGTCACTTACTGACTTCATTTTTTGAGTATAGTCACTAACTATTTGCAACAAAAATAGTTTAAGATCATTTCTCGTATGCCACCTGTAAATTGACTTCAAATGACTCCATATGACTCCAACTGACTTCAATTCGCTTCAGTGAGACTTTTTATTCAATGAATGCAATACATGAAGAACAAAAAAATTAATGAAGAAAACCATTTGAAGTCGCAGTATGAAGTCTGAATTGTGATTTCATTTTTTAAGTCCCAGTCAAAGAATATAAAAAATGGCTGCAATCATTTTACGATAAATCAAGTGAATAATTATTCGCAAAAGAATGCATTCTTTTACATCTCTGATATTAACAATTCAGTATGGCAACTTCTACGGAAATGAAGTAATGACGTGAATTTGCAGAGGCCATTCCGTAAGTTCCGGCGATTTCTAGGAAAATAAAAAGCTACAAACAGCACTGCCAGAAAAGCTTGGCATTAATCTCCTCGGTGGGGAAGCATGCCAAATATTAATTATTATTTTTATTTAATTAAAATTCAAGACTATAAATGAGCTCAAGGCCAAGAAGAGTAATTTTTATGTAAATTTTTATAAAAATTATTATTGCTTTAATACCTTTACCTCTATTTCTTATTTGTCCGCTCATTAACAAACGATATTTTGGAATTTTCCAACGTCTTCTGAAACTTAGCTCATAGTTCAGAACACCTTGACAATATAATTTGCAAAAATCAATATGCTGTAAAATGTGTATAGTTACGAGGGTTGCCTTTTATATATTATGCGCCTAAAAATGAAAACAAACTCAATTATAAAGGAAAATAGTTTTATTGCTTTCCAAAATATTCTCCACCCAATTCAATACACTTCTGCATTTGCTTGAACCAATTTTTAGAGCACTTTTGCCCCTCAAATTAGGATATCTCCAACGCGAGCTATTTGAATGCTTCTACAGCTCCTTCAGTCGTTGAAAACCTTGACATCGCATTTTTTTTTATGTTCGAGAATAAAAAGAAATCATAAGTTGCCAAAACAGGGCTGTAAGGCGGATGACCCACCAATTCGATCTTTTGAGACCTCAAAACCTCTCTTGTTTGAATCGATACGTTAGAGCTCGCACTGTCTTGGTGAAAAATGATTTGTCTTCGCCAGTTGGTTTTCCTTAATTCTCCAAAAACTTCATATGCATAGATCCAAGGTTAGTCAACTGTTACTATATCATAAACGTGCTTCGATACACCGCTGCTAAATTTCTTCAACATTTCTTTACACCAATCAACACAATCACAATTGCAATCGCTTGTTTGTAGATAGAACAAAAAATGCAAAACATTAAAAAAAAATAGACAAAACTACCTTCATATTTATATTTTTAATTGGCTCATTCATTCCTGCAACAGCTATAGAATAATGAAATTTTCAATAGACAGTTTTTTTTTTCAAAATGTTCAATTTTGAAAAACTGAAAAAAATATGTCATTGGTTTTTTTAATGAGCTTTTACGGGATTTGATTACGCGAAAGTAGACACCAGAGAAGCTCTTCTAGTATTTGTTTCAAAGTAACCAATAAAATATGCAAAAATTTAAAGAGAGTAGCATACTAATTTTAGTACCCTTAAATTAAAAATCTGAAAGCAGTTGTCAAAATTTATGTACAAATTAATTTACATAAACTGTCAGGAAAGTCGAACATAGCTTGGAAACAATAAAACATCACAATAGTTCTTTATAAGAACTAAGCCTTCAGAAATTCAAAAACTTAATTAATTTGTTGTTTACAAATTTCACTTTAGCACAAATACATATTTAACAAAATGCATGACACTTTGATAGTGTAGAATTTAATTTTGTTATGTTTACTTTCACCGAGAAAGAATTTATCTCTTAGAAATTTTGCAAGCTACATCCTAAAACATTTAATCAACTTTCGATATTCAAATGAAAAACTAAAGAATGAGCAATTGTTATTCATTAACAAAGAAAACCCGTTATTCATTGTCTTTGTATGTATGTGGCAATTTGGAACACAATACAGTTGTTAACGGCCTTTGTTGTTTATTAAAGCAGCTGTGTTCAAGAAAGTTAGTTACATACCTACGTAGCCAAGCGAGTATGAATTGATGAACTTTAGAACAACGTGGTTCCAGAAATAAGCACAAAATATTGGACCACATATGCTTTCATACTGAACTGCAAACACAACAAGGAAATCCTTACAGACATTTAAAAATATTGAAATTTATTAAAACTAAGAGAGGATAGCACGAGCTATTTCTGGACCACCACTGTCTTGGAGAAGAAAAAAATTAACTATTGAATAAAATGGAATGTGAGCTAGAACTTGAAAAATATTGTTGGGCGTTGAATGAATAAACGAAAATTAAAACGCCTGACCCAATCTACAGCTTGCATTGTTTTGAAGTAAATAACCTAAGAATTGTGCTTTACAAAACGGTAAAGATTTTGCAATGAGAAATGTGCAAAAGTAAGAAATAAAATAGACCACGAAACTGGTTGAAAACCACCTGACTTTGTTTGACTTATTTAATATATTTCATGCTTTTTGCGTGACTTATTTTGTTTTGATCAACTTTTATACAATTTATTAAAACCTGTCAAGTAGTAATTTATGCATACGAGTATAAACTTGATTTTGTTTCTAGTATTTAACCTGCCCAAATTGAAGAGAAATTAAAGAGTGGTTAAGGTGACGCATCAGCGACTAATTCGCTCACAACCATGATAATCACTACCTTCATCACTCAAGCCGAAAATGGGAAAGCCAGAAATAAATGTGAACTCAAAATATTGTGCAAAACCACGAAATATGTATAAATACATTAAAGCAAACAAAAGACTTAAGCAACGAACTCGCTAAATGAAATATTAACATTAGTACGCATATGTATGTATGTAGGTGAAATACCACTCTTTTATTCAATACAAATTAAATCAATAGATTCACAATAATAACAACAAAAGAGGAATATGATGGCCAAGCAAACACAAGAATGTTAAATACTTCAAACTAATTGTTGTTGCAAACTTGTGTATCATGCACGTTAATCGAATGCCGTACTGAATGAGCCTATAAAAGCAAAAGCAAATTCTTGTAAAAACCCCAGCAAGAAAATTTTGCACACTCAAGTGTGACTCATAATATTTTAGTAAACGAAAAAAGAAAGGAAAGAACATCCCAACAATACGAATATCAATCAAACAGAGGAAAACGTAAATAATCTAAAAAAATGTGCTTGAATACCCAAGGTAAATCCCATTTACTTTCGATACTGCCGATGGCTGCGAGACCTACAAAGGACAAATCGACTGCTGAGTGGAAGATCACCCTATTTCAAAATATCTTTAATAAACGCCCTTTTTCAAAATTTTTTCAAAAACGCCCATTTCAGAAAACGGTTCAAGAACACCTAATCTCGGTACTTTTTTGAAAACGTCCTATTTCAAAATTTGATTCAAAAAACCTCCTATCTCAGCTAAAAATGTATGAAATTTTCGTTCAGATAGGGCGTTTTTGAAACTCTTTTCTTGATCGGGCGTTCTTCAAATAAATTTTTCAATAGGTTTTTACTGAAAAAAGCTGAGATGATGACGTGGATGCCAAGTTATTGTGTAAGAGATGGTTTTTTTTAAATGGAATGTCCTACTAGGATATGCCAATCTATAACAATTAAAAAAGTTAGATACCCAAATGCTCATAAATAGTAGCAACAATAACTTAATTGTAGACCGAGGGAACGACAAAGGCGTGAATAAGTTATGTGTCGCTTGCAAAGCAGTCAATTCTGAGCGTGCGTAAAGGTGTCGAAACATGCTTTTAAATAACTATTGGTACGTGCGCATTAGAGTGATGCCTTTTCTTAGTCTTAGTAGTGGTCTCATATATTGTTCCGGTTTCGTGATTTTAAAGTGTCTTGTTTACGGATTAGGTTTCGTTTTTAAAAATAAATTTCAATATCGGTATCGGTTGTAAAAGCACATTTCTCGAAGAATTTTTTTATTCTTCTTTTGCTCCTTTTAAAGAACCTTACACATTTTCTCTTTACAAATATTTATAGCAACTCCTATTTAAAGAATTTGATTTTGAGTTCTAAAGAAAAAAAAAATTGGTCACCAAAGGGTAAATGCATAATTACTTGTGTTAGAACGCTAAACATACCGGCAAAAAAATTTATTTAAGAATTTCAAAGCAAATTAAAGGCTTTAATGGGTTGATACATGACCCAAATATATAAGATAACAATAAAATAATGAAAATAAAATTAAATAATGGAATGCTACTCTGATGTGAATCATTTTATTTCGTTATTAATAAAATAGTTGAGGTCCTCAATGGGTTAATGCTTGCATTTAAAACTTCCAATATTTGCTATTAAAGTGTATAGCAATTTATTTTAACATATAAAAAATTATTTAGAAATTATAAAAATAAAAATTTAGGTCACCAATGAGTTAAGGAATAGCGTTTGAAGGGTTAAAACTATTACAATGAACTGCTTAAGCCTATGCCAAACTATTTTGATGTGAAAAATTTTATTACAGAGTTAAAAGAAAATTCAGGTAGTCAATGGGTTAACGTATAATTCGAAATGTTTACCAATTAAGTGTGGCACAACCCATTTAAGCATAACGTTATAAAAATAAAAATGTATGTATGTAGATAACGAGTCGGTTAATGCATGAATTTTTGATTCTGAATTTTTGGTTTCTAAAAAAAATTTTTGTAAATTTTTCCTTCTGAATTTTCCGAAAAATTGTATTCCTGAATTTTTTCTGTCTGAATTTATGGGAGGCACCCTTCAGACCACTGATGCTGATGTCGAGAGCATAGAGGCTCAAACCGGTATAGTTTGAAACAACTCGAAAGATAAACTTTCCATGTCTGAAATAGCTCGAGCTGATAAAGCTGAAAATTGATCAGCAAGTCGAAATAGCACCCGAATACAACGTCTCTAACTTTTCTCATTGCATTCGATCTCCTCACAGCGCCTTTGGCAACATACCCGTATTTTCTTTCCATTTTGAAACAGCAGGTATTCCTTGAAAATAGCTGACATCTAGTCTGTCTTTTATTATAATTTCTTCAACTAGTACTAGTAAAACAGAACATAAAAAACTCACTTATATCCATCAATTAGGAATCAGTATTTCAGATCTAATTGTCTACATGTTACTTGAAATGTCAACACAAACTTGATTGGAATTCCTCAAAAAATGTTGAAAAACGCATGCTACACAAACAACACGGTCTTAATAAAAATATGCAGCTATTAAAAAAAAATACAAGTTTTTCAGACAGCAACAACAGAAATAAAAACAAGATCTACAACAAAGAGTACAAACAAGATGAAATATTTTAAGATACCAAAGTGGTACAAAGCCAGAATTGAAGCAAAAATACTTGAAGCAGTAAAGAGCGAAGGCGAGATCAGCAAAGTTAGCAGAGTTAACGAGCGCTGCTATATAAAAGAAACAACAAAATATCGGCAACTACTACAGTTGGAGAACAACAACACCCTGCAGGGAACTCAGTTGCTAATGAGACTAATGTTTGCTTCAGAACTAGATCTGAAACATACAAATAGGGAATAGCTCGATAGTATATAGGTTACCACTGTAGTTAGAGAAGCAACAATGAAAAGACACAATGAATATCACACATCTCGCATAAGCAACCAGGCCAGTAACATAAACGGGAAGGAAGCTAACTTAGAGCTGCCAAGTAGTCGCCATGTAAAAGTGGGCATTTCTTGGGTATTAAGATACAAGTAATGCTATTGTTAAATGGCTCAGCGTCCAGTCTCGACATAAAAACGTGCTCCAATTTTGACCCGTATGATTTCAAAGAAGCTACGCGCTTGTCCAATGTGTTTATTTGAATAGTAAAGGACGAAATCGTATCAATAACTAGCCAGATATGAGCTGTAGCTATAAGTAAAGTCAATTCCAAGAGCTTGAGCCCAACCTAATACTAGTTTCGAATGCAGTAAAAGCATACCAGTTCAGAGCTTAAGATTTTCCCTACATGGAACCTTGCTTAATAAACAATATTCATAAGACAGCAAGCGCAAAAAAAACCAACGAATAACCGATGAGATTGCGACTGAGACCTACACAGACAAAGACAGTTGCAGAGCCGCAATAAAATATGCCAGCCGGTTGGCCAAAATAAAGTTTAAGTAAATATGCATTTTGTATAAAATTGTTGGGCACCCGTGTAGCGGGTTTAGTTCCTCACCAAACGTAAACGCAACTAGTCACAACCAAAGTGAACGGTATTTACGAATGCACAAGCAACATTGACAAATGGCGGGCACGTGCGCGTAGGCGAACTAAAATATAAGCCATTTGAAAATAATTGTAGCAAGAATAAGAAAATTTAAACTAGAAGCTAGAAATTGAAACGCGCGCGATTTACATTGGCGGATATAGAAATTTTATACAAATATTACATTATAAACGTAGCGATTAAAAGTTTATTGGCCATTTGTGTTGATTGCTGACAATTGTTGGTGGTTATAAACTGGTACTAAAGAGTGAAACGACAACAACAACAACAAAAAATATAAAACTAGGAAAACCAGAAAATAAAATTAAGGCAACGTTGAGGGTGAAGCTAAAGTCCGTGGTATAAAAAAGCAAAAAAAAGAAACAACAACAAATATAAGAAAAGCGAAAAACAGGTTGCAACGAGCTAAATCTAGCAAACGTGAAATAGTCAATAACGCGTTAACCGCACAAACGAAACGACGCGAAAAACGGCATTCCAACGAAAGGGAAAACAATTAAAAAAAAGCAAAAAAAAAATCAAAAAACTTCAAAGCAAGTTAGAAAATAAATTTTTGCAAGAAAAATGCTAACACGGCACGCTTCGAACACGCTAATGCGCGCGCTAATAGCCATATCAATTTTATGCGCGCTAACGCAAGCAGCGCCAGCAGGCGTATCAACCGCAGCAGACGAAGGATTAGCCACCGCCAGCACTTTAGAAATTAGCACAGATCTTGGCAATAGTTTGCCCAACGTCTACGCTACAACAGACACGGTGTACAATGCGCAAGCCCACGCTGGCACAGAGTTTGTTAGCGCCGATGAGTGGACGCAAACAACGCTGCCAACAATGACGCGAGCGGAAATGTCATTGGCTGAAATAGCAGCAGTTGTAGCAGAGTTAGCCAGCACCACAGCTGACGAGATGAAGACGACGGTCGAAGAAGAAGATAAATTGTTAAGAAGAAGAGCTGAAGAAGCTAGGCGTGGGGCGATTGCGCGCGAGATCGCCAATACAGTTGAGGCAGGCGAGGGCGAACCAATTGATGAAAAGGATTTTATTGCCATCACCACTTATAGATCAAATTTTTTGAACGCTATGGGAGTTACGCAAGCGCCAGTAACAAGCGTATCGCCATACGCTGCAACAACAACAACAGCAGCAATAGCAACAACCAATTCAAGTCCGGAAATCTTAAATGAATTAGTAAGAGCGGCATCTGCAGCAAATGAGATTTTGGCAGCAGCTTTAAATGTGGCAACAATGGCAGTTACAAATATGACAGTGAGTGATACTACAACAACATCATATGAGACGATGCAAACGACAAAAACAAATGACAAATCTATTGCGACAACAAATAGCGTTGGTGCTGCGATTGCTGACGAGCCCACTTTAATGGTTTTGAGTGACGGTGATACGTTGCCGGAACCAATTGTTAAATGGCAGACAAGCAAAGGTGTCAAAGCAAGTATACCAATAGAAATTACAACAGCAGCAATAACAACTATGCAGGCAGAGGAAAACTTTGCGACAGCTAATACAGAGATGTTAGAAACAACAACACAGGCCAGCGAAAATGAGACAACGAACAAAGCACTTGCATGGAATGAGACTAAGAGCGAGGTTTTCTTAACTAAACCAACGGCTACAGAATCTCAGATAAATCAACAAGAAATTCCAGCAACGTTTGCCATAAATGAACAAACAATTGAGCTACCAAAAATGTTGGAGCGTGCGCCAATTCAAATCGGGTTAGAAACAGCTGCGTACGTAAAAACTGAGAAACCATTGGCCAATGTTGAAACAACAGACGATTCAGCGCACGAGCAGGCGGATAATGAAGCCGCAGAGTCATTGCAAATAATAACAAAAGAAACTACAACGGAAGCAGCAGCGCTAGCACGCGGTGCTAATGAAGTGGAATCTGAGACATTTAATTTTTACTACGCCAGCTCAACCGGAACGCAGCAGCTTACAACAACACCAACACCAAATAAGTTTGAAACAAATGCGATTGAGCATGAAGAAATAGAAATTGCCAAAAATATTGTTTGGGATACAACAACACCAGTAAGTTTAGCAGCCTTTACGCAGGGAACTGAAAATGAAAAAGAAAAAGTCGAAATTGAAATAGCGAAAGTTCAAGAACTCAAACTGGGTTCGAATTATGAAAATAACCAAAAACAGAAAGCAAATCAAGAAGGCGCTGCCACAACAACAACAAAAACAATTGCAGATCATGAGCGCGTAGTGACGAATGAGATTACTACGGCAGCAATGGATGTACCAATTACGACAACGGAGCCCCTGGAAACACTTATCGCCGTTGAAAGTGAAGCGCGCATACCAACTCAAATTGTTATTGCTGCTGAGGAAGAGAAAGAGCACATAGTGGAACTAGCGCCATTTACAACTGCTCTACCCGAGGCTATGACAGCTATGGAGACTGTGAGTGAAGTGGTACAGAAAGATATTTCAACGGAAAACGCGACAACACAAGAGACAATTTTAGTAGGAGAAATTACGTCTGAAACGCAGACAAGACCTGCATTATCATCCCAGCAGCAAGACGTAGTTCCTGATAAAAGCCCAAATGAGCTCCTTGCAACTAAAGTGGAGCCAGAAGTGAGCACAGCGGAAAGTGAAAACCACGATTCGGGTGCTGCAACTAACGATGAACTTGAGGAAGCAGCAAGCACGGACTCACAGTCAATGACAACAGAGGCTCCGAAAAGAATCGAAACCTTGGAAACAAGTACAGATTTGCCCACGCTTGTGAAAGATACTTTAGTGGATAACCAAACAGAAACAATAATAGAAACAGAAAGTCTAACTTCATCATATAAAAGCAGATTAGGGTTTGAGGAAAAGGGAGATGCAGCCACAGAGCTCCAAGCCGAACCTTTAACAACAGAACCAACTGTAGAATTAGCCAGCGTTGAACGTACAACACCATTTTCTAACACAGCA
Source organism: Sphenella marginata (assembly GCA_951509765.1). NCBI lineage: Eukaryota > Metazoa > Arthropoda > Insecta > Diptera > Tephritidae > Sphenella > Sphenella marginata. The sequence goes on along the minus strand of OX608080.1, from coordinate 26,475,822 downwards.
ACAACTAACCAAGTACAAATCATCGAAACGAGAGAGCCAGTGACCAACGCTATGGAACAAAGTGCCGCACTTGACTTCGCAAGCAATGTAATCAAAGTACCGCTAGCGCCATTCACAACAACAACAACCAACCCTACAATTACAGAGGAACCAACCACATTCACCACAACAAAAAGTGATAACGCAGCAGCGGCGGATATTGGCAGCACAGCAAGCTCGCAAACGGCAAGTATTTCATCAGACAGAACAACTACAACAGCAGACAGCATATTGTCGACGACCTTGAATAGTAATAGTGAAACCACAAACACAGCTGCGGCTAATGAGTTGGCAACAGAGCACGCGAACAAAGGCGATAACATAATTTCAGTTACAACAACAAGCGACACAGTGGTGGAAACAACTACAACGATTGCCGAAGCACCAGCAACGGTTACAGAGCTGAGCTTAATCGCAACAACAATAGCGCCAAAACCGGAAACAACAACAGATACCGTAGAAAGTGAACAGTTATTTTACATGATCTCAAGATACCAACAACAACCTCAACAAGAGGCGAACAAAATTGAGCGCGGTAGCACAGTAGATACCGTAAATGGCGATGTAGAAGCGGAAAAACCAGTGGAAGCTGCGAAGGAAATAGAGAATGAAACTACAACAGAAGCTGATGTAAGAGAGCAGTTCCTTTACATGCGAGTATTGAACGGGCATCAGCGACCTTTTGCTCCCATGGAAAGTACAAAAATAGCAGAAGAAGCAACAAAAGTCACAACAACAGCTGCAAGTACAACAACTAATATGAACGAGTCAGATAGCTTGACAACAACGAGTACTTCAGAGCCAGAGCAGATGAAAACAACTACAGAGGAGCTGGACACCACTACGACACCAGAAACTATAACTACAATAATAACATCAACTACCCGAGCATCAGAAACAACAACAACTACAACCACACCAGAAAACACAACCAGCAGTACAACAACAACAACTACGACCACACCAGAAACCACAACCAGCAGTACAACAACAACAGCTACAATCATACCAGAAACCACAACCAGTAGTACAACAACTACAACTACAACCACCCCTACACCAACAACAACGACTACACCTGAGCCTGAAACCACTACAACAACAACAACAACAACAACACTGTCGCCTATGAGTCTAATAATTGCCGAACATGAAGCGCGAGCACTGGATAAAACACCATCACGCGTCAGTCGCATTGTCAATGATGATGGCGTTGAGGTGCTTTCGGGCTATTCGATTGTACATCGAATGCATGCAGCAGCTTTGTCGGCATGGGAAGCAATGAAGGGAGCGTAGGAAAGAAGGAGAATTTTGCAAAAGACTGGAAGATAATAGTTAAATTAAAAACACACATACACAAACAGTAATTCGATTAATCAAAGCCATAGTGACAACAACAAAAGTGATAAAAGTCTGTATGCGGTTTGAAAGAAACCTCAAAATTCGATTTAAAAAAAAGCAGTTCGGGAATAGCTTACAGCTCAACCTTATATAAACGCACAGCGTGAATTTTCTGTCAAAATTGTCTCATGCCCATACAACTTGTATGAGAGTAACCGAAATAAAATTGCGTGCGCTAAAAGCTCAAAATCCAAGATTTTTGTGCGTGACGTTTTCAATTGAGGTTATTGTCATTTTACGAATTATTTTTTGATCATTTTTGTTATTTTAGAGAACTGTTTCAGACAAATATCTCAATTTAAAACGTCTACCAAACGTTGTAAGCACAATACGAAAAAACTATTCATCTTTCGACCAATAAAAGCAACGCACGGGCTTTAATTTCGGTAACTCAAATAATTGCGTATAGACTTCTGTGCGTCCGCAAACTCTTTGCGTTTATATTAGGTTGAGCTGTTAATGTTATCTTTTTCCAGAGCAGCTTGCGTGCCCGTGGCGGCTGGCTCGCAATATTAGGTACATGTGAGGTATATATGTGTGCATGTACATACATATGTATTTATTTAGTTGGGATGCAATTTGATATTAATTCTTTTGTAAAAAAGTAAACAAAATTTTATTTTTTCATGCAATTCCATTATTGATATGAGATATATGTATACATAGTTGAAGATTTTCTACAACTTTGAGCACTGTGTCATCAGTTGATTTTTTTTTGGTTACACCCGTTTTCAATAAAACACATTTGTACATTGCTGGCAGTAGACATTCCATAAAAACTTTTTCAAATAAGTTCTTCTACTGAGCCATTAATAAATTCAATAAATCTAATTCCGCTTGTTTTTTGTTGTTAAAAATTTTTATTTTTTATTTAATCGTGTTTCTAATGCCGCACTGAAAGATGAATCCAAACTATCAATCGTGTGGGAGGGTACTACAAAAAAAAGCGACATTTTAAACTGGTAGCTGCGAGTCGATGATAACACTAAATCGCAGCGACATCTTAGATGCCATCCCCTGGCTTAATTTTATAGTCTTTTTTCCACAGATCAACGAAGGTAGAAGTAGTTTTTCTTCTTACCTTTTTTTGAAAGACCGGTTGCATTTACAAAATTAAATTTTGAAAGTGATATATAAAAATATGATGAAATGTTTTTATCCGAGCAACACACAACAAACTACCAGCTCCCTGTCTCAATTTGTTGAATACTCCATTGAGTAATTCTTTGGGAACATTTTGAATGTACTCTCATGTAGGTGCTCCATAGAGTACTCAGAAGAACAAAATAGAGTAATCCGAGATGGATTAAGTAATTCAAACAGCGGACTTTGCCACTTAAATTTGACCTCCATTTTTTATATGAACGAGGATAAGTGTTGGAGTACTGTGATGCTCCTTAAGGAGTCTTCTTTGAATGATTGTACAGAGTATTTCCGTTTTTTTGTAGCATTGCTTCACTGTGTAGGTTTTACATATGTATATGTGAATATGTCATGCACCTTATACGATTTTAAGTTTTTTGTTATGCAAAATGTGATATGAGAAAATGTTACGACCGATATATTGTTTTGTATATGTATATATGTATATGGATTTAAATGTGAACAAAACAAAAGAAAAACAGGTAATATTTAGTCGATGAGGCAAGTTAAGTTATAATTTTTGTATTATTTAAATACACGAAATTGTTTTTTTATTAACAACAAATATTCACGAATTACAAACTATGAGCTTACCCACAAAAATTAGGTGACAGCTAGACGCGAAACTGGTTTTATGTTTTAATAAATTATTAATTATATTAAACATGACTAAAAAATGGAATTAGCAAATAAAGGAAATATAGAAAAGAAAAAATGTAGCCCAAGTGTTTTATAATTTTTAGATGGTTTCCAAAAGTGGTAAGTAATCAACTAGCAAACATGGCCCGGAGCAGCAAAACTAAATGATAGAAATAAATAAATCATATTTGAAATTTTTGTAAATAACTCTTGGTAATAAATTACATATTATTAATTTCACTTTCTATCCATTAAAAATTGGCAGCAACTTTAGATGTGACTGAGTCTTGAAGCCAGATATATGGAGACCCGTAGGCAGAGCAATCTGTTGTTGTACCTGCAGTAACACTCTCAAAAGAATTGATGGCAGTTCGTTGTCGGAAAAGAAAAAATAATCTAGCACGTCAAATGACTGCCATTTAAACTAAAATATAACACCTTCCTAAATTAATATCTGGTATGCTAGAGCCTTCTTCGATAAAGTCATAATTTTTAATGTCTGATAAGTCCCCCCTATGACCGCATTTAGCAACGACTTCAGGTTTTGATATCACGACACGTAAATCAACCAATAAAAAAAATGTGTTGAGAATACCGACGATTATTTGTCAGCCACTTTCCGGAAACCTCCCTACTTTGTCCACCCCCATTGATGTATTGCTCGCAGGCTTTATTTTTCTTTTTTAGATGATTCAGAAAAAATCCGGAATTCGGACAGACCACTGCATTTCCGTAAACTAACTGCTCCAAAGTTTCATCGCGCCCCAGAAATATCACATCTGGTACAGTATCCATGGTCATCTGTAGATGGAATTTCGTTCTATGAAATCCAAAAACTTCTAGAAGCACTGTAATAGTGCCATTTCCGGTATAAAACGGTCTCTTCTGCTGACGCAATAGTAGGGACAGATCCACTCTGAGCTAGCCATCTCGTTTCCTTGTTTGACGAGCTACGGTCTTATCCAGACGTTGGTATCTCTAGGTGTATGGAAGTTATGTATACATAGCTAATCTCTAAAGTACGTTCGAGTAGTGCAAACTTTCTCAACATCAATGGAAATATATAATAGTTATGCACCAAATAGAGTTATCTGGACAAGCCGAATGTGTGTTGGCTGAAAGTTTCAAATAAATTCATATTGGATATCGCTGATTAATTTACATCCAAAGAGACAAAGTGTCGCACAAGACTAAATCACATCTATGAGGAGTATAGTGATGGTAACGAATCACATACAAATCTGACTGGCGAAGTCCCAGGCCGCTTGTACTCCGAAATGATTCGTTTAAATTTGTGGCGAAATGACTTGCAGGTAATATTATAAGAACATGTTTGGTATCTGGCAAGAGAATCCGCGAAACCAACCAAAACAAAAACAAAACAAAACACATGAAGTTTGAGTAAACGGCCCTCAGTGCCTTGCACAATCCAATCACATTGACCAAACTAAAAAGGGTTTATTAATGATTATCACGTAAAGTAGCGCCCGTGTCATTCGTAATGTCTTCCAATGAGTTTCACACTATTTTTGCTTTCCGTTTTAATCAATCTAACGGTATGTAGCCCTTGAAACTTTGAACTTGCACATTTTATGTGTGGCAGTGTGTTTTGCAATTGTTATGTTTATTTTTCTATTTGGAGTTCCTATTTTTATAATCAGCTGGGCATAAAGCATATTAGTTTCGTTCGCCTTTCGCCCAGAAAATAAAGAAATAAATAAATGTCCGTCTATCTGTGAATACTTGCATTTTTTTTTTCAGGCTACTTGAAATCTTCGTGGTTTTTGGTTCGATCAGTAACTCGGCACGTAAGAAACAAATAATTAATACTTCGTTGCTAAGGGTAACAACTGAGTTCACAAGTTTTTATCTCTATTTCTTCCTTTTTGTTATTTTCATTAGCAAACCAAAAATACATATTGCATTCCCAAATTTAACTCGAAGTAAGGTCAGTTGCCGTGTGTAAACGCAAAACGTGCCCTGATTTTTAAATCGGCCAAAAATTGTCGAGAAATTCGATTAGTCATTCCCTATTGGGTTTTTTAGTTGATCAATTTTGTTTGTTGCGATCCAACTTGTTACCGTTAAACTGACCTCAACTAACCAATATGCGGAACTGCCATCATTTATCGGATTTAGCTTCAACTCTTTATGTCACAAAAACTTGCTAGATTTTTGTATTGCAGCCGGCCGTAGGCAAGAAAATGAAGAAATACAACAACAAATAACTGAATCAGAACACTGAAAAATAGTATGAGAAATATTCTACAAGTAGAATATTGGTTACAGCCAACGGAACTTTGGTAATGGTACCGCATTCATTTCGAGACGTTCCTAAAACAATATCTAATTGATCCCGAACAGATCGCAAACTGGCTAGTTTTTGCCTTCTATGCGAACCACTCAAAAAAAAAACTCCGTAAAAAACTTTTTTCTTTAAAGTAGTTTTTTATGCGAGTTGTAATAATTTTAAAAATCTTGACTGGGTTTTGTCATATTCTAATTGGTTATTTTATTTTTTGAATAAGACAATAAATCCGAAAACGTACAATTAACTCTAAAGTCTAGACTATCATCTTTTTTCTTGCTGTTGTTTGTAACAATTTGATTAAGTTCGGTTTCGGTTAATACAGAAACCCGGATTCGGTTTGACACTAAAAACATACACACATGTTCACATACTTACAGTTGGTGAAGAAAAGCTCAGCTTTATTGTAGTCTAATTTTAGGCGTGCTGGAAATTGGTTGATTTCGGTTAAATAAATCTGTTGCAACAAGCGCAAAAGCCAAACTTAAGTTTAATAGAAAATGCGATAGTACCAAGGGGTAGCGCCATGCGAAAAAAATTTCTTTCGCGATTAAAAGAAAAAAAAAAGTAATTTGACTGCTTGCTAATAGCGTTTGCTTTCGCATCGCCATAGCAACACCCCCCGGATTGTGTTCTTCCTACACAATTCTCTTATAACAAAAATTTTCACTGCTTTAACTTTCAAAGCGATCTACTGAAATATTGGAAGGAAGAACTTTGGGAATGTTTCCTACTTGCCACAAAAAATAATATGTATTTTAAACTCACACCGCAATGATTCTAACTTTTATCATAACTTTCAATTAGAAAGTTCCATGTCAATTTCAAATACCAAAGGCAGTAAATAAATTGAACTTCCTTTGGAACCCAATGCAATAAACTCAGTAATGTTATTTGACAACAACGTAATGTTGTAGCGCTGATTCGCCCTGCTAATTGTCATAATTTTCCTTACCTAATATTGTCATCAAAATCTTCTTACAGAACTAGGGTTGTACCAAATTGAGATTTTGTGTAGAACAGTCGGCTCAGTTGAGCAGATAATCAGACACATCGCATGCAAACATTTGGCCTGTAAGGATTCAGTGTGGATAAGAGTTCAATCTATTACATTATCCAGAAAGAAGTTGGACTACTGTGACTCGTGTCTGCCTTGGCAGCTAGCGGTCCTCTTCGGCAAGAGGTAGATATTTATAGTTTTTTTCCTGAGAGGCGGATTTTCTTCAAGTGCCTATTGGTATTCCTGTGACATAATAAATTTATAACTTTCTTAAAATCGATTACATTTTAATATCCCACAGATTCAATTAGCTTGGGATAAGAGAGCTGTTCTTCATAGAAAACTAATCTACATTATTTTCCCAATGAGTATATGATATCAATTGTTAGAATAAATTAGTTAAACCGGTAGGGTGCATTCCCTCGAGAAATATACACAGGTGAACAATTTTAGTATAAACATCATACTATAGGGTGTTCATTTCACCCAACAATTGGATCGTAAAATACCAACGTGATAGTGCATAAAAAATTCAAATATCAACAAAATTTAAAGAAGCAAGTATGAAAGCATTTTCAACAGTTCTTGCATTGTCCTGAGAGAAACACCAAGCACCCTTAGGGAAGCAAAGTAATAAATTCATCTTGAAATCAAACGGGTCAAACATCTTAGTGTCCTGCAGTAAAATTGCGAAACAGTCTCCAAAAGGGACAGTCTTGCCCTATCCACTTCGTGACGCGTTCAGTACCAGTTACAAAAGCGATAGTTAATAGACCCTTTGAAGTATCGGTTATAGATAATCACTCATCCCCAAACTATTCAAAATGCCAAAACAAAACTATCTTTGGCCTATGCGACTGCGAACTGGAGGCATATACCACCGCCAATGACAACGCCGTGTTAAATGAGACACTTGAAAGCATTGCTTAGGTATTGAGATAGGACTGGTGGTGTCTCCGAACCGTCCAACTCAGGGATATTTCTGAGCTAATCCAAACATTTGCAGGGTATATATTCACTTACATACTGTGCTCTTCTACATGAGGTGCGCATGACACCCAATTCTCGACAGCTTAAGATCGATCATTGAAGTCAAAAATAACGGTATTCGATATTTTCTTTTTATGCATGTCCCCTTATAAAAAAATTAAGTTGGCTATTGATATTTAGATGTTGTTTGTTTTGCAAGGTCACTCTGTATCAACTATTTTATTCAAAAACCACAGCATGTTTGTGGCAATAAAAGAAAAAAGCGAAACTCAAGTTTGAAGCAAGCGTTGTCAAACAAAAGCCAAAGACACAAACCGTTATATTAAAATGTTAAAATTAGGTTTTTGTGATTAAAATTAAAATATCGTCGTAGACATAGAATGTATTTTAAGTTGACTATGACAGACATGAAATTATGTATGTTTTTCCCACCAATTGGTTGATGCAAAACTGTTGTGAAATTATTATTAACTACATTCAAACACCCTATACTTAGAATTCTCATATCATCTACTCGAGTATAAAAAGGTGGCGCTTTCAGCAAAATAGAACTAGTAATCTGGACATCTTATAATTATGAAATTATACGCAATTATTTTATTACTATTCGTTGCATTTGCAACTGTATCGGCTGGCGGACTCGGTAGAGGACGGCGTGTTATTGGAGGTGGAGGTGAACGTGGTGCTTCCAGTGCCTCTGCCGCTGCGTCTGCGAATAGTGGTGGCTATGGTGGTAGTGCGGCTGCTGCGGCTGCCTCAGCAACTGGAAACTCTGCAGACAGACGTGGCAAATAAATAAAAATTGTAGACAGCTTAGAGTTAATAGAAATGTTTACCAACAAAATTTTGTGTTTTTAAGTTGTCATGGATTTGTTTTTGTGATATGAAAAAGAGTACAAAGGTGAAGATGCAAGCTGTGGCTTTCTTGGTACCACGGGATATGTTTGAATTCAATTTTGCTTGCGTTTTCTTTTGTGTGCTTCGTTCTCAATAATGCTCACGATCATTCTGAAAATCGTCATCCAACGCTTCTAACGAAAGATCAAGCCAACATTCTGTTTTAATTTGGTTGGTTCGAGATTGGTCGGAGACACTCTAGTCTCCCTGGGAGCGCCGCTTACTTCTTCAGCTATTTCATTAGGTTGGATCTTAAAGTGCCGACTTAGGAGAGAAGTTTATTGACTCGATGTTGAGGTCATTTAGAGTCCTCTGATCAAGCGGCTGAGTGATTTGATGCCGGATCTAATCGTAATGTTCTGGGATGTGTGTGTGTTTTCTATTCGTGTCTATATTTTTAAGTGGACAAATGCGTATATACGGTTTGACGGTACTTCCACTCTCTTTTAACTTCCTTCGACTATGTGGCGCCTGTAACTCAAAGTGATGTAATGTTTTCTGAACGTAACCTCCAAAATTACAATTTTTCTAGGATACGTTCGATATGAAACGGGAGATAGTTCTCATGTCAGTTCTTATCACACTGTTCACATTTGCTTGAGCATGGCCCAATTGTAATCAAAAATAGCCCAGCGGGTACGAAATAAATAATCCACTTTCTATCTAAACGGGTACGTAGAACGTATGTATGTATAATAAAATAGACTATACCGTTTGGAGACACCACCAGTCCTCTCAATCCCTAAGCAATACTTTGAACTGTCTACTTCAACATGGCGGTGGCAATTGTCACCAGTGCTTTACTTGAAAACCCGCCCTGAACCAGTTCTCATTTGGACAGTCCTAAGATAGTTTGGATTTTGGCAAGTTCTGAACTGGCTCTAAGTCACGAAATGGATAGTTCAAGACTGTCACTTTTTGAGACTGGTTCGCAATTTTACTCCAGGGTATGTATGCACATCAGGGTGTTTCCCAAGATATAAATAAAATTAAAGAAACGAATCATAGTGCTTTATAATAGAACTTGGACTAATTGTTTAATTGTAATCAACTTTATATTTTCCAATTGCACGTATGCATGTATATATATGTATGTATGGATTGGAATGTGAATGGGAATGTGAACTGCAATAAAACTATTTTCCAAATAATTGTGACGTTTCATCATTAAAAAAGCTTGGAAAATGTTTACGATAGATTAAGGTGGGCTGCGTGAATTATCTATCGACATAAAGAAATCGCACAGTAGGAAGTGGTCTTGTTGCGGATGGATCGAAGAGAACTATCCCAATTTTGAAGGGGCTGTTCCAGTTGTCATATAGCACTGGCGCATAAGCTTTTGTAGGGCGTCAAAGAGATATGTATGTATTGTGCAATAATTCTCTTCTCAAGGGATAGAAGGTGCCAGACCGACTACTACTTAATTCAAGTTTATAAAAACGTTTCCGTTCCTGTGGTTATAAAATTATTGCTTCTGAGCTCCACTCCCATCTGTTTGCCATCTAATCATTATTCAGTTCATAAGCACTAAAATAGTTTGATTAAAGCAAACCAGTTTATTATATATGTATGTATTTTGTTTTCTCTATATTTTTATTTAATGAATATTTTAAAAACAAATTATATATTCCTAAGTTACACGTTTTGGACAGTCTTAAATATGCGCGTTATGAGGCGCATGTAACTGTGCATGATAATTATGTTTGCATATTGATGGCACTTTTTAACATTTATTATAATTTAATTTCTATTTGCCAAAACCGTTAGCATTAGTATCGGCATTAGCGACAGCATTAGCATTTGAAGCACCGCCACCAAAACCACCCGAATTAGCATTAGATGTTGCGCTCGCACTTGCTTGGGATTTTCCAAAACCGGAACCGCCGCCAAATCCTGGACCGCCGCCAAAACCAGGACTGCCACCAAATCCTTGACCGCCGCCAAAACCAGGACGACCACCGAAACCACCTCCAAAACCAGGTCCACCACCAAAGCCGTGACCACCACCCAGTCCTCCCCCGAAACCAGGACGACCACCGAAACCACCTCCAAAACCAGGTCCACCGCCAAAGCTGGGACCACCAACCAGTCCTGCCCCGATACTAGGACGACCACCGAAACCACCACCAAAGCCAGGATTGTAACCGAATCCACCGCCATAACCGGGTGCACCACCAAAACCTCCTCCATAACCTGGATAGCTTCCATAGCCACCAAATTGTGGCAAAGCACAACCAACAGCTAAGATTGTGGACAATACAATAAACACTTTCATATTTGTTACGATAAAAACCGTGTGGTTGATGTAACGTTTCTAATTACGATCTGCCAAATGATGAAACCGAACTAACGCACTTTTTTTCTTAGCTACAGTTTTTTATAGCAAAAATCAGCAAAGCCATTTTTGGCAGATAACAGCAAAATACCTGGCCTATTCACACACAAAATAAATCCCAATATTTGATGCTAACATAAAAGTTGGAGCTCTTAAACAGATTAACATATGTATGTATGTACAAATGTATACGACAGTGTTGCCATAGCAATAAAAAAGAAATACCCAATAATTAAATTTTAGGTCGTAACTTAAGCTAGTTGTTGTGAAATGGCATTCTTCCAGCATTTGCGTGATATTTTACCTTAACCCTTTCGAACCGATAAAAAACTGTGGGATATACAACATCGACCCCAGTTAGACTTTAAACTAAAAAAATACTAAACAAGGAAAAAAACTACAAAATTACCAAATTACCAGAAACGTTGTAAAAAAAGAACAGTTACCAAGTTTGGTTAAAACTAACCAAAACGGCAACAATAGTACGGATTCAAATTTTTCCTATTTGGCGAAACCTACAGCTTTTCTGCCGACGTTTTCATTAAATAAATACAATATAGAGCGATCGTTAAAAAAAACGCTACAAGTGGTGTTCAAATGTAAAAGAAAGCTTACAAGGGAGAGGAAATAAGGGCCACGAGATAACGATCAATTACAAGAGAGCTTGGATATTATAGCTGGATAAATTTTGGACCGTCAAAGTTTTCTTTACTCTAATTGGTTGGAAAAATGTTAAAAATATTGATTAATATTTTTCTTTAATCACTGTAGAGGTATTTTAATTAATTCTTAATAAAATTTAAATAAAAATAAAAAAACAGTGAATTTTAAAGGCACTCGAACACCGCGGTTTTTGTGCTTTTTTTTAAGATATCGGTATAGGCCAATTACTTGCCCTAACCTACATAAACGCTATTGTAATAGATTTAACTTAAGCTAAATACTTTCCAATGGAAATTATAAGTGCGTACCTTAAAGTTATATTTGAATGTTGACAGTGTTTGGGAGAATCGATTTAGAAGCTAAGATTTTCCCATTAATAATTATTTTGTGCGAAATTTCCTACCTATGCTAAGTGACATAAAAAAGGCCATTGAAAGTAGTGCGATGAATAATGATGAGCTCAAGTATGAGCAACAAAATACATATTTAGGATTTATGTAGTATATTTACGGTTTGAAATCTATTAAATATTTATGAGTTTGTTAGAAGTGATTAGATGAACAAGTTCTATTTAGGTAAGCTAATGTTTTTCATTTTAGTAACAACGTCATTTTCGGGATTCAATTTAACACAGCGGGACTCAAAAATATTTAAAAAAAACTGCATGAAATTAATTTAATAAATTATTTATTTATTTTTATTGTATTTTATTATTTAACCTGACCTAACCTAACGTTGTTACTTTGAGTAACACGACCAACAAAAACGTTTAAATTATTCAATAATATTGCACACCATCGAAAGAATTAAAATATTTTTCAAGAATAAATCACATTAATAAATATGTAAGGAAAAGGCAGCCTTAGGATGTGCCAAAGGCCTTATACCTTTCATGAGTACGCATAACTTATTTAAGTGTCTATTCTTACCCCTTTTATCGGAACAATCGATTGTATGGAAGCTATGCGCTGTAATGGTCCGATCTTGCTGGTTCCGACAAATGATTAATGCTACACAAAATGGCGCCCGCTTTCAAAATTTCATCGAGATATCTCTGAAACTGAGCTCATCGCCCTTATCATTTCGGTATACTTAATGGTAGGTCTATCTCTTCTTCATCTCATGCTTACAAACATAGGACCAAGGTTAGAATACCATTTCATGCTCATGAAAGGTATAAAAAGAATATTTGGCCTCATAAACATCCGAGGAGATTAAGGTGGAGTTTTTCTACCAATTTCTGGCATGCAATTTAATTTTTTTCTGCAAATCGGCGGTGCTACACACCTATATTACAAAGCTTTTTAATATGACATTTCCATGCAAAAATTTTAAATTAATATTCAATTACTTAGTTGGGTGTTTTCAATTATTTTCTTTTTCATCAACCACTAAATTTGCGGAACATAAAAAGCACGTGATCCCGGGATTTTTGTCCCTATTTCTGCTAGCTAACTGACGTCATAAACCCGGCTTTCTTGTTATCATTCCAGAGATATGTATGTATTTACATCTTCATAAAATGCTATGAAAAAAGGCAGTCTAGGAAATAAGGGGCCACAGGAAAATTTAGGTTTCACTAATGCAGTTTCTATACCCGATTGGGAACTTTTGCCAAGCAACTTAGGGAGATGCACTGCTTTTTACGCACTGCAAGAATCGCCCTCATTCACTTCAAATTGAAACAAACACAAATTATTCTAAAATTTTTTTTTTCCTTGTATATTTTTTACTTATTTTTAAATCACATTAGCTTAATAAATGTGGGCAGTTCGAGATGAGTTGTTATGTGTGGTGTACTGAAAATATGTCTAGTGATTTATCTTCCAAAGTGTCCACCATGGCCACCAGCATTTGCGACCGCGCTAGAACTAGCACTAGCGTTACCACCACCGAATCCTCCTGCTTTAGCACTAGAAACAGCATTAGCATTAGCATTGCTACCACCGAAACCATTTCCACTAGCATTCGCAGTTGAGGTCGCACTGGCATCGGCTTTACCGCCACCGAACCCACCTTGGCCACCAAAGCCGCCTTGGCCTCCATGACCACCTCCAAAGCCGCCTTGACCACGGTGACCGCCACCAAAACCACCTGGACCGCCAAATCCACCTTGACCTCCATGACCTCCACCAAAACCACCTGGACCGGCAAATCCACCTTGACCTCCATGACCTCCACCGAAACCGCCTTGACCTCCATGACCACCACCGAAACCACCCGGACCGGCAAATCCACCTTGGCCTCCATGTCCAAAACCACCATGTCCTCCATGTCCACCACCGAATCCACCACCGGGACCACCACCGAACCCACCATGACCGCCTGGACCACCGCCGAATCCACCGCCACCACCCTCAGCACTGGCTGCGGCATTTGCAGCGGCATTAGAGCCCCCACCACCAAATCCACCATGTCTGTTTGGCATGGCATATGCCACCGCCATTGTAGCCCATAGTACAACGAAAAGCTTCATGATTTGAATTTAAGTTAAAATGTTGAATGGAACTTGGTATAACTAAATACAGAACAAAACTAACTGTTTGCTTACAACCGTTTGAGACTTTATAGCAACCGAGCTAAGCGAACACGAAAGCATTTCATTAACTGAGCCGATAGTTACCAGCTGGTCGATAATTGTTAAATCAACGCTGACTGGTTGTTGTTGGTTTACGATGAGATGATAAAAGATGCTACAGAGTTTCTCATATCATTATCTCAAATGGTAAAATAGAAAAATATACGAACAACAACTCTATGACGCATGTCTCATTCTGCTCTCATGCGAAATGCGAATTCAAAACAAATGAGGAGATAGTGAATCCCGGCTAATCACGTACATTTTAGCGGCGTATGGCAGGAGGAGTTGAACGAATTCTGTTCGCGTAATAACAAAACCAGTTATGCTGAGCGTGGCAAATATTAGAAAATACATTTCGATGTGCCAATTTGTTAACGTGTCTAAATTGCTTTCGTCATACTTGCTCTACCTTTGCTTTTAATAAATTATGAGTTCACAGTTTAAATTACTTTATTAAAAAAATTTTGAAGACATATGACGTCCACTGGGGGTACTGAAAGTGACACAACCCCCAAACAAACTTAATTTCAAACCACGATGATATTAGAACGGCTTACAGGGTGCCCTTTCCAAAGCAGTTAAGCTGCTTCTGCGAAAACTACTTAACCGATCATTATAACCCTTTTACATATTCTTGAAGTCACAAATGTATAATGGTTCAGTTATGCTTGCATAGCAGGGCATAGCATGCCAATACACAGCACGTAAAAGAAAATTTTGATTATACTTCGCACCCCGCACAGCCCTTCAAAATCAGCTGGTCTCGAATTTATAGAGAATTTCATGGGCTCGGACACATTCAATCAGCTTTTCTTCTTCCATAACAGCGCTTTTATTTGATTTTTACTAAAATGTAAATATAACTAATTAATTTTCCAGGTCTTTTTAAACGTCAAAAGTAAAAGTTTTGACAGTAGGTATGTTAAGTTACATAGAGATCAAACTTCAACAGACTTCTATGCCATGCTCTGGGTTGCCATGCGTTTTATAATCGAATACATGTATAACCAATTTTACAGATATCGAAAATGATAGAACCCATGCAATGTATTGCCATGCATAACTGAACCATAAGAAGTAACAAAGAGTTCGCTGAAGAAGAACGTGAACTTCTGAGGGAGACTGGAGTCATGCTAGCACAACTTCGTTTTGGATACTGTAATAGGTTACTTTCTTACTTACCAAACATCTCTTTTTCTGTTCTATCGAACCTACTTTTCTAACACCAATATCACTCTGCTCCAACCCTATTTAAGTAGCGCGTTTCCTTGAACTTCCGTTAGAAAAACCTGATGGCAATTTTCAGAGCGAGCATGCCCATTAGGCAGTGCGAAGCACTATTAACAACAACAACAACAACTGTTTACTTAAAGAAAGAAATCTTTTACGAATAAAATTTAATTTTAACATTGCAGAAAGTTGTAACATAAATGTTGGTGGCTTTGTTGTACATATAGAATGACGTAAAACTTTCTCAAAACCCAAAAACTTGCAAGTAAAAGAGCGCGATTATATTTTTCATTGGTTAATAGTTCACCATTTTAAATCTTTGTTATTGTTCATGTTCAGCTGTTTCTCACCTGCAAGTTTTTTTGTGTGAAATTTTTCAGCAGAAGTTACAGCTGCCTCTCACAGTGAAATGTCAAAAGGCGCTCTCTCTTGTGTGGTACTCCAAACGCAGCTACTGATTGTTTTTGTTAATATTTGGATTACGTATTCAAGTAATCTTTCTTACTTGCAATTCATTTAACTAATCGTTGTTTTGTTTATTTTCTGTCGAATAGTTTTATTTTAATTAACTATCTTATTTGACAACAAAAACTAAAATAAAAAATTCAATTGGGACTTTGATTAATACCCAAACAAAAACTTTTTTGATATTTATATATTAACGCAAATATAAATATCAAAACCGGCTTTTACGAAATTGGCAACAAGAAAATGCTAATGCTTGTAGAAAACTTAATTAAGTAATGTCGCATTCAAATTTCAAACAAGGAAACATTATTAGTTTCGTTGTTGCTGAAGGTCAATCAATAAAGTCCCGGTAAAGCTCCACCCCGTTCAAAAGACGAAATGAAGGCGATCGAAGGGAGCCCATCGCGTTTCTAATTTCCGTCAGTTGAAAAAAAATAAAGTCAGGTGGCGCGCTTGTGTTGGAAGATCAAAATCGTTTACACGTTTCAACGAACAGCCATTTAAAGCTGTTGATCTTTAACGCCTAACCTGACGCCAATTGGAAACACGAAGTCATTTTTTATTACTATTTGTATTTTTTCAGCAAAACTTTCTTTGCTGTCAAGCCTCGCTGGGAAGATGGAGCCAAGTAGTTCTAGTGCTAGACGTAACGGAGCTGTATTCAGCAAATCGCTGTCAACATCGTTAACGACATCGTTATCAACAATGTGTTTGTGCACCTACTTTACGTACCTAGTTGTTTTTCTCAAACAAACAAAATATTAATTACGCATGAAGTATAACTTAAAATTTATAAAATCCTTTATTTTGATATCTCGACCCGTTTCGGAGACCAACATGTGGACCAGGGTGACACAAAATGTCTAAGCACAGTAGGGAAGTCCAACGAAAGGTGTTAATGAGTGCTGCAAGGTAATTAGGTATCTCAACTGATTTCGGAGAAATAATAATTAAAATGGGAATCAGTCTGTTATAAGTTTCATGGTACAAGTTTATATTTCTTCTATCACGTCTGATTTATCCTAGAAATATTTCAGAATCCTAGCTAAGATGTTGTGATGAGTGTATGTCGGTTACATATGTTCCAAGTTGTGAGTGGATTATTTGTCATAGTGACAGCCGGCTTTCACAATGGCGGCTAAATTTTTTATATAAATATCGAAAAAATAATGCAATAAAATATTCCAATCTTTATATTAGTTTTTGTGAGCGCAGTTTAGATCTATTAGGATTGATCTCTTTCTTCTTTAAAACTTCCATTCAGTTAAAGATCGATTACTCCATTGAGGAAAATTTTCAGTCACACCATTTTTTGAGGATTGCAACTTCCAACAACACTGTACGAAACTCCATACTTTCACCTTACTTTTGAAAGTTTGAAATCAAAATTATTAAAATATTTTAGAGTAGTTTGGAATTTAAAAAAATAATCTTACTAATAATACCCTGCACAAAATCGTGCGACTCATCTCTAAAAAGACTGATCAGCTACAGTTGATTCCAACTATTCCGTTACAGGCAAAGACTAATGTACCCATATCCATACATACAAATGCATATGCATCTCCACACGTCGCTAATGGTGTTCGTAGCGATAACCAATTTTCATAAGAGTCCTTAAAGAATTAAATTAAAAATGAATTTTAATGAACTTACAAAACAAACAAAGCAAAAGCTTTGTGGAATACTTTAAGTTATATATTGTGTAGAAGGTGCATTGCTCTTAAATATGAAACGATATTGTTGGAATCTCCTTTACTGCTTGTAAGATACATCACATGGTATATCCCTTTTATAGCAACAGCTCTTTTGTTAAATTTTTTTTTTTTTTTGTTAGCTAAACTTAATAAATAACTGATATTCACACATTCTGGTCATGCTGGTTTATAAAATTGTAAAAAACAAAGCAAACATTTTTTTATTGACGATTTAAAGAGCTTCTTTACACAAATAGGGGAGGGGGCCCAGCTGTGACGCAGGCCCAGTTGTGACGCAGCTAAATATTTTTGACATGCGGTATGAGAATGATAGTTTAGCCCTGCCAATCATGTTCGTTTGACGTTCCGCTGTTTTTGGACAGACACGAACGTTAGTATTCGCATTATGTATACGCGCACCAAACATCGTGTTTAAAATCGTGCGAAAAAGTATTTTTTATTTTTTTTCAAAGTACCAAAATTTTGTGAAATTGACAGTGAAAAGGTGAGTGTAATGCATCAAAATATTGTATTTGCCGTATATTTTGTGATTCTGTATGGATTTATGTGATTATGTGGTGTCTATAAAAAATTTGCTTGTCAAACACAAAATAGCGTCGTGGCCCGGTTGTGACTCAGCCCAGTGGCCCAGTTATGACGCACCTTTTTTTTTGCACATCCGAACCCTCTACCTCACGATCCCGATCTCTAATGTCATTGGTGACCAGCAGTTCATCGATTTTGGATGAGATTGGTCCTCTTCAGGCCACTGCTCCAAAAACGCCTTCGAATCGTGGACGAAAGCTGATGCAAAGTGCTGAACTGACCTCTCCTGAAAATCGTGCTGTTTTGAAGGAAAAGCAGCAGCAAAATCAGTCAAAGGGGCGAAGAAGGCAACAACGAAGCGAGCAACACCATCACGAGCGGCCAAGTGCGTCAAACCAACATCACCATCATCTGATGAAGACACAGATTTTTGCATCATTTGCTTACAGCTGTTGCCGCAGAAATTGACCGCTGCCAACTCGATCAATTGCAATGTATGCAAGCGTCCAGTTCATTTGAAGTGCGCCAACATGCAGGCAAGTTATTTCACTTGCAAACACTGCGAAAGTGACGTGAGCGACGACGAGGAATAATTCGATGACGATGAATAAAAATCGTTGTCATTTATGGCCATTGAAGGTCATTTTCTTTTGTATTTTTAATTTTTTGCCATTGAAGGCCTTGATAATAAATAAATCACTAAATCACAACAATTGGTGTGACATTCCTTTAATATTTTCTCATTTCCAGTAAATTCCTTGAGGTGCGTCACAACTGGGCCACTTTTTTTTGGGCCTAAAAAAGTGATCCTTAAGAAAATGTGTTCCAAAATTTTTTGAGTAACTCTAATAAACATAGTTTCTTTGAAGAAAAGTTGCGTTTGGTTAATAGCTAACTGATCAACTTCTTAATTTTTCATTTTGCGGAACTGAGGAAAAAATTTTAATTTTTTTCAAAACCCGCGTCATAACTGGGCCCCCTCCCCTACCGTTTTTAGTTTGTTTGTAAGCAAACCGGCTTTAGCAAAATCTGCACTAACCAAATGTTCTTAATGAAGGATGAAATGAAAATCGTCTCGTTAAAAGCTTCGGTAAGGTGTGTAAAACATTTTTGCACAGTTCTTCTCAGCATTGCCATTTCAACAAAAACGTTTATAGGCTAAATACACTAGTGTCCGGATCTTAAGCGAATTTTAAGAGATGAATAGCCACAAACAACATCATGAAAGTAAATCTTAAATGAGAGTTTATTATAATGTTAAAATTTATCAAAAGAAAAACCACTTTTTCCCCTGTCTTTAGGGTGCTCAAACAGGATTTTTCTAGTAGCAGTTTTGCTGTCCGAATACTAAGAAATTAGGTTTCAATAATTATTAGTGCAGTCCTTCGACGTTGTAAGGTCATTACGAGCAGCGGACAAGCGGTGGGTTAGGGTAGCTGCGCAAGGAATTACTTATTACTCTTCAAGAGAGGCTCCTGCTAGGCCAAAATATCATCTCTTTCCCTACCATCTATGTCCATACAACCGATGGCTCAGTGTAAACATTACCCGGATAAACACAGTATACAGCGGGCTTGGAACAATCGGTATAAATTTGTATGGTAACAAGCATACCTTGATGCCAACTCTTTACATCCATACGTTTTTATTTTTGGTTTTCTATGTCACCAACACTACTTTCGTTTTACTGTGAAATGTCAAAATGCACTCTCCTTGCAAATACTCGCCTGATCATACATCCACTCTTTACTTTTGTTTTTATTTGGATTACGTATTCAAGTAATCTTTCTTACCTCCACTTCTTTTGCCGAATATTTGTTTTGTATCTTTCCTATTGAAAATTTGTATTTTAATTAATTATCTTAAATTACAAAAAAACTAAATAAATAAAAAATTTAGCGTTGCAATTGGGACTTTAATTAATATCCAGCTATTAACTTTCGTCATTTATATATTTGTGTTGTCATAAACCGGCTTTTACGAAATTAGCGACAAGAAAATATTAATGCTTGTAGAAAACTTAATTAAGACATTTCGCATTGCTATTCTAAACAAACAAACAATATTAGCTTGGTCGCCGCCTACGGTCAATTAAAAAAGTCCCCGCAATTTAATATACGAAAATAACAATAGCTGTTCCATTGTTTTGCTAACTGATGTCAGGAACCTCAACGGCCTTCCATTCATTATCAAGCAGGCCTACCAAACGGTGGAAGGCCCCACTTCTATTCTGCTTCCGTTAAGAATACCTGCTGAATCGAAGATGAATTCCTTGTTTTGAAGAACTTTTGTAAACCACCTTCGATGTTGTCTCTTCCTTAACATAACCCAGTGGCAAAGTAAATATAAAGGGCATCTGAGGCCCCTTTATGTAACTTGATTCAAAAGGCAGTTCGAAACGAATTTGAAATTTGATGTAAACTTTCTGAAAAACTATCTGGGATTTCAATAGCCTGTATATTATAATTTTTTGGCATTTCAGAGTTTCGGATTTCCACTTATACTCAGTTCTTAGACAAATGAACTTCGGTTATTCATACATGATAGAATCGCGTCCGAAGAGCGTCCACTTAGCTGCAAGTGCATTCAATTCAAGAACTAATATTTGTATGTATGTGTATCTATTATCAACAAGGTTTTTATTTGGGTTATTCTCTTTTGATTTATCTTACAAATATTTTATAAATCGTATTAGCTAAGATGTTGGGCAGTTCGAGATGAGTGTATGTCGGTTATGTTCCAAGATGTGTGTCGGTTATTTGCCATAGTGGCCACCACCGTGACCGCCGGCTTTCGCGCTAGCACTGGCGTTGGCATTAGCATTGGCAAGACCTCCTGCCCCAGCTTTGGCACTAGCAGCAGCATTGGCATTCGCGCTAGCTCCACCGAATCCACCAGATCCGCCATGTCCACCGCCACCAAAACCACCGGATCCACCATGACCGCCACCACCAAATCCACCTTGACTGCCACCGCCACCAAATCCACCGGATCCACCATGACTGCCACCACCAAATCCACCGGATCCACCATGACCGCCACCACCAAATCCACCTTGACTACCACCGCCACCAAATCCACCAGATCCACCATGACTGCCACCAGTAAATCCACCGGATCCACCATGACCGCCACCACCAAATCCTCCCTGACTTCCACCACCACCGAATCCGCCAGAACCCCCATGGCCGCCGCCTCCATAACCACCTTGGCTACCACCTCCACCAAATCCGCCGGCGCCTCCACTAGCTCCTGCACTGCTACTACTTCCTGCTAGACCACCGCCAGCACCTCCACCGTGGCCACCGCCGCCGAATCCACCACCACCATGGCCACCGCCTAGACCTCCGCCATGACCACCACCACCAAATCCACCAGCGCCACCACCACCGTGGCCTCCGCCTCCAAACCCTCCACCACCTAGGCCACCGCCACCTCCGCCGAAACCTGCATGACCTCCATGACCACCGCCACCAAATCCGCCGTGTCCACCACCACCATATCCACCACCGCCACTCTGGGCACTAGCCGCGGAACTTGCGCCAGCATTGGCACCGGCACCACCCCCACCGCCACCACCGCCATATCCACCTGGCCGGGCACAAACTACTGCCACAGTGGCAAGTACTATGACGAATACTTTCATACTTTGCACGGAATTACTTTGTTCTAACTCTATTGTTGGATGCACTAACAGCGACACAAAACTAACATTCTATTTGCAATCGGTGCTTATTTTATAGCAAATCGAGCGAATCAAAATAAATATTAGGCCATGAAGAAGGGCAAAGAAGTGCAAAGCGCAATATTAACAGCGGGATAGCCGATATAAAATGAATCAAATACGAGAGACATTTTGTGGGGGACGGTAAAAATCACAGATGATCCCAAGTTTCTATGTGGCAGTATTGTAGAAACATTAGACTGAGCTAATTTTTTTTGACGCAAATAAATTCTGTTATAGAATTAAACTTTAATACATGATTTAATTTCATCTTTAAAATTACAAAAACCATTGGAATTACAAATTTTACTTGAAATTAGAAAACCACGCCAATGTTAAATATGGATTGAAATTAAAAATCAATTATTTTAAACTGCTCTATTAATTTAATTGATTAATTATGATAATCGAATATTTTAAATTAATATTTAGAATTTGTTATTTATCCTCGTTAATCGCAGCTAATAAATATTTTAATCAAATTGAAATTTTGATTAATCCTAGGACTAAATTTGAAAACGAAATAAATCCTCATTAATCGAACACAAAGTTTAATCCTTTTCGATTAATTATTCTAAAAATGTTCGATTGTCATAATTAATCAATTATTAGAAAAATAACAAAAAATTTTATTTGACTATCCATGATTAAGATTAATAATCACTATTTATCAGGTCTGACTGTAAGCTTGATTACCTACACCTTTTTTGTCTCTT
Source organism: Sphenella marginata (assembly GCA_951509765.1). NCBI lineage: Eukaryota > Metazoa > Arthropoda > Insecta > Diptera > Tephritidae > Sphenella > Sphenella marginata. The sequence continues at coordinate 26,453,445 of OX608080.1, read as the reverse complement.
ACAAACCTTTATACGAGTTCAGCTTAATTTGTTTACTTCAATGGTTTGGCATATTATTTTGCTAATTTTCGAATTTTTTTTCGCCCAGTCTAATGGATATAAATAAAATTTTATCTCAATATATCCATAACAACGACAAACAAGCTACAATTTTATTGACAAATTCATCATTTTAGTGCTCGTAAGCTGACAGATCGTGTTTACGTATTTCCTGCCTGCGGGTGCGGGAGCAAAGTATGGTTAAACCTATTAATAGCTAGAATAAAAAAGTTATTCACAGTGAGGTAATTAATATTGAAAGAAATATTGACAATTCAAAAATAAAACAAAATAACTTTTCTGAGAATCTGCAAATTTTGTTTGCAATTAATTAATTTCTTCTCTTATACTCACATGAATAGCAAAAAATGTAAACAAATTGGCAGGTGTAGCAGATTTGTCGGGGTATTTCGGCTCAGTTGTGGTATAGTGGTAGTCGATATTGTTATACAGCTAGGATATATGTACTTCTGCAGATGCCCCATCCTCTTGTCCCCTTTAGACAGTGCTCGATGGTAGTGGAAGTGTCTCAGTATCGGAACAATTTTACAGTATACTATACCATAAGGAAGGGTCACGGTCTTTACCATATGGAAGAATTCCGGTTTCAAGTATCTGGATAGTTAACACCGAAAGTCGTTTGAAAAGGTTGTTTCGAAGAGAGGTCACTCTTAGGCAGTGGTCGACAACCCTCAAAATCTTCCCAGTCAAAGTGGTTTTCCCTAAAAGACTAAAATAAAAATATTATAGGTATGATCAGCAAACCGCAAAGCAAATGTTTTTTTGAAATATTTTAATTTATATTTTGTACTTTTTCGTTCACATAAAAATGTATGTACATATGTACATATATGTACATATATTAATTGTCATCTCTCCTTTATAGCATCACAACTTTTGTTTCGATTAATGTGCTTAGCTAAACGTAATAAATCAATGATATTTAAACTTTCTGGCCATGTTGGTCTATAAAATTGTAAAAAACAAAGCAAATATTTTTTTATTGGCGATTTAACGAACTTCTGTACGACGAAATTACGTTTAGTTTTCTTGTTTTGTCACGAAACCGGCTTTAGCAAAATCGGCTTAAAACAAAATGTTATTAATTAATAGAAATCGCTTCATTTGCATGAATAATAGATAAAATTAAGATCGAGCCTCGTTAAAAGCTTGAAATGTGTAAGAAATCTGTAAAGACTTTATTAAAGCTTCTCAGCATGGCCATCTACATGCAAAGTACGTACCTATGTATGTATGTACATGCCATTCGCTGCTTAAACAAAAACGGTTGTGTTGTTTTCTAAATTATTTTATTCTATATTTCCTTAGTCGCATTATTAGAACAGCTGATTTTTAGTTTTTTTTTCCGAATTTTGATGGTTTCCCGATGTTGACATTAAGCTCACAAATTACAAAAACAAAATACATACAAAGTTTAGGTATGGATGTTGGTACATATGTCGTAAAAGGGATTTTGAACAAAAATCAAACAGTTTCTACAAAAAGATAAACATCCTTCTCTCTAATATTTTCAGTCTTCAGACACGTTTTTTCATCTACAAACATTATTGTCTGGATCCTAAGAGAATAAATGTCAATGTTCGGGCAATTGGTATTTTTTACAAACTTTAATGGTTTATAAATATTACTACTTAAATAATTCTGTTCTTCGAGGTTATAAGATCAAGGCAAAAAGCATCAGACAAGCGGCAGTTTAGAAGAGCTTTACATTTTTAACGTTATAAATTTAAATTATACATGCGTTTATATTTTCATAAACAATTTAACTTTTCGAAGCAGCGTATATAGGAGAAATTGAGTGTAAGTCAAAAATGAGAAAAACGTTAAGTGTCCGGATACTAGTGCAGTTACCCTATAGATATATAGATGTTTATATACAAATACAATTGGTAAAATACTATGAATCAGTTTATTTACAATCATGAAAAAATACTGAAAACGTAAATAGACAACGGTTTTTTTGGGTAGCGGTACTTTTTTAATAAAATGTAATTAAACTTTGCATAATAAGGCGATTCATTTAAGCATTTACATTTATAAAGTGTAAATTTGTATCCGTTTACTCACACTGTTATATGAACGCACCACGCAATCTGTTTGATAAATTTATCGATCAGCTGTTTATCGTACACAATAATATATGTACATGGCATACGTATGCCATGATATTATATAAAAATTTGCATGAATTTTGAATGCGTTGTTCGTAAATTACCTCTTCCACATTCCTCTCTTAAAATTTTCGACAAGTAGGTAATAGCTTTGTTCGCGTACAAAACTTGCAAAAAGTCTAAGTAAAATGAGAATGACATAAAACTCTCTCGAAACAAAAAGATCATTTGAAGGGCTCAGAACCAAAAGGATCTAAGTGAAATTTTTTTTTTAAATTGAGTTACACCCATCTTTGTATAGTGAAATATGGTGTGTATTTGTTGGCAAAGAGATCCGAGTCATTTCGGACATTGTAGTGCCATCTATTTCCCATACTATAAACGCCATACCCAGATTTTACATAGAAATCTTCAAAAGGCAGTAAACTTTAAACTTGAATCGGAGTCACTTAGATCCTTTTGGTTCTGAGCCCTTCATTTACACACTTGATAAAATTATAGGTTTAAACATTTTATATTATAAATTTGAGGTTAAATGAATCCTCCTAATATTGATTAGATTGACACATTTTAAATAGCTTCAAAATGAAAAACGCAGGTGATCTCATATACCTTTGCCACAAGTTGGTAGTCTATTCATCTAACTAAGTCGATTTCTTAGTAAAACTTGTAATTAGGTTAATCTTCTGAAGCACTCGTCGGCACCCTTACGTAGAGATCATAGATTTTTCCAAGAACTTTTTCTTCGAATACTGCTAGAGCAGTCTTACCAGCAGGAATTGCGATGTGGTGATTTTTTAACATGTGCATTGGAGCTAGATCTTTCTGGAAGACAATATCTTTGCATTTGTCGTCTTCGGCTTCTTCTTCGCCTTCCTATTTTGGTTCGACCTACTCTTCACATTCTACGTTGGCACCGGAGCCCTATTCCAGCGATCTTGCCAAGTCCTCCCAAACCATACACTAACTAGGCCACTTGGAGACAGGTCTCCCACTTCCTATCTTTCCACCGTTGGGAGCCTTACTTTATGTTGCTCTACATTATTTTGTTCTAGTTTAAGTCGTTGCATTTCGTATCTCATAAATAAAAATAAAATATAATTTTTGTTCTTATTATTAATTTGCACTTATTTTATAATATAAAAATAATAACGTTTCTCACAACATTCTCGCACTCTTAAATATTTTATAAATTAATTAAAAAATAATCCTTAAATGAACAACCTCTATTAATTAACCGAAACGCCCTCCACCCGATCCTGAAGCAGACGAAGATGCAGACGATGAAGCAGCGCCTCCTGCTGAAGAGCTAGCACTTGAAGACGCTGAAGCGGAAGCAGAACCGCCACCGCCCCCACGACCACCTGGACGTCCAAAACCTTGACCGCCAAATCCGGGACGACCAAACCCAGGGCCACCACCAAATCCAGGACGGCCAAAGCCAGGAGCACCTCCAAAACCGCTACCACCGCCAAATCCAGGACGGCCAAAGCCAGGTCTACCAAGGTTGGGACGGCCAAAGCCTGGACCGCCTCCAAAGCCTGGACGCCCAAATCCACCACCACCCCCGAAACCAGGCCCACCGCCATAGTAGCCCGGTCCACCGAAACCGAATTGTGGCAACGCGGAAACCGCTGCAAGCAACAATGCCACAACAAACAAAACTTTCATTTTGCTATAATTTTTGTACAGACGGCCAATAAATTCAGCGTGGATATCAAGAGTAGCGATGCTGCGTCCGTTGGTTTGTACACAATTAAACTTAATGACGAAACGGTATTCTGCCAAAATTATTTATACTCAAAATAACATAGAACGGCTGATAATAGCAACTCAAAAAAAAAATATTTATCTAAGACGAACGACCCTTAACTGATCGTAAGTAACTTGTTCAACGCTTACACGCACGTATAGGCAAAAAAGAGAGAACAATCGACGTAGCTTTCGCATTTCGGCTTAAATTGTGATATAGTTTGAGCTGTCCATCAAAAGCATGACGAAGCATTTATGGCTTTGGGAGACACAAACCAAACTAGATTTACTCTAGGGTGTTTTGATTTGTATGGGAAGCGTTAAATGTTTGGGTAAAACCCGTTCGGTCGCAAAATGAGATTTAAAAAACTTGGGCCACATGTCGTATTGGACCTAAAATAATGACTTTAAGGGTAAACAAAAAGGACAAGCTTTGAGCTATGTGCCAATCGAAAAGATTTTGTGCAGCGGTAAAATTACGTGACCAAATTTACTATGGTATAAAACAAGTTTTCCGTTTGTGTCGTTGGCTAAAAAGAACGCACAAAAGTTAATTGATAGCCCAACTAATTTTATAAATAGACTTGCTTTTGGTTGGGCGTCAAAAGTGGACTTGAGTCAGATCTTGCGCTCGTTTTAGTGAAAGTTCTAACGTTCTTGTACACCACTGTAAATGTCAGAATTGTCACTATTTGCCAAAAATTTGGAATAGGGCCTTAGTTAAAGTCAGGTGGAGAGTTAGGTATTATATTTCAACTACATTTTAAGGGCAAAGTTATAAAATAAAGCTTACCCTAGTGTACGAGTACATAGATCTACTATATATAGGAATTCTGTTCACCAAACCAAAAATCACAAGCTTAACAATTTGCAACTCATCAAACATCACTTACCAAAACGCACTTGACGGTATTTCCCACAAATATTCAATGCAGTCGTCGAACAGCTTAAGTAAATATGTACATAAGTATATATTCATTATCACCTACGCAAGCGCAAATGAAACTACCCATCAAACAATTCTGTAAGCCGTCATAAGAAATGAAGTATAGAATTCTGCGACAGCCGCTGATTATAAAATGATTACATATTCACCCTTATTGCAGAGTTCGCCCGAACGAGTGTTCGCCTTCATTTTTTTTGTTCGGGCGAACTATTTCCGCCTATCGACAAGTTCGGGCGAACGAATGTTCACTTCGAATCAGCTGTTGCCCTACTTCGAATTAATAGTGAACAAGTAAATTTGCGTGCTATTTTGTGAATTTTGTAAAGAATGGTACATTTTACTAAAATTAAGTAAAACAATTATTCAAAAACATATATAGTGTTGGCCTTAGGTTGTTACTGATTGAACGCGAGGAGAATGCAAGTGTGAGAACAATCCGGAGGCAACTTGGAGCTAAGTTAGTTGAAAAAAGTTGTTTTTTTTTTTGCAGTTTTCAATAGCAAATAAATGTTACTTTACTAGTTTTCCGGTAAAAACCGGTAACCGCTAACCGGAGTTTAACTGGCTTTTTTTGTACGGCTTAACCAGCTTTTATGAAAGTTGCCCTAAATAAGCCAGCATTTAAATATTTTCTAGATATTCTTGGTAGCTAGTCATTGAAACAAAAAATTGGAGTACTTCGCTTTGTAAAGTGGACAGCTTGCATTCCCTTTTATATGAAGCTGACAATTCTGGAGGTCTTAAGATACGCTTATGACGAAAACGTTAACAAAACATCCATTACAGCACACATAAATCAATTCTGCAATAGAAATGGCGAATGTTAAACTGCACTTTTGTAATCATTTCGTGCTCTTTTTAGGACTTTACTTATTGATTTACTCTTAAAAACAAAAGTACATTACTTTAAAAGAATATCTAATATTCAAAACATACAAATGCGTACAATTTGTTTATTGTTCGCCTCTAAAATAAAAGTGAATAAATTTGCCATTTTCCGTTCTTCATTTCGCCCGAATAAAGAGTTGGCAATAAGGCGGAATGTTTTTCGAACACGAAAAATTTGTTCGCCACCGTCTGCGATAAGGCGAACAAAAAATGTGAATCTTTTCGGGTGAAAATATAACTCGCGATAAGGGTGATTACCTCCCAGCGAAATAACGGAAGGTGGAAGCCAGGCGAAATACAAACATACTTACATGCATACATTTTAAACGTACTTTGTTTTTGTAATTCGTAGAACTATTGTTAAAATCATACGGCGGCGAAATTTGTAGTGTCAAATTTGAGAAAAAGTAGAAATCAGCTGATGGGATAAACTCACCTTGAATTATTCGCCTTGATTGCTGCTTTGGCAGTAAACGGTTCTTGGGGTTTGCGAAATTAGCCGAAGATCTTGTTTTTTCTTTTTTGGAAGAACATATTTTGGAACTGAGTCAAACAATGTTTGGGGGGTTGAAAAACAGTTTAAAATTCAAATAAAAAACGAATACAAAATTTACTCAACATTTCGAGGTGACTCAATAATAAACTATTTGTCAAATGTGACAGGTACCCATTCTTTTTAAGTTTTTATTAAAAGTGTGGGGTTTCTCCTAGAAAGACAATGAAAAATCAGAAGTCGTTGGATGTTTTTAATTTGAAAAATACAAAAATTCAAAGCAGTTCTCTCGTATTAGAATAAAAGTGTTTAAAAAAAATTATTTTCTCTTGATTTCGGACAGAAATATTTTTTCGTTTAGATGATTTTTTTTTTTTTTTGATGCTGTTAAATTTTTTTTTTTTTTAACGAAAACAAATTTCATGATGGCTGAGAAAAAACTGCGAGCAGTATTGTACTAACGGCTTCATTCTAACCGTTACCACTAGTTTTGCAACGTGATAGTTATGCAACCGATGTTAGAAACCGGTTCATGTAATTTGGATTTTGGCCTAAATGAAAACACTTAAAAATAAATAATTTTACGAAAAAATCTGCCAGATGATTTCCTTGCCAATAAAAATAATGTTGTTAGCACGCCAGAATAGGAACGTACATACATATGTAACTCATCAATGAATGCTTCTCGTAATGTATTAATATACATATTTACATGTAATGTGTAGAATCCAGTATGTGAACACTCGTTTTATGAGTTTAACTACATTTTTTCAATTGGAAATTTATTGCGGGAATTTTCTGCTTAGTTTTATTGCAAATAAAACTTGTTAATTAGAATTTTTAGTACATAGCAAAATGTGCTAATTACTCTACTAGCGGTATGTGCCCATCGAGCTGACTCATATAGCGATCAGCAGTGCAACAAGGGATGCCATCGAAAAATTTTTGTCGACCAAAGCAGTTTAAAATTTGAAACGCCAATAAAGTAAGTAAATAAACAGAACATAAGAAAAAAAAAAAGTTTAATTGACCGGTTTCGCGGTTACGTTTTAGACAAGATGACGAATTTGGTTAAGTTTCTAGCAAAACTATTTATCCCACGAATATTAAATAAACAACTTTTGAAGCTTCTGTTTATTAAAATATTGATAATAAACAAACAAAAATTAACATCTAAATTTGCACATAAATGGGTCTCAGGTGCTTCACCTGCAAACCAAGCTATTTATGAAGCCGGTATTTTCAAGGAACTAACTTTGCCAAATGCTGACTTGATCACTATTCTAACCGGATTGTGTGTGTACTTATTTGATTTATATTTAGACATTTTTAGTATTTGCATATTTTAAACAGCTTAGCTTCGTATTTTGTTGATTAAATAATGAACAAGTATAAAACTAGGAGATGTAGCAGAAATAAGATTTCGGGCACACTATCTGTCTTAGCTATTTTTCAAGGAACAAGTGCGAACCGAACTAATTCCATTTATCATCACCAGCCACTGGAGCTGCCACGGAGTGCGTTTTCCAGAATGTTTCGAGACAAGGATTACAAAACTGAGTTTTAAAAAATCAAAAACAAACATTTTTTAGAATTCTATATAGACTACCAGGGATCCCAAAGGCCCATAATCATAGTCGTTGTCAAGCTGTCTATGGATGTTTCCATCAGCACACAAAAGTCACTACTATGATATTTGTTATACACCTCACTGCGATTAATATCTCCTACTTGTCACTCATCTGCCTAGCATTGTTTCAATTGGCATTAATGTGCTCAACATACTCAATCTTTGCCTGATTATTTTGACCACCCTCATTGCTTTCATGACATTGGTAATCATCAGGGTACTGGGATGGAAAGCAATTCGTCATAATATTTGTTTATCATGTGAAGGGCCAAACAAGGATTGCATAAGTACTTATAATGTTTTATTTTACAATTTACAAAAACAAATTCATTACCCCTTTTTAGACTTGAGTCAAAGCTTGAGTTATGTTAGTAACTCCATTTTAGATTGCTCATTTAGTTCTTCAACATCTACCTCAAGAGAAAGCATAGATTCAAATTTTTCGGATAATTTGATTAGTAATGAAAAGATTGATGTTATTACTCCGGGTATTGTTGCTGCTCTTGATCGAACGAATACCACAGACAGAAATGCAGCGTTCATTTTAACTGCTGCTGTACCTAGTGTGGGAATAAAAATCCAAGATGCTTCAATAAGCTTTAGTACTATTCGCAGAAGAAGAATGGAAATACGTGAAGCGTTTGCAAAAGAATTAAAAGCAAGCTTGAAAGTAGCTGAAAATTTGATTGTACATTGGGATGGGAAAATACTTTCTGAAGCCACAGGAATAGAAACAGTTGATCGCCTTCCAATTGTTGTGACGGGACTAAATACGGAACAATTGTTAGGAGTTCCTATGATTGATGAGGCAATGGCTGTAGTAGACACTTTGAATAAGTGGAGTTTGAAAGGCCGCATCAGGGGAATGTGTTTTGATACGGCTGCAGTGAATACTGGTAATAATTAGTTTATCTTAATTGAATTCTTCAAAATGCTTATGTAATCCCAACTACGTGATTTTGATTCTCTTTAGTTAATTGCTATTACATGTTTATTTAAAGGCTATAAAAACGGCTCTTGTGTTGCGCTAGAAAGGATTTTAGGCAGAAATCTTTTACATCTTGCTTGTCGCCACCATGTATTCGAAATAATTCTTAAACATGTATTTGAAGTTTCTTGGCCAGTCACAAGAGGATTAGACGTTCCAATATTTAAAATATTCCAAAAGGAATGGGTATCAATTGACAAATGTAATTTCAAAACTGGATTTCAGGATGATACAGTTGTTGAGGTCATGGGTGGAAAAATTGAAGAAATCAAAGATTACATATTGCATCAGTTACAAGTAATATATAAATTGTTAAATAATTTAATACCGGTAGCCTATTTATAAGAATATTAATTTTATATTTTTTCTCAGATATTTCATTCAAGAGATGACAAACGTGAACTGTTGTAGTTGGGATACATATTTTTAGGTGGCACACCACCTAATGGAATCAATTTCAAACTCCCTGGGGCTATGCACCATGCTAGATGGCTTTCAAAGGACATTTACTTTTTGAAAATGTTCATGTTCCAGCATCAGTTTTTGTTATCGAAAAAAGATATAGCTAGTGTTAGAGATTTATCAATTTTTATCGTAATTTTTTGTATTAAGTCTTGGTTCGAGGCTCCTTCTGCTGTAAGCGCACCTTATAATGATTTCCAGTTACTGAGATCTCTTGTAGAATATAAAAAAATGAAACTAGCTCTTTCGAATGCTGCTCTAGACAAATTACAGTTACATCTTTGGTATTTGTCAGAACAATTAATAAGCTTGTCTTTTGATACCCCTCCCGACATTTTTGGACGCGTATTAGCACTTGGCACTAGTCGCAAACAATTACCCTGCAAACATCATCAAACCAAAAAAAAAGAAGCGAGCGTTTTTCAACTTTGAAATACAAGTTTAACTTATATTTTAAGAATTTTAACAAACTTAGAAAAACGGAGCTACGCTAGAATTGTAAGTTTCGAAGTTGAACGTAGCGGAATTGGAACTCAGAATGCCAAAGTTGCCAAACGGAGAAAATTTCGATCCAAGTCGAAATGCAGAATAGGGGTGTATGTATTTTTTGTACTCTATTGAAAAGAAGTTATATATTTTTTGTACTCTATTTATCATAAATATAAAGCTGAGTACTAAAAGAGACATGTTTATTGTTTTTCTAGAATCTAGATCAATAAATGCCAAAAGGTGCATATGGGTGTTTCCCCCGGAGGGTCCACCGCGAACAAAATATAAAATGTTGGCAAAACAATTTTTTTATAATTTTTATAGCAAAAAGAGATGTCAAGTTATCATGATCAAATAATACTTTTAGCGTAGTAGATTTACAGGTATAAAAAAAATTCTTTGAAAGTTTAGAATAGGGATTTCCTACTATTTCCTAATTTTTAATAAACTTTGCTCTTAATTATTTTTATTCAGGAGTGATGTCCTGTTTGCATGAATACCCCTAAATACAAGGTACATTTATACTTTATTTAAGAAAAATACAATGAATTGCAACAAAGGTTAGATAACGGTAATTTTCTAATTGACTTTTATTGATGTGCTAATGTAACGTACGTACCCTTAAAACTATATTTTTGCTTCTTACGTCTGTTTTAACGTGTGGAAAATAGTGAAAAGAGGAACACAAAGTTAGTTTATAACGCAGAGTCGGAAAAGAAAATTAATGAAAATTTTTTTTTTTAAATAATATTATTTTTGGCCTACTAAAGTTTGTCGTGCAACGTACCCCAATTCAGAATTTGCGCTTAAAAATTTTTAATTTATCGTGTACATTAGAGCATATCATTAAACATTGTTGAAAAAGTTCTCCGAGTTTCAAACACCTAGCATAGGAAGATTTTTAAAATAAATAGGATACAATTTTTTTCATACATTTTTCGTATTTCTTGAAAACCTCCAAAAAATACAGGATTTTCAAATTCAAACTACTTATTACTATAGGGATAAAGAAAAAACCAGTAAGTGTTATACCATTTTGGAATCTTTATTTAACAGGTAAGTTTTCAAAGTAGTTAATAAAACTAGTCTGGTATAAATTTTATTCACCAAGCCTACTCAAATGTAGGGCTACTAATTGGGCCAGGGTCCATTTTTAAAGTTTGTCTTAGTTTTTAAAAGTTGTAAGGATGATTACGAACATTCTTTTGGACTTTCTAAATACAAGGATATAAGGAGATAAAAACGCAGCAAACAGAACCACAAAATCTTCTCATTTGTGTAGGCGGCATAAAAAAAACCGAGCAAGGGTCCAAATTTCTCAAAATTATGAAAATTGTGAAAAATCTCGAAAACCGTGAACATTTTACTCAGCTTTTTTTCTTTTGTTTAATAGACAATCGAGTGGCCTATAACCAGCTAAAAGGTATTTTTGAATTTCTAGACACTCTGTATGACGTCCTGTTTTTGTAACGCAACGTGTGTAACGCGACGTTTCATTTAATATTGTATATAAAAAAATCGAAGAAGTATATTCGAGGAAAAAAGAAGTCTTTTGTTGAAGAAAATCAATCTGGTTAAACTGTTCTAAGTTACATTAAAAAATGTTTTGATTATTCGCAGAATTTTGCGTTTTTGTTAATGCATCTAAAAAAAACTTCTGTTTTTGTCACGCAACGAATCAGTGTTTGTTTGTTTATATCTTCGAGAAAGATTTCTCCACAGATCTCTAATTTTGGCTATATATAGTGCTTAGGAAGACTTATTCATAGACTATATTCAAAGTCAGGAAATTTAAGCGATTCGGTAATTTTCTTCACGTTGAATCCGTACGAATGTAGCGTGCGTCATCTGGGAAATGCCCATATATAAAACACATATAATTTATGGTTATTTGCAAAAGTTGAAAAATAGGCCATTTTTAAATGGCTGTAATTATTTTAATAGTTAAGAAAATTGCACATGGCTTGGCATTTTGGAAGCTTCAAAGCTTCAACTTTAAGAGTATGTAAAAATATTTTGAAAAAGGTTTGAAAAATTTACGGGGCTCGAGCTTGCAAAAAAACTTACAAATTTGTAAACAAAATAGACCGCAAAACCAACAACAAAATACATTGAAACCATAGCACGGGTTTACGTACATATATATAATATGTACAAACAATAAGACCAACACACATAATAACATATAGACAGCTTGTAGTAAGAAATTTGTGTATACTGTTGGCAAGAACAAACAAACAAAAAGGGAATTAATTGAAGTGGAGATAAGTGCACTGTGACGTCACAGGGCATCATAGTTTAGTGTTAGAATGTTCTAACAGCGGCTTTGATGCAGACACTGGTTCATATCCCAGTGTCCGAAAGGGATCTGATGATGAGCCTGGAAACTCTGTTGATTTAACTTTGTAATTTTTCTCCAATTATCAATTTTTCCCAAAAATATTTTTACAAAAAAAAAAGGGCGAAAAAAATAGCCAGCTCTAAGGGTTAAGTTAATCAATACCTAACCTTTTACGGGGTAAGACCAAGTCGACATTTTTTTGAATCACCCGGGCGCAAAGCTGTTTGTCGATGAAGAAAGGCGCAAACTTTTTTTTGTTTGAAGAAAGACGCATTATAAATATTTTGAAAAATAAAGACGCGTTAAAATAATTTTTAAGAAATAAAGACGCATTAAAATATTTTTTAGGAAAGAAAGACGCCCTTCGATAAGCTGCAAAATGGGAAAGCTTGTTTTTAATTTGGTGTAGACCTTTACTGATAATATTCCAGCAAATGGAATAACCAAGGAAAATCTATACTTAACCTAGGCCCTGGCTAGATTTTCCCTATAACGGACAACTCCGCCTAGGTTCTGCCAGGGCTTTGCCATGGAAAGCGTATGTTTTCCTATTTGCGAGCAATTTACCGTGTATTCTCCAAGGGGCATACCTAGTTTTGCCACGATTATTTACCTGTAATAGTCCTACCTAAATTTTTCCAGCTTGCACCTGCTTAGCTTTTAAAATGCAGGGCCTGCTTAGTATTTTCCTAGCTTGGGCTGGCCCAATTTTTTTCAATCCAGCACCAAATCCCTTGTGAAGCTTACTGTAAATGTATACAGTGCGTCTTTTTTCGTCCAAATACTTGGTTATGCGCCTTTATTCCTCGAAATATTTTTTAATGCACCTTTCTTCGTCAAAATTTTTTTTAATGCGCCTTTCTTCGTCAAAGTATTTTTTAATGCGCCTTTTTTCGTCAAAGTATTCAGACATTACAGCCTTTTAAATATATCAAGTTTTTGGGTGATAGCCGGTTATTTTTTTTATTAGCTATCGCCTCTGTTTTGGAAAATATTCTTTCCGAAGGCATGGATGTGGCAGGGATACACAAATATGTTTCCACTAATTTGTTTTGAAAGGAACTTTTGTATGTTTTCCAGAACTCAAAAGGGTCTTCCGATCTTTTCGTATAAGGCAAATCTAGGTATTGTTCAATACAAAGTTCACTTGAGGTGTTTGGATTAAAGTTAGCATGGCTACTTAAAACCCGTGTGTCAAAATGTGCCCATATATTAGTGTTAGCAGTATCATTATCTGTGGGTTCATTTGAAAACGTTTCATGCAATTCAATTCTTTGTCTCCTTGGTAGTAATGCGGTTAACTCAGTACATAATGTTGTTTTAACCGCTTCTGCATTGAATTCGTTCTCAAAGCCAATTACTTTGAAGCGAGGATCCAAAAAACTAGCTTTTGCGACGATAATATTTGTGAGCAAATGAGACCACCGGCATTCACTTCCTTCTAAAAGACCTTCCTTCAACGATCGACCACATTCTGTTGTAGGAGTAACTGCGATCAACGTGTGTTGTAAGCTTATTACCAATGGGAAAACTTGGGACAGTGTGGGATATTTTTTACCTGAAAGAATTGCACAGTAAGTGTTAAAAAGTATACAAATTTTATTTTTTTCTATTTATGTACATACCGGACAATGTGGTAGTCAACGAATCATATAATTTCATAATTGGAATTATATCCTTCAATAAAAACCATTCCGTTTCATTTAAGGAATCTGGGGCAGTTGGCATACTTGAAACTGTAACTGATAACGGGTCTTGTATTTTCCCTAGTCTCTCGATCATTATCAAAGAGCTATTCCAACGTGTTGGGCAGTCCTGCTTCACTTTTAAAACTGGAACACCCATTTGTTCCTGGATTTGTTTCAGTTTTTGACTGGCTTGTACGCTATGTTTAAAGTGCCCACCTAAAGCTTTACATTTTTTTAACATTGTCATTAAAGCCACACACGATTGTATGGTGTCTTTTGCAATTAAATTTGCAGTAAGTGCCACACATGGCAAATGTTCTTTTTGCAGATAATTTGTGATAGCGCTTTTAATATTTTTACCATTGTTCGTAGTAACCGTCAAAACTTTGTCGTATATATTCCACTTATTAAATACATCAGTGAGGACGTTGGCGATATTTGAGGCAGTGTGGGACCCAATTACCTCGTTTGTCTCTATAGCATATGTGTGCAACTTCTCTAAGTAGATAAAGTGGCACGTTACCGTAATATACGAAGCAGACGAATTTTAAGTCCACATATCAGTTGTCACGGCAACGTTATTAACACTCGACACAACATGCTTTTTAGATCGTCTACCGACTCGTTGTATAAATTGGGTAATAACCGAGTTGTCAAATGTTTTCTGGAGGGTAGCGTGTAAAATTTGTTTAGAGCTTCAGTGTATTCTCGGAAACCTTCGTCTTCGACAATTGACAAGGGCTGATAGTCTTTGGTCAAGAGTTTTACCAGCTTTTGGTTGTTAAATTCAATTTTCTTTTCTGTAAGCTCGGGCATCTGCCATTTTTGCAACTTACGCTGCCGTGATCGCTTTGAAGTAGCCGCTTTTGAACGTGTTGGTATATTTGTTGCTGCTGTGGTTGTTGTAGTTGTTGTAGCTGATGCATGTCTATTTTTAACTCTTTTTCTAGCTCAAGCTTTCGTATTTCCTGTTCTAATTCAGTTATTTCTTGTTTTTTTTCCTGTGCCTCGTCTGTCTGTTCAAATTCCTATATTCTAAAACGTTGTGTTGTGAAATATTTAGGCCTCTTCCTGTCGCCGTGATCCTGAGCTAAATAAAAAAGGACGTGTGGCAATCGGGGACTGCCGCGGTAAAGCTATTGCATATTATCAACTTATGCCAGGCCGCTGTGGCGGTTTCGAATTTCAAAATCCTCCCCTGCGAACATACATACAGTTGAGTTGACAATTGCAACAACAAAAATCAAAGGGTACATAATTACAATAAATAAATAAAAGGCAATTATGTACAGCGTGTGTGTGTGTTGGTGTGCACCATCTAGCGTGCACGTCATCTGGTTTCCAGTGCCATCTACACCGCAGTAGTGAAGATAAACAAAGACAACAACCAATATTGGATCTATTCGGCCTTTACGAACCTTTTATCCGTTCCGCTTTTTTTTTGATAATGGTTTTTCTTATAATTTCTAGGTTAGGTTTAGAGTTCGGATTCCTAATCTTAAGATTGGTGGTGCTTTTTAAACTGCGCTACCACCAAATTTGTACCTTTGTTCTGAGCAAAAATACAGTTGAGCAGTGCCAAAATAATACTATGCGCAATTGCGTTAACACATTGCGCTGATACCGGCAATGCGATTTATTAATGGCATCAGCGCAACAAACTTTGCAGCAATAACCAGTCATTATTTCCATCACTTTGACACAAGAAATTGTTGACAATTTACCAACCAGCAAAATACATAGCAGGGCTGCTTTTTATTCCTGCGTCTACCTGTTTATTGTATCATGGTCTTATCTGAGAGTAAAAAAGTTTCACATTCCGCGCTCATCATTTATAGCTCCTCTGGAATGAAAATTTCACCCAACGTTAAGGGCTCCTTCAGGATATCGCTCCTCACTCTCTTAATCTTTTGGAGAAAATTCTCCGCTCGCAGCACTTAAACTCTGCATTTAACTATTGCAGAATTTATGATTAGGGATGGCTTGAGATTGTATTTTTTGCCTGATCTTTTAAATGTGAATTTATTTTCGAAACCTCTTTTCTGTACGCCAATGGATCATGGGAATGTGCAGAAGCGGGTTTCATAACTTTATGATCCCCGTCATCAAATAATGTACATACAGTTACGCGGGCGTTGCAATTAAATTCGTTTCGCTTTTCACATTTCCAATAGAACTTTTCGTTGTACTTATTTTCTAGATGAAACACAAATCCATCTAGAACAAGTAAATTTTTTTTGAAATAAAATCAATTGCAGACATGGCATGGCACCTAAATCAGGTAACAGCGCCGCTGTCAACTAAAAATCGCTTTCTCTAAAACGTCAAAACAGGCATTTGTCTAATGTCAAAATTGACAATAAAGAAGAATCAAATACATACATACATGTGACAACACGACCGGGTCTATGAAGGATTAATTTCTTATAACAACTAAATGGTATAATACTTTTCCAGGTGTTTTTTTTGTGGACCTTCTACTCCCACTCTCGCTTTGCTGTTGGATACTCCATAGCGTAATCCAATGGGAGTACTCCATGTAGGTGGTCTATAGAGTATTCAAAAGCAAAGAAATGGAGTACGCCGAGTTGGATTAGGTGAGCGAATTACAGCCCATCGCCATGCAAATTGGATCACCTTATTGATATGAATAATAAGTGTTGGAGTACTCCGATACTACTTTGCATTACTTGGCCAGGCATGCACCGGGTGAGGTTTTTGATAAAATAGCGACTACCACTCTTACCGAAATATCGTTATTTGTATTTGAAGAAAAGTAATATATGTATGTATTTAGAAAAATATGAAAGTAGTATACACTTAGAGCAAAAGTGAACACAGAAAAATCATTAGCAGTTCTTCAGTAGAAAATTTTACAGCCGGAATAATTTTTCAACTTGGTTCATTTTTTTATATATCAATGCTAATACTAAGAAACTTCACCGTATACAAATATAAACTTAAAATTTAATCCTGTTATATTTACAAAAGAAAATCAAGAGTATACCAATGTATTCACTTTTGCACTCAGTTCGAAATTCAGTATTTAATGTGCATAACTCCAGTTTTAGTAGCTAGTTATTCCTCCTCTAGCTTTTATTACTGCGCTTATACGTTTCGGCATGCTCTCTATCAGGTTCTGACTGATTTCGATTGGTATTTCTTCCCAGATTATCTGTACTCTCTCCCATAGCTCATTTATGCTTTTAGGGTGTTCTTCAAAGTTACCTAATCGTCGCTTCACTATAGACCACAAATTTTCTATAGGATTGAGATCAGGGCTTTGAGATGGCCATTGTAATGTGTCAAAATTTTTTTACGAGCTTTGATGAGTGTTTAGGGTCATTATCTTGTTGAAAAATTACTTCATTC
The DNA here is from genome assembly GCA_951509765.1 of Sphenella marginata. Taxonomy (NCBI): domain Eukaryota; kingdom Metazoa; phylum Arthropoda; class Insecta; order Diptera; family Tephritidae; genus Sphenella; species Sphenella marginata. The sequence continues at coordinate 26,436,225 of OX608080.1, read as the reverse complement.
TCCGAAAATTCCATCTGACCCGTAGCTACCGGCAAATTTTCGTAAAGAACCTGTTGGTAAGTTTCCTTTGTCATAATTCCTTTCACATTTTCTAAAGGCCCCACTCCAAAATAGGAGAAACATCCCCAAACCATCACTAATCCGCCGCCGTGTTTAACTGTTTCTATCACTTGATGTCTTTGGGTTGCTTTGCCAGTGTCTGACCAAAAATAATGAATGCCATCGGAATTAATACGGTTGATTTTGCATTCATCAGACCATATCACCCGCTTCCAATCATCTATAGTCCAATGCCGGTGAGCCAGAGAGAATGCCATTCGAGCTTTTTTATTTTTTACAGAGAGCTTTGGCTTTTTGGGCTTTTTCGCTGCAAAACACCCAACTTTATTAAGCGCCCGACGGACGGTCCAAACACTTGCACTGCTGCCTATACTCTCGGCAGCTTTTTTTTTGGAGTTTTTGCTCTACCACACACTAGTAATCGCGCCATATGCCTTGCATCTTGATTTGAAAGTATGAGTGGGCGGCCATTTTTTTAACTTGGCCCTCTCAAATTTCTCTTTTTTTAATTTTCATCACCATAGATTGCGATATCTGCAACTCAGAAGCAATTTTTCGACTAGATTTGCCTTCCAAAACTAAATTTTCTACTTTAACCGCAGTCTCATTCGTTATTTTTCGCATTTTTCTTTAAATATTACTTTCAGTCACAAAAATTATTTTGTTTAAAGAAAATGTCGACTTAACTGGACAATAACTGAGAATACTGAGTGTACCCACCGAAAGAAGCAAAGCTGTTGATGAAAAATAACGGTAACTCTTCCAGTATTAGGAGAAATATAATGAGAGCAAAAGTGAATACATGTTGCTTCGAAGTATTAGGCGAAGAGACTTTTTTATCTTAGATAATAATTACTGTTTTCGTTCTGTATATTTTGTTGGAACATCCACTCTCAAAAGTTTAGTACTAGTTTAAAAAAAAGAGCAACGATATAAATAATATTAAACTTATTTGTGCTGACTGCTAAAGGTGTGATCACTTTTGCTCTATAGTGTATATTTATTTATTGTTTCCCTGGATAGCTAAAAGTATTAACCGAGGAGTTGAGGACGTCAAACCAGTCATTTACCAGCTGGAATAATTTAGCATTTACTACCGGCTCGTATACATTATTAACTTTTAGCCTACCTAGAATTGATAAGCATTATGTATATTAGGCTGTCTTGAACTTATTAACATTATCATGAATACCTAATCCTTTCACAGATAAATGCTCTCCGCTCATTTGATACGTGATTGTCAAATCCGGTTTTGCATTATTCATCACATCGACAATATCACGCGTGGTGATTGTTACAAACCATTGTTGGCCATGTTAGGTTTGCAAACCATGGTTGGCCTAATGTTTGATGCAAGTTAAATAAAATATTCAAAATACATAGATTATTGTGACTTACAATTCCCTCCATAGATTCTGGTTCAAGGGAACCATGTCGCACACCATCGCTACAACGGAGAAGCCAGCGCCGTGTTAAGCCAAAACTATTCCATTCGAAATGCCGACGGTAGTTTTGCAATTGAAGTCGAAGAATACTGGCTGCTTCCAGGATTTCCAGAGCCTGATCGTAGTTTACTGGCTTCCTTACGTAGTCGCACATTGTCTCATACTCAAAAGTCTCGGTGACCTTCATCTCGTCGAATGCGAGAACCGTTAATTTTTCTACAGCGTTAGCTCGGATAGCTCACTTTTTACACCTAATGACACTGTTATTATATCCTCTTGAATATTAACTTTCCTGTACCACCGCCGCAATGTGGTTGCATGAGGCAGTGGGAAGCATTTGTCATACAGATGTCTGTATGCGCAGTATGGATGACTCGGACACTTAAAAAAGTTATGCGTATTCATGAAAGGTACAAAGCCTTCGGCCCTTTCCTTACTTGTTTTATTACAAAGAACATTTAATTTTTCATTGTTGTACACAGCGCAGCCGATGTCGGAAAATAAATTTAATTTTTTGTACAGCAAAGCACACCGCACCGATATCACAAAATAAATTCAATGTAAACAAAATTTGACAGTTTAGAGAAAATGAAAAAAAATTTAATCAGCTGTTGAGATTAAATTACCTGTATACGTACATATGCTAAAAATCAAAGATGACTTGATTTGAGACTTCGTTTTACTCTCTCATTTTTGTCGCTCTCATTAGCTATTTATTTGGCTTTGTTGCCAGCATAGAGTCAAAATAAATATCCCGTGACAGCTGATTTGGTAGCCAGAACAAATTCGCGCGAAAATAATTGTCAAAGTCGGTGGATTTCTTATAAGCAAGTGTTTTTCAATGTGCCTTCGACAATTTTATTAAATTATAAATCACAACGTAAAAGTTAAAAGGTAAATTTAGTGGGGAAGTGTCTGGTAAAGCTTAGTGCGTATTATTATTAACAAGTTTTGTGTTTTAGGATCGACTTCGATTAATTATGCCTCCTGGGGAACCGAGCACCCAAAACTAACTTCGGTAACGCGCCATGTACGTACCTCCTGGGTGGTGTGGAAACTGTAAATAAAAGCCCCTAAAAATGCTTTTTCATACAATAATTTGCTAGTCGTTCAAATATTTTTATTTTGTTCTTTGCAAAACAATTGTTTCGACACGCCCGTGGTGTCTTCATTAGTTGCTAGTTACTGCTTTATTTACTTCAGATGTTAATATTTTTTAAATCATTGTATAAATAAATGCATTTTTATCAATATCAGTTAAATTAATGTGTAAAAAGTTGAATTTTCGCAAAATCTGCCAATTTATACCAGGAAACTAAAAAATACCCAAGAGTAATGTTAAAAATCCCCATTTTTGGTTTTCTATGGAGTGGCACCAATCACAAATGTTATAAAAAATGTGGATTTTGACAGCGCTCTCTCGAAACAAAGAGTCTCAAATCTATTTATCTATGCTAAAAATGCGCAATTAAAAATACACAAAAACTAAGGTAACTTTGATAAAAAAAAAATGTATTGAAGGTGAATGAAATATTACCTAAAAGAAAACACAATTGCAAGCTAAAAAACCTACAATTTTTCAACCAGGGCACGAAAATAAACAGTACAAAATACTGTACATTTGCTCATCGTGTATCATGTCATTTTGGTTTTGTACATTTTGTTACATTTTCCAAACGTTTGCTTTTTGTTTGTGACAATTCCAACAAATATTTATTTGTACACACAAACGTTTCAAATTGAAACTTTAACTCGAAAAAGAAAAAAATTATTTTAATCAAAATTTTGTATTTCATAATTAACTTCGCTCTAAAACTAACTCAAAAATGCCGCGACCGAAAAATACTATACTGCGCAAACTCTTCGATTTTGATAATGACAAAGCCATATGCAAGTTTGAAAACTGCGGTGGCAAAGCTTTAAATAGCCACGCGGGCAATTTAGAAAGGCATTTGAAAAATTTTCATTTCAAAATATACCAAGACTATTTGGTAAAAAAAAGTAATGGCAGAGATGGTGGCGGGGAGGTCAAAATAACTCAAATCGTTAGCAGAGAAAAAATAGAAAATGCCATCGTAGAATTATTTACAAAAAACGGAAGGCCTTTAAGAATGGCCGAAGATTCCGCCTTTAAAACGCTCGTGCATCCCGTATTTAGTGCTCTAAATATTGCGGTAAATGAGTACAACATAGCTGAGAAAATAATTCTCTTTTCAAAGCAAGTTAAAGACAAAATTATTCAAGAATTTCAGGGGCGTTTGTTATCTTTAAAAGTGGATGCAGCAACGTGACAACATTTAAGCGTTATCGTGGTGAATGTGCAATATATGAAAATTAATAAAACAGTTATTCAAACATTAGCTATAAAAGAATTAAAAAAGAGGCATACTGGTGAGTATTTGAATTCCGTGATAGTTGAAGTATTGAAGGATTACCAAGTTGATACAACCCAAATACTTACAATAACAACTGACAATGGAGCCAATATGGTAAAGGCAGTTAAAGATTTGAACACAGACTTTGATCATACATATGTAGAAGATGTTTCGGCAACAGAAAATTGTTTAAATGTGCTTGCAGAAAATATAAGTTCACATACTATTACTAATATTCGTTGTGGTGTGCATACACTAAAATGTTAAGGAAAAATTAGAAAAATTTAGAAATGTTGCAAAAAAACTAAGAGCACAATCCTACATTTGTCTCTTGAAAAATGGAGGCTATAAAAGCGTGATTTTGGATTGTGTTAAGCAGTGTTGCCATTTTAGCCGTTTTCCGGCTAGATCTAGCCGGTTTTTTTTCCATTTAGCCGGGAAAGTTTGAATCTAGCCGCTAGCCGTTTTTTAGCCTTGCTTTAGGGGAAAATCCTTTTGCTGCTCTTGCTATACTTGTGTTTGAATTTTTAGTATTGCCTTTTTAGTATTGCCACTATGAAAAAACAAAGCAGCGTAATAGAATTACTGAAAAAATGCTAAATTCAATTTTGTATGTAAGATATGGACTCAAAAGGGAAAATAAGTGCTGTCATGACTTCATAATAACTAAAGATCTCGTTACGCTTATGAATAACTCTAGCATTTATGATAGTTCAGAGCAAGATATAGAAAATTGTGATATAGAAATATTGTAAAATGTATATATGTACATTTCTCACAAATTTATTAATATTTTTTTTTTCATTTTATGAGTTATTTTATTGCGACTTTTCATTAAGTCACATTATTTTTAAAACAGTAAGCTCTGCTTAAAATTTTGCTCGTTGTACCTTTTATATAAGCACATCTATGTATGTATGTAATAGATATAACAAATATATGTAAATGTAAGCTTTATATTGTATATTAGGATGCAAAGCATCTGTATAAGAAACTTTTTTTTATTGTTATGAAATTGGAGCCATTTTCTCAAGTAAACCTTAAAATTCATCTAAATTTTTTAAACAAAATTTTTGTTTAGAGTGAACTTTTATATTTAAGGCTAGATGAAAAACACTCCTTTACATTGTAAAATATTTATATCATTTGTTTTAATGACAAAAAAACGAATAAAACATGTGAAAATTTGACTTAAAACTGTTAGCTTTAGCGGTACAAACAAAGAGTACAAATAACTTAATATTATAAAATATTTATATTATATGTTTTCATGAAAAAAATCGAATAAAACGTGTGAAAAGTTGATTCAAAATTGTTAGCCGTTTTTTCGGCCAAAATTGTAATTTTTCTGGCCGAAATTATTTTTTTTAGCCGTTTTTTTTTCTCGATCTAGCCGGATTGCTCGAAAAAATTCTGGCAACACTGGTGTTAAGAGATATAATATGCTCGAAAGATTACTTCAGCTGAAAGATATAATTAAATCGCTAAGCGAGGATAACGTGGATTTAATTATTAATGAAGATCAATGGAGATTTTTGGAGGAGTTCTTAAAAACTTTCAACAGCGTTTATAATGCAACATTAAAATTGCAGTCTGAAAAATGGTTATACAGCGATCTGTATATTATTATGACGGAAATCACCCTCCAGGTTGAAAGTCTGGAGGAAAGTGAACTTCAGCTTTATTTACTTCGAGCCATAAACCAAAGAAAATCAAAACTTTTCGACAATGAGGTATTTAACGCTGCTGCATTTCTCGATCCAAGAATAAAAGTTATCCTTAGCCCAGATCAAATTCTTAAAGCAAAGCAACTTATATGGAAAGTGCATTCACGAATTTCGTCTTTAAAAAGTAAGTTTATTTACTCATCTGGTTCTAAATAAAAATTATGATATGCTAATAAAGCTGTTTTCCTAATTTAATCCTCACAGAAATTAATGAGCCGGACAGTGAAGTGCAAATTGCAGACGACAATGTTGATCATGCCACTAGCAGCCAATCATCCAGTGCGCCGAAAACCATTGATGAATTTTTATGCAGCTTATATCCCATTAATACTAATAACGATGTAATGAGTGCAGCAGTTCTGCCTTTAGACACGGAACTTTTTAGGTACGAGCGGCAGCCGAGAATACCCTTTGGAGAAAATTTAATGGATTTCTTATAAGTTATAAGTACGGTCATAATCACTACAAATGCATAAGTACATAAAAAATTGTTTGGTTTTGTTTTCTGATTTTCCTGTAATTTTCAAAAAAAAAGTATTTTATAATTGAAAAGTGAACTGAGCCGTTGGGTTTTGTTTTGAATTATGAAAGTAAGAAACAAAACGAAATAGTACTGTACAATATAGTTTATTTTCGTACACTGTTTTCAACTTTTTTTATTTCGGTACAAAAAATTTTCTATATTTTGCTAAATGTGATTTCGGTAAATTGAAAAATTTAAAATTTCGATATTTATGTTTCGTCATTTTTATTTTCGACCTTTCGTACGTATCCCCCTTCTGACATATTATGCCTAATTAGTAATCAATTATTTGGCATAAGTTTTTGAAAAATCCCTGTATATAGAGTAGCTAAATAGCCAGTTTCTTTTCCATGGAAATTTTATTCAAATTGCACCCTGAAATAAATTTTTAGACTAATCTCTTAACACGTTCGCCACTCATTGATTTTTTGAGCGTTCAAAAAAAACTCCGAACAAAAAAAATATGTCACATCTAAGTGTCATGAGTTTTGGGAAGTACTTGCGTCACATATGGGAGTCACTAAATAGTTTGATTTCTATCAATAAAACATAAACTGAATTTTTTTATTATATATTAAACATTTTTATTATTTTCTATATATGTATGTACATATGTCTACTTTATTGGATATGCCAGTCCCTAAAACATGGATATGGGCATAACCCAATTACATCGCCATCTTTGTCTCTGCAGACTCCACATATATACATATTTAGTTGCGGTCCTCTTTTTAGATTTACTGCACTGGCGACATCGTTTTCTTGAAGAGGTCATGTCTGGAAAATGAGCAGCAGTAGATGTACTGGATGTTACATGAACAGGTAATTTTCTCCCCCAGACTCTTCATCCTCACTTTCTGGGGCGAAACTGCTTCCAGAATCCTCAAAGTCCAAGTCGCTTTCGCTGGAATTCAAAATGTCTTCAAGAATTTCCTCCTCAGATATTTGCTTTCGTTAACGACCCTCCAACAATAAACGAAAAATATACACATACATATACATATATAAATACATATATATGTATGCATATGTTTTCTATGTTAGTATATAAATAGTTGAAGCATTGTAAAAAAACTTACCTTAAAAAATATGCACACTTTTACTTATAAGAACCTTCTTCTAAGGCTATTGTGACACGAGTGAACTGGTGAAGCATATTTCAAACTTATTTTCACATTAATTAGCACATTGAAAAAATTCTGGGAATACCCCTTTAAAAAGCGAAATTTCAAGATAACGGCTTAGCCTATACCCAAACCGCAGCTTTCGTATATATTTCAAACCTTGCCAGATAGTAAAACATGAAAGAAAATTACTCCCTACAAACTTTCATAAAATAACAGCTCAGTACATTTTTGTAATTTTATGACACATATATGTATGTGACATGAGTTTTTTTTTAAACACCCCACGTCACATATATGTGACCCTGAGTGGCGAACGTGTTAAGTAGACCCACAAGGACATACATAGTTAGGAAAAGAGATCTAAACTGGCAGTGCTCCTTTGCGACTTATCCCGGATGTATCCTAGACTAATCGCATAGGGGTGTGAATCAATTTTTTGATCTCATCGCTGGTCGAGCTACATATTTCAACTCGATTCAATACCAATTGTCAATTTTTGAGTGATGCGGTATCAAACATAGATACATACAGACTGACAGACAAAATTGTAATAACGGTTGATTTGGCTTGTTACCTAATGATTCTTTATATCGATGTTTCCTAACATCGATCGGTTACATCTGTTTTATTTATAACTTTAACGTCTCCTGAGTTATGGCTTTTACATCAGAGTATTTCGAGCTTACCTCCGCTGGGTCTTTGGACCGGGTATGTTTTGCAGACAAGCTACTCAATTGACCACGCTATACACACAAATCAAAAAATCAGTAAATTTCGCCTTCATATTCATCTGCAATCTCCTATACAAAAATATTTAAGTAACTACGCGTGTTGTTGTAGGCCTAGTGTAATCACCGCACCGTTGGTTACAGCTTTTCATATTAGAGCATGTGTACATATGTATAATTGTTAGTTAGTCTGTGGTTAAATTGACTGATTACATCAAGTTTTCTATTGGTAGCAACTCAATTTAAAAACAACAATAACAATACGCTTTTTCAATGATATTTGCAAAACAACAACAGTGACCATGAATTTAAATGCACAAATCCGTTATATGAAAATATTTTGAATTTACTGCTGTTCACACTTCACACTACACTGCATTAGCCGCTGCCATTAGTTCTGTAAACATTTGTGGCTATTGCAATTTCATTCGTTCTTACATTAGTTCATCTGGCTACTGAGTTTTAGTTGTGATTATTTTGATGCGAGGTGGCAGGTTTGGAAATTGATTCACACATTTGTGCACATGAATAAAAACAAAATGTTAGCTTATTTTATTTTGCGGTTATTTTATGTTGCTTCTGCTTATAAATATTTGAATGTACAATTTATTTGAAGTTTAGTTTTTATTTGTATTAATTTAATTGGTTTTAATTAAATTTTCCACACTTTGTTTTGATTTAAATATTTTAGTTACTGATATGTAACTAGAACTACGCTGAACTGGTTGTATGCATTCAAATTAATTTCATCAAATGGAAGATCAAAGGCTTTGCCATCAGGATCTTCTAACGGGATGTCCAGCCTGCCGCTTCAAAATGGTTGGACCAGAGTAAAATTGTTTAGTGATCTCAATATTTCAATAAAAAAAGGAAATTGATAAGCTAAGATTATATCTAGCATCTAGGTGCCGAATAAAACATGTTTTTTTTTTATTTTTTGTGCCCGAACTTTATTTTTTTAACAACTCAAAGCGTAAAAATCTAAGTAACAACATCTTAAAAAACTGATACAACAAATAAGTCTCAACGACCATAATAACCACTGCTGGCACCGGCTCCGGGCCTGAAACCAGCAGGATTGAAGCCTCCTCTATTACCGCGAGGTCTACCACCAAAGCCATTTCCTCCTATGAATCCAGGTCCTGGGTAGCCGCTTACGTAATTTGCTTTATTTGGGTAACTACCTCCATAGCCGCCACCTCCAATAGGAAAACCGCCCAATCCGCCGCGCATAGGATAACTATTGCCGTATGATTGCACAGAGGCAGTTGCCTGACTAATGGGTCCACCACCACCTCCAAAGAATTGGGCGGTAACGGCGACCGCAAACAAACTCAACATAACAAAAACTTGCATTTCGAATTAAATAAGTTTTTTAACTGATGCTATTCTGGTTGCCGGCGAATGCTTTTATAGTGTAAAATTATTTGATATTAATTAATGAAAATTAAAAAATGTTAGACGATTCAAAGTGCAATTAATAATCCGATTTGCAATAAAAGCGGCTGAGGCTGGAAATAATTATGTTGCAAAAGCTTATCGAATGCAATTCAATTGTTAATAGGATTGTGATTTAAGTCTTGAAATACTCCAAAACGTTTTAATTTTTTTGATGCTTAGTGAAGTACTTAGAACCACATAACAGCTCAACTGCTACGTTTAGGTTAGCTTTTGTTATTGTTGTTGTAGCGCTACTTAGCCCTACCTAGTTAGAGTCCAAGAAATCTAGCGGCTTCGACAGGGGTGCACCAGAGTGATATGGGTGTTAGAAGAGTAGGCTCGGTTGAGCAGACAAAAAGGTGGTTAGTATTATGGGGGGGGGGGGACAAGCCGCATGCCGGACAAACATTCGGCAAGTCGGGGTTCAGTCTGGATAAGTAAGAGTTTAACCTATTAGATACAGTATCCAGGCCGGAGTTGGGCCAGCATCACCCTTGTCTCCCTAGGCAGTTCGCGCAACGGGTGGTGTTGTTGCCTGAAGGACGGCGTTCGCTGACAAAAGAATTTACCGAATCGGTGTGGATGAGGGTGAGGGCCTGTAGGGTGCACCTTAGGATCAAACGGCGTGGAAATCAGGTGCCGGATCTCATCGACATGTTTTAAGTTAGCTTTTCATAATAGCTGGCTCGACACTTCCATCGGCGACGAACGCATTTCCAGTAATACTCCTAAGAGCCTTTCTCTCGAACAATCTAAACGTCAATATAACTGTAGAGCACCAGTGGTATCGACCTTTGAAGGAGGTGGTTACCAGTAAAGCTAGGTCCTTAGGGATCTCAGTTCGTTCTCGACTCGGTCCTAGCAACGAAGGGAGACCTCCTTCTTCCTCTGCTTCCATCGGTGGGCTTAGGCAAGAATACCTTCGTAGGCGCTGGATTTTAATTCATTGAACTATGGCGATTTCTAAGTAGAATTCATGCTACTTATCATTTACGTTGCAAAAACCCAGTACATAAACATTTCATGACTTTTGTTTCTCATTAGGCCGCTATGTGCTGGGTAACTAATATTTAGGCTTTCTTACACATTTAACTTTTCATATAATTGCTTTTTTGGCTACACCACTCTTCATATTTTCTCATAACTCTTGCTTAAAAGCTTTTCTTTTTATCAAACGAAAAATTTTAATTATCAGCAATTTTCATCATAATCCTACATTAACGTCTATACTTACATACTTATCTAAATTTATTTATCACATTTCCATTAGAAGCTGAAAGTTATAAAATCCATTGTTTTAGAGAAATACATTAGTACACAAAAAAAGCTTGCAACTTTTTGTTTTAATAAAAGTGGCAAACTTCATGAAGAAGTTTTTTCGTCTAAAAGTTCATTTTCTCTTTTTTTGTATTAATTAAACTTTGCACTGAACTTTAGAGCAATTGACTTGTCAAACTCGTTATTATCGTTATCATCATCGCCTACTATTCAATCATTATCCGCTTTTCTACAACCCAGTCTGATTCAAATGCCTGAAATCTTCGGCATTGGCTCTGTGGCCAATAAAAAAACTTTTAGGCAAACTTTAGCTAAACTTTTTGAGACATTTCAATTCACTCGCTTATGGAAGCTGTGCAAGTTCACTAAAACTGTTTTTAGAGCATTTTGAAATGCGTACGTTTCACTGCTTCATGCAAATATGCTGCCCTTATTGACGTAAGCGTTATGGCGAACGCTTAAATAATTTTCTGTAATTATGTTAGGAAAATTTTTGATGTTTTCTTCCTCTAAAATTTAGAAGCGCATTTATTTGTTGCGTGTTGTTTTCTATGAATTTGTGGTAGGCATTTTAAATGCCGAAGGTCACAGTTTCAAGATCCCTGATAGGTTCTATCAAAATGCTTAAAATAAATTTTTTCGAAAGGGTATCGCGCCTCGGCAGTGGTTGGCAACCCTCCGAGTGTACATAATTCCGATTTGAAAAACCTCATCAGCAATAGAGATTCAAATTATATTTACTAGAGTTCACCCCTGATTGAAATTCAACCATAAAACTCTTCACGCACTCAGGAGAGCCGATTCCGATTCCTGTAATGTGGGACAATTCCCCTCAACTTGCGTGTGCCGACACAACTTTTCGAGAGTTTCTTTAAAAAAGTGTAGATGGATGAATAGTTTAAAAAAAAAACAAGTAAGGAAGCCTAAGTTCGGGTGGAACCGAACATTTAATAAATAGTAGTGATCTTACTAACTTTCATTGAAATACCTTTTTGGCAGAGCTTTTCTGCTCAAAAGTGGGCGGCGCCTAGCCTACTTCACCCAAATCCACGACATTACAGTTTAGTTTTGCTTAAAAAGCTTATTATGTGTGCAAAATCTTATTGATAAAACTTATACAATTATAGAAATATCGCAATTTCAATTTTACAAAGACATTTTTTAGAACTGTGGGCATGTCTGTTAACCAACTTTGTTTATTTTTACAGCAAAGAGTAAGCTTTATATGTTGAACACTTTCTTCAAATATCGTTTCAATAAATCAACTTTTACCGGAGTTATGGCATGAAAAGTTGTGTGGAATCATCCACCATAAAGGGCCACACCCATTTTCGACAATTTTGTGCTTTCGACTCTCTTTGCTCACGAACACTTTAAAGGTGAAATAGAAATGATATACAGCGAGTTTAAGCAAAGTTATTGCATATTCAATATATCTATGATCCTTTTCAAAATCTTTCGTATAAAATAGGGCGTGGACCTTACCCGATTTCGCTAATTTTTTTTCGGAATATTGCCGGTATTAATATAAATATGCGCGCTGAATTTCATTTTGCTATTTTGAGCGGTTTTAATATTTAATAATATTTCCAAATTTTACTTAATCTAAAGTGGGTGGTGCCACGCCCCTTTTCTAAAATTTCTTCAAACATTTTTTTTATTGACTTAACGCTAATATACACACTACATTTTATCCCCATAGGTGTATTATGTACTGAATAATCAATCTTTATGTATTTTCGAAAATATTATGTATATAGAAAGTTGGCTTGAATTTTAACCGATTTCGATTTTTTAAAAGCGCTCCGAGATATGTAAGTGAAAAGGAACCTGCATACCGAATTTCATTGATATATCTCAAAATTTACTCAAGTTATCGTGTTCACAGACGGTCCGACGGACGGACGGACGCACATGGCTCAATCAATTTCTCTTTTCCTCCTGGACATTTTGATATATATAAGTCAATATCTTTTTCGATTCGTGTATTTTTTTGGGAAACTGTGAGCATTTTAAACTATACCGTAAACTTCTGTCGAAATCTTAGTGCTATATTTGTGATGTGAAAGGAGACGAACGAGGAACAAAGGATGCTTTGTTCATACAGTTGCGATGGATCATCTCCCAGAGAGGGTGGTCGTATTTTTGAAGGGAAAGCACCTTCGGTACAGTGGGCTACCATAGGACTCCTACACAGTCGTAGCATCTCGACGCAAACAAACACAAACGTCAAACTAACCTACTATTTACCTAACTTTATTATCCCACAAATATATAAATTGAATCAAACTTACGATCTCATAACGCTAAGTTCCTTAGCAAAATTACAAAAGAGCACGACTAAAATTAATTCTGATAAAATTGAAGAAAATATAGTGCAATTTCGAATCCAATTGTGAAAGCGATTAAACTCGCCAAATAAAAGAATAAAAACCCAAAAACAATTCCATTAACAGCCATGTGGACAAAAACCTTAACTCAAGCAAGGATAAAAAGGAAAATCCACAAAAAAACCAAAAACGAGATGGCCAAAAAATCGTGAAATCCTTTTATCGCCCGCTATTGTTTGGCCGATCAGTGGTCGGTGACATTGTGTCACAAAGGACACCGGAGTGTTGCCGCACATACATAAGTTAACCGGAAAGCGCGAATTCGTATCGATAAAAACGAAATCGTCAATTGCGATTGTCAACAAATAAAACGGGCAATGAGCGGAAAGCAAAGAAAAAAGACTAAAAACGAAATAAAATAAATGTCGTTAACGAGTTGTGGACGATGCGGATTTCAACGGCTTCATTTTACTTTAAATGGTTTGCCTGGAGGCGGCAGCTTTCGGCAACACTTGATAAGTTAATAGCTTTCGAGGTGATGATGGTCGTCCGTACAACGCGATGGGTGCGCGAATCTGTGGTAAGTAACAATTGCAGGTATGGAATTGCAGTTTGTGAAGAGATACGCAAACGGCATGCGATATTTTGAATTGCAATAAGTCAATGGTGCAATCGGTCATTCGAGACCAAACCAAAAAAAAAAAAAAATTGTAGCGCTGACATCGAATGTCTGTCGCTAAGTAATATCTACCCGCAATTTACTACAATTGGTTAAGGTTTTTTTTCGCTTAATTTCTTGGCTTTTAATCCATTGTATTGCGTTTTTCAAGCTTGTTTACGTATTTTCCTTTTTATGCTGCTTCTTTGTTTGTCAATGATTTCGTTGTTTGTTTTTATACTTCAATTGCAATCAGTAATTCGCTTCGATTCGACTTTTTTGCAAGTGTCCATTTTATGTGTCCTTATTTTTCGGTTTTTTTTTGGTATATTGCTTATATGAGTATTTATATTTGTTTAATTTTTTTGTTATTTCATACTTGACGAGCATATTGCGGAAGTGAGCGCAAAGTCAAACAGCCACATCCGCCCTCCGAATTCAGCATTTTCGGCTAACATTTTTTACACCCGGCCAACCCCAGGACCCAATGAGAATTTCATTTATTTTCTTTTCTTTATTTTGATATTCGTTTTCTTCATTTTATTTGCACTTATTGATTTTCTTTATTATTATGAAAGTATCGCAAATTCCTGCACCGAAGAAAATTAAAATATACGAATTGAGGCGTGGTGTATGGGAAAAAGAGTATGAAGAGCTTTTCAGCCTAAAAGTTGATTATACACTCCCAGCATGCTCCTCCGCTCCCTCCCCTGAAAAAATGCTCCAATCCCGAATCGCTCTCTTTAGAGATTAATCACACGTTTTTTTTGCAGGGTTGTTTCTTTAAAGTGTGGTTTTGTATGATTATTGTGATTGTGATAACAATACACTAAAAAAAAACACCATTCGTAAAAAAAATATGATAGCAAACGATACCGTTAGGTCTCTTCCATGTCGCAAATGCTATTGTTTGTTCACAATCGAACTGTTCAAATAGCTTGACGTCACTGTTATCTAAGTGAAATCAAATTGAAAAGTTCGTACTCAGTTTTATATAGCCTACACATAGGCGCTTTTACATTCAACAAAATCCTGTGGCAATCAGCACAAACCACCAAACTCAAGTTTGGTCGAAAACGGGAAAGAAGAATTACTTAGGTCGTTTTGCCGTGTTGCCACAGAATTTAAGTCGGGGGCAGAGGTGACGTATCGGTAACCTTATAAAACAGCTGATTCGACCAACCTTATGAGAAACAATGTAATCGATTATTGGTGCTACTATCTGTAACGTAACCTTACCGACCAAATGCATGTTGGTTTTTCTCTTACGTTAAGGATACGACTAAAGCGATACGACTACCGCACCAATGCCCCGGCCTTTAGTCTTATACTTAGTGATGTGATTACTGTAATCAATCGGATTGGTTGTCATCAATGCATTCTTTCTTAAACATTGAACGTTTCCATTAAAATTCGCAAGATTGGTAGTAGGTCTATGTATTAATAGCATGATATATTCCTGCAAAAAATGCGATTAGTCTAGGCCGCATCCGGGATGAGTCGCAAAGGAGACTGCTTTTAATGCCAGAAGTTTTTTTCCGTAATTCAATAGTAGACACTCATTGGCTAGATACTTCAATTCGATATCGAACTCTCAACGATGCCGTTTTGCTTCCCGTATTTCGACAAAGGCACTATCGTTTTCATATTTCAGGAAATGTTCAGAAAGTACTTTAATTTTTAAGGAAGTGTTCGGAAAGCACTTTCTGGCTATCAAAATCTGTGTGTAAGAATAAAAATAAAGAATAAAATGTAAAATTGGCGTTATTTTTTGGTTTTCGACGATTTTTGTGCCCTTAAGAATTCGCTATTGAAATCGTCGTCCGCCTGAGGAGCCGAAGGAGAAATGGAAATTCGAGGCTATGGTGGGAAAATTATTATTTAAAAAACTTGGACTCACCTGAGTGCTGAACTAGACTCCAATTGAAGAGTTTAAGGTCCTGTATTTTGTAGCTCCCTGCTTTAACTTTGTTTGGCAATAATTATTTTATGACTTAACGTCCATTAAGGCGGTGAACTAGCTTATCAGCTTTGCTATTCACTGCTACGAAAATTGAACCCATTACATATTTTATGCCAATTATCATTTATAGATTGAAAGTATATAAAAATACTCCCACAGGAACGATTGCTTTGGAAATGCACAAATGTCCTTATAGTGCGGTAATTAAAGGAGGGTTAAATAAGAAGAATTTCCGGAAATATGTACGCGCAGAAGTGAAACTTCTGTCCAGCATACAAAGTATTTTGTATTTGTTTTAAATTACAAATGTACATATATAGAATTTTTTCCATGCTCCGAGCGATCGAAAAGCGGATTTGGAATACTCTAGTTATATTAAATTCACCTATTGATGTAAAAGAGATTGGTGGCGGACTAGTAAGGACTCGGAACGAGGCCCACCAGTTCATCACACGGTGCATGTATGAATATCTGCAAGTACATAGTCGGTGACACTGGCGATATGTAAAACTAATCATGATTTACGAAGGCTGTCAAAAATGGGATAGTAGAAGTTGCACTTCAAAAAAGTACATGCTTCCTAGATTCATATTTTTGTGCGTGTCGATTATTTGATTGTCTACAATCCGTCTGCACGTTTTTTGCCTCAAAAAGAAAAACCTTTATTGTGCTACTGCATAATTTTCACATTTACACCGATTTCCTGCACGGAATGCATTTCACAACATTGACACGCGCACCCACACATACCTATTTACTAATTATACCCAGCTGTCGACTATGACACTGTACGAATAAAAATATCCAGATTGAATAATAGCTGGCTACTAAGGAGAGCGATTGATAGCAAAGTGAAAAAGCAACTAGCGTGCTTTGTTGGATGTCCGACCATCGTATTTCTCGGTATTTCTCAAAGTTATTTATAATAGCCTCTCAGCAAAGCTTGTAGGGTTTGAACTTTCAATCGGCTTGCGACAATGTACCCGGGATCGGCATTGATTGCGCAGGGTACCAGTGGGTAGCACTCTCGAAACATGCACTCGTTCGAAGACATTTTGAGTCAGATACGTTGCAGGTTTTTTAAAAAATGCTTGACTTCCGTTAGCATCGTCACTTTACATCTATTTGTAGTTTAATGTATAACGTTTGATTTCATTTCCGAATCGGGACTTCCTTACCTGTTTTAATATTTAAACATAAAAGGATTATAACTGACTCTCGTCATGCGAGTAAATGCATAAAAGTAAATATGTATGACCAACACAATATGGACAGACAGTCAGACAGATAATTGCACGACCAGATTGTTGAATAGTTGAATAACAGAACGACCGATGAAAGGATAATGACGCTGGTCGAAGCGTGCCGCGAATTAATATCATAAGCGTTTGTATTCATTGATGGGAACTTTTAACGAATAGTGGAGACGATATGGGCAGGAAGGCACTAGAAGGAGTTGGAAAAGTGCTGAGATACAAAGCAAATAAAAAAAATAAATATATGAAAATTATTGGAAAATAAATAAATGAGAACAGTGAAAAATAAAAAAATAATCACATATGTATGTATGTACATGTGGAATACATTTGGGTTTCAATATGACCATGGAATCGAGTAGGGTATTAGTCACCCGGGTGGCTTTTTACTTTTTATTTTTAAAAATGTCTATAATCCAACTAAGATACAGTGACTCGCGGCTTATTTCGTGCAGTAAAATTTTTTTACATTTTATCAGACAAAATACTATAATTTTCACATAAAATATAACGAATTCTATTATAGAAACCATATATAAATTTCTTTTGAAACTTGTTCAAAGTTCAGGTGAGCTAATCAAACTATGCAAAAACGGCTATCAAAATTTTGAACTTTTTTTATAGAATTTCTAGCGAGCTTTTGAACACGTAGTTTTGTAGCCTAATTAATTTCAGTATAATGATGTGCAAGTTGGAACCAGCTCAAAAATTCTGAAAATTCCTGAACCTTTTGACTTTACTACCTTTTGCTTTCCTTCATACAAGGATAAAATAACCACCGAAACTAAATGTAACCTCTTCCGTAGCAAAATCTGAATGAAACGGGGCTTTAAACTTTGCAAAAGTGTTGTCTTCTCAGTTAAATTTTTGAATTAATTCAGAAAAAAAAAACTGTTTACATCCCAGTTGGGAAATGGTTAAGCGCGTCCCTTCAGAATGCATTACAGAATAGCTTCTCGGTAAGAGCAATGCACCTTCGCGCAACGCTTCACATAGAGCGTTTCTTTTGCCGCTTCTCGAGAAGCGAGGTGGTAAGGTCCCACTTCAAAAAAAAGGAGAAAGAATCAATTACAACAGTTCTTCTCCGAACTGCTTGTATAATCCATTGCTTAAGAAGCGAAAAGGGAAGGCCTTGCATCGTGTCCCGTTTCATACAAAAAAGAATCGAAGTGGTAAAGCCTCTTGGCGCCGGAGAAGAACTGCTGTAATTGATTCTTTTTTCCAAGTGGGATATTTTGTTAATTGGAAATATTAGCAATTCTGTTCTGAATTCCGACTCGGGTTGAAAACTAAAACGATACCGATTCCAAAAAAAGTCGATATCGAACTTTTGTCATTCCGATTCGATAATTAGTTTAATCAGCTGTTGATATTTGTTTATTTTGCACTCAAGAACATTTAAAAAAGTTTCTGCACCAATGGTTTCTGCATGTGCAGGGGCAAGGAGACGTGCTATTGTGTGTGCAAAACGAAAAAATCGACAGTTAAGATACCATGTGAACATCTTGAGGCAGCTGGGTCCACGTAAGTATGCTTAAATAATGTTTTTGGATGACGGAGTATAAGAGTATGCATTTGTAGTCTTCAGATTTGTTGAATCATACCGCGTAGACAAGGATACTTTTGAAATGCTTATCAATAAATTGGCAGAAAGGTATCATCTCATTTCACGAGCGACGCAACTAGCGGCCACACTACGGTTTTTAGCTAGTGGATCATACCAACTGGCAGAAGCTAAAAACCATGATGTAAGTGTTGACAGAAGTATCTTTTCAAATAACTGCCTTTGTGAAGAAAATACATATCAAACTTCAAACGTCTACTGCAGAATTAAAAGCCGGTTCCGTTGCTTACAAGGAACAATGCAAATTGTGAATGTTTTGTAGTGCGCTACATAATATTTGCCATACAGGTAACGTTCCAAGCATTGAAGATTATAATGGGGAAAGTGGGGAGACATGGACGGGCATGAACTAGTTGAGCAAATGATTATAGATGGAATGGAGTCAGAGATGAGGTCATAAAACAAAACAGAAATTGCGTTTGAGAGTAATCAAATAATTTACAATAAACAGAGTTATAAAAAGGGCATTTATTTGAGTTACTAACAGTTCAATCAGTCTAGTGCCTTGTGTATGACTGTTGTGCAGTTAAAAATCAGTGAAGTTTTGAATTTAGCAGTTAGCGAATTTAAATAACTTTTGTATGACATAATTTTAGTTTATTGAAAATCGTGTGAACAAAAAGTTCAAAATGGGTAGAAAGTCTGAGTTTTTATTTCGTGAGCAGTTTTCATATGATGCGATGAAAAAATAGTCCTTATGTGCGATATGCAAAAAGGTTTTCGTGGGAAACTCTGTGTGCAATCTTAAAAGTCATTTTCAAAACAATAATAAAGAGCAACTTAATCTCGCTCCAGAAAAAAGTAAAAGTGACAGTAAGGGATGCTTGCATCGATTTAGTGGCACGCGAGAAATTACATTTTTCAATTTTTAACTCGAACGGTTTTAAAGTATTGGCAAACCAAAATATTTTCTGAATGATCTACCTGTCGAAAAATATAACGAGGTTCTGGTGCAAGTAAAAAATAAAATAAAGGAGAAAATGGTTTACCTAAAAATAGATACAACAATGCGTAACAATCGTGACAGACTAGGCGTTAATGTGCAAATTTGTGCTAACTCGGTGCTGTGCATGCATACACTTGAGATGATCTATATTATTAAAATCGACATTGAAGAGATTATGCACGAAATTTGGCAGTAAACGACAACAAATTACACCGTGACGCCAGACAACGGAAAAAACATGGTCAAGGCTGTTAAGCTACATACTAAACGTAATGGAGGATCCAGATTGCTTAGATAAAGAAAATCTTACCAAAAGCCTATCTATTATCGATTAATGCAGTAAGATGTGCAGCGCACAGCCTCTAACTTGCAGTGAAGGACTTATTGTCCGATACGCAAAGTAATGCACCTCTAGACCGTGAAAAGTCTTAAGTCAAAATTTTAAGAACTCCATCATATGTGAGTAGCCATAAAAACGCTTTTGTTGTAAGCCCCCGAGCCTTCAAGGAAGGTTTTTTTCCCAATGAATAGAAATTATTTTAAGCTTATGACTGTTTCTGAAGTTTTTTTGTTTGTTTGGTATATTTTTATATTATAATAATAATTAAACTAACTTTGGAAAACGTAATGCCTATGAAATATTTTTTAGCTTTACGCCTATCATGCACTTGGATCGAAATTTTCTCCGTTTGGCAACTTTGGTATCACGCGTTTCAATTCCGTTCAGTTCAACTTCGAAATTTAAATTTCTGCCTATCATGCACTTCGAGTGTAGCTCCGTTTTTCTCAGTTACAATTTTGTTATCAAAATGTAAGTAAAACTTCTATTTAAAAGTTGTAAAACTCACGATATTCTTTTTTTTCGCTCGAATGCTGTTTTTTGATATGCCTTTAGGTCAAAAACAAAAACACCAGAGCAATACTCAAAATTAGCAGATATGTTGGAAAGTAAGACAGATATAGCCAACAATTTCTACCAGGGACCAAAGTAGGATGTGAAGGCGTTTTGGGAAGAGGTGGCATATACTTTAAATGCACTTAGTCCACTAATAAAAGACTCGAATGCATGGAGAAAGGTAAAGTAATAATTGAATTGAAAACGAATTTGTAAAATCTAACGTTTTGTTACAGGTTTGGATTGACTGGAAGTGCTATATAAAACGGAAGCTTACCAATAATAAGAAGGAAATGATGAGCACAGGGGGGGCAATGTCTTTTTCAACTAATAAGTTCACTTGAAGATAAAATTGTGCGCTTAACGGGGTTGGAAAGGTGAACAAGTGGAATAAGCAATACCCTCGATTTTGGCGATAGTGCACAAGATGCAGCCCGAGTCTCCGAAATGTACATTCGGACGAAGAAGAAGAACGGAAAAGGAGAGCGCTGCATCTTTACTAAGGGAGCAGAAAGATCTCCAAGAAGAATTTTATGATGAGACAAAAAAACATAATGAAGCTGCCGATGCCAAAATGAAGGAAGCTTTAACGTATTTACGGCGAATGAGCCGCTCTATGGAATCGATGGCAGACACTGCAGTAAAACAGCTTAAAGAACAGCAGCGACACAACAAGACTAAGGAAAAACTACTAAAAGAAAAGTTGGAAATTAAACTGCTAAAACTAGATCCGAACTACAGAGACGACTCTGAATAATTGTATATTTGATTTTTGATTTCTTTTTATTATCTTTAAAGCTTAATGAGCAAATTAACTGAATACCATTTTTGAATGTAACAAAGTGTAATAATTGTATACATACCTGATTTTTTTTTTTTTTGTATTATCTTTAATCGAATGCCATTTTTTTATGTAACAAAATGTCATATGCACTGAATTTAATTCTTAAATTAACATCAACAAATTTTGAATTTGAAGAAAAACATGAAATATTGATATAAAATTGTATACGCTTTAAAAAGAAGAAAGTATGTTGTCGCGAATACGATTGATTGAAATCCATGATAGGGATGTTTGTTATATCAAGGTCTACCCGTAAATGACGTTGTGATGTGTGGAACTCGACTTTCAACGTGTTAAATAGTTTGTTGCCGAAAACTCTAGAGACCAAACTTTCAAATGCCGGTTGAACCGAGGGGGTAAAATAACCCAAACGGTAATAACCCAAATTTGTATTATTGCTCAACCGAATGTGAAATAACCCAAAATTTGTGCTATTGCATGATTTTGAGAAATAAGTCAAAAATTTTTTTTCCACATTTGAGCAATAAACCAAAAAAGTGCATATGCACGCATCACAGACTTTTTTTGGGTTCACACCGCACATTTGTCGTATAAATACATATGTAGATTTACGACTGCAGCATAAGTCAAGTAAAGCTGCGTGGAGTAATATATGTAGGGTAAGCCCGGGTGATATGGCGTGATTTTTTTCTTTTTGCAATATCTTCCAAACGAAACAAAATTTTGTTACAGAGATTAGATTATAATTCAATTTATTGAATTCACTTACATATTTTGTGTGAAAAACCAAAAAACGAAAAAAAAATTCTTTACATAAATTGCGACACAAAAATTTGTTACGACATCGCCATTTCACCCGGAGACCCAGGTGAAATGGCACACGCTATGGGGTGATATGGCATACTACTTTTTTTTTAAAGTATCGTTTCCACACTTGTTGCAGATGTTAATATAAGATGTGCAACTATCGTGCGACCATTTTTTGCAGATCACAAACTGCACTCAGTCAGCCTTTTTAGAGGTTATATTGCTTTATTTTTTATTTATTTATTTAGAGCTTTTCGTTTGTAAATATTGGGCATTTTTTTACTTATTTAGAGCTTTTCGTTTGTAAATATTGGGCATTTCTACTGGCATAAAATATGAAATACTAATAAGTTTATATACTCCTGTTTGTCTTCAAAATGTATGACAGGTAATGAAACCGGGTAATATGGCATATGAAAAATGCATGCCATATCACCCGCAAAAAATAGTACCATTTCGCCCGCTTTGTGGTTAAATTAACTATCAACACTGAACAAAGCTAAACTTCCTGGAATTTCTCAGAATTTGCACACGTGATTTTTCTTTAATGTTTCGCTCACCTTTTTATGTACAAGAAATATACGTAGGTCAAAAACTCACCGAATAATTCCATTTTGAAGAAATGTTAAATTTATTAAGAAAGTCACTTGCGCTGTAATTTTTTTTTCTTTTATATTTTTAACTATGAATTTTTGCACACACCTACGAGAAGACGTTGCCAGTTCGAATTTTTTCACATGACTAAATCGTTTTTCTTGAAATGAAGTTACTATCCGAGTTGGAAGTTTGATTTTTTGATGGGTTGCCATATCACCCGGCGAGCCATTTCACCCGGGCTTACCCTATAAGTATACATACATACAGATGTACATTCTATGTTATTCTCAACCATGGCTAAATTATATAGGTTGCAGTAATCGGGCAACAACACGAAATTACCGTTTGACGTAGTTTTGTGCTTATGTCAAAAGGCACGTGTGAGACAACGCGGAAAAACGTCCAGACTTTACACATACATTAAAAAAAAAGCCTTGGGCTACGCCATGCCAACTCCGGGTAGTTGCCTGAACCGTGGTAACGTGGCACGGAACGCACACTTTTTCAATTTTTAGGCTCAGCCTAATGTGCCATTACAACAACCAGAAATCATTTGTCCGATCGTTAGTTAGGTTTCGGTCTTAAGCAGGTTTGATATGAGCCCATCAAGGTACCGATGTCGAACCGATCCTGTCTGCCAATGAAATACTATATTTCAGCAATAAGACACAATTTTTTTTTTCCCCGAGTGGTAATAAAGCAAGTAGGCATTGCATTGAAATAAAAAGGAAAAAAATCAAATAAATCAACACGTGCCCAACGCCTACTAAGTTTAAATTTTTTCAAAAATCTTCTAAGGCCAGAACTCCATGCTACGTGATTCGAGCGTATCAGGCCTTTCACTGTTTCAACTTATTCATTTACTCATAGCTAAGAAAGAAAATGTAATCTTAAATTACAGGAGTGTGCTTTCCGACTTTAGAGGTGACTTAGATTTGATACAAAGAGGAGCAAACCTAGCTCCTTTCAAAAATATACGTGTAAGTCACTCAAATAGGCCGTTGGAGGCCATTTATTGGCACAATCAATTTTTTAAGCATTTTCTAAAATCATTATTTCGTGTATCTACGTCAGTGTTTAGCGCACTTTACGGCATTTTCTGGTTTGAAAACACACTACTTTTTAGAAAACTATAATAGTTTAAATATTTTACAATCATTTGTTAAGTGATTTAGATTAATACTAGCAATTTGGTGCGATATCTGTACCTCTCAAAAGATTAAGGCCGAGCTGCTATTCGAATTTTTGTTGTGCTTGACATAAGCTTTACTTTGAGCTTTGGTTTTATAAACTATAGGTGCATACTTTTAGGCACTAGGTGACAGTGTTTGCAAAAGTTCCAAATAATTTTGTGTTGCGGTAATCGAGTTCTGCTCAGTAGTGATCAAAAAGCAGTGGTGTCCATCCCATAGATCAATTGATCACACGTATTCTTACTCTCTATCGTTCAGTCGTTAGCGAACCATCAACGAATAAACACCAAGCTTTTCCGCGACGCTTAGTGTATGCATTACAATGCCCTGTAAGAACTTTTTTATGCTAGAAAATGCCTTTGGCGACTTGCAATGCCTTTTATGTTACAATAATGTTGAATTCTGGAAAATTTCAGAAGAAACATCATATCAATATTGAAAAGAATATCTTTTCAGAGCCTATCACTTTTTCCCACAACATATATTAATTTGCAGATCATTAATATGTGTAGTACAAGAATTTTATCAAATACAACGTCTCTAAAATACCGCCCTTATTTAAAAATGTGTAGGCTTAACAAGTAACATCCTTGAATATTTTATCTGAAAGTCTAACACATTCCAAATTTTCTATCCCAATTCAATATGTTGTTATTTTGGCTTAAATTTCCCACTGGTCTGCTCCCATTCCCTCGTTCTCACTCATACACTCACATTTTTCATTTTGGACAGCACTGTCAAAAAGCCATACAGAAGAGTGCTGAAGTTAATGTATACATTCATTACATAAAACCTTGAGCTAGTCAATCAATCATATTCATGGTTCAATAATTTTAATTGGACAGCTAAAAAAATACAGTTGTGTTCAATATAATAGAAGTAAAATTGTGCTTTTAAAAATTTTCAATTAAAATATAGCGAATTTTAAAATTTCTGTTTATGTGGATTCTTTTACGGAATTCCCCATATTTTAATTTTTTTTTTTTTTATTTTTTATTTTATTTTAAGTCGACACTAACATAAAGCGGTCGACTGATGGCGAATGTATAACATTCTATTATAAAATACAAAGTGTTACAAAAGAAAACTTAACATAACAAAATAATCTTAAGTCTAACATATTCCACAAATGGATGGTTGGAGAGGCCGAGTCTCCGTTCCCCCTGCCATTCGGTCCATGTGATCATTCAAATATATGCTCAGGAATCCTATAGTATAGTTAACAATATTAGCTCAGTAGGGAGCAGATGCGTAGTGCCCAGAAAGGGGCGCATGAGCCTGGAAGGACTCTGTAGGATAAGTATTTATATGTAGTGCCCAGATTATAATCTGCCACTAGCATGACAGGACATGTTCCAATCGACGTATTATTAGCTCAGTAGGGAGCAGATGCGTAGTGCCCAGAAGGGGGCGCATAAGCCGGGAAGGGCTCTGTAGAATAAGCTCTGATATGTAGTGCCTAGGATATAATCTGCCCATAGTATGGCAGGACGTGTTCCAATCGAAGTATAGATGAATATTTCTGGTTATGTATTTAAGGCTTATTGCCATTTTTTTTTTTTAATCAGGACTGGATGGTTCGAGAGGCCGAGTCTCCAAACCATCCAAGAGAAGTGGAGAGGAGTGAAAAGGACGTGTTTCGAATCTACTTTTAAAGTCTGGTTAGATATGAAAGTATGTCGTTACGTAAAGTGGCAATTGTGCGTTCAAATCTTAAACAGCAAGACAAGTCATTGTAGTACGAACACCAGATAAGCAGGGGACTATTTTTGACGAAGTTTGAATGACAAAGAGGTAAATGAAACGGGACGTAGTGTCTGGACCTTCTAGCAGGTACAGCAAAATTTAGTTTGCCTACTAGTTCAGAAGAGTCAATTTCACCAATAATCAGCTTATGAAGAAACATTACTCCTAGTAAAATCCTTCGATGTTCCAGAGTGGGTAAATTTATTAGAAGAAGCCGGTTTCTGTAAGGGGGTAGATTAATATTAGGGTTCCAATTGAGTCCGCGTAAGGCAAAAATTAGGAATTGCTTTTGTATAGACTCAATTCGTTGTATATGGTTTTGATATACGGGACACCAAACACACGAGCAGTACTCAAGTATAGGGCGGACTAACGATGTGTAGAGCGTCTTAGTGAGAAACGGATCATCGAACTCTTTAGCCCACCTCTTCACAAATCCTAACATACTCTTGGCTTTGTTAGTAATCGAAGAAATATGCATATTAAAACACAGTTTAGCATCAAAAAGGACACCTAGATCGTCAACAAATGATATGCGCACTAAGTCGGTATCATTTAATAAATAGGATGTCAGAACTGGCTTCGTTCTATGGAATGTCATTTGTTTACATTTGCAGCAATTTAACGCAAGTAAATTTACCGTGCACCAGCCATGGAATGAGTCCAAATCTGCCTGGAGAAGAGCACCTGCCGACTTGTCAGAGGGACAATACGTGTAGCAAAGTTTAACATCATCCGCGTACATTAAGGTTTTGGAATATGAGATAACCTGCGGTAAATCGTTTATGAACAGAGTAAACAGCAATGGGCCCAAATGGCTCCCCTGAGGCACACCCGAAGTTACGTCAATGGATTTGGAAGTTGAGTGATTGAACATAACTCTTTGAGTCCTGTTTGTAAGGTAACTTGTAAGCCATGCTAAAATATGAACCGGAAAACCGAGTAAATCCAGTTTATGAACTAAAAGCTCATGATTCACGGAATCGAAAGCTTTGCTAAAGTCAGTGTAGATTACATCCGTTTGATTTCTTCTCGAAAACCCGTCGATTACTAAGGATGTGAACTCAATCAAGTTGGTAGTGGTTGACCTACGAGGAATAAAACCATGTTGACAAGGGGATAATAAAGACGTACACTGATACTGAAGCTGTTTGGTAATGATCTGTTCAAAAGTTTTAGGAATAGCTGAAAGCTTAGCAATGCCTCTGTAGTTCTCAATAAAAAACACAGCTTCTCATGTTGTCGAACTTTAAACAATTTAATTTCACTACTATTATGTTGAGCACAGATGTGCATATGACACCATGGATTATAGGGAAAATCTCTTAGTTTCAGTTGCAGCGCTACTTCTAGTGCATCCGGAGCCCCTACTACTTCATCCTAAATCCCTTTTTGCACGTTAACAAGGAAGTTTCCTCGACCGTAAAAATTGTTCCCGTTTTCCTATAGTTACTAACTAGTTACATATTCTACACTTTAGATCTAGTTCTTTGATTGATACGTTGATTCCAAACCAGACTAGCATACTACATCTTAAGTCTACCACGATGTCATCGCTTATTGCTATAGGTCTAAAGAAATCCAACTGCAGGTTTTGAACTTATCGAACTAGTTCTTATTTCGCATTTTAGATCTAGCTCGGGACCAGAACTTGGCCACACTAGGTTCTGAGTTTCCTGCAGGGTGCAGCTGAATTTTACTGCTAAAATGGTATGAGCTACTGTTGAGTTAAATACTTTAGATGCAGAGGTATTATACATTTAGTTTCATACTTTTTTTGGCAAAACACATGACACTAAAAAATGATTCTTGCAATCATACTCGTACTAGCAATATACCAAAAATTAATTTTCACAAGTGCGCCATGGAAGTTAACCTCAGCGTGTGCGCCACATTTGCATAAAGAAATTATCAAATTACTGCAGTGGCCACTATTCGACGAAAGTGACAAAGACACCGGTGAGCGAGAACGTGACAAGGAAGCAGAACGTCGCTCACACTGGACAACGGTAAGTATGGAGGATGCGCAAAATCTCGCTTTAATTAGCAACTTACATTATGGATGACATTTCTTTCACATGTCGGCGCCTCTGCTACAAAACGCCACCCCACCATTACAAAGACGGATTGGCTAGAGAAACACAAATACGCAGTGGAACTACACAACGTTACTACAATGGATGGCTATCAGCTATTACTACAACGCCTACCAAAACCCGGAAGACAACCAGTTTTGTTGGTGCATGGATTGCTAACATCATCTCTTGCCTGGGTACTACTCGGACCGGGGAAAAGCTTAGGTATACAACTTCTATTGTTTTGTAGCCTTACCAGCTTCGTACGCACATAGCTATTTGTTAAGCAGCTTACAATTCTATGTGTATACGTGTCTTCTGTTTGGTGGCTGCATATGTGCTTCTAATGTCCTTGTTGTTCTTCAAACAGCTTTTCTGCTCGCCGACCGCAACTATGATGTTTGGCTAGCGAATTTACGTGGCTCACCATATGCGCGCACTCACACGCAATTCAGCGCACGCAGCCTTGAATATTGGAGTTTTAGTTTTCATGAAATGGGCGCCTACGATCTACCTGCCATAATGGACCATATAAGGGAAGCGAGCTCGTACGAGCAGTTGTTGCTAATTGGACACTCGCAGGTGTAGAAATTGTACTTAGTGTGGATTGTTGGTTGATATTCGATGTTTTGTGAATGCATGTTGATGAATGTGTTTCTGTTGTCGTTGTTGTTGTTGATATTTGGTTAAGTTTTGTTCAACGCTAAGTATTGTTCTTTAGCACTTATGCAACTGTTTATGGTCTTGTATTTTGACATTTATTTGTTTTCATTTGTTTCGGTTTCTTTGTGTCTTGTTTTCGCGTGTGGGGTGCAAATGTAGTGCTAATGCTCTCTATCTATGACTATTGTATCATCTTTGTTTTCCCTTCTATTGTCGGATTTTAGGCGTTGAACGCGTTTTTGGTTCTTTGCTCTATTCACCCCGAATACAATAGACGCATTCTGCTAATGCAAGCTTTGGCTCCAATTGTGGAACTACGCGATTTTGTGCGTTTCAAATCGGATGATGTACGGAAGGTGATGCGTTATGTGAAGGTAAGTAAAGTTGTTAATGGAAATTAGTAACTAGATCTGAGTGAATTAAAGAGTTAAGAATGCGACAGTCTTATAAGAGGTATTGAAAGTCGTTTTGAAACATCGGCAATTCTCTTCTTCATGATTAAGTTAAGGTTCCAAAGCACTTGGAAAAAGTTCGTAGCCATTTTGCAATTAGTAAAGAATAGTTTGAAGCTTTTTTCGGGACCTTTTCAGGATAATTTTTGATCGCTTCGAAGTAGTTTCGAGATTGTTTTAGGTGTGTTTGGCTAAGGGCTTTTTCAGGTTCTTCTGTGCCACTATGGGACTGCGGGATCGCTTCAGGCCAATTTTCGGACCTGGGAAAGAATTTGATAGCCATTTTATTGGAGTGATCTATATACCACTTCGGAATGATTTTTGGATTATTTTAAGAACTTTTTTGTCCTTAAGTGTTCAATTCGTAATTCTTTCTGGAGGACTTAAGAACCATATTACGTTTAGTTCAGCCTTTTAATTCTCTATTATATATTTCGGGACCAGTTCGTAGTTTAAAGGGAATGATTTTTAAAGCCTTTTTGGAATAGCTTGATATAACATTTATTTATTAATTTTTTAAAAGAATGTATCACTAACAAAATAAGCTTGCAGAGTGTAATGGTGTAAAATAGTATACTCTATAGCCTGGAATTTAAGATACCTTCGGGCAGTAACTGTAGGACCCAGTCTTCAGTTTCATATCTTCATCCTCGTCACCATGTAAAGTAGATTATAAAATGTTTTTTTTTTTTTTATAAACACAGTTCTAAAGATAGTTTTTCCAAAAGAAGGGTGTTTTTAAAGTAGTAGCACCAAAACATTTTTGTAACTAACGACTATGTACTTGCTTTTTTGGTTGGAAGACTAAAGAGAGAAGCGAATCGTACGAGCTATTTCCAGCAGGTTATCTACGTAAGAAATGTCTGAAATACAACTCTGATGACCGCAACGAGTGCTTGAGTGTTATGAAAACCTTTGCGGGCGACGGACACTATGCCAAAGTAAGTCCCTAAAAGTCAAAGAACACAAAGTAAGAAAACATTACTTATCCGTGTTACCCACTAATTCATACCTCTTTTCTACAGTCTATTGAACCGCTCATCTTTGGCCAACTTATACAAGGCGGTTCACCTAAAGAAATCAAACATCTACAACAAATCTGGAAGTCTGGTGATTTTGTCGCTTTCGATTATGGTGTCGAGGGCAATCGTAAATATTACAACAATTCCGTTGAACCATTTAATTATAATCTGAGTCTTGTTAGCGCACCTCTGTTACTCTACTTCAGCGAAAGTGATGCTATCGCTACGCCCGACGGTGTTCATAATATCTATTCGCATTTACTACGGAATTCGTCTGTGATCGGTGTTTACCGTATTAATGTGAACAAATTCAATCACTTCGATTTCTTATGCGCTCGCGATTTGAAAACACTGGTCAATGATAGAGTTATTGGTATGCTCGAACAATATTTAGCGGGTAATTTACCCTACGTAATTGAATAAAGCAAAAGTACATATGAAAGCATGAATGGTGTGCAAAAGAATAGTCAATTAACATGTTTTCAAGTGTTCGATTTTTGTTGATGCTACCCAGGCGACGGTGTATAGTATTTATTTTAAAACTTCACTTTATTCAAAACAATGAAATTTATTTATCCGAACTATGTCATTTTGTATGGCAACAACGACTGCAGTGTTAAGCTCGCTTAATAGCTTTGAGTAAAATCGAACGCAGTTGTTACAAATTATTAAGTTGTAGCGATCGTTTAGAAAAAATATTTGTTATGGAACGTAAGCGCGAGTTTTTGCTAAAGTCAAGCTGAATAAATTTTTAACTAAATTCTAACTTTTTAATAATAAAAACATCTATGGAATTTGCATATTTGCATAATGTAATATCTAATTGATTTAACCGTGGGCTATGTATGCGCTAGTAAAAGTATTGCCAGCACAGTTCCATTGAGATATTTCCGTTGAATTATTTCGTTGCAACGTTATCGGTGACATTTTCATGATTTATTTAGGTGAATTACCGAAACCAAATCATTTTGATAATTTTATTTCATGAATCAACGGAACGAAAAAATTTCGTTAAGTTTTTTCGTGAACTAGCAAAACGAAATAGAATCGTTTCGTTAGTTGGACATCCCTGAATTTTAAACATTGCAGAGTGCGTACCTATTTGCAGACAGAAATAATTAGAAAGGTTAACTAAGAAGAATTCAAAGTAATAATGTGATACCGATTTCAACTTCTTAACGGCAACGAAACTGGTGAATTGATTTGGCGGAAGAAACAATTTTTGTTTTCAGATACGATCTAATATATAAACATTTATGCATGGGTTTATAATTATTTCAAGCATTTCTTAAGTGGAAAAGAGAAATTTGTAAACAACTTTTAAAGCAAAAGAGAATAAAAAAAAATGGAAAAGGTAAAAAATCAATTAATATAAGCACATTATTATTGTTATTATTATTTGTATGTAAAGGGTCTTTTAAAGAGATCCAAGTTTTCGGCAATAGCATATTGTATAAAGAGATCACTTATTCAAACAATATTAGACGCTTTGCTCTGATGTACTGTTGGGATGCAAGATATGGGAAGATATACTCAATGTGATGTCTCCATTTTGGTAGCTAAAGTTCTCCGTAATGCATTTCCATGAAAGTTGCGATAAGCTTATAGCTTTATAAAAAATATGTTTCTAACCTCTTAACGAAAGCCAACTTTTAAAATAGTCAAATTTCGTAAAAAACTTACTTGTGCTTACAAACAAAAAAAAACACCCTTTATAATGCGGTCTTACACCGCAAAAGTTCACCAAAAGACTTTACCATACTTATTATATGCTTGCAAAAATTATTAAAAATGTCCAGTTTGAGTATAGTTAATTTGCGTACATTAATTTACATAGCAAGAATGTAGGTTGCTGAGCCCTTAACGAACACTAAGCCAACAAAAATGAGTCAAAACTTGACAGCGTCTGACCGAAATTTTTGGCAGCGCATCAAAAAATTAACTTAACAATGTAAGCGGTGGCTACGGCGTTGTTTGGCTTTTACCCACTTTATTTTGATTGCTTTTTTCTGAAGTGCTACGAAATGTATTACCGATTCCAAGCTTTTTTTTTTTTTTTGTTTTGTTATATTTTATTTTAATTTCGTTTTCATTGCTTCCGTTAAATGCGTACGCTTTGCTCATTTTTATTGATTGCGATGAAGCGCATTCAAAAATCACAACGCGACGCGAACGCACGTCCAACACACGTTGACCGATAATAACGTGGAAAAAGCCACAGCAATAAATAGTCGAATGTGTGATTAGCTAATTTTGTAATTTCACTTTCGTTTTCGGTGGCTCAATGAAATATTGTACGTAACTGAATCAAAGCAAACATTTTTGGTTAAAACTTTAAGTAATTGTTACTCAAAAAGTACAACTTAATGAAGTGTTGTAAGATAATTACGCCTTTATACAAAAGTTCTGAGCACGTTTTTTGGCCAAAATTTCAATGCGTACTTTTCAAAGTGTTAACAGTTTTGTGCTACTGATTTGTCTGTTTATAATATACAACAAAATACACCTAAATCGCGCTCAGTTTATTGATTACTCAGAAACTGATCCGGACGAAGAAGAAGATGAAAGTGTCGAAGATGAAACGCCCGAGGAAAAGGCCATGCGGAAGAGCATTGAACAGGACTCCAATTTGTCTGTGGTATGTTAAGATCGATTTACAAGAACTCTATGCTCTTCAAATTGTTGTACATTTCAGCTATACATTTGAGTTTAACTTGATTTTATAATATGAATATTAGATTGTTTCAAAAAAACAAAAATCTCTTGGATTTTTGAAATACATTAAGTTTCCGTTAATTTGGTGCAGAATATTAGGCCTGACCCAAGGTGGACTTAAAAAAAAATAATTTTAGAATTTTGCTATTTCGTTTGGAAGCAATTTTGAATGGTTAAAGGGGCGTTAAAAGGAAATCAAAAATACGGTTTCTTGCACAAAATTTAGCCCTTAAAAACATGTTGAAGTTAGTTTTTGTCCAAAACTTACAGACGCGGAGCATTTTAACCGAAAAAGTGTGCATCAATTTTAATATTTTAGCATGGTTGGAAATTACGACCAATTGTAAACAATTATTAGCACAAAATGTCTGGTATTTTCTGTCCACAAAAATATTTACAAAACGTGACACGCCGGCAGAATACCAAAAGGGTGTGTAAATTTCTCTTTGTAACTTGGCCTGAGCTGTGTGGCGATATCGATTCAAACGTTTTGCATTTTAATCAAGCTATTTACAACTTATTTGAGAAGATTGTTCCTAAACGTAAAATAACATATGATCATCCAACGCAATCTTGGTTTACTAAAGAGCTTATGATGCTGAAAAATAGAAAAACGCGTTCTTTCAAATTATTTAAGAAATCGGGGTTAAACAAACACTACTTGTTGTATTCTGGTCTACGTAAGAGGTACATCGACTTAAATAAAAAGTGCTATAAAGCCTATATCTCTAAAACAAAGAGAGACATTATTCGCAATCCGAAGTCATTTTATGATTTCGTAAATTCTAAACGGAAAGTAGTGGGATTTCCCTCAGCCATGAAATATAAAGACATTTTATCTAGCGATAATCAAGATATTGCAAATTTCTTTGCGCAATTTTTCACTTCTAACTATTCTGCCGTCACCAATTCTGACTTTCTAAATTATCCCTATGAGCTACATGGGAACAATTTAATTAATTGTCCAACTATATGCGCCAATGATGTTCTTGTTTGTCTGAAAACCTTGAAAGAATCTTCTAAATGTGGTCCTGATAGGATTCCTACATGCTTCTTGAAGAAGTGCGCTAACAATATTTACAAACCCCTTACCAACTTGTTCAATCTGTCACTAAAGTGTGGTGTTTTTCCAACAGCATGGAAAGAGTCGTTTCTTCTCCCGCTTCACAAAAGCGGAAGCAAGGCTTCTATTGAGAACTATCGTGGCATAGCAAAGCTGTCTGCCATCCCAAAAGTGTTTGAAGCTATTGTTACCAATCAGCTTACGAATCCTATCTCTGCCTTGATTTCTGACTGTCAACACGGGTTCTGTAAGGGAAAGTCCACCGTTACAAACTTACTTGAATTTACAAATCATGTCTCAAATGGCTTTAGAAAAAATCTGCACACCGACGTTATTTATACTGATTTCAGCAAAGCTTTCGATAAAGTGTGTCACTCGTTACTTATTCATAAACTAGATCAGCTGGGTTTCCAGCCGGGTCTCAATCGCTGGATCTCTTCTTACCTTAGTGACAGAACACAAAAAGTAGTGTTTAAAAACTGTGAATCCGATGTTATTAGTGTCTCCTCTGGAGTTCCTCAAGGAAGCCATCTGGGCCCGATTCTGTTCTTGTTGTTTATAAATGACATTTCTACAGTAATAGAATTTTCGAAAATGTTAATGTATGCCGACGATGTAAAGCTTTTCATGTCATTCGCATCACCCGAAGATAGCAATAAGCTTCAATCAGACCTAAATACACTAGTTACTTGGTGCGATTTAAATTATATGCCGCTTAATCTAAAGAAATGTAAATACATGCGTTTTTCGAGAGGAATTTCACAGCCAGCTTCCTATACAATTAACAATTATAGTCTTGAGCAAATGTATGATTTTGTTGACCTTGGGGTTACTATGGATTACAAACTCAATTTCAACTGCCACATTAACGTAACAGTCAATAAAGCTAGAGGCGTTCTAGCATTTGTTAAACGATGGTCTAAAGAATTTAGCGACCCTTATGTAACTAAAACTCTCTTTACTACATTAGTCAGACCGATACTTGAATACGGTTCTATTATTTGGAACCCGCGTTACCAGGTCCACGTGGATCGCTTAGAATCAGTTCAAAAACAATTTTTACTATTTGCCTTAAGAGATCTTCACTGGGATCCCTTGTATAATTTGCCATCTTATACGAGTCGCTTAAAACTAATTAATCTTCACAGCCTTTCTAGTCGGAGGGAAATGCTTGGAATTGTCTTCATGATTAAATTACTAAATGGTTCAATCGTAAGCCCGTTTCTTTTGAGCGAAGTGAACTTCAATGTACCTTCTCGTCCATCAAGACATTTTAAACCACTTATCTTGAAACAGTGCCGAACTAATTTTGAATTAAATGAGCCTTTTCGTTGTTTGTGTCAAGATTATAATTCTCATTCTGGTACGTTTGATATCTCAGACTCACTATACAGCATAAAAAAGTCAATTCTTTCTATCCTGAATACATAGCAACAACTTTTTTTTTTCATATCCTTTGATTCTTATCTTTATTCTTAACAATAACTTTTCGCTGTCAACTAATTATTTATTAATTGTGGAATCTTTTGTACTTAGCTGATGAGGTTTTCTCTGTAGCTGAGCAGTTTTAGATCTCCACGATTAACAAACCAAAGCCTTTCAAAGACTCGGCACGAAAGAACAATCCGCGCGTCATGCGGATGCGCCCCTCGCGCCGGTCGGGCGGGATATGGTGGGTAATAATCCGTTGGGCAAAAAAAAAAAAAAAAAAAAAAAAAAAAAAAAAAAAAAAAAAACATCCCTGGTACATATTCAGAGTTTTTTTGTATCTTCTGTTTTTTGCTTTGTGCTTATAACATTGCTTTAGTTTATAATAGCTTTTAATCACAAAAAACTAATTTGGTAGTGCCACCATGCTCTGAATTCGCCTTGGACGCTTATAACAGATGCACTCCGAACATCAAAATTCATCGACACCACTACTTAAAACTATCATTCTTAGTTCTTAGTAGCTCTTCTGTTAGCTCCATCCGTTTGACATCGCTATCAAAATAATTCCTCAATCATTCAGATACAACATATAGTTTTCTCTTTGTGGTCGCTAGTCAAGTACCTTCCGTCATGTGTTTAAAACTTGGAGTGACTGTATATTAAAGTTTACCTTATTTGCAAGTGCTCAACATTTATTCCACATACAAATCAAATCGTGATTTCGAAATAGGAGTTTAAAGGGGAACAATTTTAAATATTCCTATAATCAGAAAAAAAACGTTAATCCAAAAGTAGTCCCACTATGGAGTTGAAAAAATGGTTTTTCGTTAAATAGTTTTTTCAGCCTGCAGGATATGTCCTTGTTACCACCACATCACAAACATTTTTACAGAATTACTGTGATATAGCATAATTTATGTTTAAATAATTTCTCCCTACATTTGAACATACCACTCCATACAACGAAACGAAACGACATCCTGCAAATCAATTCGAACACACACATACTTACATTACAAACTCGCTTTCTCTCAAATACCGGAATACTTCCAACTATTTTGCTGCAATCCTGTTAAATCTCTTACACAACTCATTGTTTGCTTGTCCATCAATCAGGATAAATTAATTGCCAAATATGGCTATCCGGCGGAAGTGCATCATGTCACCACTGAAGATGGCTACATATTAACAATGCATCGCATACGACGACAGGGCGCTCAGCCATTCTTCTTACAACATGGACTAGTCGACAGTTCAGCTGGCTATGTTATAATGGGACCGAACATCAGTTTGGGTAAGTAGCATCTACGATAATTTTATGTTGTTGTCGGTATGTTGAAATTTGTGTATTTATCATGAGAAAACATCAAAGCTCAAGCTTAATAACTACACAATGAGGATATTAATTTGTTGTTATTTCGGTTGATGCTCTTGTAGACATACTTAAATCGCTAGTGCTTTGAACGTGTTTAGGATCTAAACTTTAGGCTAATACTTAAGGTTGTTGGCCAGCAAGCAATTTGGTTTGATATCAGCTTGAGAGGCATTTCATAGCCAAGCATAATTATGATGCCCTCAACTTATAAGACATTTTTAAAATGTGTAAGATTCTCAAGTTCTTCTTGGTATCGTATAAATGTATAAAGGCTTCGTAAAGCTCATTAACCGCATAAAGATCTTAAACTTTTATGAAAAATTATATGTTTATGACGTTTATAAGATGTACGAGTATCTTTTGCTTTCCCCTTGAAATCATATGTTTAATTGTTTTGACGAAAATCTGGCAATCCGTACACTACGAAAAGTGAGCTTGGAGAAAAGTTATAATATTAAATAGTATGGAATGCGAGGATTTCTCAAACCTTTTAGAATATAATTTCTTATGTTTATTGGGTTGTGGAACCTATTCATATAACGTTTATAAAGCTCTTCCTTTCCAAAGTTGCTGTTGTTGTTAAACCAGCTGTTGTGCTATTTGTCTACCATCACCTCAACTGTTTTTGGTAACTCTACTTAGCCAATCTTGTTGTGTGGTTAGCCACTTACATGCCTGCTCTCTTCTAGCGATTCACCTCTCAGAAATACGAAAGTAGTCAAAAAAATACTGATTTACAACTAGAACTTGAGAGCTGCTATCAAACTAGGACGAAATAAAACAATTTTTACCAGCACAAATTAAAAGTTTGAGAGAGTACTGGAGTGCCCACTGTCGATATTTGAACTAGTTTAAAACTGCTACATTTTTGTTCTAAATCTCACATCACTAGAACACCTGAAAATACCCGTTACTCATATAAAAATGCTTTACTAGTTACCTCGTGGCTAGTCCCAGTTTTAAAATAAATAGAAGTAGTTGCTTTAATTGTGGGTGGTATATATGTATATACATATACATATGCATACACTACACCCACTGCTAAGTTATGGCAAATTCATATTCCATATTCCGAAGCTATAGTCACTGTTAACCAAACGACAGCACGACACTCATGCCAAAATCATTTTCTTGTACTTAGTGAGAGTGTGTGCTCATGTAACATTTATGTATGTATGTATGTATATTTGTATGCAGCTCAGTACGTAAAACAATGCAAAGTAATTGCCGACATTGTGCAATTAATTAAATGGAAATGATTGCTATAATCTTGTATACACTTGGGAAGATTTCATTTGATTTCGCACTTGTCGACAGATTTTATGTTTACATATCGTCGGTCCAGTGCCAAAGCCACGAATGTGCTTTTTTTTTGTTTTGAGAAAAACGCGTTTCAAACCTTGAAGACATTGTTAAAAATATAGATTTAATTTTGTATGTTTCAACCAGTATTGGAAGGTTTACTTTTGTAAACCACTAAGCAATGTTAATTGAAAAATGCAAATTTTTTTATTTTTTTGGCAAAAAAATGCACATTCGTTGTTTTGGCTTTGAAAAATTTGGCATATATAATATTTCGTTAAAACAAATAAACTCAAAATATTAGGAAAGCTATTTACATTTTTATTGAAACAACACAACGTTTTGAAAAACTGAACAGAATAAACATTTAAGTCCTCCACAGATACAAAACTCAAATAGAATAGCATGGTTTAGTCTTTTTCAGTTGCAGGCTGAACGAAACTAGAAAAAAAACACATTTCTCTAGAAAAAAAAATGTGTAAGGCATTTACGCTTAGTCTTCGTCTGACTCTTCACCAATGTCTGGTTCCGGTAAAGCGTCCCTCACCATGTGATTTGTTTTTAGGGAACGGTAAAAATCATGGTACGCTTTTGGTTTTGTAAGATCCTTACACATTTTATCAAGGTCTTTCCATTTTGCCTCACTGATGGGCAGGCCATTTTGATAGGCATTCTTTAAATCGGCTTGTTTTGGGCGACCTCGCGATTTTTTGCTGTCTACTTCAATAAACACAGTAAAAATACTAATTTGTACAGAACTTTCACGGAATTATTTTCTTTAATATACCGAAGACAGCAGAGTTTTCTCCAGGGAATATTGTTCATATTGAAAGAATTATTATTTGAAAATCCTTTAAAATCTAAGAAATCATCAAACGTCAAAGACTTTACAGCAAAAGGGCGTGGTCTAATACGTGCATCTCTTATAAGTTACGACCACCCCTCTGGGGTATAAACGGGTACATATTTCGATTTTTTCTCTATTTTCGAGTGGATGGAGTCGCACTCCATTTCGGTGTGCCCTGTCTCGAAAAACTGATGATCAATTGAATTCAATAATGGATGATCCTTAAGAAGTTGGAGACACAAAGTTGCAAATATTGAATTTTTCTGCTGTCCTCCACAGCCGTCAGACATCATACGGACCGCCTCGATCTCAGATGTTTAGCTGTTTTGATCATGGTAAAATAATTTGCAACGGCAAAAGCACATTCGTGCTTTCGGTATTGCGGCAATTTTACAACCGATACTTTCGTGGAATGCGTTCGGCCTGGGAGGGAGGGAGGGGATAAGCATGCATGTTCGCGCTTTTGGCGTTGAATACTCTAAACAAAATTGAACATACAGGTGCACATAACTGGAAATGGGCAAAATTGCACATTCGTGTCTTTGGCATTGTACCGACGATATAAACACGGCACATGCCATGTCATGGAATTGGCAGAGCATATGTTAATCCAGAACTAAATGGCTGATTAGGATTTAGATTAGGAATTAACGGTTGATGGGTTGAATTTTTCGATGTCAACGCGTCTGTATATCAACTTTTAAACCTTCCGTTTGTGGTTGTTTCCAAAGTGGAAGAGATCAGGGCGATCGCAGAAGGCGAAATTCAGCAGATATTGCTGGAGCGAGTACCTTGCACAGGCTCGACACTTACAAGTGAAAAAGGCCCATTAAGGTTGCAGACCTAATCAGGCACGACATAGGTATAAAGATAGTCTTTACATTTTTTGTATCATCCCTTTGAGTCTATTACGTGTATAATACATACAAAGCTGCTGAATGTTTTGCTTAATTCGTTGTCGTAAGTCAAGTGCCCGTCGGTTAAATGGATGAGAGACCGCTGTCAGTTTTGGTAAATTCTATCAGGTCCGTTTAGATCATTATTTGTAGCAAATTGTTACATATTATGATTTTGTGTGAATTGCGTTAGAAAATGGGGGGACTTAATTTTATTAGAAGTTGTAAATTTTTGTTGTCCGAAATCAGCTGGTTTTGACACATGGTTGTGTTTTCTTCAACAAACAAATTGAGCTTCATGTTTTAATTTGCGTTTGTTTTGAATTTATATGCATATTTCATTTAAAATATAGTACTATAAAGAGCAAAAGATATTTTTATTTTAGAATTGTTGTAAGCTTTTGTTAGACACATAAACCCTTGTAATCAGCTGACATGCAAGCATGCCATTTTCTGCAAAAATAGCGTTTTTTTAAAAAGTTGCAATCTTCTCTCATCAAAGAATACTTAAAAAAACCTGACAATATCGTTGCTGTATAATTGTTAGTGGAATTTCACCCGAACACATCTGTTAAATTATTTTAATTAATTCAGTTCAGGCGCGTATTCAGGGGGGGGTTTCGGGGGTTCAAACCCCCCCCGAAATTTCCGAAAATTAAAAAATATACGTCTGTACTAGAATAATTACTCTATTCACTTCTAAAACCCCTGTTAAGAAATAAGCATTAATAGCAAAATTAAAACACGAAAGAATAAAATTAAATAATATTTCACACTGAGAGAAGTTATTGGTAGTCGCTAATCAATTATCAGAGCAAGTCTGAGAGGTCACAACTAAATTCCTGCAACGGCTCACTCATTTGGAGCTTTAAGAAACTCGCGCAAAATTATCAGACTTGCTCTGCATAAGATCAACTTAGCATCTCATCTACATAGCATGTTAACAACAGCAAGAGTCATTCGAACTCAAGTCTGTTGAAATTCAAATTAACTGCTTGGTCAAAAATCGTAAAAATGAGTGTCTCTCGTTATTGTAGTCACGGTTGCTATAAGTTTAACCAAAAAAATGACCAAGAACTTAAAAAAACTTACCAAAATTTACTAAGCAGTACACAACGCAGTCGTATTGAATTATCAGAGAAAGTAACAATTAAATTGTACTTATACTTGTCAGGGGATAAAAGTTTAAAAGTAAAAGCCCGGTAGGTATGCTGTTGAAAAGAAAATGCTCAAGAAATATTTTCGATTATTTCTTGACCATGAAATTGACATGAATAGCCACGAAATTTTGACGTTCCGTTCTGCATGTTGAATAAATCCTATTTGCCGCTTTTTATATGAACTTCAATGTTATTTTATTATATTTTTTGTTTTTATTTTTCCGAAGCTTCAGTTTTGCCTTAAGAAACAAAGCGACAGCTAAATATTTACTTCTTGCCAAAGCCAGAGTTGCGCGGGTCTTTTTTTTTGTAAAAATTTTCCAGAAATTAGCAGTAGAAAAGTAGAAGATATTCTGACACAAGGAATTTTTCTTAAGCGTTTCGGCTCTACTCAATATCCACTCTACTTTTGAAGTAACTCCTGAAGAAATTCTAAACAAAATTTCAAAACAAACAATAAAAATAAATATTGTTTTGTACACGGCTAAAAGTTTTAGCCTAGATTTAAAACTTTTTGGGGGCTATATATACACCTCGACCAGTATGTCTGGGTTCAAAGTGTTGTTTGGAATTTCCAGTAAGATTAACTTCCTTTGACTAATTTAATTATTTTTGTATGAAAGAATGTGTAAAAACACAATAAAAATACTGCAACTCAAAGTTAAGAACTTTGTGGAAAATTCCTGAAAATTAAAGAAAACTCGAAAAATTTTCATAAAAATTTCTAAATTTTTAGTAAAAATGTTTAGGTTTTTTTTGAGTATGCAGTTTTGTGGCCCATTCAATTAAAGTGAACAAAGATACCCATCTTAAGCAGCTAGAAGAATAACTCGATTTTTGGTAATTGTTTTTCTAGCCATGTGCATTATCTTCCATACAAATTTATAAGCGTAATATTTTTATATTGAAGAAAATGCTCTTGGTCGGCTCTTGACAATTGAACTTGCTACAAAACTGCATACTCGAAAATAATCAAATTTTACCTGAAAGTTAGAAATTTTGATGAAATTTTTTCGGGTTTTCTTGAATTTTCATGAGTTTTCCACAAAGTTCTTAACTTTGAGTTGAAGTATTTTTATTGTGTATTTACACATACTATCATTCATAATGAAATTAGTCTAAAGAAGTTAATTTTACTGGACATTCCAAAAAAACCCTTTGAACGCAGACATACTGGGGTAGGTGTATGACCAAACCAAATTTGGTTTAGAATTAAATTTACGCCGGTTGTCATAGAAATGCCCGTAATAAAAATTATTTAAATTTTAAACCGAAAATGGTAACAATTGTTATTTTCTTAAAAAATGTTTGGACTGGAACCGACGTGCCCCAAATCCGTGCACAATGCTCTACCTACTGAGGTACGGCGCACTCATGAATTTTGTGCGAAGAGTACACATATTCACTGTGTATACGACTTTTGTTGTAGGTAATCGTTTACGTGGGGTACCGAGCGCTAATACGCGTCCAAAAATGTAGGGAGAGGTATCAAAAGACGAGTTTCCGTCCCAGGAGCATAAATATATCTCCGCTCAACCAATATTTTCATTATTTTGGAAAATATTTGCGAAAAACCGAAAAATTATCCAGGTTTAGGGGCCCGATCCATGTTTTTTATGTGCAGAACACCTTTCCGCGTAGGCAGCCTTCGGCCGCGCTTCAAAAAATAACCCTGGGCTACGCCATTCCAACTCCGGGTGGTTGCCATAGCCGTGGCTACGCCACAGTGATGTCCTTCCGCGTGCCACTCTTTTCTCACAGGGTAATGTGATTACAACAACCACATGAAAATGACTTTAACTGCAAATATCTCGCAAACTACTAAAAATATTGGTTCAGCGGAGTTATATTCATGCTCCTGGTACCAAAGCGCGTCTCTTGATACATATCTCAACATTTTTGGTTGTGTATTAGCGCTCGGTACCCCACTTAAACGATTACCTTGTTGTATTTTTGTTTACCCCAGTTAAGTTTTAAATAAAAACCGCAAAAAATTTAGAATTTGTGTCGGTAATTGAAAGGTTTGGAATTTATTACCAAGAAAAAAATTTCAAATAAATAAAAGTATAAATATGTAATATGTAAAAATATAAATATGTATGTGTGTATTTACAGGTAATTCTTATTACTGAAACTTTGGCCAAAACCCCCCCCGAAATTTTTTTCTGGCTACGCGCCTGATTCAGTTATTTAGTTGAAGCACGAGTTCTGAAAAGTAAAGTTACTGAGCTAGAACAAATGCACGCGACTCCTTCATTTTGATAACAATTACTCTGGAATGGCACACCTGACTAAAATTTTTTTGGTTTTCCTGAGTGTTTCGTATGTATCTAAATTGGATTTTACGAAAAACACTCATACTTAGTAACACCCAACTTCAAGTAGTATCAATTTAGCTATAGGAAAACTTCTTATATTTTATTAGAATGAATAACTTATGTACATATGTATACGCATACCTTTAGCTACTCACATAAATCACCTTTGCTTAATATTGCAGCATATCTTCTCGCTGATTATAAATACGATGTTTGGCTGGGCAATGCACGTGGCAATCGCTATTCACGAAATCATACGAAATACGATCCAGATGGAGAAAAGTTCTGGGACTTTAGTTGGCATGAGATTGGTATGTACGATTTGCCAGCGATGATTGATTATGTATTGAAGACCACTGGCTTTAAAAAAATTCAATATGCTGGACACTCACAAGTAAGCAAAAAAATTGCATATACAAAAAATCTGTAAAGCAAAAAGATATAGGTGACTACTACTATATAGCATTTGAAAATATGTATTTTTTTTTAAATTGCAGGGCTGCACAGCGTTTTTTGTAATGTGTTCACAACGTCCCGAATACAATAAAAAAGTGATTATGATGCAAGCAATGGCTCCGGCCGTTTACGCCTCCGAGACTGACGATCATCCGTATATACGAGCAATTAATTTGTATTTTCGAGTAAGTGAAAGTTTTGCGAAACCGGTTTGTATTCCCGAGTTAACTTTATTTGTTTTAATTTCTAGAGTCTAGTTGGCAGCTCTGTTACAGAAATGTTTAATGGAGAATTTAGATTTCTTTGTCGGATGACCGAAGAAACAGAGCGTTTGTGTATAGAAGCAGTATTTGGCATAGTCGGAAGAAATTGGAATGAGTTTAATAGAGTGAGTATGACAAAGATGATATATTAAGTCAGTTCCTTTTCTTTTCTTTCCTTGCCTTTCTTTTGATTTCCTTTCCTTTTCTTTCTTCCTTTCCTTTCATTTCCTTTCCTTTCCTTTCCTTTCCTTTTCCTTTCATTTCCTTCCCTTGAATTTGATTACCCTTCATTTCATTTTCTAGCCCGTCATTTACCTAGCAAAAACTTTTACCTGAATAATGAATTGTTGTATTATTTTCTTCCTCCAGAAAATGTTCCCTGTCATTTTGGGCCATTATCCTGCAGGTGTGGCTGCCAAACAAGTGAAACATTTCATACAAATTATCAAATCAGGACGCTTTGCACCTTACAGCTATAGTAGCAACAAAAACTTTGCTTTATACAAGGAACATGTACCACCTCGTTATAATCTCTCGCTGGTCACAGTACCCACCTATGTTTATTACTCCTCGAACGATTTACTCTGTCATCCCAGTGATGTGGAAGCAATGTGCAAAGATCTCGGTAATCCAATTGGTAAATATTTGATACCAATGGAAGAATTCAATCACATGGATTTCTTGTGGGCAATGAATGTACGGAAGTTGGTCTATACTCGTATGTTGCGGGTGTTGGGTAAAATAAGGGACCACAAAAAGCCAAATAGTACTACAGTGAATGCGAATAGCGTACAACAGGGCCGAAAGCGGAAGAGGAAGTGGAATGAAGATGGAGCATAGTGACAAATTAATTTTTCTTTGTAGGTAGTGTGATTTTATTTTTATTTATTTATTTTGTTAATTAAGCTAGTAAATTATGGACTAATATTATTTATTTATTTTTGCTTTTGTTACTTTAAATTGAATTAAAATTG
This sequence comes from Sphenella marginata, assembly GCA_951509765.1. Lineage (NCBI taxonomy): Eukaryota > Metazoa > Arthropoda > Insecta > Diptera > Tephritidae > Sphenella > Sphenella marginata. Next base: position 26,391,690 of record OX608080.1, on the reverse strand, counting down.
TTTAGAATTAACGTAAGTAAAAAAATATTTACTTTGAATCTTTTACATTTCATATACATATCCATATCTGTATGTACATACTAGAAGGACCCGGCAGACGTTGTTCTGCCCAAATTTAGGGAAAAAAATCGCAGGATAAATAAAAAAGTTTGGAATATTTCGGTCCCTGGTCCACTTCCCGGAATAAAACTTTACATAAACACTTTCCGGGTTCCTACTCAGCTATCCTGTAAATATGAACAAAATCGGCGTGGTAGTTCCGGAGTCTATAACATACGTACATACCCACATACATACATACGTACATATGTACATCCTATTTTATATATACATATATACATAGATATATCGAATTGAACCAAAGTCCAAATGAAAGCTCTGGTCTTCCCCTTTCGATTGATACCAATTTTGTGCGAATACTCCAAATTTTACGTAAAACAACATTTTGACCGATAACTCTATTATCGATAAATTTATCGAAATTTCATGATGCCTGTTACCTATTCTACACTCCTAAGAACCTGTCTGCAAAATTTCGTAATGATCGGGCCAATTGTTCAGACGATAAAGAACCACAAACATCCGCAGTCACTCACAAACTTACGTTTTTATATATTAGTAAGATTTATGTTAAAATCTTTACTTAACTTAAAAATAGCTTTAAAAAATACCTTTAGGCAACGAAAAAAGAAAATTGTGTTGCAAGGCACCCTGTGTCAACTATTTTATCCACAAACCATAGCATATCTATGGCGATAAGCGAAAACTAAAGTTTGGAGTAAGCGCTGACATCCCATAACCATAGACACAAACCGTAATTTTAAAATGTTACAATTTATTTTTCGTCATTTTAAAATTAAATGTGTTTTAGTAGACTCTGACAGGCATGAAATGAATCGTGTTTAGGTAGCTAAAACTCTATTTTAATTTGACTTTGATTATAATCATCGGCCTATAGTTTGGTAAAGAATATATGAAGTTAATAACTAGCAAATTCAAATATAATTGAATAGTTGAAAACTTGACGTGAAACCTCCCATAAAATAAGATTTTGCACACCGTCTATCATTGGAAATACTTATGGAGGAATACTGAATATTGATAAAGAGCTATATGAGTCTAATCTCTAAACCTCCCAAATATATGATATATTTGTATACATATCTACAAAAATTAGAGAGCGGCTTAAGTGATAATGTACATACATAAATAGAGGACTACATTCTAAGAATGTTTAACTAGCTTTTGCCACTCAGGGTGTTTTTATGAGGTTGCCACCTATCTGACTTAGTCCCATTAAAATCCTTTTTTTTTACATTTCCCTGACCTACGAACTGTCACCTGTCTGAAACTTTTTATGGTAATATGGGTGTCAAACTAAAGGTATGAGTATGTATGTAAGTTGTGTTTTAACGAAAATACTTCCAGGTATTTATTATGTTTATTTTTTTGCACATTCCCTATTATATTAAAAACGTCTGGACACATTTCTATGAAACTTTGAGCATATGTATATAACATGTCTGCTACAGGGCTTCCCGATTAGGTTTTGCACAGATTTACCACTTATCTGAATTAATAAAATAAGATACGACGTCGTTTTTCATATGTTTTTCAATATCTCCCATTGTTTCGAAAACAAATTGAACGAAGTAATTAATGAACACTTTAATAAAAAATATTGGATTTGGAAAATGTTAATTCCCACCAGCCCAAATTTTCTGCGACTATCTTAACAACAAAGCCTCATACTGATTCTTTTGTTGCGTAATAATATTCAAGGCGCTTTTTGTTCCTCACATACTTTCCCTCACTTGTAGTTACTTATTTTACGTGCAACATTTGCCCTACCGTTTATTATTCGTGTTTTACTTATCCCATTGTCATTCGGCACTCAATACTCACTCAAGCGCGCAACCACTAAGGAAAGTACATATGTAAGCCGCAGTGCTAACTTTTGGGGGCTTGTGGAAAATCAAGGCCTCGGGGCTTGTACTCGTACCTTCCGCTGTAGGTTCTATTCAATTCTCAATTGCATTTACTTTACATCAAATTATCTCTTATTGAACACAGTAAAAAAACAGGAAGAAAGAAAAAAATTAAAAAAAAACATGTCACCAACAACAAACAATAGCATTGCACGGAGTCAGCAGTGTCTAAGATTGCACGAATCGAATGCAATACGAGAAAATGCATTTTATACCTACAACAATGCTTGCAATTCTTATAAATGTATGGGTGCACATACTCGTATTCTAAATGTTAGAGCAGCTGCTACAAATGCCATCACTGCTATTCCTACTGCTGGTATTCCTTGTTGGTCCAACGCAATGTTGCGCTCAAATGTCATTTGCAAGTTCCATGTCAAACAATTTCATTTCAAATGTGGCTACAAAGCAAATATGTAACAACAACAAAAATTCTTCATGTTGTCTCCATGTGCATTACCGTTAACTTTGAGGTGTTGATTGTTGTTTGTTTTGCATCAAACTGTGTATGTATGTATTATTACTTATATTTTTTACTTATATTGACTTCTCTATTATTTTCGTTCGTTTCTTACGTGTTGTCAAAAAGTATTGAGAGAGCATTTTTTGAAATGAACGTTGGCGGGCCTAAACAACCTGGACAAGTTAATGAATCATCATATTTAATTTATTTTTCCAAAATTTGCGATATGGAAAATGGTTACGTTTCTTGGAGCTGAAATGACCTGTTGTAAATTTTTCTTCACCATATATCTCTCGCGTAACTTTCCTCCCCAACACCCCATCTTCTTTCGGCACCGCCAATGATTTCGCCCCATTAGGCACAACAACGGGTTGGGTATCTATATTCATTACCCAAAAATTTTACTGGGTCTAAAAATACACTATCGAGGCAATCGGGCTAGTACCAAAAACAACTGCTATTGATGTTGTTGTTGTAAACGCAAATACCCTTAAAATAAGGAAAGTTAGTCCGTACTCTCTGATACTACCACGAATACCGTGGTAATGATTTCATGTACTCCTTGAACCTTCAAGTCGCAGATTTATGTCACCTCTTCAAGAGAAATACTTTGCTGTAAGCTACAGCTGTATGCGATTAAGGTCGCACTTCTCGTTTCCATATTGCGGAAATGGGCGATGATGAAATCACCCGGTCCAAAGCCACAATGATGAGGTCCAAACAATTTGCAGACTTTTTTGAGTAAAATCTTCGATGGGGTGTGAAGGAAGACGATTCGCGCGATCGCGTTTCTTATAGATTAGGCATGGCACGCTTAAGTTTCAATATGGAGCACGCACTCTATCAACCACTTTTAACCAAGTCTTCGTTTTCGTCTTTTAATAACTCGCAGCGTAACCCTTAACTTCTCGGTACTTTAAGTTTTTGGAGCAGATATTGGCGTCCTGATTTCGTCATAGTCGGGTGGTGGTGCCTGCTTTCTATCAATAGGGTTTTCTCGCTATTTCCTTCATAAATCAAGGAATTTGGCCTGATCCTGGATTATCTAACTCGGCCTGATCCTGGCTTAACTAACCGCATTTATTTGATCAAGAGCATTATTCTTGCTATTCGGCGTCTCAAGGAATGCACAATTTCGTAACCGCATCCTTTCAGAACAAAACCCTTTATGCAGATATCCACGTCATACCAGTCAATCTTTAATCTTTAAATACCAACACGCATAAAATCAAAAACAATTTTGTTGTTTAGCTTTGAAAACTCTTTGGAGCACTAAGAAATCAAGTCACTTAAAATTCAATCCCAAAAAAATAGGAGAAGAACTTAATTCCACCTTTCAACTTGCAACACGTTCGGCAAACCGCAGTGCTGCAAATAAAGTATCAATTATTTATGAGCAACAAAAAAGGTAAAACGACAGCTTCAGCCGCAACACCAAGTGCATGCAGCACATCGACAGATAGGATATCAACTCCACGTATGCACATTTGTTGCTGATTTTCCAAAACACAAACAGATGGGAAAAAGAAAACACAGCAATTACACGATAAACAAGCTACATGAAGCGGAAGTGCGCAAGCTGAATTTTATTTATAGAAGTTGGAGAGAATGTTGCAAGGAAGAAATAAGACCTAATTTAGTGAAATAGCTGAACAAGTTGCATAGTTGGATATGTAAGTGTACTTGTATGTATGTTTGTATGTGTTTATGGATGCGAAGCTCGCAAGTGTAATGCGCTCACACAACAAGTAGCAGCTGAGTTAATTTTTGAACCACCCAACAGCGAGTATAGCGAGTTCTCAAGTTGAGCTTCGGCATTCCCTGCTGTTAAGCGACATAAGCTACGGTTATTTCATTAGCATTGCAGCTATTGTAATTCGCAATCAGCTTATGAAGTATTCCGTAGATGAAGTTTCTCTAAAGCTTAGACACCTACAATTTGCGATTGAGCGTTATCTCAACCTAATTACTCAACTTGTGTGGTATGTGAGATGCGGGCTTATAGTGTTCTCACGTTAAAATGCACTTTTTTTAATATGGGAGTTTCGCTTAGGATTAGGATTAGGATTAGGATTTATCAAAAGAACATAAATACTTCAATCCATTATCCATAGTGTATCAGATTACTCCAACACTTTTCTTCTTTTTTTTGAATACTCCATGGGCACCTACTTAAGAGTACTCTCAATAATCCCAAAGAACTATGCAACACCAAAGCCAGAGAGTACGTAGGTGGTCCCCAAAAGTACACACACTCTTCTCTCATTTTGGTATAGAGTACTTTAAAGAGTCATCTTTAAAGCACTCTCACGTAGATGCTCCATAGAACACCCAGAAGCAGAGTAAAGCGTACGTCGAGATGGATTAAGTGATCCAATTAGGGACCACCTTTTTCTTATGAATGACGATACGTATTGGAGTAGTCTGTTACTCCAACGTTTTTTTACAGGGATATGGTATATTCTGCACATTTAAGCGGTTTTGTTGTAACTATTTCATTTGTATGTATGTATGTGTATATTGCATTTCACTCGCTCACCATTTGTAGCCCATTTTTATTTCATCCTTTTCACTTTATCTTCTTTTTAAAGTTTAAACTTTTGCATTTACTCTGCATACTTTACATCTCTTTTAGGTTTTTCCCACATATCTCCGATGTAACTCTTGGCTGTGGTTGTGTCTTCAACTTCTCGCCAAACATACTTTGCCTCTTTCACGTCTTACATTGTTGTATTTGCTTATTTTTGTATGCAAATTTCAATATTCTGATGTAAGATTGGCGGCAAGGATTACAGAGAGATAGCAGCCTTTAAAGCTTTTCATATTTTCACATCACTTATGTAGTTCTGCACGAGCTACTATTCCTAAGGAAGCGAGTGGGTTATTCCTTAGTGAATCGCGTGCCAAGAAAAGTAAATTTTTGGACTGACCACCACTTCGATGCCAGCAAGTATTTAAGATGCTATTGTTGTCTGGAGGACTGTTCAATAATGATAACCCATGAATATTCACAACTAGATAAAACCATCTTCAATGAGTTACAAATGCATCCACTCACATTCATTAGCTTTTATTCCTGACACGGAATGACCCATCTACAAACATTCTAGTTTCTGGAAGGATCAAGTTTCTTGTTAGTAATTTTTACTGTTTGCTTGTTAATTTTCCGGTGCCCAACAAAAAAAAGTGAATAAACTATCCGGCAGAAGCGCGTTCCAACTGACTACGTCTATGAATGATGCGTTGAAACAACATGAAGATGAGAAGATGAGAAAAATTTAAGTGAAGTATAAATATTACAAACCACAGCATATTGTCAACTTGTCAAGTTATTGTTGTTATTTGGTTGGAATAAGGCTTAACATTAACACTCTGTGTCATGCATCATTTCAAGTAAGAAAAAGTAGACTTCTGCTAAATAGTTTACAGCACGTAATTTTGGCAAGTGAATGCTGTTTGAATATTTAGTTTAAGTTAAAATTTGTGGATCTTACTTCAGCGTACAATGTGGCTTGGTTTGTGCTACGTTTAAACTCACACAAGTCGGTTGATTATTTCTGAGTTTGGACGCACAATTTAAAAAATTTTCCAACTTCGGTTTTCATTTCCTAGTATATATATTATTTACAAGTCATGGGCACCGCTGGTTATTTGATCTATTTCATCCTTTCACTCCTTCCATCCCTTTTAAAATATTACATTCTTGCTGTAGCAGATGAACTTTTATTGCAAATTGGCATGACCTCGATGGTTTCAAAACTTGAAAGCTATGAATGATCAAAGCTGCGAAAGTAAAAATATTTAAGAATAAAATTAAATTAATATTTGAATTGAGCTGTAAAATAGCTATTACTTGATTTCTGCTAGAAAACGTGAACACGCTTCATACTTATAATAGGCTGAGTCCAGTTTTAATCTTTTTTCCAAAAATCGATTCAATCGAAATCTCAATCATTCTTGCAAACAAGTGCTACTTTGGACTGAAGCAAAGCAAGCAGGCAATTGAAAAGTTAAGTCCTCTATTGAAGAATGAAAATAACACTCTATAAGTCACTTATCGTCCCCGTAATGCTTTATAGTGCAGGCGTGTTGGGCACTAATAAAATCTGATGGGCGGCTCTGGGAATATTCGGGAGTAATATTTTCTAAAGATTTACGGACTTTTACGTGCGCGGGAAGAACCCAGCGACTTTGATAGCTAGGTCATGTTGAATGATGTTAGCAGAAAATTGGCGCAAAAGAAGAAATTATGTTGGAAACCAAAAATCGTTTAAACGGTTGAGTGATATCTTAAGAAGCGGATTGAATTGAGAGCTAGTTATCACAGCTATCGAGTTATAATCACAGCCAAATAAGCATCCTCTCCAAAGCAAATGCCTCAGAGCCAACAGTGATCTTCCGCCGTGAATAAATCAGGGACCTAACTCTTAACCATTAATACTGATGTATTCAAATATTGGTTATAATTAACCATTACCGTAAGACATATTTTATATTGGTCAACATAACCATTATAAATGTCAGAAACATTTTTTGGTTAACAATAACCATTATTGTAAGTAGTATAATTTTTTTGGTTATCGGTAGCAAAAAAATTCAAATATAAAACAGCTTGAGTTGCTGGAGTGGCATGACCAATGTCTGCAAGTTCCTCGGGGAAAAATTTAACACTATTCAGCAAAAATAGTTTGCGGTCGAGTGGGTCACCAATAACCGAAAAATTTATTACTTGCGATAAGGGTTATTGGTAACCAAAAAAATTTTTGGTTGACTTAATGGTTATTCCTAACCAAAAAAATAAATCTCTCATTTATATTAGTTACGATGACTAAAATAACACACCTCTTATGATAATGGTTAAAAATTCCCTAAACCATATAAAGGGAATTTTCGCGTAAAATTTTCTTCTGAAAGAAAAAAATAACAATTATTTTCGGTCCCTGGAATAAATAAATAATCTAACAGCTACTCTGTACACCTTGTTCTATTATAGACTTTGGACTGGGGCAACAAAAAATCTTCTCACTTTGAAAATTATAATATTAACTATAACAAGAACAGCCAAACCATTGCAGTATCAAAATTTACCTGCTTAGAGTGTTGTAGTTACATTACCCTCCAGAAGGTTCTAAATGAAATTTTTTCAGGTAGGCTGTTCTAAATTTACTTACAATTTTCTAAAGCAAAAGCTGCAAATCAGAAAACCCTAACAATATTTACAGCCTGATTACTCGATAATGGGCTGTCGTTTAAAATATTTTGAGAAATAAATTTGCTAACGAATTTTTAACTCAATGGTTTGGCAGCTTTGAAGCAAGTATGAGATCAATCCTATAAAATATTAACTTGCACTGATATATGTACTTCTTAAAATTAATATTAACGTCTAAAACTTTAACAATATTCTTTTTATTTCTTGCCTTTAAAAAAAATCTTTTAAAAATTGTTCTTTCTTCTAATTTCAATGACGAATGTTAACGAGTATCTAGAACCTTTCCATGATTGCATACATATGTACATTCATACATATGTATTCAAACTTGCTTGGTAGTAGGCAATCCCTTCTGAAAGCCTCAAAACAGATGTAAGTAACAAAAAAGCTATCAGAATCACTCTTCTTGCAAACATACAATTTGTATCCATTTTTGAATTTAATTCAATTTTTCTACTTAGCACAACAATCATGCATTATAATTTCATAGTGCTGATCAGACGGCATAATGTTACGAAATAAAGAAAATATTTAATAATGGTAATAATCCTGCAGTCGAACCAACTAGTTTCAAACTAATTTAATGTACAATAAATGTTTTCCATATATGCAACTGGTATGTTACCTGACTAGTTAGGCAATTGACTGCAGGGAATTAATCAATTAAAAGTTTAAACATAATCTAATCAAATACTTCTATTAATCGATTATTAGTTTGCAATTGATTGCTTGCCTTTGCATTTTGATACATTAATAGAGGGATAAACTACTTTTGGCAACCCTAGTAACAGCTGTTGAATGCAACTAATATCACTCATACGACCCACCCCGCCTTTAAATGTCTGAAAACATATACAAATGTAAGTATTTCAAATTAAATCAAATAAGGAAGCAGAAATAAGTGAACTTAAATTTAAACTCCATCAAACTAAAGTGAATAAAATTATTGAGTTGTCTTGAAAATAATTTGAAATAAAAAAAAATTAGGGAAACAGTTTAAATATATTAAATAAAATTTCATTAACTAAACTAAATTAATTAGTTTCTAGAGCAAACAATGTTTGTAAGAACACACTTTATATCTATGTTTGTATGTGTACATATGTATATGTATCTGTTAATTTAAATATCTATCCTCACATACTCTTGTGGTAAACGTAATGCATAATGATTCAATTTTAATTACTGCCTACTACCGCAATGCCATAGTAACATTTCTCTTTGCTTTGATTCAACATACTTCCGCAATGCTCCATATGCACTCAAATGCCCTTGCACTTGTGTGTGTGTGTGTATGGACGTTAATGATGTGCATGTGCATACTTTTATGCTTTTCATTACATTCATTGGCAAGGATAAAATGCTCCCGTTTTTCATTTATTCACTATAATGCCATTGAAACGAAATGAAGTTGGTTTATTGTGGCAAATCTACATCTCATTGCCAAACATTCATTTCCAGCTTTTATTCTCGTATAAATTCGTATTTACGGAGTTATCTATGAGTATTTACCACACAATTCTATCTTCGGCCTCAGTCTCTGTTTCAATTTGAGATATTGCGAATGTAGAATTATGCGAATGCGAATGCGTACAATGTGTTAGAAAAACCAGCATGTTGTTGTTTTTTTTTTAACAACAAAATCACTCCCCGAAGGTTTTGGGGAGTGTTGTCGAAATAACAGTCCTTGGCCGGATATGAATCCGGTACGCTCCAGTACTCCCTTGTCGTGGTAGCGATTTGGTATGACCAGTTCAACCTTCCAGGTCATGTCATCCCTCCTTCCGAAAGGAATGAGGAAGATGGGTAATGAGAGGTGGGAGGCATCATATCCCTAGATCAACCATCGAATGATGTGCAATTACCTTTTTGCATATTGGTCGCCTCTTAGGACCGGTAGCCTACCTCGGGCATATTCTAAGCCCCAACCCGCAGGGGTTAAAAAAACCAGCATGCGGGTTGTCGGATGCTAAAGCTCGTACTAGTACCGAATTTTAAATACATTTCGTGGTTCGGAACCCAAAGTTTAAAGAAAAATGGCAAACGCATTATCTCCCAGGATTAAGGTTTTCGGGATCCAAAACTGTTAAATTGATTAGTACGAGTAATTAGTAACTAATTTATTGGGGATTTTTCAGTTGATTACTGATTGTAACGATTACCAGTTTGGGGGATATATTTTTTTGTTGATTGATCTTCATTAATTTAATTTTTTAGTGATTATTTTCCAATTAATTTAAAAATAATCAAAAAAATGATCATTCAAAATTATTTATTAAAAATAATAAAAAAAAATTTCAATAATCATTAATTATGTTAATAGTTTTCAAGAAAATGCAATTATGAATTGTGTACGATAAAAAAAATAATAATCAAAAAAATTTAAAAAAAGTTAAAAAATAATCAAAAAATAAATATGAAAAAAAAAATTCAAAAAAACTTAAATTGGTTTTATTATTATTTTTATACCCAGCGTACTAGTACTAGTACAAGGGTATATTAATTTTGTCCACATAACGGTACTATGTAACGGCACAAAATAATCGAGTTAGATATAGAGTTCCATATATGAAAGTTCTTAGGTTGAAAAGAGGAATTGATTAAGGCATGTCCGTCCGTCTGTCCGTCTGTCCGTCCGTGTACACGATAACTTGAGTAAAAATTGAGATATTTGCATGAAATTTTGCATACAGGTTACTTTCTGGCCAAGGTAGGTTGCTATTGAAAATGGGCGAAATCGGATGATAACCACGCCCCCTTTTTCGATATCGAAAATTTCGAAAAACGTATAAAACGGGTTAATTCAATATCAGAAGCAGCTACAATGATAAAATTTGCAATATGTATTGATTTATATGTTCTAAGGCGGATTTTACCAAATTTTTTGAAAAGGGGCGTGGCACCGCCCCCATATATTTGAAGAAATTTTAAAATTTTGACTCCTAATAACTTGAGAACAGTTTATGCTAGTATAACGAAATTTTGTAGAGGGCATACTATTGTTGTGTTAAATTCAGATATAGAAAATAAACGAAATCGCTTGGCGACCACGCCTACTTTTTTATAAAAGTTATATTGAAAGGAGGTGGAAATATTGAAAAGTCCATATCTAATTAACTGATACCGCTATAATAATATAATTTGGTACATACATCAATTTTCATATTCTTTACATTATTTTTGCAAAATTTTGGAAAGTGGGCGTGGCACCGCCCACTTATGAGTCAAGCAATTTTCAAATTCGACTCCTAATAACTTCAGAACAGTGTGAGATAGGTTTACGAAACTAGGTTCCAGGCATGTTATGTTTATGTAGAGTACTACCACAGAAATTAAGAAAAATCGGTGAACGACCACGCCCCTTTTTGGACTAAAGTTCTCTAAACGAGAGTTAGGAAACCGGAATATGCAATATCTGTTTAACTGATACAGATATAATGCTAAAATTTAGTACACTCATTCACGTGATGATGTTATTAGTGATGTTTAAAGGTTTTTTGGTAATATTTTGGAAAATGGGCGTGGCACCGCCCACAAGTGAATAAACAAAATATCAACATTTCACTATTAACAAGCCACTGTGAAAGTATCATAAAGATCTGCAATTAAAACTGATCTTCAATAGGGACAAACAACATAATAAAATCCGTGGGCGTGCCACCACCCACTTTTTTAAAATTATGTAAATATTGATTAATGGACACATATATCCGTACATCGAAAAATTTCACAAAATACGTTAAAAGTTATGGGCATGGCACGCCTTCTTTTCCAAAGTTATATATAGGACATGGTATAACCCTTGAAAAGATCGATTCAGTACTTTTGGCTCATGTAAGCGGTTAAAGCTTTATAAGCAAGGAGCGTGGCCGCGCCCACCAAATTCGCTATTGTTTAGGCTCGGCATAGATTGGTTTTTAAAATGGGCGAAATCGGATGAAAACCACGCCCCCTTTTTCTAAAAACTAACGCTGGGTATTTAATGTTCGGTTCACCCGAACTTAGACTTCCTTACTTGTTAATAAATAATTTTTAATAATTTTAATATATCATAATTTTTTTGATTAAATGGAAAATAATCATTAAAAAATTAAAGTAATGATAGTCAATCATTAAACCGATAATCGTTACAATTAGTAATCATTACTTAATTGTTTTAAAGAAAATTTAATTATAAGTTGAGTACGATCAAAAAAATTAAAAAATAATCAATAAAAAAAGATATGAAAAATCTTCAAAAAAATCCGAAACTTCTAACTTTTTTTTGATAAAATAATCATTAGCAAATTAAAGAAATGATAGTCAATTATTAAATGGATTCACAGGAAAAAAACTGTCAAATAGGTAATCGTTACAATTAGCAATAATTATTGATCAAGTTTGTCATGATCCTAGTCGAACCGATTACTATTTGCCAGTGACTGCCTTTTTCCGAGATACTTCTGACCCCTGGAGGATTACAGGCGATCTGTGTGACTCATTTGCATCGCTAATATAATTTATCAAGGTTCTATCGAAATTAAGGTAAGACGTCACGGACCTTTATATTGTCCAAGTGAACTTCTCCTACATGAGCACAACTCAATCTAACAGTCCTTATAGGATATGCTCATTTCAACGGATTACGAATATTTTCAACATCTCTAATTTCAACTTTGCTTTCAAATCCAATGTCATTGTTTATTTCAATGGCAGCTTCACTTACTCACATAATCCCTCCCGTTATACCGCTTTTACCCTATTTGCGCATCTTTGTGGTTGCCTCATTGACCGATAACTTCATTGAGCTTTTACATGTGGAGTTCATGGCACATTCACTCGTTTGGATGATAAACACACACACACATATATATTCGCTTTAAACGCATTTTTAAATGCGGTAACTCCTATTGACTGACGGTCTGAATTACATTGCATTAAATTACTTTTGCTTTACTGTCATGTAGAAGTAGTTAGAGTCCTTATTTGGTTCTATGGTGGGAATCATTTCTTACAGTAGCTGTTGAGTTGAATATCGGACGATTATAGAAATATTTAAGATTGCTAATTATAAAAGTTTTTAAAAAGACATTGCAAAATAGTTTGGTATTCGTAGTACCTACGAGCAATCAATGCCAAAAGTAAAAGGCAATAGATTTTGACCTGCTAAAACACCAAAAAAAGTTAAGCTTGAAGACACGCACTGGACGTGGCTTCAGGTCTGTCAGAACACCGCACTTAGAACCGCCACTGGATGTCTTCTTACGTCTCCTGAGCATCATCTTCATAATGAACCTAAAATGCTCGGCGTAATTGCTCTGGTCAATTCCTGTTCAACTTCACTAAACCGCAACATCAGAACAGGCGCCTTGTCAACGAAAATCCTCCCCCAGGAGAATAAGGAGCCATCTACGCAAACATTTTGACGTTATCCGACACCTGATTTCCACGCCGTTTGATCCCAAGGTCCATCGACCCTCATCCACACAGGATCGGTAAACTCCTATGCCAGCTCTCTCCTAGCGAACGCCGTTCTTCAGGCAACAAGTCCTCCCATTTCCGAAGAGGAGCGTGAGCTGCCTAGGGAGACAAGGGTGATGCTGGCCCAACTTCGATCCGGCTATTGTAATTAGTTAAACTCTTACCTATCCAGATTGAACTTTGACTTGCCGAATGTGTGTCCGGCATGCGGCCTGTCCCCACACGATACTAACAATCTATTTGTCTGCTCAACAGACCCTACTCTTATAACACCTATTTTCCTCTATTCCACCCCTGTTGAAGCCGCTAAGTTTCTAGGAGTTCCGTTAGAAGAGTTCGATGACACTGCTGGGTAAGGATACTGACTACCTACCTGATGTTATCACATTTCTGTCATCATTAGGGAAATTTTTTTCGGACCTATGTCTACATATTTGCCTTGTATTTAAAACTTGTAGCATACCTGCTGAATTCCCATTAAAATTAAAAATGATTAATTAATTACAAATTTTGTGGGTATTAATTAGAAATCATTAATTAATTAAATAAAGAAAAGAAACATAAATAATTGAAAAAATTTCGTATTCTTTTTACTTAACATCAATCACATAATTAAAGATAATCAAGTAATTAAACTTAATCAAAGACTTAACAATAATCAAAGAACGAAAATTAGACAAACAACTAAAATTCATTACCCAACTACATATTAAATTAAATTATTTTAATTATTTTCAAATAGTTAATTATTTCTAGTAATTTGATTATTTTTAATTATTGTCATCTGCAATATAAATTTCAAATGTAAGTATGAAATAAATTAAATCAATGCAATTTGCACTACTAATCAATTTAGTCATTTAATTAAAATTAATTAAACATAATTATTTAATAACGTTAATCCTACTAAGCACATAAATAAAAATTAATCTACATTAATCAGATAATCATTTCAAAAATGCCATAAAACAACATTAAAAATAATCAAAAGTAATCGATTTTTTGTATTTACCATTTAATTAAAATTCATTAATTATTTAGTTTTTGTTTAATTTATTAAATAGTAATCACTAAACTGGTGCAGCTACTGGCAATTAGCGATGTTAAGGAATGCATTGTTTTGCGAATAATTATTCATTTGATTTATCGCAAAATAATTGAAGCCATTTTTTTAATTCTTTGACTGGGAGTTAAAAAATGAAGTCACCATTCAGACTTCATTCTGCGACTTGGAATTCTTTTTTCATTCATTTTTTCGTTATTCATGTATTGCATTCATTGAATAAAAGGTCTCACTGAAGTCAATTGAAGTCATTTTAAGTCAATTTACCTGTGTCATACGAGACATGATCGTAAACTATTTTTGTTGCAAATAGTTAGTGACTTCACTCAAAAAATGAAGTCAGTAAATGACTTCTCTAAATGACTTCAAGGTCGTGACTTCAAAAAGACTTCAGACTTAATTATTTCACAGGTTTTGCGATAATTTTTTTTTGCGTCGCATCAAGTAAAGCCAAAGGGTAATGTCGATTCGGGTTAGTGCATGTCTGTTGAATTGGGCAATAAATTGAATAAACTAAGAATTTCCTTCTTTTGGTTGAAAAATCACAAACTCCATCAATGAATTAAAGAGAGACACAATTATAGTATATTGAACCAAATTTTTGTGTAACGCAGGAAATGCCCACATGTGCATGTACATATGTATGTGTGTATAAACAAAGAAATTTTTTCAAATTTAATTCTCTTTGATTTGAGCAGCCCACCCAACTCCTCGCATTCGTTGTCCAGCCCACTTGAATGCATGTACTTTCGCAAATGAAATACTCTGTAGCGAAATGTAAGCGCGCCTCCTTTACGATTGACACATACGAGTACAAAAGCTGCCCTCTCAAAGTTCATTAACAACCATCGATGTGGTCGAACTGTGGCTGAGCGTATCATAGACACATGGGTGGGGTTAACATTTAGTAAAAGGGCGATACAAAACGTTCGATTACTAATGAAATGACTGGCGATAACTGCTTTTGGATTAAACGTGGTGCAGTTTGTGTGAACTCCACACCTACCAACAAACAAGGTGTAAATACAAGCAGATAAACATATGTACTATTCTTACTCCCACCTACATACATACGATAAATAATTGCACGTGTGTGTGTGGGTGAGTGTGTTGCATTCAAAACCATGCTCCATCGTTTTCCAAATGAATATCTGTTTATTATGTTTAGCTTCTGCAGCTTATATTCTGCTGGGTTGGTCATTTCGCGTCACGCGTTTCGCTAGCGGCAATTAACTTTGTAACATTTGCATAAAACCAGAAATAACAACAACTACAACAATAATAACAATAATATGAACATCAAGATAAATAACCACAACTCCAACCGTACAATATGTCGGATACCAACATGCGCAGGCATTCAAGCAGGACAAACCTATCGATTTCATGCTTTCTAACCGGTGATTTACACTGATATGACGATATAAGCTTTTGGCTGGCAGATAAACGTGCATGAATGAAGCATGTGTTTGTGTTGTTTCTACATACATACATATATGCGAATACCCCCTACGCCCAACTTTCTACTGTGAGTTTTGCATGTTACGTTGTTGTGCTCTGCCTTTTCGTGTCTGCAAAATTCATTGGCTCTGTTCATTAATTGGCAATGATTAATTGGCTTTTGTGGTTGATGGTTTGAGTATGTGTTGACGTCGTAGGATGGTACTTTATGAGCACTCTGTAAAGCTTCTAGGATATGAATTGGTTCTAGGTTCACTTCTACTTTTGTATACTAATTGAAGTTTAGCGCGTATTTGTGGCTTAATTGAGCTATAATAGCGCTGAAGATATGGCAACAGCTTAAACGTGAAATTATGAAAACCAAGGTACCAAACCGATTTGGGTACACGTTCGGGTGGGTTTTAGTTTTGTTTCGTGCTTTTTCTGGCATTATTCAATCAATTTATTTTGGGATTTCAACCCCCAGGACTAAATGAAATGCCAAGAAGTGCTTTATTTCCAAATTTTTTCTCGGTAAAATCGTGTAAAAGAAAGTATGTGGCCACCAAAGAAAGTACAAAAATAAATAAAAATGCAAACCGTTTGGAATTGGTTCCGGCTTTTGTAACGGGTTCGGTTTCAATTTTTTTCAAATCAAGATAATGGTTACGGTTTCGGTTCAGTTCTTGTTAGATTTTATTTCCGGTAACTGGAGTTTAATTGACGTACTTTGTACGGTTAGCTGTCAAATTAACCTCCGATTAGACTTTACCGCCTTTTATGAAAGTGTCCCTAAGTTTGCCTCCTTCTGATTCAAGGGTTTACTGGGAGTCTCCCGCTGTATTTAGTAACTGGCTGCGTGAAATGTTTGAAATAAGTCAAAAAACATACCAAAACATGGCAAAAATAAAAACAAAAATATTATAAATCTCTCTGTGAGCGAAATGGTAAGAAAAAATATATTTTTATTTCAAATTCTGTGGCGATTTCAAATTAAACGAGCTAAATAATTTCCTCCTTCTCGACGATATTTGTAAATTGCAACTTGCTTTTTTTTAGTTGTGATTACGGACGCCACATTCACGATAGCCAATATTACACACTACACGTTCTTCCTGAGATAGGTGTTATTTAGGACGGCAGCCATTTCTCTATACCATCGCACTATGGGCCGGCTGTTTGATGAATTGTATTCCGCGCTTTAAGCTAACGACCTTATCGGTAATAAATAAAGCTGGAGGAATTTATTTCTCGTTCTTCAATAAAGGCCGAAGTATACTACAATGAAATCAAAAGAGTCATAGATTCGTAAAATTTTGTTTATGGAAATTATAGGGCTAAAAATCATACAGCCACAACGTTACATGGGAATTCCTGAAACTACCTACCACCCAAAAAGACAGCAGAACTAGCGGACATATTAAGATATACAAGACATTTCTATCTTCAAACACCAGGATAATGTATATTAAATATTGTATGAAGTATTAGATAAGTTGCTGAATTTCAATGCAAAAATCAGTCATTTGGCCCATAGTGCATTCTACTCGCATTTGTGGAACGTTGTTGGCAATTTCATTCGAATTCTCACTTTTGTAGTGAAAGAATGCATTGCACGTTTGATTTCGCACGTATCCTATGAATTTTGCATGGCATAGCTAACGTATTTTTCCGAACCCATGAGCGGCATAGTATCTACAATAACAACAAAGATGTTGCGAACACACAGCAAGTCCAAAGAATAACATAACATACCGTAATTTCGAATTCAATGCAATACAAAAATTGCACAAATGTTGCAACTGCTCGCTTTCAAGACAAATGGCATACCTATCAATAATCAATTTATTTAGAAAATGCTTTCAAATTGTTCGGGGAAATTTAAAAGAAAAAATAATATTTAATGTAGTGAACCATGCAAGATTCAATTTTGAATTAGATTTTAAAAAAGAACCGTTTTCAATCACTACTATACTGGGAGGACTCTCATTATCGTCAAATAGAGGAAGTGAGAAGTTGTTAAATTAAATTTATTACAAACAAGTAAGGAAGTCTAAGTTCGGGTGAACCGAACATTAAATACCCAGCGTTGGTTTTCAGAACGAGATACAAATACCATGACTTGGCAAAGATATAGGCCCTAGAATCTTATTTGAAATTTTCTATATCAAAAAAGGGGGCGTAGTTAGCATCAGATTTCGCCCATTTTAACCACCAATCTGCTGTAGGCAATCTGCATCTCAGTTTTTACGCAAGTTATGTCAATTTATGTGATTTTCGAAATTTTCGGTATCGAAAAAGGGGGCGTGGTTATCATCCGATTTCGACAAATGACCTTAAAGATTACGCAACTGTAAGAGCCATTTCAAATTTCTCGGTCTTGGTCTGTCCTTTACTTCTTCGACGTTTGCCTCAGCAGTGCAGATTCCGTGCGTAGTTACCTTGCCCCCAAATAGCTTACTTCCTTTTTAAACAAGGAACTCTTCTTGGGACTTAATTTCAGGCCGACACCAGCTATTCTTTGGAAAACTTACCGTAGATTCTTGGCAATGGATAACTTTCCCCACCATTTGGCGTTTGTCCGCTGTGGTGTGGTGGTAGTAGTACTGGCCTATCAAACCGAAGGTTGTTGTTGTTGTAGCGCTACTTAGCCCCTGCCTAGGTAGTCAGTATTTCACCCAGTACTATGATCAAACTCTTCTAACAGAAGTCCTAGAAACCTAGCGGCTTCGACAGGGGTGGACCAAAGAGATATGGGTGTTAGAAGAGTAGGCTCGGTTGAGCAGACAAAAAGGTGGTTAGTATTATGGGGGGACAAGCCGCATGCCGGACAAACATTAGGCAAGTCGGGGTTCAGTCTGGATAAGTAAGAGTTTAACCTATTACAATATCCAGACCGGAGTTGGGCCAGCATCACCCTAGTCTCCCTAGGCAGTTCGCGCTCCTCTTCGCCAACAGGTGGTGTTGTTGCCTGGAGAACGGCGTTCGCTGGGAGGGAGCTGACAAACGAATTTACCGAATTCGTGTGGATGAGGGTGAGGGCCTGCCGGTGCACCTTAGGATCAAACGGCGTGGAAATCAGGTGCCGGATAGAAATGTTTGCGTAGATGGCTTCTTATGCTCCTGGGGGGCGGATTTTCGTTGACAAGGCGCCTGTTCGGATGCCTCGGTTTAGTGAAGTTGAACAGGAATTGACCAGACATCTCGCTATGCTCTTTTACTCCGATCATTTTTACTTCCATGTACAATTGCGTTGTCCACGTCGTGAATAGGGTGGCCGAGGACTTATTCGGTGACAATGCCAGGTTTCTCCCAGCGAAAAGTTTTGACACGGCTGGGAGGTATGAATTTAAACGTAATAGTAACGGGGATAGGACACCACCCTGTGGCACCCCTTGTTTAACTATTCTGGGTTTAGATCGGGCGCCTCTGACCAACCGACGATTGACGGCCACTCAGGTAGTTAGCAGTCCAACGTTTGAGACAGGGGAGAAGGGACGAGTCATCCAGGTCTTTCAATAGTTGTGTATGGTTGGCCGTGTCAAAAGCTTTGGCCAAGTCAACTAGCACTGTCCTGTGGTTTGGGCGCTTATGGTTATGGCGTTCAGCGCGGTGGTGGTGCTGTGGTTTTTGCGAAAACCATGCTGATGTTCGGCGGGCCGCAGGTTTGCGGTGAAATACGGTAATAAGATAGATTCCAACACTTTCACTACTGGCGAAAGGAGTGATATCGGGCGATATGACTCCCCTACGGCAGCTGGCTTGTCAGGCTTTAGTAGTGGGACCACCTTTGCCTGTCTCCATCTTTCAGGAATGACAAAGGTGGACAGGGAAAGGTTGAAAATGTATGTTAGGTATCTTATACCTTCGTCGCCTAGGTGTTTCAGCATCAGCATGGAAATGCCATAGGGGCCAATATACTTGGTGTTTTTAGATCTCCGAATTGCCTCTTGAACTTCTGTTGTGGAGATGGCAATGGGCACATCGCTGTTTTTGGGTTTATGCGCTTTCCTGGTGGCTCGGCGAATCTCTTTGTTCAACGAAGGATGCTTTACAAATTGTCGACAGAAAGCGCTCGCGCATCTTTTTGGCTTCGACTGAACCTTATAGCCGAAGGCGATGGATATTTTGCCTTTGGGTTTAGTCGGGTTGGACAAAGATTTCACCGTCGACCATAATTTGCCAACTCCAGCCGAGAGGTTGCAAGACCTTAGGTGCTCTTCCCACTTAGCGCGTTTGTGTTTATCTACTAAGCGTCTGATTTCCGCATTAAGATACTTTATTTGAGGATCCGTAGGGTCCAGGCGTCATCAAAAATTCATCTGCCTCCACCTAGCTACACTCACGCTATCTCTCTCTCTCTCTCTTGCTTGCATGCACAAGTGTAGCCATCGTTATCTCTGTTGTATTAAACTCCTCTGTGAAAGTTGTTGAGTTAGAGATGGTACATAGGTACTGCTTGGAATATAAGCCACAAGGTTATTGCTCAGAAATCACTTTGCCTAGCAAACACCATTGGCATTGCATACTTTTAGGCAATCATGGAAAATCAGCTTAATTGCATTCAGTTCGGAAAAGTTTGTAGCGGCAATGAGTGCACACAAAAAGGTTATTTTAATTTTAGCGTTTGTTTACTTTGCTTGCATTTTCTTTTTATGTTGCTATAGCGTCTTTTTCCCCAAACAACTTTTTGATGTCTCATACTAATCTGTTAGCTCTTTTGTTATTCGTCGTGTTATTATACTTGCATAGAGTATATGCCCTTAGCGTTCATTTGCAGCAGCAGCAAGTGCATTACTTAACGTAAATATTCTCTGTTCAACAACTTCGACAGGAATGCAATTTGAAGCAAAGCGAGTCAAATCAAAGCAAACCCTTATATTGGCTGCGGTGAAGTGCTTGCAAAATGCCGATGCCATCCATGGTAGGAAGTGAGAAGGTAGTTGCAATTGTATTTGCTGCATACATACTTGAGTAGCATAAGTTTGTCTAAGTGCACTTCCTTTTTGCTTTCAAAATTCCTACGTACGTAAAGTTTTTCGGTAAACTTTTGTATTTCACAAATTGTATTTAATTGAAAATTTTTTAATTGCTGTCAAAGTTTGGTGTAATTTTTTTTCTCAGCTTTGACTTTTTAAATTAATTTAGAAAACTTGCACAAAGATGTTTAAAAGAAGCTCTTTAGAAGCAGTTACTTATTTAACGAATTAAAACTTATTTTCTATTTATAAATATGCTATGTACACCCTCAATTACTTCGAAATAATTTTGAAATACAAAATTAGAAGAGCAGTGAGTGTGGTGGAGTTTGGTTGTTCTTAAGGAATGGACGAACACCTGCATATTTGTCTGATATGCGTATGATGAGTTACACATAAATACGCATATTCATGGAGTCATGGCTGTGCACAGTGAACGTCATTTCTATTACTACTTCCCCTAGAAAATTGTAGAGATGTCGGTAGATACTTATTAGGAAATTGTAATATCACATCACGCCCAGTATACCCAGGTACTTGTCCGTTTGCACCTTAAAGCACTGTCGTTCACGTTTTAGGCAACTTAAACGTTATACATTTGTTGTGTTACAACTTAAGATCGACTGAGTAAAACCTAAGCTCTTCTTGAAATTTTGCGTAACGTTAGCATACTTCAGTAAAACTTTAATAAAAAAAGCTCCCACTCAGTTCTTTAAAGTGCAAATGTTTCGGTGCGGCTTGCTTCAAATTTGTCCCTTTTATCGTTCCTTATTTTCTGACCAAAGCAAATACTAGTAATTTACATATTCACTAATCGCCGGTTTATTTATTCAAAAGGATTTACGCTTTTAATGTTAATTCAAACCATAAAGGAAAACAACTCACAGCAAACTGGTGGCTCATGTGTCTGTGGGTTAAGTGTAATTACCACTGCCCAGCAGTAAAAAGATTCATTCCTCAAACAGTCAACGAGTTGGAAATAGGTCCCGCAGCAAAGAGCGGTAACAGTTTCGGTTTAAAATCCTTGTTCTTGTTTTCAACAACCAATTCTCTTATTTACCCCAGTAAGTTATTCGGTAAGTCGTGATTAAATACCCAAGCACGTGAGTCGGTAATACATATTAACTAGTATATCCCGTGTTCGAAAATCGACCACCTTAAATTAGTATAACTTATTAAATCCTATGTTCACCACTACCCTCAGCGACATCTACAACCCAGTAGATAAAGTCTCTGATTCACAATGGCGTTGCAGTACAAATTGATTTTTTTGTGCATTCACAATGGTTTATTTAAACAAATTAATTTTTATAAAATACGCTTAAACAAAAGCACTGCTGTAATTAATATATAGTTTCGCATGTAGAGGTAACCCACACCTTTAAAACGATACCTTATTTATTAATATTGGTTCGAAATGAGAGCAGAAAATTAGGAGCAAACACAAAAAGACCTTACAGAAATAATATGTATGATGTTCGGATAATATCCTTGTTTGACCAAGTTGTGCAAATATAAGTTTCCTATGACAGTAGTCGGACCCCAATTTGTCTATTACCTACTCATTTGCTACCTTATACCTACTGGGTATTACCATATTTCTTTCACTGCGCTCTCTATTCGTTTTCCTTCTGTGTAAATATTAGCCTTTGCTCTGTCAGACAAAATATGTAAAAGGGTTAAAAAAGCAAATAAATGAGAGACCTTTTAAAGAGCTGTGTTCGATTGTATGAAGGCTCTATATTTTATGGGTCCCATCATTATGATTTTCACTACCCACTTAAAATTTAAAATAAATGCGCAAATTTATGTTCTTAACGTTCTAATTTTAAAAGACAAAAAACTATTGCACTGTCCAAAGATTCTGAAGAATGTGTGTAGTTTCAAGTCTCTAGCTTACCGGGAAGTTACACAAAAATCGACTGCAAAATTCCCTTCAGTTTTCAGCGATATTCATTTAGCACGATGAAACTTGCAAGTCCCCAAGTTCAAGTTCAAGCGAAAGTTAGTTAAAAATCGATCTGAAGATTCCCCATTTCAAATTTGAAATCAATCCGTAAACTTGCAGAGACTGCACAAATTTCAAAATACATTCCACAACAACTTGTCAAATTGCAACGCAAAGCTAGTACACATTTTTTATTTTTCATTTTTAAATTAAGCAATTACAAACGCATACCCACTATTACATTTTTAAATTATCAGCAATCCAATCGACGTACCATGCTATATTTGTATATATAGCCGGTATATTTTGATTTGTGCCACATTTGCCGTAACCCGCTAAAATCACGCCCACTTGCATGTATCGAAATTTACGCATACCATTTTGTTCCTCAACACGAACAAAGAGTGGGCCACCTGAGTCTGCTTGGCATGTATCCTCGCCAGCAATGCCACCCGTACACAACTTCGTGATATCCACATTACGACGGCGATGCACTTGCTGACATCTTTCACGTGAAATTATTGGTATTAAGGCCTCACGATGTACATTCGAAAACGTAGCTAAATAGAAGATATTAAAAGATGTTTTTCAGATTTATTATGTTATATATATGTATGTATGTACATATATAGAGGGCTGAATAGAAGATGAAACTATACTGCAAGATCACGAAAACAATAAATTGAATTCTATAGCGCATGTTCTTAAACTCATTTTGAGATTGGTAGTTTTTCAAAAAAAATTATTCAAAGCACTTCCTTGAAAATTATTCTGAAATATGATTATCTTTCATTCAGTCGTCGATATGTTTCTATCAATTACAGTTCTCAGTGGCACCCCATCCGGAAATTATGCCCCACTGATTTCCAAACACCTGATATTTATATTGCGGTATACAAATGGGTTTGACGCTACCTATGCAATGAAATGTTTTATAACAGTAAAATGACTCCGTTAAATGTCGCTTAAGTACTTGTAAATCTAATTGGTACACTCAGCCGCAGTAATGCTATGTCATTTGTGTAGTCTGCTGTGGAGTATGATGGGTGCCTGATCACCTGTGCAATGCTGACATCTACTGCTGGCGCTAAACAATGCTGCTGGCCCATTTCATCTAATTCACAATCGATATCCAAGTCAATATTGTGCTCACCCAAACGAACAAAAATGCTGGATCATTGAAATATTTATTTAAAACAAAATTACTTGAACTTACATTAAATACTCGTACTCACAGATTTCGTGTTGCGCAATGTCCAGCTGTGAGTACGTAGCGATTCGTAATCAAAGTGCCACCACATTGAAATCTAGGCTTACTATCATAGACGAGTAGTACGGACCAGGGATGTGCAAGAAAACTACTCTCCGCACCGAATGATATCCGCTTTCGTACATTATCTCCGCAAAAGTCTGCTTGATTACGTAGAATTTCAGCGCCAACTGACTTGAAGGCGCGCACATGGTCGAAATCGAAATTACAGCAAATAATAAGCTAATATATAAATATTTTTAATTTATTAGTTAGTATTTCGATTTAAAGATTTTTGTAAAGATAGTTTTAAATAAGGAAATTTTATGGATTCGGTAACACAAAATATTTGCAGCGAGAGAGCGCATTTTGACATTTCATTGGGAGAGAGAGTTGAAAATAGCTGCGTTCGGTGAGGAAAAAGTTGTACGAACTCCTAGAGCGCGATTTTGACATTTCATTTGAGGGGGAAGTTGCAAGAAAAGGTAAGAAAATATGACTTATACAATACAAGTTAATAATAATTAAGGTCTCCGGTAGAAGGAAATGTGTTAGTGCTGGTGCAGTGGAATCATTGCCTGCACAACTAGCAGTCTGCATTTCAACACAAACAGCTGTTTTGCAGCTTTCTTGCAAATATTTACTAATTCCTGTTCTATGAAAATTTAGCAAGTCTTACTCTTTGAGAGAGTAACGCTTTATTCTCTTTTTTTCTTGTTACACACCTAATTTCAGCTGGGGGAATTTCACTCAGTTCAACTCGCAAGTGAAAACAACTGATCGTAACGTGGGAAAGCAACAACAAAAATTTTAAAATTTGAATCGTTAACCAGTCAAGAAACTTCCTGTTCGGTGGAAACATTTCATTTCTTGCGTTTCGAGAGAGCTTTAGGTCATTCTCACTTTACTATCACTTCTTTGTAAGTTTTGCCAAAGAACACAGGTATTATCTTTGATTCGTAAATATGTATGTGGCAATAAGATAAGAAAAACCGTACTAATTTAAAATTGTAGTGTAAATTTATGCAATATTTGTGCATACATAGATATGGTTTTGCTTTCCTCGCTTATTGCCGCAGAAATATTGTCCGTACATTTGAGTGTCAATTTACCTTTTGTAAATTCACAAAACTTTTCAAAAAGAACTTTTTTTGTTCAGATGTAAAAATATGTGACATAAAATCGACCATTGGTCCGCACTGCTCGAAAGGTATTTGATCACCTAAGGCACCTAATGGCGTGCGACAGGTTGTAGCAGTTGCATAACTATTCAATGTGAAAGTCCAAAGCACCGCATTCAAAAACAATAAATATTCACAATAATTAATAATCATTTTAAAATTTTTAATTTTTGCTCGTATATAGAATTGCTGCTGAAATGTAATTTTTGTAGATTAAAATAAACTTTACCGAATGAAAAAACTCACAATACTGTTCACAGAAATAATTCAACAATTCATACATAAAGTTTTCTCAGGCAGTTAAACAATAAGCTGCGGTCATTATTTTGTACATTTCTTTTTCTGCTGTAGCTCTATCTTTTCTGCGAAATATCCCTCAGTGAAACTTTTTTTTTTGCATTAATTAGCTGGTCATTACTCACGAGAAACATAAAATGTTATCAGGAAGAATTAGGAGTACATACATAGGGTAACTGTAACAGTATCCGGACAGCCCTAGTGTCCCGGACACTATGTCAATGTTTTGGGATTAATAGGCAAATCCCAAAAAAATATTCTCAAATAGCAACACTAACGGAAATATACATGTTTTCTGAGTGTCCTTGGAAAATTTGCGTTGAATCAGAAGTATAGTTTAAAAGTTACACGTAAGTTAAGAGACAGAAGTTTGAGCATCCGGCGAAATTGCAGGTTTTTGTAAAAAACAAGTAAGGAAGTCTCGGTTGCTATTGAAAATGGACGAAATCGGATGATAACCACTCCCCCTTTTTAGATATCGAAAACTTCGAAAATCGCATAAATTTACATAACTTGCGTAAAAACTGAGATATTTGCATGAAATTTTGCATACAGGTTACTTTCTGGCCAAGGTGAGATGCTGTGAAAATTTTCGAGATCGGATGATAACCACGCCCACTTTTTCGATATCGAAAATCACATAAATTAACATAAGTTGAGTAAAACTTGAGATATACGCATGAAATTTGGTACACAGGTTACTTTCTGGCCAAGGCAGGTTGGTGTTTAAAATGGGCGAAATCGGAGGATAACCACGCCCCTTTTCTGATATAGAAAATTTCAAATAAGATTCTAGGGCCTATATCATTGCCAAGTCATGGTATTTGTATCTCGTTCTGAAAACTAACGCTGGGTATTTAATGTTCGGTTCACTCGAACTTAGACTTCCTTACTTGTTTTATTAACGATTTAACTTTTCGCGAAGCCATATGTATATGGTGAGAAATTGAGTGTAAGTCAAAGATGAGAAAAACGTTTAGTGTCCGGATACTAGTGCAGTCACCCTATATAAGTACATACATATGTACTTATGTGTATAGTATGATATCTTGGAATGTTTTTTAACACTCAATGACGAACACTTTGTACACAATCAATCCTCGACAACAGCTTCGTTCGTGTACAAAACTTGCAAAAAGTGTAAGTAAAATGAGAATGACGTAAAACTCTCTCGAAACGCAAAAAGTAAAAAGTTTCAACCGAACGGAAGTCAGTAAAAACTTGTAACCAAAACAGATGTTACCATTTTGATTGGTTAAAAGTTCAAATTTAAAAATTTTTGTTGTTGCATTCCCTTGTCACCATCAGCTGTTTTTCACTTACAACTTTTACGGAGAGGAATTCCCACAGTAAAAACTTGTAGCTCTCGTTGTCAATGAAATGTCAAAATGCGCTCTCTCTCTCTGCAAATGTTTTGTGTAAGCGGACACTTCCTTAGTAAAAATTTTATAAAATTTTTAAAAACTTAAACATACGCGAACAAAGCTAATAGCTCAGCATCCTGCTTGTTTATATTAAGAGTTGTATTTCAAATTGTTTAATTATTCTTCGGACCCTCCATCTACCTCTTCCCTCCTCTGGCACCTTTGGTTCTCATTCATTTTCTTCTCAAATTACTTTCCCTTCTTTCTCTTTCTATTCTTTTTCATATACTTATTCCACAGTGCGAGTACTTGTTTTCCAATGGTCCACTATCAACTCGTCGCACTCATAGCGGACCAAGAGGCGAGTACTTTGCGAGACTTTTGCAAAATGTTTGGAAATGAGGTGAACAAAGAAAGACAGAAATCTTCCCGAGAGAAGATCAGACGAATAATACAATAACATGCATGGCATGTCTACTCATACAACAACGGCTACGCATGTAAATATGTGTCTGGCACAGAGATGTAAAGGAATGCATTCTTTTACGAATAATTATTCACTTGATTTATCGAGAAATGATTGCAGCCAGTTTTTGAATTTTTGACTGGTACTTCAAAAATTAAATCACCATTCAGACTTCATTCTGCGGTTTCGAATTCTTTTTGTCATTCATTTTTTGGATATTCATGTATTGCATTCATTGAATAAAAAGTCTCACTGAAGACAATTGAAGTCAGTTGGAGTCATTTGAAGGCATACGAGTCATGATCGCAAACTATTCATACTCAAACAATATTTAAAAAATTATAAAATACATTATAGAAATAATTAATTATGGATCTTCTTAGTACTCTCTGTAAAAAGTTAACATGTTTCATCTTTAAATCTGTTACTATTTATTTTCCCTCCGGATTCATACGGCCCTGTATTATACATAATGGCCCATAATCATAGTCAAATTAAGAAAGAGTTTTATTTATCCATTTCATGTCTGTCATGTGAACTTAAAATTCATTTTTTGTCTAAGATGAAGTTTTAATTTTAAAATGACGAAAATGTCATTTTAACATTTTAAAATTACGGTTTGTGTCAACGGCTGTGTGATGTCACAACGCTTACTCCAAACTTTAGTTTGGCTTTTATCGCTTGTTGCCACTGCTTTGTTATGGTTTTTGAATAAAATGGTTGACACAGGGTGACCTTGAAATACATACAAAATTTCCAGCAAATACCAGCAACCAACTTAATTTTTTTTCGTAAGGGAACCCTGTTGTTTTTCATGTTAGCTAAAATCTTTGTTTAATATGACTATGATTTAACAACATTTAAAATGTCTCCTTATGTTAAGTAAAGATTTTAACTAAAACTACAAAGAAAACATTTTCTAATTGAGTACTACGAGGGTTGACTACGTCGAGGACTTCTTTCAGATGACACATTCGAAAAGCTCTTGCTTTTAAAAGTTAATAATTCACTATAAGTTCCCTTTGTTTATATTTGGTTAATAATGCATATGATTTTGAAATAAAGTGGTTGTTATGGATCATTATAAGTAGGTTGTATAGATTTTGTTGCAAATAGTTAGTCGTGACTTCAAAAAGACATCAGACTTAATATTTCCATTCTTTAGTCAAAAAGTGAGTCAATGAGTGCATTCGAAATTTAGAGTCATTGAATAAGACTTCAACTGATTTCATTCGCATATGAATGCATTTTTTTACAACCCTGGTCTGGCATCTGTGTTGGTGAATTTTTCAAACGGATTCCCTGAATTATAATTAATTTTTTTTTAATTTTTTTTCTATACATATAATTTACCTGTAAAGTGAGACAATCTGCCGAAACCTGCGCATTTATATTAGAGATATTGCAACCTCGACTAGTGCGCACATACGGGATCGAAGCCATTCTAGCCCTCACAACATGAAATGTGCATCTCGTAGGCAAAGCAATGTTCACATACCTGTTCATGACAGACGAACAAAATGAACTAATTGAATTTGCCTGCTACGAATTTCATTTCAATTCTGGTAAACATATGTACATACATAAATACATAGGTACATATGTTACTTATAACAGTACATAAAGTGCCCCAGTCAGTCACATTCCACAAAGTCAAGTCTAGGCCGTTTGTAATGAGGAGTTTCCGGCGCTGTGAGAGCTAAAGCAAACTCGATGCAAAAGAGGAAATGACGGGAATAGAGTTTGCCAGCGGCATAAAGGAGTTGCTGGGGCATTCGCTGTAAAAATGTACGAGAAATACACGGCAAAAAGCTTTTAATATAGTACAAAGGTACGCAATTTACGAAAAGTGACTTTTTGGAAAACGTTGCGATCAAGAACGATTATTTGAATTATTCTTCTTT